>OZ005654.1:322267294-323734794 GCA_963930645.1 Salticus scenicus
AAAAATACAAAATAGGAAAATTTCAAGAATTTTTCTCTTTTTTTCTTTAATAGCAAAGACGTTTTAAAATGGTTCTCGCCACGCCTTATAGTAAATATTTATATCATATACACAGTTGTAAAAATTTTAATATTAAAAGAAATTAAAATATAATAAAATATAATAAAACATAAATAAAATTTTAAACAAATTATGAAAATGTCGTAATAAAAAAATAAAAAAAATCAAACTATTTATGAAAATATCATAATAACAATAATAATGGTAAAATCGGTAATAAATAATGCATTCTATGTACAATGGGCACAAAGGCATGTTATTGTAACATGTACATTTTTTTTTTTTTTTTTTTTTTTTTTTTTTTTAAGTTGGTTTATAGTCTAATGTTGCAGTACATGTATTAATTACAAGTTTTCGTGTTTTGTAAGAAGAGTATACGGAAAAATACAAAAGAGAAAAATTTCAAAAATGTGGTTCTTGCCAACCTTAGTAACTATTTATATGCTAAAAACAATTATGAAAATCGCAGTGTTAAAAAAATTAATATATAATTAAATATACATAACCGATTGCAAAAAAAATGAGACTTCCGTAATAAAAAATTAAATAAATAAATAAAATCGTTAGTGATTATTGAAATTGCTACTAATCGTATCTAATAATAAAAATAAAACAATAATTAAAAAATATATAAAATTTTAATTTGATATAAAATTATAAGTATTATATTACAGTAAAACACCATTTAAGCGTCTCTGATCTATACGCCTTCCATTATACGTCAATTCGGTATACTCTTAATTCATTAATATTCATTTTTAATCAAAAATGCTACTCTTATACGACACATAGGTCGTTTTCGATCTTTCTAAAATTTGTAAATTTCTACCAAAATCCTGAATTCACTCTACCTTTGTTATTAATTTTCCTACATTTCATTAGAATTTTTTTTTTTTTTTTTTTTTTTTTTTTTTCGACACTAATGAAAAAAAGGCAAAGAAATTTAAAAACCTTATGTACCAGAAGTCAGCTCTCTGCCACCAGCGGACTGGTGACATCATTCTCTTTTTTGCAATGCAGCAGCAAATAAGGTCAAAATTGATTATGATTATTAGAAGTAGTAGTAGGAGTGGTACGCACAAAACGACTTTGAGAAATTTTCACCACCGTTTCCCATCCCAGTGTGAAATAAACCAGAATTGAGTTGCTTTTACAGAATTAACTGCAAAAAATTACTCCAATCAATTCTGCGTTAGTTCCTCTCTACCTTTATAAATTCTCCACTGCCGAAAATAGAACCTCACCTAAGGGAAATTTATTATGAGAATTACTCATTTCTTCTATTGTATATATATTTTTTCAATTCTATTTTGAATTTAGAAAATTCAAAATTTTTAAATTTTTCTTATCGTCAATATATATATATATATATATATATATATATAAATGGTAGATAACGTAATAAAATTTAATCTTAAAATTTAGCAATTAATAGATCTAAAACAATACCAACACACAAAAATATAGAACTGAATTTAACTAAGTAAAGACTGACACAAATTTTTTTGCGATTTAGATTAAGAACCAATAAGAGACAATATTACCTTAAAATACTTACGCCGACATGAATGATAATAATAAAGGACCATTAAACTTAATGACAGAGAAAACAAATAATTAACCACAGAAATAATTGGATAAAAATGCTTAAAATCAGAAGTAAGATATTCATCAGGGGGCGAGTACTTCATAAAGCTGTGAAAGCTGCATCGATTTCGTAAAACAATATCGCTAATCATAGCAATTTATATCATTTCAAACTCCGATCGAAGCAGCAAAACCACATAGAATGAGAAATTAAGTGAAATATTAAATGAAATATTAAATTAAAACAAGGATTAAATAAAATCTTCATGGAAACCAGAGAGAAAACTAGAAAGAAGCATTGTAGCCACATGTAAAACAGTTAATACAAACTGGAGAATAGGATGATGCCAACAAAAAATGAAATTAAGAATAAAAGCTTTGCAAACTACGTCTGCGCTAACTTTTAAAAAGTTTCATTTGCATAACTTAAAAAATTGAAAAATTTATATAATTTAAGTGTAATTTGATACTATTATAATTTATTGGTTTAAATATTAATATAAATACCATAAAATGCACCTTTCAATATTTAAAAATGTGTTTAAAAATATTTGTTTATTGATAATACCTTTTACTTGGCGATACGTTGTAATAAAAAATTTAAATGTTAAATAGCTCGAGTAACGAATATTAACTAATTTAACTAATATTAATATTTCATAGCTTGAACAATTCGTAAGAGTCGATTCATGTTATATAGTTCAATTTAACTAAATAACTTTTATTCCGTTTTATTTTTTATTTATTAACTATCCATACAAATCAAATTACATAATACATTCTTATATCTCTAGTTTTTCCTTACATTCATCGTGCATTTTAAATGATTGAATTAAAAAAAAAAAAAAAAAAAAAATAGTATGTTATTAAGTAATGTCCTTTATAAATTATTTTTATAATTATATTGATTTATATTTATCCTTAAAATATTGAATCTTAAATATTACTTTCTTTAATTTTTATTTTCATTAAATTAAATATATTCTATACTTCTACTTTAATCTTGTACAACATCTCAACTTATCTCTTAATATACATTCTAGCTTTTGCTTGTAAGTATCGCATTTTTGTTGTTGATATTGTATTTTTTATCTTATTATTTCCATTTATGTAAATTTTTTTAGCTAAATAATTCAATTTTAATATTGTATAGTACATCTTTTTTGTTTGTATATTTGGTTTTTGGTAACATTGTCAGGCAATAATGGCTATGTTTTCCAAAAGCCTTTACTACCATTACATATACAACGTTTTATTCCCCCCCCCCCCCACACACACACACTAACAATCATAAGCACCTCGCAAAAAATTATGGCTGTTTTATTTTTTATTATTTATTATTTATTTATTTCTGGGGGGAGCATCATAGTTACTTCATGAATTTTCACTATCTGTAAGTTAAATTATGCATTTTTCAATATGTAATCTTCAGTTATTATGATGGTATGTTAATTTCTTAAGAAATAGAGTCTGTTTTTCTTCGCATTCACGTGATGAAATATGGTTATCAATTTATTGCATTTCATTATTATTATTACTTAGAAAATGACAAACTAAAGTGTCATTCTTGTATATATTTACTTTCAAAAGGTGATTTTTATTGTTGAATGATATAAGAAATTTCAATAATAATATTAACAATAATACAACAAATTTCGCATAGCTTTATGATTAAACAATCTAAAAAAATGAATTTATATTTAGAATTTACATTATTTTCTGTCAAAAATGAAATCTTTGACATATCATAAAAGGATTTTCTTGTTGGCGCACTGAATAAAACTTATTAATCTACATGGAACTCTGGAAAAAAAATCTTTGAACAAGCTTAGCGATAACATTTGATGATGTTTTATATCTTTGTACTGTCAATCTGTAGCATTTGAAGTTATTTTTCAAAATCTAGGACTTTGTTTTCTCACATGTAAAGCTTTTATCGCAACAAGAAAATGAAATCAGATTTTACGAACATATTTGCGTGATGCGATCAATATTCAGCAAAGGGTTTCTGCCTGATAACTGGTTGTAATTAGTCCATTTAAATTTCTGTCTGGTAGCCAATTAAATAAGTATGATAGTGAAAAAATTACATTATCTGATTAGCAATTTGTTGTGCATTTGTGATTTTTTAGATATATATAACAACGCCATTCTCTTAATGAAAAATTCTAATGTGAGAGTTAATAATGTGGACTGTAAGGTTTACCTCAACATTACATGATAAAGATGAAGGCACGGAATGACGTTTTAGCTTTCATTACGAGCTGAGTCTAAAGACAATTCTTTAATTAGGAAAACATACTGAGATAAGAATTATCACATATTATTTAGATGTATTTAAATTCTTCATTAGATAGAGGAATTCATTCGTGAGAATAGTATTAACAAGTGACAACTGATTTATTCATTGCAATCATGGTAATTTAATTGATAAGAAATCAACTACTCGCGAATAAAATATGTGTGTTATCATTTGATGTCTCAAACAGCGTTCATTCTATACAGCATGGAATGATATAAAATAATTAGAATAATTTTTTATCATATTACTGCAGGTTTCTGAAGGATTAGTGGAATTGCTTTACGCACAAGAGCAAAAAATGACCGCGCGGAGAATTAATTGTGCAGGTCAGGGTCGCGATAACTTATTTTCTAAGCTCTGACATGCTATCCCAAAAGTAACATATTCGAATACTGGCCTGGTCATATTTTTCTCATGCAAAAAATCCACTTTTCCAATCAATAAAATATCTGTGATAATATTTAAAAGAGATAAAAGTATATTAAAAAAAATCATCCACTATGTTATTACAAAAGCAAGATTTCTGATTTTAGTAATATTATTATCATTGTAAGCATTTTTTGAAGGCAATTGACAATCCTTTTAGTGGTCCGTTTAGTGGATCATTTATGTTAAATTGTCAATTCTGTGGTCCGCGAAGTCGAAAAGGTGGCAAGCACTGATCTCGAAATAAGTAAATTCTGAAATAATAATAATAATAATAAAGTGTTATATGCATAGTTTTGTTTATGATCTTATGCACTGTGCAACTTATTTTTGTGCTACATATACTTTACCAATTTAAAATTAGTACATCTAAGTAGATTAAATTAAACGTCTTCTTCATGAATTTTTAAAAGCAATGTTAATTGAGAACGCAAGATTATATATCATAATAAGATGCAGTCAGAAATGTTAAAGCATGAATTCTGATTAAAATTTAATGAATTTTAATTAATCAATGTTTATTCTTCGTAAACCTTTCTTCTATCATTATTAATTATTATTATTTTTTTTTCTTAGTAAAGAATTAAAAGATAAAATAATTAGAAATTAGATGCTAAAGAGATGGAAAACATGTCTGGCGCTTAATTTTATTTAAATGCAGTCTTATAAGAAATATGCGACGGAAAAGGGGCAAGTTTCTGAAAAGATAATTTGCATATGGCTTTATTTCCAGATTAGGTATGGATTTTCTGTGCGGTTACAGAGCAAGAACATTGTCATATACTATGTCAATTCAAAGAAGCTTGTCATATTCCAACCAAATACATATTTGTGCAACGTATTTCTACATGGCTATCCGGAAGCTGATAACACTCTTCAAAAAGCTTAAACCCACCTGAAAAAATATAGCTTTGCTATGTTCTCTTTCTATTTCAAAAGCAGCATAACATTATACAGGCGATATTCACCTTGGAGTTATAGAAAGGGAGACCTCTGAACATGAAACGGAAAATAAAATGCTCTTCCTGATTGACAGTTCAGTTGTCAGTGACTCCCAGTGAAACCTCTTTATAATAACTGAAGTAGGGATTGTGTCCACTCGAGTTCGTTGGACGAAGCAACGCAAAAGGAGCTTTTCGTAGCGAATGATATATATATATATATAGGGATTACTTGTCACGCATGCTTGTGTGACAGGAATCGAGCAGTAAGAATTTTATTGTACTTCGATGAGTACTCGAGGTATGCAGTAAGAAAATGCGAAAAATATGCCCCTTCTCCATGATGGAGGTTGCAATGGCGTAATCCAGACCTTGATCTGCAAAGGAATCATTATTATTCGAAAAATAAAAAAGGAATTAATTTATTATTTATACAGTAAAACATCGTTTGTACGTGTCTCATTTTTACGTCTTTTACAGTTATACGTCAATTTAATACAGTTCAAATAGATTTCTAATAATCTTAATTCAAACGTTGTTCGTTTATATGACGCGAACTTGGGTTATATGTTTGGTGTTCATCTTAGAATACCTTTTTAATAAAATAATATTGAAAATATTATAATTTTCCAATTAAGAGATTTTTCTTTTTTTTATTTAACCAAATCAGGACATGAAAGTAATGATTATGATAAACATTTTTCTTTCAACAATTTTTCAAAACTAAGAAGAATGTTTTTAAATTCGAGGACTGCCCTGGAGTTTTGAGAACATATGATCTGTATCCGTCGTTTTCACACTTTTTTTTTTTTTCTTGGATTGCGGAAAAAAAGGGCACTTTTCATAATTTCTCCTTGTAAAATTCATGCTAAGCATCAACGACAGCGTAAGTTTTTTATTTCTACGTGAGGGGGGTGGACAAAAGAGACAGATTAAAAGAAGAAATTTCATTTTTGAGCAACTTTTTTACAGATTTAAATCATACATTGAATTTTTGAGTACCTTCATGTAATTTTTCGTTAATACTAACTAATATTTACACAAAATGTAAATAAAACAATAAAACAAACGGTAATAAGTGTTTTTTAAAAATATTATTTTATTTTTCATTTGCCCCCACTAACCACCCCTCCCCCCTTATCAACTATAGGTAACTTTCATTATAATTTTAATAAAAATGAAAGTGTTAGTCATACAAAGTTTAATATAAAAAAGTATCATGGTGATATAAAAATAAACACTTTCTTCACTCTGCCCCCCCCCCCCCTTCGTAGCAATTCGTCCAGATATGTGTAAACTCACTGTAATTTTTCATAAGCAGAAAGTTGTATATATACAAAGTTTTTATTTTTAATCGATTATACGGCAGTTTAAAGAATAATATATTTTACCTTTATCTGCGCCCCCCCCCCCTTCAGATGTGTAATACACTCCCTGTGATCTTCATAAAAAGTGAGTGATAGTTATAGTATATATCATTAAATCGATAAAATGATGATATAAAAAATCATTTTACTTTCCTCTGCCCCCGCCCCCTCCTCTTTATTCCCCCTGAAGTATGTCTGACACTTAGTGTGATTTTTTTCACAAACTGTATGTCATTATATAAAGTTTTTGTTGAAATCTATTATAGGGTAGTTTAAAGGAGAATATATTTTACTTTCATCTAACCCTCTTGCTCCCCCCCCCTCCCCCCAAGTACATAATACACTCATTGTAATCTTCAAAAAAATTAAGTGTTAGTTATAGAATAAATTATTAAATTCGCTAAAATGGTGATATAAAAATTCATTTTATTTTCCTCTGCCCCCACTCCTAACGTTCCCCCCTCCAAGCATGTTTGACACTTATTGTAATTTTTTCATAAATTATACGTGATTATACAAAATTTTTTAATCGATAATAGGGTAGTTTAAAGAAATAGTTAGAAGTATTTTATTTTCATCTGCTGCCCTTTGCCCCCCCCCCCCCACCAGGTATATAATACACTCACTGTTATCTTCATAAAAATTAAGTGATAGTTATAAAATGTATAATTAATTCGGTAAAATGGTGATATAAAAAAATCATTTTGTTTTCCTCTGGCCCACCCCCTCTTTAACCCCTCCCCACACCCAAAGTATGTCTGACACTTACTGTAATTTTTTCACAAATTATACATGATTATACGGTTTTTTGAATCTATAAAAGGGAAGTTTAAAGAAGAATGAAATCTATTTCCATATTCCCCCCCCCTTGCCTCCCCCCCCCCAGTATATAATGCACTCATTGTGATCTTCATAAAAAATAAGTGATAATTACAGAATATATCATTAAATCGGTAAAACGGTGATATAAAAGACAATTTTATTTTTCTCTGCCCGCCCTCTTTACCCCCCCCCCCCCCACCACCAAGTTTGCCTGACACTTACTGTTATTTTTCTCACAAATTGTACGTGATTATACAAAGTTTCATTAAAATCGGTAAGAGTTTTTTGTAAAAACAATTATCTTCTTTCGATCTGCTCCTGCCCCCCTCCCCCCTCTTCTCCGACGTGTATACTAAATGAATGTTGTACCAAAAGTAATTGAAATTTCTAAAAATGTAGTTTGAATGTCCTTTTTTAAATTCATTATTTGATATTTATTATTTTGCGATTTGCGAATTGGAAAAGTGCCCTTTTTTCCGGGATCCCTCAAAAAATCGCAGATGTATCTTTTTGTGTAGCAGAATATTTAACAGTCGGAATTATTCTTTACTCCATCGTTCAAAGAACATTCTTAGTTTTCTTAGTGAAAACTTTTTCTTTGGTGTCTTGAAAGAAAAAAAGTGACGGAAAAATATTTTAGAACATTAAAATAGATTTGTATGAAACAAATTTTTTCCACTGACTTTCATTCAAGTAATTTCTTTTGAGGAAAATCAGCAAGTAAAGAAAGAAATTTGTTCCGTGTATATACAAGCCACATTTTAAAAAGAAGAAAAACAGTTTTTGCTTTCAGAAAACTTTCAACAAATGACTTCTTTAAAGCTACACCTGTTATTGATAAAGGTCATAACCATAATTCAACCAGAATGTGTCAAACTTTCAAGAAATAAGTACTTTGTCACCGTTTTTTTCTTCTTCACACCTATTACCAAAATACTTTTCCTCCCAAAAAATAATCATTAATCACACACCTAAAAATGTAAAATGAGAAAGAAAAAGCTTCTGTTCATGTGACAGGTAACTAACGCGATGAATAAAAAAATATGTAGAAAGATGATGTATATTTTAGTAATCAGTAATTACCGAGACTAAAAAGCAAAACAAACACAAAAGTATACCTTAAATAGTATGCAACGGCTATCACAAAACCTTCTTCTTGATCATTCAAGATAACAGCGCCACCTACTGGTAAACATACAGAAAAAAATTATCAACAATGTATCTCACAATTAATACTTTATACACACTGGTTTCCAAAACATAAGGTGCAACCTGTTTTCTCGTTCCTTCTTTTGCCCATAATTTTGAAACAAATGAACCCATGAATATAGAATTTGTATGGTATATTTGTTATCAAATTATGAATCCAATTTTACCTAACTTTAACATAAATAATAATTTTTAAATTAAAATATTACAACTACAATTTTTCTAAAAAAAAAAAAAAAAAAAGCATAGGGAGAAAGGAAAGATTTAAGCTATTTTAGCAGAAAAAACTGAATGAGAAAAGGTGTCAAAGGTGCATCACAGACAGATGAAGGTACATATGCCTCCAAATGTTTAATTAAACCCGGATTTTTCGAATTATTTTCAGGACAACTCAAACTGTGTAAATTCCTCCAAAACCGAAAGTCTAAAGTTTTCGTGAATCGAATACTTTCTGCTTGTCTATATAGAAGAAAATAAAAATTACATTGGCAACACAATATGCAATTTCTATATGTTATTGATAAATGTTGTCCATGAGTCGGGTACATAATGTATATATATATATTTTTTTTTTTTTTTTTTTTGACAAATTTTAATTTAGTGGCTTTAGCTGATATTCGTAAAAACTGGTCAAAAATTTTTCTAAAAAGTCAGAGAAAAACTTTAGAAACTCATGTTGGTAGACATCGAATGGAAATTCAGCGTTCGTTAACCACATAGGTTCCCAGGGTTACAAAATTGGCAATCACGCAAATTTGCAAAATGAACGAATCTTGTATTATTAAAAGTAAATTATTCTTACATAAATCAAATGGTTTATCTATAATAGTGTTAAACTGACGTTAAAAAGAGAAAAAAAAAATCCTTAGTTTGATGCAATTTATCCTCTGCTAAAAATAATATTAAAATGAAAATGCCGTGCAGTAAATGTTTCTTTTTAAAATTGATTATAAATCGTTCATTTTAACTTCACCCCAAAAAAGAAAAATAATAATAATATTTCGCATTTCAAATTGGATGCGACACAATATTTCAAATTTAGAAAAAAGAACCTTTTTTTTTTTTTTTTTTTTTCCAACAAAGAAATACGATTTAGGTTTTATTCATTTATTTTCATCATTTATAGGAATATTTATCCACTCTTTGCAAGAACCCCCACGATTTTAGGTTCTAAGATCGATTGTGTCAGACCCTCCAGTGCCCTCCCCCCACCTCCCGAATATTTGAGAGTCAGAAAAAAAGTGCAAATCCATTGGACCCTACGATCAGCACATCTGGAAAAGTTGTTGATAACAACAAATAGCTTCTTGGAGGTCTCTATTTATGACGATACGATAAAGTGATCAAAAGGGTTAAATCGATATTAATGATAATCCAAAAGGATTATGAAATGAAAAAGGGTATTATAGGCATTTGATTTACCATCTTATTTTCGGCCACTTTTTGTAAAAAGAAAAAAAAAAAAGAGAGAGAAGCATTTTTTACTTTCTTCCACATACATGAGAGAAAAATATTGGATTTCCAAAAATTTCGATCTCCGGTTTTCGATGGTTTTACAAATTCTCACGGAAAGAAAGAAAAAAAGGACGAAAAGAAGAAAGAAAAGGAGTAAATTGTTTTATGGCATATATCTTTGTCACACATATTTAACAAATTAACTATAGGAGTAGAAGATTAAAGAAAAGGTATTGTTCAAAAAGTATGGTTAAAGTAAGTTAAAAATATTCTCTTCTGGTGTCAAGAAATCCTTCAAAAATATTTTTATGGCCTTTTTCATTCTATACACGTAATCTTTCTGATTAAAAATTCCTTTAGAAAAAAATTGTTAAATCTACACATGCAATTTCTTAAAATTTAATAAAAACATAGACATAGTAATTTGTATAGCTGTAGTATTCCTATGTTCTCGACTATAGATTTTTTTATTCTACGAAGCAGCAGCCAATAAAGTGGTATAAATGCTTATTGAGTGAATAGTAGGATCGAAATTTATGTTACTAAACCTATTACGCAAATTAAAGAAGGTTTTAATTTATAAAATCTTCTTTTCTATGATTTAATTTCTTTCTTTCTTTTCTTTTTTTTTCTTTTCTTTTTTTTCTTTTTTTTTTTTTTTTTAATTTATGTTATTTACGCCAGCTCTAATTTAAAGATATATTTTCTAGACAAAACATAATTCATTTCAATTAATTGAAATTGACAATTTCTTTTTGAAAAAACAGAGTTATTAACCATATTCCGGTAATACAAAAAGAAATTATAGGATTAGTAAAATTTTTCGATTATTGTTTTTTGATGAATTTGAGCGTTTTGAGATTTCCTGAACACGATTTGATCATTTTTAGAAAATGTTTGCTTTTTAATAGTAACAAAATTGTGCGAACGCCTCAATCTCATTGAATCTCATCAACGCCTCAATCTCATTACCTCAATCTCATTGAATCAGCAAATTTGTTCATAATATGAAAAGAACCGCTGATTGCAGAAAAGGGACATGTCCACAGTTGAAAAATTTAAAGTTCTTGGACATGCGTGTATGGTGATCATTTTTTAATTTTAATTAAAATGTGGTAGTGACAGGGATCTTCTTCAGAATTTTAACTTCACATAATATTGGTAAAAACAATTTTTTTATAAATAAATGGGCTGAATTTAACCAAACTTAGTATTTCATTGGACCTTGACATGAATTGTTGCTGATTGGCTTGTGGGCTATATCACCCAATAGGTGGCGCTGTCATGTTGCGATTTCACCTCATTTTAAGAAAGGCTCAGCATCTGGGGAGGACTAAAGTTTACAAAAGATATATATTTTGTAAAACTCTGCTGATTGAATTTGGATGCATATCAGCCAGGATGCATATCAGCCGGCTGCTAGGTTACAATTTAAGATTATACTTACGCTTCTATAGTGTTTAAATTTGCAAAACTTAAATTGGGAAAAGGATATTAGGTAAAGCTATGCTGATTCCCTTTATAGTCATACCGGACGGCAGATGGCGCTGCTATTCTGCATGAATTTTTATTTACGGAATTACCATAACTGAGCTTCTATGTTATATATATGCAACAAACTTACTATGCAAAATATATATATGAAACGCTGATTGCAGAAACGAGACATGTCACAAGAACACCTAATTTTACAGGAGACACAAAAAAAATTGTTTTTACCAATATTATGTGAAGTTAAAATTCTGAAGAAGATCCCTGTCACTACCACATTTTAATTAAAATTAAAAAATGATCACCATACACGCATGTCCAAGAACTTTAAATTTTTCAACTGTGGACATGTCCCTTTTCTGTAATCAGCGGTTCTTTTCATATTATGAACAAATTTGCTGATTCAATGAGATTGAGGTAATGCTGCTATTACTTTCTGCGTTTTTTCAAATGGCTATATCTGAACATCTCTAGGTAAAAGTTACATCAAATTTCATGAATAAATTATTCATAGTACGAAAGATAATAGCAGCGCCATGCTTTAGCCGATATTTATACAATTCAATGAGCATTATTTTTGTAATTTATATCTTCTATGCCGAGTTTGGTGTATTTTTATAACATTCAGTCATTTGTAAAAGTGTAAGACCACACATATAAAAATCAGATTTAATGGAATTCCGCAAAAATAACATACATATTTTACATATAAAACAACAAAATAAACTGTACATGGTTATTTACTGTAATTAAATTCAGTATTTTGTAGGACCTCCATTGTTCTTAATAACTTGTGCAATGCTATAGATAAGAGACTTGCAGTAAGCTTTAGAAATGTCTGTGCATCCGACATGCTCTATTCCTTCAACAAGTGCCGTAGCAGTGGATGGTTGCTTTTCGGCTATTTTATTTTTCCCAATGCACTACAGATTCTCTATTGCATTCAAATCTGGTCTGTTACCTGTCCAGTCAAGCACTTTGATTTTCTGTGCCCTCGGATATTTCTTGACAGTCTTTTCGCCCTGTGACACGGAGCCCCGTCATGCATGAAAACTATATTTATGAACACGCATGTGAAGCTTCAACTTCTCACGTAGCAAATTAAGTTACCGCTTTCCGTTCATAGTGGTTTTAGGTGGCACATAATCCAGACTAGCAGTACCGGACACAGACATTGCACCCCATATCATTTGGCTTGGAAGATGTTTCACAGTTTAAATCGTATATCTCTCATCATAACTTTTTCCCTTTAGGCGACGAATACTTGTGTCACATGCAGAAAATTGCTGAACACTTGACTCATCCGAAATTAAGACCCTACTCTACTGCTGTACTGTCCAGTTCTGATAGTGTCTGGTGAAAGTTAGTCGTTTCTTGGAGTAAGTCGAGGTTTCCTTGCAGATTTACGGGATGATAAACCAAAATCTTTGGTCAAACGCCTTGAAATTGTACTCAAACTGACGTTGGTGTCTTTTGCAGCCAGAAAATGTGTAATCGTATTACAGGACGTTCTTGGATCGCGTACAACAATCCTTCTTATCACATGATCATCACGTGCACTCGTTTTTCTAGGGCGACCTCTTCTCTTAAAGTCCACAAATTTTCCCAAAATTTAAATTTACTAATACCTTGATGCACATCTGTCTTGCTCACATTTACCCTCGAACTTATTTGACGTTCAGAAAATCCATTTTTTTTTATGCAGGGTTAATATTTCTGACCATTTGTAACAGTAAGTGAAGGTTTTTTACCAATTACAGTAATTGCACAACAGCACTGTCTGCGACAAAATCCAATAAACAACTGGCGATAAAAGTGCCGGTCACCTTTATTTATAGCATTAGAATGCGTCTGATGCAATCAGCACAAGAGATGACGCAATAATCTGCGCAAATGATGCAATGTGATAAAGTACTGAAAATCGGCTACTAGTCTTAAACTTTTGGAAATGACTGTAGAATCTGAAATATGGCGTTCCCGTAAGTGGAATTAAATTTTAGCATAGCAGTACCACATGTCAACTAATATGCACCCACACTGAATCAGCGGAGATTTACATAATATGTATCTCACATACCAAGTTTTGGTACATTTTTACGCAATAGAAGCTAATCGTAAACCTTCCCTTAAATGGAAGAAATCGCAGCATGGAAACGCACCTGTTGGGCAATATATTTCAAAAGCTAATTAACACCAATATTAATTAAAGATATTACCAAATACAAAATTTAGATAAAATTCTGTCCAAAGAGAGTACTATTAAACGTATTCACCGCAATGAAGCAATGGTAGCGTAGTTACATCATAGTTATGTCACTGATCGATGACAAAGTCATCTGGTGCTGCTGGTACCTGAACTATTCAGGCTGAAACTACGCATGCTCGAATAGAATTTGTTTACTCGCGCGTTGCTCCACATTTAAAATTAAAATAGAATTGTAACTTATACGAATTAACAACTGAACGGGAAAATTCATGTATTTTTAAAATATTCATATTTCGTCTATTTTCCCATATTTTAAGATAAATAATATATTTTACAATAAATTTTTAAAAAGTACTTTTTAAATACTTCTTAAAATTTGTATAATTATTGAAATCTTAATTTCTTCAATTTTTCATTCATTAAAAATCAAGAGAAAATCTATAGAATTTTGAATTCGGTTGCTTTGATTTGTTATGAGGTTAGAACAAGTTAGTGGTATATTATATTTGTTCATTCTTAAATGTCATTTTATCATTCTAAATGATATTTTAGTTATAAATTTGATTCTGAAACAATTACAAACACATTTGTATGCATCGTTGTAGATGATAAAGTTTTTACGAGTGATTTCATCTGCATCTGATTGATTTTAAGGAACATGACATAATGCTTTTCCTTAATAAAAAAAAGTAATGATAAAATTATCTTGAGCGACTTCTTTTTCTTTTTCTTTTTCTTTTTCTTTTTTCAAAATTTTAATTCGAAAAATGGCATACATTAGCATTTTCTTCTTGAATTACTAATACATGAATGTTTTCGTATTAACAATACAATTTACAACATTAGAAGTTCGATTTAAAAAAATAATTTTTTACACTAATTAATTCTAGCTCTATAATTATAGATGTGATTATTTACTTGAAATTATTAGCGAACATCTAACATATTTGTATTTAAAGTCAAATGTATGCTAATAATTTCAAGTAAAAAATCACATCTATAATGTTCACTTAGGGACATAATTAATATTTGTTTACATTAAAAACATACGAGATAACATTTTTAAAGAAAGAACAATACAGGCGGATTTTCCATAGCTTTTATCTGGGTACCGCAATCACTGCACACCGAAAAACACTGCCTTCGAATTTTTTTTGCAACTTTTTTTAACATTCTGTGAACAAGCTTACTCTGGAAAGCTTTAATTTTGTCTATTGGTTCGGCAGATGCAACATCCACTATATTTTGCTAACACGCGCACAGACAGACATTTTCTAAAATGATTGGTTTGTGTTCATAGCACCTAAAACATACAAATTTATTGAAAACTAGAATATAGAAAAATTTTAAGTATCTATGTATATATATATATATATGTATTATTTTCCTTAACGTTAGTTTATCATTTGTCTTTTGGTAGCAGAAATGAATATATTTTATTTGTAATATTTTTATTATTTATTTTCTGGCAACAGAAGTAAACATTTTTATTTATTTATTTATTTATTTATTATTATTATTATTATTATTATTATTTATTTCTGGCACATTCTTTTGATATAGACAGTGAGTGTTCTTTAGTATTGAAATGCAAAGAAGAAGATTTTTGATTGGTCAGATTGAGAGAAAGATTGCATAGAGAATTTCATATTTATATGCATCGTTACGTAAATGAAGAGGCCGGTAGTATTTTTTTATTTATTTAATTGATTTTTATTTTATTTCTTCTTTATTTATTTTATGGGTAGAGTAATAACTAAAGTTGTTTACACAGACAGTTTGACTTTCTATATACATTATTTATATGCTTGTTCAAACAAATTGGTTGAATTTCGACCACTGCAGGTTACAAATAATTAAATTAAAATATCTAAAAAACATTTTG
Organism: Salticus scenicus; assembly: GCA_963930645.1. Classification (NCBI taxonomy): domain Eukaryota; kingdom Metazoa; phylum Arthropoda; class Arachnida; order Araneae; family Salticidae; genus Salticus; species Salticus scenicus. The sequence continues at coordinate 322,283,046 of OZ005654.1, forward strand.
TAAAAAAGTGAGCAAAAGAGAAGGAAAAAAAAAAAGAAAAAAGAAAAGAAAATAGAGAAATATGCTTTGGCATTAAATTAAAAATCTTTAGACAGTTCTTTAAAAGAAATTTAGAAAAATGTTCAATAAAGGCTATTGCTTTTCCATTTTCTGCTATAAAATTGTTAGCACATTTTCAGTGGCCACCTGAAATAAATTAGAATAGAATACTTTCCCGTATCATGGAACAGAGTTATAATTTCAACTCGTAATAGGATTAAATGAAGAATTTTATTTAGTTATAAACCTTGACACAAATATACACCGACAAATGCGCACTGTATTAAAAAACAAGAAAGTAAATTCATATAACAGTCATAAATTATGAAACAATTTTCCATATTGCAGGTATAGTTGAAACTCGGGAAAAGTGAAAATAAGAGAATTCATTATTTATATTCAGATGTGTATATGACAAATCTGGGAATTACAATTATGCGTTCCACGTATATTGTGAAACATTTTCCTTCATTTGCAAAGAAAGAAATACCCATTGTGTGTAACATTACTAAGAGCTGTAAGAGATAAATTCAGACCTTAGTTTATTTAATTTTTTACTTTACTTTTTTTTTTTTTTTTTTTTTTTTTTTTTTTTTAACTACATATACAAGAAAAGAGTATTAAATTCAAGAAAATTTTCGAACTCCAGTTTTCGACGGATTAGTACATTTTACGTACATTTTTTAGTACATTTCGACGGATTGGTGCGTTGCCGCTTTGACTGCAGCACTCGTGCTTACTTTATTCGCCTGATGAAGGGTCGTGTGTTTTTTCGACCCGAAACAATCGTAGCGAGTTTATTGCATTTTATGGTGTTTATTCAAAGTTTGTAAGTAATACATTTTGATATGTCCTGAACACGATTTGATTGTTTTAAAAAAGCGTCTGTTTGTCTGAGTGCCCATGTGTGTGTATCACAAATTTTGCGGACGTTGTATCTCACGATACAACGAATGAAATTTAACCAAACTTGGTATTTAGTTGGACCTTGCCCTAAACTACTGCTAATTACATTTAGGGGACTTAACAGGTGGTGTTGTGATCCCATTTTCTCTAAATTAGCATAGGAGTGTAAGATAAAATTTCGTATAAATGTATATAATGAGAGTTATTTTTAACGCATGGTAGTAAAATTCATATGAATTATTGATAACAGTAGTAGTAAACAAGAAAAAAATGTGTTTGCATATTGGAACATCACTCCCCTTACCTTAACGAGGAAGTACCTCCTAAAGGGGATGGAGTGTAATTTTTCAATATGGGGGTATCTTTAAAAATAACTTGAAAATACCTTTGAAACGAATGATTAATTCCCAGATCTATGATAATTTAAAACAAAGCTATTGATTAATATTACTATTTATTTATTTATATTTTTTTTCATTTTTAAAGAAGGGAAAAAAAGAAAAGAAAAACTTAGAAAAAAATTGCCTTTCTTCTCAGGTTGGCCCAAAATTTACTATCTTTAGGCACTAAGTATTGTACTTCTCTGAGATAAAAATCAACTGCATTCATCATTAAAAAAATAATTTCCATAAATAATAATTGAATAAATAATTTGTTACTGCGAAAATTTGTATTATATAGAAGAAAATGTTGTGGTGCCCACAACGATCTCTTTCAGAATCATTTGGATACACAAGGTCATTAAACTCTCTTTCCGTGATTTTTCACCGCCCATCATCTTCCAGATTAGCTCGCTCAACTATATACTAATATGTAGTTGAATGAATGAACTGTACGTATGTGGTAGGTCTTGGTAGCAAAACGGCTTAAAAATATGTTTAAAGCATATTTATGGAAGTATTCCCTGTCAACAAATACTTTCAACAATGATTAACAAAAGGCATTATTTATAGTATTCTCTCTTTTTTTTTTTTTTTTTTTTAGTTAATCTTTATTTTCAGTTAATCTTATTACAGAATCTCTCATCGGCAGATTCATAACTTAGAGTTTAATGAAAATCATCAGAGTATAGATGGCCTACTTTTATTCTCTTTGCCGAAAATTAGGGGAGAAAAACGATACATTTTACCGAAACAATTAATTCAGTTAAAATTGAGAAAGGATTTACTAATTTTGGGCATCCTGAAAAAATATTTGCCACCAAATTTGATCGCTAATCTCGCCAAGTCGCCAAGTTTGTAGCCGACGCTGATTTTCGTCTTGGCGTTGAATTTGGTGACTTGACGACCGAATTTGGCGAAAATTTGTAGGTTGCCAAAGTTTGGAAGCTCTAACTTCAATATGAACAGAATTATGGAATTTTCCGGAAATATTCATTGGCTTATAGCACTGAACTAAATTCTTTGAAATTTCTTTAAATAACAAACAAGACTAAAACAAAATAAAGTGCATTTCGAGTAGAACCTGCTTACATCCTTAATAATTACTTTCTACACTCAAAAATGTCGGCAACCTTCATAAAAATATCATTAGGGGTTCTATTTACGCACTGAATATTCATTAAATAAAATGCCTTCGTCGATTAGAACCTGTTTATGTCTTTACAAATTACTTTCTACACACAAAAATGTCGATAACTTTCATAATAATATCATTACGGGCTCTATCATTAGCGTATTTTGAAATCTCTATTATGGTAGGCCATATATAATGGCCAGAACCTTTGTATATTTGTTCATTATGAATACAATTTTCGTAAATATCTCCAAAACGGAAGTTACAGAAAGACCAAAGAGGGAGGTGCACAACTAGATGTTACAACAAACCTATATACCAATTTGCAACGTTCTACGTCCAACCGTTTTTGAGTTATGCGAGATACATACACATACAGACGTCCCGAAATATCGTGTAAATTCGCTGATATCTCTAAAACTGAAAGCTTGTATTAAAACAAAATATGCAGGTGTAGAAATAGACATCATGACAGTCACACATATAAATTTTCAACACCCTACGATGATTCATTTTTGAGCTATGCGAGATATAAAATCCATTTCGCAAATCGAAATTACACCTTTATTTCCTTTCCTTTGAAACCTTTGGACGGCCCCTGCCTGCCTGGGCTCGGCCAAGAGTTGGATGCCGTCCGCCGGAGCGAATAAATCGCCAGATCACCGCGTGGAAGCTGTTGGGCAGCAATGTAACTAGAACGCCAAAGCTCAGGAATTGCAGCACGCTCCGGATGTTAAGGAATTTGGAATAAGTGCACTAACTAGCTGAGAGTCGAAATAACCGGAATTATACAAAATTAATACAATTTTGAATTTAGGCAGGGAGAAAAAATAAATTAAAAAAAAAAAAAAAAAAAAAAAAAAACGCTGGGGGAGCCGCTAAAGTTAGTTGTGCACACAATAATTAAAGCCGAAAGAGGAGGCCATTTGAAAAGGGCAAGGGGACAACACTTATGATTTGAGAAAGACAAGCTGAACGAGGGAGGAACAATGAGATTATATAAAAAAAAGAAAAAAAATTAATTACGTGAAGCCACTGGGGGATGGAAGATAGTTTTGGGCGCATAGCGAAAATTTTGAAGTTTTTGAAGTGGCAAGGCCTAATCCTACTTGGGAGGGAAATTACTATGCGCAGGGAGGCCGAATGAAGAAGAGAAAGAGGGACCATCGCAATTTTGATCCACCACGGGGGGTATGGTTCCCCGCGTTGGTAGCCCGACCCCATCGAGTACTTGACGGTGCAGCACAGATTAACGAGGACCAGACACCGCCACACCCTCGTGAAAAAAAAAAAAAAAGAATAAAATAAATAAAATAAAAATGATAATAAAAAAAATAAAAATAAAATAAATATAATAAAAATAAAATAAAAATATAGAATAAATAAATTAATTAATTAAAGTAAGTAAGTAATTAGATTAAAATTGGTGCGGGTCAAAACTTGGTGAGTACCAAAAAGAAATGTGACAGGAAATAGTTCTAGGCTTAACAAGGAAAGTATTACCCCTACAATTGAGAAAAGAAGTGCTTGTCAAAACTAGATGAGTATTATTTCGTTTCCTTATACTTTGTACAAGGAAGTAAAAATTACAAAATGTAGATTTTTTTCACGGCCTTTATATACATATATATATATATATAAATCTATTGAGTAAAGGAAAACAATTTCGGGATAAGGTGATGTACAAAATTCTAACATTGTATATAAATAGACCTAAACATACGTTTAAGCAAAACTTTTGACAGAATAATCTCAAATTATAATGGAACTTATAATTCGTATCAATTAAATCTATTTATTTATTTTATTGTTTTCACGTGTAACTAGCATTTGGTTATTGTAAAGTAATCTGCCGTATGTCTTTTTCTATCGGAGAATTTCTTTCGGAGCTCTGAAAAACTGGATTAATTATTAATTTTGTCTTGTAAAATTACTGAAAATTTTATATTACAATGCTATGCAGTGCTTGACAGACTTGAATTTATGCATACAGATCAACTGGTATCATAAACGAAGTGTGGAGGGCATCGTGGAAAAATATAATTGTTTTTAAAAAAAAATATTACTTACTTTCTCATTGAACTGAAGAACTAAAACATATAAAATAAATTTAAGATCAGATAATCTCTGGAAGTAAAAATATTTTTTCTTTGTAGCAATGCAATCAAAGAAAGCTATAAGAAGAGTAACCCACATTAAAAAAAAAAAAAAAAAATCGTTTGAAAAACCTTAATTATATTTAGTAATTATTCTTAGAAATTCTAGCCTAAAAATCTCATAACTGTTAAAAATTTGATAGTCTTCTGTTTCGTATTTATAAACTGTAGAAAAGGAATGCAATATCAATCAGACAATATCCAGCAAATATACAAATAATGCAATTTAAAATTTATTAGATCAAAAAACATTATTTTAATTATTATCTCAAAATAGAAAATATTTTTTTTAAATCTATGAAACATTATTTATATTTTTATACAAATTCAAAAACCCATGCGAACATGTGAAGCAAATTTTCTATTTATTTTTAAAAATATAATAAATTTATGTAAATGTGTTTTTCAATTATACATAGTTAAATATCACTAGCAGGCTTCGCCCGCTTCGCTGGGCACTATATTTAAAGTATTTCTTCTTAATTGAATATTTGAAACGTTTAAACAAATATATTTCGATTGGCGACTATTTTCTTCACAGTTTTAGTATGGGATCTCCTTGACAATATCAAACATTTTTGAACTTCACGAATCTGTGGAACAAAACTATTATTAAAACGGATATTCACGAAAACAGTCAAATAGAAATGTTAATTCTTCGAATATTCTGGAAAGAGTTGAAGCTATTACTCGTACAGCAAAAGTCACTATTCGATGAATGGTCGAATCACAGAACGCGCTTAAGTCGTTTTCGCAGGAATCACTATAACGCACGTATGTACGCTTCACGCACATGTAAACCAAACAAAAAATCACTGGACAGCCCTACAACGCTGTGCATGAATCTCAGAACACACGAAACTCGGTTTCGCGGCAATCACTATTCTCATGTTAAAACCAAAAAACATCACTGGACACTCCTACCTCAAATCAATGAAAACCAAATAAACCAATCAAATCTCTCGTAATTCCTCATAACGTAGAGCTCTAGTTCAACATAAAATACACTCAAATCAATGAAAATCAAATAAACGAATGAAATCTCTCGTAAATCCTCATAACGTAGCTCTAGTTCAACGTAAAATACACTCAAATCAATGAAAATCAAATAAACCAATCAAATCTCTTGTAATTCCTCATAACGTAGCTGTAGTGTTCAATGTAAAATTCACTCAAATCAATGAAAATCAAGTATCTCCTAAAATTCTCCATTCTGTGTCATTATAGAAATGGGAAGTTTTATTTTCATATTTTTATTAATTCAAAGAAAACTAATCAAAAATTCAAAAATCTGACTTCGATGTGCACAATGAACCTTCGGAGGGCACCTTTGTGTTAAATCACGTGACTGTCCGAGCTACCGTTTTCGAGATCAGTGAAATATAAATATATATATATACAAATATTGCTCATTTAATAGTATAAGATATAAAAATAAAAAAATAACCTTTAACTATTCTTAACTATAAAACATGTCCTTAACTAACAATTTCTCATTATATTTATCCAAAACAAATGTGGTGCATTCATTTTGGTATATTTAACCATTTAAATATCCATAAAACAGTTAAATACAATAGTTGAATATTTATCTAAGCAACAATCCTTTTTGCAATGCAAATCCTAAAACTCGATATAACTTCGTTTAATCTTATTATTTTGCAATATCGTATGGTTAAATATGTTTTTTTTTTTTTTTTTTAATAGGTAAAGTACGCAAAAATATACAGAGTATTTCAAAATAATTGAAACAAATTTAAAGAGGGATAGAATACCTCAAAACAGATTGTGTAAACAAGGTTAGCTATTCACTTATTCAAGCACAAACGCAGGAATCTCGTGAAAACATAATTGGAATGTTTGTTCGTAGATCTTTCTATGATAAACGCATTTTAACGTTGTTTCTAATTTAACAGAGTTGTATTAAACTGAAAGTCATCGTGAAAATTTCTGAAATTACAATATTACTCCGTCAATTAAGCAGTATATGCTGTCATCATATTTAGCAGCATCCTATACCTTAATCTATGTTCTCTAAGTGAGGATGGTGGCGACCTCTAGCTCTTCTTATGGCGTCTCACTTCACAGAAAAAAAAAAAGAAACTCTCTCGAGTAAAAATGATTTTCTTTGATAAAATATTTGTTTCAATTAGTCTATTTTCTGTAAGGTTAGTTTCATTTATTAAAAAATAATTATGCATATTAAAACGTATTTGTGTATATTATATAAATTATATATTTGGAAATAGTCAAGGAATGAAAAAAAAAAAAATCATACCTGACAAATTAGGTACATAAAAGTTTAAAAATAATTAAGTAAATAAATAAAAATAGAAAGAACATACCAGAAAAAAGCCATCAAATTACCTGGGCAGTATTAGATAATAAAAATACCAATTTCAGCACCATACAAGACAGATGTTTGCTGCTAAATTTATTACTCCCAGAGGTTTTAAAGAAAGTTCTACCAGGGACCACTGTGAGCTCAATTTTACTATTCCAACATCTTCTTACTGACCAAATATGTATAATGGAAAATTAATTATGTAATTTATTCAATATGTGATTTATATGATTTTCTACGACTACCAGATTATTGATTCTAACACCAGTTACAATTAATTAATCATAAAAAAAACAATTATTAATATATTAATGTGCAGAACAGTTCATTTTATGACAGAAATAAATTTAATAATTAACTACAAAAAAATACATCTATATTATAAATAGAAATTTAATATTATTTCTGATAAGTAACAATAATATGATTATTAACAATTTATGGGTAATTTTTTTCATAAATGCGTTAATAATATACTTTATAAATTCTTTGTAACATAAAGATTTGTAAGATATCATTAACACCCACTTTGGACATAACTGGATAAAATTTTGGACAAATGCGAGTGCGAGAACCTCGGCATCTAAATTTTAGGGACACCAAATATTTTTCCATGAATAAAGATTATAATTTTATTACAATCTTAATGATAAGGATTATAAATTTTATTATGAATTTTTAAGTAAATATTTCCAAAACGTACCTAAATTAGTAAAATAGCATACACAGGGTGATCAGTTTAAAAGAGTACCCGTTGTTTTTTCTTATTACCCTTAAATATGACGGAAGTGGCAACTATTCTGACACTGAAGTATAATTGTTTGAACCTTGTTTAAGTGTGAGAGACAATTTATAACACTGTTGGACTGTTACACTTCATTTGCGAGGCAAAACAGAAATGGTGTCGCACAGTGTTACTTAATCCTGTGATGTAATAACAGGAGACTTGGCGTTGGAATATTAAAACCCGAATAAACTACTACGTCAGAAACGCCAAATATATATATATATATATATATATATATATATATTTGAGATGCATACAGCTGTTTCGGTAGCCTTAAACGTACCGTCTTCAGTGCAAAAAGAATTATGAATCTTAGATTCAGAAATTAAATTCAGAATTCTTTCTGCACTGAAGACGGTACGCTTAAGGCTACCGAAACAGCTGCATGCATCTCAAATATATATATATATATATTTTGGCGTTTCTGACGTAGTAGTTTATTCGGGTTTTAATAATCCTGTGATAGTTTTATTTTTGAAAAACATAATTCAAATTTTTTACTTTATAATTCCTTACAAAAAATATTGAAAATGTTCGCCATCATTTTGAATGCAAACGGGAACACGTCGAACCTAGTTCTTTGCTTCGCAGCATTGTTGGTGTTATTGACGAGATTTCTTCAGTTATGAACTGTTTTAAGTCATCGATGTTTGCAGGACTTCTCTAGAAAACCCTATGAAATGATAATGTAAAAATGATAATGATAATGTAAACGTAATTTAGGAATGATAATGTAAAAAATTTGAATTAAATTTTGTTTTTCATAAATAAAATTATCACAGGATTAAATAACATTGTGCGTATCCTTTTCTGTTTTACCTCACAAATAAAGTTGTAACAGTACAATAGTGTTGGAAATTGTCTCCCACCCTTTAACAAGGTCCAAACAATTATACTTCAGTGTTAGAATAGTTGTCATATCAGTCATATTTAAGGGTAATAAGAAAAACCAACGGGTACTCTTTTAAACTGATCACCCGGTATATAAACCTTTTCAATATTTTTTCAAAATGAAAATTACTTTAGATTTGCAAATATACTTCTATATTATAAATAGAAATTTAATGAGAACCTGTCTCACGTTTGCTTGATTCTACTGTATTCTACAGTTCTTCTTCTTCCCTGTATTCTACAGATAAACTAGTAAATATCATAAATTCATCTGCTATACACCAGTGGTTTTTCTAGGGAACAAGGATAGGGACGGAGTGACACATAATCTATGCAGCCATCTGAGGAATTTGTAGTATTCTGCGCTTGCTGTATTATGGTCACAGTCGCTTGTGATTATAAATTACAACAAAAGTTTTTATTTGAAAAAAAAAATCATTCATAGAAAAAAAATCATTTTTTAATTTTTAAAATCAGCATAAGAGCTTCAATTTTCCGATTTTCTGATGCTACATGTATATGTCTTCCTCGAAGTATATCTCTGTCGATAACAGATTATTCAATAGTAATAGTATCAAAAGATTACGTTTATTTTTTCATTTATTCATAATAATAGTTATTAATATCGTATGCATCGTTAAGCCTTTTCTTAACCTGTTGAAAATAACATTGAATAAAAAAGAACTTATTAGATACATGTCATTAGTATCTGTCATATGCAGGATATTTTTAGATCATTTATTATAACAAGGGGGAAGAAAGTAAATTTCAAATTGAAGCCCTATCTCGCCGTAATTTATATTCTCATCGCCAAGCGGAGATCCTAAACACTGTGTAATTACGCTTCGAAGAATGAATTAAGACAAAGCATCGACACTCGAACCAAGGTGTGTGCGTGTGTGTGCTATTCATGTGAGAGACCATCAATCATTTTCCATGTCAAAAGGCGGTTTTGTATTGACTCGAGAAGAGGCTTTTGAACACTATAATAAGACGGAAGGAATCATTCGTCAAATCAAATTGTCTGTTTCATGGAGAACACCCAGGACGATATTTTATAAGAGAGCCGAGTTTCTTGTAGTTACATGGTAATAATCACAGGTTAACACTCCAAAACCCCCTTTTATCTTGATTGAATAAGAAGTAAAGTACCTGCGCTTTGAGAGCATTAAAAATTCGTTCTCATCGTGCAAAAGTTGAACACTTCTGCATCACTCGCAGATTATAATGATAAGATGAAGGAAACAACGTTTTCATCACAATTTTAAATATACTTCACTCACAGATTAAATCGCTGAGGTGAAATAAGTATTTTTTTTTTTTTTTTTTTTTTTTCACACTTTTAACGTTCAGCATTTATTTATTTATTTTTAATAAAAAATGAAATAAATATTTTCCTGTTTAACTATTACCCTTTCAAAAGCGCTTCCAACCAAGGGATATTTTCGGAAAGCTGTTATAATGTTTCATAGATGAAGTACTGCAGACATAAGCAGATAAATGATTATCTTGCGGGAGAAACAGTGTTGAGAAAAATGCCCATCTATACACCTCTCAGGACTATATTTCATATGAAAGCCATTTTTATCGTATTTATACGCTAATAATTACAGATCAACACTCAAAAACCCTCTTTTATCTTGATTAAATACGTAAAGCAGCTGCTATTGGTGACCGTTAAAAAATTTCTCTCATCGTGCAAATATTAACCCTGCTGTTCTGTTCGGGTCCATTTGACCCAAAACATTTTTCAATTCTTTATAAAGAAATGAGAGTTTAGAAATATTTTCTAGCCATTTTGTGACTTTGTTAGTGTGGGACATATATTATTTACGTGAAAATGTATTTATTTTATTTGTATATTTTTATATTTTTAAAAATGGTACAAATGTAGGTTATAGTAAATGGGAACAGAGCAGCAGGGTTAAACTCACTCGTAGATTATATTCATGAAATACAGAGAAAATATTTTAATCGAAATTTTAAAAAATGCTTCACTCACAGAATAAATTGATTGGTTTTCTTTCTTTAGGAAAAATGAAACAAAAGATCTATATTTTTGCCTATTACTTTTGTGAAGATATTTTCTACCGAGGGATATTTTCGGAAAACTAATGAAATGTTTAAAGTGTGCAGCTTGACAGAAATATAACACCAATGTGACTTAAGTATATGGAATACTCTGTTTGAAAAAATGCACATCGTGCGTCTGCCAGAACGATATTTTATAGAAAAGCCATGTTTTATCTAGTTACATCGTATTAATTACACGTCAACACTCAAAAAACTTTTTTTTTTTATCTTGATTGAGAAAGTAAAGTACCTACTTAAAGATAGTTAAAAATTCGATCTCATAGTTAAAAAATTAAACACTTGTACATCCCTCAGAAACTATATTTAAAACAGTTAAAGAAACAATGTATTTATCATAATTTCAAATTACAGTATATTTCAATGAATTTTTTTTAGAAATAATAAAGGAAAAGATTTACTTTAAATTGCAAAGGCATTCCACAGTTGTGCCCGGCTTTTAGAGGATGATTTTTGTATGTGTGTGTGTGTGTGAGAGAGAGAGAGAGAGCGCCTGTTATTAGTAAAATTCCAAAACAAAGATTAGCAGGAAGACAAATCTTGGTATTCTAATTCTGTATCATATAAGAATGCTAACTGAAACATTTTATGGCGAACAGTGAGTTTATGGAAACATTTAAAAGTGTTCAAATACAGTACGCCCATATGAAATTTCTTGTTGGTTGGTTTTAACATATTTAGACTATAATAAACAAGAACAACAACAACAACAAAAAAAAACCCATACATTTCTTATAACCACATAACCATATTTCATAGAAAATATGGTATGAAAAACATTCACTAGTGAATACAAAAATAATTCGGATTTAGGGCTATATCTGGAAGTCCGTCGAGGTGCATTTTAAATGGTATTACGATTTTCTCACTGTGTTAAATTTAAGCAAACTATGCGGTGTGTATACAGTCGACAGCAAAAGTATCCGAGTACTAGCAAAAATTCCTACGTAAAAAAGTACACTTAATACAGTTTTTTTTTTTTTTTTTAATAAATCCTTGTTGAATCCTGTTCTTAGTCAATCTAAGAACATGCTTCCACAAGAATTTATTTAACAAAACAGTATTACGTGTACTTTTTTAACATAGGAATTTTTGCTAGTGCTCGGATACTTTTGCTGCCGACTGTACAATATACAGATAATATCCAGGCAATTAAGCAAATACGTTCTTCTGTACTGAATGGAACGAATTAAAGTTCTTTGCAAATTATACCATGTCAAAGAGTAATTGCTTAAGTAAACCTTAAGTAATTGTTTAAGTAGTATGAATATTATGAACAGGTAGAATTAATTTCCAGTATACATCACTCATATCCGATATTTAACATTCCAAGAAAGTTGAAAAGAATTTATTAATACACTTTCTCTGTTTATCTCTCTACAGTACCTAATATGTTCTACTTTTTAATTTAGCAGACGAAAGGTGCTGAGATTAACCAAAGGAACCGTTCTGAGTTTTCCAGGGTTTTCTCCGAAACTCTCCTTAATGCGAACTAGGATCCCTTTGAAAGACTCTCTCGGAGGGCATTCCACCCAGAAACCCAACACCAACATCAATTCCTGTCTGCCATTTCTTCTACTCTCATTTCCGTAGATATTTTCAGAATGCCTAAAAATTGATAAATGTTTTGGTTCGATGCAGCACATTTGTAATAAAAATAGATGATTAGTATTACTGATAGGTTTTTCAAGATCATACTAAATTATCCAAATACATCATAGGATATAAGTGGAAACTGCTCAAGATGCATCTTCAGTTATATTATATTTATTACTACTAATACTACTACTATGGTAGTAAATTTTTAAAGCATTAGCTGGTGCGCATACAATTTTTAGATAATATACAGGGCTATATAAAAGCAATCTAACCTTTATATTAATAAAAAAAATTAATATATAAAGATAATTTTTTTATATATATAAACATATTGGGGATTTTTTTTTATCCATAATTCAAAATAAAATGTATTTTAAGGTTTCATCTCGGTGATAAAGTACATTTAGGATTAAATAATGTAGAATAGTCAAGACTGGAAAATGTTTTATAATCTATGCAAATCACATGATTTTTCTTTCTTATTAAATGATCTTTAAACTTTTATACGGACTTTTATGTTATCCATCAGCGCTACAAAAAGTCACTACGGTTACTCTTTTTCAAGCATCTTTCACTTACAATCATTAATCAGAAAGTATCAGCAGTAATTACTCATGAGTAATCATAGCTTTAACTTCCGAAAAATGCCTCTGGAATAAATGCATGTACTATTTTCTTTTTCTTTTTCTTTTTTTTTTTTTTTTTTTTATCGTCGGTTATGCACTTGCATAGTAAATTTTGACAGTATAACTAAGTATCTAGCGCTCAGCAAATGCAGTTTATTAATATCATATTACTTATTTTAGATTTCTATCTCTCCGAAAATTAGAAATATTTATAAATATGAATGGCAAATAAGCGATCTCATTGTGTGTTGAACTAAATCTAAGACGGAATCTAAATGGAAAATTGAAGATGATAAAGTAGTTTTGACTTCTGAATTGGACACCAACAAACACACCCACTGCTTTAGTTTAAACGAATGTATTTAGGAATTACCGAGCGTCATATGCCGACATTTTAGATAACTTTACCTTCTTTAAACTTCGAGGATGTTTTAAAAATCTCTATGTAAAAATATGGCACATTATATTTTCCAGAATTTGTGGTAACTATCGAACATATGTTGAAATTTCAGTAAAAATCTGAATGGAAAGTCGAAGATGATAAAGTAGTTCTGACTATAAATAAGATATCAACAAACACACGCACACTACTGTATAGTTTTAAACTAAACATTTAGGTGCTACTGCAAGGTATATGAGGAAAATTTGTGGAGTTACATTGTTTTTAGCAACCTCCTGAACTGGCATTCTTGTAGATGGACCTGTAAAAAGTTTGAACAAGTAATGCGATGATTAAGATACATTTTAGATGATTTAAAAATATTTGATATAAAATTAGCACTTTAAGCATTCATCCAATTATCAGGATGCATTATTATTTTATTCTTTAGTAATTAATTCTAACATTTTAAAAAATATATTTTAGTAAATTAAAAGTCTTAAATGTGTATAGCGTTAAAAATAAATAAATAAATAAATAAATAAATAAATAAACTTTTTTAAAATAAACGTTTATTACTATCAAGCTATTATAGATAATGTGATAGTTCAAAAATCATCATGTGGAACTTCATGCCTTAATTATTTACAACACGAAGGAGATAAATATATCTTGATTGAAACCACAATTTCGAGCACGTATGTATGTAAATAGACTGTATTTTTGTTTCGTTCTGAAATTCAGTACACTGAGAAAAAAATCTGTAACTGACCTCTATAATCTAAATTGTGGCTCTAGAAAAAATAGTTCCATGTCATCCTTATAAATTCTAGTCGCCTTGAAAAGCGCGTTCTAGAAGCCCCTATTAGAATTCTAGAGCGTTTGCCTATATTCTCGAGGGCAAAGTTATTTAAAAATCTCTGCAAATAAATGGTTTCAGCAACTATAATTTTGGTTTATTACCTAATTCTAGAAACTCAAGCGAGAATTTTTCGCAATATAAAAGATTCAGAATATTGTTTCACTATCTAGAAATGTGTAGACTAGAAATTCTCGATCATTCGTCTATTCAGTTTATTGGCGTGCCTTATGCGCATAGCTCGGCACGCCACGGCTATATTTCTAGTTAAGGGATTTAGAAAATGACCACTTATTCATTCTAGATTAACGCGGTATATTTTTTTTTTCTCAGTGCACAAACACCAGGTAATATATAGGTATAAATATATATATATAATATTTCTTTATGATTATTCTTATTGCCTACAAGCATGTGAAATGTTCACATGTTCTAAGTTTGACCTCGAAATTTGATGATTTTACCTGCAATAAACAAAGAGTTTTGGATTTTTTTTTTTTTTAACACATAAATAGTGTTGATTAAGTTTTATTTATATAGCATTACATTTACAGTTATATTATAAATAACAAAATATATCAAATAATGTCTGCCACACACACGACTTTCTCTTCTCTTACCCTGCATTTAAATAATATAATGATAGATTGAAGATTAAGGCATAAGATCAATAAGATAAGATAATAAATTTTAATCTACTCTAAAAATCAACTAAAATAGGTTTAGGAGCATTTAATTCTATATGTGTGTGTGGGGGGGGGGGGGGGGGGGAGGGAGGGTAAAGTCTCCACAGCCCCCCATTTAATTATAGTACCTACATTTATTTTAAAATTAAATCAAGGCTGTTCTTAATTTGCCTTGAAATTTGCCAATCTTGATCGAATTTTTCAAGTGGTTACCTAATATGAACTTTAAAATATCAAATATGAATATCCTGCAATTATTTATTTTTTTTTGTTATGCTGATAATATACATATCAATATACATACTGATCAACCACTAAAAGTCCTTCTTTCGTATTCAGGGAACCTCAAAACGTGCTATTATAGGAAAAGCTAGAGTTGAAAACAGAACTTAAAAGACACTTTGTTTACAGAACGTGTAGGAAAAATTAATTTCTTTCCTGAGTAGTGTTCGTCGAAACAGTAAAATGTAGCAAAGCACTTCCATCAATTACATTCAATAGAAAAGAACATTTAGCTTAATTTTGGGTGGCTCTGTATATTTTATATAAAATATGTGCACATCACATTGTGTACTTAAATTTAATCTTATACTGAAAAGATCTAACACAAATTGAAAAACACTTTCAGCAATTTCCAAGTATAGATAGCTCCAGCACCTTCAAATACTTTGGGTTAGCCCTGTAAACGAATGATGAATGATTTCTGTACTACAATCTACACAAAACATCTTTTTATGCGTATAAAAAATTTATTAATTCTATTTTGTTTCAGGTAACCAGTAGATATTATGTTACACTGTTCTTACCAGAAATTACCCCCATACACGTAATGCATTTGAATTTTCTTGAATGTCTTTTACAAGAACATGGACATCCGTTCTCTTGGATGTCCTGTATGTAACCTGTACACGAACTATTTCCTTGATCTCAATGGGAAGTTTAGTGTAGCACTGCTATATGATACAGATTTAAAATACCGAGTTTTGGCTTCCTACTACTATTTCCTCTTGAAATGGATGTTCCTTTTTAAATGGATGTTCCATTTAATAAATTCCATTATTAAATTTGTTGAAATTCTAATTTTTTAAGCTTTGATGTCTATATCCAATGTAATCAATGACATATTTTTTCTATTTATTAATTTGTAATGTAATTTGTTTGTAATCTTTAATTTTGTTCGCAATAGGCTTCGCTATTTTCGTTTTAAACATTAGCATTAGTTTCATGATTCATAAGTGATGATTGATTTAGTTTTTACGAATTTTTTGACGCGTTTAATTTTTATTATCTTGTATTCATTATATATATATATGTATATATATATGCGTGTGTGTGTGTGTGTGTGTGTGTGTGTGTGCGTGTGTGTGTATAAAATGTTCTGCAATTTTACTATATGGAATAGTCTTAACTTTACCATTCGATTCAGTTGTTTACATTTCTCTTTTATTCTTCTTTGAACAGATATCTGATTATTAAATTTCACTGGAGAAATATTTAAACTCGAAAATGTTATGCGTAACAATAAAACGGCATCTTGAATCTAATTTGTTTACAAACATTGGCCACGGTGTTCGGTGATTTTACCTACTGTGACATCACAGGAATATTATCCATTGGATTGATTTTAAACATTAATTGGTTTAATTTTAAACATTATTTGGTTTAATTTTAAACATTATTTGGTTTAATTTTAAACATTAAGGAAAATTATCCCCCGATTTTAATCCCCATATTTCCGTATAGTTTTTTATAAGTTCTGCGTGGGTTTGATTGTATTAGATTTTTTCTGTCAAATTCATAAAATGTTAATTTTAAATTTCAATGCTCTAGAAAAATAAAATGGCAGACTTCCATTTTCGATTACAAACATAAACATTTTAGTTCAAAAGAATGAAATTTATTTCAAAGAAACAGAATTCATATCTGTTTGTCCTTGGCGGAAAATAATAATAATAATAATAATAAAAGATCGCTAAATTATCTGGCGAGCATATTTAATTCCTTTCAAAAACATGGTTATTTTAAAAACGTACATTAAGAGAGCAATCAACAAAATGAAACAATATTTCGTACAATATATGTATTACAAAAATACACATCGGACAAGTATATTTTCGTATTACGTTTTTGATCGCCAAATTTACAAAACGCCAAGGACGAACAGATGTAAAATCTATGCTCATTGTGTTTCTAGAGATTTCAAATTTCAAATTAAATTTTTGTCAATTTCACAGCAAAATAACTTAATCTAACACACGTGCACGATAACTAATTTGTAACTATACCCAAATATGGGAACTAAAATCAGGAAATAACTTTCCTCAATGTTTAATAATTTTTTACAAAAAATCCAATGGCCGATTAACATAGGAAATCTTTTACTTGGCCCCAACAATGGTCAATGACGTCACACTTCGCTTGCGTATATCTTTTGCATACATAAAAAGAAAGTATAAGATTTGAAAAAACTTTTGATTTCCGGTTTTCAATGAATTTGAGATTTCCTTGCATTTCAGTTAACTGAAATCGGCTAGTATTTGAAATCGGCTAGTATTTTTAAAAAAGTGGATTTATTACTAGTTTCTGCATGTATGAGAAGAAAGTAGAAGATGCGTAAAAAATTTCGATTTCCGGTTTTCGGTGAATTTACATGTTTTGAGCTTTCCTTACGTTTCAATTAACTGAAATTGACTACTTATTTTGAAAAAAGTAGATTTATTGCTAGCTTCTGCATATATAAGAAGCAAGTAGAAGATATGGAAAAACTCTTGATTTCCAGTTTTCGATGAATTTACACGTTTTGAGATTTCCTTGCATTCCAGTTAACTGAAATTGACTATTTATTTTTTAAAAATTGGATTTATTATTATTTCCTCTGCATATAAAAAGAAAGTAGAAGATTAAGAAAAAATTTTAAATTTCGGTTTTCGATGAAGTCACACATTTTGAGATTTCCCGAACTAATTCGACCATTTTTGCAAAATATCTGTCTTTTTGAGTTCAAACACTGTGATTTATGAACCAATGGTATTTATTTAACCGAATTTAATGTTTGGTTGGACCTTGGTTTGACATTGTACCGATTAGCTTTTGGGCTGATCACCCAACAAGGAGCGTTTCCACGTTGCGATTTCCTCTCATTTCAGGAAAGGCTCAACATCTACAGAGTACTAAACTTAGAGAAATAAATTAAGTAAACCTCTGTTGATTCAGATAGAGTGCATATCGACAAACTATTGCCGCAACTGTGTTGCAATTTAATTCCGTTTAATTCCGTTTAATTTATTTCCAATTTAATTCCGTTGCTTATATATTATTATAAAAAATAATATATAAGCAATGTTTAAGCACGTGGACTAAGATCAGATATTAAAAAAAAAAAAAAAAAAAAAAAAAAAAAAAAGACATTTGTCTAATGAGATCATTTTATAGAAAAATGTATATTTAAAAGTTGCATTTTTGCAATCTTTGCAAGCGTCATTTTAAATCTAGCAAAATTTTAATGATATAAGCCCCATATGAACTTTTGTCATAAATTGACTAAAAAACGTAATGATAAAAAGCATAATCAAAATAGGTACTAAGTTTTTTAAACGTACAATTTTGCCAAAATAAATTAATTAAGAAAAATGTATCACCAACATCGTAACAAAAATTAAAAAATCGCCATGGGGATCCTATACTAAATCTGTCCTGCCCCGCGAAGTATGAAAATTAGGTCGTCACACATGAATTTTGTTTTTAAGCCTTTCGGGAATGATATTTGCTTGATTATCATTAGCATTTCATCCCTCAATATTAATTTGTGTTTAATAATAATTTGGCTTCTGATGAATTAAAAGTTAAAATTGGGTGGGAAAATTGGCCTAAGGTTTATGAGTTTCAAATTTTAAAGGTAAATAAGGAAGGAAATAAAGTGCGAAAGTATCGCCTGGATTTGCTAGTAAATAATAAAATAATAGTATTGTTAATTTTCAATTATCGAGATTTGATTTCAGTAGAATCGTATAAAGAATACAATAAAAATAAACTAGCGACAATTTCGATGAATTTGCGAATGAAATTAATTTCCGTAAATAATTAGATTTAAATTACATTTCATGACTTAAATTCCATTATTTTGATTTAAAAAAGATGTTATATTTTAAATAATCAAGTTATATATATACGACAGATCGTACTGTTTCTTTCAAACAGCGATTTTGCCGCCGTTTCTAATTACTTTCCGAACACTATAGTGAGGAGAGTATTGTAATCATGTCAAAAATCCGAATTTGAGATTTTGATGTTTCTATACGTTTCGAGGTCCAATGAGTCCGTTTTCACTATTTTTGCGATGATGTATGTATGTGTGTGTGTATGTATGTGTGTACGTATGTGTGTATGTATGTGTGTATGTCTGTGAGTGAACACGCTAGCGTCTAAACGCTTTGTTAAAATAAGCTGAAAGTTGGTACGTATATTGTAAGTCACCATAGTACGAACCCTATAGATTTTGGTGAATCTAGCACTTATAGTTTTTACAGGGACACAAAGAAAAATTCTTTATCATTATGGCCTATGGGACCAAATTTTAAAAGTGCGATAGCATCTAAACGCCTTATTGAATTGAACTGAAAATTTATATGAATATTATAAATCATTGTTGCACTAACTATAAGCATTTTGGTGAATCTAGCATTTATACGTTTTTACAGGGACACAACGAAAATTTCTTTATCATTATGATCTATGGGCTCAAAGTTCAGTAGCGTTAAATAAAACATCGTGTAATATATGGAGAAAAATACTCAAACAATCTGTTATGGTTTTCTCTCTTTTGTTTGTTTAACAACTCCTCTTTCTTTACTTTATCTACAAAACTGTTAATTACTCAATGTTCGGAAAGTCAAGTGGAGTCACTCCAGATTTTTTTTATCTGAGACCTTGAATGAATGCAAACATTGTTGTTTTTAATTAAATGCATAAAGCTGAAAGTTTATATCATTGTATCTGTCAGGATTATTAGATTTTGGCAAAAATTGGTACACTTATTAATCAGGACAAAATCCAGTTACCGCTGTATTATTTAGTTCAATCGGATAATTGGTTCAAAAGATGTTAGATAAAAACTCCATTCTAACTTTAAAATTATTAACAAGAAAAAACAAATTGATGCCAAAAATAAACTAAAGGTATGAAGCAAGAAATGGATAAATTTCTAGAACGGTTAGCTGCTCAGATGAGTGAAATGAAAACAGGGTAAGAAAAGATGGAAAGCGGATTGATTGAAAAAATGAAAGAAAGGCAAAAGGAGATGAAAGATAGTTTGAGCGAAGAAATGAAATAAGTGAAAGCAGTACAGGAAAACATGGAAAACATGGAAAACAGATTAACTGAAGAAATGTAAATAATAATAATAATAATAAATAAATAAATAAAAAATTCTGTTAAAGACTGAATTTAGAATTTAGTACGGAGGACTATTAATTTCAATCTGTAAAACTTTTATTTTTATTTTTTATTTTAAATTTTTAATTTAATTTTTTTATTATTTATTTATTTTTTATTTTATATTTGACCGTAAAACCGGGCCACGTAGTTTTTAAAATGACTGAAATGAATTAAACTGAAGTGTTTCCACCTAAATTTCTTACTTTAGTTAATTTTAAAAAAATTGTCAGGTCGAAAAACTGCTTGCCCCTCTGGATTCAGAAAAATCGCCCCTTTCATTTGGTACTGAATTTGTAACGACGGGACTGATATTTCTAATTTATTTTGGTGTTACATAAAACTGGACTACACTGAGAAAAAAAATATACCGCTTTCATCTAGAATGAATAAGCAGCCGTTTTCTAAATCCCTAAACTAGAAATATAGATTTCTGAGTTATGTGTATAAGCTAAACAAATGATCTGGATAGACGGAATGATCGAGAATTTCTTGTCTACACTTTTCTAGCTAATGAAAGAATATTATAAATATTGTGAATATTTTGAAATCCCTTGCATTGCGAGAAATTCTCGTTGATTTACTAGAATTGCGCTATAAAGCAAAATTATAGTTATTAGAACCCTCCTCTTGTGCTCCCATTTATTTACAGAGATTTTTAAATGAGATTGACTAACATAATATAAATAAACGGTCCAGAGTTTTCAGAACTCGCTAGCTAGGTGAGCTAGAATTTATAAGTATGACATGGAACTATTTTTTCTAGAGCCACAATTTAGACTCTAGATGTCAGTCACGTAATTTTTTCTCAGTGTACAAAAAATTCAGATTGAAACTAATAGTCCTCCATCCTAATAAATAAATCTATTTCTTTTATGTCGAAATAAAAAAAAAAAATGAACTTCCAAACATTTCTTTTAAATAATTAAAATTAAATTGAGAAAAATCGCGCTAAAGAAATGGAACTGCTTCAGTATAGAACGGTATATAATATGTATTATGTATTATTACGTATTATTCATATATGTTAGAAAAAATTTAAAACTAAACTTAATTTCCATGTTTTTTTAATATGATTTCAGAAGGATATGACGTCCTTAATTAAATAAGAAATACATTTGAAATTATTTATAATTAATATTTTTTAAATTACTGAAAATACAGTCGGCAGCAAAATTGTTGAAGCACACATCCACATTTTTTACATATATTTTTTTTAGTGTGATCACTAATTTTTATCATCAACTTACTTTTGTATAAACAGCATAAGACTAAGATCATGACTCGACCAACATTTAATTAACAAAACTATATCAGTCGTATATCTTTTAAATACGAATAATTGCTAGCACTTCAATAATTCTGCTGCCGACTGTACAGTTAAAAGTTTCTAAAATAATGATGGCTATTTCTAATGAATTAAAATAAATGAAAAAGGCTTAAATTTAATAAAAGAAATGAAAGTTTCTGAAAGTAGATAAATTTTACGGCATAAATTTGCGATTAAAATTTTAATAAAACTATAAAAAATTTATGTCGAAAGATTCTATGATTCATGAGCTCTCGTATAACTTCAAAACTACTCAATACAAATAAGTTATATCTACACGAAGGTAATATCATAATGGGGAAAAAAAAAAAGGTAGCATGCTCAGGAATGGTACTTACTCTATTACGTAACTAGCTGCTAATAATTGAAGAGTAGGAGTAAAGCAACAAGCAACAAATGAGAGAAAATATAGAAGGCTTATAGAAAGCTTGACTGTTAAATATATTTAAGTATATTTATTTTTATGTCGAAAAAAAATTTAACATGAAAACATTTCATTTAAATATTTAAAATAAAATTGAGAAAATTTGTGCTAATGAAACGGAATAGCTTCAGTATACAGCCCCTTGTCGAAATTTAAAATTTGGCACCGAAGAGGCTCCGATGATTCTCATAGTAATTGCGTAATAATTCGTCGCAATTGCGTAAATGAAGTAGATCTTTACTTATGCAACTGCGAAAGCCATTTTAATTCATCGTAAAAATGACAAGAAAAAAAAAAAAAAAACCGCCAAGGGACTCCTATTTTATAACAATACCAAATGAATATAGTAACAGATGCTAGGGAATGAAACATAATTTACTTCATGCTTTTATAGGGAAGAATAGATTAATATAAGTCCTAATTCCGTTTTGGGCAGAGTTTTATATCTATTACTTAGAAAACAAAAATAGGCTTAGGATTTTATTTCTATTTATTTATTTATTTATTTTTCATTATTGGCTATTTACCACAATACCTGACCATTGTTTTTGACCTGGCAACTATGCCAATTTTGAAAGTAGATCCTTTTGAAAATACGATCGCTATAGGCGGATGTTACTGTGCTAGATTTATGTATGTATAATGTAGTGTATTTACTGTATTCAAATGTAGTATATTTAAGGCTGTTCATCAGTGAGATAGCTCCCTTTTCCACTTCCCGTGTTATATTGGGGGGGGGGGGGGGGGGTTGTTGTTTCGTTTTAAAACATATTTCATTACAAAATGAAATGTTTCGAAGTCTGTCTTTTGAATATTACTCTTTGAATATGTCGCCTTTTAGCTTAGTGAGTAATTTTTTGAAAAAATAAATTTCAATATTTCATTTCATTAAGTAAATTTAGAACTCTAAATGAAATATTTAAATTTATTTTTTCGAAAAATTGTTTACTAAGCTAAAAGGCGGCATATTCAAAGAGTAATATTAAAAAAAAAACAGACTTCGAAACACTTCATTTTGTAATGAAATATTTTTATAAAATGAAGCAACGAAAATCTCGTTGGATAACATGGGAGGAAAGAAAAGGGAATCTTGCTGATGTACAGCTTTAAGGGGTCAAGTGCCTGTGAACAGTGAAAATATGAGTAAAAAATGATCAAGAGATTTTCTTTTTTTTTTTTTTTCAATAATTTAAAAAAAAAATATATTATTTTTAAAACTTCTAATTTTAACTAGTGTTAAGAAAGGTTTTATCGCTCTATTACAGCTGTTGGAATATTTGCACATTTTTTATTTTATTTAATTTTTCTTTAAAGTATCAGAGCTAATTTTTTATCGCTATGAAGCCTTGCTCGCTGGATTACATGCAAATGATATATCAGAAGAACCTTAAAAAATTGTTCACATACCCTATAATTAAAATGACGAGAAATAATTTTTTCTAGAAATAACCATTCTTTTGAATATATATATATAATTATTATGTAAAAAAATTATCACCATTTTTGGCGTAATTATACTTATAATTACAAAACTTTTAATGTTAAAAAGCTAATTGATCGTCATTTCATAGATAATATCTCATGTAAAAACAATTAAACCTTCATTATATTCTGGCTAACTATCACGATGATATTGTGCGTGCACGGTTATACATAGACAGAAAAATTCGCTCTGACATTTTTATAAAATAAATAAAATAAATAAAAATAGAAATGTACAATTACTTTAATAGTTATAATAGAGAGGTAAAACGTTTCTTAACACCTGCTAAAACTTACAAGTTTTAAAAGTAATTATTTTTTGTATTATAGTAAATAAAGTTAATGTCTTTTTTTTTTTTTTTTTTAGATATTATATTCTTTGAAAAGCACCTGAGCAAAATTTTGTATTTTTTGTACTTTTGACATGTTGTCTTATTATTATACATAATTACGTTGTTCTTCTCATTCTTCTTCTTATTATTATTGGTTTCATTCTACTCAATCATTCAAAAAAGGATTTGATTTAAACTACAAAATGTGTTTTATTAAAATCATTTAGTTGTTTTAATCAGAATTTCGTTAAAAGCAAAAAATTAGTTTTGTTGAAAAAAATGACTAAAAGTAGAGTTTCAAAACGACATTTCAAAACATTTTGTGTGTATTTGCTGTATTCGATAAAACTTCTCGTTTAACTTTACTATAATTTTGCTCATTTCTAAAAAACAAAATAATATTTTGTAAAAGAAACAATTTTTGTTTGTTAAAATTAATATATATGTATTAATTAAATAAAATAAAACTAACAAAATTTATTTCTGAATGAATTAATGTAAATAATGTCATTTCAAATTTAAACTACAAAAAACATCCAGTAATTGGTGTTTATTGAAATCAATTTAAAAACACCGTACCCTCAAAATAACCAACTTTAATTTCACCTGCCATCAACATAATATAATCATGTTTTTCTGCAACTTGAAAAGTGATATTTGTACTGAAGAAGAACTCGTTGTATTATTCTGAAACATTTATTATTTGCATGCTATTTTGAATTGATTTTAGTACATTTTAAATGCTTTTTTTTTTTTTTTTTAATAAATGTCCTTTACTATACTTTTTTGTAGTTTTATTACTTCCATTACCCGACTCCCGTAGGTAATGGAAGTATTGTTTTCGGTCCAATGGAAGTATTGTTTTGGAAAAAGTTGGTATATCAAAAACGGCTCTAACGATTTTCTTGAAAATTGTTACATAAATCCGTTTTAGATATCCTTTCTCATGTATTACGTGGTTATTACAGGAGAATTAGCAGTCCTTCTGCTTAAGTAGGTCAGTTTAAGAACTCGTAAATTGGTGTTCCAAAAAATAATTCTACCATTTTTATTTTTATTTTATTTTAATTTTATTTTTTTAACTCGCTATGTAAACTCTGCTTTATATGCCTTTACGCGTGTTTCAAGTTTCTCTTTCTGAAAAATTTTTAAGTTGGGTCAATTTTATACCTTCTGATCACATTATCGCGAAAAAAGCATATAATACGTGTAATAGTGGGTAATTGAAGTCGTGTGGTTGTTTCACACCAGATTTTTCCCCTATTATTAGTTAAAAAAAATAACAATAATTTAACGCAAAAAAAAAAAAAAAAAAAAAAAAAAATCATTTAATTTACTGGTTAAATAAATGTGAATTATAATTTTGTAATCTAATAACATAAATTGAAAAAAATGCACAGTTGTTTTAGGAAATAATAACAGTTTTATATAGGTTTACAATTTATAGCAATAACTTATATAGGATTTAATATACAATTAATGGTTTGCGGCCACAGATGATTAGAAATTCAAAGTATTTTTTCATTAAGGAAGAAAGGAAATAAAATTTCCCGGGAAAATGTATTGATTCCCTTTTTCGGTCCCAGTTAAAGCCAATGGTAATAAAGCTAAAATACTTAAACTATAGGTTGCAGTGAATTTTAAGTACATCTTCACTTTAATTTAGCATACATAACGTCTAAAATTTTAAAACTTTCGAAGCGAAACATTTAAGCTTACTCTTTAGGTGGTTTTCTAGGAAGATAATCTTTTAAGCTTATTGTTTTTTAAGTTTGAATGATGATTATATTATTTTCAATGATTTTATTGAACGCTTAATCTTTAACTGAGAAATTACACGGGATTCTTCGCTACGCTTTTAAAAGAGTGTTAGCGATAGTGTAATTGTCCGCTAAGACTAAGATAACAAACATAATTTTTTTATTTATCTTTTGAACAGCTATTTCTTGGAAACAAAATAATATTTAAAAAGTAAAAATTTCTAAAGTTAAAAACCTAAACGGTATGCGGAAAAAAAAATGTATATATATACATATATATGCTGAAGTATTTTAAATAACTTATTTTTGGCATAATGTCTCTAATATTGTATATATAGATTTGTTTATTGAATTGCACATTCAATAAATAAATAAACGAATTAAAACTAAAATTAAACTAGTTGGCATAGGTGGACTCCGCGCAGTTCCCCATCACGTATTTGTTTCCACACATCTTAATTATTGTTAAAAACTATCAAATTAAAATTGACATATCGCATTCCGGCAAGGAAAATGACACAACTGAAAAATGCAGTATTTGAGAAGAACCAATTAAAGATGGTATAAAGAATGAACTTGGCTATAATAAAACTAACATAAATGCCTCTCAGGTGGGTGAATTGAGAGTTATAGATGCGACATTTTCCGCGCTCATTTGAGGCATTATATACGCATTTTTCAATAACATAAACCCAAATTTGCCATTTTAGGTTGCTTTCTTTGGAAATCGAAATATTCCAATCACTACGTTTATCCCCCCCTCTCTCTCTCTCTAATCGAAATCTTATCATCACGATAACGGCCGAAATAATACTCCAAATCGAACCAATTTTGGACAGCAAATTTATATGATAAATATCTTGGATAATTTCGTTAACCAAGTTGCTCCACAATTTTGTTTTCAAGTGGCGATGTATGCATAGACTATATAAGGGTCTCAACCAAGTTTATAAATGAATTTTATCCACCATGATATTACCAATCGTTTTTTATCACCAAACAATCCGTAACTCTAAACTTTCATCAAAATCGCTCTGTCCATTTCCGTGTAAACCATATTTTTGCCATACATTGTAATTGGCCTTTAAAGGTTTAACAACAAACGCGACATTTTCTGAAGATGAAAATATTTCGAATCGTTTACGCACTCCCAAACTTTCCTCAAAATCCTTTTACCCATTTCCAAGTAAACCCAATTTCTGCCATATGTTACAACTAGTCGATAAAGGTTTAGCTGCGAATGAGAATTTTTCTGAAGATGAGGATAAGTCCAATCGTTTAAGTACCCCGAAAAGCCTTTAACCCCAAACTTTCACCAAAACTCCTATATCCATTTTTAAGTAAACCCAATTTCTGCCATTTGTTGCAATTGGCCGATAAAGGGTTAACTGTGAACGTGAATTTTTCTGAAGATGAGGATAAGTTTAAACACTTTAGCACCCCGAATAACACTTAACTCCAATCATTTTTTAAAATCGCTATACCCATTTCGAAGTAAATTTCTGCCATATGTTGCAATGTGCCAATAAAGGTTTAACAACGAACAAGATTTTCTGAAGAAGAGGATATTTCCAATCGCTTTTTCTCCCCAAAAAATCCCTAACTCCAAACTTTCATCAAAATCGCTCTGTCCATTTCCGTGTAAACGATATTTCTGCCATATATTGTAATTGGCCTTTAAAGGTTTAACAGCAAACGTGACATTTTCTGAAGATGAAAATATTTCGAATCGTTTATGCACCCTCAAACTTTCATCCAAAATCTCTATATCGTTTTCCGAGTAAACCTAATTTCTGTCATATGTTGCAATCGGCCGATAAAGGGTTAATTGCGAATGCGAATTTTTTTGTAGATGAGGATAAGATCAAGCGCTTTAACACCCCAAAAAACACTTAACTCCAATCATTTTTTTTTTAAATCGCTATACCCATTTCGAAGTAAATCTAATTTCTGCCATATGTTGCAGTGGGCCGATAAAGGGTTAACAGCGAATGACATTTTTCTGAAGATGAGGATATTTCCAATCGCTTTTTCTCATCAAAAAATACCTAACTTCAAACTTTCATCGAAATCACTATGTCCAATTTCGTGTAAACCATATTTCTGCCATACGTTGCGATTGGCCTTTAACGGTTTAACAGCGAACGCGAAAGTTTCTGAAGATGAAAATATTTCCAATCATTTATGTACCCCTAAACTTTCATTCAAAATGTCTATATCGATTTCCGAGTAAACCCAATTTCGGCCATAAGTTGAAATTGGCTGATAAAGGGTTAACTGAGAACGCGAATTTTTCTGAAGATGAGGGTAAGTCCAATCGTTTTAGCATCTCCCCGAAAACACTTAATCACAATCTTTCAACAAAATCGCTATATCCATTTCCGAGTAAACCGGATTTCAACTATGTTTTGCAATTGGCCGATAAAGGGTTAACTGTGAACGAGAATTTATCTGAAGATGAGATCCAATCGTTTTTTCTCATCAAAAATTCCTAACTCTAAACTTTCATCAAAATCACTTTCTCCATTTCCGTATAAACCCAATTTCTGCCATACGTTGCAATTGGCCTTTAAAGGTTTAACTGTGAACACGAATTTTTCTAACGATGAGGACAAATCCAATCGTTTAAGCACCCCAAAAGCACTTAATTCCAAACTTTCATCAAAATCCCTATAACCATTTCCGAGTAAACCCGATTTCTGTCATATGTTACCATTGGCCAATAAAGGGTTAATAGCGAACGCAATTTTTTCTGAAGATGAGGGTTAATCCAAGCACTCTGAAAAACACTTAACTACAAACTTTTTTGAAAATCGCTACACCCATTTCCGAGTAAACCCAATTTCTGCTATATGATACAATGGGCCAATAAAGGGTTAACAGCGAACACGATTTTTTCTGCCTTGCGAATTTTTTTAAGTCGCATGTTTATAGTTAATGATGTTCATCCCGGCATCAAAACTGATATTTAACAGCTGTTCTTACATCTTTACGATAAAAATATTTCTTTTTATGCACGTTTAAGTGAAAATTTGCCCTATTCCCCCATGTTAAGAAAATCATAAATTTCGAATAACTGCTGAAGTTTTTTAATTAGAATGTTGCAAATAAATAGGGTTTTTCCAGTGTCATAAATAATATTTTAAAACTGCTCTGACCTCTCTGCGATCATTTGTTTGTGAGATATCGGGTAAACAGACTAAGAAACTAACGGACTAACACACTAACAGACACCCTACAGACAGACATCATACAGTTTTGACATTTTTGGATTCCTTACACCAGAAAACGTATAAAAAAGCAAAAAAAAAAAAAACCGAGGTCGAAATCTTTTACGATTACCAAGTTCCCCATACCTATAGTATGATGGGGAACTAAAAAAATCAATGTCGCTAACGATGATATATTTCACAAAATTAAATTTAGTTATTTAAAAATCATTTGTAGAATCTTTAATTATTACTCTTTCATAATATAAAGTTTATTTTAGCACTTTCTAATATTTCCCACCAGAAAATCTCAACGTAGCTTATACATGCGCTCAAAAAATCAAGTTTTGATTTTGCGTTTTTTTTTTTTTCTAATGAATTAAAAAAAAAAATTCGTTAATTTTTCAATTTTAAAACTAAATGTGGTTTCTGAGTTTATTTTAATAAGGGATTAGAATTTTTTTTAAATAAGTTTTACATTTTATATGCACATTTCATTGTGGCCAGGTTCTATGAAACTTATACAATGTTCTATATCCCCCCATAAAATCTATTAAAAATTATTTATGTTAAGTCTTATGTAAATTTACAGCAAAAAGTAAGCGAAGATGTTAAAAAAATTACTTTATATTCGTATTTTATTTGCTTATTATTTTAAATAATTATGTGCATGAGTGCATTAATAACTTATAATCCTTTTTCTGAAGTAGAAATTTTTCCTTTTTAAATTTTTAATGAGAAATCAAAAAATGAAATATATATAGATAGATAGATAAATCGAATAAAAATTGAGAATCTTTATTAATTTTAACTGAAAACTATTCTAAAGTTAGAAAAACTTTGGATAAATGTTTTCCTAAATTTACAGATTTATAATATATTATTTTTTTAACGAAGTATCAATAATTATTTTTCCATTCAATATAGAATTTAAATGGATTACTCCATTGTTATTATTATTATTATCAATTGTTTTAGCACTTTATTATTATTATTATTATTATTATTATTATATATAAATTAAAAAAGGTTAACGATCTTCAGACACATACTGCATGTTTACTTCGAAATTTATATCTCTACGTTGTAAAAATTTTCTGTTAATTTACTGAAATGTTTATTTAGAAATCCCTGTAAACTTACAATAAAGCAAGTAATCGAGATTCTCAATAATTAGTCTGTATTTTTATCTATTTTTATTACTTAAATTCTGAATAAAAATTAAAGCTGAATGTTTCGACTTTAACAAAAAGCATTCTAAGTCACGAATATATTCTTGCCAAAAATTAATTAATTTAATATTAGACATTAAAATGCACATATAAAATATATTTTTTAACAACTCTCTTTATTTCTCTCTGTAATTTTACCGAAGACTTAAGATAAATGATTATTTGTCACTGTTAAAAATTTCAACAGAAAACTCTGTGTAATGTATTATCTTCAGTCTTACGTAAAATTACAGAGAAAAATAAAAGAAAATGTTAAAATACTTATTTTATATATTCATCTTTTATTTCACTAGATTACATTTCCAATAACTCAGGCAACTTTTAAAGTCTTGACTCAGTAAGTGACATCTGCTGTAGTTCACTATAAAACGTACAACTAATATTAATTTAATAATTATTGGTGAGAATATATTTCGGACTTACAATGCTTTTTCTAAAGTAGAAACAGTCATTTTTAATTTTAATTAAAAAATTAAATAATAAAATTATATAAGATTGAGAATCTCGATTATTAACTTTTTAAGAATTACTGTAAATTTACAGAGACTCTGGATAAATATTTACATTAAATTTACAGCAAATTTTA
This sequence comes from Salticus scenicus, assembly GCA_963930645.1. Classification (NCBI taxonomy): domain Eukaryota; kingdom Metazoa; phylum Arthropoda; class Arachnida; order Araneae; family Salticidae; genus Salticus; species Salticus scenicus. The sequence continues at coordinate 322,313,709 of OZ005654.1, forward strand.
ACAGTGTAGTTTTCTGCGTAGATTTTTAACAGTGTACTTTTCATTCATGCAATCAAATATAGAAATATGTACTCATATCCTAACATTATACGTAACATGTAATTTTAAATTAAAAATAGTGACATAAGCTACTTTTAGAGAACCTTAATACAAACGATAATGAGCACTCCTTCACTGCATTGAATGTGGTCTGAAAATGTTAATAATAGTTAATTACTAATTTAAAATACACACACACACACACACACACACACACATACACACATATATATATATATATATATATAAATTAAAAATTCTAAATCATATTCACATGTCTCTTCTTTCATTTATGTTTCTAATTTTGAACTTTATATCTACTTTTCATTCATTTAATTAAATATATAAATCTGTATTTCGTATCCTAACATTACATGCAATTAAATACCTTATATATAATTAAAAATAATGACATAAACTGCTTTTGGAGAACTCTAATATATCCGATATCGAGCCTACTCTCAATACATTGAATATGGTCTGAAGAACTAAATAACAGTTAGTCACTAAATTAAAAATTTTATTAATTATTTTTGATTAAAAATACAAAATTCCAAATCTTAATCGCAGGTTTAAAATATGATTATTCTTTTATTTCACTAGATTACATTTCCAATAACTCAGGCGACTTTTAAAGTCTTGACTCAGTAAGTGACATCTGCTGTAGTTCACTATAAAACGTATAACATAAAATTCCTGTCGAACAAATCAAAACACTTACATGAAATGGCGGCACGAAAAGTACCAAAATTCTCTCCAAGCGAAATTGATTCTATTTAATCTGTCACACAACATATGTCAAAAGAAAGAAAGAATTTTATAGGTTTGAAATTCCATTTCGCAATTTTACGAAGCGAGTTTTAAGAATCTCGCATTTTAACATGTGTCATATAAACGTCTGTCGAATAGAGAAAAGGGGTAGATAAGAGCGTAAATTAAATAAGGAAAAATGTGATTGGGAGAAGGAAAACGTTGAATATAGGAACCATTTCATTATTCAGTAAGTTGGCGGAAATATTCTTTCCTGAATTTACAATAAATTTGAAATCAATATATTTTAATTTAGTTAAACAAAATTCTTTAATAATTGTAATTTTCATAAATTATTGATTATCAAAATCCTTCATAATAACAAACATTTAATATAGAAATGTTTGAAAACATCTCCTATTCTTTATATTAACGTTCATTGCATATTTTGTTTTAAAAATTACTAGATTAACTTAAAAAACGGTTAATAGGCACGTGGCTTATCAGGAATAAGAAACGTCCCGGATAACAAGGAGACTATTACTTTCGTTGCACATGAACTAATTTGAAAAAATATGTAAATTCTACAGATTGCCATGGAAACGGCAACTCAATACGTACAAAACAATCTGCGTTTGTAATGATCGATAGATGGCGCTTTTTCAGTTTTTGTTGTTAGTAAATATAATAGCCACGAGTATTTATTATTATTCTATTTGTGTTACTACTTAATGTTCGTGCTATAATTTCTCCGCCATTACATCATGGAAAATAGATAGCTTTTGGAAAAAATATTTCAGTTTATTCAAAGTTCGACCGGAAGTAGGTTTTTAACTGAAGCTGAACAAATTTTAGTTTCAAATCATCTGATTAATTCTTTACTTCCATTAGCCGAAGCAACACAAATTTTATATTTGTCATTTGGAAATAAATGGAAGCTTAATTATGGATTTCTTGATTTTTTGCAGTCACACTGTGGCACACAACAGTATGTGTTATCTTTTTTACCGGATTTATTCATTTTTATTCAATAAATATATGTGAAACTAAACATCGGCAAGCAATGGCGTCTCGATGAAAGCCGAAAGCTATTCATGTTAATTGTAATTTCACCTTAGCCCACCAGAGGGCGAGCATTTAATTACAATCGCGGATATCAGTTTAAGTCTAATATTAGGTTCTATAATGGTACCTCATTTAACGAAAGCAATTAAGAACGAAATTGTGCGTTATTACAATTGTGATGCTAAACTCAGCAAAATTCCTGTCGTTAAACATTTTAAAAATAGTCAAATATCTAAATAAGCAATTTATCGAGTGCTTAAAGAATATTATGAACAAGGACATGTTGATACCAATCAAAGTTTTACAAAAGGAGTCCGGAAAAGGAGTAAAAATTTTGTGAAACTAAACAAAATAAATTGATTAACAAAGATAAATCAGTTTTTCAGTGAACAGTAAATGATTTTATTTATTTAAGTCAGTGTATAAAAAAGGTTTTTATTCCTTTCATCAAAAAACATTTTCAAAATAAAGATATTTTGTTTTGGCTGGACCTGGGTACCAGTCATTGTACGAAAGATGTTGTTGACAATTTGAATGCCGAGAAAATTGAATTTGTATCTAAATTGGATCCCCCCCCCCGCCATGTTCCCAAGTGAGGGTATTGAAATATTATGGGGCATTTTTAAAAGGAAGTATTACAACTAAAAAAACAAACAAACAAACAAAAAAATAAGCCTGAAATTTCTCTCATTTCAAGAGAATTTACCTTAAATTATTGAAATCAATTTTTAAAGAAACGGTACAAGCATGTATTCGAAGAGATAGAAGAAGTCTTTGTAAATTAGGCTTAAAACGAATTTACACAGTTATTTAGGTATGAATGATGGAAAAGAAATTATCGAATAATATTCTGCTGTAAGTTTAAATTTAATTTGAATTGTACCTTTAATATTATTCAATATGAAAGTTGTCTCATTCTTATTCGGGACGCTCTTTATTAAAAAACTAAAAAAGAAAGAAAGAAAGAAAGAAAAAGAAAGAAAGAAAAAAAAAGAAAGAAAGAAATTGGTAATTTTACTTCTTTAGAAATTTTTAGTTCGAAACATATATATTTTAACTAGATTAAATTAAAGCAATAGTTAATTTAATGAATAAATAACCGGGTAAAAAATATGAATTGTAAAAATTCGCAACAGTTGTTTCAGCTCAAGCTAACAGTACAGCTGATCACAAGGAAAAAATAAACAAGGCGCATCATCAAAAGAGCAAAGTACAATTGCGCCTAATAAATAATTTATAATTATTACTGCATATGGCTTTCTCTGAAACTTTATTTATTAAACATTGGAGTAGTGCTGCTATCTAAATAGCATTAATAAAACATATTCCCTCTTCTCTCTTCCGACGTTATCCTATGTGATTTTTGTTGCTTCGGTTTATAAGGGCATTTTATTCAAAAATGAAGTTTTTTCGAATTCTGTGTTTTGAGTGTCTATATAATATTTCTCTAACGTAGACCAGTTATGATTAAATTTTGTCGAAACAATGCGATAGTGTCGTAAGGTGTTATCTGATTGGTCAACCCAGATCAAGGCATAAATTTGGCAGCTAGATATTTCGGCTACAAATATTTAATCTTATACACTTGAAAGGTACATTTTCTTAAAGAAATTGAAAACAAATATCTATCTATCTATCTATCTATCTATCTATCTATCTATCTATCTCTCTCTATATATATAATGCCCTGTCGTTCTTTCTTTGTCGATTAATCGATGATTGCAAAGCTTTTATTTTTATTTTTAATTTCATTTTCTGATGGTATCATCCTATTCTCCAGTTTGTGTTAAATGTTTTACATGTGGCTATGCTTTTTTCTAGTTTTCTCTCTGGTTTCCATGACGATTTTATTAAATAATTGATTTAATTTAATATTTCATTTAATTTCTCATACTATATGGTTTTGCTGCTTCGATCGGGGCTGAAGCGATATAAATTGCTATGATTAGCTATATCATTTTAAGAAATCGTTGCAGTTTTCACAGCTTTATGAAGTACATGCCCCCTGAAGGGTATTTTACTTCTATTTTTAAGCATTTTCATCCAATTATTTCTGTGGTTATTTATTTGTTTTCTCTGTCATTGAGTTTAATGCTCCTTGTTTTTTTTATTATCATCCATGTCGGCGTGACTAATTTAGGTTATTTTTGTCTCTTATTGGTTCTTAATCTAAATCGCAAAAATTATGTGTCAGTCTTTCCTCTTAGTTAAATTCAGTTCTATATTGTTGTGTGTTGGTATTGTTTTGTATCCATTAATTGCTAAACTTTAAGATTAACTTTTATTACGATATCTATCATTTATATATATATATATATATAACTTTTTGTCCTGAAACACAGCCTCAAATTCTCCTATTTAGAAGTATATTTGGAAGAATTTAAAGCTACTTAAGCCTCGCATTTTATATTTGGCTATTTGGCTATACGGTGGGGACGCCAGCTATTGGTCTAAATCAAAATCATTATATTAAAATGCAATTTTGAATTACAATTTAAATAAATTTTCGAAAGCCAAAATTACATATTTTTTAGATTTTTCTTTCATTTTACATAAAATGAACTTTATTATTATTTTTATTTATTTTGTAGATGCATTTATTAACTATGGAATTTATATCAAATTTCAGAAAATGTTTGACTTCTAATATAACAATAATTTAATTCAAAGAATTTTTAACTTAGCCGCGGGAAAAAAAAAAAAAAAAAAAAAAAAAAATATTTTCTAAAATTGAAATCATAATACAAATATCAAAGATTTAAATTTCTTTGATTAAAAAAAATAAATAAAAAATAAAAAAAAGAGAGAGAGAAAAGAAGAGAAATTTTTCAGCAATTTTATTTGTGAGATTTCTCTAAAAATCGTGTTAGATATGTAGGCACTATCACGCGGATGTTCTAGTAACTCTTTAAATATGTCGCCTTTTAGCATAGTGAGCAATTTCTTGATACTTGATTACTTGGTTACTTACTTTTCAATTTCCTTAAAAGAAAATCGATGTTTCGGTCAAACATACGTGTTGAAGCAATCGGAGTGCGGGCGCCAGTACAGGAAACCAGACGGTCACGTGATGAAAGAGAACCTTTTTTTATTATTGTTATTATTATTTTTGCTCTCTCGAAAACATGTTCGTTTTCGGGCAGTCAAGTAAAAACGGTTCAGGTACTCATAATCTAATGAAAGCATACCTGATAATTCTAATTCTAATGTTATTCGTTAATCATTATTCGTTAAATCAAATCAAGCTTTTATTTAATTTGTAGTCGATTCTAAAACCATGTGCAATCATGAACTATTCTCAGTAAAACTTTATTCTTGAATTGACATTCTAATATTCAGGCTGCATTCGGACAGCCAAGTAATCCATTAATTGTTATATTATTAAAACAATAAGTATTCTTCTGTTTATTCTGTATAATTCATTCAAGGCATAAAAAAAAATGCCTTTATACGTATTCTGAATGTTTAAACCTGTGCTAAAGTTTGTGAAAGATTCTGTTTTTATTCATAAAACTACTGCAAGAAAATCTATGATTAAATCAACTATAGAAAGTAATCGGATTTCATCTTTCTTGACTTGTATCTCCTAAATGTTTTTTCAAGCGACCAGAGGAAATGCAGGAGAGAGGTGAGTTAGCTTTTCTTAATATTGCATGCTGACATTTAGTTTCGTTTGAGTAAAATGTTTTTGATGCAGGTCAATTCTTTATGCATTAGTCTAGTTATAATTAATCAACATGTTTTTGGTCCGTCTTAGAGCCATGAGGCTATCGATGATTTATATATATATATAAGAAAAAAAAACTATATATATTTAATATGTATTTGATATTCTTATTCTTATTCTTATTCGTAATCATTTATTCTTAAAATGATTTATTTTTGTTCTTGAATGTTTGTTCTGTAATTCGAAGGCCTATAGTTATGTGTATTTAAACTTATATATTCTAAAATGCCGAAATTATCTAAGCAAGTTTTATTATTTGAAAATTTATGTAAGGAAATCGATAGTTTTAGAGATAGAGTAAAGGGGTGTAGTAAAGATGAACAATCTAAGGTTAAATTATTAAAAACCAAAGTTCAATCGTATGATCATGAAATCGCGGAAATATTTAAAAATTTATCCGCTAAAGAGAATGAGGATTATATGGATATGTATTTGAGATATAAAGGAGTGGTTTTTGATTTACTGGTGGAGTTAGAGGACAAAACAGAAGTAAAGGCGTGCGATTCAGATACTCACGCGGAAAATAAAGATGAGAAAAATGGAAAATCGTCTCTTATTAAATTACCTAAATTTGATCTTCCAAAATTTTTTGGTGAAACCGAAAATTGGATTTCTTTTAAAGAAATTTTTAATTCGACAATTCTACAAAATAATCAATTATCCAAAATTGAAAAATTGCAATATTTACATTCTTCAGTGCGCGGAAACGCAGCTAAATTAATTCGAGGATTCGCTCTAAAAGAGGAAAATTTAGATCAATGTTGGGAAATATTAAATGAAAGATATGAAAATAAAAGACAATTAGCATTGAGTCAAATTAACAAAATATTTTCTATGAAAATTGTAAAAGCAAACAATGCTAAAACTTTACTTGAGTTATTAGATACTTGTAACGAAGCCGTCAGAAACTTAAAAACTTTGGGTTTAGATTCTAATGCGTTAAGCGACTTAATTATAATAAAATTCATGATGGGGAAATTGGATGAATCGTTAAAACAGAGATGGGAATTAATGTTGGACAGTGATAAATTGCCTGATCTTGATCTTTTTAGGAAATTCGTTGAGCGCGAAGCGCGCGGTGTTGAAGAGATAAAATGTAAACAAGACGTAAAATTCACTAATTCGAAAAATATACATAATGTACTGAGTACAATTGTGAAAAGGGAAAATACGTGCATTCTTTGTAATGAGCATCATCCGTTATTTAAATGTCCGACATTTAATTCAAAACCGGTTAATGAAAGATGGAAATTCGTTGAATTAAATAAATTATGTCAAAATTGTTTACGCCAAAATCATAGGCTGGAGAATTGTAGGATAAACATTAATTGTAAAAATTGTGCAGAAAAACATCATACATTGCTACATGTTTATGGTAGAAATTCAAATTCTGAAAGGGCGAATCATGTATCGCCAGATTTATCTGTTTCAAATAGTGCTCAGTTTTATTCTAGTAATGTTTTGTTATCTACAGCACTAATTAAGGTTAAATCAAATAACGGCAAATTTATGCATTGTAAAGCTTTGATAGATAATGCTAGTCAAAATTCATTAATTACTAAGGAATGTGCTAAGCGACTAAATTTGCCCTTACGGAGCACGTCGCATAGTATAATAGGGATTAATTGCGTTTTAGCAGAGACTGCTCTCAACGAAACAAAATTTAACTTCACTCCGCATTTTTCGTCGGAGTCATTTTCAGTCAGCGCTTTTATAGTTGATAGGGTTACCTCACCTCTCCCTAATTTCCAACTACCGCAACATGATTGGCCACACATAAAAGGATTGCAACTAGCGGATCCAAATTATCATATTAGTGGTCCCATCGATATTCTTCTTGGGGCAGAAATAGTCGCCTCAATCTGCAATGGCAGTCCAATTCAAGGGCCAGCTGGAACTCCTACAGCATTTCCCACTAAATTGGGTTACCTCCTTTCAGGAAAAGTCGAAAGTCTTCATTTTACAAACTTAAATTTATGTCACCTCACTGTTGATGATGACTTAAATAATACATTGAAACAATTTTTTGATAGAGAATCTACACAAAATGTAGATACAAAAAATTTAGAAAATGATCCTGTGGAAAATATTTATTTCACAAAAGCAAAAAGGAATAGTCAGGGAAGATATGTCGTTCATCTACCGTTTAAGCCAGATAAGGCACTAGGTGACAGTAAGTCAGGTGCTATTTCAAGATTTCTTTCCATTGAAAATAAATTTAAAAGTAATCCACAATTAAATGTGGAGTATTCGAATTTCATGAACGAATCTTTGGGTCATATGACAAAATTAAATCAAAACAAATTTAGTGAAACGCCACATTATTATTTACCGCATCATGCTGTGGTAAATGAAAACTCTGAAACAACAAAATTACGTGTAGTATTTGACGCCTCGTTTAAAACAACAAATAACAAATCTTTAAATGACATTTTATATATTGGTCCTAAACTACAGTCAAATATTTTTGACAATTTAGTAAAATTTCGAGCCAACCCTGTAGCGTTCAGTGCAAACATAGCTAAAATGTATCGGCAAATCTTAATTGAAAGGAAACATAGAATCTACCAAAGAATTGTTTGGAGAGAATCTCCCAATGACCAATTATCTTTTTACGAATTGAATACTGTCACCTACGGAACAGCTTGTGCACCCATTGTTAACTTCTGTATCCGAGCAGCTCCTCCTATCCCACCTACCAATTCTATGCATCATTCCTGTCCCTCACTTGTGGGTTTAGTGCAAAATGCTCGCATGTCTGATTTAACCCTTCACGGTGCCAAAAAGGGTGTCGACAATGTTGATCATAATTCTACATCAATACAAGGTGAAAAATGTGATAAAACTCTGTCCCTAGAACCAGTCTCTACTCTTAAATCATCTGATATTCCAATTAACTGTCAAAAATTATCTGCTTATGAGTCTAATGTTTTCATAGAGGAAAATCTGTCTGAAAGTACTTCGATCATTGACTTTCCTGCGAATTCTCATTCACTTTTTTCAAGCCCTGTTAAAAGAGTACCGATTTCTGCGACTTTGAGTCCAAATCGTTTTATTGATATTCGAAAACATCTCCTGAGCTATAAAGTTGAAAATACCCTAAAAAATGAAAATACGATGTTAAATAAGGAAAATCTCGCACTTCAGAAAACTTTTGATAATCAAGATTCCCCTACTAAAGACCTCCACATCCATAAAATACCACCCATGTACCCTCTACATTCAGTTGCAGTTCAGGAACAATCCTTTGACAATACCCTTGTAGGAAGCTCTAAACCTCCCCTCGCTCTCAATCTCCAAGAAAACCAGCAAATTTTGTTACCGGAATCCCACCACTTTACATCCTTATCCACCACACATTATCACTACTTAAGTGCTCATGCTGGTTCTAATTTAGTCTTATTTAGTCTGGTTCTTATTCCAAAAAACTTTTGGATCCCTCACGGGCGATCCACTCTTAAACCAGTCAAGAGAGAATGCTTGATTTATCTTCGTTTGGCAGTGAAGTCTATACTACCATTAAAATTGCCAGAAAACTCACTAACTTTCATGTTTTTAAGTCTCTCTTCTAGGTGTAATTTTCTTATACAGGCGAAAAAGACATTTTGGAGAAGGTGGACTAAACAACATATGCAGAGCCTCAACCAACAGCCAAACCAAGCAAATATGTCAAGCAACTTGTCATCCCTGTTCCAAGTATGTCGACTCCTGCCCCGGTGCCTTCCCCGCCCGCGCAGTATGTTGAAGCAATCGGAGTGCGGGCGCCAGTACAGGAAACCAGACGGTCACGTGATGAAAGAGAACCTTTTTTTATTATTGTTATTATTATTTTTGCTCTCTCGAAAACATGTTCGTTTTCGGGCAGTCAAGTAAAAACGGTTCAGGTACTCATAATCTAATGAAAGCATACCTGATAATTCTAATTCTAATGTTATTCGTTAATCATTATTCGTTAAATCAAATCAAGCTTTTATTTAATTTGTAGTCGATTCTAAAACCATGTGCAATCATGAACTATTCTCAGTAAAACTTTATTCTTGAATTGACATTCTAATATTCAGGCTGCATTCGGACAGCCAAGTAATCCATTAATTGTTATATTATTAAAACAATAAGTATTCTTCTGTTTATTCTGTATAATTCATTCAAGGCATAAAAAAAAATGCCTTTATACGTATTCTGAATGTTTAAACCTGTGCTAAAGTTTGTGAAAGATTCTGTTTTTATTCATAAAACTACTGCAAGAAAATCTATGATTAAATCAACTATAGAAAGTAATCGGATTTCATCTTTCTTGACTTGTATCTCCTAAATGTTTTTTCAAGCGACCAGAGGAAATGCAGGAGAGAGGTGAGTTAGCTTTTCTTAATATTGCATGCTGACATTTAGTTTCGTTTGAGTAAAATGTTTTTGATGCAGGTCAATTCTTTATGCATTAGTCTAGTTATAATTAATCAACAATACGTATTATATATGTTTAACATGCATTATACATGTGCTCGAGGTTACTATTTTAGCCAGATAATAGGTTTATTTATTTATTTATTGCATCTTACTTTAGTGCAGAGAGTCAATCTTATTCTATATTTCATTCTTCGTAATAATCTTACGGATCTCACACAGGACTTGATTTTTCTAAAAATATTTTATAAGGAGATTAAACTTGCCTATGATTGCTTTAATTTCCTGTTCCTATCGCCAGTTTCCTATTGAAAATATGTAAATATTTCTTTTGACATGAAGAACGCCAATAGTTAGAAAAGACCACCAATAAAATTCAATATTCATTCTATTCTTTAATACATTAGAATTTTGTTTTATGACTGTGAAAAATATGCGGTACAATTCATAATTTTTACTTTAATTTTTCAGGTTAAAACTCTAGCTATTCGAAGTACTTCTTCTTCTTTTATTTCCAATAAAAGGAAAATACAGGTATTTTATATTTAAGGCAATTCTTTTCTCAATGTAATTTTTCCCGTTTTCCTAAGCGACGGATATATGCTTTGAAGCAGTTTCGAATCTAGGCCCTCTGCGATATAGACTCACATTCTGAGCTACATTTGTTGTCGTTAATTAACAGTGATGAATTATTTGCAAACGAAATGTGTCATATTTGTCAAATTTTACTTCATTTATGACAAAATTAAAAGTATGGAACTCTGATTACAATTATTAGCAAAATATTCCTGGTAAGTATTTCAAACTTTTACATAAATTATGTTTCGATGAATATACGAAAAATATAAATTCCTAAATGCCGAAACGTCAGTTGAGGCCTCCATATGGACCAAAAAGATTTTGAGTTCTGCCTGCCTTTGTGTTTGTGTGTCTATGTGTCTGTATGTCTCGCAATAGCGGTCGCAAAAATCACCCTATTGATTTGCAAATTGGTACATATGTTCATGAGCCAAACAGAATAAGCTGTATAGTTTCAGGTGTATATTATGATTCTAGTTTGTTACAGAAACACACCAAAGTTTTTTTATCCTTACGGTTTATAGACAGAATTTCTCTGTACCGAGATTGCAACCTCAAAAATCGCCCGATTGGCATGGAAACTGGTACAAATGATCACTGGCCATACAGAAAAAATTATATAGTTTTTGGCGTTTACATTGTTTATGGTTCGTCTACAGGAGCACTTTAAAGTACTTTTTACCATTTCGGCCTACTGGTAAAATTTGGTTTAAACATATTTTAACATATTTTAACATGGTTTTACTACATTCAACAAAAGGAAATTAAAATACATTACTGAGATATTTAAAAGTATATTTTCTGTTGAAAAAATCTATTAATTAACATACAGGACCTTACAAAAGTGTTCCGACAACATCGCATAATCATCCAAACTATGTCAAATTTCGAACAATTATTCTTGAGATGCATAGAATAAGTTGAATAGTTTTTACTGAGTATGTAACGTTTGTAACTCATTTGCAAGGACACGCAAAAGAAATTTGGGACACTAGTGCATGTGGACAAATTTTGATTTAATATCATTTTAATGCGTTTATGCTGCATTCAACATAATAGAATCAGCGTAAAATATTAAGATCCTTAAAAGCATGTTTTCTCTAGAAGTAAAGTATGTATGCATTAAATAATTTATTTACAGGACTATAAAAATTGTAACGGTTGATTTAAAAGCTTCTACCTTGTTACCTTCTATTATAATTAGTAGGCAATGTCTAAATGATGAAATGAAGTCAACTCGTATAAAAACCTAATCTTTTTATTTTAAATTTTAGGGGGCGAAGTACTAAGACTTTCACAGACTTATGCTTAATTAAATTAAACAGATTTCAATAATCTAGAGACTATAATTAAAGGAACTCACCAGACTTCGAGTTACTTAGCGGGATCTGGTAGATTTAACTTTAGCAACATCATAACGAAAGACCTCCAAAAACACTTGAAAAAATGCACGAGCAAAAACACACACAAAAACACGAAATTCCTTAATTCAGATATCCTATTTTTAAAATAGATAGATAACAGAACGATTCACTTCCTTTACCGTAAAATATCCATCCTAAAAATGCGAATATTCAACTGAATACTAAATTTCGCAAATTCGTTAAACTCGTTCTACATTTCCTCTAGAACTGAACAAAAAATTCCTTACGCAGTACTAGTGCGACGTTAAACCCAACAATCAACCAACCAACCGAACGACAAATTATCTCTGAATAAATGGCAACCTTCTTTTACACCAACCAAAACTTCTTTGCTTAACCTGACACTTCCATCGAGATCATCACCATTTAATGCTAGATCCAACTGGAAACTTTGACTCTTCCAGCCGAACACTCCATAGATCATGGACAACTAGACACCATTTCAAGCATTTGATCCCTAAAGAGATTGCATGAGATCTCACACCTTACAAAATGAATTTCAAACCATTAAGGTCTGTAGAGGGTATTTCTTATAAGTGCATTTTAAGATGGATATACTCCATTAAACATAATGAAATAAACATATGTCATTAAAATGTCTAAAAGAATACTTTCTAGACATATAATAGGAAAATGCTAGTCATGAAATTGGTAATTAGTTTACAGGGTTACAGGAAATAATCCCGATAAGTCATATAATCATTTGGCATCAAATTTGCAAGGAAATAACAAAAGTCTACGAGTTACAAGAAAATATATATACATATATATATATATATATATATAGATAGATAGATAGATAGATAGATATAGATAGATATAGATAGATATATACATATAGATAGATAGATATAGATAGATATAGATGGATAGATATAGATAGACAGAGAGATACAACGGAGGTTGAGGGGGGTGGAAGCTTCCCGCAAAATCATGTATGGTTATGTAGCGAATTAATAATATATATATACATGATTATTTTAAATAATATGTAATAAATAAAAATATTCTGCTGAATAATGAGTGATGCAAAGAAGATCTTGAGGCTCTTAATCTGCAGATCCACTAGTAAAATATGAATTTTTAATAAAATATAAATTCCTAAACGTTATTCATTAAATATAACGTTATTCTTTCCCTTTATATTTATTATACTTAAAAAAAAAAAAAAAAAAAAAAAAAAGACCTCTGTTAGGATTTTATATCATTTTTTGTACTAATATTAAGGCTTTGAAAAATGTCATTTTTGTCAATTATATATATACACATATATATATATATATATTAAAATATCCATGAACTTGAATAATTTATTCTTCTATGCGTTAAACAAATGTTAAACAAAGTTCTGTTAAACAAATACGTACATTGAATTGTGCTTCACGATTTTTCTAAATATGATAGATAGATGGCGCCAGCAGTATTTATTACTCACTGAGCTGAAGAACAACTGGAGCAAATGCTTCCAATACTTTTACACAGTGTTCGTGCATGCCAGTTTTTCTGCAATCGTTCGCCTGTCTTGCATGGCAAGCAACATTTGTCGGGTCGTCTATTACTATTATAATCTTTAAAGAATTAAAATTTAAAATTTTAATGTCATTTTTAGCATATGGTTGTTCGAACAGACAACCTTTACACAATTTTACTTTGAAATATAAATATATCAAATGCTTTTTGCCATGCAACGCTCGAAAGACAAACCTTCAAAAAACGGCACGCGAAAACCGGTCTAGCATTTCCTCCAGTTGTTCTTCAGCTCAGTGTTATTACTCTACATACAGGTTCATATCGCAGTTTAAATGCACTAAATGATGCCCACCTCTTTGAAATAGTGTAACCAAATATCACTCTTTAATGAGAAATGTCATCTTTTTGAGACCAAGAGTATTGTTTTCTCACCTTTATTAGTTTCAAAACAATAATAATTTTTCAAAGGAATGCGATTCCATTCTAGAATTTTTATAGAGAGGCTTTAATAATGATGGATTGGGATCTATAGCATCAACCAAATGTAACACAATTTAAATAGAGAAAAAAATAAACTAATTCGGCCGTTTTATCTAGAACATATATAATTGACACATTATGTTAAACATCCGAGTTCAATGTTTGATCTGATCACTCTTGGTAAATTTAAAGAGACATCTCCATATTCAAGTGTTATTTAATTATGTTGGACCTTCAAATTAATCCTATTCTATCGTGTAGGAATGGGAAGAAAAGAGTTACATTAATTTTGTTAACATTAAATATGCTACCTTAAAACACTTGATTGTTTGACAATTAATCCAAAACAAATAAATAATTTTGTTTTTTGTATCTACGTTTTTTGGTGGTTATCCTGCTTTAAAATATGCACAAAAATCTTATTTTTACCTTATTGATTAATTGTCTGAAAACCCTATCAATCTATAATGCAAAATCCAACAATCAACGAACACATAAATCTCAATTTTTTAATCTGTCGAATCGGTCTAAGTGTCGGAATGTAGAATTTAATTGAGTAAGTACAACAAAAACAATATAATTTAGACTAGTCCTGAACAAATAATAAAATTTTGCATAAAAGGTATGAATGTTTTAGGGAATATATAACATTAACAAGATATTTTCACTTATTTATATAAGATTTTCGACTTATAAAAAATATGCAAATCGTAATGTTTCGGGGGAGAGGAAAGTATAGAATTTTGTTTTAAAAAATAAATTTCTGAGTTCTTTTTCGTCTTTTTGGAAGTTTTAATAAAATTTAGGAATTAAGAATATTTTTAAATTATAAAATGCTCTCAAGATTACTTTTTTACATACATTTTAAAAATATATAGTTTTATTAAAATTCTACAGCATTATTACAGTTTTATAAGAGTATTTTATTAAAATGTACTATTTATTCCTTTATCTGAGCATTTGAATAAGTAAAAAGAAAAAAAAGTTTTTCTTCGATTTATTTTAAAAGATTAATCATAAATCCCTATGCCGCAGAATTTTTTTTAAAGAAAACCATCTGTCATTTATTTTCCAATTTCGTAAATATTAGCGAATACATTGAAATCTGTATCCATAGCGAAGTAACATATGTATAGAGTAATAGAAAAGAAAAATGACACTCTAAATCCAAAGCTATGTTGATTGATACGTACATCTTGTACACGATGCAAGCAATCAGACGCGTACACCCTATTCTTTCAAATCAAAGAAACGCTTTTAAAACTCCACATCTTCTTGTCAAGAGTCCCTTTAGTGCCTGTAATGAAAAGCGAAAGCCTACGTTCTTTGGATCAATCAAAATGAACGTATAAAAACGGCGTAATGAGCGACAACGAATTTACTCGATCCGTGACCATTTAGAAGGTACCTTGCCCCCTTTACTTGACACCGTAGAGCCGTAGACAAATGTCGCAGCTTCTACAAAAATTACGTTGAACAAGTTCACGACAAGCCAACAAAAACCCTGACGTCCCCTTAATGGGCCTTACTCCCGGGTATAGTGGAAAATCGTGTTAGGCATCACTCGAGTCTTTCTAACACGTGTCCGCCTCCGGAGTCGAACACGAAAAATACATTAGGAGCAACAAGAGGCTGCCGCTGCCTTGTTGGATGAGGAGGAGAGCATCTTTTCCTTATACTCCTTGCTCCTCCGCCTCCCACTTTACCTTTTCGGGAAACGCCGGCAGACGAAAAATCGAAACTCAGGGGGAGGGATCCAGGGAAAGGCTGGTCGTATGGAAGAATTTCCGATTCCTGAAGAGGATGGAAAGGCAACGAGTTGCTTTTGTGCCATGTTAGATTACTATCGACCATGTATTCAGAAGCGGTACTGGAAGAATATCCGGATATGCGGAAGTTTTCATTGATATATTTATGATATCTCAAAAAAAAAAAAAAAAAAAAAAAAAAAACGTTTGATGTTGTGTAATACACTCTTATTTTAGAAATGCTTTATGACATGGTAAAAATCGTGACTGCATTTCAATTACCGCATTAAACGAATCTTATATCTTAAATTTCATGAAAAGATTACTTAATGAGCTTTTTTAAGCCATACCTCATTTTGTCATCAAGCGTCGTTTTATCTTTAATCATAAATTAAAAAAAAAAAAAAAAAAAAAAAAAATCTAATTTTGAAATGAAAAGCATTGAAATTAAAAAAAAAAAAAAAAAAAAAAAACAGGGATGGAACACGGGCGCAGAATTCATACCGGAATCTGTTTAAGAAATTTTACTCCCTATAATATCGTTGATTTAAGAAGTAGAAAATTTTCTTACATTGATAGTGGTATGAATACTGCGCCCGTGTTCCATCCCTGAAAAAAAAAAAAAAATCAGAAACATTTTTAATGCTGAGAACATTAAAAAAAATATTTCAAAAACTTATTTTAGAAAGTAATAAAAAGTTTTTTTTTTTTTTTTTTTTTTTTGTTATTCTTTGAAATTGTGCATTATATACTGCACAGCAAAAAATATTGCACAGGTCAAAATATTTTCAAATATTTTTAACCAAATCGGGAAAATTTTTGCTTCGATTGAATAAATACTGAAAAGTTTTGTGTAAAAAACGGTAGTTTTATAAGCAAAACCATATTCTAAAATTACCCTTAAGATATGTTTTTTATACACATCAAACAAACGCAACTTTATTCCGAATTTCGTACTAATTTTCACAAGAAAACAAAATCAACCAGTTTAAGCATTTTATTAGAAGTATTTTGAATAATGTCTTTGAGTTTTTAGGTATGCTTACAGAAGAATGTATTGTACCCTTACTAGAAAAGTGACACAACTCAAAAATGCAGTTTTAAGAAAATTCATCTTAGAGATAACAATTCAGGATTGACGAGCCTAAAATAAATCTGACGCAACTGCATCTCAAGAGGATAAATTGTGAGATAGATTTCTAACGATTCTAATTCACACAATTCAAACATAGTTTCCAAGCCTGTAATAAGGTCTTATTTCTGCTATTACATCATATAATGTTGAGCATGAAGGAACGACTGTGTGCTTACTTTATCCCAATTTTAATTATTCTGCTTTTTTCTTATCTGTGCATGAACAAGATTAGCATGCCAGATTTTAAAACCTAAATCTAACTTTGTTTACTCTAAATTTAAAATAAATAAATAAATGAAAATGAATGAAAACACCTGTGTCAAAAATCCAATGCCCCAATTTTTGTAATCAGCTAGTAAATTATGAGTTATTTTGTGTTGAATTCAAACTAAAAAAATAAAATAAAATAGAGTAAAAAAAAAGGAGAAGAAAAGACAAAATAAAAAGAGGGAGAAGGGAATTTTTATACCAACCTGACAATTAGAAAGAGACAGTCTACTAATACATTAAATAAATGGAGTTTCAATAACTATTAAACAGTCATGACTTTAACACGCGCTTTGTCAGTATAAAGAAAAGGAAGAAAAGCTCATCTTAGGGATGTGCCAAGCCAACATCATTAAATGCAATTTTATTTTCCTGTCTCTTTCTCTTTTCGCTTTGGGCCCTTGTTCTAAACGATGTTATCGGTGCGGTAATTAGGTATTACCTACATCGAGGCTTTAGTCTGATTTCGCCGACTTATGAAGCTAAATGATTCCCCAGGAGTGCTGTTTAAATCGAATGCATCTCATCATTAGGCCAAACAGGCATTCACATGGGGAAAAGAAGAAAGAGTATGCGATAAAATGGTATTATTAAGTATCGGTTTTCCATTTCTTCTTACACAGAAGACAATGGATGTGAACTTACTGAATGTTATTATTAGTATGTCGATTTTAGAATTCGCTCACAGCTCTGAAAAATGTGCAAGTTCTTAGATATTTAAAAAATTAACAGTTTAATTTCACATGATTACCCAAAACTATGTTATATTCTAGTTAATAATGACAGTGACAAAATAAATATTATGGCCATTTCGAATGATAGCTTCCTCACTACAGCATTGTTTTTTTTTTTTTTTTTTTTTTTTTTTTTTAATATATCTAATCGTAAGCATCTTTTTCTTTGTAAAGAAAGTTATTAAAAATTTTTAAATAAAACCGAAAATTAAAAATATATATCTTTTTTGTTTGTTTGTTTTTAGCTTTTAAATTTTAAAGATTAATAACTATCACTTAATGGATTCATTTATTTCATTTCAGAAGCAACTAGTTCGATTAATCGTTTCTTTACTTTTAATCTTTTCTTTTCATTAATGTTCGTTTTGGCAACCTGTTTATTTCTACTATCTCTGCTTGGAATCGGATATAAGTGGACTGTATCCGATGGTGGATAGTGGACTTATTCCATTTTTCAATTTTGGTCGTGTTACTGTTTAATCTAATTTCCTTTTTTACTTTGTTTTGTTGCAAGATAGAGACTTGCGTTGTATATTGCTTGAATTAGCTATCTTGCTTGAATTAGCTCTCTATTAGAAATCTTGTATAATGCTGACAGAGATGCAAGTTTCCTGATGAGTGATCATTTCTGGTTTTCAGCATTTAAAATTTTATTTTTAATTTCATGAATTCTCTTTTCTTTTAACAGATCCTTTTGGTTAATTTATCTCTTTCCATTTATATTATTTGATGAATGTTTCTATTGGATTAATGGATTCTGCAAATTATCTCATCGTTAGGCTTATGTGTTATGTGTGTCATTTCTCTTCTGCATAAGTACTTTAACATGTTTTTACTACACAGCGTACTTAAATTAAATTATCATCGTGACAATAATTTTATTCGAAATACATCTCATTTAAAATTTCATATGTTGGTGTTTTCCTCTATCTTTCATTTGCTGAGTGTTGTAAAGGAATGCATTATTCAAATTATATATATAAATATATAAATATATATATATATATATATATATATATATTTGAACAACTAATTATTTTAAACCTTTTTTAAATTGTATATCTTAAACACGCTTTTAGTGTCTTACGTTCTATGTACTAAAATACATAAAGAAAATATAGGATAAAAATATTGATTTAAAAAACTGAAATGAATGTAATAATCAGAAATGAAATGTACCTATGAACAACAAATAATTTTATATACAATTCCACTTCTCTTGCATCAATAAAACTTTTGAAGTGTTTGTTTCATGTGCTTAAACCTAGTATAAACACTTCAAACTTTTGTTACTACATGCCAAACTAGAATCGAACACTTCAAGATAGTATTATATCTAGATAAGTGGTATTCACAGGTTAATAAAAGGGACATAAGTGGTATTATCAGAGGAATGTCCAGTTACCAATTAGAAAGGAATTTAGCGGCAAATTAAATCCGATTTTTATCGCATACATTATACAAATTTGACGCCGATTTGCAATAAAATAAATAGAATAACATCCACAGACATTTAATAAATTTTAAAGAGTTACAATTTTTACATGAAATTTCCAAATATAATCTAAAAGAATTTAAAAACTTGAGAGTCCTTTTCATTTTGCATGTTGGTAATGAACTTGTGGGATTGTTTCTCCTTTTGTGTGCCGTTACTTTTCACTAACGCACAGAGAACTTTTTCAGTAACAGGTATCTTGTCCTTTCTGTTTCTGTTTCCGAATCTTTGTACCTGTGCGTAACACAATTAAATAAAACATTTAGCAATGTTTTTCTTTTCTTTTCTTTTTTTTTTTTTTTTTTTTTGCATGTCCAAGGACACTTTATCTTTGTTTCCCAATAAACTACAGTATATGACAAAAAAGTTTCTTTTACACACATATCATATTGAAATTAAGTATCTCTCAATCAACTATTTCTTTAACCCCTTAACGCGCGCTGTCCTCGCTGCGAGGACGCAAAATTTAAGATCCAGCTGCAAAAATTCATCCCGGAAATTTTTTAGCAAACATTTATGCTTATAACATAGCAGAAAAGGCGGGTTTTTTTAACCTTGAAATTTAAAATTTCTTTTAGTTTAATTTAGTTCTTGAATTCCGGTGACAGTATAATTTAAATGATCCGAATTGTCTTGCCCCGCAAAGGGTTAAGTCTAACATATAAATACACCAGCTGAAGCATTTAGTTTAAAAGTTTCGGCTCTGTAGCGATCAGAAACATTCATACAATCATTAGTTATTTAAAAAATATATAATTCTGACAGAAAATGAAAAGATTTTTACATAGTAACTGGGGTTTAAAAACATTTCTGTCTAAGGATATCTATTACTGTTGCATGAAACAACTCTTTAGTTTCAGATGATGTATATCGAACTTTAGTTTTAGCCCTAATGGACATGCTATTAATCACTGAAATTTTTCTTTCTTCATATAATTGAGTCTTGGATATTTTAAACTATTTTTGCCAGTTTAAAAAAATAATAGATTCATATAAAATTGTCGTCATTGATTATGATTGCTTTTTATATTAATTAATAATTCACGTAAAAATATTTGTAAAAAATCTGGTTTATGAAATATACGAGCTATGTGTAAAATAACATGAAAATCCTCGTCAGAAACATGAATTAACACATTATCGTCAAGATTTTTTCCTATTTTAAAAACTGAATCCTGACTCAGCCATCGATGCTATAACAGTTATAGAAAAATAATTTTCTAGAATTATTGTTTCATTCACCTCTATTAAACATTGTTATTACAATTACTTTGTTATTACATTGTTATATCAATAATTGAAATAGATTACACTGCTCGGCATGAAAATTGCCTCTGACACCATTTCAGCATATTCTTGTGTAAAATGACACCCTGAATCCGAATGTGATCACTATTTTGCCAAATCACCCACCGTTTTCTAGATACAACCCCTCCCTCATTTTTACCATTGTTTGGTAATTTTATAACCATCAGTTTGATTTGGAGAGGACCGATGATTATTTTAACCGTTAAATGTCTTCTGACCTGAGGAGCCACAGAGGTAGAGAGTTTTAAAACACGAACATTTGTAGTAAGGAGGAAATCTGAGGGGATTTGTGTCCAGAAAATAAAGGAAAATCAATAAAAATAATGAGTTTCTGTTTCTTTTTTATTTCGCAATATTTCTCTTATTTTTTACATTTTCATACATTTTTTTTTCTTTACATTTATATATATTTTTTTGCCTTTTTCTCACCAAAACACCCCAAATAATAAAAATCATGCAGTGGAATTTTTTTTTAAATGTTGGTGAGTGGAGTAAAGTCTCAAAGTCCTCGCAAGAAAGTTTTACTGATTCACTGTACGACGTTTTCTTTCAATAACTCCAACGTTAAATGTTTTGGACAGTAAAATATGAACAGTAAAATGTCCTTCTTTGACACTTGTTAATGGTCATTGCTCTTATCATTGTTGTTGTCAGCCGTTATATACCTTCAGTACATGTTTTGCGATAAGAGAGTGAACTTTTTGGCGTTCTTGACGGTGGTGATCTTGTGTGATAATCTTTAATACGTGTCAAAGGAGGATATTTTACTGTTCATGTTTTACTGCCCAAAACATTTAATGTGGGAGTTATTAAAAGCAAACCTCACTCAAACTTTCTTGCGAGGGCTTTGATACTACTCCACTCACCAACATTTTGAAAAAAAATTCGCTGTATAATTTTTATTATTTTGGGTGTTTTGGCAAGAAAATGGCAAACTGGAAGCTGAAATATGTAAAAAATAATGGAAATATTTCGAAAAATCAAGAAACAGAAACTCATTGTTTTTATTGATTTTCTTCTTCCTACAAATGTTCGTGTTTTAGGACTTTCTACCTCTGTAGCTCCTCAGGTCAGAAGACATTTAACGTTTAAAATAATCATCGTTCCTCTCTAAATCAAACTCATGGGTATAAAATTACCAAACAATGATAAAAATGAGGGAGCAAAATGGTACTCATATTCGGATTCAGGAGGTCATTTTACATAAGAATCTGCAAGAATGGTATCAGATCTCGAAATTTGTTTCTTTTTTCTTCTTCGTTTTTTTTTTTTTTTTTTTTGGGCAGAGCAATCTTATTAAATAAAAACGCTGAGTATTATATATATGTACTGGCAGCACATCAAGTGTTTAACACAAATGCACAAAATCTTTTGTTGAAGTAAAGCATTGTTTTAGAGAAACACCTAAAAGCGGGGCTCCTTTTTTATAGAAAACATACTTTCACGTAACCCTCAAGCAATCTGTTAAAACATTCTTCGAAAATTAAAGATTTTAAATCTTTGCACTAACAATTTCCATTTGCTTTCGCCTTATTATCTAATTTTGCATTGAGAAAAAATATATACAGCCTTTATCTAAAACAATTAGGTAGTCATTTTCTGAATCCTTAAGCTGGAAATATAAGATTTCCGAGTTATGAAATTAAGGTAAATAAATAAACTGAATAGACGTAATAATCGGGAAATTCTTGTCTACACTTTTCTAGATGGTGAAACAGTACTATGAATTATATTAATAATATGAATCCTTTGTATTGCGAGAAATTCTTGCTTGATTTCCTAGAATTGGGTCATTAATCAAAATTATAGTTACTGAAATTCGCCTCTTGGGTTCGCATTTATTTTCAGAGATTTTTAAATATGCTTCACTCTACGATATTATAAGAAAACGCCCTAGAATTCTAATAGGGGTTTCTAGAATAAAGGGAACTATAGAATTTATTAGGATGACATGAAACTATTTTTACTACAGCCGAAATTTTTTTCTATATTCCGTCATTTTTTTTTTAAGTGCTCTTTTTTTTTTTTTTTTTTTTTTTTTTTGATTCCTCGTACGATTCAAAAGAAACATAGTGCAATCAAAAAAAAAAAAAAAAAAAAAAAAAAAAGAAAGAAAGAAAGAAACATAAATTGTATCTCGCATAACTCAACAACAATTAACTCAGAATATTGAAATTTTATATTCTTGGGATTTTCCTAACATTTAGTACATTTTTAACACTTTCCAACAAGGTTGAAAAGTGTTTATGACTTCGGTTTGTCTGTCTGTCTGTCTGTCTGTCTGTCAGTCTGTCCATCTGTCTGTCTGTCCGACTGTCTGTCTGTCTGTCCGCGCTCTAACTCCCGTAAATATTTATGGAATTTCTTGAAACTGATATATGTTATTCCAGTTCACTATCGGACGTTCCCTATTGAAAATAGAGTTTATACCTCTACTGGTTTGTGTACAGGGACACCCGAAAGTATTTCAAAGCATTGTGTTCTATGAGAGGTATTTCTATAAACCATATTTACACACCTTTACTGTAGACATATCTGAATGAAATTGAAATATGTTATTCAAGTTCACTATTAAATTTTTTCTGTGTAAAATGGAGCAAATACCACCATCTATTTATGTACAGGGATACTCAAACGTATTCCAGAGCATTGCGTTCTATGAGAGATATTTCTTTAAATCAAATGTTAATAAATTTACTTTCCACGAAGTTTTAGGAAATTGAAATATGTTATTTATATGCACAAAAGAATGCTTTGCATAGAATATAGCATGATTGGCATTAGATTTACAGGGTGGCACAAAAATATCCAGTTATATTTAGAGCTGTTAATAAAAAATTGCTAGAATTGTACTTTTGTTTACGTTAAGCGTTTTTAACACTTTCTAACATTTTTTAACTGTAAATACGATTTCAGTTTTGTGTATCTGCCTGTCCGTCTGTCTGTCTGCCAGTATGTCTGTCCGATCTCTAAATCCCGTAAATATTTATGGAATGTCTTGAAACTTATATATGTTATTCAAGTTCACTATCGGATATTCTCTATTGAAAATGGAGTTTATACCTCTAATGTTTTGTGTACAGGGACACCCGAAAGTATTTCAAAGCATTGTGTTCTATGACAAGTATTTCTATAAACCCTATTTTCATACCTTTACTGTAGACATATCTCAGTGAAATTGAAATATGTTATTCAAGTTCACTATTGGATGTTTCCTGTATAAAATGGAGGAAATATCATCCCCGATTTATGTACAGGTACACTTAAAAGTATTCCAAAGCATTGCGTTCTATGAGATATATTTCTATAAAACAAATTTTAATAACTTTACTTTCCATGAAGTTTTAGGGAATTGAAATATGTTATTTATATGCACAAAAGAATGATTTGCGTAGAATATAGCATGATTTGCATTACATTTACAGGGTGACACAAAAATATCCATTTATATTAAGAGCTATTAAAAAAAAAACTGCTAGAATTGTACTTTCGTTGACATTAAGTGTTTTTAACATTTTAAGTGTGAATAAGATTTCAGTTTGTGTATCTGTCTATCTGTCCGTCTGTCTGTCTGCCCGCGCTCTAACTCCCGTAAACATTTATGGAATTTTTCGAAACTGACATATTGTATTTAAGTTCACTATCGGATGTTCCATATTGAAAATAGAGTGAATATCTCTTCTGGTTTGTGTACAGGGACATCCAAAAGCATTCGAAGGCATTGTGTTCCATGAGTGTTATTTTTATAAATATTTTCCGTATAGAATGTTCCCCATTTAACATGATATTAATAGGTCCTGTATAACTAGTTTGTTTTCAAGGACAACAACAACAACAGCAACAACAACAACAAAAAAAAAAAAAAAAAAAAAAAAAAAAAAAAAAGCCAATGCATTACGTCTTACGACAGAATTTTTTGAAAGTTATATTTAAAAATCTTTCAACTGTAAAAATTATATAACTATTGAAATGTACTGCTAGTATTCTAAAATAATGTTTTGTATAGAATAGGATATGATTAACTTTCTGATTTACAGGGCTACACTAAAATATTCAGAGAGATCAAAAGCTGTAATTATAATCTAATTGCTGCATTTTCTTTTGCGTTAAGTCTTTCTAACACTTTCCAAAATCCCTAAGAGTAATTTTTAAATCAATTAGTCTGTCTGTATATTTTTCAGTCCTTTTGCCTGTTGTGTGATAACGTAGGCAAAGAATATTAAAAGTTATTCGATACAACAATTACGTACAGTTGGAAAGTGTTATTAATCAATGCGTACTGCATGATTTTTCTTTCTTGTTTTTTTTTCCTTGTGTGTGTTGCCACTTTAGAGATATTCACGATTTGTCTGTTATTTTCGTGTTGTATAAGTATGTATGTACGTATTAGTGTTTCTGGCTTGTAGGGAATTTTTTATTTAATAATTACTACTCATTTTGAAGAATGATGTTTGTCATACATCATAATAGATAAGACAAATATCCAATTAGACAAACATTACAAATCAAAATTAATGGATATTGAATATAAATTATAAATTAAAGAACTTGTGTACAATAAATATTCAAACATGAAAACTTTTTCACACACCATAAAATAAAGGGAAGAACTACCGGTTTCGAAGGGATATGGCTTTTCTTCGTTAGGTCAAAAGACACGTGCAACCTTGGAGGCATAAGCAAGACTGAGTGTTGCGTTTGTTTTCAAGGATTACATTTTCTTTGCAAGAAAAAAAAAGCAAGTCCTTTCGAAACCGGTAGTGAGTTCCTTTATTTTATGGGGTGTGAAAAAGTTTTTATGTTTAAATGTTGAATATAAATGTTCGTTCAAGTAAACAACACTGGTATACATCGGTCAATTAAGTGTGTATCTTTCGTAACTCTAAACTATTAGCAGTAGAAAGTTGAAATTTTGCATTTCGCATATCATAACATCTAATTTTACACCAAATTTTTCAGCCCTCCAAGACGCCTTTGTTTCAGTGATATCGCTAATAACTCAAAATTTTTGGCCACTGCATGACCCTCCCATTTACACCCACAATAACTCAAAAACGGTTAGGCGTAGAAGTTTGAAATTTATTGTTTAGAATTTTTAATGGCTAGTGGGGCATTTCGTTATTTGGTTTGCATTTTGAAACTAATAAAAAATAAGCACTTTTTAGGTGGAAAAGGGAAAATAATATTTTATATTTTATTTAATATCTTGTTTGAGTCGACATAATTCGTTTTCCATTATTATTATTATTACATAACGTATGCAGTTAATATATTTATATATAAATATTTACGTATTTCATACGAATATCACATACGTAATATTACATACGAATATATATGTATATGCATGTATATATTTACGTACACTACCTACCACTAAGTGTTTGGACATTTTCGAATTTAGACGTTCTGTCAAAAATCTAGAAATATTATTTAGGAATCACATTGAAACTGTAGGTGTACAAAGAACATGTTATACCTCATATATTTTAGCAAAAGTTTGGTCCTGAATAGGGAAAGGAAACCAGTAAAAATCTAAACAAAAATCAAAATGTTCTGATCCCCCTGTAAAAGACAATGCTCGATATGCGTTTTAGCTGTGGTATGTGATTATGAGAATAATTATAATTATCTGTATAAAATTTTATGAGGCTACTACATGCATTCGTGAAGATATATCGGTTTCTTTAAAAATATATTTAAAAGAAAAAAAAAAGGCCACCTTTTTATTAGACCGAGTACAAAGCCATTTTCACGAAACTTGGCGTATTACATTAGACATAGGATACTGCATGTAGAATGCAAAAATTTTAAATATCATACGAAATATGAGCAATTTTACTAAATAAGTTTTAACTACGTATGCACAAGTTTTAAAAAATTTTCATTTGTATAATTTAATATCCAAAAATATCGAACAATTTATATGAAAACCCCAAACAAATATCGTACAAATTCAAAAAGTTGTGAGTTATAGAATTAACACAATTTCAGTTCTCTCTCAAAAGAAAAGGAAGATGATAGGGGGTTTCACCAATATTTATTTACAATCAGCGACACTGTATCACCATTGGTCATTGTTTGAATCAAAATAAAAATGTGAGTAAAACCCTTTATAATTTTTATTTATTTTGAGAGAAACTGAAATTCTGCTCATTCTATGTCTGATAACTTTTTTATACGATAGTTGTTTGGGTGCTCATATAAGTAGCTCATTACGCAATTAAATTTTCCAAATGAAATTTTTTAACCCCTTAACTGCCCCGGGTGTATATATTCGTTTCGCTATGCCGAGGCGTTAACTGCCCCGGCGTATATATACGTCTTGCAGAAGTACGATCTCTTGTGTTTCGCTGATACCAGTGAAACTTTGAAGTGCAATTAACTGACCATGACAGTGTTTTCGGAGGATTTACTTATTTCAGAGAAGATGGGGAGGAATTGGAAAGGGAATGTTTCTGGAACAGTGAACGCATAACAACATGCACTTGCGTGAAAAATGGTGGCACTGGGAAGCTAATCTCGTAATATTTCGCCAGCAGGTAAGGGGTTAAAATGCGTAGGTTAAGGCGTTAAAATGCTGTCGCATGCGTAGTTAAAAATTATCTATTAAAAATGTTCACATTTTGAAATATGATTAACATTTTTGTGTTTGATTGCAGTATGCTGTGTTTAATATAGTATGCCAAGCTTTCTAAAAATGGCTTTCCACGGGGTTTAATACCTACGTGTTACAATTAAAAAAATTTTTTTGTTTTTTGTTTTTCAATTTTTTAAAGAAACCATCCATACTATATCTATGAATACATAAGGGAGTCTCATTAAAATTCATACAGATAATTAGAAAAATCTTTATAACCATTCGCTACATTTGAAACATTACTTTTTACAAGGTGATCCAAAAGATTTTGATTTTTGTTTACATTTTTACTGCCCCCCCCCCCTTTCCCCCTTCACAACAAAACTTTTGCTTAAATATATGAGGTATAGCATGTTTATTTTCTCAAAGTTTCAAGATAATTTCTAAAGAATTTTTCGAGATATTTGACAAAACGTCTAAATTCGAATGTGTCCAAATGCTTACACTTTCATAAAAGTACACAATAATTACGCACACTTAAAAGTATTTATGATTATTCTATCATAAAAGTACACAAAAAAGAATTGAAGTAAACAAGAACAGAGCTGACATCTACGTGATGTTTAAAAACTATTATTATAACCATTAAAATGTTTCTTTATTAACTATATTTCTGTGTATATTTATACTAAATAAAATGGATCAGAATTTGTAAAGCAACTGTTTCCAAACACAAATTAACTTGAATCAACTAAGTTTGAAATGTAAAATAAAAGGCCTGATTAATACAGCCTGTGGTAAAATTAAGTGTAAAGTATTTTCCACTAAAAATAAATAAATAAATAAATAAAAATAAAAAAGTTTTAGGGCATACACCCTAAGAATAATACAACTACTTTACTTAGTCTAACATAAGAATATTACAGTGCTTTTCTGTACTTTATTTCCTTTCACTCTCAATTAGTGCGAGATATCATTATATTAAATGAAATTTTTCATTCAGGGCTCTATCAGGCCGGTGATTTTTCCAGATACTGCTAGGCCAAAGACATCTTAAACAGTTTATAAACTTGATATTTATTTCTTTGTATTTTGTTTATTACTTTTATATTTGCATTTGTATTTGTATTTCATATTTTGCATATTTTTACTTTCTTCTATATTCAACAGAAGAAAGTATTGGATTCGTAAAAAATTTCGACCTCGGGTTTTTGATGGATTTACACGTTTTCAGAGCTTTAGAACACGATTTGACCATTTTTAGAAAATGTCTGTCTGTGTGTGTGTGTGTGTGTGTGTTAAAATTTTGTGGCAACTGTATCTCAGGAACTTATGCACAGAATTTCATACAAATTGGTATGTAGTTGCTGCTTGACATAAATTAGTGTCTATCAACTTTTGGTAAAAATTGTCTTACAGGTTGCGTTGCCATCCCGCTTTTTCTAAATTTTTAACATGGTGATATAGGACAAAGTTTTGTTTAAATGTGCATAAAGAGAATTATTTTTTAGTAATCATTACGAAATTTACAAGAATTATTTATAATAGAGATAGTCAACTGGGGGAAAATTTTGTATGTGTGAATTTTGTATGTGAAAAAATTTTGTATGTGTTTATTAAATGCCTCGCCACCCCCCCCCCCCCATTGGGGGGGAAGTCACCTCTCGGGGGAGTAAATTTTCAAGATGGGTATCTTTCGAAAGGTCTCTCGTCAATACCTTTAAAACGAATGGTTGAACTATAAATCTGTGATAATTTAAAACAAAGTTATCGATTTTTTTTACATTTAACGAAAAAAAAACTTAGATTTTTTTTAATTTTTTTTTTTTTTTTTTTTTTAATGAAATTTAACCAAACTTAGTATTTAGTTGGTCCCTCACATAAATTGGTGCTGATTACATTTGGGTATCAATCGGTCAATAGGTGGCGCTGTGATCTCATTTTTTCTAAATTTTTAACATGGCAGTATAGGAAAAAATTTCGTATAAATGTACATAATGAGAGTTATTTTTAACTTGTGGTTGTAAAATTAATATGAATTATTGATAATAGTAGTAGTTAACTAGGAAAAAATTTCTGTGCATGTGGGGGCATCGCTTCCCCCCATGGGTGGGGAGTAGCCCCCGGGGGGGGGTTAAATTTTGAAGATGGGTATCTTTCGAAAGGTCTCGTCAATACCTTTAAAACGAATGGTTGAACTATAAATCTGTAATAATTTAAAACAAAGTTATCGATTTTGTTTACTTTTAACAATAATAATAATAATAATAATAATAATAATAATAACGAAAAAAAAAATCGTATTTTTCTTTTTTTAAATATTGTTACTGATTGAATATGTATAGGAAAATATAGAAGAAAGTCTTGTGGTGGCCACAGCATACTAGTTTTTATTTATTTACTTACTTACATATTTATTACTTTCTCTTACCCATAAGGTAGAGAAAGTATTGTTTTACAGTTAAATATTCGAAAGTGCGTTTTTGTTATATTTACATGTTTTGAGGTCCCCTGAATCCGAAAATCAGGTTTTTAGCGGTTGGTCTTTGTGTCTGTCTGTTATCAGCATATCTCAAGAACAAATGGTAGCAGAAAGTCCAAACTTGGTATTCTAAATGCGTATGATATAGGGATGCTACAGTAAACTTTTCGCTAAGATGAAGCAAATGGTTCATGTACGGGACCACTCAAAAGTTTTCAAATACATTACGTCTATGGGGAAATTGCAGGTAAATAGAGTTTAACATCGATAGACTGCACTAAACCAAATGAAACGAATATATATTTTTTGTATTAGAGATAGTCAACTGGGAAAAAATTTTGTGCATGTGCCTCGCCTCCCCCCCTCGAGGGGAATAAATTTTCATGATGGGTATCTTTCAAAAGAGCTCGTCAATACCTTTAAAATGAATGT
Source organism: Salticus scenicus (assembly GCA_963930645.1). Taxonomy (NCBI): domain Eukaryota; kingdom Metazoa; phylum Arthropoda; class Arachnida; order Araneae; family Salticidae; genus Salticus; species Salticus scenicus. The sequence goes on from OZ005654.1 coordinate 322,343,825, forward strand.
TTGAACCATCGATCTGCGATAGTTTAAAATAAAGTTATCAATTTTTTTCATTTTTAACAAAAAAAAAAAATAAAAAAAAATAATGTATTATTGAGAATAAATTCAACTTTTTTTTGGATATTTATTGTTATACTACTTCTATAATATTGCAATCGTCTGCATTATGATAAGTTTCAAGGAATTTTGCGAGTGAAAATTGCCTGTATAATTTTAAGTAAACTTTTAATTTTATAAAAGAATTAAATTCTATATAAATGTAGGTGCACTAATGAAACGGAGGGTTGAACTAACTATCATATAAAACACTTCCGAAGCCTAATTTGAATTGTTTTACATAGGTTTACACGACAGTACTCGTTATCTTACCTCTTAATCTCCAACCTATTTATAGTATTAAATTTCAGGGTAATAGAAAGTCGTGTGAGTGACACACCAGATTATTTATTTCTTGATTTTGTAGCTCTGTATTGCGTAAGGATAATTGTTTATGTCGCCAGCTGCATTAATAATAATAATAATAATAATAATAATAATAATAATAATAATAATAATGAGATTGATACTTCATAAAGCAACTCGTCAATCCTGAAATAATTTGAGTTTGTTCTAAACATATAAAATATATAATATAAATTATATTACGCTATTCTAGTTTTCAGAGTTGATTTCTGGTAAGCAGGTCCATAGCAAATTGATGTCAAACATTTGAAAACAATAATAAGAATGATTATTATAGGGAATTAAAATGAAACTTTGGCCAGAGACATCACGCAGTTTACGACAAAGTAATATGTTTGCTAAAATACGCAAACTAACAAATTTTTGCCAGTTACAGAATTTTTATAAAGTTTTTAATGCGAAGGTAATAAATATAAAATTATAATTGATATTTATTATATCGTATTTTGAGTAATAAATTCAAAAATATTTTCCCAGGATGAGATTATTTTAGAATATTCCCAACATGATTGACACAGAGCAACACATTAAACCAGTATAAATATTATGATATAATAATTCATTATTCATTACTACATTCTGAATATTAAATGATAAATATCGTATTGACTACTAAATCAGATTTAAATAATCAATTAATAATTACGTATGTACACACACAAAAAAAAAAAAAAAAAAAAAAAAAAGAAAAAATCAATGTTGAAAGCTAAATTTCAGAAGCACAGTTTACACGTAGCGAAAAGCTTGCTTGGAAATTTGAACTTTGAATGTTATCGGAGATATCTAATGCGATTAAAATTAGTACATTAAAATTAATAGAAAAATATTTGAAAAATATTATTTGTTTCAAAATTAACATTATTATACACTTTTCGTTTGATAAGTTGTAATTTTCTTACACTTAAAACTATATCATTCAAACCAAACTTGTTTGTTAACTTGTTCACCAATTATTTACCAATTGCATTGAAATCTAAATATTCCATTCTTTTTTAACATATAAAATAACCGTTAATTTTAATTTCGCCATTATATTTTAGTTATATGAAATCTCATTTCAAATATTCATAATAAAAACAATAACAGTGTCATATTTATGTTATATGTTTAAAAAAGATATTTAAGTTTCAGACGTGTAAAAAATTAACAGACGTGTAAAAAATTATTAGAATAAATGTAAATTTTTAAATTTTTGGTTTCATAATAAATATTAATTTTTAAGGGGTTGGTCGAAAATATTTTTTTTAATTACCGTCTTACAGTTATGAAAGTTCGCATATGTATGCATTGAAAATTATCAATATTAAATACACTAAAATTTTTCAAAAACTACTTATATAAAAAATATATAGACAATTCTTTTTTTTTTTTGAAAATTTTAAAAATGCTTTGTGTGAACTAGTTAACACTTTCTAACAAGGTTGAAAAAGGTTAATAACTTCGGTTTGTCTTTTTGTCTGAATGTCCGTCTGTCTGCCACTCTGTCTGTCCGCACTCTAACTCCCATAAATATTCATGGAATTTCTTGAAACTGCTATATGTTATTCAAGATCGGATTCAAGTCTATCGGATGTTCCCTATGGAAAATTGAGTGAATACCACTACTGGTTTATGTACAGTGACACCCGAAAGTATTTCAAAGCAATGCGCTCTATGAGAGATATTTCTATAAACCAAATTTTAATAACTTTACTTTGCACAAATCTTAATGAAATTGAACTATGTTATTCATATGCACAAAATAATGCTTTCTGTAGAATTTAGTATGATTAGCATTAGATTTATAGGGTCATACAAAATTATACAGATATATTGGCTTTTAATGAAAATTTGCTGGAATTGCATTTTCGTTTACATCAAGCGTTTTTAACACTGTCAATACATTAACACAATTTTTAAATATGAATATGATTTCAGTTTGCTTATCTGTCTGTCCGACTGTCCATCTATCTACCGTTCGTCTGCCCGCATCCCTTGCCCCACACACAGATAAAAGCTTACAAAATCATTTTTAAACTAGGTGGCATAGGGGGACTCTGCTCAGTTCCCCATCATATTTATGTTCTCATAAATTTCTAGTGCGAGACATATCATAATCATGTTAAAAGAAATGAATTTGACCAAAGCTTGATACAGTGACAGAAAGAAATCCCCGCCTAATAGGCTATCCACCCAGGGACCGATTTACTCAGTTGGAGGCCCAGGGCACTCATGTTCAATGGGCCCCTTTTCCTCGTACTTTAATATTGCAACAAACAAAACAAACCGCATATTTTTGATTCACTAGTCTAAAAATTTTCTCCACTTTTCATTTTATTGGTAAGGCTTAACTAGATCCAATGCTTGTCTATCGGATCAACGTACATCGCACCCGCGTATCTGCACTGCAGTGCGTGCCTTGGATTTAGTTAGCCTTAGTAAGAATTTGGAATGCAGTATCGGTAGTATGCAGTTGTATTAGCGTTTAGCAAAAATATTGCAATTTTTTCAATGAACTGACAGTTTCCTTGAAAGATTATACCGCTGATTTATATAACAGCGCATTAATACCTCCATCTATCGATGAAAAAACAAAAAGCAATGATCATTATAGCAAAATTCGGAAATTTTTCATTTTAACTATTTTTTAAATGTATGATTGAATTTCTTGGAGGCCCCCCTCAGTGAGAGGGCCCAGGGCACATGCCCCGAATGCCCTGCCTTAAATCAGGCACTGTATCCACCGTTCACTTCGTCTTCGATATATTTATCTTATTCTAATCTATTAATTTATTTTATCAGGGTCAATTCCGTTGTTTAGTTTTCATGCTACTATTTCCAATGCAATAATCCTCAAAATTCAGATTTATATAAAAAATTTACAATTTCGCTATGTTGATAAAATCGTAAATTACGAATAATTTACGAAAATTTCCTACTAGAATATTTGTATTCAATCATGTTCAAACAAATATCATAAATGTAATTTTGAAGTTGTCTAATGTATTTATGATCCTCAAAATGGAAGTTTATGTCAATTTTGCCTTATTCTGACACGTTAAGTAAATCGTAAATTCCAAGTAACTTACAAATTTTTTAAATTGGAAAAATCATAGTCTATGATATTCATGCCAGTATCCTAAATAATATTTAGAAAGTGGTTTGACATCTTTACGATGAAAATATTCCTCAAAATTCACGTTTATGTGACATTTTGCTCTATTCTGCCATGTTAAGAAATTCGTAAATTTCCAATAACTTGCGAAATTTCCAAAGTAGCATATTTATAGTTACTGATGTTCATTCCGGCATCAAAACTGATATTTTAAAACTGGTCTGACATTTTTACAGTAAATGTTTCCATTTAATGCACGTTTAAGTGAATTTTTGTCCTATTCTCCCATGTTAAGAAAATCGTAAATTTCTAATAACTTACGAAGTTTTTTAATTCGAATGTTGCAAATGAATAGGGTTTTTGCAAGTATCGAAAGTAATATTCTAAAACTGATCTGACCTCTCTGCAATCATTTGTTCGTAAGATATCGTGTACACAGACTAACAAACTAACGGACTAACAGACCTACAGACAGACACCATACAAATTTTGTCATTTTCGGATTCCTCACACCTGAAAACGTGTAAAAAAGTCAAAAAACCGAGGTCGAAAATTTTTACGATTACCTAAGTTCCCTATAACTATAGTATAATGGGGAACTAAAAATGACCAATTATAAAAATTTCCTACTAAAAATATATCAATTTACTGTGATCCTAAAATGGAAGGTTTAACTATCAGTAATACTTAATATATATATAATTTTATTTATTTTTTTTTTTTTATTTATTTATTTTTTTTTTTTGAAAATTCATCATCTTTTTAAGGCAGTACTCATTTTTACTTCCATTTTAATGCTGCCCCTAATAAGAAACATGATAGTGTGACTTTAGTGATACTTATCTATATTTAATACAGGAAGTACCTTATGTTAGTTTTACGCTGATTTTTTTTCAATCCACATTACTTGTAAATTTTCTCACTCAAGGTTTTTGCATAGTTCCTCAAAAAACGAAATGCGAAAAAAAAAAAAAAAAATCTTTACTTCCCATAGTATAAATAATAAAATTCGCTATGCTTTATGCCACGGACGAAAAACAGCCATCTACCTATATTCTATACATCCTAAAATCATTGTGAGACAACTATGAAAAGCACTCTTCAACAATACAGTTCGCCTGCCAGAGGGCCAACAATGCCAATATGCGAACCATAACCTATTTGTTCGACCCTTTCCCCGAACAAAAGCTTCCATATTCCTGATACTGCGTGAAAGTGAATTAGGAAGTCTTATACTGATCCAATAACTGCTAGTCAGTAAGCAACCTTTGTTGCTCTGACAGCAGTTGCCAGTGTAAGCCTATAACTTGGGCAGCTATCGCGTAAGCATTGGAATTGAAAATGCATGAATTTCGGATTTTTACAGGGATTCGGAGAGGCGTCTATAGGGTTTGAATGGATTAGATTTTGATGGACAGATGCATGTGATACTCATCAAAATTGTGTCCGTCGAAGACTTATGCAGTTTGTAAGGTAAACCCTCTTGTAAATAAAACGCAAGAAATCTACATACTTTCTTTTGTATTTTAATTTTTTTGAAAAACATACACAATATCATAAAAAAATTAAATAAATAAGTAAAATTGAGTAATGAATCTATTTCAATAAACGAAATCTTTTATTATCCTTTGAGTATCTAGTCTGAACAAAGATCTATTTTCAATATTATACAAGAAATATATGAGATATTTTATATGAGAAAAAGGACTGATATATCTAAGATTACCGAGGGTTTTTTCCCCTTAATATACACGTGATTTGTATACAGGATCCACCAAAAACCCTCCCCCCCCTCCTATCTTGGACATAGACCTTATATAGAGTATATAAGGTCTATGATCTTGGAAATGCGTCAGAATTTTGAGAAATGGCGAAACACGTATTAGTTGAATTCGAAGGAGACCTCTTTTGGTGAAAATATTTTGGGACCTGAGGGCTAGAAGGGCCGCTAGGGAGGGCAATTTTAAAATTTCAAATAGGACGGTTTAACTTTTAATACATCCCTGGAAAACTCTCTTAAAGGCAATGAATTTGATATAATAGTGTTGTCTTGCGAATATTATTAAAGAAGATAGAGTAATAAAATCCACTTTTCAAAATCCGAAAAAATCGCTCTCTTTTGATAATTATCGCAGGACAAAACTACTTATATCAAACTCATTGTCTTGAAGAGAAGTTTCCAGGGATGTATTACAAGATATACCTTCCCATTTGAAGTTTTAAAGTTACCCTCCCTAGCTGCCCCTCTAACACCCCTTCCCGGGTCCAAATTTTTTTCATCAAAAGAGATCCTCCTCAAATTCATTGAACACGTATTTCGCCACTTTACAAAATTCTAACGCTTTTCCGAGATAGTAAGGAGTGAGGAGAACAATTTTAGAGGTTTGAAATGCGAAATTTATGCTCATGTATCTCCTTTAATAGTCAAAGCAGAACAAAACTATATATATCAAATTCATTGTCATGAATAGAAGTTTTCAGGGGTGTATCACAAGATATACCTTCCCAGTTGAAATTTTAAAGTTGCCTTCCCTAGCCAACCCTTCCCCTTCCCCCCCTTCCCCCCCCCCCACGGACCAAAAAAATTTTCGCCAAAAGAGGTCGCCCTCGAATTCATTAAACATGTGTTTCGCCATTTTTCTAAATTCTAAAGCAGGCCTGCCCAATCCAAAACATTTGGTGGGCCGCACAAGACATATATTTCATTTAGGCGGGCCGCACCGTATGTGCATTTGTATATATATTTGTGAGTGTGTGAATCATGTATATTTAAACTTTTTTCAGGGGAGGGCAAGGTGAAGACTCGGAGCAGAATAAATTAATTTAAATAATTTTCATTCATAAATTAATAACAGAATCTGGTAAAACGTATGACTATAGATTAATAATTATAATAAAAAGAATGAATAATACATATACTAATATTTCATTACAACAGTGTGATTCTATATCTACCATAATCGTTGAAAGATATTTTCACTTCGAAAAGTCAGAACGGATTTATTATTTTTTAATGTATTTACCAAAGTTGTTAAACTTTAAATATTGTTAGTCTCCTCGCGTTCGCGGACCGCGGGTTGACCACCCCTGTCCTAAAGTATTTCCGAGATAGGGTGTGAGACTTTTGACAGATCTTGTATACAGATTTCCCTAAAATTACTATATATTGATGTTAACATACAATATCAGACATTAAAATGATTTATTTAGAACTGTAACTTAAATTTCATTTAAATTTCAAATTTAAAATAAATAAAAAATGTAAACGTACTCTTTAAAAATATGTTGTCAACTATAAAAAATATTCTTTTAATTTAAAACCGATATTTTTTTAATAATTTCTGTACAAAAATTAAACAGAATTAAAAGTAAACATAAGAAGTGTATATTTATCATCGCACAAAATTATACTTATAAATACAATGTTAGTCATGCAACTGAATTGTGTTAGTATTATATTGTTTAGTCATTATATTGTTACTCATTATATTCACTGTTATATATACTGTTCTGTTAGTCATTATATTGTTTAAAAGATACCGAAAGAAAAATACGTTTAAAGCATTACACTTGAAACTGATGACATAGGTAAAACAATATTCTATTTATACTATTAAAATCTGGATAAATGTATACAATTCTATATCCTGCTAAACAACTGACTCAGAAAGACGCCCGCCGAGGGCACAAAAAGATGAGAGATAATCGATAGAAAATAAATTATTTCAATTAGTTAAAAATATATAATTTAAAACTTCATTATAGCTTTAGAATTATTATATATTTAATATCAAGTTGATGCTAATAAAAAAAAAAAAAAATGCTTACATGTTCATCTTTATTTTCTTTGGCATGAAAAGAAAGATATTTATTCATTCACCGTTGACAATTTTTAGGTTCTTTTTCAAAACATAACTCCCTACCACTATTATCTTGTGGTATTTTCCAATACAAATATCCATCAATAATTACTAAAAAACTGTTTCTAAAAATTTTTCTAAAATAAATTACTGGTAATATACACCATTCGGGAAAACCGTTAAACTTGGCAACTACGGTTTTCTTGGGAAAAAAATTTTTTGAAAGAATTTTATGAAAATTAAACTTGCATGGACGAAATTACTCTTATTAAACTGAAGTCACCATAGCTTAAACTGAATATTAAACCGAAGTCATTAAATGTACAATGTGATTGCCAATAATAATAACAAAAAGAATAACGATAATAAAAATAAGCGTTTATACTTTTTATTTTTTAATATAAAATGAAGTTTTAAAGATAATATTTAGAATAATTAATTTCTAGACGCATACACACGCACAAAAAAAGAAAAAAAAATCAACAGGGCAGTCATTGGGGACTGCCGATATAAGTGAAAACTAAGTAACTTGTGAATTGTATCGACGAGCTATTAGATTATTATTTTTGAATTATATTTGGTTTGTAAAGAAGTGTTAATATTGTAATATGACTAAAATAATTTTCTTTTTTTTATTATTTATTTGAAAATTTATATTGAAAGCAAAAAGAAGATATAACAGTCTATATAAAAACACGTGCTTGTACTTTGTGAACTATGTATACACAGTGGAAAAAGTACATACATATACAGAGTATAGAACCAAAAAGAGACAGATGCCAGTAGCCAGTATACTACTCGTATTAGTATACATTTTATACATACATATATATATATATATATATATATATATATATATATATATATATATATGTATATGAAGCATGCCGCGCCGTGCGCTACATATATGGATATATATGTAGAGAAATATACTCTTTGTATATATATAATGTAAACTAATAACGCACGGAGGTATATCTATGTACATATATACACAGTATACATATAGCTCATGGAAAGCGTTCGATGACGATGACGCGAGTTCCATGATTTTTGTTCGCCCAAAAAGTGCTCACCACGCCTAAAGAAGTTTTCACTTCAATAGGTCTTGGAAAGCGTTCGGTGACGATGACACGAGTTCCATGATTTTTGTTCACCCAAAAAGTATTCAACGCGCCTAAAGAAGTTTTCACTTCATTTAAAAAAAAAAAAATGAATAGTAGAAATATATATATTTACACCCTTGTGCAAATTAATTGAAACAAACTAGAAAAGTTGTTAAAACTAAGAAAAAATGCTATTTTATTTAAATTTATACAAAATCAAAAGTTTTTATTACATAATATGATCCCCAAGACTCTTTATTAACATTTGGACACGATTTGGTATGGATTCTACCAGTTTTTTAGAATCGTTTATAATATTTGTGTCTTTGCACCACACATGAATTACAGCTGTCATTAGTTTTTCCATAATTTTACAGTCCATATTTAATAGGCGATTCTTGCATATAGCCCAGAAATTCTCCATTGGGTTGATATTAGGAGAGTTCGCAGTCCATTCCAGTGTCTCAATTTGGTTCTCAGACATGAATTTCTTCACCATTTTGGACGTATGGCCCGGGCCAAAATCCTGCTGAAAAATCCCCGTTCGATTAGGGTATCGTTTCTTCAATTCTGGAACAACTTTTTTATGCAAAATAGTAATATATTTCTCAGAACGCATCATACCGTCAATAGGCTACAAAGAACTAACCCCATTGTAACCGAAACAACCCCAAAACATCTTCTTTTGCGCACTGTAAATACAAGTGTCTGAAATTCAGACACAATTGTGTCCGAAACGTTCACTGTAGAAAATGTTCACTGTAGAAAATGTTGTACAGCATGCTTGAAACTTGTGCATAAACTTTATATTTCTTTTAGGAGTTCAAATATAATAGTTCAAATATATTACCAGCTACTGAGGAGAATTATCAAAAATATATTTTCGATAAAATTTTTGAACAAAATCATTTTTTTTTTATATACGTTATGTATTGTACAAAATCTAAAATTTACATATGGCACTGTAAAATTAAAAGGAGGTATGACAGTATGTAAACACAAATTACTGTACATGTATAATACCAACTGCACTCAACGCTTAATCGCTGAACTAAATTTTTATGTGGCTTTTTGTTTATCCGTTCAATATTTATCCATAATTTATGTTCAAATCCAGAAAAAGCAATTAGAATAGAATAGAACTACTTATAATTAATATATTTTTATTATATTATACAGCTTGAAAATGCATGTGAATTGAAGGGCATTATTAATATTTGTTTCAAGTTTATTTAAAAAAAAAAAAAAAGGTGCAAGAAATAACTATAGTTTTTTTCAATGGTCATCAAGGAAATATGAATTTTTTTACTGTTTCAATTAGAATTGCTATATATATATATATCTTTTTTTTTTTCTTATAATTTTCTAGTAAATACGAATATGGATCATCAAGTTGTACATTCCAATATTACATTATGCTTTTTACATTTGAACTAAATTTTATTATCTATATATTGTGTACGAAATTTATAGATCTTATGCAAGATCGCACAAAATATTTTTGATACATTACGGTCTATGGGCGAAATTGATAAAAGTAAAATTTTAATATATTTCAAGCCTTAACGGAACAAATCTTTGGTAAATTATGCAATGTTCGGAAAATACCTATAGCAGCACAAAATAATTTGGATATGTTAATCCCAATCATACCATTTATTTCGAAATTAAGCTTTAAGACAAATTAAATTTTGCTCTTTTTCCATGATAAATTTGTACCGATGTAGGTCCCTAAAAAATAAATCGATGCATTATTATCTATAGACTAATAGCACATCAAATTTTTTCAAGCAAGGCTAGACAATTTTAAAATTAGCGATATTTTATTTTTAATATTGTGTAAATTTGTGTATTTACAAATGTCCTGAAACAATTTACAAGTATAAAGACTGGCAGCAATACATTCTTAATATATGTAGTGTTGCATGATTTTAGCATTCATTATATATATTTTTTTTTCTTCGTCGTTTTTATTTATTAATTCTAAAGTGATTAATAAAAACTTGTAGTTATTACTATCACTACAAGTTTCTTAAATTTTCAAATTTAAATGCGTAGTTTTAATCGCGCCAATACTTTTTCAAACTTTTATATTATCTTGATATAGGAAGAAAATCATAAGAAAAGCTAGTACTGTATAATAACCCTGCATGGACCCTTTTCTAACACAGAGATTGCAAATGAGGAAGTTTTTTGCAGAACTTTAGATTTCTCTTTATAATACTCGATAAGAAAGTTTGCACCCTTCGCATGAGGTGTTAAGGAAACTCGCGATGCGTATCGAATGGCTTTAATACTGAAAAAATATCAGCAAAACAAATTTCAGGGAAACATCGGAAAATTTGATATCCCTCAATTCATGTAAGGGCCTACAAAGAGACTGGAAATAATTTGTCGGGTAACTTGCGTCGCTTTTTTTAATCAAAAAGCAGTGGGACATATGTCCAACATTTAAAATACAATGGGAAAGCCTGTATCGATATTATATTGGGTGGCAGATCTTCCATTCTCTGAGTCTTTTGTGGCATATGGGTTTTGCCCTCTGTTTGTGTTAGACTTCACGCCCTCGTGGGATCTTTCTCGATCCTTATCCTCATGCTCAGTGTGAGGGATTCATACTCGGTATTGTAGGGGGTGGGGTGGATTAAAGATTTTCCAAAAGTAAACTTTCAGACCCTGTTGCATTTGATGAGGGAAATGGTGTAAGCCGGAAAGCAAATTTGCAGAAATACATTGAATCGCCCTTATGAACTCATACTTGTAAAAACTTTTGGTGACTATTCTATTCTGTTAATTATCTGAAAAGTTAAGGAAATAAAATGACAGCATGTCGAAGAAACCAAAAATAATAAGCAAAATTGGAATGATGTATTTTTGATAGAATCAAGAAGGCAGTCATTAATATAAAACGGAAGTTGTATTTGAAATCCTCACTCTGTAACAGAAGTAGATTCAAGAGACAACAGCCAATTAATTCAGATTTATAAACATAAATCCATTTAAATATTTTGTACTGATGACGGCCTGCTTAATTCTACCTAAACAAAAGTGTCACCATTCTATAGAAATTTAAACCTCAGCGACAAAAAATAAAGTTTTCATAAGCTACAATTCCAAACTTTTTTTAAGCTAAACATACATTTTATTTTTACAAAATAACAATATTATAACTATGAAATAATAATATAGAATAATATGATAATAATTTAAAATTCCAGAATTTATAATATGATGATAAAGAATATCTAATCCAAGTCACCTGTTGTAATGAGAAACTGGAACCGTCTAAAATGAAGTTCTTGTAGAAGACTCATACAGAGTTTAAATGGCCTATATTCCTTATAATATTTTTTTGTCATAGCGAACTTTATTGTGAGTGACCTTTCATATGAAATGTAAATTTACAATTCTATTTGCGTGTGCTATAAAATATATCTTTAAATTCACTAAAATGTTCAATCTGATTTAGTTTTTCGTTAAAAATAAATAATTGGAATTCTCAATCATTATTCTATATTCTTATTTTTAGGGAAAACCGGGGCACAGTGGACCACTTTTACACTCTCAATTTTTTTCATAAAAGACAGAAAAACAATGCACTTGAAAAAAATAGCAAACAATTTCTAAACCCTTCTTGACATGTCTTATTTTTTTAATAACAATATTTCCAATACGTTATGAATGAAAAAATAAATTGCAGTACTCACAAAGTGGTCCACTGTGCCCCATCACCGGGGTACAGTGGACCAGCCTCTTTTGTTTATATTAAATTAATACTTTTTTAAATTAATACTTTTTTTCTCTTTCTACACTGTAAAAAAAAACCACAATAAAATTACAGCATTAAATGCTGGCAATATGGGTGCCAGCATATTTTACTGTTAATTTACAGCAATTGCGTTTTTCCTAAGTAAACGGAAGCTTTGTAAATTTTACAGTATTTTGTGCTGTTATTTTTACAGCAATTTTGTATTTATCTTTTACAGTTCTTTTGTAAATTTTACAGCATTTTTTGCTGTTTTTTTACAGCAGTTTTGTATTTTAACTTTTACTGCTCATTTGTCAATTTTACATCATTTTCTGCTATTTGTTTACAGTTGTATTATATTTTAGCTTTTACAGTAAAATTGTAGATTTTATTGTTTTTTCTGTTTTATTTTTACAGCAGTTTTGTACACTCCTGCTCAATAGTTTAGAAGATTTGCAAGCAATCATATTTTTTTTTCTCAGTTTAAAAACTTATCTCTCGATAAAATGTTTTTGAGCATTGAGTATTTAAAGAACTGAATCGTCCTCATGTTTTTCAGTGAAGATTGGTTTAAGACAACATTTAGGGGGCCAGTAACAAATTGAGTAATATCAATTATGTTTGTGATCACCCTGCATCCTTAAGTGCATGAAATGAACTGCAACTTTAGGATATGGTAATAGGAAACCAGTCCAAATTGAGGATGAATTTGTGTGACGATACCATATTAAATAACAGAGATACAGAGTTTTTAACGAAAATTATTCTCACGTAAATATAAGTTGGAAAAATACTTTTAAAACGACGTACTGCAATCATAATACAAATATCTCATGAAATATGAACATTTTTATTAAAAACGTTTTCACTGTGTGAAAGATAGAAAAGTTTTATTGCATAGGTTGAAAGCCAGATATATTTGGCAACTTTAGTCAAAAGTGCATTTGAATAAAGTAAAAATTAAGCAAATTATACGGAAAAGAACAATCAAGATTTTAGATATTTTCCAAGAGCTGAAATTTCTTAAGGGATTTTTCAAATGCAGCGTAATAAATTTAAAGATCCAATTATTTTAACCACTTGGCAAAAGTTCTGTTTTGTGAAAAAGCCCTTATCATCTTATAAAGCTTAGTAAATAAACAAAAATATGTTACAGTTACAAGCTTATAAGGGATTTTCCCAAAAAAGTACATTTGGAGCATGGTTGAAATAATTGGATCGCCAAATTAATTACGCGGAATGTGAAAAACCCTTTAGGAAATTTCAACTCTTTGAAAATATTTAAAATCTAGCTCGTTCTTTATCGCATGCTTTGTTTAATTTTTGCTCTATTCAAATGCACTTTTGGCAAACGTTGCCCAATATATCTAGCTTTCCACCTATGCAATAAAAAATATTTTATCTTTCGCAATTGCGCAGTGACAACGTTTTTTATAAAAATGCTCATATTTTATAAGATTACGATTGCAGTATATTGTTTTAAAAATGTTTTTCCAACTTATCTGAAAGTGAGAATAATTTTCGTCAAAAACTCTGTACATTACAAATAAAAAATTTTGATTTTTTTAGTTTTAAAATAAATGCTTATATCTCCGTTATTTAACATGCTATTGTCATACAAATTCATCCACAATATGAATTGGGTCTCTATTAACATATCCTAAAGTTACAATTCATTTCATTCACTTAACGATACAATGTGACTACAAACATTATTGATTTTGCTCAATTTGTTACGGGCCCCCTAAATATTGTTTTAAACCAATCTTTGCTGAAAAACATAAGGAAGACCCAGCTCTTTAAATTCCAATTATCGAAAACATTTCATCGAGAGATAAGTTTTTAAATAAAAAATAATAAAAAAAAAAAAACTGATTGTTTTCAAATCTTACTAATTTTTTGAGCAGGAGTGTATTTTAGTTTTTATAGCACATTTGCAGATAAATTTTTTTATTTGTTAATAGTGCATTTTTAAAGTTAAAAAAATAAGATATGTTTCGATACCTCGATTGTCACATAATCTTTGACTTTTTTTATTTTTCGGCATCTGTGGATTATCAGGCAAATTCAGTTTTTCTTCATAGTATCCCTGCAGTAGATATAACCATATTTTGGATAAATTATATGATGTTTCATTATGCACAGTAATTTTTATAATAAAAATTTATATATATATTAAATATGATAGCTGGATAATAAAACTTTGACAGAAAAATTAACTCATTTTCATACGAAAAATAATAGAAATTTTAGTTTGCAAAAAAGTTGTGTCTAATAAAATATCATATAAATTTACCGAAAATATGATTAAAGCTACCTCAGAAATACAGTAGAGAAAAAACTGAAGTTTCCCGAGAATCCGTAGATTGCACTGAAATGAAAAATGAAAATATATAAAAAGTCGAAGATTGTGTGATAATTGAAACAGTCTTGAAAAATATACCTTCTGGTATCGAAACATATGTTAATATTTTAACTTTTTAATTGCATTTTTAGCAAATAAATCAGTGTTTCTTTATATTGAGTGCTTTATTCATATTTATACAGACATTTGTAGACTTTATAGAACATTTTGTTGTTATTTTATTTATTTATTTATTTATTAATATTTTGTGGCATTTTGTAAATTTTATGACATTTTGCCTTGTTAATTTCTCAGCAAAAATTTGCGGTTAAAAAAAAACAATTACTCTGCAAAAAAGATAATTTTTGACATTTTTTCTCTGGTTTTCTGAATAATTTAAGTATTATGAGAGTTTGGTATCTTATTATAACACATTTTTTCTTTCTTACACCTTTCCCTTCCATGTAAAATTGTTATAAATTCATGCATTACTGGCAGAGAAACTGAACTTTTGCAGAGTTTTGTTTAATTTATTTTTCTGTTATTTCTTTTAGAGCTCCTTATACACAGTTTAGGAACATGAAATATCAAATCGTATGCGGTTTTCCATAACTATACCTATTAGGTATAGCATAGGATTAGATACAGACCAGCATAAAAATATTTTTTAAACATTTTTATTTTATGTTTTCTATACTATGGTATATTTTTATATGTTTTCTATATTATAAAAATTGTAATAAAATGCTTAAAAAAATGCTTAAAAAAAAAAAAAAAAAAAAAAAAAAAAAAAAAACTGGAAACAACTTATTTTTATTTTTATTTTTAATCATTTATATATTTAATTTTTAAAGAAATATCAGAACTGCTATACCAAACACTTTATATATATATATATATATATATTGAATTAAGAAAATCGGCTGTTTTGATTTCCGAGAAAACCTACACCCAGGCGACTAAATTAAAAATTAAAAAAAAAAAAAAAAAAAAAAAAAAAAATGCTCGAAAGAATTTTGTACGAAAGAACAAATATGTCACATTAAACGGAAAATCTAGAATGTTAAAACTTTCTTATCATCACGATTCACAAATTAAACTCGTGAAATGATTATAAAAAAAAAAAAGTTTTCTGTTGATAAATTTTGCGTCAGATTCTTTCTAAGACATTCTATTTTCGTTTACCGATGTACAATCAGAAACAAACTTTAATAATTCAACAATGAAAAATTCAATTTTCAAATGACATACAAAGTATATGAACTAAAATCTTACTGATCAAAAGAGCTTTCGAAAAAATCTATAAATTTGCTATCCTGATTTATGTCATTGATTTTAAATATGATAACGTTTTTGACTGATTAAAAATTTCCTACCGCAGAATTGTTATATAAAACATATTAACTCTTTGCCGGTCTATTTAATTTCACTCATCTTAGCAATGTTGTCAAATTTAGGGATTTCTTTTATTTAATATTCACCATGAAAATTTAACTGTAACGGTTCCCTAATCCTTTCGAAGGTTATTCGTCCATTATATATATCAAATATCACTCCTAAAAATCATTGGTGATAGTTGAATAAAATTAGCCCTAAAGTTTGTAACACTGCTTAGAACGTTTTAGAGCGTTAGGGCCGGCAAGTGTTAAAATGAAGCTGAAAGATGGCAGTTTGTGAAGTAATATAAGATGAAGAGGTATAGTAACAGAATCTAAATTTCTTTTCTCTATAACTATTTTCAAACAATAAAAATAAAATAACAGAATAATAATAATAATAATAATAATAAATATTGTAATTTTATAGTTAATTTTCTGTTTTAAAACTACAGTAAGATAAAACAGCTATCTATTTACAATAAGTAATGGAAAAAATGGTAAAATTTTGTTTGCAGCAC
Source organism: Salticus scenicus (assembly GCA_963930645.1). Lineage (NCBI taxonomy): Eukaryota > Metazoa > Arthropoda > Arachnida > Araneae > Salticidae > Salticus > Salticus scenicus. The sequence goes on from OZ005654.1 coordinate 322,360,333, forward strand.
AATATCTTTACATTAAAGCCATTGCTGATAAGAAGTATGGAAAACTAAAATGATGACTGTTTCCCTTTTGACAGAAATTCATAAATTTTCAAATAACAAGGAAAAAGCTCTTTATTAATTATATATATATATATATATATATATATATATATATATGCAAAATAATTTTTTGAAATCTGAATATATGTAGTTTCAATCTTTGAACATTTATGAATAAAAATGATTTTATAAATGTGTCAAAGTGTGCAAGCTTGGATTTCAGAACAAATAAATAGGCAGAATAAAGATAATATTGAACGTATTTCAATGAAAAATTTCAACTTATTTACCATATATGTTGTAAATTAAAAAATATATATATTGAAAAATTATGAGTTATTTTTTAAAAATAATTAATCAAAAGCCCCCTTCTTCCTTTCCATTCTTTTTTTCTTTTTAAGTGTCGATGAAGACTCAACATTTTATTTATACTATTCTTGCATTTAGATGTAAAATGAAAAAGCTAAACGAAATGTAAAATGAAGAAGCTAAAACATAATTATCTAAAATATTAATATGGAACATAATTACAGTAAAACTACGTGAAAACGGTAATTAAAAATGTTTAATTTTTATACGAACATATATACATTTATTAGAAAGGTTATATGACATTTATTTACATATCAAAACCATTTATAATTCGATTTGTTATTCATCAACAATTACAGCACGCGGGGCATGATTCCGTCTTTTATGTTATTTTTTTCTTTGTTTATTTTCCATGCTCGGGTTCATATTCATCAAGCACCTGGAATAAAAGAGATAAAAAAAAAATTCATTTAGAAAACAATAATCTCAAAGGAATTGCGCTTATATATACATACATACATGCAACATTATATATAACGGACGAGAACAACTTCATAATTTCATCTATAATTTTTAATTTCATCTGGCAAACAACTGGCTGACCAATTTTCCTCAAAATCAAAATTTATTGGTAGAACAAAATATGCTTTTATCGATAGTTTTGCCTCAGTAATTCCCTTCTAGTAATTTTTTTTTTATACAATTAGGAGAAATACCAGTTTTAACCCGCTCCACAAGAAGCCAAGAAGTTCTGCTCTCAAAGCAGGTAGACGTGAGGTGCAAGGTCGATTCCAGGTCGTGCTCGTCTGCTCGTCTGCCTAGCTATAGCAATTTCCTGTAGTTTTCTTCAAAAGTAAATATGGTCTAGGAATCCGAAAAAAAAAAAAAAAAAAAACTAGTGAGGGCACTCTTCTCAGACTTAGGAACATAGCGCAGTCAATTTGGCTTAACCACAACACCACCACAACTTAAAAAAAAAAAAAGTAATTCAAATCACATTTTCTTAAAATCACATACATTTTTATTAAGTTACCTTACCATATAGCACATAATGCATATTTCTCTTCATCTAATTAAAATGTTGCTGCTGTAATAGCTTTAGTAGCTGGGCACTCAACACACTCCTCTAGCAAACAATTTTTATTGTTTATTATGCATAAACATTTTATTAGAAGATTTAACAAGCTAAAGAAATCACGTATTAACCCAATAAATACTGTTATTTAATTATTCAATTTATTTTTAAAAGATATATACTTCATTTTTTTTTCTACAAACAAGATTAAAGGATATTGTTCAAAAATTGTTTAATACCGAGAAAGAGACATCTGCTTGTCACGAATGGCAAGAAACTGTCTCTTTGTCTTCCTTCAAAGGCATATCAAAATGTTTATTTAGGCACAATGATATCTTAGTTTGTTTAAAGAACTATTCTGAACCACTGATTTATATACACATACAAAAAGAAATTGTTATAAATTTTGCACAATATATTAGAAAAATAGTTACGTAAATAAACAGACCTTTTAGGGAAAATAAGTTTAGAGATATTTATTACTTTTTAAAATTCCGTTTAATTAGAGTTAGTTAGGTTAATTAAGATAACTTAGATTTTAAGTAAACTAACCCTTTAAAAAAAACTTTTTAGACTAAATAAACATATATAGGAATGATTAAACATTTTCAATAATAATAATATGTTCTTTATACAATTATTTTTAATACTTTTATTAATTTTTATTAATATTTAAATCTTACAGCTTGTAAATTGTAAATAGCTATGCATCATTATTCTATATTTTGTAAAGTAAATTTACAACCAGTTATAATTTATTTATTAAGTACATATACGGTTTCAAATTAACAAACTTTCAGGTTTCTTAAAAAAGGGACTTTTTGAATACTCAAACTTTATAATTTAAAAATAAAATGGGGATAATTTTAAAATTCAAAAATTAAAACATTAATTCTAAAGCCAAAAATACTATTCTTGCTATTAATTCTAAAGGTTGCATATATGGTATGATTAAACTAAAATTTGCTGTGAAGTTATAATTATTTCCAAATTGCTAGCTCTGTTTAGTTCCAAAATTGTTTTTATTATCATTATTATTATGAAAAAAAATTCAAGATTTAGAAAAAAATTAAAAAATTTTCAGCAAAATAAATTCTTTTTTTTTCCCTTTATTTAAAAGGCAAACAAATTTTTCAAAACTGAACTAAATTAAAAAAAAAAAAAAAAGAATAAGCTATATATATGTATTTTTTTAAACAGTGCTCATTTTAAAAATTAGAGTTTTTCTAATTTTGAAAATGCTCAATTTTTTACTAAGTATTTCACATCTTTTTTATGACTTATTTACCTTTTTAGAAAAAAATAATAATAATAATCTATAATAGTGATCAAACATGTCCTTCCTGAGATGAAATGAGATCATCATTTAGAACGCTCTTTTTTTTTTTTTTTTTTTTTTAGAAATTAATTTATTATTTTGAAACTTTTACATTTTCAGTTTCAAGCATTAATTAAAAAAAAAAAAAAGTGCTGTATATAATGAGAACTTTAAGATTGGTAAAGATATAAGAATATGGACAAATGCATACATTTTGGTGCTTATAGTGTTAACCATTATACAGGGAAAGCTGCCACTTTAAAATAATAATAGTAATAATAATAATAATAATAATAAGTAGGAATCTTTCGAATTTTAAATGAAATTTAAGAATTTTCGCAAACATAATTGTACTACTTTTATCAATACTTTCATCATATTTGACATAATTGAAAACAAATGAAAATTCCAAAGCATTTTAACATAAAGTTTGGAAAAGTTGTTAAATGGTATTTCTTTACTTTGTAATGCATTAACAACCATATTAAAATCTTGTGCAATAAATTTCATATTTTGCATTTTGCGCAAAATGTTTCACATACAAAAAAAAAAAAAAAAAAAATGCTAAGAAATATTTTTTAAATCATGAAAAGTATGAACAATTTTGAGAAAACTCAATCAATAATTCATTAATTTTTCATATAATGAGCCAATTTAAATTAACATTTTTGAGATATGTGTATATATATGTTAATGTAAAATTTCCGAGAAATAAATAGAAATGTAACTAACGCTTAAACATTTATTAGCAGAAATTGAAGTAAATAAATAAAAAATAAATAAAAAATGCCAGGAAGAAATTCAAGTCTGAAAACTAAGCCTATAAAAATCGGCAAAAAAAAAAAAAAAAAAAAATCCTAACAAAAATAAGATTTAAAACTAACACTTGACAAAAATCAATGAACTTAAAACGGCCTTTCACAAGAATATGACGGGTTTAATATTGCTTGAAAAAAATTTTATGGGAAAATGCAAACAAATTCTAGAAGTCTCTTTTAAAATTCACGTTTGTATTATATATACTAACTCCATAAGTTTGAAACCAGTAATAACAACAAGATCTAAAACAGAACAAGAAATCTATAAAATTTTACAAATAATACAGTAGCAAAAAAAAAAAAAAAAAAAAAAAAAAATCAGATTAAGTAAAAATTATATTGTACTTTATCTCAGCAAGTATTACAAAAGTTTACATTTCACGATAAGAATTTCTATCGTATTTAATAATTATGCAATAGGTTGTATAAAAGAATGGAAGATTTATGTCTGGAGCTTTGTGAATCAAGTACATAAGTCTCAGACATTTATATCAATAAAAGAATACAAAACAATTAAAACAACACTTACCAGAAATCAAAGGACAGGAATGAAAATTTACCTGCTTGAAGTTTCAGCTTCATTTTGTCGGAATCTCGGGATAACAAAATAATGGCGCACGCAGCCGTAGAACAACCAGTTAACATAAAACAACAGCAGACGATGTCACAAATTACAGTAAAAAAACCTAAAATGCTGTTTTTCCTCCGATGGCGAAAAATTTACAGCAGATTATGCAGTTTTTCCCGTTTTTTTTTTTTTTTACAGTGTAGTTTTTTATACTATTCTAGTATAAAGGACATAATTCAAGCATTTTCATGAAATAAAATAAACCAAATTAAATTAAAATAAACAAATAAGAAATCAAATCTCAGTAAGAAAATTTATTAAGTTAAAATAGGTATTGTTTTTTATTCTCTTATTAATATTACATAAATAAAATATTTTTTTATTCAGATATTAATAAATATTATACTACTATAAAAAACAACAATAATAATAAATTATTCCTACTATTTATTAAATTAGATAGTTTTATTAATGCTGTATAAATCAAATAGTTAATATATTTAGATATTAATAATTATTATATTACCATTCAAATATTTATTACTTTCAAACATTTATTATTTTTATTTATTTTATTATAACATTAAGATATTTTTTTTATTTTGAGATATTAATACTTTACATTATATTTGTATCTATAAATTTAACTAAAACAAATATAAGTATTAAATCTAATTTGTACTTTTAGGCACATTGGAAGGTGGTCCACTGTTCCCCATATAGAGGTGGTCTACTGTGCCCCGGGCCAGAGTAAAACAAATAATAATAATAAAATAATATATAGACTACAAATATGCTAATAATTTTTAGGAATTTAAAAACAGCAATATCTTGCCTTCCTTTAACAGCTATATATTATTTATAGTCACTAGTTATATCTTCATAAAATTTAAAAAACTTCAATGTGGAAAAATTACTTTGAGCAGCTCAAAACATAAAAACTGCTCAAAATGGTTACCTTACTATTTCTCATGTTTTTTTTTTTTTTTTTTTTGCTGCATACGACTAGTACCATGCTGCCATACATGAGTATCCATATGAACTAAAATAGTTGAATATTAATAGATTTAAATAGGGGTGGTCCACTATGCCTCATCCTCCCCTATTAGGACAGAGGACTATGTCTCAATGTACGGATTTTTACGATAGTTGGACATTTATCGAAATCGAAAATATAATTGAATAATTCGAAAGCGATGTTATAATTTGAAAAAAAAATAAATAATAATAATAATAATAAAATAATATTCCGTTCTAAACTAAATTCTGCATTTACCAAAATTTCATCAAAATCTTTCTTTTTCTTTTCTTTCTTTCTTTCTTTCTGTCTTTTTTTTTTTTTTTTTTTTTGAAAGAAAAAGTAAAGAAAAGAAAATTTATAATAATCAGTTTTGAAACGGCCAGTATCGAAAAAGTTTTTTTTTTTTTTTTTTTTTTTTTTTTTTTTTAAATAATTATGAATTGGGAAATAAAAAGCGCGCGTGCAAAATGAAATAAAATATAAAAGACTACTCTCTTTCCTAAGTTTAAGTGAATATAATTTTTATAAAGGTTTCTAAGACGTTTAATTCGACTTTTTTATTTTATTTATTTATTTATTTTTGTTGTTTCACAGTATGAGAGACTATTTCTATTCCAGAAAAAAGTATTATAAATCACTAATACTTTCCTACAAGCTCCAATAAGGAATTAAGCTAACATTAGTCATTAATATATCTCTCTATATATAAAAGACAGTTTTTTCCTGCTTGTCCGTTGCTGGACGCAAGTTGATTGGCAAAAAGAGATTTTCTTCTCTTTGTCTGTGTGTTTTTTTTTTTTTTTTTTTCATAATTTAGTTAATTTAAAAAAAATCTAATTGTCCGATCGATAAGTTAATTAAACCGACGGAATCAGAAAAAATGCCCTTTTCATATGGTACCTTATTTGTAACGAAATTTTCATTGGATTTTTAAAAATTAATTAAAATGCGAAAATAATATCCTGGAAAAGCTTTAAAAATGGATATTTGAATTTCTAATTGTTGCCAAAAAATAAAATAATAATAATAAATAAATAAATAAATAATAATAATAATAATAATAATAATAATATATATATATATATTTATTTTTTTTTCAACATAAAATAAAATATGCTTTACATGGAAAAAAAAAAAAAATAAATAAATATTAAATTTGCTCTTGCAGATGAAACTAGTATGTTGTGGCCACCACAAGACTTTCTTCTATATTTTCCTATACATATTCAATCAGTAACAATATAAAAAAAAAAAAAAAAAAAAGATTTTTTTTTTTTTCTTTTTCTTTTTTTTTTTGTGAAAATTAATACATATTCAATCACTAACAATAATTAAAAAAAAAAAAAAAAAAAAAAAAAAAATCGAATTTTTTTTCTAAGTTTTTTTTTTTTTTTTTTTGTTAAAAGTAAAAAAAATCGATAACTTTGTTTTAAATTATCACAGATTTATGGTTCAACCATTCGTTTTAAAGGTATTGACGAGATCTTTCGAATGATACCCATCTTCAAAATTTAACCCCCCCCGGGGGGGTACTTCCCCCCCAGGGGGGGAACCGATGCCCCCCATGCACAATTTTTTTTTCCTAGTTAACTACTACTATCATCAATAATTCAAATTAATTTTACAATCACAAGTTTAAAATAACTCTCATTATGCCCATTTATACGGAATTTTGTCCTATGCTGCCATGTTAAAAATTTGCATAAAATGCGATTACAGCGCCACCTGTTGAGCTATTGATCCATAAATCTAATGGGCACCAGTTCATGTCAGGGTGCAACTAAATACCAAGTTTGGTTAAATTTCATTCATATGTTCGTGAGATACAGCGTCCACAAAAAAATGATACAGACACACAGACAGACAGACAGACACACAGACAGACAGACAGACATTTTCTAAAAACTATCAATTCGTGTTCAGGACATCCCAAAACGTGTAGATCCGTCAAAAAACGGAGGTCGAAAATTTTCGCGAATCCAATACTTTCTCTATATTACATATAGAAGAAAGTAAAAATGAAAATATGAAAATGGAGTAAAGAAAAAAGAAAAATAAATAAATAAAATAAATAAATAAATAATATACCTAAATTTTGACCCCCCCCCCCCCCTTTTATTTAAATAGTATGTTAAATAGATAAATCGAGCTTGGCATGAAAGCTAATTCAGCATTACATTAAAGAGCGTTACTTATTGATAAACCTGAGTAATTTTTCAAATTTTGTTGCTGAAATAGATCGGACATTTTTTCGCCAAGGACTCTACTTTCGTAAGAGATACTTTAAGCCAAGTAGCGCATAAACAATATAAATAAATTATAAAATGTTGAAAAACAGAAAAGTAAGAAAATGAAAGGAAAACGAAAAGAAAGAAACAAAACAAAATAATAACATAAAAGATGCATTTTTGTCTAAAGTGACTATAAAAATTGAAAAGTCACCAAGGGGAGCTACATTAAGGCTGTACCATGATCAGGTTTACATATTTCTGTATTTCATTATTTATTTTTCTATATATCAACTACTATTAGCTAACTCAACTGCTATTATAACCACAAAAATTACTTGTCTTATGCGATAGATGTAGCCGATCATAGCACATTGTAATATTATATTTGGTGTGAAATTGTTGTCATTTTATGGTTGGTCGAATAAATCAAATAAATATAGAAAATACCGTGAAAGAAAATATTATATACACCACGTATAGTGTTGTTCATATGTAACTGGGATTCAAGCATAAAATGGCTACTTCAATTTTTTCGATACTTTCTGTTTCGAAACTGTCATCTGATAAGCACGCAAATGGAAGCCCACTGGTAAGCTATTATCACAAGCAATAGGGAGAGGTACCCAAGAGTCTGCGAACGAGTGGGTCGCTGCCAAAGGTAGCGGGCCAAGAAGCGGGCTTTCGAACAATTTCATGAATTTTATTTATTTATTGTTTATATATCGATACAGTAAAGAGTTTCCTTTAAATATAGTGATCAGCGAAGCGGACAAAGCCTTCGATGATTCACTACCATCATTGGTTCCATGAATTTAAAAGTGGTTTCGTTAACAAACTTTGATCTAATGACACGCACACAGCATCAGGCCGAGTTTTATACATTTCGAGTTTGAAATTTTCCCCGCATTTGGAATTCGGTTCGTTTCCAAACAGGGGATTTTCTAGTATATATATATAATGTACTTCTTCTTTCTTTCTCTCTCTCTTTTTTTTTTTTTTTTACATTATCGTTAAATTTTCGCTGTAATTTTACAATAGACTGAAGTAATTTTCCCCAGTAGTTTCTCTGTTGAAAGTTTTAACATTGTGGGGTTGAAAAAAAAAATAAAAAAAAAAACCGCGTTTTTCATTTTTATTCATTTGATTTACCTGCAACTAAAACATTTTATCTTATAAAGGTATTCTTGTTTGTATTGTTGCATGTTGCGTTGGTCACATTAAGTTACTCACACGAGTTTCGATTTTTACTTTCTCTTACCCATAAGGTAGAGAATGAATTGTATTTGGGTAAAATTTTCGAAAGTGCGTTTTTGTTATATTTACACGTTTTGATGTGCCCTGAATCTAAAAATCATGTTTTTAGCAAATGGTCTGTGTGTGTCAGTCTCTGTGTGTGTGTCTGTCTGTGTGTGTGTCTGTTATATCGCCATATGTCAAGAACAAGTGGTAGCAGAAAGTCCAAACTTGATATTCTAAATGTGTATGATATAGGGATGTTACTCTAAGCTTTTCGTTGAGATGAAGCAAATGGTTCGTGTACAGGGACGCCTAAGAGAATTCAAATACATTACGTCTATGGTGGAAAGTGATGGTAAGTAGAGTTTAACAGCTATAGACTGCACTAAAACAAATGAAATGAATATATATTTTCTATATGCGTAAAAACTTATCTCATGTAAAATATAGTTCGGAAATCATTCACTGTTCATTTACAGGGCTACACAAAAGAACTACATTATAGTGCTACAATAGCTGAAAATTGGTGGAAGTGTATTTCAGGTTGTGCCGTCTGTACATAATCTTCAAAAGATATACAGGGCTACAAATGTTTAAGCGATAACATTCTTTTTTGTTAGTTGATGTGCTTTACTATAATATTTTACCACTTCCAGGAAAGCTCTTGAGGAATTGAAATGAATTCCTCATAGAGATATGGTAAATAATTTATGTTTTCAAGCTAAATATTCATCGCTTGTTTTTTGTATATATACAAGTTTTGAGGCTTCCTGATTACGGAAATCAAGTTTTTTAACGTTTGATCTTTGTCAGAGTAACTTAAAAACGAATAATTTTAGGAAATCCAAATGTTGTATTTTGAAGTTACTATAAATTTGTTGCTGGAAAAGTATGATCAAGTTTCAAGGAATGTTGCGTGTGAAAGTTGTCTGAATAATTTTAAGTGAGCTTTTAATTTTAATAACAGATTTAAATTATGTTTAAATGTAGGTGCAGTAATGAAACGAGGGGTTGAGGGGGCGGTAGCCACCCTCACACAAAACTAATTATCTTATAAAACTCTTTCGAAGCCTAATTTAAATTGTTTTAATATAGATTTTCATATCAGTTCTCGTTATCTTATCTCTTAATCTTCAACCTATATTTATAGTGGTAAATTTCAGGGTAAGAGAAAGTCGTGTGAGTGACACACCAGATTATTATTATTATTTTATTTATTTATTTTTATTTTTATTTTTTTCTATTTCTGAAATAATTTTTATTTTTGAATATTATAAAAATTTCTCACATTCTGAAGTTATGTTTATCAAAATGAAGTCATGTTTATGATCTCCCAAATTTAATATTCTTAAATATGATTTTAATTTATTGCAAGAACTTTAGTAAGAGACGAAGCCCACAAAATGTTTTTAATGAAAGAGTTTTTAATATAAATTTTAGTTCAGAAGTATTTAGATATCTATGTGTCAGACAAAAGACTAAAATTGATTCAGAAGCACGTATTCAATACATTAATATTTCTGTATACAAAGTGTATCTTAATTATTTTTTCCAATGAACTAAGTCCAAATTATTTTTATCCACATCACCATTTTCTGCCGTATGTGAAGTCACAAACTAATTAAAAGTTATGCATTACACGAAGCATAGATCGAAAATTAAAGATTTTTTATGCTATCAGTTAAAGATATATTCGTAAAACTTTGCTAAAAAATATCAAATGTGTAATGTAGTGTGTATAAAAATTAGGATGTTCAAAACTGTTGGATGTTTCAGTATTTTGCATAGAAAACTTGTTTTCATAGTATGTTTGTATATGAAATTAATTATATAAATTTCGCACCTATAATGATACATTGAATTTTATCATCTATAAGCAGTATAACTTTATTCATCAAAATTGAAGTTTTTATGGCATTTATCTTTTCACCTTTTTTTTTTTTTTTTTTTTTTTTTTAGTCCTGGAAAAATTGTTAAAATTAATCCGAAAGGGATTTATCATCGACATTTGCTTTAGAAATTGAATGATTGCATTTAGCAAATTATAAGCTGTTGGCTGTGTATGTCATTCCATAGATTTAGTTTTTAGCACATTGGCAATTAGATAGGAGTTTGTTCCTCGCCGATTAGCATATCTAACACTTCACACGATTTTTCGCTCCTCACCCGAACTGGAAAATAATCACTTTCTTTCAAATCCCGCCGCATAGATTAGCTTTCCATTAAAGAACCACAACTCGCTCTATGACACCGATGTACTATCATTCACGCCTCCGCGGTTTTATGAGAAAAACCCTTCGCAAATCAACAACCGCAAATATCGGGCCACGCGCGGGAGGCACACTTACAGGGGCCACGTGGCCCTCAGGAGAAGAGGGCAAACAGGCGTCTGCTAATACTTTATCAAAATTGAGGGGGCGGGGGATTAGCGATGACATTTCCCACGCCAAAGTGATTCGGGAAGGGTGTAGTGTTTGACGATATGGAGTGGAGTAAGTAGCTCTTGTTTTACTTTCTCAGGTTTGCTGAACTGGAAGTCGTATGTAAAATAAATGGCAGTATCCTTGGAACGTAGCTTACGCAAACGTCGGAATTGATGTAAGTCATTCTTGGATAAATGGATAACATCTTTTCGTAAGCGAATTGCTTTTAGAAGAAAAATACGTCTTAAGTTTTTTTTTTTTTTTTTTTAATATGAAATATATTTTTGCCGATTAACATTTATTAAAAAATTGTTGACTTAACTGAGTAACAGTAAAATGCATCCACATACTTACCAACCTAACCCTGAAGATTGTTGATCTCGCCCCTTTCCGCCTATTTTTTCCCACTAGTCTTTTTTAGAGTACTTTTCTTCTTATTTAATTGTAAATATATTTGAAGAGAATTACTTAAAAAATTAAATGGTGTACAAAAAGGGGCGGGAACTAACAACATTCCGGGTTAGGTTGGCAAGTATGTATCCGTAAAACTTACGTTCAAAAGTAATACATATAAAAATATTTTGAAAGCAAACACCATTACTTTAAAAACTCGTAACATTTGTTAAGACTCGAAATAATGCCACTACTATTATCAAGTGAAAAAGGTAGGCATCGCTTTGATACTGCATTTGTGCCTACTTTTCTTCGCATGATAAAGAGTCGTGCTGTATTTTTCGAAACAATTGTTGCAAGCTTTTGCGATTTATAAAATTCGCTTATAAAGTTTTTTATTTATTATTTAATACATTACCTACCGAAAAACTGTATTAATAGAATATTTTTCAATATATAAATAAATAAATTATAAAAGCGAGCACCATTCTTAGGTGTTCTTCTTAAACTTTATTTTGCAGAACAACTTTGTGTTATCGTTATTAACCTCTTGTCTTCGGCGTATACTCCAATGGCAATTACCGCATTGATTGCTCAGGATAAAATTTAAATTATTTAAACACGAATACATATAATCCTTTTGTTAAATAAATGCAATGTTTTAAGAAAATGCCCATAGGTGGAGTTTACTGTTCATAATATTATAACGTATGTTCGTTACAGTGCTAAATGAATGAACTTTTAAAAATAAGTAAATAAAAATAAAAATAAGACTATAAAGGAAACATAGTCTGTGTTACCCTTATACATATTATTCATTTAAAATATAAAATATATAGGAATGTATGCTTAATATAAGACACCCCCCCCCCCCAAAAAAAAAAAAAAAAAAAAAAAAAAAAAAAAAAAAAATTTCAAGAATATGAGCATACTTTTACAAGAGATATGGACAGATATATCATTATGTATTATTGAACGTACTAATGCAAATATTAATCTAAAAAACTTTGAGATGGCAATACCCATATATACGTAATTTTAAATACAAAAATGTCTTGGCATAATGAAATACGCAGTAAATAAGCTTAAATTAATGCTGCGTATTATTTTAAAACAGGTGCTTATCTGTATGATGCAGCATATAAAATACTAAACAAAGACATCAAAAATAATTTACGCTAATTAATAAATACTTTCAACTTTTAATATTCAAAAGATGTAAAAACGCAGTGATCATTTTAAATTTACATGATTCGAGTAATGAATCAAGCAATTTAAAGGCTGATCAAAGTAAATTGATGTATTTGCATAAGTAACAAGTCATTGTGAATTGTAAATAACTTTCATACCACAATTTACGACTAGTTACCATCGTTTTATATGGCAAATAGTTATTATACAAGAATGTTATTAAAAAATAGTAGTATAAAGATTTCGAAAAATCCATAATAAGATGTCACTTATATACAGTGTTGCCAGACCTTGCTATTTTTTTATTCAATAATCACCAATAATTTTGAGAATTGATATTTGATATACATAACAGACTATCAATCTTCGAAGTGATTAGACAAACGTTACAATAAAAATTTTTTGGTGATTATTGAATACAAAATCCGCTAGATCTGGCAACACTGCTTATACATCTGGATGAAAAAGTAGTTGTCTCTATATATTAATAATATTATAGTTTTAAAAAATTAAAGAACGCGCTTTTATAGAAATGTGAACTAAAAAACACAAAATATCTATCTTAGTATTAAAATGCAGGGTAAGAGAAAATCGGGTGAGTGACACATCACAATATTTACATACATTTAAATCTTTAATTAAAATAATTTACAATTAAAAAAAAACCCTTTTTAAAAAAATATCCCCTGACTGGGATCGAACACTAGACCTTTAGGTTCGTAGCGTGGAGCTATACCTCAACGCCACGGTGTTCACGTAAGGAAAGTTTTTTTTTTACAATATAGATTTTTTTGTTTGCTCTCAGAGCAGTTGCAAACATACATACAAACATACATACATACATACAGGTGAAGCTAATAAAAGCGTGTTAAAAAGAAGTTTCTGTTGCTGGCGTATGTCAGTGTATTCCGACTACTTCAAGGAAGGCTTTTCATTTGCTTAGAAATTTCTATCCTTTTAATTAACGAAGTTATTAACTAAAAACCTCGGATTTATAAAGGTACTCTATTTGCCACCGTAGAAAAAGTTTCTCTTATGACGTTATTTTTCTGTCATGGCATCATTTTCCACGGGAAAATTTAAATGTGATCGATGGTGTAAAAAATAATAAAATCAATGTCAGTGACGCTGTTGAGAAAAATATTTCTATTACTCGAAATTGCTTATGCTGTCTATCAATTCTTATATGTTCTTTCACGAAAAATGATCGTGATTTTCCACTATTCATTATAGGTCAGCATTTAATTTGGTGCTAATTTTGGTATCTAAATCTGTATTATAACAAGTTTTTTTTAAAGTTACTGAATTTAGGTTTGGAAATTTATTTTCCAAAATAGCATTTTTTATGAATGGGATCATTTATTCTTCTCTTAAATTCTTTTTGTCTTTAAAGTATATTTATCTTTTTTTTTTTTTTTAACTTTTTAATTCAAAAAATAAAATAAAAAAGACATTTAATATTAAAAATTCTATACTATTTTTAACATTTTATTTAACGAAAGATAGGCTTATTTTCGGAAGAGAAGTTGAATGTATTATAATTTTTTTTTTAAGTCAGTTGTTTAGAGAAAGAAATGTTTTTGGAATTTTGGAAAAAATGTGGGGTACAAGTATAGCGTTGGTCCACAACTGGATTTAGCGTTTTTTTTTTTTTTTTTTTGGCGCCGCTTTGAACGATAACGGCATAAATAATTAAAAATAAGCTTAATTAATTTTGTACATTAATAAGGACGCCATTTTGAAAAACTCGTTTTGCTTTTATTTACACTTGGAACCCATGGCAACCATAAACGAAAATGGCATTTCGCCATAATCACCAAAGAAAAATCGCCAAATTCACTTGTGGACCGACACTATAGTGGTACCCGGGAAGCATATATATATATATATATGTGCATACTGATGACCCTTGTTATTTTTTCATGCAAAGAAAGGAAAGTTAATTTTAAAATATATATCTTATTAATATTAAAAATAGGCTTAATTTATTTATGTACATTACAAAGCAGACTCATTTTGAAAAATGCGTTTTCACTTTGTTTACGTTTGAAACCCATGGCAACCACTTCCAAAAATTGCATTTCGCCGTAATCAGCAAACGAAAATCGCCAAATAGAGTTGTGCTCCAACATGGAAGTTGTTCCAAATAGTGTCAAAATCAAACTCATTTATAAATCTTGTAATTTCGCACTGATAATTTTTTAACATTACACATTTTTGGGACACATTTTATATTTCTAATTATGGGAAGACAAAAAATCATCACCTAAAAAGTTTAGGCAATAGAAAAAAGTATAAGTATTTGGAAAAAGTACAGGCTTTAGATTATAAGTACTAGATTTTTTTCCTTTCTTTCTTTCTTTTTTTCTTTTTTTAACAAACTTTTTTTTTTTTTTTTTTTAACTTTTTTTTTTCTTTTTTTAACACCAAAAAATCCATCGCCAAATATTGAAAAATTTTAAAAGTTGCCAAGAGGGTCATATATAATAAAGTTGTAACACAAAATGGTCTAAATATTATAAATTTCTTTCTATTCTAAAAATAAAGAAAGAAAGAAGGAAAGAAAAAAATGCGGTATTAAATATTATGCATTTTAATTTGACATTAAATAGGGGAATTTGTATAAATTTTTTCTACTTTTGTCTTGTGTCATGCACACTATTAATATTCATATTCAGTGAAAAGCCTCACAGGGATATTAATAAGTGAAGCGAACCGGGGGTTGGTGACTGAAGCGAGCAGAGGGCAGAGTCCAGTTTGGGTAAAAAATATGTTGTAAATTATCGACAAAAAGTTTCAACTGATTAAAGAAAAGTATAGGTATATATAACATTTGAGCTGACAAATTCATTTAACGCACTTAAAAATAATTAACTCAATTATGAAATTCGAAAATGGCATTCTGCTCTTATAATATTATACGTTGATTGAAATCTCCATAATAATCTTAACTTTAATTAAAAATTTTATAAACATCTTACATCGATATATGATCTTACAGCGGTATATCGTATTATTATTACATACAAACGTGGACTTTTATTGTTTGAGATGCATAATTCACTTTGTTTTTTCCCAACCATTTGAAATTGAATTTTAAAAGAAGAAAGTTTTTTAAAAGAAATGTTAGTAAAGATGTATTTTTTCGCAATAACAAAAATGTGTAAATACTAACATATTTTAATAGATAATACCATTTAATATGATAAATATCAGATATAAAGTTGTTGAAAATATTTGAATATTTTAATCCCTTGACGGGCAGTAGGATATATTTTTATGCCACCTAATTTTTATTTCTAGCTGCAAAAATTTATACCATAATTTACTAAAAAGTTTTTTTTTTTTTTTTCTAACTTAAGGGGGGGCTCTCTACTGATTGTTTCTGAAAGCCATGTTTATCTACGGGGAATTTTGCCCCGTTATAACTCATTAACTAATCCATATTTTTAAATTCCATTTTCACATTCAGAAATTTCACTATTGTTAAACAATTTATCGCTTTCTAAAAACTGTTTGGTTTTTTTTTTTTTTTTTTTTTATTTTATTTCATTTTTAAGCTTAAAAATGCAAAATTTTACATTATGAAAATTCGCATGTTACAACTCCAAAATAAAATATTAAATATAAAAAAAATCAGTATTTAGAAAGCGATAAAATTTTTAACAAATGTGAATTTTCTGCATGTGAAAAAGAAATTTAAAAATACGTATTAGTTAAGGAGTTATAACGGGGCAAAATTCTCCATAGATTAACATTGACTTTGGTTTACTTATATCTCTTTTCTGTTGACCTTGCTCATAAATACTGGTGATTGTTGATTTTAAATGGGCTTAGTATAATCTTGCCCTGAAATGGTTAAACAGCAATAATTTAATACTTAAATGCTTCTACAATGCTATTCAAAAGCACAAAGCCCCCTTCTCCCTTATATATATATTCCTGATAGATATATAAAATGTCAAAAAATAAATAAATAAATAAATAAAAATAGCTTTGCCTTTAATTTTTTAAATATTCATCTTATACATATATTATAATTGAAAAGTTCAATATAAAATGACACTGAATTTTATGTAAAAATCAACTAAAAATTTCAGGGATTCAACTTTAGGAATGACAAAATTAATATTTTTTAATGCTTATATATTAAAAAATAAAATAAAATAAAAATAAAATAAAAATAAAAATAACTGAAGTATTTGTTTTACGCTATAAAATTTATGTAAAAAATTTCATCATATATTACAAAAAGTTCCAAACGTATGACAAGACATCAAAGCTCGCATACACCAATTTGCAATCAATATTTCTGTTCTCATATATGTTCTCTGAATGAAAAATTGTGTCGAGAGGTATACGAAATTTTAATATCATATTATAAAAAGTCACAAAGAAGTAATACGATATAAGAACTTACGTACGTGTTTTAAGAAAGTGTGTTTTAAGAAAGTACGCGTTTTAAGAACGTGTTTTAAGAACCATACATGAAGGGCGAGGAAAAGTAATGATAAAGTAAATAAATTACATTTACATTTTAATTTAACACTAATCCGTCAGCAACTTTGTCTAAAAATATCTAAGATTTAGTTTTTACTTTCTCTTATCCATAGGGTCGAGAAAATATTGTTTTAGGGTCAAATTTTGTTATATTTACATGTTATGAGGTCCCCTGAATACGAAAATCATGTTTACAGCGAATGGTCTGTGTGTCTGTCTGTCTGTCTGTTATCAACACACTCAAGAACAAATCGTAGCAGAAATTCCAAACTCGTATTCTAAATGTGTATCATATAGGGATGCTACAGTAAGCTTTTCGTTGAGATGAAGCAAATGGTTCGTGTACAGGGACACTCAAATGTATTCAAATACGTTACGTCTATGGGGAAAATTGCAGGTAAGTAGAGTTTAACATCTATAGACTTCACTAAACCAAATGAAACGAATATATATTTTTTGTTATAGAGATAGTCAACTGGGAAAAAAATTTTGTGTATGCAGGAGCCTCGCCTCCCCCCTGGGGAGTAAATTTTCATGATGGGTATCTTTCAAAAGCGCTTGTCAATACCTTTAAAAGAAATGGTTGAACTATCGATCTCCGATAATTTAAAATAAAGTTATCGATTTTTTTTTTTTTTTTTTCATTTTTAACAAAAAAAAAAAAAAAAAAAAAATATATATATATATATATTCAATGTAATATTGAGAATAAATTCAACTTTTTTTTTTTGGATATTTAGTGTTATACTACTTCTCTAATATGGAAATCGTCTGCATTATCATAAAAGATAATTTGTTTAAATAATGATTTTAATAAAATATTTTTTAAAAACAGAATTTTTTTAATAACCGAATTAAATTCTATATAAATGTATAGGTGCAATAATGAAACAGGGGGGTTGAGGGGGGCAGTCACCCCCCCCCCTCCACACACAGAACTAATTATCATATAAAACTCTTCCGAAGCCTAATTTGAATCGTTTAATATGGGTTTACATAACAGTACTCGTTATCTTACCTCTTAATCTCCAACTTGTATTTATAGTATTAAATTTCAGGGTAAGAGAAAGTCGAGTGAGTGACACACCAGATTATTATTATTATTATTATTATTATTATTTTTTTTTTTTTTTTTTTTCCGTAATAAAATGCTAAATTTTTTTTAATGTCATTTAATTTGGTTAAAGTATGCTTTCTATTTGCGGAAAAGTTTTTTGGTAAATCTGAATAAGAATTCAAATTTTGAAATTATTGAATTTGGAATTTCTGCAATTATTAACTGATTTTATAAAACTCTTTTTTTTTTTTTTTTACGCAACATTGCTATTGAAATGAATCACATTACACGATAACCCTTTTAAAGGAAATAAGAAAATTCTTTAAAAGCTAACAATTAAAGAAAAAAAAAAAAACTGGCATTTTAAGTTTTTGGACTTTATTTTATTTTATATTTTATTATATACATTCCATTTATGAAAGAAGAAAAATTTGAGTTCTTTATCTCTTCCGCCTCTTTTGTTTCATCAGTTGATAAAACACGAGGGAAAATGCATTAAAGAGGTGTTTTCATTGCGACACGTGATCGACTTAGTCCCCCCCAATTCATGCAACAGGATATCAATAGCATCAAAAGAAGGATGGAGTCCGTGGGAACATAGGTCGTGACGTCACTTGACATCAAATATGGAAGCGAACATCTTTTATTTATTGTTCAACGTAAGAGACGGGAGCACTAAAAGGGCATTCCGCTCTGATAGGATAGTAAGGAGCAAGAACAAAGATGTATTGTTGATATTGGTGGACGTGAGGAATATCCCTCATTTATTTCATCTGTATTAGATATGTGTACTTTTTATGACTTTGGATATTTCATAGTTCACACGAGAATAAACTTTTAGCACTGAAAATGAATTTTATTTTTTCTACAATTTTTTAAGCTGTTACATTCTTTCTAAATTATGTTAATTTTTCTCGTCGCTGTTTTTAACAGCAAACGACTTCTGTTTAGATTTTTTACCTGTATTGCAATTCTATTTGTAGTGCTTTTATTATTTATAGTGTTTATGTGTTGTCTTTTTATTTTTATATATTTTCCCCTAAAAATATTTTATTTTAATAATAAACAATTATTTTACAAGGACAAAATTCCTAAATCTCGTATATACATCATTCATTTAACACTGTTATGAAAATAAATAAATAAATAAATAAATAAATAAAAATTACCAACTCAAATTCAAACTTAATTATCTTGTTTTATTTTTTATTTCATTTTGCAAGCGCGCTTTTTATTTACTAATTAAAACTTATTAAAAAAAAAAAAAAAAAAAAACTTTTCGATACTGTCCATTTCGAAACTGATATTATTAATTTCCTTTTCCTTTCTTTTTCTTAAAAAAAAAAAAAAAAAAAAAAAAAAAAAAAAAGAAAGAAAACGAAAGAAATATGTTGATGAAATTCTGACAAAAGCAGAATTTAGTTTAGTACAGAGGACTATTAGTTTTTTTTTTTTTTTTTTTTTTAATAACATCGCTTTCAAATTATTCAATTATATTTTCGATAAATGTCCAACTATCGTAAAATTGGTATCGTAAAAATCCGTAGATTGAGACTAATAGTCCTCAGTCCTTAAAAAAAAAAAAAAAAAAAAAAAAAAAAGAAATGTGGAGTGGGGAGATACACATGGACAAAAGGAAACTTGTTGTGTTGTGAATATCACACAACTTTCTTCTATGTCATTCTATAATTCAGCACCAGCTACCAGCTAACCCTCACAAAAATTTAATCCATTCTTTCTCGCAATAAACATTTTATATATACAACTTGATCAAATTTTATACTAGAGATAATGAGATATAGCTTTTCGGAAAAGCGCAGAAAGTGAATAAAAGTAGCGCCACATATCCTTCGATATAATGACTATACTTTCTCATAATGGCCATCTCACATATCAAGTTTGGTGCATTTATATGCTATAAAACCTGACATATATTCTTTCTATAAGCAGAGTAAGTTGTAGTATAGCGACACCACTTGCTAGGCGATAGAGGCCAAAATTTAATTAAGGCTGATTTATATCATAGTCGTACCAAACAAATTTTTTTTTTATTCATTATTTTGTGAGATACAGCACCCACAAGATTTGGAAACACATAAACAAGCATAGATATTTTTTTTTAAATTGGAGTAATCATGTTTAGGACGTCTCAAAACGAGTAAATCTAAAAAAAAAAAAAAAAATTCCTGAAGTCAGATTTTTTTACGAATACAGCACTTTCTTCTTGTATGTAGACGAAAATAAAAATTTTAAATACAGAGAATTTAAAATTAAAAATGAAGCTAAATAAAAATGAACTAAAAAATAAACTGATTCTACTTTAGGGATTCGTTGAACTGCTGTAGAAAAAGAAAATGCAAATGATGCATTGTAGAATATATATAATTCGAATTAATATACTGCTAGACACATGACAATTTAGAAATGAGAATTTCCCTTCAATTCGATTAAGTAACAAATTTGGAGTTGAAATTTAAATTTTTTTTTTCAGATGACAAAATGTCCTGACTAGAATCTAAACTGGCACCAGTGGCAAAAATTCTCGATCTTTACCACTGAGCTATCCCAGAAAATTTCGAATCAACATATTTTGCATTAAGCTGAATTTATCTTTGCATTCTGCATTTTAACAGATTAATCAAAGAGAAAAGCAACCATGCAACACCAGTGGCAAAAATTCTCGATCTTTACCACTGAGCTATCCCAGACAATTTCGAATCAATATATTTTGCATTAAGCTGAATTTATCTTTGCATTCTGCATTTTAACAGATTAAACAAAGAGAAAAGCAACCATGCAACACCAGTGGCAAAAATTCTCGATCTTTACCACTGAGCTATCCCAGAAAATTTACAATCAACATATTTTGCATTAAGCTGAATTTATCTTCGCATTCTGCATTTTAACAGATTAAACAAAGAGAAAAGCAACCATGCAACACCAGTGGCAAAATTTCTCGATCTTTACCACTGAGCTATCCCAGAAAATTTACAATCAACAGATATTATATTAAGCTGAATTTATCTTTGCATTCTGCATTTTAACAGATTAAACAAAGAGAAAAGCAATCATGCAACACCAGTGGCAAAAATTCTCGATCTTTACCACTGAGCTATCCCAGAAAATTTCCAATCAACATATTTTGCATTAAGTTGAATTTATCTTCGCATTCTACATTTTAACAGATTAAACAAAGAGAAAAGCAACCATGCAACACCAGTGGCAAAAATTCTCGATCTTTACCACTGAGCTATCCCAGAAAATTTACAATCAACAGATTTTATATTAAGCTGAATTTATCTTTGCATTCTGCATTTTAACAGATTAAACAAAGAAAAAAGCAATCATGCAACACCAGTGGCAAAAATTCTCGATCTTTACCACTGAGCTATCCCAGAAAATTTCCAATCAACATATTTTGCATTCAGCTGAATTTATCTTCGCATTCTGCATTTTAACAGATTAAACAAAGAGAAAGGCAACCCAAGAAAAACGCCAATCTCACTGGATTGCGACCTTTAGAATTGGTAGGGAATTTCCCGGAGTAGCTCATTAGATGAGCATCAGCATGTTATGTCATTCGTCTTAAATTCCACTCTTGGCCAGAGCATTGTTTTTTGTTTTGTTTTCTTTTTCTCTGAATAAATTTATCAAACTCCAAAATTATTAATTAATCATGCTGAAGTAAAATAGCCAATTCCTAATATGTCAATAGTGTTATAAGTATATAGAGGGTTGTCCTCTATAAACAATTTGCTGCATCTAAAACTGCTGACAGGATTGCTACCAAATTCGGCATATGGACTATTATCAAGTTGTTCTTAAGGAATTAAAAAAAAAAAAAAAATACATAGGGATGGGGATAAAATTGTAAAATAAGTGAAGCTTTGCACAGACAATGATCAAATTTAACAAAGTAAATGGACAAAACTGAATGCATTAATAATTTGGACATTTATTGACCGTGTGATTCATTCCCTTTACATAATTTTCCATTCTTCCATGCAAAGCGTCACCTATTTTACATTTTTTAAACTAATTTTTTTTTTTTTTTTTTTTTTTTAATTCCTTGAGCGCATTTCTTGTGCAGTCTAAATACCAAATTTCTTGGAAATCTGCCCAGCATTGCATCAGCATGATCCTGTATATTGTGTTATGATAAATATGTATACCGTAAAATACCGCATAAACCTCCCTTAATTAAACCCCGCCCATCTGCTTTTCATCTGCTTTTCGTTTGTTCTTAAAATACAGAATAAACGGCCTCTTACGCTCAGCGGTAAATTCTACCTGAACAGGTGACATTTTTTTACGTATTTTATTACATTTTTTACTTATTTCTTTGTCATTGAAAAGGGGTGAAATTTTTCCGATTATTCTAATACTAATTAAACAAAAGATTACGTGTTTAATTTTTTTTTTCTTAATCATTGCAACTTAATATATGTATATATATTATATATGTGTGTGTTGTTTTAAAATTATTTTTATACTACTTAATTTCAACAAGAAAAGAAAATGCATGTAAATTTCTATATTTTTGCATATTTTTATCGCTTATCTGGCCCCTACCGAAATATATCTCGATATCCCTTGAAGATTAAGAGGGTGCTTGAACGGTATTTTACAGTATATATATATATCCTCTCATAAAAATTTTTGGTGTAGAAAATTCCTCAAATTGTAACATGCTTTAGAAAAGGTTGAATGTTCATGGTCAAGGTGTATTAAAATAAGTCTCTCTCTCTCTTATTAAATATACATTTCCTTCCAATGATCTTTATTAAAATACCTTATAATTTATACAAATGTTAACAAAAAATATAAAGAGAAAATTATATTTCGTAGAATTTCATGCAACAGAGACCTCAAAGGAACAATGTAAAATGGTACAAGCTCATTTGTGGATGCTCAAATATTTTCTGAATAAATAATGACCCGTGAGAGGCAATATAAAAGCATTTAACTTCCAATGACCTTCTAAAACAAGTATACACACTTTTCACTAGTAATAAATTTCTCTGATTTCCATAAAAGAAGGAAACATCCACACGGTCACTTTAACAAAACTATTAGAGACGAGAAAAAAAGTCTAATGTGTTCAAATGTCTCCTATTTTAAAGCTGAGCACGTTTCAAAATTACCCACAAATGAATACTTTTAAGATACCTATTTTAGATTTCGTTTGGGAACATAAGCACGTTTTTAACAATAGCATAATTTTAACCATATGTTATTTTGCTACCTATTTAAAAATCACAGTTTTTACTTTCGTTTATATATAGAGAGAGGAAGTACTGTATTCGTGAAAATTTTCGAACTCCAGTTTTCGTTAGATTTACACGTTTTGAGTTTGAACCTGGAATTTTAAATGTGTATCAGGATGCTATACTAAACTTTTCATTAAGATCAAGCAAACGTTAAAATGCTATTGTAAAAATTTAAAAATAAGCATTCATGTTTTTTTAATATACCACATTTTTGAAATGTTTTAATTTTTATAGAAATACCTAAAAATTTGTTTCCAATTCAGACATTTTAGTTACTGCGTGTTATGACTGCGGAGAAATTCTGAATATTTCTGTCTGGAATTTGAAGCATGCAAAATGACTATCCATTCAAATGATGATTTGAAAAATACGTAATTCCCAAGGATATGATTAACACACATAATTAATGGAATTTCAGTTCAAGGTGATCTGTAAGGTTAAAGACAACCAACTATTTTTAAAGTTAATAAGGTTTAGCCACTTACGACAATTATCACTAACGGACAACATATACTGTAATTATTATATAGAGAGTATAAAATATGTTTTATTAGTTGTACGTCAGTTCGTTCTTTACAAATGAATGTCCATGCGATTAATCATGCATAAAAAATAATGCTTATTTGATTGCAAGAAATTTTAATAGAATGTAATTAATGAATCCGAAGTAAGAAAGATGCGGTTTTTAATACTGTATAATTAATGTAATTACTAGCAGGTTTTGCCCGCTTCGCTAGGCACTATGTTTAAATGATTTTTTTTAAATTGAATAATTGAAACATTTAAATAAATATATTTCGATTGGCAACAATTTTCGTCACAGCTTTAGTATGGGACCTCCTTGGCAATATCAAACATTTTTTGAACTTCTCGAATTTGTACAACAAAACTATTATTAAAACGAATGTTCTCGAAAACAGTCAAATAGTAGTGTTAATTCTTCGAATATTCTGGAAACAATTGAAGCTGTTACTCGTACACTAAAAGTCGCTATTCGATGAATGTTTTGGAAGAGTCCAAAAAATAATCACTTGTTCCACAGGAGTAAAGCAAATAACATCAAATACTCCAGAGCAGAAATTTTCTCTAGCTCACGAAAAATGTTCAGTCGCTTTGAGCTCAATCCCTAAAGTGCAATCCCTCAGAATAGGTCTCTGAATAACTCTGAATCGCAGTGACTACATACTGTTCCGCAGAAATCAACTCACTCCTATTTATAACTTTTGGCGATGATTCCATCAAGAATCCCATGGAAAGCTTGATATGTATGTTCCCGTGTGTCGGAGAGCTTCGGAATTTCGGGAACCCTAAACTACCATATTTCACCAAATTTGGTCGTCCATTCCCCAAGTTTGTCACCAAGACTGACTCCACTGGAAATGAATGAAATGCACTTTTATTTTTACTTTTCCTGTAAAACTACTTTCATTGCAAATGTACAACTGATGCAGGATAAAGACTTAATCCCTTCTAACAGTATGCAATGAGCACTGTTTCTGGTGTATTTTTGACAACTAATGTTTCGATGTTTATATATATTTCCCCGTAAATTTATTTTGATTTTGATTTAGTTATTTAAATATTAATTTCAATTAATCAAATATTTCTGCCCGATAGCGTGCAAGTGCAGTCCCACACAGCAGCTCATTTATTTCTATGTTAAATTAGCGCAATGATTAGTATATATAAAAAATAAATATGTAAACATTATCGTGGACACAACTTTATTATATCTTTCCCTTAGCGGTTTTTGAATTTTTGCCGCCATATTATCAACGGATTGTTTTTTTTTTTTTTTTTTTTTTTTTTTTTTTCCATAATTTCTTGTATAAAAAGGGGAAGCCTATTTTGGCAATTCTTTTATCGGATACCTTTTCGTTAATATATATAAGAATCCTCCATATTCTGTTTATATTTTTAATGGATTTTTAGGTTTAAAATTGTGCTTGCTAAAATAAATTTTCTATTTTTAAAACTGCATTTTTTTCTATAAAATTATCTACTCAGGTAAAAATAGATCATTTGTTTGACTACTATTTCGGTTTATTTTATTTTTTTTTCTTTTTGTAATATTTTATAATTTATTTAGAAAAGTAAAGAAACGCTAGGCAGTATAATGTGACGTCATGGGCAGTTTTTTTAATAACAACTTGACAGTAAAAAAAAATAAAAATAGTAATTCACTTTATCAATGTGAATACATTTTTTAAAGTGATAATGACGTCAGTATTTGTGAGATGCATATTTTTTTTTTTTTTTTTTAATTGTTCACGTTTACGTAAATGTATTTATCTTCCTGTCGAAAAGAAAATGAACTCGTAAACTTTTAGGCAACAATTACATTATGGATAAAATTTAAATGGATAATTTTATAGCTAGTATTAGGTTATTATTTTTTTATTTTAATTAATTAAAAGAAAACTAATCAAAAATTTGAAAATTGGGCTTTAATGTGCACAGTGACCCCTCAGGGGGCACCTTTATGTCGAATCACGTGACTGTGCGAGCTACCGTTTTCGAGAACAGTGAAATATATATATGTAATATACAAATCTTGCTTACTTAATAGTATAAGATAAGCTATATAAGGATAAAAAAGATTTTTAAATTTCAATTAGATTACAATCCCCAAAGGATATATCCCAGTCCATCGCCAATCGCCGACTGCGTTGCTGTAATTCGATTAAACCTACCCACCCTCAAACCGAACTAAAATTTATTGAAGAATGTTTTTAAAATGATAATGACGTCAGTATTTGTGAGATGCATAATTTATTTTTTTATAATTTTTTATTGTTCACGTTTACGTAAATATATTTATTTTCATGTCGAAAAGAAAAAGAACTCGTTAAAAGAAACAAAACTCGTTATACGAACTGTACGAACTATACGACCAAACGAAAAAAATTGATAAAATATGTATATATGCCGCCTTCATCTGGAATGAATAAGTTTCATTTTCTGAATCCCTAAACTAGAAATATAGATTTCCGAGTAATACATATAATGTAAGCCGATAAACTGAATAGACGAAATGATTTATAGTCTATATATTTCTAGATGGTGAAACGATATTTTGAATATTATGAAACCTTTGTATTGTCATAATTCTCACTTGTTTTCCTAGAATTGGGTAATAAACTCGAACTGTAGTTGCTAAAACTCGCCTCTTGTGTTCGCATTTATTTGCAGAGATATTGAAATAAGTTTGACCTCGATAACATAGGCAAATTTAATTCTGATAGGGATTTCTAGAACTCACTTTAAAAGGGGAATAGAATTTATAAGGATGACATAGAACTATTTTTGCAAGACCCACAATTTAGTTTCAAGATATCAGTCACAGATTTTTTTTCTCACAAGGAGACGGCAAGGGTGTGGGGTCCTCAAATCGAACGGAGGTTCCGCGTGTAATTAGCACTCAGTGAGTGTATTCATATACTCAAACCCTAGAGCGCACTACTTAGCCATCGCCGAGAAAAAAGTTCCTGAAGTTTGAAAAAAAAAAATTAATTTGTATTAAAATTTAATGAATCGTTATAAACAATTTCTTTTCAACTTTTATACATTGTTAAATCGCGAATTTAATGATTTCTAGCTTTTTAACGATTAGAACTTAGAACTGTAGATAGAATAAATACAAAAGCCACAGTTCTTTTAAACATTACCATTTATTTTTTATAAAATAACATATTATTAAACACAATGAATATTTATGATTATACGTTTATAGCATTAGCAATTCTTTCAGTCATTCATCTTTACGAATACACAAACCTGGATGATATTTATCATAAAAACAAGAAAAACACAAATTTTGTCGACAACTTGCACAACAAATAAATGCAGCTTTTTTACAGGAGCACGGTGTTTTGAGAATTTCTTCTAAAAGGCAAACTTCGTTCACATTCATAAATATTTCTCGATGTTCAGATAATTTTGACGCTTACCAGGCATATTTGATCATTTTTGAAACAATTGGAGAAGAGAGCTGATGATGAACGATTGATTGAATTTCAATTGTTTAAATAAGAAATTGTTTATAACGGTTTATTAAATTTTAATACAAATTATTTTTTTTTTTCAAACTTCAGGAATTTTTTTCTCGGCGATGGCTAAGTAGTGCGCTCTAGGGTTTGAGTATATGAATACACTCACTGAGTGCTAACTACACGCGGAACCTCCGTTCGATTTGAGGACCCCACACCTTTGCCGTCTCCTTGTCAGTGTAGTAGTCAGAAATTTTCAAATTCCTTGTAATGCAATTAAAAATGAGATGAATGAAAAAAGTATAACGGCATAGATGCCAACACACAGCTACAGTTACACATTGAATATAAGATGATATCAACATCCAAAGACACTGTCATTAATGCTTACGCAAATCAATGATTTTAAATTTAAATTTTAAATTTTGAACCGATATTTAAGTAGAATGTCCAAAAATAGTGGAAAAGTTTCATCAATAGGTTAATACTATAATGCATCATGATTCTTAATTAAAATTAATAGAAATTGTTAAGCTCTAAATTAGTGTCATTTGTTGTTACAGTGGCATGGTATACTTTCAAATGTTGTTTCTATTTATGATACATTTATTCGCTTTATAGTTATTATACAGGTACTCAATAATATCTCAGTTAGAGGACCATTATACACACACGCACACACACACACACACACACACACATACATATATATATAGATATATATATATATAATTCATTGCTCTATAATCTTATTTCGTTGTTATAATAGTATAACAAGAACGAAAAATCATGTGGTACGCATTCATTGTTAATACTTTTCAACTGTAAGCACTTGTTATACGGTATCATTTTCAATGTTCTTTGCCTCCGTTATAATGCAACGGACAGACAGAAGCACTGAAGGGTATACAGATAGACTAACTGTTGTCATAATTACTCTTAAACATTCTTGAAAAGTGTTAAAAATGCTTAACGCAAAAGAAAATACAGCCCTTAAGTTTTGATTGCAGCCCTTAATGTATCGGAATATTTTAGTGTAACCCTGTAAATCTGAAGGTTAACCATATCATACCCTATACAAAACATTAATTTAGCTTATTTACAATAAATGTCAATTTCTTTATAATTTTTACAGTAGAAAGTTATTTAAATGTGATTTATAAAAATGTTTCCCATAAAACGCAATGCATTGGCATCTTTTGGGTGTCCCTGCACACAAAGAGGTTATACAGGACCTGTTAATGCCATTTTAAATAGAGAACAATCCATAGTGAATTAAATAACATATGTAATTTTTGAAAAAATCTGAAAATATTTACCGACGCAGGGGGCCTGGCAGACGAACAGATACACAAATGGGCAGTCGGACACACAGATACACAAACTGAAATCATATTTACACTTAAAAATTGTTGGAAAACGTTAAACCGTTTATAAACGAAAACGCTCCTCCAGCAAATTTCCAATAAAAACATGTGGCTGAATCATCAATGTAACTGAATATTTTTGTGTGGCCCTTAAAATCTAATGCTAATCATACTACACTCAATACAAAGCCCTCTTTTGTGCATATAAATAATCTATTTCAATTTCATTAAACTTTGTGCAAAGTAAAGCTATTAAAATTTGATTTATAAAAATACCTCTCATTGGCACAATGCTTTGGAATACTTTTGAGTGTCCCTGTACACAAACCAGCGGTGGTATTTACTCCTTTTCTATAGAAAACATAAGATAGTGAACTTGAATAACGTACTTTAATTTTAGTGAGATTTGTGCAAAGTGAAGGTATTAAAATATGGTTTATAGATATATCTCTTATAAAACACAATGCTTTGGAATACTTTCGGGTGTCCCTATACACAAACCAGTAGAGATATTCACTCCATTTTCATAAGGGAGCGACTGATAGAAAATTTCAATAACATATATCAGTTTCAAGAAATTCTATGAATATTTACGAGATTTAGAGCACGGACAGACAGACAAATCGAAATCCTTAACGATTTTCAAATTTGTTCGAAAGTGTTTAAAGCCGAGTCCCTGTAATCTTTAAAATTGAGTGAGTTTTACTTAAAGGAAAAGTATCGGTAATAAAACACCTTTTGGAAAATCAGTGCTAAGGTATAAAAAGATAAATATTTTATGCTAGAAGAGATGCAGATGATTGTTTACATGCAGGTGAGCAGGTAGTAAATAAGCTAATAAAACTTTATATATTTAGATGTACTAATGAAGTTTTAGTTTAATAAACAGGGACTGAAAATTTCAAACCATGAATTCTACTAGTATTTTAGCATTTTTTTCTGTTTTCTTGTTTTACAAAAAAATTTTGATGGATTCTTTTTTTTTTTTTTTACAATAATGTATGCAAATATGTTATTGAAAAATATTTGAAAAAATACATCGAAATTTTCACTGGTATTCTAAAAGCGAACTTATTTCGTGCATTTGCCTGTTCGTTCAAAATAATTTTCGACGATTAGACTCATACCATTAGCGGCTATGTACTTGTTCTTAATTTAAGCAAAGCTCATTGTGAAGTGCGAACGATTACGATCCGCTTCACTCCTCCCCCTCCTTTTTTTTTTTTTTTTTTTTTTTTTTTTTTAAGAACAAAGACTAAAAACTGAAGAGTTGTTCTTCACATCATTCTTGTTAAGTTTCGACCATATTTTTATCGGTAAACTAATCTGTGGGTGGCCGAATACTGTATCCACCCCAGTCCCTCCCATGTTTTGCAAGAACCTTCGATGCTTCAAAAATTTCCATCAGAGCATCATCATCTTTGATATGACGGGCTATATTACGCTTACTAAGCGAATACAAATTAATTTAAGAAACCTGAGGGTGAGTTGGTAATATGTTGGAGGATCATTTTTCTTCAGATTTTTTTCTATTTTACAACGCCAGGTAATTTTTGTACATTAGATTATCGTGTTTCTATCCATTACGATCTTGGTCAGATAGCATTTGCTTTTCAGCTGCTTAGTGTTTTTTCTGGTGGCTAATGGTTTCGGTTGCTATCGGATGCCGTGACTGCCATCATTAATAATAAAGTGACTTAAAAATTGGCACCGTCTCTTTCATCCAGTGGTGTCAACTCTGCGGTAGGTGTGATGCCGCAGGTCCTTTTCAGTTTAATTTGCCTTTTGTACCTACCAATCCGTCACTTCCGGACGTGATGGTGTCATAATTAATCACCGAATTTCGTACCGTCTGACACATCGGACGGGAATAATTGCTAGTTTCAACGTCTTCAAACTTCGCATCGTGGGACTGCAACACTTTGTTTGGACATCGATTGGAGTTAGTTCCAGGCCTCCCATAACATAGACGCTTTTACCTTTAATTACAAGTCACACGAAAAAAGAAGAAAAAAATTCTTACAAAATAATAATAATAAAAAAAAAGGTAAGAAGAAGCAAAGAAACAAATTGGTACAAGCAGAGAAACGCTTTATCACATAGAGAAAAACAATTACATTTACATTACATTGCATTTATTTAGTAAAAATGGCAGTAATGGGAATTTCAGAATTTTAGACTTGGCAAATGAAGATCGTCACGGATAGCATTTTTGAAGCTTCATACAACACTTGATAACATGAATTAAATAGGCATGAAACGAATTTTTTTATTATTTTGCTTTGTGAAATAATGTTAGCATTCGTTCAAGAGAAGAAAAAGGAAAGAAAGAAATATATGATAAAAACATAAGCGTAAATCTGTGCATGCAATAGCTATTTTTGTGTGTATCAGACAAAATCTAATTTGATAATAGAACAGTTTAGCAATATATATATATTCATTATGTTGAAGTAGTTTATAATCGTTTTCCCTTTCTGTTTGGATAGAATAATGACATGACTACTCGCTCAAAATTAACAATTTTCAATTGGCTTTTATAATTAAAAGAAAGTATCTTTAAGTTAGTAAAAAAAAAAAAAAAAAAAAAAAAAAAACCGAAGAAAAAATTTTATGAAGAAGACTACGGTATAAATATGTTCCGAATGTTAAGTTGTTCCACTTTCTTTTATTATAATTATACGAGAAAAAAGTCAAACACATGACTGCTAAAACCGTAGTACAAGCTAATACCATAAATTCAAAAAACAAACAAAAATTTCTTTCGGGTGGAAATAATTAACACAAACCTGTCAACATACGATAAAATAGGCAAGAGCGTAGCAATTCACCAATATTTAATGCTTATTTTTCCCTACCCGGAAAAATATAACGTGTTTTTTTTTTTATTCTGCAAAGTTCATTGAAAACCAGTATTTCAATGTAGCTTTTTGCAATTTAAGGTGTACGGTCAATAGTTGAAATATATTCATATTTTTAAATCAAAATATTTTGAATCCCGAATTCTCAATCAAAGCTTAGAAGAAAAAGAAATATGAATTTTTTTAACATTTCCGTCCAAAATGATATCCAGAGTTTAGTGAAAATGTAACCAAGCAAATCTCAAGATTCAATTGATTCTTTAGTCGAAATTAAACGATTAAAAATGTTAAATTCGGTAACATTTTTTATTCCAGGTATTTTTGTAATAATATTGAAAACTCCAAAAACTTTACAGCATCTCTATCATTGTTTTTATTTACTTTCTCTTACCCTTACGACAGAGAAAATATTATTTTAGGGTCAAATTTTTGAAAGCGAGTTTTTGTTATATTTACATATTCTGAGGTACCCTGAATAGGAAAATAATGTTTTTAGCGAATGGTCTGTGTATGGGCCTGTGTATTTGTCTGTCTGTCTGTGTAACTATTATCAGCATATCTCAAGAACAAATAGTAGCAGAAATTCCAAACTCGGTATTCTAAATGTGTATCATATAGGGATGCTACACAAAGCTATTCGTTGAGATAAAGCAAATGGTTCGTGTACAGGGACACTCAAAAGCATTCAAATACATTACGTCTATGGGGGAAATTGCAGGTAAATAGAGTTTAACATCTACAGACTGCACTAAACCACAGGGACCGATTTACTCACTTGGAGGCCCAGGGCACTCATGTTCAATGGGTCTCTTTTCCTTGTACTTTAATATTACAACAAACAAAACAAACTGCACATTTTTTATTCATGTATCTAAAAATTATCTTCACTTCACTTCACTTTTCATTTTATTGGAAGGAGTAAGGCTTAACTAGATCCGATGCCATAAATATAAATAATGGAATTGGGGGATCTCCCTCAGTTGATAACGTAAATCATTATGCAAACCATTTATGGTTTTAGTACCATCGACCATATTCATACAATCAGAGAAATTATTGAAAGAAGCTTGCCTATCGGATCAATGTACAGTCCGTAACAAAAGTCTCCGAACACTAGCAAAAATTCCTATACAAAAAAAATACACTTAATACAGTTTTGTTAAATAAATCCTTATCGAATCCTGTTCTTAGTCAGCCTAAAAACAGGATTCGACAAGGATTTATTTAACAAAACTGTATTAAGTGTACTTTTTTTATATAGGAATTTTCGCTAGCGTTCGGAGACTTTTGTTACCGACTGTACATCGCGCCTGCGTATATGTTCTGCACTCTGCAGTGCGTGCCTCGGATTTAGTAAGAGTTTGAAAAGCAGCATCAGTAGTATGCAGTTGTTTTTGCGTTTAGTGAAAATATTGCAATTTTTTTTTTTTTTTGATGAGCTGATAGTTTCCTTGAAAGATCAAATCGCCGATTTATAAAACAGCACAGTAAAACCTTTATCCATTGACAAAAAAAAAAAAAAAAAAAAAAAAGAAATCATGAATCATTATAGCAAATTTGGAAATTTTTCATTTTAACTATTTTTTTAAATGTATGAGGGAATTTCTTGGAGTCCCCCTTAGTGTGAGGGCCCAGGGCACATGCCCCGAATGCCCTGCCTTAAATCAGGCACTGCTAAACCAAATGAAACGAATATATACTTTTTTTAATAGGGATAGTAAACTGAGAAAAAAAATTTTGTGTATGTAGGAGCCTCGCCTCCCCCCCCCCCCCCCTTGAGGGGGAACTTCCCCCTCAAGGGGTGAAATGAATCAAATGGAACAATTAATGAATCCTCTGAAATGAATCAAATGAAACAATGACAAATTATTTTCCAGAAAAACAAAAACAGAAAACCCTCCAGAAAAAAGAAACACCAATATATATATATATATACTATATATGAACGTTGTTTTTAATAATTGGAATAAAATTGAGAAAAATCGTTCTAAAGAAATGGAACTTCTTTAGTATATATGTAATCCCTTGGCAAATTTGAAATTTGGCACAAAAGTAGCTCGAACGTTTCTCGTCAGGTCTTTTACTTACGCAATTCCGATAGCTATTTCAATTCATCATCAAAATGACAACAAAAATTTAAAAGCAGCAAGGGATACTACAGCTATGCCAAAGAAATTTTGAGAAATGAATGTAGTTAGTGATACTAGGGAAACTGTAACTGGGGTGCAAACAGTTTCTCGACACGACAATTAGATTTCTTAAAATTAACTAAAAAATGAAATTTTGATGGAAACAGTTTATTTTAATTCATTTCAGCCATTTTAAAAAGTACCTGACCCAGTTTTATGGTCAAAAAATGAGATAAAAAATAAATTTAAAATAAATTTAAAATTAAAATTAAAAAATAAAAAATAAAAATTATAAAAATTTTACAGATTCTTAGTAATATAAATTCTGTCTTTGACAGATTTTTTTTTTTTATTAAATTTAAAATCGCAATATATAAATATATTTATTTAAAATAAATAAGTATATATATATATATATATATATATGTGTATAAATGTCGTATATAAATATGCACCTGTCTATATATATATATATATATATATATATTAATTAATTATTATTATTATTTTTTTTTTAAGGTTAACTAGTGGATCTGCTGTTCAAGATCCTCAACGTTTTCTTTGCATCACACATTACTCAACAAATCATTTTTATTTATTATTTTTTATGTAATACTTTATTACTTTATATAATAATTATATACTGTATATAATAATTTATTCATTGCTTTTTATATTTACACGATTGACTCGCTACACAAACAGATGCGTTTCTGAATGGGGGCTGTAGCCCCTTCTCAACCCCCGGCTGTGTCTCTCTTTCTATATTTAACTGTATATATACATATATATATACATATACATATACATATTTATTTATTTATATGTATTCCTTATAACCGATAGCCTTGTATTAATTCCTTCTAACTCATAAATACTTGTACCAAATTTCACACAAAATAATTGCATAACATATCGGAATTATTTTATGTAACCCTGTAAACTAATTATCAATTCTATACTCTCAACTTTTCACAGAAAAACATACTTTTAAGCATTCTAATAACATTTCATTATATATAATGGCCTCACTAAAAATAATCTCAAGATTTTCTTTAAAGAAAATCTGCACAGTATCTTAAATTATTTGGCCCACTTCACAAGAAAGTTGCAATGTCTTCATAATGTCTTCAAAATTTCTACAGGTATTTTTTGGAAAAAGATAAATTTTCAAAATATTTTAAAATATTTCAAGAATGTCTTCAGAAAATGGTATTCTCTTAAGAATATCTTCGGATAATTTTTAGTATGGGGAGGGGGTGTAACCATGTTAAGATACACTTTTAAGAAATACCATGTATAGACCTGAATGGTACAAAATTCCTTTGGTTGGTTCTGTAAATAAATTAGTCTATACATGCTTTTTTTTTTTTTTTTTTTTTTAGAGAGGGAGAGAAAACAATAATTTAAGCATATTTATGATGAATGTTAATTCCATTTTGTCGAGTGCAGCATAAACGCGTTAAAATGCACTTCAATAAAATTTGCTTATAGGCTCTAATGTCACGAAATGTGTGTTCCCGAAAACGAATCACAAACATTGAATACACCAGTAAAAACTATTCATCCTATTCTACATTTTTCATGAATAATTGTTAAAAATTTGACATAATTTGAATGATTACGTGACGTTGTCGGAAAACTTTTGCAAGGTCCTGTACTTTAATTAGGAAGCCTAAGCGCGCATATTTTCGCCAAAAAACATGAACTTAAGAATCTCACTAATGTATGCTAATTTCATATCGTTGGATGCAAAGTAACGATTTTAAAATGTGTTTAAGTAAAATTCACCCCATACGCCGTAATGACCAAAATAAATTTTTCGTGTCCCTGTAAATAATTCACAATCCATATAGACATAAAAAAAATTGTAAAGCTATTTTTATACAAAGTCCGGATGTATGCATCAATTTGCAATTCAATCGGCGGATTTTTGTGGCCGCTATTGCTGTACATACAAGTTCTGTTCATAGGTCGTAATAATAAGAAAATTTTTGGAGTGTCCCTGTATACGAACTACAAATGAAATACACACCTAAAATTATACAGCAAATTCTATGTAGCTCGTGAATATGTGTACCAAAATGCAAGTCAATAACGTGATTTTTACTGCCGCTATCGAGCAACAGACAGACGCACTTAACCCTACAAGGCACCCAGTTCCATATGTGGAACACCGAATTTAATCGTTCCTAGAGCTATAAAACTATTAGTAGCGACATCTGTTGACATTTTGATACAGAAGCTACTGACATTTAGCAATGTAGTAATACGAATCTTTACCCAAAGATGTCGTTCGTGTTTTTGTTATAGTCACTCAGTGTAAAATTTGAATGAAAGTGATACGATACGTTAGTCGTTTGTCTGAATTCAAAAAAAAAAAAAAAGAATAGTTATTGAACAGTTTCGGCTCGAAAAAAAAATACTGTGTGTTATAACGAAGTGCATATTTTGCAGAGGTAAGTTTTTTTTTTTTTTTATGTTACAATAGTAAACGTATTAATAAATCATATGTTTATATATGTTCCACATACTGTACGTTGTGCTAAAAAGTTGATTTTTCCGTAAAATATGGTTTTATTTTTATTTTTATAAGTTTCCTCTATCTTCTGATCACTAATTACAACCTATATATTTTTGTCGCGCACTAAAAAAAAGTGAGCCTTGTAGGGTTAAAATCTTTTTGAGTCGCACCGTGAAGGCCTCCACTAACGTTTCTGTAACTATATTCTATTTCATTTTACAAAGTGTAATTTTATTAGTATGAAGAAAATTTTCTTCCAAAAAAATTTCTATTTTAAAAGAGTATTTTTGTATTATTTAACAATTCATAAATGCCTAAATATTTTTATTTAAATGACATAAAATATTGATTATAATCGTTAAGTAAAAAATTAACTCATTCATTCTCAGTTAAAATTGAAATAAACAGATATACTTTTCTACTACTAGGAATATTACTAACATAGATTAAAAATTTTAATAACTAGTGGACCTGCAGATCAGGAGCCTCAACGTCCTATTAGCATCACTTATTATTCAACAGATCATTTTTATTTATTCCTCATTATATTATATATATATATATATATATATATATATATATATATATATATTGATTCGACTGACTTCCTACATAAACAGAAACGTTTCTGAGGGGGACTGCCGCCCGCTCAATCCCCTGTGTCTCTCCTTCTATAACTATCTGTATGTATATATATGTATTCCTAATAACTGATAGTCTTGTATTAATTCCCTGTAATTCAAAAATACTTGTACCAAATTTCATTCAAAATGATTACATAACATATCGGAATTATTTTGTGTAACCCTGTAAATTAATTATCAATTATATCCCCACATTTTTCCACAGAAAATCATGCTTTTAAAATTGTAATAAAATTTTCTTATATTCAATGTGGTGTAACCAATACACTTTTCATAAATACGGTCTATAGACCGTAATACTACGGAAATTTTATGTATCCCGGAAAACAGCACAGTTATTATATACACTAAAAAAAGAATATACCTAATTAATTATAACTCATTAATACTTCAACGTAATTTGACCTCATTTGGATAATTACAGAATGTCATCCGAATTCTTTTGTGTTGTCCCGTAAATAAATCACTTAGTCCCGTAAATAAATCACTATATCCCTCTATTTCAAGTAAACGTGACTTTATACATCTTTATAATGTATGTTAATTCCACTGTGTTGAATGGAGCATAAAAGCATTAAAATGCGCTAAAGTAAAAATTTTTGGCAAAAATGTCATAAAAATATTTTGTGTGTCTCTGTAAATGAACCATAAACGTTGTATACATAAGTAAAAACTATTTAACTTAGTCTACGTTTTTCATATAATTGTTTGAAATTTGGCATTATTTGGATAATTACGTGATATTGTCGGAACACTTTCGTAATGTCCTGTATATTAATTAGGAAGCCGAAGACCACATATTTTTTTGTAAAAAACATCAGTTTAAGTATCTCAATAATGTATGCTAATTTCGTTTTGTTGAATGCAGAGTAAGGATGTTAAAGTTCGTTTAAACGAAATTCACTCCATAGGCCATAATGATAAGAAAAACTTTGGCGTGTCCCTGTACACAGTCCATATACAATATAGACATAAATATTTACACAGCTATTTCTGTACAGAGCCTGAACGTGTGTACTAATTTGCAAGTTAGTCGGAGAATTTCTGCTGAGACCGTTATTGCGGTACAGATGCGGTAGAAATTTTCTCCATAGGCCGTGATGATAAGATAAAATTTGGTGTGTCCCTGTACACGAACTAAAAGTGAAATACACACGCAAAACTATACAGCTAATTCCGTGTCGATCATGAACATGTGCACCAAATTTCAAGTCAATAGCGTGATTTTTGCGGCGGCTATCGTGCGACAGACAAATAAACAGACATACAGAAGGATCCCAAAATCTTTTTAAGCCTCCACAGGTAGGCCTCCACTGACGTTTCGGCAATGACAGAGATAAGTAAAATGTTTCCCATATTCTAGTTACGCGATATTTAAATTTTGAACATTGTATCATAAAAATGTCTCAGATATAATGTTAGACTAAAAGTTGTCTGAAAATACACTTTTCAAAATCAGGATATACGCAAATTACGAGAGGAAATAATGTTACGTAAATAAATAAACGCATTTACATTTTAGTTTGCTATTAATCCGTCAAAAAGTACGGTTCTCTAGGGCTTTTTCAGGTATAATAAATGGGGTACGGTGTTCTTCTATTCTCGAGAAAAAATTTTTGAATGGAGTTCATAAAAAAATTACAAAATTGTATTATCAAAAATGAATCTCTTGAAATCTTGATGGAATTTGCAAAATTATGCACCTGCTTTTAAACGTCTTAGTAATTTGTTATATGTGTTTAAGATAAATACTGTTTAAGTGTTTAAGATGGAGGTCAAGACTTTTAGGGCACTCTGTATATATTATTAAAAACTGGATGTTTGATTTATCACATAATCTAGACTATAGTAGGCAGAATTATAATATTGTTAAATGATTTGGCAATTTTAATACTTTAAATAGTCATAAAGCCATAGTTATGGTGAAATATTTCATCATGATAGATTTAGAATTGTAAATCCTGTATTTGCCGTCGTATCAATTTTCATAGACTTATTATTAATTCATTTTGTCAATATATATGTATATATATCTATTTGGTCGATGTGTTTATATGGGAGGAAAAAAATCGTAATGTTTATTTATTTATTTATTTATTTTTTAATTTTATCATAAATAGCATTTTTGAACAATGCACTCATTATTGCAATTCAGCAATTGTACGAACACCTGCAACAATTGCGTATAAATAATGTGAACAATGCACGAAATTTTATTTCTTTCAAGAATCAAATGCTTAACTTTTTAGCATTACCCTTCAGTCTAATTCTAGACCTTATCTGAGATAGCGTATCCATTCTTAGAAGTTCTTTTTATGATTTACTTTTTTAAAAAGTTTCTCATATGGCTTTTTTTTCAATTTTTCGAGTATACTGATATTGATGCTCGCAAAATTTACATATGTCCAGTCTTTTATGCTGGATTGTTGGATTTTGATGATATTCCAGGTCAGAAAACTATTCATCCATCTTTTTCTAAATCAAATTTTTCGGCCAACGTTTCTTTTAAAAGTATTGATATTCTTGATCAAAATAAAAATCAACTCAATCCAATAATTGAAGATCCAAATTACATTTCCGAAATCATTAATAAAAAATATATTAATAAAAATTGGGTTTTAGAAAGAAAGAAAGAAATGTATATTTCAGCTTTAAATAGGGGCCGTCCTTTCAAGCATCCCAAAATAAAAAGACTGCCAAAACTTAGAAGTCTGCCCACTATTTTTGAATCACTGTCTGAGACTGATAATGACGAACCGTTTGAAATCAAAGGGAAATCAGTTCTTTCTCAGACAGTGGACGCAAGCAGTAAAAATAACCATGTTTCTGTTTCATTGCCTGGGACTGATACTGACGAACCTTTGTTTCAAATCGAAGGGGACTCAGTTCTTTCTCAGGCAATGGGAACACTAAATGAAAATGAACAAGCGTTAATTTCAGAACGACTTGGTAAAAAAAGGAAAAAGAAATTCCGAAGATTAAGGAAATTTTTTAAAACATGGTGTTGCTGTTGTTGCATTCCTAGTGTAAAGAATTAAAATCATATGGGATGTTTGATTGCAGCACGCATGGGGCCTGGAATATCAAAACTCCTCTGGCAGTAGGCAAGGGGGCCTGCCTTATCAAAACTCCCCATGAGAAACGATGCATGGCGACCTCCTCGTGGTGTTTCTCGGGTTACGCTAACAGCCATGCGTTTAATGTAAAATATAATCTTTTTTGCGTGCTTGCCCCGCCTTGAACTATTATCTTGTCTTATTGGCGCTAGGTTGGCCAAAAATGTACAAAACGATTTAAATTTACATGTAAATACCATATGTTGGTCAGATTCAACCGCTGCTTTAGGTTGGATAAGATGAAAACAAGAATGGGGTACCTTTATACATCACCGAGTATTAGAAATCCGAAATCTGACCGAAGTTTGCAATTGGAGACATGTACCCGGAGATCTGAATCCCGCGGACCTCCCGTCTAGAGGATGTTCTTTTAAACAACTACTGAAATCGAGATGGTGGGAGGGTCCAAGTTGGCTTTATTTACATGAAAATGAATGGCCTCAAATAGAAGAAGACCCAAACGAAGAACTTATAAACAGCGAAAAAAGGAAGACAATCCTAAATCTTTTAGTTAAAAAAGAAGATAATTTCAATCGATTTTATCAGTATTTTTCCTCTTACAAGAAAACAGTTAGAACCATTGCCTGGATATATAGATTTTATCATAATTCGAAGACTACTGAGAAAATGTCCGAATTGGATATTTCAGTTGAAGAATTTTCAAAAGCAGAAAATGTACTTCTACGGTACAACAAGAATCTTTTTCAGGGAGAACAGATCCAAAATTAAGAAATTTAAGGCCTGTCGAAGATAAAGCTGGTTTTTTAAGAGTAAGGACCAATATAATTCAAAGAAACGACAGTGAAAACTTCAGATATCTTGTGATCTTACCTTTAAACCCAATGATGTTCCTAAGAGAACTACCAACATCAGGAGTACCTGACCTAGATGTTTTGGATTCTAAAGATCTTAACCGCAAAGTCAGATATAGGCAAATAATCAGAGAAAATTTAAGAAACAGATTCAGAGCTGAATATTTAGGACAATTACGTCAACATGCATCTAAGACCAAAAGATTCAAACAATTGAAAGTCAGCGATGTTGTCCTACTAGAAGATTTCAATAAGAAACGTGTTCACTGGCCTTTGGCAAAAGTGATCGAAATTTACCCAGGCAAGGATAATATCATACGCCTAGCTAAGGTGAAGACCGAAAATGGATTTTTTCTGCGTTCATTGCAAAGATTGTTCCCTTTAGAAATTGACAATACCGAACTTAAGAATTACCCCACTTTACATAAATCTCTCCAAGAAAATTTAAGTTTTTCGACTTCCGAAAACAAGAACCTCTCACAGAAACCGATACTCAACCCCAGAGAAAAGGAACCTGTGAAAGACCCTCCAGAACCTACCAGTTCCAGAACCAGTAACAAGAAATTCACAACAGATGATCCCACTTCTAGTCCCCCGGTGGTCACCCGAACAGGCCGTGTGGCGAAACCCCCTCAACGACTTCAACTTGGATTGTTGAGTTCCTCCGATTAGTCGCTTCTCAAGGTGGGAGGATGTCGGGAATTCCCCATTCATTCTTCTATTTTCAGAACAAATGTCTTTCCAGACAGACTGGCGCGTGCCTCTTTTTCTGATTGCACCACTCTTTCGATTTGAAATGAGAAGTATTCGAAAGATGCATTTTAGAATCAGAACAGAAAAGGACCTTGAATAGAGATGGGGCTTCGTGAAGATCGTATTCTTTACAGACGGCCCGGTCCTAAAACAGAACAATTAAAACTTTTAAGAATTAGAATTAATATTTAAGAACTATTCAGAACATATAATTTTAATGTTAAGAAAGACTTTAATATTTAATTGTAAATACTGTAGATAATTTTTGTTTCAGTTTCGTTTTACATGTATGCTAACAAAGCATTAAATTCTGTTTTCCCATCTAAGCAGTGCTAGTTTCATAGAGTTTGTGATAATGGATCATAGCTGCCACCTTCCACATCCGGACCTTTCGCGATAGAAGCTTTCAGGTGAAACCCATCCATATTTTATTATTTAAGAAGTGAATATATTTTAGAAGAATTACATTTTTATTAGAAAATTTAAGACTGTAACTCTAAGAAAAGCTAAGACTAAAAATATGCTGTATCGGGCCTGTAAGAAAATTAATTAAGTTTTAGATCAGAAGATTTGGTGCAGCAATAGCATCTGGACCAACCGATGAAATCGAATGATATCAATTGGGATGCTACATTAGTAGAAATGGAGCATTTGGCGTATTTTTTCATTTCCAATTCATGAACGTCAACCAGCAGTTGTTCATTTGACAGTGTATCTTGAAAATGGATCGCTCGTGTATTTTACAACGGAAAATGTACATG
Organism: Salticus scenicus; assembly: GCA_963930645.1. NCBI lineage: Eukaryota > Metazoa > Arthropoda > Arachnida > Araneae > Salticidae > Salticus > Salticus scenicus. The sequence goes on from OZ005654.1 coordinate 322,402,741, forward strand.
CGAGCGAATTTTCGCCACCGCAAACAACGTTAACTTCTGACTCAACACGGATGATTTGTTCGCAAGAACGCTAATTTACTCAGAAGTGCTAAAATACTTTACATCAAATGCATCAGTAAAAACGTTTCAACGTCGTAAACTTGGCGAAACCAGTTGAAGGACATCATATTCGTCCGACGCGTTAAGCCGTCTGTATACAGTTCATCTATAAGAATCAAAAATGTTTTTACTTGCGATTACTGTTAGTTAACGTACGTGGCTCGAAATCCTTCCAAGAATTGAGAACAGTAAATGGTGAAGTATGCGACCTATCGACAAGTTTGCCAAGAATTAAATCATCTTGAAAACGATGCCCATTGAGACACAGCACTCGCTGATACATCGAATACAGCTCAACCACAGAAAATACACACTTTATTTGCTACAATATTGACAACATGTTTCCCATCGAATCCGAAAAATCTTCGGGAAAAATACAACGATTACAAGAGTGAAGACATCCTACGTCATTGACGAGCAACGAATTCAGACGTGCAAATTCACACCAAACGTATGTAATGAGGCACTGGTTTCGAGAGATGATATATGTTTGCCAATCGCTAATAAAGGGTTGGTGCAGTTGGGAATGTGTGCACCGAATCTAACCGCAAATGACGCTTATAATCGTTATTTGCAACGTGAAACACACTTCACATGCCGATGATTTGGGTGCATTTGTTGAAAAGAATCTTCCGAAATTGGTTTCAGAACATGACACAATCATGGAAACAATTACAAATCAAAGCAGAGGATTGTACTTCATAGATGCTCCCGGAGGTACATGTAAAACTTTTCTCATTTCAATCATTTTGGCAGCCATACGGTCACGAAATAAAATTGCACTGGCAATTGCATCATCTGGGATTGCGGCAACATTTTTAGATAGTGATCTAACAGTGCATTAAGCACTTAAATTGCCGTTGAATTTGCAAACCACTGAGACGCCAACATGCAATATCACCAAAAATTCTAGAATGGACGAAATTCTCCAAACATGTGAACTTATAATATGGTACGAATGCATAATGGCTTACAAAAAAGCACTGCAAGCTCTTGATTGTACACTGCAAGATTTGAGAGGAAATGAATAGCCTTTCGGTGAAGCACTCATTTTATTCTTTGGTGATTTTCGACAAACTCTGCCAGTTATACCATGTTCAACACCCGTTGATGAACTTGATGATTGTTTCAAATCATCAGTTCTATGGCGACATGTAAAGAAATTGACTTTGAAAACCAATATGCGTGTTCAACTACAAAATTATGCATCCGCCGAACATTTCGCAAAACAATTGCTGGATATTGGGAATGGGAAGATGGAAATCGACAGATCTACACAACGTACCTCATTGCCAAAAAGCTTTTGTAAGATGACATCAACCAAAGACGAATTGATTCAAAAAAATTTCCCATTATTTATAAAGCTCTTTTTAAATTACAGAATCCCCTTACTTCTCTTACTTCTAAGTCTAAGTCCTCTTCCAACATCAGTATTGTTTTGCCTTTTTCCCTAAATCTAGTTTTACCATAGCTAAATTTCTTAACTAATATAACTTTAAAATAATTTTCTCACCCATAAATAAATTAGCCTTTTCTAGATTAAAAGACCCTATTGATACACATAAATCTTGGGATATACAGGGTGATTATAATTAAAATTACTATTTCAAAACGCTATAATTTTAAAGTTACCCATCAGAGCGATTTGATATTTCCCCCAGAGCAATCGTGAGGCAATGAAATTTTATTTTGGGGAGGAAAAAAGTAGTTTCAACATGTTCCTATAAATGGCGCTGTCAGGGTAATGTCAGGGGAAACGCCTAAATGGACTCATTAAACACAGGAATGTTGTTAGCAACACAATGGAATAGCAGGAAACAATAGACTTCAAGGGTTTACTACAATATTTTTAGAAAAAAGACAAGAATACTTGTTTACAGCAGAAACAGTCACAGTGAAAAGAGAAAAAGAGGAGCTTCATGAAACAAATACTTTACGGATAACTAACGACACATTTTGGAACTATTTTTTTTTCTTTTGCCAAACAAAATTTCATTGCCTCATGATTCCTCTGGTAAAATATCAAATCGCTCTGATGGGTAGTTTTAAAATTATATAATCTTGAAATTGTAACTTTAATTATAATCGCCCTGTATATAGTATTCCTTGCCAATGTGAACAATCATATATTGGTCAAACTAAACGTAAACTCAAGTCTCGTCTAGCTAAAATAAACTTTCAGCCTAAACACTTACATGAACTCGATTTTCTAAAAGCTTTCCATATCTATAAAAACCATAAAAAATATCATTAATTGCGATTTTGCTATACTCTTTCTCCCGGACTGTTAGAAAAATTACGTAAAATCCACATATTCTTAATTTTTACATAGCATTCTACATCCCAAATTCCTATTGGCTTACAGCTCCAGTTTCGTAAATTCCTATTGGTTTCTACTCTAACAATATAATCCGATTCCCTACCTATATATATGAGCAATAATCTACTTCGTCATTCTATTCTGATGACGATACGCTTTACGCTACCGAAACTGCAGTTTACAGTTAACACTGTTTTACATTGGCGTTTTTAACGTTGTGTAAATATTGATATTTCTGTTTTGCGTCAAGTCTAGTTCTTTAATTCTTCAAGTATTTAAAAAGAAAGAAAGGAAAAGAAAAATTAACAAACATATCTTCTGTCGGAATTTTTTCATTTGAAATCTAAATTTCATTATTATTATTATTTTATTGAATTAACTATCGTAAAATCGATATATTAGCATCAAATAAGAAATAATCTATATATATAAAATCGTTCTTCCTGACTGAGTGACTGACTGAGTGAGTGAGGGGGTGATTCATCATCGCCCAGACCGAACCCCTGGACCTAGAAGCATGAAATTTCGTTAGAATGTTCTTTCTATGACGTAGGCATCCACTAAGAAGCGATTTTACAAAACTCGCCCCCCAAGGGGGGGAAGGGGCAAAACGTGAATTCACAAAATCCTTCATATCTCAAACAAAAAAACAGATATCCGTAAATTTTTGCTTTAAAATATAGGTAATACAAATGTCTAAAAACCAATTTCTGGAATTTTCGAAATTCGGTCCCCAAGGGGGGTGGGGGTGGGGGGCAAAACGTGATTTCACATTCGTAAAACGTGATTTCGCATAATCCTATATATCTCAAACAAAAAAATAGATACACGTGAAACTTTTGCTCTAAAATATAGCTAATGAAAATATCTAAAAACCAATTTCTGGAATTTTAGAAATTCAGCCCCCAGGTGGGGAAGCAAGGGGGGGGTATGGGGCAAAAACAAATAGAAATACAGTTAGGCCGTTCAAAATTGGTACAGATAGGTTTTAAAGGCCTGCAAGTCGAATGGGGATATTTTCGAAATTGTAAAGATATTAGGAGGGGCGGGGAGGGGGGAGGGGAGAGGGGGGGGGCAAAAAAATAAAAATAGAGTCAGAGTGTTCAAAATTGGTATATAGTGGTTTTCGATACTTACAAATCGATTGCGGATATTTTCGAATTTATAAAATTATTAGGAGGGGCGGGAAGGAGGGTGGGGCGGTGAGGGGGGGGCTATGGTTAAAAACGAATAGAAATACAGTTAGGCCTTTCAAAATTGGTACAGATAGGTTTTAGAGGCCTGCAAGTCGAATGGGGATATTTTTGAAAGTGTAAAGTTATTAGGAAGGCCGGGAAGGGGGGAGGGGAGAGGGGGGGGGCAAAAAAATAAAAATAGAGTCAGAGTGTTCAAAATTGGTATATAGTGGTTTTCGATACTTACAAATCGATTGCGGATATTTTCGATTATTAGGAGGGGTGGAAAGGGAGTGGGGCAGTAAGGGGGGGGCATGGGCAAAAACAAATAGAAATACAGTTAGGCCGTTCAAAACTGGTACAGATAGGTTTTAGAGGCCTGCAAGTCGAATGGGGATAATTTCGAAGAGTAAAGTTATTAGGAGGGGAGGGGGGGGGGGCAAAAAAATAAAAATAGAGTTAGATCGTTCAAAATTGGTATATAGAGGTTTTCGATACTTACAAATCGATTGCGGATATTTTCGAATTTATAAAATTATTAGGAGGTGTGGGAAGGAAGTGGGGCAGTAAGAGGGGGGCATGGGCAAAAACAAATAGAAATACAGTTAGGCCGTTCAAAATTGGTACAGATACGTTTTAGAGGCCTGCAAGTCGAATGGGGATATTTTTGAAAGTGTAAAGTTATTAGGAGGGCCGGGAAGGGGGGGGGGGTGGAGGGGCAAAACAAATAAAATAGAGTTAAATCATTCAAAATTGGTACATAGAGGTTTTCGATACCTACAAATCGATTGCGGATATTTTCGAATTTTTAAAATTATTGGGAGGGGTGGAAAGGGGGGAGGGAGCGGAGGGGCAAAAAAATAAAAATAGAGATAGATGGTTCAAAACTGGTGCATAGAGGCTTTTGATACTTACAAATCGATTGCGGATATTTTCGAATTTGTAAAATTATTAGGATAGACGGGAGGGGGGGCGAAGGGGGAAACTAATAGAAATAAGAGTTAGATCATTTTGGGAATTTTTCCGAAGGCAGTGAGAAACCGGTTCCTAATCAGATTTTGTTTTTCTTTTTTTTTCACGTGATAAAAATTAATGCTATTTTGAGAATTCAGTAATTATAGTGATTCATTTAAAAATAGAGACCAGCGAAGCGGGTGTTGCCTGCTAGTAAAATATAAATAAAGTAAAATATGTTTATTTTTTAAGGCACATTACCTTGCCATAAATGACCGAACACTTCCGATTTTAGATGTTTTGTCAAATATCCCAAAGAGTATTAAACAAATCTTCTTGACAATTCAGGAGTATCAAGAACATGTTATACTGCATTTCAATGGAAGTTTTGCCCGAAAGCACGTAGAAAATTAAAGAAAAAGAAAAATATTTGAGATCACCTTATTAAAAGTAACGCTTGAAATGCATTCTAGAAGTAGTATTTGATTCTGAGGCTTCTTTTTAAAATTTAATTTTTTTTTTTTTTATAAAGCTACCACTTATATTCATGGCGATATAAATGTTTCTTAAAAAACGTGTAAAATAAAAAATATAACATTTTAACTATTGGGTGATTGCGAAAGTTCTACCCTTTTTTGGATATGTAAATTTTCAATGGAATTGACGTTACACATGACATTGTAATGACGCAAATCGTCGGCCAATCAAATGTGTGGATGCATCACAGATAAATACATCGTTTCTCACAAAGTTAATCATCTAAAAAAAAATATCAGAGGGTGTAACAAGGAAAGTGAGAAGGAGCATATAAGGCATTGTTTGTTATACGAGTTCGATAAAAAGAGTATGGCAGCCGCAGCATGTCGGAATGTTTGTCAAGTTTATGGAGAGGATGCGATAGACGAAAGCACATGTCGTCGATGGTTTCGTAAATTTAGGGGAGGCGACAGCAGTTGCCAGGATCAGGCTAGGAGTGGACGGTCATCACACGTTAGAGACGACGATATTGACCAAGCCATAAAAAACAACCCGAACCCCACCGTTCAATAATTAGCCGAGATCTTTAACGTACACCGATAACCGGTCGAGAGTCGGCTAGTTAAGTTGATTTTTACGAGAAAGTTGGATCGTTGCGCTTCACATAACCTGAAAGCTAATCAACGGGATGACCGAATCGCCACCTGTGTTTCCTTGCTTTTCCGGTACAAAAATGACCCATTCCTGACACGAATTGTGACAGAATAAGAGAAGTGGATTATGTACTGTAACGTAAAGCGTCGTAGAACTATGTGTCGTCCTTCTGATCCGCCTGCATCGACTTCGAAAGCTGAACTTCATCCCAAGAAGGTGTTATTGAGTGTGTGTTGGGATGTGCAGGGAATAATTCAATGGGAGGTCCTGACACTCAACCAAACTATCAATGCTGCCTTCTACTGCCTACAGTTAGACAGGCTTGTAGCAAAGTGGCCAGGTCTCATCAATCGTTGCGGTGTTATCCTTCATCACGATAACGCCAGGCCACATGCTACGGTCATCACTCTCCAAAAGTTACTGGGCTTTGGTTCGGAGGTTTTATCTCCCCTTCCATATTCTCCTGAATTGGCACCAACTGACTATCACCTATTTCGTGCGTTGAACTATTCCTTCAGTCAGAAAATCTTTGATGGTCTTGATGCTGTGAAAACTGCCATCCATGACTTTTTTTACTCGAAACTGCCGGAATTTTACCGCCGTGGGATTAATCCCCTACCAGAAAGGTGGCAAGACGCCATAGATAGCAATGGGGATTATGCATAATAATAAATACTGTTCATTTTGCGTTTATTTGCTCTTCTTTATGGGTAATAAAAACGGGTAGAACTTTTGCAATCAGCCAATATAACACGCAGGGTATTAAATCCAATACTAAATTATTTTTAAGAAACTTGACATGCTACATTACACAGTATACTTCAGTCAGGATACAAAAATTATTAAATATCTAATGAGATGAAAAGTTTTACTAAATATTTTTTTACGACGCTTACGCAAGTTTTAACGAATTTTCATCTGCATCATGTAAAAGTCAATATTATTGAGTTACTTATATTAAAACCCCAAAGAAATATCGTGTAAATTCAAAATATTTTACGCGATAAAATGAACTGAATTTCAGTTCTTCTCAAAAATAAGAAAAAAGGTAAGGGGGTTTTATCAATGTTTATTTATAATAAATGACCACTCTATTATCATTGATCGAATTTAAATAACAATGTGTGAAAAACCCCTTTTGCATTTATTTTGTTTTGTTTTGTTTTGTTTTATTTTATTTATTTATTTATTTATTGTTTTTAAAGGAACTGAATAGCTTCTCGTTCTATTGCGTACAACTTTTTTAATTTATACGATATTCGTTTGGGGTTTTCATACAAGGAGCTCAATAATTAATTAAATAAATAAATTAAATTACGGCTATTAAATAATGCAAATGAAATTTTGCTGAAGCTTGCTCAAGCACAGTTAAAAATGAATTAATGAAAACGTTAACATCTTATTGTATATTTAAAATGTTGTGCATCATATATATATATATATATATACACTGCATAAAAAAAGTAGACGGACACTTACTTGTAATACTTTAAAGCCGTTTATTTCTTTAATTAGAGATATGAGGTTCATTTCTCTAATAAAATTATATTCTTGAGACATCATATATTATTATTGTTTGGATATAGATATATAGATTCAATCCTTTTGAATTATATAGTGGAAAAATTCAGAAAACAAAAATAGGGCATATTTGCACTGTAGTATTTCTTAAAAAAAGTAGAGGACACATCTTGTATCTCTAAAATAAAACGTTTTTAGTAAGGGTTCGTCTCCCATTTGCTTTAATAAGTTAGTATACTCTGTTAGGCATCGAATCAATGAGATTCTGAATTTTTTTTTGACAGAAAATTTCCCAAATGTTTGTAAGAGCTTCTTTGAGCTGGTGAATTGATTCATACTGGCGTCCACCCTCTTAAATTTTATGAACAAGTATAGCCCAAATGTTTTCTACAGGATTCATATCCGGACTCTTGGCTGGCCAGCATTTTTTAACGTTGTTAGCGGTGTGTATCGGCGCTCCCTCTTGTTGGAAAATCCAGTTTTCTCCATCAAGATCACACGCAAATGGCAAAAGCTCACTGCTTAGTGTTTCAATATAATCTTTGTGAGTCTGCTTCTTACTTAGGAACACTAAATTTGTCCTTCCACCATAGCCAACAGCTAGCCACACCATCACGCCACCACCACCAACTTGCCGAGTAGAGAACACTTCGTCTTCTTTCTCCAAACTGTGCCAATAATATTGATATCCATCTGGGCTGTCTAAATTAAATTTTTTCTCATCTGAAAAAACTACAGATATCCATTCTGTAGTCCAAGACATATGGTTTTGAGCCCATTGTAGGCGTTCTGTCACGTGGTGATCCTTCCAGCATGAAAGATGTTTTCTCTTCTTATATTGAAAGAGCTCTGAGTGCTTAATGTAGTTATAAATTGTCTGAGAAGTTACGTTAGTAATTTCTGTGCTTATTCGAACTTTGGGAATTGATGCTCCAGTTTTTTTCAGCTCAGTAAAAAATTTTCTTTGGTCTCTAAGCGAAATTTTCTTTGGCCGGCTACTCTTTTTCTTTACGCCATGGGCTTCAGGAGCACGTAGAAAATCGCTGATGCTACTTTTGCTTATTAGAAGTAGCCTACTAAATTCTCTGACTCCTTTATTAACATTTTTCAGCGCTATAATCTGTCCTTTCTGGTAATCAGTTAGAGGAATTCCTCGTGGCATGGCGCATTCATCTCCAAGAAATTTAACTACATAAAATCATCTTGTCAAGCACGTTAGCAATTGGCAAAATGCCATATGTACATGTATATGCAAAACTGGTATTCCTCAAACACCCACTTAGATAATTGCAATTTTTGACCAGTGTCCGTCTACTTTTTTTAAAAAAAAAATATTGTGCAAATGTATATCTTTCCTCTTTTCTGCATTTTCATACATTAAAATTATAAATAATTGAATATTTTTATTTGTCTGTCAAAACTATGAAGATTGATAAGTATAAACATGTTAAAGAATTTTAATTGACATTTCTTATTAAACAAAGACGGGGTTTTAAAAAATTGTAAAGAAGTGTCCGTATATATATATATATATATGTATATATATATATATATATATATATATATATATATATAGAGAGAGAGAGAGAGAGAGAGAGAGCAATTTTTTAAGAAACCGTTATATTTTCATGAATATATGTGGTGATTGATAAAAATTTATGCAGATAATAAAAAGAAGCCTCATGATCACATATGTACAGCCAAAATGCATTCAAGCGTTACATTTTGCAGGGTAGTCCAAAAATATTTTCATTTTTCTTTGATTTTTTTACTTGTCCCCCTACTGTTCTCGAGGCAAAATTTTCGCATAAACATATCACATGTAATATGTTCTATACACTCCTAAAATTTTAAAATAATTCATTCAGTACTTATCGAGATATTTGACAGAACGTCTGAAATCGAAAACAAAAGTGTCTGGTTATATATGGAAAGGTAGTGTATCTATTATATTACTTCACGGAATGTGGTGACTGGATCAATTAAAAACCACATAATTTCTTTAGATTTATTTTGAGAACTTTTGTTTGTTATTTGTAGTTCTTGTATTTATTAGATGTTTTTATTTATTTGTTCATTTATTTTAGTTTTTAAACAAATTATTTGACGCACTTAAATACATAATATGAAGAAAAAAAAAAGTGCGCATTTTTATTATTATTTTCGTCTACCTTATTTTAGAGAATGATTCGTTTTTTCAAACCTTACCATTCCTTACCAAATCCAATAATTCTCTTTTTAAAGATATAGTTCAACAGTTATACTTATTATCATTATTTTTTTTTCCCCTTCCCTCTGAATGATTTTCTTTTCTTTTCTTTTCTTTTTTTTTCTTTTTTTTTTTTTTTTTTGCAGCGAATGAAGAAATGAAAACATTCTTTTCGCTTAAAAACTAATAAAAAAAAATTCTATGAAATCAGTAAATTACATTATTTTAACAAAAAGAGTCTTAAACAAAATATAATACAGTAAAACCTCTCTAAGTTGGACACCTACGGTTCCAAGAAAAAGTGTCCAACATAGAGAGGTGTCCAACTTATAGGGGTTAGACATAATGTTAATGGATACATTCCGTTCCGAGAAAAAGTGTCCAACTTATAGGGGTGTCCAACTTGAGAGGTTTCACTGTATATATATATGAATTCTAATAAAATATCAGAGAATTGCTTCTCGTACTTCTTTAAATAAGAAAATTTTAAAACCTAACTAGTCCCAGCATAACCTGCATATATGTGGGGAAAAAATCGACTAAAAAATAAATTTTTTAAAAATTTCAAATTCGAAACTGATTAGGCACTGCACAGCATAATATATTAAAGTACACACTAGCAAAATATAATTAGGGTGCTATGTTTAGTTCTTAATTCTATGAAAATTTTGTAATAGAAATATTTCAACCAAATTCAACATTAAATACCCTTTAAAATAATGTAACATCATATATATAAAATAGTTTTCACATGGAAGCCTAGAAATCGAAAAAAACGAATAGGTTAAAGAACGGCAACAGCAGCGGTATAGTAACTTTTTTAAAAAATGAAAGATGACTAATGATGATATGATATGGTTATTTTTTGATACAATTTTTATTTTATATCATTCTACTTCCACAACATGTTCCGCAGTCCAAATAAATTTTTCTCTCTTTCACTCTAATTCGTTTGTGATGGCATGAAACTAACATATCCATCTAAATATGATGAGGAAATTTAAAAGAAAAAGTAAAACAAGTAACCGGTTTCCCCGTGCTCCTGTAAACAGCATTTAAAAGCGACGAGCTGTAAAGTGCCGAAGCAGACTATAATTTTAGACATTTACTACTTTCTTCCATTCTCGTTTGTAATCTATGTTGAGTGCCATGGGGAAAGCAATCGCATCTCTGGGCAAAGGCAAGGTGCAACAATTAGACCCGCGCGGTCACTTTTCATTCCTTACCATGTACGCCACGTAGTTGTCGTTAGTAAATGATAAGAAGAGGTTTGCCACTTAAGAAAACATGAAGGTTTGGCTTTTAAGCAATGAATTAAGAACCACAGCTGAATACCAATCAAAGCAGATGGACTTTTACTTAAAGCATCAAGAATCTTTAAGCGACGAAGTTAAAATGGTATAAATGATAGTATAATCTAATACTGTAAAATGTCGTAATTTTTTGTATCAGTCAACAGATTTGGCTTTTTATCCAATAGATGCAGTGCATTATTTTTTCTTTCTTAATTCGCTGTTTCTTTTCGGTACAGAACAAGACTAAGTAAACAGCTCCGTTAAATAAACAAAATGATTGCCGATTACAAGTATTCATTGTGATATGTTTTCTTTTCAGATTTATCACTACAATATCTTATTTTTATACAGTTAATTTCGTGATAAAGTAGCTATTAATGTTCGTTCGCTTAAAAGCGGCATCACTAAAAGCTGTAGGACATTCCAATTAGGAAACATTAAATTATATTTATTATCGCACAAAAATAAGAAAGCTTTTTTATTTATTACATAAATTTACCTAATCTATACCTTCATACAATGTAAATTGTATTTATTGTACGTCATATATATATATATATATATATAAACAAAATAATTGGTTGTTAAAGGTATTCATTACAGCATTTTTTTTTTCTAATTTCTTTCTACAATATCTTATTTTTATACACATGATTTAGTTAAAGTAGCTATTATTAATATTGGCTTGCGCAAGAGCGGTATTACTAAAAACTGTGGGACTAAATAATGTCTAATAAACTAAAAACCGTCTAATTATCAAACATCAAACATGCATTTATCAGTTTAAATGTATTTGTTCTTACCGACAAAAACAAAATTGCTCTCGTATCAATAAAATAGATGTACCTAATGTATACACAAGCATACATCTATCGTCAGTATCTGTTATAAATTATATGTACTGTAAATTGAATATGTATTTTGCACCATATATTTTACTATTGATGCTACATTCATGTAAGATACATGCAAAATATTAACTGCTCCAGTTTCTATACAACTTTGGTGGTACGAGTGTACCTATCGAACATATGAGTTCAAGAACATCATTAAAGTTCCTTAGTGAAGCAAGATTCTGTTGTTCACTTCTTTTCACTGTGACACTTGTAGCAGTGGATGGTCCCCATGCAGTGATCTGGCGATTATTCGCTCCTGTGGACAGCAAGAAACCCATATAGACTTGGCTTCGCCAAGTAGGTAGGGCTCATCGACCATCCATAGGATCCAAGTTCAAAATACATGTAGATGTGTGTGCGCATGCATATTCAACCATTGATTTACTTATGGATACAAAAATCAATGCATAAATAAATTGATTAATCGGTGAATTAACCTATTCATTATTCGCGTGAAAATTATTGAAAAGAGTGATTGGTAAATGGGTTAATAATTAGATTTATTGACATGATTGTTGGTTGACTGATAGTTTGAATGTTTAAGAGGTAAAAAGTATTTTATGTAAATCTTACGGATTTTAGTGTATAAAAAACAAACCTGCAGAATATTTTTTTCTTTTCTTTTGGTAGATATTTTACAAAAACAAAAATGTACCTACTGCAATGCTCTCGATGAATACTAATTAGACAAGTGATAATTTATTTTACCTTATCATAATGCAAAACAACAAAATAACCACCGATCAAATATTATCACATCAAGACATACGTATATAGAAGTAGATATTATAATTTTTCTATATTCTTTAGAAAATTATTTTTAATGTCATTCAATCATTTGTATAATTATACACACCTTTCTACAGTAGTTCCGATAAATACTTATTACAAAAAATTCAAAATATGTTCCTTGAAGAAAATGCTCACCGTTAAAATGTTATTATACATAACATAAAATCAGAATCGTTCTTAAATTTTATTATTTAAAAGTATTTTGCTGTGTACTGACACGATTTTCTCTTACCAAGCATTTCAATACTAGAAAGAAAAATCATAGATTAAAAAGTAAAATAACAATTAATGTATATAAACGTAGTTTAAAAACAGCTGAAAATTGTTTTAGAAACAGTCTTATTAGATATATATTTCTCTGTGGGGCAGACCACGCCCCTCAACCTTTAGATTAAGCATAGTACATACAATTATAAAAATTTAAAGCTATAAATAAATTTAAAAGTATCCAAATTATTCAGGTAAATTTTACCCACACAGCAGTGTGGTCAAATTATCAGTCTGCAAATTATTGCTGCGGAATTATCAGTTAGCAGTAGTTCTTCCGAAGTGGATAAAATTTAACAAAGCACCGTGATTGATTAGAATCAAAAGAAAAGTGAATGTATGCACAAAATTTTGTATAGCCTTGTATATTGTCTGTAAATTATTGTACATCACATAGTATGTTTAAATTTAGCACAGTGTGAAAAATAAAACACAACTTGAAGTGCAATTTCAGCAACTTGAATGTATAGCACTAATATATCTGGAATATATAGTAATATAGCTAGTGCGACGTAAAACCGAACCAACCAACCAACTAACTTAATATATCTGTATTCTTTTATAAGCAACCTGGCACATAAGTAGTCAATTAATATCTTTAAAATGTACTTTTTTAATTAAAAAGAGATAAATTAAATTTTGAAACTTTATGTAAGAAAAATTATTTTTTTTAACCCGTTAGTAGTTGCTAGTTGGTCGATTCGTCGCCCATCCCTTCAGTTTTTATTCAACAGCCACCAAAAATTTTTAGAAGTGGTATTTGATATACATAAAAGGCGAATCGACTCAAATAATCGTCAATTATGTATATCAAATGCCTCTTCTAAAAATTTTTGATGGCTGTTGAATAAACATTGAAGAAATAGGCGGCGAATCGACCAACTTGCGAGTACTAACGGGTTAATACTATACTTATATTTCATATCTATTTAAAGAGCTTACAGTCGGCAGCAAAAGTATCCGAGCACTAGCCAATAATTCCGATACCGAAAAAGTACACTTAAAACTGTTTTGTTAAATAAATCCTTGTCGAGTCATGTTCTTAGACTGACTAAGAAGCAAACATCGGTTTGAGTTTTGTACGTCAAGTAGTTTTTGATGTTTAAAGATGTTTAAATATGCCGAATGATGTTTTCTCAATTTTACGATTTTTCCTTTTTAAAAATGAATAACTCAAATAAGCCTAAATATCTCAAAATTTACATTTTTTGTCATATTGATAATTAGAACAATCATACAAAATATCTTAATATAAAAAATTAGAAAAATATGATAGATTTGATATCGAACGACTTTTTACACGCTGATTATTCTTCCTTTTATTGAATGCTTTTGCGTATCTTAATTTTCTGTGTATTTTTACTGGTGTAAGTTTCTTTTGGGTTTTCGCACTTGTGGTCACTATTTTTTTTTTCACGAAATATTTATTGGTGTTCTTTGAATACAATTCTGTGCGGTGAGATTAAGGTGAAGAAGAACGACTTCTAGGCTTCAAAAATCCTTAAGTGATATTTTCTAAGTTCTTGTAAAAGTTGGTATTTGATCACAAAAAGAAATATATACATATGTATATATATATACAGAGCTGCCAACCTAATCCGGCAAATTGTTAGTACCGCCCCTTTTTCTACACCACTTAATTTTTAGAGTATTTTTCTTTATAATTCATCGTAGATACATTTGAAGAGAATTACTCTAAAAATTAACTGGTGTAGAAAAAGGGGAGGTACTAACAATTTGCCGGATTAGGTTGGCAGCTCTGTATATATATATATAAAACATAAAACTATGGCATCATAAAAATCATTGCTAGAAGGTAATTAAACAAATAACAGGTAATCGTCACGCTTATGACTGCTAAGGCCATAAAGACATATTAGTTGATTTTGAAATTAAATATTTTTTGAAAATCAATGTCTTATTCCATAGCCTGCATTTTCAGTGCTTAAATTTTACTAAAGCTCCGAAAGATGATAAAACAGCATCATATGAAGTAATAATGGCATTCAATATTTTTAAAATAAAACATTCAAAAATATAACTAGACCTCTTTTTAGCTTTGTCTAACAAAATTGGAAGTGGTTTAAGAACTTGGTTCGTTTGTTTACACTATCATTTCCGTAAATATTTCTAGAATGCGTTGAACATTAAAATTTTTTTTCAAAAATGGTACCAGGTGAACTAAAATCAACAGAAAAAATAAAAAATATATTACTCTAAAAGTACTGACAGTAACACTATGCGGTTTTATTGAAATATGCATAAAAACATCGGATTTTTTCACGAAACAAAAGATTTATTGCAGGGGTTATAATTAGATAGGTCAGTTTTTGATCTCGGACATAAGTCATTCAAAAAAATTGCTCTAACGATTTTCTTTTCTTTTCTTTCTTTCTTTCTTTCTTTTTTTTTTTTTTTTTTTTAGTGTATATTTTCTTGAGTATATGTTTAGGACATACGTACTTATTAGTTTGCTCTTACAGGAAAATTGTTAGGAGTGTGATTTATTAATGAAGTGAGAAAACATAAAATTGAAATATCATCAGAAAAAATTTGTAATATTCGTAGTGGTGGGTAATGGAAAAAAGAAAAAGGAAAAATGTGGTTGTTACACACCACATTTTTTTTTTTTTTACAATATTTTAGAATTAATATATATGTAATTAAGTTTCCCTAATGGAATGTTCTAAGATGCACGAAGATACAACTGATTCTTATATAGGGACTCATCAAAGTATTTCAATGCATTACGATTCGTAAGAAGCATTTGTTGAAAGCATATATTGATATCTTTAAATAAATACTAGTATTATAAAGATTGATTTTTAAAATTCTCTATGAAGTACAACGCATTTCTTCCCCTTTTTTTAATGATATGCAAGACAATACAATAGCAACGCATATATAAAAAGAAGAAGAAAAAGAATAGCTATAAAGATTATTTTAATAAGCCTTTTTCTTCTAAAGCTAAAAATAAAATACATTTTCACCTTACTGTTTTTAGAAATCATACAGAGCTGCACAAAAACAATCTCTTGTATGATTTTTCGATAAAAGCAAAACTATAAAGATAAATTTTAGATAACAGCGATCTTTCTGCATTGAAAACAAAATATAAATATATTTCTGAGTAACCGTTAAAGTTTATTAAACGTATGTGAATGGTGAAAACGTACTGAAAGGAAGTGTTACAAATCACGCAAAATTTTGCAAGATGAAAAGAACCAAACATAGAAGTACCAGAAAATTTAAATCTTGCTTTATTTTTATTTTCAATATATTTGAACCATATACATATATACATATATGTATATATGTATACATATACATATCCATATATATATATATATATATATATGTACAAACATATATAAAACCTACATATATTTACACAAATAATTTATGGAAAATAATTCATAAATGTCTTTATTAGTATACTTCTTTTTCACGAAATCGGGTTCACAGACATAAGCACACACATACATATATTACCGTAAAAACAACAAAAATGAACTTCAAAACTTATATCAAAATCACTTAGTCGAATTTTTCCTGATTTAAAATATTATTTGTTTGTTCTTAAAATGCTTTTAAAAATTTTCACGTAATATTCCGTTTCAAAAGCAAATTAAAAATTATATTTACTAAAGAAAACTGTACGAGAGTGAAATGAACGTATCAAAACGTTCGAGTAATCTTTAACACACGCACACACACACACACACACATATATATATATATATAAAGTATATATAATTCTATCAAGATAAATTGCCGAAATAGCAAAAGCATAACCTTTGAATAAGACAAATTAGAGTTGTCAACGGAAGTATGTTTTTTCTAACTAGATTTTTCCCTGCGTTTGAAAAAGAAATCTGGGAAATCCTGTTGAGCGTTGCAAACTCAACTTGTCATAACGAATCATTCACAGTTTGTTTTCAAACTGATTTCCACGGTAGCGATCAGGGTATTACAGTCGAAAGATTTATTTATTAACTCAAAACACGAAGGTGGCTAAATTTATTAAACTTGATGCTCTCTAAAAAAATACAAGTTAGACTACTATTGATCTTAAGGCAATATTTCATAACTGGCGCCGTTTTTAATCCAGGGCGGCGCCAATTTCAAGACTACCATTGATAATGTTTGACATGCAAGATGTCATTCAAAGGGACATTATCTCCTTGAAGGTAGATTGTCCACAGCTTTGTTTTTGCACTACTCTGACATTTCGAGAGAGGAGACATGGAGTTTTTTTTCACCTGCAGAATTTTTCTCCTAAAATAAGAAAAACGAAAAAAATATTTTGATTTCAGTTTCAAGATGACAATGAGATGATAAGAAGCTAGCAAATTAAACTCAGTTTTCGAAATAAGACTACATTTATTTGTCAAACACCAGTCTACAAATTAAGATCACGTAACTTTTTTTTAGTTGCTTCCTTGGAAATATTTTATTTCTAATAAAAGCTTTCTGTAAAATCAATAACAAGAAGGAACAGTCATGTTGTTATCATAGATTATAAAACATTTTCCGACTGAATACTGATAAACCCTGAAATTACGAGTACCTGAAGTGATTAGCCTAGGCTGAAAGCTTCGTAATCTTTATGCAGTCCATAGTTGGGCTCTGTTTGATGTAGTGTGAAACAGATATTACTTTAGTAACGGTCAGGTCTTCAAATGTAACGACTAATATTGGAAAGACTGAAAGAGCTCACTAGAGCCTGGGTGGTGAATGTTTACTCCATAACCATTACCCGTTATTGTTCAATCTCTAATATACCTCCGTGATGCAGATGAATCGTCGCAATACATTGTGCTTTTAATTACGAAGATGAAGTCTCACAAAATCTATCTTCATATTTTTCATGTTAAAACGAAAGATTTAATACTTGAAAAGCCTGATAAACTGCAGCTCTTTCATTATACTTCAAGTTAGCCAGTTTCTATAAGTGTCTTTAAAGTCAAGAACAACCAGTATTATTTACAAAGAAATCAATCGTTTTGTTAGAAATTTAAATTAGGAGAGGGGGAGACTTATCCACTCGTAAATTAATTTTACCTCTACTTAACTTTAACTTAAATTTTTTTAAGATTGATTAATTTGTCGACTGAAATAAATCACATGAGCCAAACACACGTAAATTCATATAATTTACTCGTTCTCCTACTCTCTCCAAAAATACGCATGAACATTCATCGACGTTTACTTAAACAGTTTAACTGGAGGAATGTTTCTTTTTGTCCACCTTAAAACATCTAAACTTAAAATATTGACATACAAGTGAACTCTAAAACTTCCTTACTGCCATAAATCTTGCTCCGATCTAAGTACTTTTCAGCACTTCCTCCGAAATCAACGCCAACTAAAGTAAACTCCAATGGACATCTAACCTTCAACTAACCAAACTCTCCATGAACAATTTGCCCTTCCTTCTAAACCAACATAAACTAAACAAAACTTGAATGGACATCTTACCCTCAATAATAAGTTACAACATTTATGTAATTTTAATTCACACGGTAGAAATCTTATTTAATGCTCATAATTAAATCCATAGCATAAATTTATTTGTGAATGGCGCAGCACAAAAGAGTTGTAAATGTTTAAATCATGTACTTCATGATCGTGTAAAAATAAGATCAAAAGTTGAAAACCTCCAAAAAGAAAGAACTCCGTGAGCACTGAAAAGGCCGTACCTAAAGGAGAGTACCCAAAATTTACAGATTTTAGGAAATGTTTTTAATTATACTACATTTTTAAGACTTAACATTATGTACAAAAGTTTGAACATCCTCCAAATTTTTTTCTAGCAACGGCATTGTGCACCGATAGCAATAAAATTGTAAATAATTTTTAATCCACGCGTAAAACAAGATAGGAATGTGTCTTTCTCGTTGTTTTTTAAATCTATCAATTGAAAATGAATAATCTGGTGTGTCACTCACACGACTTTCTCTTACCCTGAAATTTAATACTATAAATACAGGTTGGAGATTAAAAGGTAAGATAACGAGTACTGTTATGTAAACCTATGTTAAACAATTCATATTAGGCTTCTGAAGAGTTTTATATGATAATTAGTTCTGTGTGAGGGGGGCTACCGCCCCCCTCAACCCCCCGTTTCATTAATGCACCTACATTTATATAGAATTTAATTCGGTTATTAAAAAATATTTCTCTTTTTAAAAAATAATTTATTAAAATTATTATTTAAAAAAATTATCTTTTATGATAAGGCAGACGATTTCCATATTAGAGAAGTAGTTTAACACCAAATATCCAAAAAAAAGTCCATTTTATTCTCAATTAAAAAAAAAAAAAAGAAAGTACGAATTTTTTTCTAAGTTTTGTTTTTGTTAAAAGTAAAAAAATCGGTAACTTTGTTTTAAATTATCGCAGATTGATGGTTCAACCATTCTTTTTAAAGGTATTTTCGAGCTCTTTTGAAAGATACCCATCATGGAAATTTACTCCCCTCGATGGGGGACTTCCCCCCCAGGGGGGGAGGCGAGGCTCCTACATACACAAAAAATTTTTCCCAGTTAACTGTCTCTATTACAAAAAATATATATTTGTTTCATTTGGTTTAGTGCAGTCTATAGACGTTAAACTCTATTTTCCTGCAATTTCCCCCATAGACGTAATGTATTAGAATTCTTTTGATTAGAATTCTTTTGAAACCATTTGCTTGATCTTAACAAAAAGCTTACTGTAGCATCCCTATATGATACACATTTAGAATACCAAGTTTGAACTTTCTGCCATAATTTGTTTTTGAGATATGCTGATAACAGACAGAGACACAGACACACAGATACACACACACACAGACACACACACAGACACACAGACACACACACAGACACACACACAGACACACAGACACACACACAGACACATAGACCATTTGCTAAAAACATGATTTTCGTATTCAGGGGACCTCAAAACGTGTAAATATAACAAAATCTCGCGTTCGAAAATTTGAGCCTAAAACAATACTTTCTCTACCTTATGGGTAAGAGAAAGTAAAAAAACAATGTTTGTTAATGTCCATCGAATAATAATAATAATAATAATAATAATAATAATAAAAGCTGAAATATAATGTTTTCATTGAAAGAATAGAGCTTATAACGTAAAAGGGGAAAAAATGTCAATATCCATTGAAAATAAGAAAAAGTGGAATAGCGATGTTTTAGTAAAAATTCGGGTGTGTAACGTGTTACAACCATACGATTTTCTTTAACCACTACTACCCATATTATGTATACTTTTTGGAGATAGTGTGGTCGGAAGACATAAATTGCTTTTACAAATTAGATTCCTAACAGTTTTCCAGTAAGAGCAAAATGAAGATACATTAAAGAGAGTTTACATAGCGAATTAAAAAATAAATAAAAAAAATAATTCGTTAGAGTCGTTTGTTAAATACCCATTTTCAAAATCTATAAATTATCTACCCATTCAGAACTCCTGTCAATTTCTCTGTAGTAACTAAGTAATATATTATACATGACATCAAATGTAGCAAATTTAAAGAAAATCCTCAGAGCACGTTTTTGAAATAGCAACTTTCGTTATCACTGCCGGTTTTCACTTTTCACCAAAACTTGACAAATTTATCAGTTTCTCGGAAACGAAACCCTGACAATAATCACATACGAGAGGATATATAAAAGGGAGTTAATACAGCGAGTTTAGAGAAAATCCGTAAAGGTTTTTACAAAGAAATGCCTTTGAGAGACCTAAAGTCGACCTATTTATACAAGACGTCTATCAATTTTCCTGAGTCAAACAAGTAATATAGAGAAAAGACATGTAAAAATATTTATATAGCATCTTTGATGAAAATCGTTAAAGCCTTTTTTATAAGATAGGGACCTATGGTCCCACTTCTGGTTTTCCAATTTTCACCAATATTTGGAAAAACATCAGTACACTAGAGACTAGACCTATCTTAATTTTGAAGATTCGTCATTTTATATTTGTTAGTCTTTTTTTTATTTTTTATTTTTTATTTATTTTTTTATTTTTTTTATCTTTATTAGTTTATCTTTATTATGATCGAAACCAATTGCCATTAACCGCTTTTTGGACGCAAGATACCTAAAACATGTAAATCAGGTGAAAATTCGATATCGAAAATTCTGCATGAATAGAATACACTGTAAAAAATAACGGTAGTTTTACGCAGAATGTGCTGGAAAAAGGGATGCCAGCGCATTCTGCTATTAAAAATTGTGTCACTCACACGACTTTCTCTTACCCTGAAATTTAATACTATAAATACAGTTTGCAGATTAATAGGTAAGATAACGAGTACTGTTATGTAAACCTATGTTAAACAATTCATATTAGGCTTCTGAAGAGTTTTATATGATAATTAGTTCTGTGTGAGGGGGGCGGACCCCCCCCCCGTTTCATTAATGCACCTACATTTATATAGAATTTAATTCGGTTATTAAAAAATAATTATGTTTTTTAAAAATAATTTATTAAAATTATTATTTTAAAAAATTATCTTTTATGATAAGGCAGACGATTTCCATATTAGAGAAGTAGTATAACACCAAATATCCAAAAAAAGTCCATTTTATTCTCAATATAAAAAAAAAAAAAAAAAAAAAAAAAGTACGATTTTTTTTTCTAGGTTTTTTTTTTTCGTTAAAAGTAAAAAAAAAATAAATAAATAAAATAAAATAAAATAAAAAAAAATCGATAACTTTGTTTTAAATTATCGCAGCTCGATGGTTCAACCATTCGTTTTAAAGGTATTGGCGATCTCTTTTGAAAGATACCCATCATGAAAATTTACTCCCCTCGAGGGGGGACTCCCCCCCGGGGGGGGAGGCGAGGCTCCTACATACACAATTTTTTTTCCCAGCTAACTATCTCTATTACAAAAAAATATATATTCGTTTTATTTGGTTTAGTGCAGTCTATAGACGTTAAACACTACTTTCCTGCAATTTCCCCCATAGATGTAATGTATTAGAATTATCTTGATTGTCCCTGTACACGAACCATTTGCTCGATCTTAACGAAAAGCATACTGTAGCATCCCTATATGATACACAATTAGAATACCAAGTTTGAACTTTCTGCCATAATTTGTTTTTGAGATATGCTGATAGCAGACAGACACGCAGACACACACACAGACACACACACAGACACACTCACAGACACACACAGAGACATACACACAGACCATTTGCTAAAAACATGATTTTCGTATTCAGGTTACCTCAAAACGTGCAAATATAACAAAATCTCGCTTTCGAAAATTTGACTCAAAAACAATACTTTCTCTACCTTATGGGTATGAGAAAGTAAAAAGTAAAAAATACAATTTACAACAGAAACATCTAAAGGAGTCTCACTTTACAGATGCTTCCGCTGTAAATTACTTTCTTTAACCACAGAATTGCAAAAATGGGTGGCAATACATTCTGCTGTAAAACAATTACCCTTACTTTTTACAGTGTACTTCCATAACCTACAGTATTCAAATAATGAATTTAAAAAAAAGAAAAAAAACTACACAAACACAAAACCACAAAACTACAAAAAAAAACTACCCCCCCCCCCCCCCCCCCAAAAAAAAAAAAAAAAAAAAAAAAAAAAAAAAAAATGAATGAGTGAATGAATGAAAAGAAATAAAAGGAAAAAAGAGAAAGAAATCTATATATATATATATATATATATACATATATAATTAAACAGTTGAACATTATCGAATTCAACTACTGAGCACATAACTAAAAATGATAATATTTTATTTTATTGCTATTTTAAACAATAAATAATATTAATAAAAAAAAAATTTGAAATCGAAAAATGTTTTTAAATTTGTTTTACTTTTATTTAAAAAAAAAAAAAAAGTTTTGTACAATACTTTTCTTTTTACAATTAAATTATAGAATACATTGCAATTTAACCATCAAACATCAAATTAAAATTTATAATACAACTGTACTGTTACTTTAAATAAAAATGATTAAATAAAATTTAGCAAATGGAAGAAAAAAAATATTTTTCCAATATATTTCCCCCGTTATCTATCTATCTATCTATCTATCTATATATATATATATATATATATATATATATAAATATATACGAAGTCTGTCCAATAAATACGCAAACTAAGGCCATAAAAAGTTTATTTTGCAAAATTTAGTCTATATCGACTTTGTCCCCTTCAAAGTACTCTCCATTCGTTGCTATGCACTTATTCCATTTTCTTTTCCAATGTTCAAAGCCTTGGAAGTCCTCGCCAGTCAAGCCTTTTAGTTTTCTCGTCGTTTCTTGCTTTATTGTGTCCACATCTTCCCAGTGATGTCCCTTCATCACATTTTTGCATTTTGAGAATAAAAAAGTCGCATGGGGCGAGATCTGGCGAATAAGAAGGATTATCAAAGAAGGTGATTGAATTTTTTTTTGCCAGAAACTGGGGAACAATCAATGCTGAATGTGCAGGTGCATTGTCATGGTGAAGGATCCATCCATTGCCTTGAGTCAAATTTCGTCGCACACGACGCGCGCGATCTCTCAAATTCTTGAGAACTGTAAGAAAAATAATTTATTATTTTCGTCAATTTCCATTTTCGACACACAGTAAAAACAAGGACAACAGAAACTAACACAACTGGCACGATACGCACAGTTCGACGATCCGCCATGCACTGATGGTTCATTGGGTCTCAGGCACCGCTAGTGAGCGAGGCTATAGTCCGCGTCATAGCCGACAGATGGCACCAATTCGCATATTTATTGGCGAGGCCTTGTATATATACGTGTGTGTGTGTATAAATATATGGTATCATGCAACTACTATATTACTACAGAAATTATATCAATAAAGTCAGTTTGTCGTCTAATTTGTATTACAGTAAAGCTGCGGTTATCCGAGCCCCGATTAATCGAGTTCCGGGTTAACCGAAGTAATTCCGAAAAGGCCACTCCCCTGAGGAGGCGTGGCTTTTGACAAATGACGTAGATAACTTTGACAAATTTTACTATACAGTAGTGTATTTTATAATTTATATATATATGTATTGCACTGTTAACTGACTATATTTAAATATGTAATATGTGTATTATTTTACCGTTTTCATTTTAAACTTTGCCGTATATATTCCCCTCGATTTACGAGAGATTTGTTGATATCCGACTTTTCGATTATCCGAGATGCCCTCGGTCCACATTAGCTCGGATAAGCGAGGTTCTACTGTATTTCCCATGCATACGTCTAGATCCAATGAATAGAATAGCGAGGTAATTAATCCAAGCTAATTACAGAACATGTTGCTGTCCATCCACAGATAATTGGGAATGCGATAGCGATAATGTATTGAAATGGAAATAACATTTTACTTGACAAAAAAAAAAAAAAAATGTCAATTGAAGAAAGGTTTTAAAAATATAATTAACAAATAGCAAATGTTACAACATGTTATCAAACTGCCAATTTCTGTGACTATTAAGTATGTCAGTCATGCGATAAATATGACAATATAAGAGCTATGCTTGCAATTATAAAACTAAATAAAATTTAATCATCTTTTATCCAATAATGAGAGACAATAAACTATCTGCAATGAAATATTAATAAGGATAAAACCTAATTTTTTGTCTTAAATGTCTAGAATAAGCTAGATTTCTCAGTTAATACATAAAATATAATACTGGATGACTTGATTATATGCATATTTTCGAAAGAAAAAAAATATATGCTTATTTTACTTTCGAAATATATATTTAAAAATAGGTTCATTCTTAACATTTATTAAATTATAACCCTTCTACATAAATAAAAAACTAAATATGGTAGCATTTATATGGTTATTAAAAATACACTCCTTTTCATATTTATAAGGACACTTTATATTTTTAAATAACTAATGTAAAAATAATTGTGAACAAGATTATACAAAGTGCACTTAATATATCTAGTATTCTAAAAACCAAAACTGCTATAATTTTTTTAATATGAAACAAAAATGATAAAAAATAATGCAAGATATTTTTTTTTCTCCACGTTTTTATACGTTCATAATTATAGGGACAATCAAGATTTTTTTCGTTTTATTTAACTTACTAGCGGATAAATTACAGTTGACATGCGAATTTGCTAAGTACTCGACTAGATTAATTCATATCCTTCAATTTTTCTTGGACGGACATTACTGATAATGCTCGAAAAAAAGAACGTTCATGTAGGGGAGTATGATAAAGGTGTTTTTTAAGTGGAAGGATAATTTC
Source organism: Salticus scenicus (assembly GCA_963930645.1). Lineage (NCBI taxonomy): Eukaryota > Metazoa > Arthropoda > Arachnida > Araneae > Salticidae > Salticus > Salticus scenicus. The sequence continues at coordinate 322,427,673 of OZ005654.1, forward strand.
AATCCGCTAAATTTCTAATGAAATTCGAAGATCTAAAATTACTGAAGGAAATGTGATCAAACGTTGAACTGCTGGTTCGATAGGAGAGAGATCTGATGCAAAATCAAAGTTGTTTTACAGAGATCGAAGACTCATAATTCCTCTTACTGTTCTACTCATAATGACTGCTGCTGAATTTGCTCGTAATTTTTAACGAAAGGTTAAGGTCCACACTTATGCATGTTTAAAATAATAAATAATATGTTAAAATGAATAAAAAAACCCTGTAATAATCAATAGAGCAGGCGCACGTGACGTCACTGCGACATATGATTCCTCGCGTACTTTAGAATGTAGGCAAAAGGTGGGATAAAGCACCAATGGAAAGGCAGATATTTTGCCTACATGCGCAAAAGTTGCGGAATAGCGTCGCTTGTTTATAAACATGCGCCTGCTCTATAAACATTTAATGGGGGAAAGAACGTCTGTGTTAAAGTTGAATAAAAACAATATTAAATGATAAAATGTTGCATTTTCGAATGAAAAACATTTTATTCTTGATTAACCAAATGGCTTTAACATTTACTGGCACGATCTGAAGATAGCGAAAGACAGAGCAGATTTTTTAAAGGCAGATACGAGTCGGACATTTTAAAGGTGGATCTATGGTGCTCTGGGGAGCTGGTTCTACTGAAGGCAGAATGAATTTAGTAACTTTTTCTATTATTATGAACATCAAGAGAATATCTGAGAACCAGTGTACTTCATTTGATAAATAATATTGCATTATAAATACAATCTTAAGCGAAAAGAGGAGTTGCAACGCATTCCTTTACTTTGGCGGATGGTCGTATCGGATATAAATCCTTTTTTACATTCCAAACATAAATATGTAAGGAAAGTATTGTAATCATGTCAAAAATCCGAATTTGAGATTTTGATGTTTCTATACGTTTTAAGGTGAATCTAGCAAATATTTTGGTGAATCTAGCATATATAGGTTTTTACAGGGACACAACGAAAAATTCTTTATTATTATGGTCTATGGGCTCAAAGTTCAATAGTGTGAAATTAAATATCGTGTACTCTATGGAGAAAAATACTCAAACCCCCCATTATAATTGTCACTTTTGTTTATCTAACAACTGCTCCTATTTTACTTTATCTACAAAACGTTAATTACTCAATGTTCGGAAAGTCAAATAAAATCACACCAGATTTTTTTTTTTTTTTGAGGGGGGATGGTATTTAAAAAGGTCTAAATTTTTTGCATCTTAATTTATATATTTCGACATTATATTTCACAATGATTCTTTCTTTCTTTTTCCTTTCCGAACACTATAGTGAGGAAAGTATTGTAATCATGTAAAAAATCCGAGTTTGAGACTTTGGTGTTTCTACACGTTTTGAGATCGCCTGAATTCATATTTGCTGTTTTTACGATGGCTTATGTGTGCCTGTATGTGTGTATGCATGTGAGCGAACACGATCTAAACGTTTTGTTCAAATGAGCTGAAATTTGGTACGTATATTATAGGTCCCCATAGCACAAATCCTATTTTGATTTTGGTGAATCTAGCGCTCACAATATTTTTTTACAGGGACACAAAGAAAAAATCTTTATCATTAGGATCAATGGGCCCAAATTTTGTAAAGTGCGATAGTGTCTAAATTCCTTATTCGTTTGATATTATAACTTATACACATAGTATGAGTCACCGCACACGAAATATATAAATTTTCGTGAATCTACTGTTTATAGTTTTTTTACAGAGACACAAAGAATAATTCTTTGTTATTATGGTCTATATGGGCCAAAAGTTTTTAAACTGCAATAGCGTCTAAACGCTTTTTCAATTAAGTTGAAAATTTACACACATGATATAGGTCATTGTTGCACGAAGTGCACAAATTTTGATGAATCTAGCACGCATAGTTTTTCTAGAAAGACACAACGAAAAATTCTTTATCATTATGGCCTACGGGCTGAAATTATTCAAAGTGCGACAGCGTCTAAATGCCTCATCAGAATGAGCTAAAAATTTATATACGCGTTAAAGGTCATCGTTGCTCGAATTGTATAGCTCTTGGTGAATCTATTATTTATAGTTAATTTTACAGGAACACACACACAAAAAAAAAACCTTTTTCATTGTGGTCTATGGGCTTAAATCATTAACGTCTAAATGCCTTATCCGATTCAGTTGAAATTTTATATACGTACTGTAGGTCACCATCGCATGAAGCGTAAAAATTCTGGTGAATATAGCACTTATAGGTTTTTATATGGGCACAAAGAAAATTTCGTTATCAGTAAGCCCTATGGGCTAAAATTATTTAAATTCCGATTACGTCTAAACTCTTCATTTGAATGAACTGAAAATTCATACACATGTTACAGATCGCAGTCGCAGACACTATATAATTTTGGTGAATGTAATTCTTATAATTTTCAACAGGCACACAAAGAAAAATATTTTATCATTTTGGTTTATGCGCTCAAATTATTAAAATTGCAATAACGTCTAAATGCCTCATCCGATTGGTCGGAAAATGTATTGTATATGGTTGATATAGGTAACCATCGTACGAACTTATATTTTGGTGAGTCTAGCACTTATAGATTTTTACAGGGGCACAACAAAAACCTATCATTATGATCAATGGGCTCAAATTATTTGAAGCGCAATAGCATTAAACTAAACAACATACAATACGAAGAAAAGTGCTCATAAGTTTTTCTTACTCTAATTTATTTATATAAACGTTAATTACTCAATATTCGGAAAGTCGAGTGGAATCACTCCAGATTTTTCTTTTTGTAAAATTTATAAAAAGAAATTTTTAGTTCACTTGTTACCATTTGTGACATTTATTGAAAGTATTTCTGCATCAAGCAATGTGCAGTTTCTTAATCAATTAAAAAAGGATAGATTTTTATTTCATTTTTGCTTTGAACAATTTTTCGGTAAAATAATTTTTAAAAAACATTTCAAATGTTCGTTTTATTCTACAAAAATGAATGCTTATTTGCTTTGAAAAATGCTGTAAAAAGATTAAAATTAAATAGAAAAAAACTATAGGTTTTCTTTGAAAGCAATCGGAGTGTTATTACCAAGCTTGATGTGAAGCATACGGATTTAAGAACGACTGATAAATTTATTGGTGTTAATACCCATACTTAAGAACAATGTCATCAAAATTACGCATAAATTTCAGGGATGACAACAGTTGAATTATGAAGCGAAATATAATGTTCTCAATATATATATACGTAGCACTAGATTGAGAGCTAATCATTTATTTTCTGTTATTAACTCTGGTAAATTAAGTTGTCAAAAATACAAGAGGAGTAGAAAATTAAAGCAATAATCTGTTTCCTCGTTTTCTTCTTTTGCGCTTAATTTTTAAACAAATAAACATAAAATTTAGATGCCATATTTCTTACCCAATTCTTAAAGGAATTTTATAAAACTATAAAAAAAGTAATAGTTTCTGAATTGATATAAATTTACGTTTTTCTAAAAAGAAGCTTAAGAGGGAAAAAAGGGATGTTTTAAAAAAGAGAATTAGATGATACTAGACGTTGAGGCTGCATTAGAGACATGTGAAGATACATGTACTTCCAAATGTTAAGTTAAAACATTTCTTCTTTTGTTCACTTTTATTCTTCTTCTTCTTCTTCTTCTTTTCTATATATGGGAATACCTTTTTAAAACACATAGACGAATATGAAAACTGGACGTAATATTCTTTATAAAACTATATAATGACATTTTCATTATTATGGAAATGTTCGCAAATAACAAATTAATAATTATATTTTTTTATAAACTCCATTATAGAAGGGGGAAAAAATGAATACAAGAAGAAAAACCCGATTTTAATTTAACTCTTGGAGGCATATGTATCTTCTATTACTTACAAACTTTGAATAAACACCATAAAATGCAATAAACTCGCAACAATTGTTTCGGGTCGAAAAAACACACGACCCTTCATCAGGCGAATAAAGTAAGCACGAGTGCTGCAGTCAAAGCGGCAACGCACGACTTTTATTAAATATGTATCTTCACCTATGTGAAATGTAAATTCTTAACATCGTTTTACATTTAATCTTGTTTTCTAAATTTGTTAAGATTTTTCTTTTCTTCCAAAGCTTACTTTTGAGAAAAATTAAATTAATATCAGTTCAAAGTAATTTTTACTGGTAAAAGTTTAAAAATATATTTCTATTGGCGACTATTTTTGACAAATTAAATTCATGACCAAATACGGTGATACATAGCCATTAAAGAAATGTAAAATACATGTATTTATTTGAGTTTCATATGTTGATTAAAAAATCTGGTGTGAAACAACCACACGACTTCCATTGCCCACTATTAGACTTATTATGTGCATTTTTTGGAGATAGTGTGATCCGAAGATATAAAATTGACCTAACGAAGTAGAAACCTACAATTTTTCCAATAAGTGAAACTTGATATACGTGTAAAGACATGTAAAACAGTATTTACATAGCAAGCTAAAAAAAAAAAAAAAAAACACTGATTTTCGAGATCTAAAATTAACCTAAGCAGGATGACTGTTAATTTTCTTGTACTAATCACGTAATGCATGAGAAAGGATATCTAAAATTGATTTATGTAACAATTTTCAAGAAAATCGTTAGAACCGGTTTTGAGATACCAAATTTTACCAAAACTTGGCGTACTCATTTATTGACCGGAAAACAATAATTACATACAAAAGGATATTTAAAAGGGAGTTAATATGGCGAATTAAAAAAAAAAGTATAGCCGTTTTTAAAAGAACGCACTTGTGAGACCTGAAATTGAGCTATTTATACAGGACGCCTATCGACTCTTCTGCACTAACCAACTATATTATTCGAAAGGACATCTAATAGAGTGTTTATATAGCAACTTTGAAGAAAATCGTTCGAGCCGTTTTTGAGATACGGACCTCCGGTTTTCCAATTTTCATCAAAATTTAGAAAATTCATCTGTACACCATATCTGTCTTAACTCTGAAGTTTCGTAGTTCTATCTTTATTAGTTTCAGAGATATAATAGCCAGCAGATTCTCCACATGCATATATATATATATATATATATATATATATACACGCACATAAACACACTCTGACCAATTGCCAAAAACTACTTTTTTGGACTCAGGGGACCTTAAAACGCGTAAATCAGGCGAAAACTCATTATCGTATTTTTGGATCGAATATAATACTTCCATTACCTACGGTAGTCGAGTAATGGAAGTAAAAAATGGTTACTTTTAAATAAACTAACTAACATTCACACACATACATATATACATACAATTATACATACATACATATTCAAGTTTGAATTAAATTCGGAATGTAAATTATTCGGGACAGAGTATCAAGATTCAAATCCCAGAAAATTTACAGAAAGTATTTTGGATGTAAGTTATAATGGTCGTGTACTGTCATTATCTAGCTTTTATGAGTCTAAGCATCATTACAACCAAATTTCGAACGGTTACTGGTGGCTCGCCATAAAAAAAAAAAAAAAAAAAAAGTACTATTTCTCTATTATTAAGTTCCATATTTCATCTTTAATACCGTTCAAAATTCCCATTTATGAGTATTTCAATTAATTTTCCTACTATAGTTTTGTTGAAATTTTTACAAACTTGCTTTCATTAGTTAGTCATTAACTTTTCAAATATTGTATATTTTCACATTCTTATTCCACAGTTGAATAGTTGTTAAATATTCCTTATCATTTGAAAACAAAAGCCAAAAGCCAAATATATTTATTTGAGAAAATAGTTAAAACTCATTTACTTTTACTAACTGTACTTCTATCGTACAGTTTTCAAATGCGATAAAAAAAAAAAAAAAATTAATAAAACTTGTAAAAATAATAATGCAATTAACAACGTAAATACTCGATATTAATGTTTCTTCTTTGTTATATTACAGAGTAAAAGGTATTAAAGGTTTGAGAGCGGTTGATGCTTCAATAATGCCAGTTCTAACGAGAGAAAATACTTTTATTCCAACAGGCATGATAGCCGAGAAAGCATCTGACGTGATAAAAAGCTCTATAACGTGTTGAAATCAAAGAAATTTCAAGAACACAATTTTTGTAAAAATATTTGAAAGAAAAACTAACAATAAGTACATATATTTATTTTTGTGTAAAAAAAAAAAAAAAAAAAAAAAAATTAGTGAAATATTTAAAGGGGACTAATGTGCAAGTTGTACCTGACGGGACTAAACTGAAAGTTGTACCTCAAGGGACTAATGTGAAAGTTGTACCTCACGGGACTAATGTGCAAGTTGCACCGAACGAACAAACTATTTCTTTCAACGAAAATGCCTACTAACCGTGGACGATAGGTCTGATATATAGCATCATGTATATATCGTATTTATCGTAAGATAACTCAATATTTATTTCGCTTCCTTCTTCGACTCGTTTTAATACGCATTTTTTATATGCATGAGCAGCCCCCGAAAAACAAAAACATTAAATCATTAAATTCATTTTTTTACTTATTTTTATTTCATATTATTTCACGCACACTTTTTATTTCCTAATTCAAAATTATAAAAAAAACTTTTTCGATATCGCTTGTAACGATACTGATTATTATTAATTTTCTTTTATTTTTCTTTCAATAATAATAATAATAATAATAAAAAGATTTTGATGAAATTCTGGCAAAAACAGAATTTAGTTTAGGACGGAGGACTATTAGTTTTTCTTTTTTTTTTTTTTAATTATAACATCACTTTCAAATTATTCAATTGTATTTTCGATAAATTTTAGATTTCTACAAATGTCTAACTATCGAAATCGACAACGCAAAAATCCCAGATTGAGACTAATAGGCCCTCAGTCCTAAAAAAAAAAAAAAAAAAAAAAAAAAAAAGATTTCTCTCTCTCTATCTCTCTCTCTCTCACTCTAGAGTTGTATATTGCTTGAATTAGCTATGCAGCTTTCCGAAATCTTGCATTATGCTGACACAGGTGCAAGTTTCCTGAATTTGAACATGTCTGGTTTTCAGCATTTAAAATTCTATGTTTCATTTCATGAATTCTCTTTTATTTTATCGGATCCTTTTGGTTAATTTATCTCTTTCCATTGCTATTATTTGATGAATGTTTCAATTGGTTTAATGGTTTTTGCAAATTATCTCATCGTTAGGCTTATGTGTTATGTTTGTGTCATTTCCCTTCTGCGTAAGTATTTTAACATGTTTTTACTAATCAGTGTAATCAAATTAAATTATTATCGTGACACTCATTTTATTCGAAATACATCTCTTTTAAAATTTCATTTGTTGGTATTTTTATCTATCTTTCATTTGCTAAGTGTTGCAAAGGAATTAAATTATTCAAATTATATATATATATATATATATATATATATATATATATATATATATATATAATGGAAAGCACTTTTGTTAAATAATAATTTTTATAAATAATTTATACTGCCTGAATTTGTATAGAAAATTGTGGAAAATTTTTTATGGTGACCACAACACATTAGTTCATGCTGTTGTTAAGTGTTTAATGTTCCTTTCAAACTAAATTGTAGTCCTATTTTGTATAATTTCAAAGTTAACATAAAACATTAAACCACCCACAGAAAACCTCTTTATAGTCCTGTGGTTGCAGCTGATGTAGCACCATAATTTAAAACTCGAATAAACGACTACGTCAGAAACGCCAAAGAAAAATATTGGAAATGCATACAGCTGTGTCGGCAGCTTTAAGCGTGCCGTCTTCAGTGCAAAAAGGATTCTGAATCTGCAGAAGGGCTCGTATATATAGGAGAGGGGCCGAATTTAGTTCAACCAATAGAATTAAGGGAAAGGTGGGGAGAGTGGCCAATAGGAATTTATTAAAGTTAGCTGTGTAAACAGTAGAAAAATTAAGAAAATGTGGACTGAATATAAAATTTCCATAATTTAGTTCGACATAGTTTTATTTTTAAAATCAATTCAATAATTCTAGATTTAAAAAAATACGTCATAAGAAAGAATACACTGTTTAAAAAAAAAAAAAAAAAAAAAAAAAAAGTAAGCAAATACAATAAATTTCAAAATATACCAATTTATTGTGTTTTCTTACGATATTTTATATACTCATCATTAAACACCGCTGTTACGGTGTAACTTTTCTGCAATAAGAATGATTTCTTTTATTTTTCCCGCCGCATATTACATTTAGACTTTTAATAAAGATGTACCCCAAATTACCCTGAGTGATAAAACTATGATCTTTTGATACTTATCGCACTATTAAAAACGAAAGTTTTAAAAACAAATTTCTGTTTTATACTTTCTCCATAATGATGCAATTTGTATGTGGACGAGCAGGAAAGAGCCCCCATTAAATATTCCCTAAAATAGTAGCTAGAAAAAACATGTCTTTTGATCCTTTTTTATGTGCAAGGGTAGATTTTCATAGAATCTGATTATCACTAATGGATATTTTTCCGGTCGTGACGGTATTTTTCCCATTCATTCTCAGAACAATTCAACAGTCCTAATAATCAACATATGAAAATGAAGTGGAAATCACTATCTTTTACAACAAACCAGGGTTCCTCTTGAAAAAACAAACATAGCTGTCAAAAACCATCAATCAATTCCTCATTGTTGACTTCCTTTGATACGAGATAAAATCATACACCTCCATATTCTCTATGATGTGCAACCGCGCGTGTTACAATGCGTGCTGTTTTAACCACTTTGCTCACGTTATGCACTAAGCCCACAACGTCAGGTTTCTATTTGCTTAAATTTTTCTTTAATTCCCTTTAATATCCATAGATTATAGGTATTCATTTTATGCTTTGTTGTTAAGCGGACACCGACTGTCTGGTGTTCGTCAGCGACAGTTTTGTTGCTGCGATGTGAAAAATATTCGTACAAATGATGGGCCACCAACAGAGAGCCATTGAAGACCAGTACCCATGACACTAAATGATCATCACGTGATAAAATGCATGAACTGTCACTCAAAGAGACAGAATATAAACGAGGATTGAAGCTTGTGATATATTAAAAAGCAAAGAAGAAAGCTGGTGTAATGTGAAAAGAAATTATGCTCATTCATACTGAAACCTGAAGCAGATCCTATACATGAAATGAATCCCGAAAAATACATAAACTGATGCATACGGTTAGAAAATGTTTTGTAATCAATGCAACCCGCATAAGTTTCCTTCTTGATTGTGGAAATTATGAGGGTTTTTTTAAAGCCATCTATGTTGTTTTAAAATTCTGTATAACTTTTAATTCTCTTAAAAGTCATAATAAATTTTGAAAAATTGGAAATAAATCCAACAAAATAGAAAAAAACGTGTAATAAAGAAAAAAATATATCCGGGTGATTCAAAATAGGTGTTACAGCGATTATCTCGTAAACTAAGAAAGATAGAAACAAACTTCCAATTACAAAATTAGAGCAAATTAAGAGTAGATTTCAGATATGGAATTTATTTTGTACAAGGGGCTGTATACATATTAAATACGAAATTTAATTTTTATACGGCCCCTCCTATCATGTGACTTATATTTAAAAAAATATTCTCCTCGCTGTAACAATCAAAATTAAAAAAAAATCATCTCTCTAAGTCAAAATCTCGCTGAGTTATTGCAATTTGAAAATGATGACTTACACCACTTTTTTTTCAATTTTGGCATCTATTTTTCAACGCCAACGAGCTCACTTTAGGGGGTTATCTATGAGATGAGAAAAAATTAAAAAAGATCCTTTATTTTAAAACAGCAACTAAAATCGTTCAAACGCGTGAAATCAACAGTTTTAAGAACTTAATGCAAATTTACATTATTTCGTATTGTTAAAAAATTTAATATTTAAATTTCTTAGGGGGGTCACCTGCAAATTAAAACACGTTAAGAGAGGGAAAAAATTAAAAGACTAGCAAAACCGTGTAAAATTTTCGTGCTTTATTTTTACCACTTTCCATCATGGTTGAAAAATTTAATGACTTCGGCTCTTCAACAATTCCAGCAAGATTGGAAAGTGTTAATGACTTCCATTTGTCTGTCTGTCCATCCCTCTTTCTGTGTGTCCGCGCTCTAACTCCCGTGAATATTCATAGAATTCCCTGAAACTGATATATGTTATTTGAGTTCACGATCGGATGTTCCTTATAGAAAATGGAGTGAATACCTCTGCTAGCTTGTGCACAGGGACACCCGAAAGTATTCCAAGGCATTGTGTTCTATGAGAGGTATTTTTATAAACCATATTTTAATACCTTTAATTTATGCATATATTAATAAAATTGAAATACATTATTATAGTTTTCTATCGGATATTTTCTATAGAAAATGGAGTAAACACCATCACTGGTTTGTATACAGGGACACCCGAAAGTATTCCAAAGCATTGCGTTCTATGTGAATATATTTCTATAAACCAAAATTTAATTACTTTGCATAAATCTTAATGAAGTTGAAGTATGTTATTCATATGCATAAAAGGGTGCTTTCAATACTGTACAGTACGATTAGCATTAGATTTACAGGGCACACAAAAATATTCAGTTACGTTAAGGGTTATTATTGAACATTTGCTGGAATTGCATTTTCGTTTACATTAAACATTTTCTAACAATTTTTAACTGTGAATAAGATTTCAATTTGCATTTTTTTTTTTTTTTTTTGTCTGACTGTCCATCTGTCCGTCTGCCTGTCCCCAGCGTCTATAAATATTTTGAGAAATGACATATGTTATTCAGGTTTACTATATGATATTCCCTATTTAAAATGGCATTAATTAATTCTCTACAATTGGTTTATGTACAGGGACGCACAAAAAATGCGTTTTGGGACAGATATTCTTATAAGTTACATTTAAATAACTTTATACTGTAAAAATCATAAGGAAATTCATATTTATTGTTAATATTCTAAAATAATGTTTTGTATAGAATATAATATGGTATAGATGTATAATTTTATGTCAAGGGGATTACCGCCCTTCTCAACCCCTGTTTAATTATAGTGCCTATACTTATCAAAACATAAATCAAGTCTGTTATCAATTTCCTTAAAACTTGCAAACCTTGATCAACTTTTCAAGTGGCAACTAGATATGGAATCCAAAGTATCAAATTCGCATTTCCTGTAGTTATTACTTTCTCATACCCTTAAGGTAGAGAAAGTATTGTTTTTGGGCCAAATTTTCGAAAGTGTGTTTTTGTTATATTTACACGTTTTGAGGTCCCCTGAATATGAAAATCGTGTTTTTAGCGGATGGTCTGTGTGTGTGTCTGTCTGTTATCAGCATATCTCAAGAACAAATAGCAGCAGATATTCCAAACTTGGTATTTTAAATATGTATCATATAGGGATGCTACACTAAGCTTTTCATTGAGATGAAGCAAATGGTTCGTGTACAGGGACACTCAAGAATATTCAAATACATTACGTCTATGGGGAAAATTGCAAGTAAGTAGAGTTTAACACCTATAGACTGCACTAAACCAAATGAAATGAATACATATTTTTTATATGCATAAAAACATGCCTCATGTAGAATATGGCAGGGAAATTATTCTCAGTTCATTTACAGGGCTACACAAAATAATTAGATTATAATGCGACAATAGCTGAAAATTGATGGAAGTGCATTTTAGGTTGTTCCGTATATTATTACTATAGGTTTATATTTAGGTGCACTTTGTGGTTTGTACATATTCTTCAAAAGATATACAGGGTTGCAAATATTTAAGCTATAATATTCTTTTTTATTGCTAGTGAAAGTGCTTTAATATAATATTTTATCATGTCCAGGAAAGCTGCTCAGGAATGGAAATGAATTCCTCATAGATATATGATAAATAATGTATGTTTTTAAGCTAAATATGCAACGCTTGTGTTTTGTGTATTTACACGTTTTGAGGCTTCCTTATTACCAAAGTCAAGTTTTTTAAAGTTTGATTATTGCCTGCGTCGAATAATTTCAAGAGATTCCCCCTTCACACAGAACTAATTATCATATAAAACTCTTCCGAAGTCTAATTTGAATTATTTTAACATAGGTTTACGTAACAGTACTCTTTATGTTACCTCTTAATTTCCAACCTTTATTTAAGGTATTAAATTTCAGGGTAAGAGAAAGTCATGTGAGTGGCACACCAGATTATTTGTTGTTAAATTAGGCTGATAATTCATATATATACAGATCAACGAATAAAAATTTACCTTTCGTATTCAGGAGGCCTTAAAATGTGATATTATACAGAAAAAAAATCGCTCTCCAAAAGCTACTTTGTTTACAGTATGGGTATGAGAAATTAATTTTTCGTTCTGTGTCAGCAGTGTTCTTCGACAAAAAAAAAAAAAAAAAAAAAAAAAAAAAAAGCAGCGAACGCTTACACCAATTACATTTAATAATAATAAAAAAAATTTTTACCTTAATTTTCGGTAGCCCTGTATATTGTCTATAAACTATATACACATGACTTTGTATACGTAAATTTAGTGTTATATGTAAAATGGGTAACACAAAATGAAATACACTTCCAGCAATTCCCAAGTATAGCTCCAATATATAGAAATACTCTGGGTAACCCTGTAAATGAATGATGAATGGTTGCTATACCACAATCTACATAAAACATGCTTTTATGCGTATAAAAAAATTTGTTCTTTTCATTTTGTTTAGGGCAGTCTATACATGTCACACTGTACATATGAGAAATTTCGCTCACAGACGTAATGTCTTTGAATTCTTTTGGATGACCCTGTAAACAAACAATTGTCTGATCGTAACGTATACTTTAGTGTAGCACCGTAATATGATACGGATTTAGAATATCGAATTTAGATTTTCTGCTACTATTTGTTCTTGAGATATTCTAATATTACACAGACACACTTACACTAGGAGAGAGAGAGAGAGACCAACCGCTAAAAACATGATTTTTGAATTCAGAGGATCTGAAAACGTGCTAATATAACAAAAACTAATTTTCGGAAATTTGACTCAAAAACATTTTTTTCTCTACACCTTGTATATGAGTAAGAGAATGTATATAGAAAAAGAAAAAAAAATGAATTTGAAAATTCCCTTTTAGTACATAAATTATTCATAAATTTTATTTTTTAAATTATCAGTGTATTCACTAGGAGAAAGAGAGACATTACAGGTTAAAATAGCCGTCTTTCCCTGAATGATTTCTTTCCCCCCCCCCCCCGAAACGCTGATCAACGTGTGTCATATTACAAAAGCAATAGTAATTACAATTTCTCACTTTTGATACAACCCCTTAAGACTTGGCGAAAAATGCTAGAATTTTCAAATTGCAATAACTCAGCGAGAATTTGACTTAATGAGATGATTTTTTTTTTATTTTGATTGTTAGAGAGAGGAGAATATTTTTCTAAATATAAGTCATATGATAGGAGGGGCGGTATAAAAATTAAATTTCGTATTTAATATGTATACAGACCCTTGTACAAATGAATGCCATATCTGAAATCTACTCTTAATTTGCACCAATTTTGTAATTGGAAGTTTGTTTCTATCGTTCTTAGTTTACGAGATAATCGCTGTAACATCTATTTTGAATCACCCGGTATAGGATGTAAACATGTAAAGAATTTCAAATTAAATGGCTGTAGCGTTGATATGTCAATAACTATGATAAATTGATGCTTTCACGAACAGTATCTAAGTTCATAAAATGCCATGAATCTATTAACTAATACAAAAACTGTGAAATTTACGCTGAAGAAAAGCATTAACGTATTCACTGAAAATAATCTTAAAAACATATCAAGATTGATTATTAAAGAAGAATGGGGAAGTTATTAGATAGAAAAAATAATTTATCTACAAATGACAAATAAAATGACATTGAAAACTAATCTTTAAACTATCCTGGCTGCATTTTAATTTTTTTACACTCTAGAAAAGATGCTAAGCAGCATCGAAGCAGAACTTCAATTTTTCTAATGAAGAATTGCCTCGTTTTCCAGACATTTTATTTATGAATATATAATGACAAGTAGCTTCATTGACACAAACTGCGTTAGGTGATTCTCTGTTGTAAAAGTATATTATATGGGTCTCCTTTTTACATAAAACAGAAGTAGTTTTAACTTTATGTAAAAAGCAAATATCGCTGTATATTTGTAATTATGTTAAATATCTATGTGTTATAAATTATGAAGTCTAGTGTTTTCCATTCTAAAAATTGGGCCACGGTAGCCCAGTTGGTAGAGCGCCGGGTTCGGTACTCGAGCCGGCCCAAAAACGTCGTGTACACTAATGGTAGCTGGTTCACGTAAAATCTGTCGTGGCCGCATTGTCCTCCACATTCTCATCAAAATAATACCTCCAGGGGTCTACGAAGCGGAGGAGCCATCCCCTCCATGGAGGATCAAAATTATGATGGCATGTCTTCGGACTACTTCTAGGGGTGAGTCCCAGACAGTCGCCAATTGTTCATTGTGCAGCACTAGTGCGACGTAAAACCCAACCAACCAACCATTCTAAAATTTCAAGTTACACGGATATATATATATATATATATATATTAAATTAGATCAACTGGAGGACAGAAGTAATATTTATCTTTAAAATTTTGCATCAATAGTAAAAAAAAAATTTTTTTTTTTTAATTCTTTTTAATATTTAGATTATTTTCACTCTGCAATGTGTTTCTTTTTAATACCAGTCTTTATCAAAGTAACAGAAGGGAAAATATTTTATTTCATAAATAAACTAAATTTATTACGTTCAGTTTAGGAAAAATTCCTTTGTTTCTTTACGATTTGACTCCTTGTAAAAAGACGTCACGTTGTATCATATATTTGTTTAAGAATATTTTAATTTTACTCTTATCTACTAAAACACATTAAATATTGAACATCATTCAATACAGTTTTTTAATACCAGTCTTTATCAAAGTAACAGAAGAAAAATAATCTGGTGTGTCACTCACACGATTTCCTCTTACCCTGAAATTTAATACTATAAATACAGATTGGAGATTAAAAGGAAAGATAACGAGTACTATTATGCAAACCTATGTTAAAACAATTTAAATTAGGCTTCGGAACAGCTTTATTTGACAAATAATTCTATGTGAATAATTCTATGTCTAAACCCCCCCGTTTCATTATTGTACCCATATTTATATAGAATTAAAATCTGTTAATAAATTCAAAAGTTCATTTAAAATTATTCAGAGAACATTCATACGCAATATTCTTTGAAACTTATCAGTTTTGATCAAACCTTTCTAGTAACAAATGTATTGGCTTCAAAATACAACATTTGGATCGCCAGAAATTATTTGTTTTTAATTTACTCTAATAGGCACAGACAAAGATCGAACGTTAAAAACTTGACTTCGGTATTCAGGAAGACTCAAAAAGTGTAACTGTACAAAAAACCATGTGATCAATATTTAGCTTAAAAACATACATTATTTGCCATATGGCCATGAGGAATTAATTTCAATTCCTGAGCAGCTTTCTTGGACATGGTAAAATATTACAGTTAAAAACTTCCATTAGTATTAAAAAAAGAATGTTATGGTTTAAATATTGGCAGCCCTGTATATCTTCTGAAAGTTATGTACACATCACATGGTGCACATAAATATAATCATATATTAATAAGACACGGCACAACCTGAAGTACACTTCTATCAATTTTCAAGTATTGTCGCATTATAGTCTAGTTCTTTTCTGTAGCCCTGTAAACGTACAGTGAATGATTTTCGTACCATAATCTACATGAAACTTTTTTTCACGCATATAAAAAATATGTATTTGTTTCACCTATTTTAGTTCAGTCTATAGACGTTAAATTCTACTTACATTCAATTTCCCCCATAGACATAATATTTTTGAATTCTCTTGGGTGCCCCTGTACACGAACAATTTGCTTGAGATCAACGAAAAGTTTAGTGTGGCATCCCTATATGATACACATTTAGAATACCGAGTTTGGACATTCTGCTATAATTTGTTTTTGAGATATGCTAATAACAGACAGACAGACACACACACACACAGACCAACCACTAAGAACATGATTTTTGGATTCAGGTAACCTCAAAACGTGTAAATATAACAAAAATTCAATTTTAAAAATTTTATCCAAAAACAATACTTTCTCTACCTTATGGATAAGACAAAGCAAAAACTATAATTTTCACAGTGGGAATAGAAGGTTTTGTTCCATATAGTTTTTGAACTAATCTATCATATATATTGCGGTAATTTTATTTTACAATTATCAGACTGGCTTAGAGAAGATTAAAAATTTAACAAATAGAAACTCTGTACAAAAGACTGTGTTTCAATATCTATTTAAAATACCTTGACCGGAATTACTTTTGAATAATAGAAAATGAATGAAATTTTAAACAAAACTATTTTGTTTGATAAATAAACTAAATTTATAGTGTTTTTGTGTTTAGTTTAGAAAAAAAAAAGTCTTTCTTTCTTTACGATTTGACTCCTTGTAAAGAAAAAAAAAGTCACGTTGTATCATACACTTGCTTAAGAATATTTATTTTACTCTTACCTGATAAATTACATTTGATATTGAATATCATTCAATACAGTCTAACATAGAAATTTATATTTCATTATCAATTAACAGATGATATTAAACTGCGCTTATTTAATATTTTTTTTTAGACTGTAGTAAAATCAATTCCCTTTAGACGGCGCTGCGTCGCCAGTGAAAGAAAAAAGAACCTATATTTTTCAAATGATGTTTTATCGTCGCAGCCAATAAGAAATGACTACAATTAAGTCCAAACAAAACTCTAGTGAATCTAAAAATCTGAAAGGGAGAGGGTGCCTTCGTGAGGACTTTCTGTAAACAAAAATCGTGTTACGTCCCTATCTTCCTCGTCTATCAAAATTTGTAAAAAAGCTTGTTTCATGTCCGCAGTAAAGGCTACGGGATGAAATCTAAATCTAGACAAAATGTCAAAAATATCTTCATAAAGATCAGGTCCAATATGTAGACAATTATTAAGAGAAAGATTATTGTAATCATGTGAAGACGCATCAAACACGATTCGTAATTTACTTGTTGTACGATCTGTTTTTATTACCGCTCTATGTGGTAAATAAAAGGTTGTAGAATTTTCCTCCAAATCCGTAACGGGTTCTATAACCCCCTCTCTCAAATAATCCTGTAAAACATTGTTGTATTAAAAAAATAAATTTGGGTTTCTACAAAATTTGCATACTTAAGTCTCGAAAATCTATTTTCAGCGATTTCAAAATTATTTCGTAATTGTGATTTACTAATTTTCCAAGGGAATTTAACTTTATATCGTTTATTTTCATACTTAATTTCCGATTCAAAATTTTTCATAATTTTATTTTCAGAAAGGTCAAATTTTTCTTTCGGATTAATAAGACCCGAATTTTCCAAATTCCAAAAATTTTCTATTTGTTTTGACAACAAATTTTCTTCTACTATGATACTCATGGTTAAAGATTCAAGAGAAACGCTTTTAATTCCCTGTAAAACCCAACCGAACACAGTTTTTACTGCTACTAAATTTTTATTAATGCGCCTAATATTACCTAACACAATATCATAATAATAATCGACTCCTATCAAAAGTGTAATGCTTTCTTTACTATTAAGTATATCAGCTAATTCTAAATTCTGAAAATTATCATTTTTCGTGATTTTTTCCAATTCAGGGGGAGGGTGAATGAACGATCCAGAAATTTCATCCGTAACTAACGCTTCAATTTGAATATTATGATCAGGTTTATTTTTATTCACGAGCTTTAATTTAACTATGCCATAGGTTTTTTCTATCGGTGTTTCACTTCCAAATGTGTATACTTTCAATTTCTCATTTCTAATCACTTTTAAATTTAGTTCATTAGCAATAGAACGACATAAAAATGTTCTACTAGAAGCTGAATCAAGAAGCAAACGGATCGTTTTCTCTTTCGTTTTATTTTTAATATTTACGGAACAAGTTTGTAAAAAAATTTTATTTTCTTGATTTATAGAAAAAACAGTAGAAACTATTTCCTGTTTGGATTCTGAACCAGAAGGAACATTTATTTTTTCCTTAGGTTTAAGTTTAGATTTGTAACTGAGAGTTGTATTATGTTTATAACCACATATTCTGCATTTAATGTCGCTATGGCATTTCGCGATACGGTGCTTTTTTTCCAAACACAAAAAGCAACGGCCCTGAGATTTCAAAATATTCTTCTTCTTTTCAATATCGAATGCGAAACAATTTTCTGAGGCGTGATTCTTTTTACAAAAAATGCATCTCATCTGTTTATTTTCTACCGTAGTGATTAATTCATGCGCGGACGATAATCTGCTGCCGTCTCGATTACTCAATTTATTACTTTTTATTTGTTCGTTTGTTTTATTTTTTGTAGATAATGTTCTTTCCCGAGAAATTATTTCCGTTTGTATGAAATCTAATAGTTCTTGAATTTTAATTCCATGTAAATTAGATGCGTGTTTTCTATTGAATTCTAAATTTAAATCGGACGGTAGTGTCTTTAGAATTACTGCGATTAACATAGCACTATAATTATTCTCATCAACTTCTAACGAGGATAATGATCTAATATTTATCTCGATTTCTTCATGTAATTTTTTTAATCTAAAAATATCTGTGGATTTATAAACGGGTGCTAAATTTAACAAATTGTTCATGTGATGGTTAATTATCATATCGCGTTGTCGGAATCTTTGTTTAAGAATTTCTACGGCTTTGTCATAATTTTGTTCTGAAATCTCTAACCCGTGTATGGAATTTAAAGCTGTCGAAGTTAAATAACTTTTTAAATAATTAAATTTATCTACCTTTGACAAAGCTTCATTGTCATGAATAGTAACTTGAAAAGTATTCCAAAAATTCATAAATTGGGACAATTCACCGCCGAATCTTTAAATGACCAATTTTGGTAATTTAACAAATTTGTTATTCTCACTTAACGGTGTACTTCTATTCTGTAATGTACTTGAAACATTTGAATTTAAACCACTATTTTCGACTGAATTTACTTTTATTTTCTTTTTTGCTCGAAAAATAGCGTTAGCGATTTTATCCTGATATTCATAACATACGTTTTTTCCATTTTCATATTCTGTTAAAGGAATTAGTTTTTCTATTTCCCTATCGGATTCCTGTAGAAGCCCATTTTTTATAGTTAGTTGATTAAGAGCTTCTTCTACATTTTCAACATTTAAATGTTCTTCTTTTAAATTTAATTCTATACTATTTACTAACTTCGTAACACTTGATCGCAGAATTTTTCTATTAACTTTATGCTTCTCCAACTCCATTGTAAATTTTCATAAAATTTCTTACCTTGAGCCGTCTTCGCTCTAAGAGCAAATCCAATATTATGAAAGCACAAATATTAATTTTAATAATCGAATTTAACACAAGCATCGTTACTTTCAAAAACAACATTCTCTTGCTGGCACTGATGCACCAAAATGAAAAATAATTTGCGGTTCAGTGGTATTGACATCTTTACAACCAGCTGCAAGCTGAATACGGGACAGGAGAGACTGATATTCTTGAAGCTGCTGTTCCAATATTTGTTCCTTTTTTGCTTCTGTCTCTTCAACTGTATTTAAATAAGCTCCATCTTTTCCTTTAAAATCAATAAAATCTTTTAGTTGCTTGTCTTGCTCAAGCAACAGCTGCAGCTCCTTTATTTTCTCTTCGAGTTTCTTTTGATCAATTTGAGTTCTTTCATTTAATAAGTTCAATTTGAATTTCACGGATTCTCCAATCTGGTAAGAAGTGGTTGCTGAATGGACGATTTCTGTGACAGTTTTCTTTCCCAATGATATTTGTTGTTTTATGTTGTTATACTGTTTGCGAAAAGCAACTTGAGTTTGAAGTAAAGAGCCAATGTTCTCTCGCAGAGCACTGTTAGCAATAAGAAGTTGATTGTACTTTGTGAGGCACACATTTAATCTGTTCTCCAAGAAAGCTATATCCTTTTGATGCTTCAGCATTCTGTCTAAATTCTGGTTAGCCTTGATGATATCTTTTCACTTCTGTCTTACTTTTTTGTCAACTTCTGCAATTTTTTTCTCATACATTTGGATTTCTTCATTTTGTTTTTTGAGTTGTTCTTCAAGTTTCACTATTTCATCAAGCAATTTATGAAATCTTTCTAGATTTTTGTTGCCCTTATTAGCAAAACTCTCAGAATCTTGTAAACGTGACTGTAGTATTAAATCAGATTTTTGAGCTTTAAGTTCATTTATTTTCTTCCACTGTGATTTAATCTGTTGCTGAATTTTTGAATAGCTGGAGCTGCGAAGACATTCTTTCTTCTTTATTTCACAACAAAGACGTTGGTATTCTTCTTTTAAAGCTGCTAATCTTTCTTTGTTAAGATCCAGTTCAGAAGGCCCACCTGGCAGTTCTATCCTTCCTTCCATGATTTAAAAAGTTTAATTACTATTCAGCTTTCCAGCGTTTGTTCATACTGTTTTTGTTGGTGGTGTTTACTGCGTAGCCTTTACTGCGGACATGAAACAAGCTTTTTTACAAATTTTGATAGACGAGGAAGATAGGGGCGTAACACGATTTTTGTTTACAGAAGGTCCTCACGAAGGCACCTCTCCCTTTCAGATTTTTAGATTCACTAGAGTTTTGTTTGGACTTAATTGTAGTCCTTTCTTATTGGCTGCGACGATAAAACATCATTTGAAAAATTTTAGCAACACACATAGGGAGACTGTTAGTTTTTTAAATGAAAACATTTATGTAGATGACATAATAGGAAGCCACCCATCAGTAGAGAAGGCTTCAACTACAAGTCTAGAATTACTTAGTATCTTTAAAGACGCGAGTATGCAACTTCACAAATTTCATACAAATTCGACACCATTACATGAATTTTGGGTACAAAAAAATGTTGTTAGCAAGGTTTCTAAAATATTTGAAGAAAATGATCCCCCTAATAAAGTTTTGGGTTTAGGGTGGAATAACTTGAAAGACACTCTCTATTTTGATTGTAGGGATTTAATAAACCTCGTTTCTAAACAGATAAATACTAAAAGGTTTGTTTTACAAGTACTAGGCAAAATTTATGACCTTATCGGTTTCCTAGGGCCCTACACTTTAAGAGTTAAATGCCTTGGAAGACTGGTCTTGATTGGGATGATACATTACCTGAAGATTTGAAAAAAATATGGAAAGACTGGTGTAATGAAGTAACTCATCTTTCTAAATTTTCTCTGCCGAGATATTATTTTTCTGATTTTCCAGAATTTAACATCGGTGATTTGCAACTACATGTTTTCTCAGATGCTAGTATCAAAGCATTTGGCACTGTTGCCTATTTTAGAATTAAAGAAATCTCGAATGAAAAATGTAAAACGATATTCGTTGCTTCCAAAAATAGAGTAGCGCCTTTGAAAAATCTCACGCTACCTAAACTTGAACTCACAGCTGCATTGTTGGCAGCTAAACTAGGTCATAATATTTTGAGAGCTCTGAAATTAGATATACCCACGTTTTACTGGACAGACTCAATGATCGCTTTTTTTTGGATTAGAGGCTCTCCAGAAAAGTTTAAGCCGTTTGTGCAAAACAGAGTACAAGATATTCGTGAATTGACATCTCCTTCAAACTGGAGGCACTGTCCCGGTTCGTCTAATCCTTCCGACCTTGTATCCAGAGGAGCAAAGATCATAAAATTAATTAATGATAAATTGTGGTTAAATGGGCCTGAATGGCTCAGTTCACTCCCCGAACTTTGGCCTAAGCCTGATGATAAACAAAAGCTAGATGTAGAAAGCTTAGAATATAGAAAAAAGATAAAAGAAACACTCCTTTTCAATTGCATGACAGAACAACTAGAAAACCCCATTGATATCAGAAAATACAGCAGTTTAGAAAAATTAATCAGAGTTACAGCTTGGGAAAAAAGATTTATTAAGAGGATCAAAAAAATTCCAGAACTTAACAATACATTGACAACCGAAAAACTAATAGAAGCTGAGAAACATTTGATATCGAATGAACAAAAGTTGTATTTTAAAAATGAATTTCACTCGTTAATAAATGAAGAAATTATTGATAAAAATTCTCCCCTTAGCAACTTAACTCCTTATCTAGATGATGGAAAAATGATGCGGCTGGGCGGGAGATTAGAGTTTAGTGATTTACAGTTAGAAGAAAAACATCCCATCATTCTCCCCAAACAGTCGTGGTTGACTACCTTGATTATCCGAAATGAACATGAAAAAATAATGCATGGAGGAGTATCTGGAACATTGTCAAAAATACGGTCTAAATATTGGATTTCCAAAGGTCGCCAGTTAGTTAAAAGTGTCCTGAATAAATGTATTATATGTAAGAAATACCTTTCCAGACCAACAGATCAGATCACTGCTCCACTACCCCGTGACAGAAAAACAGAGTCGCCCCCTTTCTCCATATGTGGCATCGACTTTGCTGGGCCTCTCTACATTAAAAATGCTAAAGAAATTGAAAAATCTTATATAGTGTTGTTCATTTGTGCAGTAACCAGAGCGTTACACTTAGAACTTGTACACGACATGTCAACTGATTCTTTTTTGTTGGCCTTCAGATGTTTCTTAGCGAGAAGAGGAAACTGTAATGTTATATATTCAGATAACGCCAAAACGTTCAAGCGTTCGAAACAAGAGCTAGAAAATTTGTATCAAATTCTTTCTGATGATTCACTTTTAAAAATTTTTGCGAATGAAAGAATCATAAATGGAAAAATATAGTAGAAAGGGCCCCGTGGTGGGGCGGGTTCTACGAACGATTAGTTAGATCCGTCAAAGACTGTCTGCGTAAAGTCACCGGCAAAGCCCTCTTGAATTATGATGAAATGTCTACTCTCCTTATAGAAGTAGAAACAGTGCTCAACTTACGCCCCTTAACTTACGTGTATAGTGAATCTGGAGAACCGAACCCCTTAACTCCTATGCACTTTTTAAATTTTGGTAAAGAAATCACCTACCCAGTGAATTTTGCTGACATTATTGAAGGTGCTTCAAACAAAATATCTGCCTTAAGACGTAAAAGATACCAATCACTGTTGTTAAAGCAGTTGTGGAATAGATGGAAAAGCCAATACCTAATGGATTTGAAGACGGCGCATGCTTTGAAGAATCCTACTGCACAACCTGAACTGAAAGTAGGAGATGTAGTGTTAATTGGTGATGATTCAAAAAACAAACTTTTGTGGAAACTTGGTATAATCCAAAAAACAATTGTCGGAAGGGATAATCAAATTCGATCCTATGAAGTAAGAACAGGTAATGGTATTTGGAAAAGAACTATTCAACATTTATATCCCTTAGAAGTGGTTTGAGACTTTATGGCTGGAAAAAAGACTTTTCTCTCTTTTTTTTTTTTTTTTTTTTTTAACTTTAATTAGTATTATTTAGTATCTGTATTTTAATTTTTGCATGTGTTATTATCTTTATATTTAAGTTTGTTTATATTTGATAACTAAGAGTTAATTGTTTAAATAATAATGTGTTTGCTTTATGTTTAATATTGATATTTCAATTTAATATTTTGATTTGATCTTTTATTGATTTAGTTATAGTACTTTAAATATTGTTTACATTTGTATTTAATATTAGATAATTGTTGATATTAAAAAAAAAAAAATGATTATGTGATTTAGTACTAATTGAATACTTAGAAATTTGAACAATTTATGATTATCAGAATTTGTTCGGATTTGAGATTCATTTTTGATTTAATGAGATTTTGATTTGTGCACTCTGTAAGAGTTCACGGCGGGGAGTTGTGTAGTAAAATCAATTCCCTTTAGACGGCGCTGCGTCGCCAGTGAAAGAAAAAAGAACCTATATTTTGTTAAAAGATTTTGGCAACAGCCAATAAGTTTAGTTTTAGATTTTTGGATGCTTCGGCTGTATTCGAAGACAGAATTTTCGATCTCTCAATATGAAAGCTTATTAGATTTGGGAATTATGTTCCTTTAAGCATTCCTTTTTGTAAATAATGTATTTAACTGTAAATAGAATTTTTATTTTATTATAATCATTAAACTATCAGAAAAAGTATGCATCGTTCTATTTATTCATTCTCTTGTTTCAAAGCAATCCGGCATATTAATTTTGATTCTTTATGTTCTTAAAATGTTAATACCACTGAACCGCAGATTATTTTTCAAGACTTTATTGTACATATAATAAAAACTGGAATTCCTTGCATTTTAGATATCATTCATGAAGATATACTTTGAAGTCAAGTTAGCCAAAAGTTGCTATCGGCTTAAAATGTTATATATATATATATATATATATATATATATATATTGTAGGATAACTGTACCAATAAGTGCTACATGGTCAAGTACAAAGGAGGGTAGAAAAGCAATTTGTCGCTGATTCTTCACAGCTGCAAAAAGTGGATAGAAAATTAATATTTTATGTTATAGATCATATTTTTCTTTTTAATTATTATTTTAAAAAATCCCGCTATCGTTTATCATAAATTTGATTTTGAAGTTTCCTTTTACTTTGAAGCAGGGTTTAAACTGCCACTAGTTTTTTTAGCATTTTGCTAAACGGTATCATATTTTGCTAAAACAAGTCGGTCAGAATTTCGCTAAAAAGCTAAAACTGGATAACTGTATAAAATATCTCTATATAATAATTCAGATTTTTTTTTTTTTTTTTTTTTTTTTTTTTTGTAATATTTGCAGGCAAAAAACTACGAAAGGACTGAAATTTTTGGGAATCCTTATTTATGTAGTAATTTGGATTTATTTTTAATTTTCAATGATTGAATTTAAATGCAAAAATATTTAAAAGTATGTTAGAATTCAGAATTTGCTTCATAGAACCTTTTTTAGCGCTAGTATTTCACGATTATCTACCACTACACTTTACTTGATTTTTAAATTGCTTTTTCATTTTACACATATGATATGAATACCTCTTTTTCTATTGATAAAATCAAAACGTAGTTCCCCTGATTCATATTTTTAAAGTCACAAATATGGATGCTTGGTTAAAATCATCAATGAACAAAAGGAATAGAAAACAAAACTGAGGATAACAAAGCTAAGTAAAAGAAATCAATGGTATCCAAAGAATTAACTTTCGAAAAAGCTAAAATAGTGCTTGCCTATTTTCGCAAAAATGCTAAAGTATTTTTTTTTGCCAGGTTAAACCCTGCTTTGAAGTGTTATGTAATATAAATTTTTCGTGAGTTTTATTTCTCATTTTTATTCCCTTGAACTTTTGTTTAAATCAGACCTGTCGAACCAAAAAGAATTGGTAGATCATTTCTGAAATTCATTTTATTCCGTCAGGCCGTATTTTGTATGACAGTGTGGATGTGTATATATACATATGAAAACACATACACAGACATATATATACAGTTGGTTCTCTGTTTAACGACGCTCTACTTAATGACGATTTCTATTTAAAGACTATATTTCACAGTCCCTACCCCCTTTGCCGCAAAAATTTTCTATTTAAAGACGACGATGTTTCTATTTAACGACGATTTTTTCTTTATTTTCCCCTTGAAACTCTTATCTGTAATAGAGAAATTTCCTGTAGGAGAAAAAAAAAGAATAACTTTCAACAAACACTGAAAGTTTATTTCATACATGCAATGTTGCAATCATAAAAGTGTTACAAGGTTTACAAGAAAAAGGGGTGGGGGTTACTGTTTCTTGGAAAATCGAATAATGGAGCTGTGCGGGAGTGCAATCACTCTATTGTCCCTAACCCCTTGTCATATGACTTTCTGTAGCAGTTGCCTCCCATTCATTCTGATAAGGCGGTCTTTGCTTATGCGTGTGTTTATGTTTAGAGACTTAGCGAGTGTGTTGTGTTGAAGTACGAAGTGAGCCGAACATTATGGCATCAAAGCGAAAGCATCTCAGTCTACACGAAAAGGTGAAAATTATTGAAGAATGGAAAAAAAGCATTGGAATGACGAAAGTGGAATTTGAAAAAATTTGAATTACCTGAGTCAACTCTCAAAGGCATTTTAGCAGGCAGAGAAAAAATTGTTGAATAGGCACAAAAATTCTGTTTCGGATCCACATCCAAGCTTAAGAAAGAACCCAGCCATTAGACTTGGGTATCATTCGCAGCATGAAAATTAGAAAATTTACAATCTTGGAAGCAATGCACGTGATAACATCAGCTTGGAAAGAAGTTTCTTCATCCACAATAAAAAAACTGCTTTTGCAATGCCAGCATTCATAAACAACTTGACGTAGAGCTGCAATGTATGAATGTAGAAATCAATGAAGATGACATTACCCATGATCATGAAGAATGAAGAAGTGTTGTTCAAGGTCCAAGGTGAGGATATTTCAATTGAAGATTTTTTCCAGTGTGATGAATCAGTTTTAACAACAGACTATAGAAATGTACAACAAATTTATGAGGATTTAGTAAACGAAACTATAGTGTCAGACGAAGAAAGTGAAGTTGAAGAAACGGAAAATGAGATACCGCCACCATCTTACAAAGAGGCAACTTCGGCTATAGATGTTCTTCGACATTATATTGTCTCATCGAATGTGGAAGACGACGCATTTAATATTTTAAACAATCTTGAAAAAAGAATAATGAAAACCAGGCCAGAGTTGAAGCAATCAACACTTTTTGATTTTTTTAAAAGTTAATTTATTGTATTTTTTATACCCATTTAAAATGTAATTTTTGAAAATAAAGTACAGTAATTGTTAAAAAAGCATAACATTTTTAAATACGCCAATATATAGAGTAATATATTAACAGTCATATAGTCTAAGCCTGTAAAGTGTGAAGGAAAATGTTATGCACATAATTTTTCACATATTCTGTTTAAGGACGTTCTCTACTTAACGACGATTTTTTACGGTCCCTTGAAAGTCGTTAAACAGAGAACCAACTGTATCATCAAAAACCAAGAACGATAAATTTCATACGACATTATGAAAATATATATATATATTAATAATAACAATGTAGAAACTAAAGATTACATAATGTGAAAATCATAATTAAATTAACACTAACCAACTTTGAAACTTTTCAGAAAACAGCTGTATCTTTGAAAAGAGCAACTTATAGCTGCAGGGGAAATAATAGTGTAAGTATTAAGCAAATAGGAGCGAGCGCATGTTTGCTTATTAAGAAAATACGTAACTTGAAAAAAATATATATATAACACAAAATGAATTAGAAATCCAGTTATTTCCATGTACCGCCCCCAATATATCGAAATATTTGGGTAGCCCTGTAAACGAATGATGAATGATTTCCATATCACAATCTACACAAAAACATGCTGTTATGCATAAAAAAAAAATTGTTCATTCCGTCTTCTTTAAGACAGCCTATAGATCTTAAAGTGTACTTACTTGCAATTTTCCCCATAGACGTAATGTTTTTAAATTATCTTGGGTAGCCCTCTACACGAACCATTTGCATGATCTCTACGAAAAGTTTAGGTATCATCCCTATATAATAAATATTTAGAATACCGAGTTTGAAATTTCTGCTGCTGTTTGTTCTTGAGATATGCTGATAACAGACAGACACACACACAGACCAAAAGACCAACCGCTAAAAACCTAATTTTCGGATTCAGAGGACCGCAAAACGTGTAAATATAACAAAACTCATATTCTAAAAGTTGACTCAAAAACAATACTTTCTGGGTAAGAGAAAATAAAAACAAATCATTAAATGTTAATCAGGCATTTTATAGCGAACAAACTCTCCTGATTCAGTTGAACTTAAAAATTACGTAAAAAAAACTTGCTCGGAACTCGGAAAAGGTGGAGGAACGAAAGTATAAATTCTAGACAAATTACCATTATTTAAAATAAAGATAAACCTAACTAACAATATAGAAACGGAATAATACATTAATATGATATGTTTTACGTTTATACTTAAATTACAATAGAGCAGTTAAACTTATATGACTATGCAAAAAGACTTATAATAATAATACCTGATAAAATATTTGAATAATATTTATTAGAAATAATCATTGAGATATTTGTTTTCTTTTTTCGTTTATTTAGTATTTTCTTTTGACAGCTACTATAGCCGTCCATGGTGTTTTCGCTCAGAAAAGTCGGAACTATTTTCTAATATTTACTGGGTTCACAGAAGATAAATAAATAAATATATGTATGTATAAGTTTAGATAATTCCTTTGTGAGAGGCAATTATTTTATACAACATTATTTATTATTGTACAACATTTAAATCAGGGGTGGCCCCATGTTGGCCACCCCTGTTTCAAATGCTACGTAGCGGTTGAGCCTCTGACAAACAGAGGAAATATAAAATCATATAAACCTCAAGCTACTTCAAATCTCTCACAAATCTCAGTCTCTTTTGCCG
Organism: Salticus scenicus; assembly: GCA_963930645.1. NCBI lineage: Eukaryota > Metazoa > Arthropoda > Arachnida > Araneae > Salticidae > Salticus > Salticus scenicus. Next base: position 322,456,079 of record OZ005654.1, read on the forward strand.
CACCCATTCTCTATACTAAAAAGATACCATCAGAATTGATAAAAATAGCAGACGAAGAAATATCAGTTTATCTTATAAATGATTTAAGAGCTTGTCAGTTATTAACTGTTCAATACTTGCCAGTTGCCAAATGTATATTATGAAAGCACTGAAGTTATTACATAATATCACATTTACCTTTAATTAAATGCTTATTTAAACTGGACATCAATGTAATGACAGAGTGACTATACTACTAAAAAAGATTTTGCATGATTCAATGATAAGTAAACATATCATTTCATTCTCAACGAAATGTCCCTACATCCTAGCAGTCTTCAACATTTAATAATATTCGTTACATGTAATAGAGTACACATGAATATTATGTTCAGCGTTTGAGGATTCATTCAAATGCATAGGTTTAACTTAATATTTAAATGCAAGATGATTTCAGTTTTATTAAAAATAAATAAGTAAAAAAATCTGGTTAAATTTACAGTGACAATAACCTTTTGGGATATTTCTAAGAAAGAAAAATTACGCGGTTTGAATTATTTATTTACATTTCACGACTGTACGTACTCGTTGCAGCGTTTAATATCAATGTTCTTTGCAATCGCCTTACGGACAGACAGATAGACTAACTAAATTAATTAGCACTCTTAAACTTTGTTGAAAAACGTTAAAAATGTTTAATGCAAACGAAAATGAAACTCTAGCAATTTCCGATTACAATGTTTAATATAAGTGAATATTTTTATGAGGCCTTGTAAATATTTCTGCCAATTCCATTATATTCTATATAAAACTTTTTTTCTTCTTCTTCTTCTTCCTTTCGAATATAAATAATAAAAGTCAATTTTATTGTTGTTTTTGAAATATGAAGGTACGGAAATATCGTTTATAAAAATATCTTTCACAGAACGTAAGGCTTTCTAATTTTTTCAGGTGTCCCTGTACACAAATAAGAAGTGGTATTTATCCTATTTTCCTTAAGGAACATTTCAAATGAACTTAAATAGTGTATAACAGTTTTATAAAGGTCCATGCATATGTACGGAGTTAAAGCGCGAACAGATAAACGTACAAACACACAGACAAACCGAAGTCATATAATGCTTTTCAAGATTTCAGCCTTGCTGGAAAGTTTTAAAAACCCTCTAGAAAATTTGGGGATGAACTGCTTTCTTCAAACGATACTTTTTGCTATCATAAGAATCACCAAGGTGATAATATTTATCACTGTCAATGACATTATTCTATTCATTATTCATAAAGCATTATTTGATGCAATTTATTTATAAACTGAAAATGTTTAGATTTGTAGGTTTATCGGTAATTCCTCTTTTACTTTTTTTATTATCCAAGAAATCAAACATTTAGAAACTGCATAATCAAATGCAAGAGTTGTTAGTTTTACATCATACTATATGTATAGAAACATATTAGACCTGCCAATTTTGCTAATTTATCCATAATAGTGTTAGGCCTAGCCTTTTCTTTCACACCAGTATATTTGTAGAGTAATAGTCTTCTTATTTAATCGTTTGTATATATTGCTGAATACTACTCTACAAATTTATTGGTGTGAAAAAAAAGGTGGGGCCTAACGCTATTACGGACAAATTAGCGTAATTGGCAGGTCTAATATAAAGAAATTTGGGGTATTATTGAGCATTTTCAACCTCTTTTTTTTTTTTTTTTTTTTAGCTTTTTTACTCATTTTGCTGTGTAAAAAATCTGAAAATCCCAAATTCAATGTGGTGCCAATCTGTAAGTTGTTTTTTATATGATTCTAAGTTTGCTTAGACATTATTTAAATAATGAATGATTGTGAAAATCAGATAAGTTTTAAAATATCTCTTACGATACGGATCATAAACCTACGCAATTTCATTATTCTACTTTTAATGCTTCATAAGATTTTCTTAACATACGGCGGAATATGAAAAAAAAAATGCAAAGAACATGAAATATTCAGATTATTTTTATCGTAAAGAAAACCAGTTTCAAAATTTTATTTATGATAATGGCATGAACATTATTAAATATCAACATTCTAGTTTAAAAAATTTGTAAATTATTCTAAATTAGAGATTTTCAGAAAGAAGAGTAGCCAAATGGATGGGATATTTCAGTATCGACCGCGTCATTATATCATCTGAGCTCCTCTGAACTCACGAATACAGTATAATCAAAAAGATTAAATCAAATAGATTAAAAAATTAAGAACCAAATATATGATGACGAATTTGGCACGGTTTTCTTACATCAACTACTTTCTTCAAGGTGATGTTGGTGTGAAGCCTTGTCTCTTTATGCAACTACAAAATTGTTGCATAGTTTTCCATATATGGTGTCACTAAAATTGTATTTAACAACAAGAAAACGTTCTTTGAACACATGTTTGTAAAAATCGGACTAGTTTTGTATTTTTATTTAGTATACAGAACGTGTTTTCGTTAGAATGTTACAACCGCTTCCGAAATAGAAACATTTCATATAACTTGATGGAGAAAAATGATTTTTTAAAATAAGTGTTTGGTAGAGGATTAGCAATAGTTCAACAAGTTCATAAAGTATAACAATAACTAAAGATTCCAAAAACGATATAATTTCTCAAACGGCAAATTAAACGTAATAAAGGAATTTCGCACACTATAATTGTCCAAAGATAAATTACTTAATATGCGTTATGCATTAAACGATTATTTACGATTATTACGATTTAATTATAATTAATAATTATAAATTATAATCATTACCAAATTAATGTAACCAATTTTATTTTTATAACATATAACAACTTCAGGGGGAAAAAATAGAAAAAAATAAAACAGGAGTTTAAGGAGAAATTTTGAAATTACAGAATAATTAAATATAGAATTTAATTAGTAATTGTAAATACATAACCAAAGTAATACAGTTAATTTTATTATTGTAACACTTAATAAATGATGGGAAAAAATTTAATTAAAGGCCACATCCAGTAGAAATAGACAGAGAAAATGTATCATACTACTTTCATACAAAACAAATATTTGAAAAAATATATTTAAGTCACATGAAATAAGAGATACAATATTAGGCTATAATTTTAATTAATTCTTATAATCAAAATTTTCATTAGCATGTATCTGTAATTAGCCTAATAAATTGACAGCAAACAAGATAAAAGTTTTTTTTTTTTTTTTTTTTTTAAGAGTTTTAATTAATGATTTAGTTTATTTTTCTTAATTACATGTACAATGTCTATTTTTCTTTTCACGTGTAATTATTAAATTTCCTTTATCTTGACGATAACACTACATAGAAATATATTTTTGATATTTTTTCTTTTCTTGAAACATACTTTCTGTAGGTATGGTTTAAAAAAAAAAAAAAATTCAAAGCCTACACATAAAAATACTTTTCAAATTTTTTGTTTTAAGCAATTGCTTTTAGATAACAGTCTTTGTGATTTCAACGGAGATCACTCTCTCATTTGTCAGGAGAACACGCAATTAAAACAGCGTTAGTTAGCGATAAATTACGGGTTGTCATCTCTACGTTCATATCAACTATAGCTGTCTTTTCCTAGATTTGATCCTATACAATAGCGCATATAATGTGACATTCGTGACGCTAGTTGTAAATTGATACCTTTCCAAGTGGTCAAGGCTTTAGCAAAATGGTTTCGCTTTGCTTCTCTGGTTGACGATTTCTAGTTAATATCTCACACAGGCAGGGGAAAACTGAATATTATTTGATAGTTTGATGAAGAACTTAATTCATTTCGGATGCAAATGCCAAAATTAATCTTGGCTTGAGAACCAAAAAGATAATCGACTTAAAATATAATACTGGAAACAGAGGATCTGTTGTAGAATGGACTTTCCTAATCATGTAAAATGATTTAAAAAGTACTTCAGATAACATCTTCCAAAATTATTGTTGAAATTCAAACAAATCTCATAACATGCACATGCGTTGTTTTACCTTTGAAATTTATCTTATGCGACTTAAATTATATACCCAAAATTAAAAAAAAGGTATATAGAATAAATAAATAGCGTGTTGTGCCCTTACACAATTTTCTTGGCGAGTTCTTGAAAAGCACTTACACTGCCCAGAAGGGAACGGGGTAGAAGAGAAAAAACGACGCTCTTACATGTTTTCAAAAAGTTTTGAAAAGTACTTTAGATAATATCTTCCAAAATTATTGTGAAATCCAAAGAAATCCCATAACTTGTACATGCATTGGTTTCTCTTTAAATCAATCATATACAATTTAAATTAAAAATACAAAATTAAAAATGGAATATAGAATATAGAATAAATATATAGTGTATAGTGATTTTTACAAAATTTTCTTGACGAATTCTTTTGAAAAGCTCTCACATTGAAAATTAATACTGCTCGGGAAGGGTGTGAGTAAACGATGCCCTTTTTCAAAAATTTTATTCCGTTGTCTAATACTATTATTTATTTATTTATTTATTTATTTTTTATGTATCAAAAATTGGTAAAATGAGTCTTTGTTGTGAACATTTATAAAAAATTTTTACTATGCTGCCCAATTACAAATTTTAATAGCACATGAGGATAGCGCCACCTATTCAGCGAAAGGTGCCAAATTTTGTCAAGGTGCATATGAATAGGTGTATTAATGATTTACAATTCTCACGATTACATATATATGTATATATATATATATTAGGAAATTCTGTGGGTAGAAAATGTTTGTCATGCTCAGGCATTTTTCAAAAAAGTCAAATCATGATCAAGCCGCCTCAAAGTGTGTAAATCTATTGAAAACCGGAAGGGGGAAATTTTAAAGAATCAGATAATCATCAGAAAAGAAAAGAACATAAATCAAAATTTTGTTAGAATAAAGTTTAATTTTTATACATCATAAATGAAAAAAGGCAGTTGTTTAATTTCTATCAAATATTAAAAATCAAATTAAAAATTAAATTTTGAAAAACAAGTCTGAAAACGTTTATGTTTTTATATTTTCAAACATTTAAAGCGAAAATGGATGAAATTATTACACAAAACTACAGTTTTAATATCGAATAATTTGATTTCTAAAGAAAATAAATTTAAAATAATAATAATAATCTTGTCTAGCACTCACATTATTTTCTCTTAACCTGTATTTAAATACTTTAAAAACAGATTAGAGATCAAGAGTTATGATAAAGTGTACTGTACATGAATGTACATTAAAACAGTTCAAAAAAGGTTTTAGCTTTAGGAACAGCTTTTTACTTTTTCCTATATGAAAGAAGAAAGAAGATTCTTAAAAATTTCTGACCTCCAGTTTTTTATGGATTTACTCATTCTGAGATATTCTTAATAGGATTTGACTATTTTTAGAAAACGCCTGTTTGTCTGTGCATATATATATACATATATATATATATATATATATATATATATATAATATGTACCGGATGTCTCATAATCTGTAGACATTTTAAAAATTCTGAACTATTCAAGGATTTGATAGAATTGAAAACGGTTTTCGAAAAAATCATTCTCGTGAAGGATTTTTTTTATCTCTTTTGAAAACAGAAAATAATAATTAAGCTATTTGTCGATAGAGGGCGCTGTGCGGGACCAGATCACACATTTTCATGAAAAACTGAAATTTCTCATGCAAATGTTTACAAGCATATAAATACTATTCCATGCGTTCATCACAAATTACAGTTTGCAAACGAACACTGCTAACTGCAACTTCAGTCGGCGGTTCTTACCTGAGGGAAAACATCTTCACCAGTAACGCTTTATCCACCAAGTCAGTATCGCAAATAAAACTTTATGTATGCACAAGTAGGAGGCAAAATAAGAAATAAGCTGTTCTAATCGCAAAATTGTGAAATTTATTGGGCTTTCATTTGCATATTTCTGTTTCCCATTCGTGCGAAAAATTTATTTATTTATCTAACTATTGTCAATAAAAAATTTAACTATTTTTTTTTATTCCCCCCCCCCCCCCCAATATATATATATCCCTCTTTACAAGAATGATTTTTTCGCAAACCGCGTTCAATTCTATCAATTCCTTCAATAGTTATTAATTTTTAAACTGTCTACAGACTTACCGGACAGCCGGTATATACTGGTTTCAAAAACGTTAAGAGCACATTAGATTAAATTACTTTTAATGTGAATGTCTGTGAATTTATTTGACTGAGTTTCACGTTAAAACCGCTCCACGGATTTCGATGAAATTTATAATGGAGGATAGCGTATACCCTAACTTACAAAGTTGGCTGCCTTTTATTCCGAAAAAAAAACTTTGTTTTTGTGATTTTTATGCATAAAATAGCAATTTTGTAAGCTAATAATAGCAAAAATTAGCCATTTAAATTTTATCCATAACTTAATTGTTGCCAAAAGAAAAAAAAAAAAAAAAAAAAAAATACGAGTTTAATTTTTTCCAACAGGAAAATAAATACATTTATCTAAACGTGAACAATAAAAAAATTAAAAATAAATAAAAATAAATTATGCATCTCACAAAAATTGACGTCATTTTTAATTAAAAATTTCTTTTACACATTGATAAAGTGCTAATATAGTTTACGATGCTAATATATGTTGTACTAAAATCAGTTTTATTTATAGATCCTCCTGGGTGATTTTTTAAATTGTTGCGTTGAAGTACACCGAACTGTTGATTAATTATAACTAGACTCATGCATAAAGAATTGACCTGCATCAAAAACATTTTACTAAAACGAAACTAAGTTTTAGCATGCATAATATTAAGAAAAGCTAACTCACCTCTCTCCTGCATTTCCCGTATGCTTGAAGTAAATGGAAGCCACTCATGAAAAGAGATGTGAAGTCAAATCACTGATATACTTGATTTTAATTATCGAATTTAATAGAGAATCTTGATGAACACAAAAACAGAATTTTTCTTTGTTTTGAGCACAGGTTTAAACATTCCGAATACGGATAAAGGCATTTTTTTTATGCCTTGAATGAATTATAAAGAATAAACAGAAGAATACTTATTGTTTTAATAATATAACAATTAATGGATTACTTGGTTGTACGAATTCAGCCTGAATATCAGAATGTCAATTCAAGAATAAAGTTACTTCAGGTTTTTCGAATAGTTCAGAGAGAAAAACAGCATTAATAATAAAAAAAAGAAAAAGAATGAGTTTTGTTTCTCTTTCTGGTCACATGACTGTCTACTTCTGATCGGATGTCGCCTTTACCGCTTCCCATGAATCAACACCGAACATTTTTCGCCAAGAGGTTTAATTTAGCAACAGCGATTTTAATCTAAATAGTTCAAGAAAAATATATAATTTATAAAATATTAGAAAACGAAAAAAAATAAACTGAAATAGTAGTCACATAAATGATCTATTTTTATCTGAGTAGATAATTTTATAGAAAAGAAAGTGCAGTTTTAAAAATAGAAATTTATTTTATCAAGCACTATTTTAAACCTGAAAACCATTAATAAAATAAACAGAATATGAAGGGTTCTTATATGTAACGAAAAGGTGTCCGAGAAAACGCTTTCTATTTTTATGCAAGAAATTATACAAAAAAAAAAAAAAAAAATCGCTAATATGGCGACAAAAATTCAAAAGGGAGAGATATAATAAAGTTGTGTAGCACGATAATGTTTAGTTATTTATTTATTTTTTTTATATACCAATCACTACGCTAATTTAACATACAAATAAATGAGCTGCTGTGTGTGACTGCACTTGCACGCTGTCGGGCAGAAATATTTGATTAATTCAAGTTAATATTTAAATAACTAAATAAAGATATGTTTAATAGAAAGCATAGTCTTGGCGACAAACTTGGCGAGTGGGTAACCAAATTTGGCGAAAAATGGTAGTTTAGGGTTCCCGATGTTTCGAAGCTCTCCGACACACGGGAACATAGACCTTGAGCTTACCAAGGGATTCGCGATGAAGTCACCTCCAAACCCCATCGCCAAAAGTTATAAGTAGGTGTGAGTTGATTTTTGCGAAAGAGTATATAGTCACTGCGATCCAAAATTATTCAGAGACCTATTCTGAGTCATTGCACTTTAAGGATTGAGCTCTAAGCGACTGGACATTTTTCGTGAGTGAGCGAAAATTTTTGCGCTGGTGTAGTTGATGTTATTTGCTTTACTCCTGTGGAACAAGTGACTATTTTTGGACTGTCCCAGAACATTCATCGAATAATGACTTATTCTGTACGAGTAACAGCTTCAACTGTTTCCAGAATATTCGAAGAATTAACACCAGCTATTGGACTGTTTTCGAAAATATTTGTTTTAATAATAGTTTTGTTGTACAGATTCGAGAAGTTCAAAAAATGTTTGATATTGCCAAGGAGGTCCCATACTAAAGCTGTGACGAAAATAGTCGCCAATCGAAATATATTCAGTCACAAAGAAATCATTTAAATATAGTGCCCAGCGAAGCGGGCAAAGTCTGCTAGTTTATCTTTAAATAGTTATTTATTTTAAAGTTAATAGTATCATATTTATTTAATTAAATTAATACTTCTAATTATAAATAAGCTTAAATTAATTTTACTTCCTTGTATTTTTTACACTTTTATCCATATTCAAACCATCTTAACTGTCTGGAATTGCATGCTTCACTGTTAACCGCAGTCATTCACTTTTCCTCAACTGCTTCATGTATGTAATTGTAAGTATTATTTTGTTTTCAATTTTTTTTCCTACTTCTTTTCTTTTATTCTTTTTTAGTTATTCTGATTTTTTTTTTTTTTTTTTTTTTTTTTTTCTGATTATATTTCGGGCATTTTTAACTTTGTTTTAACTTTGGCACATTTAGCTTAGCACAGTTTTGGCTTTGGTACACTCTTTGCATGGTCTTTGCATGGTCTACTCCTACCACGTCCTTGAAACAATTAAAAATTCGCTTATTTTCACTCATATGCATTTTTCTTGTTTTGATCTTTTTTTAAATCAGTTTACTTGTTGCATTAAATTTGATCATACTATTTTTTTTTTTTTTTTTTTTTTTTTTTTTTTTATGTAGTTTTCTATAAATTTTTTGGTAATTTTCTATAAATTTTAATTATATAGTTAATACTGATATAAGATAAATTATGTTATAAAATCTCAAAAACATGAAATATTGCTGAAAATGCACTATACAAATGCAAATCGTTTCAGATTAAGTTCCCATTTAAAAGTGGGGCCACGGTAGCCCAGTCGGTAGAGCACCGAGCTCGTAATTGGAAGATTGCAGGTTCGGTACTAGAGCCGTCCAAAGACCTTCGTGTACACTAATGGTGGCTGATGCACGTAAAACCTGTCGTGGCTGCAATGTCCTCCATGTTCCCATCAAAATTATACCTCTGGAGGTCATCGAAGCGGGAGAGGCATCCCTCCCGTGGAGGACCAAAATTCGGATGGTATGTCTCCGGACCACATCTAGGTGTGAGTCCCAGACCATCGCCAATTGCCTATTGCGCAGCACTAGTGCGATGTAAAACCCAACCTACCAACCCATTTAAATGTGTAAAGTTGATTAATAAATAATGAATATAATATAATACATAATGAAAACTTATTATTTGTGTGATTCCATGGTAAATATCATGTTAGTCACACAGAGGTATGAGATTTCCGATTCTATTTATTTATTATTAACAATTTCTATTATTAAACTAGTCGGTGTTCATCCGCTTAACGGTCGATATTTTCAAATAAATGTGTTTTCAAATTTGTCATATTCGCAAAAACAAAAGCATCGACCAAATGTTATGATAAATTGCCAATAATGGAAAAAAAAAAAAAAAAAAGAATGTTTAAAATTTATCTCAGTTTTTTATCAGAATAATGGCATTCGAGTAATAAAATTATTTATTATTTTAAAAAAAATCTTAAATTCAACGTAAATTCCTCAAAATTCTCGCTATTTTATCTATCGAAGGGATAATACTTAAATACTCCAAATTTATTACTTTTGTGTGTGTGTGTGTGTGTGTGTGTGTGTGTGTGCGTGTGTATCCTACATGAATCCGATCCTGATAATTGAAAATTACCATATTTTTTTCGGGTTTGAATTTATTATCATTTATATTATTTTTAATTTTTTTTATTTATTATAATTATTTTAACTAATTTTTAGGTTCACTATATTCTTTTTTTCCTAATGTTTTCTCCTAAATGTTTTGACCAATAATTTGTCGATTTATAGAGGTAGTCGAGGAGGAAAACCACGAAATCGCCAACTGGTGTTCCTACGTAGAATTACAAGTGTTCTTTTAATTTTTTATTTACATTTATTTTATTTCTTCAAATCACGAGTAACTTTTTTTTTTTTTTTTTTTTTTTTCAGTGCATTGTTGTAATTGTGACGCCATTTTTTTCCGCTTAATAATTCGTCTTCCATTATTTTGTTCATTTCCTACAAAATAAAGCTAAAAATTTACTTTCTTTCTTTCAATAAATTGTTTTAGCAATTAATATTAAGAAGCTTATTATTACAAAGGACATTCCATAAAAACTGTGAGTAAAATCATAAAAAATCAAGAAATATATTTACAGCAAAAAATACATCATTCTTTTTCAAAATACCTTCCGTCAGATGATATGCAACGGTCCCATCTTTGAATCCACTTTTCAAAACAAGTAGAGAAGCCCTTTTCTGGAAGCTGCTTCAAAGAACCCTCCACTGCTGAAATAACTTCAGAATCTGTATTAAATTCTCTGCCACGGAGCTTCTCCTTCAACGTCGGAAAAAGCCAGAAATCGCATGGTGCGAGATCTGGACTGTAAGGGGGATATGGCATGATTTTAATATTGCATTTACTGAGATATTGCTGAACAGAAGTAGCGACATGCGGGCGAGCATTATCGGGATGTAATGTCCAATTCCCTACCACTTCGTGACGCTTTCTCGGTATGTGTTGTCGCAAAATTTTCAAAACTGAAACATAATATTGACCATTCACAGTAGTTTTTGGAGGCACAGCATGCTGATAGATTACACCTTTATGATCAAAGAAAATAATCATCATGACCTTTCCAGCAGCTTTGTTTATGTCGGATTTTTTTCGGGGGCGCAGAGAATCAGTATCTTTCCATACACTTGTTGCGGACTTGGTAAGGGGATCATAATGATGCACCCAAGTTTCGTCACCTGTTATTACAGTCTTTAGGGGATTTGGATCATTTTGAAGCATCTGTTTCCATTTACAACATTGGTGAATTCTTGTTTTCATTTGTTCTTTAGTAAGGTGATGAGGGACCCATCTGGAACAAACATAGCGAAGCTGTAAATTGTTGCGTAGAATGCGAAATATCGACGTTTTCGAAATGTTTGTTGATGCCGCTATCTCCTCACATGTCATTCGCCGATTTTCTTGAAGGATTACCCACACAGTGTTAACATTTCGATCATTCACAATACTTTTTGGTCGCCCAGGCCTAGGAGCCAGTTCTGCAGACAAACGGCCTTTCTTGAAATCACCATGCCATCTAAAAATCGTAGACTCACCAAAACATTTGTCTTTGTAAGCTTCTTTCATTAACTTAACTGTTTCTGGAGCAGTTTTGCTCAAACGGTAGCAAAATTTTATGGCACAACGCATTTCGTTTTTTAACTCTGAATCACTCATCTCCATTTCTGTAGGGCAAATAAAACAGTTCTTTAAACAAGCACGGAAATAGGAAAATAAAATCGTCTGCTTCGTTTAGAATTTTGTATAAACGTACAGTTAACAGTTTGAAAAAATTGCCTGCACTTCTAATTTTTAGTTTCGCGGTGTTGCCACTACGTAAAAAAATAACTCTCTGTTTTTATGGAATGCCCTTTGTATTATTCATTTTTAATTCTTAATTTTGTATTTCTAATTTGCCGTATTTTCCTGCCAATAATCCGCACCTCTGGTAAAATAGTTTCACATCGGGAATTTTAATTAACAACGAAAGATGTTTTGTCTTATACCAGGGCTGCCACAAGCGAGTTTTTTTTTTTTTTGTTATTTATTTATTATTATTTTATTTTTTTTTTTTTTCGTACCACTATCTCCCCAAAATAAAATTTAATATCTATTTACGCAGATAGATCTGCAGTTTTCTTGTAGAAATTTATTAGAGAGAGAGAGAGAGAGAGAGAAAAGAAAAGAAAAAAAAAATAGAAAAAAAGATAAAGTCACCTGAGACAACTCTGCTTATACCAATATACCCTTTTCTAAAAAATAAATTTTCTGTTGTAGAATTAATTTATCTGACACAGGAATTATAAGCAGGGAAATACGGTAATAATTACAAAACTTTGAATAAACACCATAAAATGCAATAAACTCGCAACAATTGTTTCGGGTCGAAAGGACACACGACCTCTCGTCAGGTGAACAAAGTAGGCACGTGCCTAGTTTGTTTCACGAGACAAGGGTCGTGTGTTCTTTCGATTATTGCATTTTATGGTGTTTATTGAAAGTTTTGTAATTATTACTTTTAAATGCCAGTTCTGTGGTGATTTCTTATTATTGGGTTGTTCGATAAATAATGTCGTTTTTAAAAAACCTTCGCTTCTAAAAACCAAGGCTTCTTCGAACGTGGAATTTTTCAACTTACCGAAAGATGGCAAAAGGTCATCCAACAAAATGGTCAATATATCATTGATTAATGTTTGTTGTTAATATAAATAAATTCACTTTGAAAAACATGAAAAAAAAACGACATTATTTATCGAACAACCCAATATATAGAAATACAGTATTTATTTATTACTTATTTTATTTATTTACTTTTAGGTAGGGGGAGGTACCACTATTTCTCTACAGAAATATTTATTGTATTTTTACAGCAGTTAAATAAGATGATTAAATAAGATGTTAATTTCTGTTTAAAATAGTAGTAGAAAAAGAAAAAGAAATAAGCCGGGTTTCTCCTCCCTGTGAACGTAACTAACATAACATTTACCACAGAATTACCCTATAAACTGTATTTTTAACACATAATACGTTTTTATTTCAATACGAAAACTTTTATACTTTACACATTCCCATAAAAAAAAAAAAAAAAAAAAAAAAAAAACCTTCTTTCATTTAAAAGGAGGAATTAAATTTCCTTCGGTTTATCAGGAAATAATCCTAGAGCTCTTTACTACTCTGATGCCTGTTTACATATATGGGTGGTTAGTTCTATTCATGTTTAATCTTGTTAGAGTCATAAAATTAGACGCATAAAACACGTTTAAACCATAACAAAAACTTTATCCTTGAATTAGCTTCTATGTAAATGCAGAGGCTTTGTCAGAATGTATCTTTACTTACTCTGAACGTAGTAATCGAGTTCTCTACTAACAATCAGATATTTGAATGATTAGCTTTTTCAAGTCGTTGTAATGCTAAGTGATTGTTTTATGCTACGCGTTGCGTGCATTGATAAGTTTTTTTCATCACTCTATTCATCTCAGTAATCCTAGGCTAAGCATTATTACAATCCACTCAATCATAATTTTCGTATTTAAAAATGTCATATCATTCTTGTAAAATGCCTCTTTTTTTACATGTGAAATCGGACGGGTGCACTTAATGCGATGAATATGGTTATTACGAAACAAGAAACTATTTAAAATTGTAGACTAGTGACACTTTTACACTTAAAATTTGCAAGAAAGTAATAATTTCAAAAGATTGTTTCCTTTCAACTAATATTTCTCTTTCTTTTTCCTTCTTTTTTCCTTTCTTTTATATGTATGAAATAAGTATTACTTTCGTGAACATTTTTGACTTCTGGTTTTCGATAAATTTACGCGTTTTGAGATGAATCCTGAACTCAATTTTATTATTTAAAAAAAAAAAAAAAAAAAAAAATCTGTGTTTCTGTGTGTTATCAAAATTTTGAGGGCTTTGTATCTCCCGAAATAATAATAAAATTGCACAAAATTTTATCTTTTACCGGATCTTTATATAAATTTTTGATGATTATATTTCGATATATATTGTCCTTCAGATGGAGCTAATATGCTGCAGTGTCTCCAAAAAGTGCACGAAAAAGTAGAACAAAAGGAGATTCATTGTATAAACTGAACTATAGCATAATTTGGAGAAAATAAATTGCAGCACAGTAGCTCCACCTGCAGGAGAATATAAGGGTGTATCTCTGCTATTATAGTGTGTAAACGCTCCCAACTTCATATTATTATGACTTTTATAGGTATAATTCTCTCTGTGCAGTTTTTTTTTCTTTCTTTCTTCAATTTCAATTTGAAACATCTTCTGAGTGCTATTAGTGAGAGACGAAAAAATATCAGATAAAGAAAGACGCAACAGAGGCTTTTAAAAGTGTCGTATAATTTTCATAAAAAAAAATATTTTTAAACATACCTTCAGCAATCTATAACATGTTTGAATCGTAATATATACATCAAGAAACTAAGATCTATAAATGTGTTACTTATATTTATAATATTCTTGATATATTAAAAAATTACATGTTGACTTCGTCGTCAAACGGATTTTTTTAAGTAAATTACTTGTAAAGATTACATGCAACTGTCCTAAGAAATGAAATCAAGAAAAGGGAAAAATCGAATAGATTTAAAATAACTATACTGTCAGGGGTATATCAAATACAATATTTTCACATGTTTTAAAGATATTTGAAAGAACACGTCTGTGAATGCCATTGGAATTCTTTGATCCAAATGCGTCCCATTGCCAAAAAAAAAATTCGCATTTCTAACTGAAAACACATGAGCATATCTCCGCCAAAATAGTAAAAGTAAGATAGGCGACAAAAATTCAAAGAACCGAAAAGAAAAATATGTAGACGCTGCCACTGACATGCATAAGTCAGAATATTTACAGGATTAAAAATTTCTTATCAACGAAATCATTTGAAGTGGAATTTAGATTATAAAAAAAATATTCAGTGAAATTCAGAGTACAAAAATTATATACAGTGAAATTCAGCAAGGAAATATTACTTTTTTTTTTCTCCCGACTTTTATTAAAACTAGTGAAATAAGTTTGATATTCTTTTTCTATAAAAACTTTTAAATGTAAAAATTTTTTCTCTCTACATCGTTCACTAATTTAATCACCGAACTAGAAATGTTCATTATTTTACTTCTACATACATAAGAAAAAGTATTGGACTTGTGAAAATTTTACACTCCGGTTTTTTTTCAATCCATTTAAACCTTTTGGAACGCCCTGAATGTAATTTAACCATTTTTAGAAAATGTCTGTGCGTTTGTCTGTGTATCTGTATATGTGTGCTTGTTTTATAAAATTTTGTGGTCGCTATATTTTCCGAAACAATGATTAGAATTCTAGAAAACTTAGTCGAACCTTGGAATCAATTACTGCTGATTAAGTTTTGATATATCACTCTTCAGGGTATAATGCTATGCTGAAATTTTCCTCACTTACAATAACTCTATAACTCATCTTTACAGTCTAAAATTTAAAAAAAAAAAATCATTTCTTAAAATGTCTGTAAGGCACCAAATGGACTTTCCTACGACATTTAATGCTTTTCTGAAATGAAAATCGTCTGCATTCACTATGGAAATTTATTTTGAGTCAATATTACGTGAATTTATATAAATAAACACAGAAAAATGTTTTACGACGAATAAAACATATTATTCTTTTTTTTTAACGTTTATTTGTTCTATATAGGTAATATAATGGCAATTCAAATAACTTAGGAACACTTAAGTACATATTTATTTAACATATATATGTAATATGCCAGAATAGTTCTATTTACATATCTACTATTTAATTAATTCGAGTCATTTCTGTGATATTCATTTCTGTAGATAAATAAATAAATTTTTATTTCAAGATTATACCTAATTAAATAATTTATATGTAATTAAAAATAATTTGATACACTGCTATTCATGAAATTTAACATATATTGCATTGAACATGCTCCCACTAAACTGAATATTGTGCATAAGGAATTAAATATAGTGGTATTTCATCACCAATCTAATAAGTTTGATATGTTTCATATTGCTATATGGTTAACAGAATATTTCAAGTTTTAATCGTTTAAATTGCATGTATGTAGAAGTAATACGCAATAAATATTCAAAGAAGCAAATATCAGAATCGATATGAACAATGCATGTTACAGATAGTTGGCATAATATGCTATTTTCTATTCAACAGTATTCTGTATTTGTTCTTATCCTCTCGCATCTAATCTCCTGTTTGGTGGAAGTGGCAATATTAAACACTTTCTTCTTGTTTTGCAAGGAGTGGTAGCTGCTGATAAATATGTATAGGGTTGTTGGAGAAGCGTTTACACCCAGTTATTAACGATTGTAAAACCATTTGTGGCACACGTAATTTTTCAGAAGTATAAAGTTCTTCTTCACTTTATGATTAATAAAAGCAATAAGAATATGATTACCACCGTAAACGAAATCTTCACAATCGTTTTCCAACCAAAAATATTTCAGCATCAGAAATTTCTTGCTAGACATAATTAAACATGGAAAATTTTTGATAAACAGATTTTTTCAAGACTTTTATATATAAAAATATATACTTTAGGATTAATTTGGGTAAATCAATGTTGATATAATTACTACTGTAAATGAAATGACATTTGTAATTCAAGATATTTGTAATTCAAGATATTTCAGAATCCAGATTTTTTAACAGACATAATTAAACAGCAAATTTGCTGACGAACAGATTCTATGGTATTCATTTCACGTTCTTCAAGAATTTTTATATGAAATTCTGTATCATAGCTATACTAATTCAGCGTGCAATTATTCTATCATTTTGTTTTCTAAAGTTGTTTTCTAAAAGTATTGAACGAATAATAATAATAATAATAATCTCATAATGACTTCAACTTGAAGTGCATAAATATTTAAATTATCATGTGCGATGAAGTTTTCATTTATAGGAATAGGGTGATCGGAAAATGTCTGGCCAAAACTTAAAGGAGGGTTACAGGGGACTAATATAAAAGGATTCACAGCACAATGCGTGATTGGAAACGCCGCGGGAAAGTGGTAGAAGGCGCTGTGTAGGACAGTCGGATCATGCCGGTAGTACAGAAGCTGTCTTTCCACGCTCTGATTTCATACAGCATACAACGCTTCACGAATACTGAACTAGCAGATTTCCATCTGACTTCATAAAAAAAAATGAAAAAAATCCGCTTTGCCGGCTTGTTTCGATCCCTCTATCACTTTCACGCGGCGTTTCAGAAACGCATTGTACTGCGAATCCTTTAATTTTCACTCCTTACTTTATGATTCCTTACTTTACTATATTTGATTCTTTACTTTACATTATTTGCATTGAGAGAAAAAAAGCATTGAGAAAATAAATACTAAAATAGTGTGAGAGAGAGAATAAACAATCTAGGTTTCTATATCAAATCAAATTCGGAATTGGAGAAAGGGCGTAAGGAACTTCGTTTCTGACGGGGGACCCCGACCGCACATCATTTATTATTATTATTATTATTATTCTCTTAATTTTTACCATTTATCTGACGTCTTTCCCCATGCACACACTGAAAAAAACGTTCATTTTTGAAAATTGTGATAACGGAAGAAAAAAAAATACATCGTGCATCAGCCGCGCTTTTTGCAAGGGCCGCAACCAAGAAAACAGCTTTTTTTTCCGTAAGGGTCGCGGCTCATATGACGGTTTTTACGGTAGTTGATTTTGATCATATTACTTTAATCACAGCATAACAGTATGATTACATTTGATTTACATTACTTTTAAGTCATTGTACTAGAATTTCTGTATAAATTTCTTAACTTGCTATTACTTATAAAAAATATGGATGTTATGTTTTGATATTTTTTCTCTACCTTTCATTTATGTACGATAATTCAAGATCTTTGAAACATATGTGAATTAACGAAACACTATTATGAAAAATAATATTCATCTTCGAAGAATATATATGTATGTAAATGTTTATAATTTCATACCGTTTAGTTAAACAATCAAGCAAATCTTTATTTAATTTAATATATATATATGTGTGTGTTCAAAATAGAAATATTTTTTTTTTTTTTTTTTTTTTTAATTTATGAAAATGTCAATTCTATTAACTAGACAGAGAAAAATACAATGCACTAAACAACAAGAACAAGTCATTACTATAGGACATAACTAGAACAAACAGAACTCAAATTTATACGCATTACCTTAAGTTTACAAAAGGAACAACAACAAAAATCATACTTAAACTTACTTAGCTTAATTCGATTTTTCAGACTTTCTTAACACTATGAAATAATTTATTGCTGAAAATGCATACGCGAAAAAGAAAATAACTTGCGTTTTACACCATGCAGCTCTCAGAATGCTGCCATCTTTGACTGAAAATAACTTCTTCACAAACTAACCCCATTATTATCTACTCGTAAAGAATGTAAGTACAAAGAAGTACTTAACTGAATACATTCACCTTTAATTGATTAATTCTGAAAAAAAAAATTTTTTTTTACTGATTATTTTATCATTGAACCCAATTGAGTACGCCTGGAATGAAAAGATTATATGGGTCATTGCCAACATAAGGGGTAGAAACCATGTCCCTTAGCCCTCAAAAATAGAAAATATTTTCAATCAGAAAAAAATTTACAACTAGGCTATTTCTTACGATTTTCTCTAGTTGAATATTATTATAAAAGTTTTTAATGTTATTTATTTTTCTTAGAACTCGATTGACAAAACCTGGAATGTCCACTCCGTGGACTGTCCCCAAGGGAAGTCTGCAGAATATAGCATTATTTTCAAGCTTAATATTAATGTTTTTTAATTACATTTTGATTTAAGCAGGACATAATTATCCTTAAAAATATATTTATTAAATTTTAGAGTTATAAAATGAATCTTGTTTTTTTAATTAATTTATAACAAATGTCCCTAATAAAATGCGTCCACTCCGTGGACAACTAGTTAATTTCCCATAAAGTTCAGTAGATGGCACTGTCTGTCACCAGTGTGTAACTGAGAAGAAAGAGGGGGAAGCCATCTTTGTTTTTACCTACATGTGTTGAACTCAATGCTTTATTTCGTTCTGTTAAAATAGATTTCATCTGTGATACCTCTGTTTGGCTATCTCATCAGTCCACTCCGTGGTCAGAGGTATACAAGTAATTATAAGGATTATTTATTATCTAATTATTATTACATTTAAAGATTATAAGACTTAATTCAACACTAAAGTTAAATTGTTCCTGACGTTGTTGCTTTGTTCCTTAAAATTCAAAATCAGACATTCTGTCCACTCCGTGGACTTCCACTCCGTGGACATCATTTGATCACGAAGTGGACACTTCTTTCCACGGAGTGGATACTCTCAAAATTAATCTTAAAAATAGATACATTTGAAAAATAATCTACATAAATTTGATAAATAAATTTTATCCGTTTATTTTTTTAATTTATTTTTTTCTTTTTAATTTTAAAGGTAAAATGTAGAAAAGGTGACATAACACTTTAGAAAAATAATTGCAAAAATATAATTAAATTTAGTTTCAGAAGAAAAAATAAATAAAAATATTTTTGTTTTACAGCAAAACTAAAATTGTTTTGTATTTTTATTAATTGAATAACTATATATATATATATATATATATATATATATATATATATATATATATAAACAATACTTAATATATATATTTATTTTCTTTGCAGAAATTTATTATGCTGTTCAAGAAAAATGGAAATTCGCATGTAACCCAATGCAGGACAAACAAATGTGCACAAACCTTCGCTCAAACTCAGTCAAAAAGAAAATTAGGTGGAGTTGAAAATCAAAAAGATAAGAAAAATAACAAGAAAAGGAAACTTCCCAGCCAAACTACAGAAAAACGTAAAGAACAAAAAAGAAAAAGTATGCAGAGAGCAAGAGACAGACTAATGCTCCTATTACACACAACACGTTTTCACACAACTTTTGAGATAATTGTAAATTTGGCTCAAATCACGTCAATGCCCAGTGTAATAGGAATTGGGAATACGATCAATTTTTTCTGGCAAGTCAGACTGTGATAAACCAGTGAGAAGAAAGCTCTTTATTTACCGAGAAATGACAGCGCCGGCGGGAATTCATTCACTGTTTTCCTCTTCGCTGTCCCATGTCGTCCCCGTTAAAACAGAGATAAATAGGTGTGCCTTGACATGTACTGTACACCGTGTAAACCAGTTTTTCGAACAATTTTTGATTCAACTATTGTAACCTTCTTTCGGTTTACAGCTTTCGAAAATTGGAGCAAAAATTGGATGAAATAAAAGTCGCGTGAAACATCTTTGTGTATAATAAGAGCATAAGAAATGATCCCGCAAGACATGAAGAAGGAAAAGCTAAAGAAAGATAAATATATCACAGAAGGAAGAATACTGTAGTTAAAATGTTTGAACAAATGAAATGAAGTGATAGGAAAAAATGGAAGAACCAAAACAGAAATCAAAGGGAGAGATTGAAGAAACAGAATAATCTTTGAAGAACATCTCAGAGATGATACACCTCCTGAGACACCTCGTTCAGCAGCCATAAACATCACACTACCACAAATTAATCCATCTCTGAAAACAAAACCATCTGTATCATCATCTAGCAGACTAGAAAGTGGAAGAAAAAGGTCGAAAAAGAACAGTGAAAGGCTTTGTGAAGAAAACAAAAAATTGGTTAGGAAGCTTGAAAAACACAAAAAGCATGTGCAAAGATCTAAGGATGTGAAGTCAAAAAATAATACTACTGATTCTGAAAAACCCAAGAGAAAAGTGAAAAAAATTATCACAGAAGCAAATTCAAAAGAAATTGAAAAATGTATTATTTTTGGGGAGGTTATAAAAAAGCCAATAAAAGAAAGTTTTAAAGGCGCAAAATCAAAGAAGAAACTTAAAGAAATCTTCGAAGTTTTAACAGGAAAAATATAGCAAGGAAATACAAGTGTCTTCAACATGTTAGATCAATCACATAAAAAAAAAAAAAGAAAAGAAAGAAAGAATATGCGGAACCAACAATTATTTTCCTGTTATTTTCATTTTTCAAAAGAATTAAAGTAAAAATATTTGTTGATTATTTTCTAAAACACAAGTAAAACAATAAGGATGAAAAGATACAGCTGCAAAATAACTTTCAGGTTTGGATATTTATAAGTGTCCACTCCGTGGTCAGTGATGTCCGCTCCGTTGACACATTAATTTTGAAATTAATTAATTACCAACCAAAAAATAGCTAACGAGATAGCTCATCAAGTAATTTAGATTCATAGTTGTCAAAAAGGAATTAAGGAATTTTTTCAAATTTTTTTGGTAAAATTTTTATATTTTCAAATTAGTCTTCGTTTTCTACCCTTTAGATTGGCAATCACCCATATGCATATATATGTGCGTACATGTGTATGTTGGAGAAATTAAACATCCACATTGGTAAACACTAAACGAATTTACCAAAACCGAAGGTACCTAGCCAAATCCACTTGAACACTATGAAAATTTCGGATTAGATGTTATTGTATAATTTTTATGTAATTTTCCTTTCACAACTTCAAGTTGATAATATTTTGTTTAAAAACTGTTAAAATTAGAAACGAAGTTACGAATTTGATTTTGAGGTTTAAGAGCAAAAGAAATGTTAGAGATTTTAAGAATTTTAGTGATATTGTCAGAAATGTCTTTATACATTATACAATATGTGCCTATATAGCACGATGTTCAGTTTGTATACTATATTATAAAGGCGTTTCTGTATATATTTCTGAATAATTTTTTTAAACTGCTGACTGCATTTTAACATCAAAATCAAATTCGTAACTTCGTTTCTAATTTTAAAACCATTATTCCTTTCTCACACATAACGGTATTGTATACTATATCCCTTGTAAAAGCTGTGAATCTGTCTACTATGTTAGAGAGACTGGACATTGTACTGATATTCTCAGTAAAAAGTATAAACGTGTAATAAAAATGGTGATTTCTGATCAAAATTGGTTAAACATGCAGCTGAAACAGATCGTTTCGTTGACATTGAAAATGTAAAAATTCTAATTTCAGGCTTCTATAATTATCATTCTTTTTTTTTTTTTTTTTTTTTTTTTTTTTTTTGAAAGGATAGGTCACGAAGATTCAATGCGCTTTATTAAATGACGCCTGCGCATTCCATTCAACATAATCCTATTCAGTCCACACCTCCTGTAATAATACCTCCGAATTGAGCTTTACGTTACAGAAGATAGGCTCATTATATTGAGTCAAGACTTCTCATAATATCTATAGGATGGTATAGATTGGGTGTAATCGGCCGATCTTCCGAGACGTAAAGCTCAATTCGGCGGCATTATTATAGATGGTGTTGATCCAGTCCCTTACTTCTACAACTGTGATTTGTGACTTGCTAAATGTAGCACATACTAATGAGATGCTAGGATATAGCATGAAATGTTTATGATTTTAAGTGATTTTAACCTGTATTACATTATGTTTTTAATTAATAAATTCTCTTATTATACTTTTTTTTAACAATTTTTAAATTTAATTAACGAGACGTAATATTTTTTTAAGTATTTAATTATTTTGTTGTTCTGTTTTTCCCTGCCTTTCCGTAATATTAGATCAAATTGAACTTCAGTTAGTTTACTCTTATTTTGAATGATTAAATAGCATCCAAAAGAAATCACTGTGCAGCCAATACAGTAAAAAATGTCTGTGGCAAATTGCATTTAGCATTCATATGAATAACCATGTGAAAATTTCCCTTTCTTTTCAGATTTTTTTTTTTTTTTTTTTTTTTAAGAACAATCTTTTTTTTTTTTTTTTTTTTTTTTTTTTTGCAAATATTCATTTTACTGTTAATAAAAATTATATATATATATAAAAAAAAAAAAAGAATCCTTCTTATAAATTAAAAATCTAGAAAGACAGAAATTTTTATCTCCCTTTTTAGTCCTGTTCTTTACTGACAGGAAAAGAAGTACTGACACCATTTTTTGTAGACCACCCTTAATTTCGAATAATAAGAGGCTGCTATTACAGAATCTAAGAATTTACAAATATGTACCAAAGAAATATCTGTGCCAAAATAATACTCGGATATTAAAAGAAATTCTGTTTGGGAAAGAGATTTTTTAATAGGTTTAATATATTTTAATATAATACTTGTTACAATTCAATTAAAAATACAAGAAACATACAAATAAAATCTGGTTTTAAAAATATGAAATTGAGTTCCTCAACAGCAGTTACTATATTACATTTTTATAATTATCAGTGTCATAGACGTATTTGTTTTACTATGCAATTTTGCAATCGTCTCTAGTTTTTTTTTTTTTTTTTTTTTTTTTTTTGTATTTTCATTATATGAAATATTGTTTCTTTTCTTTTTTCCGACTTCTAATATACACAAGAAGAAAGTAGTAAATGTGTGATTTTTTTTTCTTTAAATAACACCTTTTAACTCAGTTGGAAAGTATCAAAAACATCAACATCGTTTTATTGCTTCCATATTATGAGAAATTCAGCCGAAAGATTTAACTATAATGAAAAAAAAAATAATCCATATACAAAACTGTAAATTAAATAATATGAATACTGTTATATTATTGAAATCTAATGGGAAATTACATTTTTTACATGCATTATAAACATTAGAATAATTCGCATAATATCCCGTTAGTAGTCGCTATCGACAGCGCCACCTATTACAGATTGCGAACTTTTTATTTAATTGTCACCAATAATTTTAAGAAGTGATGTGATCGACGTTAAATCGATTTTATGCGCGTTTTATGTATTTCAAATGCCACTTCCAAAAATTTTTGGTGGCTATTGAATTAAAAAATTTGAAAAAACTGAAGAATGGGCGGCAAATCGACCAACTAGCGACTACTAACGGGATATTTTAAATTTGATAAAATTCTATGCAAGTATCAAATGCAGATCAGAAATTCAAGGCAAATACTGTGCCTGCCTGATTCTTACAATTCAGCTTTTTGTTATACAAGCTAAAACATTATTCTACTTATCTTCTCACTCACCTAGAAATTTCTGAAGTCTAATGCTGTAAAAATGGATGATTCAGATAATCCTAAAGTTAAAATTATATCATCAACATAATTTTTAATAAAACATTAAATAATGTCCCGATGTTTCTGTGGACCACCATAATATTCTCGCGGAACACTAGTGATCCATGGACCACCGGTTGGCGGTCACTGTGTTATAACAATAAATATACATATAACCTAACATTTGATGTCCATAAAAGTGTATTTCACTATTATATTATTTATTGTGTTAAAATTCACTAAATTAATAAATTAAAAGCACTAGTGGATCTGCAGATAAGGAGCCTCAACGTCCTATTTGCGTCAGACATTATTCAATAAGTCATTTTTATTTATTCCTTATTATATAATAGTATATATTCATTCGATCGACTTGCTACTATAATCAGATACATTCCTGAGGGTGGCTGCCGCCCCCTTCAACCCCCACTGTATATCTCTTTGTATGCCTATCTGTATATCATATATATGTATTCTTGATAAACGGCGGTCTTGTATTATTTCCCTGAAATTCATAAATACCAAATGTCATGCAAAAAAATTACATAGCATATCGGAAATATTTTGCGTAACCTTTAAACTAATTACCAATTCGATGCCCACAATTTTCAACAGGAAAACGTGCTTTTAAAATTCTAATAAAATTGCATTATATTTAATGGGGTGTAACCATGTTAAAATACACTTTTAAGAAATACCGACTATAGACCGTAATAGTACGAAATTCTTTTATGTATCCCGGAAAAGTAGCCACAGTTATTATAAACGCCAATAATAAGAATACACCTAATTAATTATAACTCAATAATTTTTCAAACTAATTTGACATCATTTGGATGATTACAGTACTTCCTCGGAATTATTTTGTGTGGTTCCATAAATTATTTTGTCTATACATACCCTTTTTTAAGAGTAAACATAATTTTAAGCATTTTTATAATGTATGTTAATTATATTAAGTTCAATGCAGTATAGACGCATTAAAGTGCGTGCTTAACTAAAAATTTGTCCATAGGCTCTAATGTTACGAAATTCTTTTGTGTGTCTCTGTAAACGCACCATAAACATTGTATACACCAGTAAAAACTATTCAGCTTATTTTGCGTTTAAAATTAATAATTGTTCCAAATTTAACATCGTTTGGATGACTACGTGACACTGTCAGAACACTTTTGTAAGGTCCTGTACATTAAGTAGAAAGCTTAAGAGCACATATTTTCTTCAAACAACATAAGTTTAAGCATCTTATTTGTGATGTAGAAATCACATATATTTTAAAAATTCTCTATTTAATTTTAATTCAAATCTATTTTATCGCTTTATATAATAATTCACTCATGTATTCAATATTAATCTTTAGTAACTGCCGAATTCTTCCTCTATCAGTAAAATAAAAAAAAATGTAAAAGATAATCAATCTCCTAGCATATTCTCATAATGATTTCCTATCATAAAGAGTAACACATGGCTCATTTTATTTATGTTCCTCCGAAATCACAGTAGCCTTATTCCTAACGTAATTTATTCAGTTAGACAAAATATCCTTGAACACAATTAAATTAAAGCTATATTGCGGTTTATTTTTCTCAGGATGAATCTCTGGCGAAATTTGTGATTTTTGATAGGGTTATCATATTATGGCAATCCTACTCCCAGGTATGTAACGTAGATTTTCTTGTACAGGTATGTAACGAAGATTATCTTGTACAGTAGGTAAGATAATATTTCGTAGGATAATTCAGGTATGTAGAGAAGATTTTTTTAGTTAGTGGCAGGTAGATAAAATGTTAATAGAAGTTTCCAATTCGATGGTCTCCATTAGGCCTTATTTTCGTATAGGTGAAATCTACTTGCGTTGATTGCTGCTAGAAATATTATTTACAATTCTTGCATTAAATAACCAAGATTCGATCCAGAGGTGTTAAAAAAAAATGAAATTCAGAGATCAATAAAGATTTGACAAAAATGTGCACAGTTTTCTTTATTGACTTGCTGCATAAAATAAGGAGGGAAGGTGCCCCTAACGTATAAATATTTTAGGGACTACATCCGTATCTTCTACGCAGGAGCGATCAGAGAAGAATGATGAAGTTTCAGCCAAATTCAAATTATTGTTACATATTGGCATTTAATTTCATCGCCAGCAAGAACACATAAAAGTGGTTTTTCAAAGATACGTTACACTGAAATTAAGCTAACAATTTTGAATACAGAGTAGGATTGCCATAATATGATAACCCTATCAAAAATCACAAATTTCGCCAGAGATTCATCCTGAGAAAAATAAACCGCAATATAGCTTTAATTTAATTGTGTTCAAGGATATTTTGTCTAACTGAATAAATTACGTTAGGAATAAGGCTACTGTGATTTGGGAGGAACATAAATAAAATGAGCCATGTGTTACTCTTTATGATAGGAAATCATTATGAGAATATGCTAGGAGATTGATTATCTTTTACATTTTTTTTTATTTTACTGATAGAGGAAGAATTCGGCAGTTACTAAAGATTAATATTGAATACATGAGTGAATTATTATATAAAGCGATAAAATAGATTTGAATTAAAATTAAATAGAGAATTTTTAAAATATATGTGATTTCTACATCACATATTTCTCCCCTTCACCCAGAAAAAATTTTATGAAGAGAGAAATTTTTTATATGTTCTTGCTGTTACATGAGTAAAATATTTATTATAATACTAGATGATATTACTGTTATATGAGTGTAATTTTCTCTAAAAATGTAAAAATATAAAGAACTTCAATGAATATTATACGAGGCACACATCCCATACAAAAATATAAGAAATAACGTACGCTAGTTTAATTTTCTTGATTGCAAAGTAATGATGTTAAAATGCGTTTAAATGAAATTCACCCCATACGCCTTTATGTTAAGTATTTTGGCGTGTCCCTGTACACAATCCATAAAAAGTATAGACATAAAAATTATATAGCTATTTCTATACTGAGCCTGAATGTGTGTGTCAATTTACAAGTAAATCGGAGAATTTTTGCGACCGCTATTGCGGTACATACAAATTCTGCCCATTGGCCATAATGATAACAAAACATTTTGTGTGTCCCTGTACATGAACTACAAATGAAATACACACCCAAAACTATACAGCAAGAACTCTGTGTGCTTCATAAATATGTGTACCAAATTGCAAGTCAATAGGGTGACTTTTGCGGCCGCTATTGCGGTTCATACAAATTCTTCCCATAGGCCGTAATGATAAAAAAGACTTTGGTGTGTCCCTGTACACGAACTACAAACGGAATGCACACCCAAAACTATACAGCTAATTTTGTGGGGATCATGAACATGCGTACCAAATTTCAAGTCAATAGCGTGATATTTGCGACCGCTATCGTACGACAGACAGACAGACAGACGAACAGACGAATTTCCAAAATCTTTTTGAGCCTCAACAAAGAGCCTCCTCTGACGTTTCCACAAAAATTGGAAGTCAATAGCTTGATTTTTGCAGTGGCTATCGCGGTACATACAGATTCGTCCCATAGGCCGTAATGATAAGAAAAACTTTGGCGTGGCCCTGTACACGAACTACAAATGTAATACACACCTAAAACCATACAGTTAATTTCGTTGGGCTCACGAATATGTGTACCAAATTACAAGTCAATAGCGTTACTTTTTCGACCGCTATCGCGCGACATACAAATTCTTCCCATAGGCCGTAATGATAAAATAACATTGGCGTGTTCCTTGCACACGAACTACAAATGGAATGCACACCCAAAACTATTCAGCTAATTTCGTGGGGAGCATGAACATGTGTACCAAATTTCAAGTCAAAAGCTGGTTTTGTGCGGCCGCTATCGCGCGACAAACACACAGACAGACAGACAAACAGATGGAACCCAAAACAGTTTTGAGTTTTAACAGAGGGCCCATAGACCTTATATATAAGGTCTATCAGAGGGTCTCCACTGACGTTTCGGCAATTATTCTGAGATTCACTTTAATGAGAAAAAAAAAATATTTTTTTTTTTAATCCAGTGTGCTTTAATACTTTGTCGGCTTTAGAATCTGCAATTTTTTTTTTTTTTTTTTTTTTTTTTTTTTTTTTTTTTTTTTTAATTTACCTTGCTAATTAATTTGATGATATTATACTTTATCTGGAGTATTCCTAAGAAAATCTATACATCATTTAAAAGCAATTTTCTTTTCAACTTCTTAAAAAAAAAAAAAAAAAAAAATACTGGTATGATTATGTAATTAGGGAAAAATTAATAATTTATGAAAATTATATAAGCCTTGTTAGTTTGCCAACTATAGAATATAGAATCATGTTAATAAAAAAAGGTAAAGAATTTGGTTGTGAGATTTTACATCTGATTATTCTTTCCCAGTGGATGCTTCCATAATGTCTCCTAGGTTTTCGACACGCAAAGTGAAATTTCGATTTCTTTTATATTTAAATGTTGTTTATGAAGACATAACGATGTAAATTATTATTTAGTTTCTTATCAAATTCATTTATTTTTCAGTCAATAATTAGGGTTTATGCAACCAGTCCGTTAATTGTTACCAATAACTCACACACATACGAGAAATTTGTTGCCTAAAATATTTTCATACACTTTTTTTTTCCTAGCCATGTTATTAAAAAAAGGGAAAAAAAAATTTTTTTAATAAATACAAATTGTTGGTTAAAAAAGAAAAACAAAAGAAAGAAGGGAAAATGTTTTTAATACGGATTCACTTATTTGGAACGAGTTTTTAACTCCAATATTCTGTGTTTGTTTTGAAACTTTAAAAATTAGCTCAATAACCGACATCGATGTATTTCTATCTTTACTTGTGAATGTATGAGTCATATGCATTCCCCCCCCCTCCCCACACTGCACTATTTTTACTGAACATACATATATAAGGAAAATATTGTAATTTGAGATTTTAGTGTATCTACACATTTTGAGGTCCCCCGATTTCACAGTTGTTATTTTTACGATGATGTATGTGTGTATCTATGTGTGTATGTATGTGAGTGAACACGATATAGTCTAAACGCTTTGTTCGAATGAGCTGAAAGTTGGTAGGTATATTATAGGTCACCGTCACACAAACCCTATTGATTTTCGTGAATCTAACGCTTATAGATTTTTTTTTTTTTTTTACAGGGACACAAAAAAAAAATATTTATCATTATGGCTTATGGATCCAAATTTTTAACCCTATAAGCATTAAGCCCGTCTTTTTCCGGCATGCATAGTTAAAATAAAAGGCTGTTGAAGCTAAATTTTGAAATATATGTAGCTTTTTTCAAGAAAATAAGATTAATAAACATGTGTTGTATACAGTATTAAATTCTCATATTTATACTGTGCATAGAACTAATTTTATGAATCATTAAACAGATATACCGAAAAACGGCTAACGCTGAAGTGCGATAGCGTCTAAATACCTTATTCGATTGATCTGAAAATGTATACACATGTTATAAGTCACCGTCGTATAAACTATATTGATTTTTATAAATCTAGCCCTTATAGTTTTTTTTTTTCTTTTTCAGAGACACAACGAAAAATTATTTATCATTTTACCCTATGGGCTCAATTTCTTTAAAGTGCAACAGCGTCTAAACGCCTTATCCGATTGAGCTGAAAATTTATATACATGTTATAGATCACTGTCACACAAATTTTGAAGGATCTAGCACTTATAGTTCTTTTACAGGGACAAAAAGAAAATTTCTTTATAATTGTGGCTTATTGGCTCAAATTATTTAAAATGCTATAACGTCTAAAAGAAAGCTGAAAATTTATATGCATGTTATTGGTCACAGTCCCAGTAACTGTATAGATTTTGGTGAGATTGGTCACTTCTAGATTTTTACAGTTAGTTAACGAAATTTTCTACATTATTATGATGTATGAGCTCAAATTACTTGAAAGAGAACAGCGTTAAATTAAACAACATACTATATACAGAAAAATATCAAACACTGTAAGTAGATAAGAAACACCGGTTCTAGCCCAGGCGGCGGAGGGACCTCTGACTTAATCGTGAAACGTGACGAGGGTGTTAATGAGGAAATTTAATTAAAAAAATTAATGAGTGATTTTTTGTAAAAGGTGACGATGGTTTTAAAGCGATATTTTGCGGTAGAATGAAAAAAGCAGGATATTGTTTGTGAGTCATTAGAAAATTAATTAGGGAGTTAATTAAGAAATTAATTAGGAAATTAATTAAGAAATTAATTTGAAAAAATTGAGAAATAAAAAAGGAGTCGATTGAATTTAAGAATGTGGATGCGAATATACCATGAAAGAAATAGAGTGGTCTGACTGGGGCTCGAACCCGGCATCTTGCAGTAAAAATATTTCCATAAGGCAGTAGTTTTCACGTGTGTGAGTGATTTTTATAGTATATGTCTGCACTGTTCTTTTAAAACTATGAATGCTAGTGTCCGAAAAGAATTCAATCGTTTTAATGATATTAATTAGAGAATAATAATTAAGAAAAATATTAATTAAGGATCTTCTTGTAAAAAATCATCAAATATTTTCCGAAAAAAGACAATGAAAGCAAAAATTAAGTAGAAAGAATGTAAGAAAGCTTAGAAACATAGAGTCCTGACTGGTATTCGAACCCATCACCTTGCTGTAAAAAATATTTCAGTAGTTTCCGCGTATGTGTGAGCGATTTTCCTATTATATGTCTGCACAAATCTTTTTTAAACCTATGAATGTTATTGCTAGAAAATAATTCAATTGTTTAAATAATATTAATTACAGAATAATATTTAAAATAAAATAATAATTGAAGATCTTGAAAAAAATCATCAAATATTTTATGAAAAATGACAAGGAGAGTAAAAATTAAGTATAAATAATGAAAGAAAGTGTAGCAATAGAGACACCTGACTGAGATTCGAACCCGGCGCCTGTTTGAAGTGAGGAAACAGTAGTTTACAAGTACTTTAACGACTGTTCTTTAGAAATATACCTACGCAGATCTTTTTAAACCTAAGAATACAAATGTTTGAGAACGACTCAACCATTTAAATAATATTAATTACAGAATAATTAAAAAATAATAATTGAAGATCTTGCAAAATTCGCTAATATTTTATGAAAAAAGATGATGTATGTGAAAATTAAGTTTTAAGATGTTTAAAATCTCAAATGTATAAGTGAAATTAAATTAGAATGAAAGACGAGAATTGTTTTTTGAAAGATAACTAAAAAGAGTGATTAAAATTTCTTATTAATTACTTAATTGAAGAAAGTTCGTTAAAAAAATACTTTTCATCATAAAGATTTTTTTAATTGTGAATACTAACTAGCATCCATTTTAAACTGTATATATTTTTTACTAAATAGAATAAAGATCGACTTAATTCGCCAATGGTGACGTCACAATGTTTTTAGGGAAGAAGGTGACCATCCCTTTAAGCATTTTCTTAGAATCGGGGGAGATGCTATTGTACATTCAATACAAGAAAGAGGAGGAAAAATACCAGTTTTGTCGCTACCTTTAACCGTGTTTAAATTTGATTATTGTTAGACGTTTTAAAAATATAAATTCATTTCTTTCTATCTTTAGAAGAATCTTATTGATTATTTGATATACAATATGGGAATATAATAACTTTTAATAATAGACATTTTCAGTAGATTTTTACAACTTCAGAAAATCAAAAGTTTTTAGGTATAAATTGGAACTTTTTCGAATAATCCTTCACATATTAGACTAATGATCCCTTAACTCATTGTATTTTTTATCTATAGTTTATCCATTTTTACTATAACTCCCTTGCATTTCTTTAGTGTAAACCCGTGAAATTTTACCAATAAATTCAGAAATAGGGTCGTAAAAATAAGAATTCGGCATGATTTTAAATAAATTTTCGGATATATCTACAAAAATGTTAGAGTATTTGGCGATAATTCAGATTTGGTGAGAAACACCTAGTATTAATTTCGAGTGGAGTAAAATTTTGTCACATTCTAACTTATTTTCGCGGAGTGAAGACATGTGTTTTTTAACCTGAATTCAGTGTTACATATTGGTAATTTTAATTCGTGTTAGAGATGAGTCTACCCGTAGAGATACCTATTTTAAATCAACCGTTAACCCAATCGCGAATAGATGACAAGAATTTGTGCAAATTTCCGATATGTCCAACTTGTGATAGAACTTTTTGTAAAAAGTCAAATTTAATTCGACATTTGAAGGTTCATACGGGTGTGAAACCTTTTATTTGTAATGTATGTCAAAAATCATTTAGAAGACCCGACGATTTGAAAAGACATTTAAAAATTCATGAAAAGACTCTTACAGAATATGAATGTGAACAATGTAGTGAAAGTTTTAATCACAAGTATGATTTATCGATTCATGTTAGAAAAAATCATAAAAAGACTTTATCTAAGCATGTTTGCGATGCATGTAGTGAAATCTTCAGATGGAAATATGAATTATTGAAACATATAAGAAAAAATCATCGAAAACCTTCGCCCCAACATTTATGTGAATCATGTAATGAAGTATTCAATAGTAAAATTGATTTGTATTGTCATTTACGTACTTCAGTCAGGCATCAGTCAACACCAAAGACTGTAGAAAATTCTTCCCAAGATCCACTTAAGGAGAAAACTAAGTTTTTTAAAAGACGAAGTGCTGTTATTGTACATACATCCACTATCTTTGACAATGAAAATAATGATATGAATTTGTCATCATATTTTAATAATTTAAGAACTAACATTTTAACCGAATTGAACTTTCAATTAAGTGATAAAAAAGGAATGAAATGGTTTATAATTGTTAAACCCACCCTTAAACATTCTATGAATGGTAAAGAAGAATTTATTTCCCATCATTTGCAATCAAAAACCTTTACTACATCTTCATCATGTGATTTGAATAATGATCTTGAAAATGGTTTCAACAAAATGATAGAAAGTTTTGAAGAATTTACTGATCAAGAATCAGGTTGTACTTTAGTTGAAATTAGCAAATTACAACTTTGTATGGTAAAATTTTAACTCATGTATCACCTATCCCATGTAATTTCATTATATTCAATAAATTGAAAAACAAAAGTTTCTACATAATTTGTTAAATAAAACCCAACATTAATTATTTTAAGGCATATTCCCTAAGAATTATTCAATAATCTATGACAAATAAAGACTTCTCAACTACATTTTTACTACTTTTCACTACTTTCTACCACTTTAACATAGTGAAATGCCCCACGTCAATGCTACCTCTCACACAATTTTTCTTTACAGATAGCAAGTTTGTAAATGATGAAAGCTAACTTTGAAAAATTCAGAGTTGAAAAAAATATTAATGTATGTTTTATTAAATACATCCACCTTCACAGATACATACTTAAGTTTTCTAAGTGCATGTAAACATACTTAAAAAATATTATAACCAAGTATTGTAGATTACAAATATATGTATACTTTAAAAATTTTACAAAGCTTTTAGAAATTAAGATAACTTATTCTTGAATAAAAATATAAGAAACCCATTTTCACAATAATAAGATTGAAAATGTAAGATGAAATCACAAAATTACCAACATAAGATACTGCAAGTATTTAAAAAATTATGAAGTATGAAATTTTAATGTTTCACATGTGTTAATAACGCATCTTATTTTACAAAGTACTAAGTTTTTTAAAATCATTTAGTTTGAAGTTTTTCAAACATATGCTTATAAACCGAAATTTTTGTGAATGAAGAATTTTTTACACAAAGTATTTTAGAAAAAATATCATCTCAGAAATTAATTAACTTATTTTTAGAATAAAAATATAGGAAACTTGTTTTTTCTAACGATAAGAATGAAAATGTAAGATAAAATCTCATTCTTACCTACATAAGAGACTGCAAGTATTTAAAAAAATATGAAGTATGTAATTTTAATCTTTCACACAGCTTATTTTACAAAGTACTTAGTTTTTTAATGTCATTTAGTTTGAAGTTTTTCAGACATATGCTTATAAACTGAAATTTTTGTGAGTGAAAAATTTTTTACACAAAGTGTTTTAGAAAAAATATCATCTCAGAAATTAATTAACTTATTTTTAGAATAAAAATATAAGAAACTTATTTTTTCTAATGATAAGAATGAAAATGTGATATAAAATCTCATTCTTACCAATTTAAGAGACTGCAAGTATTTGAAAAATTATGAAGTATGGAATTTTAATGTTTCACATTGCATCTTATTTTACAAAGTACTAAGTTTTTTAAAGTCATTTAGTTTGAAGTTTTTCACATATATGCTTATAAACGAAATTTTTGTAAATGAAAAATTTTTACACAAATTATTTTAATACAAATACTATCTCAGAAAAATTAACTTTTACTTTTTAGATTGAAAATGTAAGATAAAAATCTAACACTTATCAAATTTAGAAGCTGCAGATGTATAATGAAATCATGAACTTGAAACTTTAAGTATTGTCAACCTACCTTCTTTGAAAATACTAAACCATAAGTTTCGACAAATCTATAATCAACTGTTAAAAAACATAGATATTAGAATATTTTTTACCTTAAAATGTTTAACGTTGATGCTACATCTATAAAAATACAGAGCGAAAGTGTACAAATTATCTGTTTAGACATGTTGATAAACTAGAATTTTCCACAAGATTCGAGTATTATAGCAAGGTATGGGATAATATTTGGCTAAATTTCCACTAATATTGGCGATAGTTATAAAAATTTGGTATGAAATAAGAGAATTTGGCGTAAATTCTTAAGTAAAACTGATGAACGAAGAAAAAATTTGAATTAGTTACAATCTTTTCTCGCTGTAGAGTTGTCTAAGTTCTCATACTTAGTAGTTTTTAAAGTCTTACTTTTAGAGTGATTTTTTTATACTTTGCTAAACTGAAGTACAAAATGGATAATACTTTACCGTCTGAGGAGACACACGTTTCTGTTCAACAAACCCCTTCATCAAGTTTTGAGGATGAGAAGTTATCTAAACTTTTTATTTGTCCAACTTGTAAGAAGCCATTTTTAAAAAAATCCTATCTTACTAGACATGTTAAGGTTCACAATGATATTAAACCTAATATTTGTTACGTGTGCGAGAAAGGATTTGTTACTTTACATCGTTTAAAAAGACATATGGAAACCCATAGAAAAATTTCCATAAGACACAAATGTGAATATTGTATTGAAAATTTCAATCGCAAGTGTGATTTATTTAAACATAAGGGATTATTTCATCAAAAAGTCTTAAATGAACATGTATGTATTACTTGTAAAGATGCTTTTAAACACAAGTATGAATTAGAAAAACACAAGAGGGTGCATTATCGTAAACCTGAGTATCTATGTGAGGAATGTTCTATAACCTTTTCAACTAAACATGCTTTTTCAAAGCATAAGCGTAAAAGTCATAAAAAGACTTTGCATACATACTGTTGCGACGAATGTACCGATACTTTTTCAAATAAACGACATTTTTTAAAACATAAAAGAAATATGCATAAAAAATCTTCAATGCAAACTAGATGTGATGAATGCAGTGAAACTTTTCAGTATAAGTATGAATTATTGCAACATAAGAGAAAGAATCATCCTAAAGACTTTAACATACGTAGAAATTGTAATGAACGAAGTACTAACAATGGATTACCAACAGTTAATAATGACAGTGAGAATCTGGACTTGTTAAATTTTTTGGATAATTTTCACACTGAATGTATAAATGATGTTTTTGACTTACCTTCCAACAACTTTCAGAATGGAAATATAGACTTAGACTTCAAAAATTTTTTAAACAATTCGAATGTAGAATATACAAGTGAAAATAATGTTGATGACTTATCCACCAAAGATGAAAATAAGGACTTAAATAATTTTAACCTGATACAAACTGATTTACCTCTAGTAAACTATGATAATGAAAGTCTGAACTTGTTAAATTTTTCGTATAACTCTAATCCCAATTGCTTGAATGTTTTTTCTGCTAACAACGAAAATATGAATTCGAATAATTTTAGTGCGAAGGAAAATGAGTTAGTGACAGATAACTTTAACAATGAAAATCTAGACTTGCTAAATTTTTTGAATAACTTTAATACTGAATGTATGAACGATATCCCAACAATATAGATTTGCTGTCTTGTATTATTGTGAATGAATTTCAAATAAAAAGATTTTAATGAAAATGGTTTGTTTTAATTTTTATAACAAAATCACCTTTTATATAATATTTTCTATTAGAATACAAACTTAAGCGTTAACTTTTTGAAATAAAGCATGTAAAAAGTTTACTTGGATATTAGAGATATACTTTTTTAATTACTGTAGAAGTATTGTTTGAGTATAATATTTAAACACTAAGTAAAATTTATGCGCAATACTAGTTTTATAAACTATCAAACTTACATCGAAGAAGAAAAAACTTGTAAAATTGTTTTGCCACTCAATTGTAAAGTACTTGTAAAAATCCTAAATGAATTTATCTTATTAACAATTTTCTGAAAAACTAACTTATAAAAATTTTAGATATAATTATGAAGTTAGTATTTTCCTAAGTATCACGTTTGAATCTTACTTTGAATATGCATCATCAAAGTGTTTTGTATTTTAACTAAAATCACAATCTCTATTCCAAAGAGTGTAAAAATAATGTTATAGTAACAACTTAAACTTTTATATATAGATACTTTCACGATTGTATTTTAACTTTTTTTTATTTTTTAGAATACAGAAAATATTTTGTAAGAATTGTGAAAGCTTAATTTTAGAAGTTTGTGAAATTTCACAAAATTTTTTAAACATTTTTATCAAATGTTTTCTTTATGTCACATCACTTAGAAAAATGAAACTGTTTTTTAACAGAATTACTATCACAAAACATTAAGTTAGAAAATTTCTAGATAAAACTTATAAGATACGAAAAACCATATGTCAAGTAATAACAAAAGGTGTATATGCTTTCAAGTTTAGACATGGTTCAACAAGCTTGAGGAGACACTAACACCTGTAGCTGACGTCATAACCCCTATGGCGTAACTTTTCCCCTATCACTACGTCTCAAATGTATAATTTAACAAAAAGTACTTATGTCAACCCACAGTTCCTATCTTGTATTATTTTACTTTGTGTATAAAATGAATGATCTGTAAAAAAAACTTTGTCATTTTTATACACTTTGAAGTAAAAATTTTCTCCATAAACATCAAATTATATTTTACAAATATGAATTGATATGTATTTGTTTTAAATACCACTAAGTTACATTATACCAAAGTATAATTTCTAATATTTAAGCAATCCCCACTTTACAAAAATTAACTTGTATGCATTTCTAAGTCTTTAATAAAAATCTTTAACTTTTTTTATCTCAAAGACTTTAAACTATTCGAGATATCTGCAGCTTAAGTGCAATCCAATACTATTTGCATAACAATGTGGAATATCATATGTTAAGAAAATCTTAAATTTTGACTAAGTTACTCTCAGTGAAAGTATATTAAGATTACTTTGCTAAAATTTACTAAGTATTATAATATTTTTCAGAAATGAAAAATTGTGTAAAATTTACTATGTGTTTCACTAAAGAAGAGAATTACACTAAAATTACACTACTTGCAGTCTCTTAAATTGGTAAGAATGAGATTTTATATCACATTTTCATTCTTATCATTAGAAAAAATAAGTTTCTTATATTTTTATTCTAAAAATAAGTTAATTAATTTCTGAGATGATATTTTTTCTAAAACACTTTGTGTAAAAAAATTTTCACTCACAAAAATTTCAGTTTATAAGCATATGTCTGAAAAACTTCAAACTAAATGACATTAAAAAACTTAGTACTTTGTAAAATAAGCTGTGTGAAAGATTAAAATTACATACTTCATATTTTTTTAAATACTTGCAGTCTCTTATGTAGGTAAGAATGAGATTTTATCTTACATTTTCATTCTTATCGTTAGAAAAAACAAGTTTCCTATATTTTTATTCTAAAAATAAGTTAATTAATTTCTGAGATGATATTTTTTCTAAAATACTTTGTGTAAAAAATTCTTCATTCACAAAAATTTCGGTTTATAAGCATATGTTTGAAAAACTTCAAACTAAATGATTTTAAAAAACTTAGTACTTTGTAAAATAAGATGCGTTATTAACACATGTGAAACATTAAAATTTCATACTTCATAATTTTTTAAATACTTGCAGTATCTTATGTTGGTAATTTTGTGATTTCATCTTACATTTTCAATCTTATTATTGTGAAAATGGGTTTCTTATATTTTTATTCAAGAATAAGTTATCTTAATTTCTAAAAGCTTTGTAAAATTTTTAAAGTATACATATATTTGTAATCTACAATACTTGGTTATAATATTTTTTAAGTATGTTTACATGCACTTAGAAAACTTAAGTATGTATCTGTGAAGGTGGATGTATTTAATAAAACATACATTAATATTTTTTTCAACTCTGAATTTTTCAAAGTTAGCTTTCATCATTTACAAACTTGCTATCTGTAAAGAAAAATTGTGTGAGAGGTAGCATTGACGTGGGGCATTTCACTATGTTAAAGTGGTAGAAAGTAGTGAAAAGTAGTAAAAATGTAGTTGAGAAGTCTTTATTTGTCATAGATTATTGAATAATTCTTAGGGAATATGCCTTAAAATAATTAATGTTGGGTTTTATTTAACAAATTATGTAGAAACTTTTGTTTTTCAATTTATTGAATATAATGAAATTACATGGGATAGGTGATACATGAGTTAAAATTATACGATACAAAGTTGTAATTTGCTAATTTCAACTAAAGTACAACCTGATTCTTGATCAGTAAATTCTTCAAAACTTTCTATCATTTTGTTGAAACCATTTTCAAGATCATTATTCAAATCACATGATGAAGATGTAGTAAAGGTTTTTGATTGCAAATGATGGGAAATAAATTCTTCTTTACCATTCATAGAATGTTTAAGGGTGGGTTTAACAATTATAAACCATTTCATTCCTTTTTTATCACTTAATTGAAAGTTCAATTCGGTTAAAATGTTAGTTCTTAAATTATTAAAATATGATGACAAATTCATATCATTATTTTCATTGTCAAAGATAGTGGATGTATGTACAATAACAGCACTTCGTCTTTTAAAAAACTTAGTTTTCTCCTTAAGTGGATCTTGGGAAGAATTTTCTACAGTCTTTGGTGTTGACTGATGCCTGACTGAAGTACGTAAATGACAATACAAATCAATTTTACTATTGAATACTTCATTACATGATTCACATAAATGTTGGGGCGAAGGTTTTCGATGATTTTTTCTTATATGTTTCAATAATTCATATTTCCATCTGAAGATTTCACTACATGCATTGCAAACATGCTTAGATAAAGTCTTTTTATGATTTTTTCTAACATGAATCGATAAATCATACTTGTGATTAAAACTTTCACTACATTGTTCACATTCATATTCTGTAAGAGTCTTTTCATGAATTTTTAAATGTCTTTTCAAATCGTCGGGTCTTCTAAATGATTTTTGACATACATTACAAATAAAAGGTTTCACACCCGTATGAACCTTCAAATGTCGAATTAAATTTGACTTTTTACAAAAAGTTCTATCACAAGTTGGACATATCGGAAATTTGCACAAATTCTTGTCATCTATTCGCGATTGGGTTAACGGTTGATTTAAAATAGGTATCTCTACGGGTAGACTCATCTCTAACACGAATTAAAATTACCAATATGTAACACTGAATTCAGGTTAAAAAACACATGTCTTCACTCCGCGAAAATAAGTTAGAATGTGACAAAATTTTCTCCACTCGAAATTAATACTAGGTGTTTCTCACCAAATCTGAATTATCGCCAAATACTCTAACATTTTTGTAGATATATCCGAAAATTTATTTAAAATCATGCCGAATTCTTATTTTTACGACCCTATTTCTGAATTTATTGGTAAAATTTCACGGGTTTACACTAAAGAAATGCAAGGGAGTTATAGTAAAAATGGATAAACTATAGATAAAAAATACAATGAGTTAAGGGATCATTAGTCTAATATGTGAAGGATTATTCGAAAAAGTTCCAATTTATACCTAAAAACTTTTGATTTTCTGAAGTTGTAAAAATCTACTGAAAATGTCTATTATTAAAAGTTATTATATTCCCATATTGTATATCAAATAATCAATAAGATTCTTCTAAAGATAGAAAGAAATGAATTTATATTTTTAAAACGTCTAACAATAATCAAATTTAAACACGGTTAAAGGTAGCGACAAAACTGGTATTTTTCCTCCTCTTTCTTGTATTGAATGTACAATAGCATCTCCCCCGATTCTAAGAAAATGCTTAAAGGGATGGTCACCTTCTTCCCTAAAAACATTGTGACGTCACCATTGGCGAATTAAGTCGATCTTTATTCTATTTAGTAAAAAATATATACAGTTTAAAATGGATGCTAGTTAGTATTCACAATTAAAAAAATCTTTATGATGAAAAGTATTTTTTTAACGAACTTTCTTCAATTAAGTAATTAATAAGAAATTTTAATCACTCTTTTTAGTTATCTTTCAAAAAACAATTCTCGTCTTTCATTCTAATTTAATTTCACTTATACATTTGAGATTTTAAACATCTTAAAACTTAATTTTCACATACATCATCTTTTTTCATAAAATATTAGCGAATTTTGCAAGATCTTCAATTATTATTTTTTAATTATTCTGTAATTAATATTATTTAAATGGTTGAGTCGTTCTCAAACATTTGTATTCTTAGGTTTAAAAAGATCTGCGTAGGTATATTTCTAAAGAACAGTCGTTAAAGTACTTGTAAACTACTGTTTCCTCACTTCAAACAGGCGCCGGGTTCGAATCTCAGTCAGGTGTCTCTATTGCTACACTTTCTTTCATTATTTATACTTAATTTTTACTCTCCTTGTCATTTTTCATAAAATATTTGATGATTTTTTTCAAGATCTTCAATTATTATTTTATTTTAAATATTATTCTGTAATTAATATTATTTAAACAATTGAATTATTTTCTAGCAATAACATTCATAGGTTTAAAAAAGATTTGTGCAGACATATAATAGGAAAATCGCTCACACATACGCGGAAACTACTGAAATATTTTTTACAGCAAGGTGATGGGTTCGAATACCAGTCAGGACTCTATGTTTCTAAGCTTTCTTACATTCTTTCTACTTAATTTTTGCTTTCATTGTCTTTTTTCGGAAAATATTTGATGATTTTTTACAAGAAGATCCTTAATTAATATTTTTCTTAATTATTATTCTCTAATTAATATCATTAAAACGATTGAATTCTTTTCGGACACTAGCATTCATAGTTTTAAAAGAACAGTGCAGACATATACTATAAAAATCACTCACACACGTGAAAACTACTGCCTTATGGAAATATTTTTACTGCAAGATGCCGGGTTCGAGCCCCAGTCAGACCACTCTATTTCTTTCATGGTATATTCGCATCCACATTCTTAAATTCAATCGACTCCTTTTTTATTTCTCAATTTTTTCAAATTAATTTCTTAATTAATTTCCTAATTAATTTCTTAATTAACTCCCTAATTAATTTTCTAATGACTCACAAACAATATCCTGCTTTTTTCATTCTACCGCAAAATATCGCTTTAAAACCATCGTCACCTTTTACAAAAAATCACTCATTAATTTTTTTAATTAAATTTCCTCATTAACACCCTCGTCACGTTTCACGATTAAGTCAGAGGAGGTTGCTCCGAGCTCCGCAAAGGTCGTGAACATGATTGACACGCTCCGAGCTCCGCGCGACACCCGCACGACTTGCCGGTCCCTCGGTCCCTCCGCCGCCTGGGCTAGAACCGGTGTTTCTTATCTACTACTGTATTATAATATTTTCTTTTGTTTATTTAAGGATTTTTTTTTTTTTTTTTTTTTTTTTTTTTTTTTTTTTACTTTATTTATACAACTATTAATTACTCAATGTTTGAAAAATCGAGTGAAGTCACTCCAGATTTTTTCTAATAAGAAATCGAATGTAGAGTCGGACTTAATTAGTTTGATCTGAAAGAATTGCTGTACTTTTTTATCACTTATGACGTTTACTTATTAGTTCCCCATCATACTATAGGTATGGGAAACTTAGGTAATCGTGAAAATTTTCGACGGACTTTTGACTTTTTTACATGTTTTCAAGTGTGAGGAATCCAAAAATATCAATATAGGTATGGTGTCCGTCTGTAGGGTGTCCGTTAGTTTGTTAATCCGTCAATGTGTTAGTCCGTTAGTCCGTTTGTGTGTTAGTATGTTAGTCTGTGTACACAATATCTCACGAATAAATGATCGCAGAGAGGTCGAACCAGTTTTGAAGTATTAGTTATGACACTGGCAAGAATCCTATTCATTCGCAACATTTTAATTAAAAAACTTGTGAAGTTATTCGAAATTTACGATTTTCTTAACATGGGTAAATAGGGAAGAATTTCACTTAAACGTGCATGAAAAGAAATATTTTTATCGTAAAGATGAAAAATAGTTTTTAAATACCAGTTTTGATGCCAGGATGGACATCATAAACTATAAACATGCTACTTTGAAAATTTCGCAAATTATTCGAAATTTACGAATTTCTTAACAAGGCAGAATACAGCAAATTTTCCCATAAATGTCCTTTTAGAGGGATATAATATTTTGAGGGATAAATTTTATATAAGTTGCTGGTATAAACATCCTTGACTATGAATGTTCCCATTTAAAACTTTCGTATTTCACTGGAAATTTACGATTTACTTAATATGGCGGAATAGAGCAAAATTTCGCATAAACGTCCACTTTGAGGGATATTTTCACCGGAAAGATGTCAGAACACTTTTAAAATATCGTTTGAGAAAGACTAATTCATAGTCAGGGCATAAACATCTATGGCTATGAATTTTTTAATTTAAAAATTTCGTAAGTTATTTGGAATTTACGATTTACTTAGCATGACAGAATAGGGCAAAATTGAGTATAAACGTCCAATTTGAGGATCATA
This sequence comes from Salticus scenicus, assembly GCA_963930645.1. Lineage (NCBI taxonomy): Eukaryota > Metazoa > Arthropoda > Arachnida > Araneae > Salticidae > Salticus > Salticus scenicus. Next base: position 322,499,140 of record OZ005654.1, read on the forward strand.
ACTATATCAGACAACTTCAAAATGACATTTATGATACTGGTTTGAACATCATTGACTACAAATATTCTAACAGGAAATGTTCTTAAGTTATTCGAAATTTAAGAATTTATTAACATAGCAAGATGGGGCGATATTCCATATAAATATGCATTTTGAGGATTGCTGCATTGGGAATAGTAGCATGTAAACTAAGCTACGAAATTAACTCCAATAAAATAAATTAATAGATTCGAATAAGATAAATACATCAAACTGAACGGTGGGTAGTCTACTAGACGGGGATTTCGTTCTGTCACTGTGTCAAGCGTTTGTCAAATTCGTTTCTCTTAACATGAATATAATATGTTCTGTACTAGAAATTTATGAGAACATGCATACGACGGGGAACTGAGCAGAGTTCACCTATGCCAACTAGTTTTATTCATTTTTCAACAATTTAGTTGCATTTTATTGCAATTTGTTTAATACTTTTCCTGCATAACTTACTTTTTAACTTATGAATTCTTAGAGTCACCTGAAGGTGACAGATGTTTTCTGACCACAACATTTTTTTTTTCTAATTTTAAACAATCATATTCTGGCATATTATTCATTTCCATATGAAGTCAGTACGGTAAAATTCATATATTTTTGTTAGCAACATTGTGCTTACAACATTTGTCATATATTTTTATTATTATTATTATTATTTATTTATTTATTGCCGAAACGTCAGTAAAGGCCTGCCTGCTGAGACTCAAAAACTTTTTGGGTTCCGTCTGTGTGTTTGTTGGTTTGTCTGTCGCGCAATAGCGGCAGCAAAAATCCCGCTATTGACTTGAAATTTGGTACACATGTTCAAGAGCCCCACAGAATCAGCTCTATAGTTTTGGGTGTGCAATCCATTTGTAGTTCGTGTGCAGGGACACGCCAAAGTTTTTCTCATCATTACGGTCTATGGGAAGAATTTGTATGTACCGCTATAGCGGCCACAAAAATCATACTTGACTTGCAATTTGGTACACATGTTTATGAGCTACACGGAATGAGTTGTATAATTTTACGTGTATTCCATTTGTAGTTTGTGTACAGGGACACGCCAAAATTTTTCTTATCATTGCGACCTATGGGCAGAATTTGTATGTATCGCAAAAGCGGCCGCAAAAATCCTCTGATTGACTTGCAAATTGGCACACACGTTCAGACTTTGTATAGAAATAGCTGTATAATTTTTTCATGTCTATACAGTTCATGAATTGTGTACAGGGACAGGCTAAAATTCTTATTATTACGGCATATGGGGTGAATTTTGTTTAAACGCATTTTAACATCATTACTTTGCAATCAACAAAATGAAATTAGTGTACATTACTGAGATGCTTAAACTCATGCTTTCTGCAGAAAATATGTGCTCTTAGGCTTCCTAATTAATGCACAGGATCTTACAAAAGTGTTCTGAGTAAATCACGTAATCATCCAAATTATGTCAAATTTCGAACAACTATTCATCAAAAAGGTAGAATAAGCTGAATAGTTTTTACTGGTGTATACAATGTTTATGGTTTGTTTACAGAGACACACAAAAGAGTTTTGTGACATTAGAGTCTATGGACCAATATGTATTTAAGCGCACTTTAGTGCGTTTATGCTGCATTGAACATAATGGAATGAACGTACATTGTAAAGATGCTTAAAAGCATGTTTACTTTTAAAAAAGGGTATGTATAGATTAAATAATTTATTTATGGGACCACACAAAAGAATTTCGATGACGTACTGTAATCATCCAAATGATGTCAAATTAGTTTGAAAAATTAATGAGTTATAATTAATTAGGTGTATTCTTATTATTGGCGTATATAATAACTGCAGTTTCTTTTCCGGGATACATAAAAGAATTTTGTACTATTACGGTCTATAGTCGGTATTTCTTAAAAGTTTATTTTAACATGATTACACCCCATTAAGTATAAGAGAATTTTGTTAGATTTTTAAAAACATGTTTTACTGTTGAAAAGCGTGGGCATAGAATTGGTAATTAGTTTACATTATTAAAGAAAATAATTCCGATATGCTATGTAACCTTTCTGCATGAAATTTGGCACAAATATTTATGAATTTCAGGGAAATAATACAAGACTGTCAGTTAGTAAGAATATATATATATGATATACAGATAGGTATAGAAAGAGATATACAGCGGGGGGTTGAGGGGAGCCTCCCTCAGTAAGGTATCTGTTTATGTAGCAAGTCAATCGAAACTATATAAATAAATGGCTAAGAGATATCCTTGGAGTGATGGGGTGTTTATCTGTGTGTAGACGCACCGAGTAATCCTCTAAAGCTTCCTTCTTTTCTTCTTCTTTTTCTTCTTCTTTCTTCTCTTTCTTCTACTTCTTCTTTTTCTTTCTTATCTTTCTTCTTCTTTCTTTTTCTTCTTTCCTCTTCTTTCCTCTTCTTCTCTTTCCTCTTCTTCTCTTTCCTCTTCTTTCTTCTTTTCTTTTTCTTCTTTTTCTTCTTTTTCCTTCTTCTTCTTCTTCTCCTTCCTCTTCTTCTTCTTTCTTCTTCTTCCTTCTCTTTCTTTTTCTCTTTCTTTTTTCCTTTTTCTTTTTCTTCTTCTGTTTTCTTTTTCTTCCTTCTCTTCTTGTTCTTTCTTCTTTTTTGTCTTTCTCTTCTTTTTCTTCTTTATCTAAAGCTTCCTTTTTTCTTATCCTTGTCTTCTCTAAAGCTTCTTCTATTGCTAAAAGAAGTGCAGCTTCTAAAAATGGTTTCGTTAACAACCTTTGATCTACTGGCACGCAAACAGCGTCAGGCAGTGTTTTGTACATTTCAAGTTTGATTTTGAAATTTTCCTGCATTCAGAATTCGGTTCGTTCCCAAACTGGGGCTTTTCTAGTTTATTATAATAAAGAATAAATAAAAATGACCTTTTGAGTAATGTGTGATGCAAATAGGATGTTGAGGCTCCTGATCTGCAGATCCACTAGTTTATGCAATTGTTTCCGCTCTAATGAAATGATATCGTATTTTAGCATCTGTAAATACTATAAGTTGAAACAATTATGTCTAAAGCGCAAGTATAAAACATTTTTTGTTATTGTATGCAATAAATGAATATATGAGCTATAAAATAAATACAAAATAACTACTCAAGTATAAAATAAATGCAAATATCTACTCAATTTTTTTACAAAATATCTACTCAAGTACTAAATAATAAATGTAATAATAAATTTTGTAATTAAAAAAGTATTCATTTAGTATTCATATTACAAGAAAGTTATATTACATGAAAATTATATTCATATTACATTAGTATTCATATTACATGAAAAAAAAAACACAAAATGTTTTTTTTTTTAACAATTCATGGAAATTAATAGGTTAGAGTAATTACCGTAATTTAACTGTTCAATCATTGTAGGAATCTCATTAATTCTCATTAATTTTATCTCATTAATACTTGTTTAAGATTTTTGTGCTTAAGTGTTCATTCATTGACCTGTGGTCAATTTCTGGCAGACCACTGGCAAATTTTCGTATAAACGTACATTATGAAAATTATTTCAACTTAAAGATTTCGGACAGTTAAAAATATCATTTGTGTTACTGGCATGAACATTGTTAACTATGAGCATTCTACTTTGAGAACTTCGTAAATCATACGAAATGTACGATTTTCTTAACTTGAGAGAATAAAGCAAAATTTGAAGAAACATGCTTTATGAAGATTTTTTTAACTGTATTGAACACTAATAGTCTACTTGCAAAATACAAAAATTATTTGAAATTAAATATTTTCATAACATGGTAGAATAATACAATACTTTCTCATAAACTTGAATTATAAGGACTTATTCATGGGAAACGGCATATAATTGCAAGAAAATTAAAATACTGAATTGACGCCGACAAAATTAAGTGGAAATTTTGGATAAAGTAAATGCATCGAAAGGTAGCCTAATAGATGGGGCATTTCAGTCTCCGTCACAGCCAATTTTATTGCACTTATCATGAATACGGCTTAACTTATAATACATGTTTATAAGAACAAATACATAATGGGGAACTCAGCAGAGTTCATATATGCCTACTAGTTTCGGGATACGGACAAAATCCCCACCGGACAAAATCCCCACGGACAAAATCCCCCCGGACAAAAGCCCCACCGGACAAAATCCCCCCCGGACAAAAACCCCACTTAGCCCGGACAAAAGCCCTACGTATGATAGTTTGGATAAAATTAACATTTCAAAATTAATTAAACTCGTTATAAAATAAATTATTCAATAAATCTGTTACTTTTTCCACTAGAAACTCGGTGTGATAGTTCATAGTTTATTAAAGATATTAACTGTTAATTGTTTTCTTATCTGTACTAAATTCTTCACGGGTTATTATTAATTTAATTACGAATTAATTCTTTTTGGTTAACTTGGATTTCGGTGACATTTAATCTTCTGTTATTCTTAATTTTACTATGTTTTTGTGGTCTACAAATCAAATGAGGTTATTTTCGAAAGTGCAAAATTATTAGTTGGCTCAAAAAGGGGGGGGGGGGGGGTAAAAAAATTGAAATTAGCGTGAGATCGCTTAAAATTGTTACATGTAGATTTTTGGGGCCTATAAATAGGATGAGGATATTTTAGAAAGTCTAAAATTATTAGGAAGATCGGAAAGGGGGAGGAGGGCGAAGGGGCTAAAAAATATAATTGGAGTTAGCTCGTTCAAAATAGGTACATAAAGGTTTTGGGGGTCTACGGATCGAATGAGAATATTTTTGAGAGTGTAAAATTATTAAGAGGAGCGGGAAGGGTGGGCGAAGGGGCAAAAAAGTAAAAATACCGTTAGACCGTTTAAAATTGGGGTATATAGGTTTTCGGAACCTACAAACAGGATGAGAATATTTTCGAAAGTCTAGAATTATTAGAAAGGGCGAATGGGGGGGGGGAGGGACGAAGGGGCAAAAAAATAGAAATTGAGTTAGATCGTTCAAAATAGGAATATAACTGTTTTGGGGGTCTACAAATCGAATGAGAATATTTTAATATTGGAATATTTTATAATAATTAAAATAGCGTTGTACGCGTACAGACATGCTGACACACATACACAAATACACACACAGACAAAATTTGCTGAAATAATTTTCGGCTTTCATGGTGTGTGAAACGTGTATATTTATGCATGTATGAAAACGCATTCATAATACATATATACATATGTATATATAAGAGAAAGCATTAAACAGATTACTTTTTTATGTCGAATATATATCGTGTAAACTGTACATGCACACCATATGATGTACTAAAAAAATTCGTACAACACTGAAAATTAATATTAAGTAGTTTTCCAATTTATATACTTCACAATGAATCAGAAATACTTTGTGACACCCTTTTAGTCAATCAATTACGATAATCATATCGTATTTCACAGATATTGCTATTGTTATTGGGAGTAAAGGCGAAAGATTGGACTAAGGTCCTAGACCTGAAGGGGAGTGCCTTCCGTGGGGTCTTTCTAAGGGGTCCTAGCGCGCCTTTACACAAGTTTTGGTGAAAACCACGGAAAACACCGAACGGCTCGGTCGACGAGAGAGACCTGGGATCGAACTCGTAATCTTACGTCTACCAGTTTACAGGACATAACCTCTCGAGTGCTAGCGGGCCCTTATTTTACAGGAAAAATTATTTTGTATACATCAAATATATGTATATTAATTTTGTTACATCGTATTTAGTATAAAGGTACCAAATTGTGCTTTAAATATGTACCTCGCATAGAATATACAAATTATTTTAATTAGTTCCTTTTTCGATAATTATTAGTAGGAAACATTTTTATATTTAAAAAAAAATTAAATTTTTTTTCTATTAAATCTAAACAGTAATATTATATATAATACAATATTAAATTATCTTAAATAATTCAATAATTTAAAAAAAAATCTATTTTTAACAATTAAATTACGTATTATCAATTAAAATATTTTATTAAATGAATTTTAACCTTAAAAAAAAAAAAAAAGAAAGAAAGAAAAAAGAAAAAAAAAAGAAATATATATATAAGCCAAAACTAAATGCAAAACTGGTGTACAATAGATATAAAGACAATAAGACTTCTTCACACACCAAAAATTTTAATCCAGCACAACCGGTTTCGAAAGGACGTAGCCTTCCTTCATCAGATGCTTTGGTGTGTGAAGAAGTCTTATTGTCTTTATATATATAAGCATTCTTTTTTCTTTTAAATCTTTTTTATTAAAAATATTTTACAATAAGATTCACAATTAAAATCTGAAACATTATTATTCAAGCAATCTCTTTTTTTTTTTTTTTTTTTTTTTTTTTTTTTTTAATTGAAATGTATATTTTTAATAAATAAATTAGTTTTTCAATTAGGTGTTTTAAATTAAATAATTTTAATTAGCTCCAGATTTCTATGATGAAGGATAGTAAAAAATCTTTTGATGTTTAAGAACATTTTGAAATAGTATTTTTATTTAAACGACCAAACAATAGTATTAAGCAATCTGAACTAATTGAATTATTTAAGAAAAAAAAAATTAATAATTAAATTAATTTTTAATTAAAATATATTGCTATAAATTATGTATATATATATATATATATATATATATATAATCATTTATAGTAAAAGAATCATTTTATATTTAAAAAAAAAAAATCTTCGTGGTGATTGTGGTAGTGTTAAAGCCGGTTGATAACTTAAGTGCCCTACACCTGCGTGAAATGCTCTCTGGGGTGGGAATAGGGGGCGGGAGCATTGGCTTATACTTGCGAAAGTTTCGAAGAAAACCACGGGAAACTCTCAACGGCTTGGTCGACGAACACGACTTCGGATCGAACTTAACATTTCCATTCTACTAGCATCGATTACCGCTCGGATATTTAAATAAACTTTTTAACTGAAGGTCCAGACAACAGTATTAAACAATCTCACTTAATTGAAATCTTAAAAATTTTATTTTTAATTAATAAATTAGTTTTTTACTTAGAATATTTTATTAAATATTTTTATAACTAGGTTTTCCTTATAATCATTCATATATATATATATATAATCTTTTATTATTAAAAGTATTTTAAAACAGTTTTTTTTTTTTTTTAATTAATATTAAAACCCAAAACAATAGTATTAAATAATCTCGACTAATTTATTATATGTATATATTATATGTATATTAGTTAAATTAGTTTTCTAAAATTTTTAGTTAATTTTTTAAAACTTATTTTTATTTATTTATTTATTTTATTTTATTTTACTTTTTAATCATTCATAGAAAAAAAAAATATATATATATATATATATATATATATATATATTAATTTTTTAAAAAATAGGTTTTCCATTTAAAAGTTCAAATAGTTCTATTAAACAAATTAATTTAAACATTAAAAATTTTCACTTTTAACAAATAAAGATGTTTTTAATATATATTTTATTTTTTAATTTTTTGTGTATAATCTTTCACATAATATTATATATATATATATATATATATATATATATATATATATACACACAAAGTATTTTGACAGTAATTAAAAGCATCCATATACATTCATCTACACATACAACGAGTAGTAATGATGGCTAAATTTTAGCTGAAACCCCTCCCTATCAGATATATGTAACTCTCAGTATATATTACTTAAAACTCTAATGATAATTAAACAAAGTTTTATTAATATCTTAATATATATATATATATATATATATTATCTTGCTATACTCATTGTGGTCCCCTTTAGCCTCCCCCCCCATGTATATTTGAGCTTTAGTGGGGTTTTTGTCCGGTGGGGATTTTGTCCGATGGGGCTTTTGTCCGGCGGGGCTTTTGTCCGGCGGGGATTTTGTCCGGTGGGGCTTTTGTCCGGGACCCACTAGTTTCATTCCTCAAGCGATTAAGCCTCTTGATTCCAGTTCTCTTCTCGTGCTGAAAATAAAAATTAAAAGAAAATTCTTGCTTGATTATTTTACATTAACTCTTAAATAATTACACTAGAAACAATAATTCTAACTATCTTTTGTCTTTAAACTAAAAAATAAATAAAAGTAAAACTCGTGGAAAATTAACAGAATACTTTTATTTAAAAAAAAAGGGGGGGGGGGGAGAAAGAAAATAAAATAAAAGAAAAATCTATTAACTGTTTTGTTTGCACTTGTAAATATTGAAGTACATAAATTTTAAGCCTCTAGAAATCCTTCAGCAAGGAAAAAGCTGTATTACTGAAACAGTGGGGGTGTTTTAAGATAAAGCATTTGTAAGCAACTGATGGTATGTTGTCGTCGGTTAATGGACTTACATAAAATATTATGCTTGGAATATTGAGCGTCCTTCCGTTCTTAAACATCTTGTAGATGCTGGTGGCGCCTGAGAGGAAGACACCTGATTTATACTATCTTGAATATCATGTGTTAACAAGTTTACCTAAACCTCATTTCGTAAGAACTACTCACCAAAAAGACAACATCGCGAATGATAAGAACTCCAGTCCAGACGCATCCCTACAGGACTCGTCGCCGTGTAGTCTATTCACCTATACCACTCGGAGCCAAGAGATCATCGACAGCATCCTTACAGGATTCTCTTGTCTGCCATCTCAGTTTACGGTCCATAAATGTGTTTAGCTTCCCCATCCCTTACCCGTCTTATCGTCCCCGTATGATCTTGAAGAAAGTGCTGTGCATCTTGGAAGATTAGGATACTGCTATATCCCTAAGTGCCAACACCACTTAGCAAGTATTTTGTAAACAAGTTTTACTCTATTCACAAACAATTTCAACTTCGAGGTAGTATCAAGTGTTTTCCCTTCAACACAGACAAATAATTTTAGGATTTTATTTGTAAAGTGTGTTGACAAACAAAGAGCCACACGGAGTACGCTGAAGTTGTTTGGCACTAAACACTGAAATGTTTCACAAAAAGACTTAGACTTGAAACAAAATGGGGGGGAAATTAGAAGTATTTTATAATTTAAAACTAAATTCTAGTTTCCTTACAACGTATAGGCAAATAATTTCAAGATTTTATTTGTAAAGATATTTGTTGGCAAACAAAGATACACAAATTGTACGTTGAAGTTGTTTAGTTTTAAGCGGAGAAATGTTTCACAAGAAGACTGTTTGGTTTTCGGAAATGAAACAAATGTTTGTTAAAAGACGTGTAGTCTTTTATAATTAAAAATTAAATTCGAATTCCCTTTCAACGTAGAAAAATAATTTGAGAGTTTTATTGTGGAGTGTGCTGACAAACAAAGATCCAGAAATCACACATTTAAGTTGTTTAACGTTATACACTGAATTGTTTCACAAAACAAGTAACATAAAAGAAAATTTTTCAATTCCTACTTACAAACACTATCGAAAAAGTTTTTTTTTTTTTTAATAATTTTGAATTAGGTAATAAGAAGCGTGCGTGCAGAAGGAAATAAAAATAATTATAAGATAAAAAAAAAACTTTTTATATGTACCATGTTTTAAATTTTCTGATGAATCATAGAGCTCTTATCAATGTGCATAAAATTTTTAAAATGATAATGACTTCAATTTTTGTGAGATGCATAATTTAACTTTTTATATTTTTTTAACGTTCACGTTTAATTAAATGTATTTATTTTTATGTCGAAAGAAAATGAACTCGTGTTTTTTTTTTTTTTTTTTTTTTTTTTTTTTTTTTTTTTTTTTTGGGGGGGGGGGGCAACAATTAAATTATAGCTAATATTTTAATGGCTATTTTAACGCTATTAGAATGTTATTATTTTCCTATTTTAATTACTTATCAGAAAACTAATAAAAAATTCGAAGATCGGGCTTCGAAGTATTGTGTTGTCACCGCGTTCTGAGCAATCCTGAAAGTTTCAAATTTCTAGCTAGTCGGGAAGTTAGTTAGAAATCGATTGCAAGATTTGTACAAGATATATATATAGGGAGAGTGTGAACTAATACAGTAGGAATTGAAAGACTGTGATTTTCAGAGATGAAACAAAATGTTTGTTAAGGCTGTAAGCCTTTTATAAGAAAAAACTAAAATAGAATTCCTCTTCAATGTAAAAAAAAAAAAAAAAAAAATGTGAATTTATTGTAGAGTGTGCTGACAAAGACAGAGTCGGAAATTATAGGGTGAAGTTGTTTACTTCTAAGCTTTGAAATGTTTCATAAAAAAGATTTCATTTCTTTAATGTGAAGAAAAAAAGGGGGGGGGGGAGAAGTGTATAAGGCTTTTATAATTTAAAACTAGGTTATTGTAAAACGCAACAACTCCGATTTAAAATAGTAGTATATTTATTTCTGATGTAATTTTGAACTTTAAAATACCATTTTAAGAGTACTGAAAATGTAAAAATGTAAAAATATATTAGCATATATTAACATCTTAATATTAACTTGATTTTCTACTATAAAAAATATTCTATTTACAAGCAGAGTTTGCGCTTATCTGTGAAGTAATTTGCAAAAAGATCATTTTCAAGATAGTTTCTAATATTTAACTTCTCAAACTATTTTTGCACATAAAATTAATTATTCAGAAATTTCGAACTAAAAGGTTTTCTAATAATATGTTTTAGGGAAATTCAATAGTTTATTTTATTTTATTACATACAATTAGTTCAAAACTATTTATTCTTGACACAAGAAAATGATTTAGGAATTGAAAATTGTAATAGGAACGCTCTCTATTTTTTTTTTTTTTTTTCTATCTTAAAGACAGTCTAGTTCTGATTGTAAACATTTTATAATTAATTTAAAATAATAAACGCTGTTTTATTGTTGTTTATATTTGATACTTTTTACTTCTATTCATCAAAATTTAGTCAATTATCGTTTACAAAATCATGAAAGATGAAACAATTGTGGCTTAGTAGCCAGCTTCAATAATTTAAAAGACAAAAGTTTTGAGCAACTTCATTCTACTTTTCCAATGTTTAGTAGTTGAAAGTTTAAATGAATTTCAATCTCTGAATTTTTCACTAAATAAGCAATGGTGGAAATTGCAATGGGCTATTATAGTATTTGTCTCCCGCTTGCACAATAAACAATAATGTATTTGAATTCATTTGTGTATCCTTGTAAAACTAGTATGTTGTGGCCAGCACAAGACTTTCTTCTATATATTCCTATGCAAATTCACTAAGTGCAAAAAAATTATTAAAACTCTTATTTCTTATAATTATCTAAGATGATGAATGCAAATGATTTTCATCTTATAAAAAACTAACACTAAATATCCAAAGAAAGACAGTTTTATTGTCCATAAATAACATCTTAAAAAATGCGTTTTTATAATGGTTTACTCGCATATCAAATTTCGAGGGCAAAATTGAGGACATTTGCAATATGGCAGCGCCATCTATTGGACGATAAGCATCCAAATTGAATCAGCCTAATGTCTCATGATGCCCTGCTAACATATATCAAGTTTTGTATGATGATACACTATAGAACCTGGGATATAGCCTTCCCTTAAATTGCGGAAATCACTGTGTAGCAGCGCCACCTGTTGAGCGGTTGACATCAAAAGTTGACAGTCACTAATTTATGTCAAGGTGCATCTACATATAAATTTATATGTAATACTGTACAGTAGTTCCTGAGATATAGTCCTCCCATAAATTGCGAAAATCGCTGTACAGCAGCGACACCTGCTGGCCGATAAAGAATTCAAATTGAATCAGCATAATGTTCCATAATGGCCTTCACAAATATCAAGTTTTGTTTGATTGTACGCAATAGAACCTGAGATATTGCCTTCCCTTAAATTGTGAAAATCGCTGTACAGCAGCGCCACCTTTTGCGCGGTTGACACCAAAAGTTAATAGGCACTAATATAGGTCAAGGTTCATCTACATATAAATTTATGTACAAGTCTGTGTAGTAGTTCCGGAGATACAGTCGCCAGAAAATTTTTGCCCCCCCCCCCCCCTCACACACCCACACACCCAGACGGACGGGCAGACAGACATTTTCTAAAAAATAGTCAAATCGTGTTCTAGACCTCTCAAAACGTGTAAATCCATCGAAAACTGGAATTCGAAAATTTTTACGAATCCAGTACATTGTTCTATTGAATATGGAAGAAAGTAAAAAACTATGAAGGGCTAACACGAAATTCTTTATTATGCCCTATAAAAAAAAAACTATAGGCTGTAAAGAATTTCTGTAAATTTGCCAAAATATTTTTTCACCGTCTCAGTAAATTCACAGTATTTTTCAGTTAAAAATAAATAACTGAGATTCTGAATCTTTATTCTGTAATTTTACATTTAATTGTTTTATTTCTCAATAAAAATTACAAAATAAGATTTCTACTTCAGAAAAAGTGTTATATATCACTAATATACTCCCTCTAATAGTGAATTAAAACAATATTAGCCATTAAAACGTGTATGTATATATATATATATATATATATATAAATCTCTGTTTACTTTTCTCTGTAATTTTACATAAAACTTAAGATAAATGATTCCCAGTAGTTCTTCTATTAAACTTTTGAACAGTGATTAGCCCCACTATCGTAAAAATCGGTGCAGTCTGATGCAACGGTGATTTATACAATACTTATACAATTTAAACTCAATCAAGTATAAGGTTTAGACATGATCGTGTTTATTCACTCACACATAAAAATATTTGCACCTACATCTACACATACATAAATCACCGTAAAAAATGCAAAAAAATTGGAAATGTATGAGATGTAATATATAAGGTACATGAAAATTTAATGGTACAAAAAAATTATCTTTCTGGTATCATTTTTAAAGAAAGACTATAAAATAGGTTGCTTTTACGCAAACCTTAATTCGCGATTTATAATAATCGCGAATTTCTAACTGTTCTTCGCAAAAATTAAAAATTTGCTGCAGATAAATATAATAACACATCAAAAATCTCTAAATTCGGTTGAAAATTACAGATATTTTAGAAAAATAATATTTAGTTAAATTCCAGTTCAGACAAAAATGTTGATATTTTATAATTTGTGAGCTAGCGTACCTCTAATTGTAAAATTACCGATTTCATAGAAAAACTTGTATGTTGTGGCTACTATAAGACTTTCTTCTGTATTTTCTTATGGAAAATCACGCAATACAAATTATTTATTAAAATTATGTATTTTCCATGATAAATGCGGATGATTTTCATGTGAGAGATGCACACTCAGTGTTCGTCAATTTTGTACCAATGATTTTTTTTTTCACTTAAAAATCTATAAATTTGTTTTAAATTATTACAAATGAATGGTTCCACCATTAGTTTTAAACGTATTTATGAATCCTTTTGAAAGATAATCTATACTGAAAATTTCGGGGTACTTCCCAATCAGGGGTGAATTGTGTTGCTACATACATGCGATTTCTTGAATTCAATTTATTATTACTGTCATCAATAATTCCTATTTATTTCACAATCATACATCAAAAATAATTTTCATTATGCACATTTATAGAAAATTCTGTCCTGTACTGCCATATTAAAAATTATCAAAAATAAAAAATGGGATGGGAACACCATCTGTTGAGCGATTCATCCACAAATGTAATCAGCAACAACTTAAGTTAAAGTCTAAGTAAATATTAAATTTGGTTGAATTTCGTCTATTAGTTCACAAATTACAGCATCCAAAAATTTATGACACACACACTCATACATAAACAGAGACACAAACGGGCAGACATTTTCTAAAAATGGTCAAATTGTGTTCAGGCAATTTCAAAACGTGTAAGTTCATCGAAAACAAGAGGTCAAAAATTTTTACGAATCCAGTTCTTCTTTTCTTATGTATGTAGATGAAAGTAATGATATTTAATTAAATTCAAGGTCGGAAGTTTTTATAAAGCTAGTTTTACACTTCTTATAAGAGTAAAATTGGTTTTACGTGTGTATGAATATGAGTTAATTATTAATGTTGTTGAGCAAGGAAATAAATAAGAAATATTGAATAGCAAATTTAAAGAGCGAAGAAAGAAATTCATGAGATTTGCATTTATTTTAAAATACTTTTTAACTTCTTCCGAGTTTTTGTACAGATAATTATCCTATACAAACCATTTGTGGTATGTGGGATTATCAAAAGGAAACATTACTATTGTAAACATGAGACTTAACTGTTTTAGATTGATAGATAAACCGAAGTCATATAAATTTTCCACTTAAAACGTTAAGAAATAATAATACACCTGAAAATGTGCCTCGAGCAATTTCTAATTTCGTCCCATAATTATAAGAATGAATGTTTCAGCCTGTAAAGCAACCATTAATGCTAGTCATATCATATTCTAAGAAAAATGCATTTGTATGTATAAGGCATGGTAATTTCGTTATGGTTTGTGCAGTATTAAAGTATTAAAATGCACTGTAAAAATTTTCGGAACTGTACTGGGAAATTTTGGTCAGAAATGTGCAGAACATTTATCAGTAAGTTTCTTTAATATTTCAGTAACCATCAAATGTATCATTAAAACATTAAAAATACGACTGAATTCCTGAAATCACGAATGTTTCATGTAGAAAAACTTATCAGTCTCAGAAACCTGCTCCAAACATACAAAAACCAGAAAAGTATCCGATACAAAAAAGTAAAATAACATTTTTTTTTTTTTTTTACAATGTATGATTTTAAGAAATATCTGTTTCAATTTCAAGGCATTCCAAAATTATTGATAAGAGAATGTTCAGACGAACCAAATATTTAGACCCTTTTCAACTTTGATAAAAAGGATTTTGAAGAAAAAAAAAAATGAAATTTAATACTGATATGTATGCATAAGAAGTCAAATAAATCTTCCGTAACTATAGCTTAACTTTACCATCTTAACTTTTAAAAAAAGCTTCATCACTCAAGCAAAACTTATTATAGTAATTTGCATGCGTTCTAAGTACATGCTGTCGTACCATACTGTTTTACATGGCCTCCTACTATTTCACATGTGTAATAGAGATCATTATCGATTGCGTTACAACAAAAGGAATAATGAAATTATATTAAAATTTATTACCTAGATCTCTCCCGTCACTGAACAATTTATTATTTTGGTCTTTTGTTTTAAAAAAAGATAAGATTTACTAATAATAGTAACTAAGTTGTCACAGTTGCTATTATAAGAAAATATTAACGTCAGTCATCAGCAGGAAACAATGAATTAAAAATAAAACTAGTATGATGTGGCCACCACATGACTTTCTTCTATATTTTCCTATACAAATTCACTCAGTAAAAATAATTTATTAAAATTATTATTTAAAAAATTATCTTCTATGATAATGCAGACGATTTCCATATTAGAGAAGTAGTATCACTAAATATCTAAAAAAAAAAGTCAGTTTCATTCTCAATATTACACTTTTTTTTCTTTTTGCTTAAAAATGAAAGAAATCGGTAACTTTATTTTAAATTAACGCAGATCGATGGTTCAACTATTCGTTTTAAAGGTATTGGCGAGCTCTTTTGAAAGATACCCGTCATAAAAATTTACACCCTTCGAAGGGGGGCTTCCTCTCCCCCCCCCCCCCCAGAGGGAGAGGTGAGGCTCCTACATACACATTTTTTTCCCCAGTTGACTATCCCTATTACAAGTAATTCTTTTAAATTTTATTATGATTATTAAAAAATAATTCTCTTTATGCACATTTATACAAAATTTTGTCCTATACAACCATGTTAAAAATTTAGAAAAAGCGGGATGGCAACGCAAGCTGTCGGGCAATTTTTAACAAAAGTTGATAGGCACTAATTTATGTCAATGTGTAACTACATTACCAATTTGTATGAAATTCTGTGCAGTAGTACCTGAGATACAGTCGCCACAAAATTTTGTCACACACACACACAGAGAGAGAGAGACAGACTTTCTCTAAAAATGGTCAAATCATGTTCTACAGCTCTCAAAACATGTAAATCCATCAAAAACCCGAGGTTGAAATTATTTACGAATCCAATACTTTCTTCTATTGAATATAGAAGAAAGTAAAAGCTCCATTTCTTATTGGTTAAGCTTACACAATAGATTGGTTTAAATTAATTATAAAGTGAAATCACTGCGGACAGTTTTCTTTAACTATAACACTGAATTATTACAGCGGGAAATTCCTTAGAAAGATTATTGATTCATTCATTTTAAGATGCATTTTTATTTTATCATATCTTGAGGGATAGCCTAAATCTTTAAAATTAAACCAATATATATATATATATATATATATATATATATATATATATAGGTAATGAAAGTGCAATTTTCTCTTGCAAATTTACATGAAATTTTTTTCTATTTAGGAATGTTTTTACCCTGCTCATGTTATGAAATTTAGCACTTTTTTCTTAATTTAGAATATTTCTGATTAAATTCAGATTAGTACAATTTTATATCTGTACCCCGGAGATAAAGGGCACCATGTCCATTTTGTGAAAATACTTAACACCATGTTCTTGATGTGCATCGTTTGCTTTATATAGAGACATTAAGCATTATGCCCAGTTACTATAACTGAGGTAGAATAGAAGAATATAAAACCATGTCCATTTTCTTTATTCATGACAAATGTCATTAATTAATTTCATTATAACATTATTCCTAAAAAAAAATTATTTTTGTGTTTTTTACCTCCGGAGTACAGATATTTTATGACTACTTACGAAGACAAGAAGGCATATAAGATATACAAAGGTAAAGAGGCTTTTTTTTTTTTTTTTTTTTTTTTTTTTTTTTGCGGGGGGGGGGGATATTTTCCTGGAATTTTTGGATTTTTTTTTTTTTTTATCTAAGATTTATTAGTAATACCAATAGATATTTATTTAGAATTAATTCTCTGGATCCGAGAATCCATCTTATTCATTGAAGCGGTTCTTCGCTTAAGGTTGGTAGACGTGAGGTGTCGCGGTCGATCCCACGTCGCGCTCGTCGGCCTAGCCGTTCGGAGTTTTCCGTGGTTTTCTCCTAAACTTATATAAATGCGGGTCAGGACCCCTTAGAAAGACCCCCACAGAAGGCACTTCTCCAAAGGCCTAGGATCCTACTGCAGTCAATCGGCCTTAATCCCAACAACCCAAACCTAACTCATCTTATTCGTTAATATTGTAAGACAGTATATATTTAATATAATTACATATCCAGGATAATTAATGTTTAATTAGGATACCCGAATCTTAATAGATCTAATAATACCTGAATATATAAACCTTAATAATAAAAAATAATATCCCTCTGATCTGGTTTCATCTTCATGACATTTTTTTTAGAATTTTCTGCATCCGAAATTCCAACCTATTCATTAACAGCATCAGATTATAGATTATAGCTCTCTAACCTAACTTCATTGTCAACATCATTTTTAATATTTTCTTATATATATATATATATATATGATAACAGAGTAGTAGAAGGCAGGAAAACAGATAATAAACTGCCATCGCAATCCGCAAGAACGAAAATGAATTAATAAATAATTAAATAAGCTGTGACAAATTAGAAAAAAAAAAAAAAAAAAAAAAAAAGCAATAGTTTTAATAAAAATATGAAAACATCCATTAAACTTATCTAAACATGATCTCGTATTTCACAACTTAAAATACGATATCAAACAACAATGCCCCCAAACAAGAAATTACTGATTATTAAAAGAAGAGCAAAACCACACAGAAAATTTAAAAATGTCCAACCAGATTATATTATAACAAAAAACGATCACTAAAAACTAATTGAAGATTTAAACACTAGAATAGCACACATTTTGAGGAGATTAATCTTCAAGGGTACAATCAACCCTTAAGTGAGGGGGGAAAAGTGCAAGATTTCCTTATCTTTTCAAGGATTTCTGTGAAAAAAAAATTACGGCTTAACATACAACCTTTTTTGATTCTGTCTACCTTTAATATCAATAAATTGCTTTCTCTCCCTCTCTATCTCTTTCATTTCTCTGTGAATTGATAGAAATGATCATAGATGTGAATACAATTTGTAATTTTTATCTTTCACTGAGCATCAAATTGTAACTATAATTTCAAGTTATCTATATATTAATAGGCAAGCATAAAATTTGTAGTCCCTTTTTAACATATTAAGTATGAGAGTAGAGGGTTGAAAATGGTATCGTTCGAAAGGTATGGTTAGCCGGAAGGTGCGAATACAAATATTATTTTCTTACGATCTCAAGAAGGTATTTAAAAATACATTTATTTTTTATGCATTTTCCCCCATTTTTCCCTTTTATACACGCATTCCTTTACATTAAAAAATACCTAAAAGTAGAAAGTTGTTATATCTGGCAATTTCATAAAGCTCAAATAAAACCATAGACACAGTAATTTGTATAATGTAGCATCACAATACGCAAGCGAAGTGATGACGCCACTGTCTGTCCATGGAGCCATGAAAAAGATTTTCTATGTTAATCGGCCATTGGATTTTTTGTAAAAAATTATTAAAAAATAACGGAAATTATCTGCCGATTTTAATTCCGATATTTGGGCATAGTTATATATAAGTTACTGTCTACATGTGTTTGATTGAGTTATTTTTTCTGTAAAATTGATAAAATTTTAATTTAAAATCACAAAACTCCAGAAAAAAAAAAAAAAAAGGCAAACTTCCAGTTTCGAATGTAAACATAAACATTTCATTTCAAAGGGTGATATTTAAACAATAAATATTCAACTAAATACTAAATAAAAGGAAAATGGATTTGTTACTAACTGCTGCATGTATAAGTAGACGATATGGAAAAAATTCCGATTTCCGTTTTTTTTTGCTGAATTTTCATGTTTTGAACTTTCTTTACGTTTCAATTAATTGAAATTGGCTACTTATTTTTTAAAAAGGTGTCTTCATTGCTAGCTCTTGTGGGTAGAAGAAGCAAGTAGAAGATACATAAAAGCTTTTGATTTCCAGTTTTCGATGAATTTACACGTTTTGAGATTTCCTTGCATTTTAATTAAGTGAAATTGACTACTTATTTTTATTTTTTAAAAAGTGGATTTATTATTCTTTCCTCTGCATATATAAGTAGAAAATTTAAGATTCAGAAAAGTTTTAGATTTTCGGTTTCGGTTTCGATAAAGTTACACGTATTGGAATTTCCCGAACTCAATTCGACCATTTTTGAAAAATATCTTTTTTTTTTTTTTTTTTTCTTTTTTTGTTCAAACACTGTATTTTATGAACCAATCGAATTAATTTAACAGAATTTGATACTTGGTTGGGCCTTGGTTTGCCATGGTACCTATTAGCTTCTGGGCTGTATCACACAATAAGGGGCGTTTTCACGTTGCGATTTTCTCTCATTTCAGGAAAGGCTAACATCTACAGAGAGAAATAGTTATATTAAGTAAAACTCTGCTGATTCAGTTAGAGTGAATATCGGCAAACAATTGCCGCAGCTGTGTTGCAATTGCATTCCGTTTAGGACAAGGCAATAACTTTGCTTTGCCTCGCTTTGCAAAAAAAATGGTCGAGTTTCGACCACTGGGCGATACTAGTATGTATTAAATCAAATTAAATATCAAAAGCTGTAAGTGTCCCGAAGCTCCCAGATTCAAAATCTAAGCGATAATTTCATTTCGTTAAACATCCACACAAATAAATAATGAAGGCTTATAAATTTTTCTGTATGTACTATACTAATTTTCGTAATTTAAACTACATTTAATCACTTACAGAAGTAAAATAAAATAATAAAAAATTAGCTTTTAATAAAAAATGGAAAAAAAAAAAAAAGAAAGAAATTAGCAATAATTATTACATTAGAATGACGTTATTGCCATAAAATAAAACTTTTTTGTTCCAAAAATAACAATTTTTGAGAAATTACATATTACAGTTTGCCCCATGAATTAAGTCTCTAGTTATTTTCTCCTGGAATTGTAGAGTCAATTTTATTTATTTTCTGGAACAATATATATATATATATATACAGGGTGTCCCATAAATAACACCCAAACGCTGCACAGGCAGATTTCTCGTTAGGAGCACATAAAAACTGCACAAAGAACTGTACCTGTACGATCCATAGTTTACGAGAAAAGTGCGAAAAACAAAGTATGACGTCACAGCCAGTGCAAGGGAAAAAAACGCCGTATTGGACACATCAACAGCAGTATTTGCATATCTTCGACATGCACGGCGGGCACTTTGAACATCTGCCTTTATAAATATTTGCAAATACTGCAGTTGATATGTCAGATAAAGTGTTTTGCCTTGTACCGGTTGTGACATCATATTTTGTTTTTCGTATTTTTCATGTAAACTATGGATCGTACAAGTACAGTTCTTTGGGCATTTTTTTTTTTTTTTTTTTTTTTTTTGTACTTCCAACGAGGAATCTGTCTGTGCAGAGTTTGGGCGTTATTTATGGGACACCCTGTATATATATTGTAACATAGTAAAGTTAAGAATAACAGAAGATTAAATGCCACCGAAATTCTCAATAACCGAAAAGAATTAACGTATAACTAAATTAAATATCCTGTGAAGTCTATAATATATATATGAAAACAATTACCATGTAATAGCTTTAATAAAATATGAAAATAAAAAACTTACTATAACAATATTCCTAGTATATTGGCTGAAATTGTTAATAATTTTATCCAATTACCATGCAAAACTAGGGCATAAAAAAGAACAAATAATTTTATATGTATGTCGTATTCATTGTTTTTTACTGTTACTAAACATGTTTTATTTTTCTTTCTGATGTTCAATATAGATGGCAGCACTATATTGAAATTTCTGTTCTTATTAAATGTTTTAAAGTGTATTCAATAGTTTCAATCAAAAAAATCTAAAAAAAAAAAAAAAAAAAAAAAAAAAAACAATTACAATACGAAAGAAGCATGAAGATTTTTGCTATTAGTTCCAAACTTTAAAATTACTTGTACACTTAGTGAAGCAACATGGTTATGGTTGTCCTAATTATTTATTTCTCTTAAAAATCGCATGCCAATATGTCAAATAGAAATAGAAATATGAAGTAGTACAAAGATCAAATGTCCGATAAAGTCAAATTTTTAATCAAACGCATGGATATTTCTAAAAAGTAATAGATAAAATATAAATTAATAGGAAGTTTTAAATCTGAAAATAGGTGTTTCTTTTCTTTTTTTTTCTTTTTTTTTTTTTTTTTAATTCTCATGATTTCTTAGAGCATCCATTCTTTTATTTTCTCTCTCTAAACCAGTGATTCTCAACCACTGTGAAGCCGCACTTTTGTTTGCCGCCAAATTCTTAAAGTGTGCCGTCAAATTTTAGAAATAAGAAATGTATATTGTAAAAATTATAATGCTTTTTTTTATTACGAGTAAAGTTTGTTTAAATTAAAGAAAAGTACACTGTAAAAGAAAACTGTTGTTTTCACAGTTAAATACCATATTTTTAACTGTTTTTATCTTCGATAACTGTGACCTTTGATAAAGTGAAATATTTGCCCCAAGAGAAATGTGTGCCACCAAATTTTGAAATCGTTAAAAATGTGCCGCGGCAAAAGAAAAAGGTTGAGAATCACTGCTCTAAACTAATCATGGGTACATTATTCTTAACTTAAAAACTATTTTGAATAAAACAAAAATAATATTTCTATATATCATAAACATTTATTCATTGTTTAAGTATTTATTCACTATTTTGTACAATACTTAAGATTTTGTCAAATATTGGATTTTAAATGCTTAATTTAATAAATTTTGAAAGTTTTGTAATACAGAATTATAAAGTTCGAAGATTGTTGATTCATATTTAAATATGCAGGTTTCTTGATGCATCATCTGACATAAGAAATGAGAAAAAAAATATTTAAATAATTTACTTAATATATCTGTACTGATAAGTATAAAGGATTTAAGTCCATATTCTTGATTTTTCAGGAGACGAAAAATAAAGTTAAGCTAGCTAAAAACTAATCAGAAGAATCGATTAGGAAAAAGGGATTATGTTGATTTATACCCTTTATACCATTCAGTGATTGTCAACTTTCATTTAATAAAAGGAAAAAATTGAATTAAATATTTTATATAAAGATTAATGCTAAATTTCTGACTTGAATCTTTTTTTACCTATGGATTTTCTCAAAGACTAAATGACATGGATTTAAATCCATTATACCAATCGATAGAGAATTTTTTTCTGAGTCTGACTATGTACTTAACTCAAAATCGACATTTTTGGACTTAAATCCTTTATACTTATCAGTACAGATATATTAAATAAATTTCAATTTAATGACTCTGAAGGTTTAATTCATATCCCACCAGACTTACTGAAGCTGTACATTTTTTTTTTTTTTTTTTTTTTAAGGACATAAAGTACAATAACATATAGGCTACATAAGTATAGCCATCTCTTAAATATGCTTAAGGCATGATATGGAGCAAAGTAAATAAACTGTACATTACCTAAGAAAGTACTGTAAAAATTATTCTGTTTACAGTATAAAAAAGAGAGAGATGTTTTGCGTATTATCTTGTGTGTATATTTAAATTTTTATGCAGTTAGACAAAATTGCACAGTGATATGAAATTATGGTATTCTTATTCTTAGAGCTTCTCTCTATTTTTTTACAATTTTCCGTTGTCCGCAGTGAAGGAAAATTGTTTCAAAAAATACTTATTAACTTTTTTTTTTTTTCATTTCTTATTCCGTTTTCACATTTAAAAATATTACCGCCAGAAAATAAATAAATAAATAATGAAAATAAAATAAAATAAACAATTATGGAAGATTAAAATACATTATATGCATGAACATATAAGTCAGTGTTTTTAAGTATAGGTTTAGTTCTTTTTATCATCTTCGGAATATGTTTCTTACTTTTTGAATTTGTTTTTATGAAATATTATAATATTGGAAACATTTTTAGATATTTTTAAACAAGATTTTAAAAATGAATACGAAAGTTTGGGCCTTACAAAATGAAAGGACCATGGCCTTGTCGGATCGTGCATGAATCCGGCCTTTCGTGTATATGAATAATTTTCATCAGTAAATACATGCTTCAGCATATCCTGTAAAAAGAGTTGTGGTAATCGTATTGTTCTGTATCCAGATTCTAAAGAGAGGGTCAGAGATTTTTTTTTCTTTTTTTCTTATGTAAAAGCATCTAAAGTCAAAGTTATAAAATACTATACAAAAAAAATAATAATAATAATAATAATAATAATAATAATAATAACTTGGTGTGATACTCATACTACTTTGCCTTACCCTACGTAACTATTAAAAAAAAAAAAAAAAAAAAAAACTACCGATGACTAGAGATATTATATTTCAACTTTTTCAAAATAATACTTTAAAAATAGAAGAAAAAAAAATAATTCTATCATAGAAACAATTTTATTCAACATACACTAATGGATAAGTAGAGCTACCGTCCACCTCAAATTTTTGTTTCGGTGTCGTAAATGCTTACATAAGGCTATTAAGATTGTTATTTAAAATGTCCATTTACTTAAAGAATTTTCTCCCATACCATTATTGAAAACCTATTCGACTAATTTTGGATAGTCCTGTATATTTATTGAGTACAAATTGTACGTATCAGTTAGTGCACTCAAAATTTAAAACAGTAAAAAAAAAAAAAAAAAAAAAAAAAAAGAATAACGCTGCTTGAGATGAACTTTAAATTATTTCCAACTACAGCCTTAATATATACAAATTCTTTTGTGATCCTGTAAACGAATAGTGAATACTTTTTTATACCACATTTTTATAAGACATGTTTTTATGCATAGAACAAATACATACACGTTACTGCATTTTAAAGTTGTTTAAATATATAAGCCAGAAATTTCGTCCGTAGATATAAAACGTTATGTATTGGAATTCCTTTGCATGCTTCTGTACACAAACCATTTGTGCAGTCTCTCAATAAAATGTTTAAATTATATCTCCATATACGACACAGATTTAGGATACAAAATTGGCGTTTTCTGCTTATATTTATTTTTTAGTTACATATTATTGACAAACACACACAGACCTACACACAAACAGACAGACACGCAGATCAACTAGTAAAAACATGGTTTTCATATTCAGCGAATTAGAATGCATTTAATTATAGCAAAATCTCAACTTCGAAACGTCTACCCAAAAACAGTACATTCTCTGCTATACATGAGTAAGACAAAGTAAATAATCTGGTGTGACATTCATACGACTTTCTCTTACCCTGAAATTCAATTCTTAAAAGACAGATTGGAGATTAAAGGGTTGAGGTAAGATAACGAGTACTGTTATATAGCCCAAGGTTAAAAACAATTCAAATTAGGCTTCGGAACAGCTTTATTTGACAAATAATTCTGTATGAGAAGACTATCGCCCTCAAACCCCGTTTGAGTATTGTACCCACATTTATATAGAATTCAAAGCTATTATAAAATTTAAAAGTTCATTTGAAATTATTCACACAGTTTTTACCCGCACCATTCCTTGTAACTTATTAATCTTGATCAAACTTTTCAAGTAACAACCTTACATTAGCTTCAATATACAACATTTTAAATGCTTGGAATTATTTGCTTTCAAGTACCTCTGTAAAGAGTCATAGACAAGTATCAAGCGCGCTAAATATTTAGCTTTAAAAAAAAAAAAAAAAAAAAAAAAAAACTTTATTTACCGTATAGGTATGATGAATTAATTCCTGAGCAGTTTCTGGACATCGTAAAACATTATAGTAAAGCTCTTCCACCAATTACATTCAGTAAAAAAGAATGTTTTCACCCAGTTGTTGGCAGCCCTATATATTTTATAAAAATTATGTATACACCACATTGTACACTTAAATACAATCCTATATTAGTAACACACATCACAACAGGAAATGGACTTCCATCACTTTCCAAGTATTGTGTTACTGTATTTTAGTTCTTTGTGTAGCCCTGCAAATCAACGATGAATGACTTTCATACAATATTCTACATGAAGCATGCTTTTACGTAGTGCAATATATATATATATATTCATTTCATATGTTTTAGTGCAGGTTATAGACATTAAACTCTACTTACCTTCAATTTCGCCCATTGGCGTAATGTATTTGAATTATCTTGGATGTCCCCGTACACGAACCATTTGCTTGATCTCAACGAAAATTTTAGTGTAGCATCCCTATATGATATATATTAGGAATACCGAGTTTAAACTTCCTGCTGTTATTTGTTCTTGAGATATACTTGTAACAGATACACACAGAGATAGACCAACAGTTAACAAAATGTTTTTCGGATTCAGGGGACCTTAAAACGTTTAAATATAACAAAAATGCAATTTCGAAAATTCGACCCAAAAACAATACTTTTTCTTCCATGTATATGGGTAAGAGAAAGTAAAAATGCCATTTTCAACTTATTTGCTGGCTGCAAACTTGAACCTATTCATTTATCAGGAGGTCTAAATCAGGGCTGGCCAACCCGCGGGCCCCATGTGGCCCGCAGTGTAAGGTTCTGCGGCCCGCGACAGAATTCAAGAAATTTTTAATTTGTCATCTGGGATAAAACATCTAAAATTAATAAATTGTTTGACTTTTTAATGAAAATACCGATTAAAATAGCTAAAGAAACAAATATCGCGCTCATTGATATTAATAAAACATTATCGTATCAATAACTGATTTTTACTATTATACTTATGACTGTATAATAATAAGTTTTTTTTTTTTTTGTTTTATAGTTATTTTATGAATAAAAATATGTTTAATATTCATATTTTATGTTTTAAATTTTTACGAGCCCACCGGATGTATATGATTCATACATTTATACAATGCGGCCCGCCGAGAGTTTTGGGCTGGACAAGCCTGGTCTAAATGACATAATGAGAAAAGGAAAAAAAAGAAATCGTAAAATAAATAGATTAAAAGGCTTATGCCCGTAGTATATCATATTTAGGAATTGGAAATTTCCAGTATATTAATAATATGCCCATTGTTTTACAAAACGTGCGTGATTAAGATTTCAGTCACATAAATATGAACAAGAATTCCTTAGAAAGACACCCATGGTGGACCTTCCACCTAGGACTAAAACCTTCGTTAGTCAATAAGCAACAAGCCACAAATCAACATAAAACGTGATTTCAAATTCATGCATACAGTTATTTATACAGCTCGCTAAATAAATGAATACTGAAGTCCAGAGTAATCCATTAATAAAAAGTATTGTTGTTGTGTTTGCGACCTCTAAATAAAGCGATTTACCTTCTCGTTTTAAAATACAGCAGTAATGTTCTATACTTAACATTATTATTTATTATACTTATTATTATACATTGTTAATTCTATACATAACGTAATGTTATACTTAACATTATACATCACATGATTTTATACTTAATATCATTTATTTGTATGAAATATATCGTGCCCAAGAATTTTCAACCACTTTTCTTCAAGTAAATAGGTAATACAATAAAGCACTGTTTATATGACTTTCAAGGGATTGGCGTAAAACGGCGTATAAATGAGAAGAAATGTAATCGAAATTTTAATAAACAATTTTGATTTCTAATAATTTACCTTATACGAATGCACTTCCACGTAAAATTAATGCAGATAACATTTTTCAAGATAATGTTAGATTATTATTTCATGGTAGTATTTATACTTAAAAGAAAAAAAAATTAAAATAGAATTTTTAATCAAAATAAGTTATATAAATCACATCTTGACTTCATACCTTAAGTATCAATTATCATTATTTCGCTTAGCTACAAATAGACATATAATCTTGGGTAAGAATATGAAATACATTGCCTATGTTAAGTACTATAGAACATTATATAAGTTATGGGTCTTAGCTATCTTGAGTAGACAACAGTTTTAACTTCATTTGCTCTGCATGCTGATACGGCGTATGCCACCTCCTCTGAAATCATTTCACCAAGGGAGCTATTGAGTTATTTATCTTCACACATGCAGGTAGGCATTTAATTACAAAATATCTTTAATAATAGTCTGAGTCTGGTTGTCAGTGAGCATCAAATACAAAATTACGACTGACCATTAAATGTTTCTTCATTAGTGTGACAGTAAAAAAAAAAAAAAATGGAGCGATTCCACTCGACTTTCTGAACATTAAGTAATTAACGGTTGTATAAATAAATTAAAGTAAGACAAGTCGTTAAATAAACAAAAGAGAAACTTACAATAGGCTATTTGAGGTTTTTTTTTTTTTTCATATAGTATATTAATTTAATGCTATTACACTTTAAATAATTTGAGCTAATTGATCATAATGATATAGAATTTTTCGTTGAGTCCCTGTAAAAGTCTATAAGCACTATATTCACAAAAATCTACACAGTTCGTACGACGGTGACAAATGCATACAAATTTTCAGCTCAGTAGGATAAGGCATTTAGACGCTATTGCACTTAAAAAAAAATTGGGCCCATAGACCATAATGCTAAAGAATTTTTCCTTGCGTCCCTGTAAAAAAAAAAAAGAAAAACTATAAGTGCTAGATTCACCAAAATCAATACGATACGTGTTACGGTAACTTACAAAACATATGTACCAACTTCCAGCTCATTATTTAGACGATATCGTATTCACTCACACATATGCATAAATCACCGTAAAAATAGCAAAAATGAACTCAGGGGGCTCAAAACGTCTCGATACACTAAAACCTCAAATTCAAAATTTTGTCATGATAACAATACTTTTCTTACATAGTATGTTCGAAAGGGGGGGGGGGAGAAAGAAAGAAAAAAAAAAGAAAAGAAAAGTTTCTAACGAAATTTAATTATATTAATAACGGAAGAATAAAGAAATAAGGATTGAAATTAGAAAAGTTGTGAATTTTAGAAAGATGAAAATTGGCGTGTAACCAATGCTTGCTTCTTAAAGCATTTTTTGTATAAAAATGAATGGGAATGAAGTAATACTGATACTAAATCGACGTATAAACATAGTTTAAAAATGTATAAATGAGAAGGGTATAAACAGTGATAACAGGAGACTTGGCGTTGGAATATTAAAACCCGAATAAAGTACTACGTCAGAAACGCCAAAGAAAAATATTGGAGATGCATACAGCTGTTTCGGTACCCTAAAGCGTACCGTCTTTAGTGCAAAAAGGAAGTCGTGCCGTCTTCAGTACAAAAGGAAGCGTACCATCTTCAATGCTTTTTGCACTGAAGACGGTACGCTATAGGCTACCGAAACAGCTGTATGCATTTTCAATATTTTTCTTTGGCGTTTCTGACGTAGTAGTTTATTCGGGTATAAACAGTACTTTTCTGTAATAATGAACACTTAGAACTACTTGCTGTCTAGCAAATGACGAATATTTTGTTCATATTTAAGAAGTAGTTTATTTTAGAGTAATGAATATTTTAAAATGGAAAATAAGAATAATATAAGGATACGATATAGGTTGAAAATTCATAATTTACTGACGATATATCGTTTATTTTACAAAACGTTCACAAATGTCACTTCAAGTTTATGCATGCAGTTGATCTATGTAAAGTGATCAAAACTTAAAAAGATACAAAAAGTGGATTTTTTAATTATTAAATTTATTTATAACTAGTCGGTCTTCGCCCACCCATCGATCGATATTTCCAAATAAGCTATTTTCAAATTTGCCATATTCGCCATATCAAAAACAAGCCAACGTAATAATAAAAAAATATATTATTTAAACTTTATTTATTTTTTATTTTTTTATTTTTTTTATTTTTTTTTTAAATCAAAATAATGGAATTTGAGTAATGAAATGCGATTTGAATGTAATTATTTGTGAAAATAAATTCAATGAAAATTCATCAAAATTACCTCTGATTTATTTGTCAAAAGAAAATACCTAAATACTCCAAATGTATTATTATTATTATTATCATTATTATTACTATTTTACTTTACCTGAATTCTAATCTGATAACAGAAATGTATAATATTTTTTTCGGTCTGAATTTATAATCGTTTATGTTATTTTTAATACTATTAATATCAATATTTTTTTTAATTATTTATTATTATAATTATTATTATTATTATTATTTTAACATTTTACTCTAATTTAGCCTCTTTTTTTGACATAATTTGGTGTGTTTTGAGATGACCGAAAAAAGGAAACTGTCAAATCACCAGATGGCGATCCTTAAATAGAATAATATTCGTTTAAACTATCTTTCAGACTTATTTTATTTGTTCCAAATTACGGGTAAAATTTGTTTTTTCACAATACATTGTTCCAATTGTGAAGCCTTTTTTTTTTTTTTTTTTTTTTTTTTTCTTTTTTTCTGCTAAATCGCCCTTCTTACTTATTTTGTTCATTCCTCCAAACCAAATGTAAAAAAAAAAAATATTTTTTATTTTATTTTGTTTTACTTTTTCAACACATTTCGGTATCAATGACATCAGTTTCAAGCATTACCTTAAAGAACTTGGGCTTTTATTTTTAAGAAGATGATTCTTGTCACTATAATATACCTTTAGCCTCTTTTACCCGTTATAGTATCTACAAGAAATGAAATCATGTTCTATATTTGACCTTTAACGTTATTTATTTATATAAATTGGGAGAAAATATCGTATCATAAAATTCCTTAAACACTTTTTATACAAAAATAAATAAATAAATAAATAAATAACAAAAAAATAAAATAAAATAAATAAATAAATAAATAAAAAATAAATAAATAAAATAAAATAAATAAATAAATAAATAAAAATAGTTACATAAGAAAAAATAAATAAATGCGTAATGCTGTTTGCTCTCAAAAGCAAATAACAATTTTTTGGGTATTTTCTATTGTTATGATAGACTTAGTGCCTTATATGAATATTGAAATATTTTTGAGATCGAAAATAAGCCGAAGATAATGAGTGAAAATTCATCCTTTATATTTTACAAGCCATGCATAAATGTCGTTGCTCCATTAGTCCTGTTTTGTTAAACACATTTTAAAACCTCATCCCTCTATTAAATACTGCTCGCATCACGCCCCATTCATTTATGAAAATGATAAAAGCGGCCTTAAACATCGGCAGTAATGCATTTTATGACATTCTGCTTTCCCTTGCGGGACTGACACAGCTCCATTAGACAAACATTAATGCAACGAGTACTTCATTTGTTACAAATCACGGCAGGGGTCCCCTTGTCAGACAAGGACCCCTGCGTGATCGGGGCCCTCAAAAACACGGGCCCCCTGGGACAGCTAGGGAAGTAAACTGACTCACTGGGTGAGCCTTAAGTGGGATTATGAAGTAGCGCTTGCTGTTATGGATACTTTGCTCGTTTATGTATATAGAGTGTGATTAAGAGTCACGAGATGCGTTTATACAGATAAATAACTGGTGCGGTAGAAACTGAAGCTCTATTTTATGTTTGAATGATCGGTATAGGGAGAAGCGAGATGTACATTACGTATTTGTTAAAGTTTAAGTATGAAATTAAATTGCACTTTCCTTTAAAAACGATTAATCATATTTTAAAAGATCTGTATCAAGAAAGGGGGGGGGGGGAATATTTAAGCATAATTATGACACAATTTTTGTCATTTCCGAAGAAGATTGAATCTTTTAATATAAGAAATATTAGAACAAATTTCTATGTCTATCAACTTAAAATTGCTTATTTCGTATTTAGAATATTTTTAGAAGATATAATAGAAATTAGAAGATTTATTTGAAATTTAATTGATCATGATAAGAGAAATATGAATAAATTATTGACGTTTGAGTGAAATTAAATGACATTTCCTTTTAGAAGAAATTTTACAATTTGAAATTATCACAATTATGCTACAGTTTGTAATTTTCAGTCAAAATTAAACAAAAAAAAAAAAAAGAATAGCGTGATTTTTAGATCACTCTGTGTTTTTCTATGTGAAATGAAAATAGTATTTACTCGCTTGTTCTGTTTATTTCTCTACTTCGCGTGTAAATATCGTTTCGAATTTATTTGACCATTCATCTCCAAACAAAAAATATATTTTTACCCATATATATTATATATATATTTCAAATTTATTGCATGGTTATTCATTGAAATAATACATGAATATATAATTTAGAAGAAAGTACTATCTTAGTACTATCTTCTCGTTTATTTTTCTATTTTTCTTGTAAATATTGTTTCATATTTATTTAACCATCCAATTCATAAAACAAAATATATTTTTATCATATATAATATATTACTTTATTGCATAGTTATTCATAGAAATAATACATGAATATATAAATTAGAAGAAAGAATTTTATTTGTTAGTGTTAAGAAAAATAAACATTTATTTCTCATTGATGCACTTTCATCTATTTTCGGTAGCTATGATCAATATGAGAGCTTCTAAACCGTTTGCTTTTGTCCCACAAATTACGTCAGCAAACAACCCTCTTTGGTCGGAAACAAGCTATCAATCGGACAATCGAAACTAAGTAGACGGAAGTTGAGGAGAATACCCCTTTCGCTGCCTGAAAACCTGAGTAGTGGACATCTAGTAAAGAGGTGCAGCACTCTAGAGGCTCAGACACTGGGCGACCGGATGAGACATGAATCGACTAATGCAATCCGGAGACATAACTGATCCTGACGGAAAATGGCAATTTCCCCCCAGTTAAAAGACACTATAAGTGGATTTAAGAAGTACACAGTTTCGCTAAATTACCAGTTTTCCTCCCTAACATCCATTGAACATGACAAATGAAAGACGAAATTGAAAAAGTCCGCTTTCCAAATTTCATTTTTCTTACATCAAAAGATATTTGATAAGCGGATGACTTCGCAAATTTTGAATCTGTAAACTTTAAGTGGGCGGATATTTTTATTACATTTACAAACATATATCTTTTAATTTTTCATTCCTCTAAACTTTCACAACTTTCTAAAAGGCCTCGATATAACATGGCATATAATATTCATCATGACACATTTATTCATGAAAGACAAAATTAAAACCAGACAGCTTCTGAATTTCGTTTTGCTCATGTAAAAGTCATTAGATAAACTGTTGCACAGAACTAGGGGGACCATTGAGTAATGATAGAAGTAGAGTACGGATTCCCTATACTGGCTATGGAGAAAAATACCGCGAACGTCACTGCTGTTTTTTCGCCTTCTTTTGGCGATAATCACTTTCTTGGCAACTGGTTTTTGGGATTTTGCATGTTTTAAATGTTGCCTCTTACAACCAAAACTCCAATGAAAAGTCAAACAGAACAGCTTTCAATCAATAACAAGGATTAGATTACTTTCTTTTCATTTCGGCTAGTGTGGGTTGTGGTCTGTGTTTAATTTATCTCCAATCGAAATATAAACCAGCGATAACGAAGGTGGAGGAAACTTGCTTTGGTCCAAGCGGAATGTCGATTTGGTGGTAGAAAAATCGGTTTGGCGAATGAATTGGTGGAATGGTGGGGAAGTGATGTTCGGAAACAAAAATGTTACTAGTCCGGGGTCTACTCTAATATCTAGTAGATGAGTGCGGCGTTGAACACAACCAACCAACGAACCAACCATTAGGTAAACCGATAACTTACCAAATTCTGAATTATTAGAAGAGGTTGCGGTATCCTGGTTGGCATGACGCTAAGCTCGTAATTGGAAGATTGCCAGATCCATATTTGAACCTGCTGGAGACCGTCGGGTACACTGATGGCGACTAGTGCACGTAAAATTCAACATGGTTACAATGTCTTACATATTCCGAAATAAATACCTAGATTTACCGATGTGGGGAAAGTCATCCCCTGCGCAGAGGTTTAAAATTGCGATGGCACGTTTACGAACCAACCCTATAGAATTTCAGATCGTCGCCATTGCCTACTGCGTAACTAAAGTTACATGCAACGTTAAAACCACTAAACTCAGCTTAATTCATAAAATTTTATTCTTAAACAAACGGGTGACAAGGCTTCAGTATGCTCTATACTCCGTAAAATTAATACCTTTTGAGATAACCGATGCAGAAGAGCCACACCCTTTTCCAAAAATCTCATGTTCCACCTCTAGGGGGATGAATCCCAAACCGTCACCAATTTGCCTATTTCGTAATTCTTGTGCAACGTAAAAGCTACTCAACTTCAAGTGGTTCAACTTCAAGTCACTTCTCAACTATCAGCCTAAGATAGATAGAAGTTTCCATCATTGATATTTTATTAACAAACTTTGCGGCAAATCTCAATATGAAATATAAAAGACGAAATTAACAAAAACAATTTCATCATGTTGAATGCCATGTTAAAATGCTCTTAACGGTAAGCCTGTCTATAAGCCTTAACGTACAATGTGTTCCTGAACACAAGTCGAAAATGCTATATACACCAAACATTATACACCTAATTTCATGTAAATCATGAATAGTTAAACAAAATTTCAAGTCAATCGGAAGTTTTTTTTTTTTTCTTTTTATGGCCTATATCGCAGTATATAGGATAGTCATTTAGGTACCACAAACTTTTTCAGTCTCAACAAGCTGAGTAGGGTGGGAGGGGATCATTGGTGTTTCGGTAATTATCTCTTAACCAGTCGGTTCTGCATTTAATAAACAAATGTATATTAATTAATTGTGCATTCATTTATTACATTATGTAATGTTGCATAGTATGATATCCTTTATATTACCAATGTTAATTGTCGTTATGACTACTTAAACCGATTTTCGGGATCATACTTTATCAAAAACCTGGTCAGTTTGTGCTTAATTCTCAAAAATATATTAAATACTATTATTTTGAAAATTATATAAAATCAGAACACAATTAAAAATGTTTATAAAATATCTGAAAGTTTAATTCTTTTAGTCCACACTTATTTTTTTTTTTTTTTTTTTTTTTTCATGAGGCTCCTCTGAGTGAAATATTTAATGTTGTCTGTTTTTCATTTGTGTAATTAACCCTGCTGTTCTTTCCGATCTGTTTGACAAAATAATAATAATAATAATAATAATAATAAATTAAATTTCCAATGAAAAGAAATAAGAATAACAGTTTTAAAATATTTGCTACACATTTTGTAACTTTATTAGTATGAGAATCCTCTGTTTAATTTCCTGAAAATATTTTTATTTTATTTAGGGGAAGGTAAAGAAAAAAAACCTTAATCCCCTTAAGGAAAAATCTTATGTAAAAAAGCATAACTGTTTTTAAAAAATTAATTAATTAATTAATTAATTAAAAAAAAAAAAAAACTTTGGCCATTTGCTAGTATGTTTTCCTTTTCCACTATATTTTGCATTATAAACCTATTTTAATAATATTTTAAACCCAAATCGAATGGAAAAAAATAGAATTTTGAAAAAGTGTCCAAAGGATCATTTTACTTTTGCACCAAAGGGCAAAATTATCCTTCATTTAAAAAAAAAAAAAAAAGTTAATTGTTTTTTATCGGCAAAATAAATTATATAAAAGTAATTATGACAATATATAAGGAAATAAAATAAGTAACCCAGGTCATATTTCTGTACCTGAAAGACTGTACATCTAAATAAATAAGAAGGCTAGTGACCTTATGACACATGTTATAAGGACCACTTTTTCAAATAATTCTATTCAGACGCGTAATACTGTGATCACTTGAATACTGCCATTGCTTCTTCTTGACTTGGTACAACAATTTGTGTATTACCCTGTAGATAGCGCTATCATTCTGGAACAAAATATATGTTGATCGTTTTGCCCTCTAGGACCATTTTATGCCACCTCTCCCTACATATTTTTAATGTATATTTCAAAATGTTACAAATGGGATCCATAGTAAATGGGAACAGAACAGCAGGGTAAATACTATATTATTTCGTGTGTAGTGAGACATAAGGCTATTTGTGGCGGCATAAATGCTATTTATTTTTAACTAAACACTGTATTAAAAAGAAGAATGCATATAATGCCACAAACATAGCCCTAGAGCATCTTTAAGAGCGGACTATACCTAATCTCGCTGGCAGTCAAGGCCCTTGTTATCCTATGGGAAAATATATACTCATTACCTAATGTAAATATATATGTTTTTAATTCTTTTTCACATTCATGAAATTCACAACCATTAAATTAGAACACGTTTATTTATTTAATTATTTAATTATTTTATTATCAATATTATTATTATCATTACTATTACTATTACTATTTGAAATTTAAAAAATATCTAAGTGCACTTTTGCATTTTTTAACAAGAAAATAAAATATTAAAAATGTGAAAAATCAATTTTTAGGAAACGAGTATAAGTTTAACATTTGTGAATTTCCTGAATGTGAAAACAGAATTTAAAAAAAAAAAAAATAAATAAATAAATAAATACATTATGTAATGAGTAATTTTCAAACCAAATTTTCCCACAGGCCCTTGTCCGTGAGTGAGATTAGGTCTTCTCCGCTTTCAATTGAATGTTTTAATATGTGTATTTAATCTCTTCATATACTTTTATGATTCATGTCTGAATGCTGTGCTTCTATTAATTTTTTGCCAAAAATATAACAAAAACTTATAAAATTTAGACTCGTTTCTTTCCTAATTAATATTGTAGCTCAATTTTTATTCAAATTAAATGACAGAAAATAGGAAATCTAATTAGTTATTAAACCAATTTTAAATAAATGAAAATGAACAATCAACGATCACTAGAATCATTTTATGACCTTACTACTTTCTAATAACTTGTAACAACTACGATAACTATGTACAACGTTAATGTGATAGTTAAGGATAATTATTAGTACAAAATATTGCACATAATATTAATAAAGTACAATTTGATTCAGATAGAATTTAATACTCGTCAGTCAAGTTGATAAATGTTGCATTTATCAGGAGAAAAAATATTATATTTTCTGTATCTACAGTCGGCAGCAAAATTATTCAAGCACTAGCTAAAGTTCCTATGTATAAAAAAGTACACTTTTTACTGTTCTGTTAAATAAATCCTTGTCGAAGCATGTTCTTACTCATTCAAAGAACATGATTCGACAAGGATTTATTTAGCAAAGCAGTATTAAGTGTATCTTTATACATATATCGATAGGTATTTTTGATAGCTCTCGGATAATTTTGCTACCGACTCTATATTGAATATTTTTATACACTTTAAATTTTAAATGTAAAATTAAATGATTTTAAAACATTTGTTCAAGTGAGAGATGTAAGTGAAAAGTTAATCATATTTCTGTCGTATAATACTCGTATTTTTACTAGTTTACACGAACAATACAAAAATTTAGAAAATGTTACAACATATGTTACGTATTACTAATATGGAAAATGCATTCAGGTATTGAACAAAATAATTGAAAAACTTTCCTTTTTTCTTTTTTACGTTTTGTCAAATATCTCGTAAAATACTTAATGCGTTGTTCTTGAATTTTGGGAATAACGAAACATGTCTTTCTCCATATTTTTCAGCAAAGATTTTGTAACGAGAGCCTTTAGGGGACGAACAACAAACCCAATAAAACAAAAAAATATTTGTGATTACCCTATATCTGAAAGTGCTTCCATTTATCTGCAAATTTAAAGTGTGGTTATAAATGTTATATTTTATACAGTCGGTAACAAAAGTGTCTGAATACTAGAAAAAATTCCTATGTAAAAAAAAAATACACTTCATACGGTTTTGTTAAATAATCCTTGTCGAATCCTGTTCTTAGTCAGTCTAAGAACATGATTCGATAAGGATTTATTTAACAAAACCATATGAGGTGTACTTTTTTTACATAGGAATTTTTGCTAGTGTTCCGACACTTTGGTTACCGGCTGTACGTGTGTAGAGTTTTGTGAGGCTAATTCGAATATTTAAAGAGTTATAAATGTTTCATTAAAAATTCAAAAATTTTTTACGTGTCTTACTTTTGCCTCCAAGGCAGTAGCACGTGTTTTTTTGCACCTGGTGAAGAAAGGCTACGTACTTTCGAAACCGGTTGTGCTGGTTTAAAATTTATGGTGTGTAAAGAAGTTTTAAAATTTATATATTGATTGTACACCAGTTTTGAATTTAGTTTTGGTATTACATAACTATTATATAAAGAGATTTTGAGATATTCTCCCCTCCTTCCCCCTTTAATAGCGGGGGGAGGGTAAAAAACACGTTTTAAAACATAACTCTGCTTCAAATAATCGCAGGGTCTCGATTTTTTTATGCGTCTTTTAGGTATGTATATGCAACATGCACTATAAAAGGATTTTGCGAAATTACCCATTCACCCACCCCCTCTTTGGAGCAGGCGGGGCAAAAAACACAATTTCAAGCTTAAATGTGCTCCGAATTACTTTAGAATGACGAGTTTTGGTGTGTGGGTGTTAATTAAGTGTACGCAATGTGCACTTTGATGGGATTTTGCAAAACTTTCAACTTTACGCGCGAGGGAGGGGGAGTAAAAAGCAGGTAAGGTGCTGCCAAAGGCATTGGGTCTCCAGATTCTATGTGTGGTGAGCGGGAACTTTAACTTAGATTTTGACGAATTTCAATGTTTTTTTTTTTTTTTTTTTTTTTTAAGGTTTTATTATTAATAATAATGATATGGTATTTTGAGAATTCATTTCAATATAATGACCAGCGAAGCGGGCAAAGCCTGCTAGTGTTAATATAAAAGCACATTTAATTGATTTCAAGTCACAACAAAGTCGGAATTGGTCATTCTAAGAATCGCAATCTCAACGTAGACTTATTGTAACAATTTTAATTAATTACGTTCTTTGTCATAAAAATTTGCTCGCCAAGAAGTAACGAAACTTGGACCGTAACGAAACTTGGCATGAAGGCACGTTCCAGGCAGATACGTAAATGATTAGAAATGCAGCGTGATTGTGCATTGCGTAATGCAACCAGAGGGCGTGAACTTCGTTCTTCTTGGAGTATGAAGTAGGTAAGTAAGAGCTTGTTTGGTATACACAATCTGTTGCAGAGGGACGCTTTTTAAATAGAGATACATTTA
Source organism: Salticus scenicus (assembly GCA_963930645.1). NCBI lineage: Eukaryota > Metazoa > Arthropoda > Arachnida > Araneae > Salticidae > Salticus > Salticus scenicus. Next base: position 322,537,018 of record OZ005654.1, read on the forward strand.
CGCTGCCATCCAAGGCATACGAACAGCTGTCAGAGTCCAAGAGGGGAAGAATCATCAGTATGATGGAATCCCGGTGATCATCTAGGCTAGTAGCCAGCCATCTAGGCCGTTCTGATTTTACTGTGAGGTGGTGTTGGGACCAGTGGACTAGAGAGATATCGCTTACACGGCGACTAAGCTCAGGACGCGCTTCACAGACCAATAATCGGATAAAACGTCACATCATACGAAACATACGCATGGCGCCAACTGTTTCGTTGTCCGCCATCTGGACATATGAAACACCTACATGACCTGTCCCTGTGTCTGTACATACCATTGCAAGGCGCCTGGCTGAAGGACATTTGCACAATACGTGTGCTGCCAATAATACACAGCCTCCTCTCCTCCGTTTTGGAGTGGTGTCGCACTCGATGGGTTTGGATTGTAACCGAATAGAACCAGATCGTCTTCAGCGACGAATCCAGATTCAATTTCGGCAGCGATGACTTTATGTACGTGGGTGGTGGCACCGTGGTGAACACCTCAATCCTGCCATTGTTTTATAGCGGCGCACCGCACCCACATTATGGAATGACATTGGATACGACACACGTTCATCCTTAATATTGGTCCACTGCCCCGTGACAGCCCAACGGTACGTTACGTTCGTAACATCCTTCAGCCATAGGTGTTGGCACTTATGGCAGGACTCCCAGGAGCCATTTTTCAACAAGACAATGCTCAGACACACACAGCAAGTGTGTCACACAGCTGCCTCCACCACAATACCACTCTTCCCTAGCCTGCTCGATCCCCAGATTTGTCACTAATCGAACTTATCTGGAATCATTCTGGACTGCAAGTTGAGCAGCCTACGAATTTGGGCAAATTAGAGGCGCGTTTACAACAAATGTGGAACGATATGTCCAGGAGATCATATGTGGCTTGTATGCCTCAATACTCGTCCGTATCGCATCGTGCATTCACGCTAGAGGTGACGTGACCCAATAGTGTACTAAAACCTCTATTCTTTCGAAATTTATCCTGTAACAAATGATAATTTCGCTGTGATTTTGCAATCATTTATTTATACCAACGTTGCACCTTCGTTTCATTTCGTTTCATTCTCACAACTGTTTCTTGGTGCGAAAATTTTTATAGCATTGAATGTACATAAATTATTCTCAAGTGCCTACCATTTAGAGACGCCAACATAAAAACGAAGAGTTTTTTTTTTTTTTTTTTTTTCGTGGTTATATCACAATATATTCACAGATAATAAATTGATACCACTAAGTAAATAACGCAGTAATATTTTTACTACTTTTTAACTTCACTTTCGATAATTTTAAAATGAAATATAACAGTTTCTCAGTGGTTTTAACGAGCCTTAAGTGTCACTTATGACAACAAAAATTCATAGTTAATGTCACATTTTATTCACGACGCTCTACAAGTATTAATCAGTATTTAATCAAGATTCAATAAACTGGGTTAAAGTATTTTTGTCGATGCAGCCAATTATTGAAAATATTGACGTTACTTCAAAAATGCTAATAACATTAGTTACTCCGTATAACCACATAAAAGCATTTTGATGAAATCCTAATGCAATCTCTAATACTTGTTCAATTTACCATTTGCCATAATCCATCACTTCAAAAAAAATCTATCAGTCATCTCCCAACCTACATCAACATCAATTTATCACTGATGTATTCAGTTTCAACGATAAAATTACACCACGTAACTTCAAAAAAAAAAAAAAAAAAAAAAAAAAAAAGAGTCCCGCTAAAATAATCCCGATCACACCTAGATGGTTTCGCCTGCAGCATGCGAATAAATTCATCTTTCCGAGCTCTCCACATAGAGGAACATAGGAGAAAGGGTTCTAAATCTCAATTCCCAGAAGAACCAAAGCGAATCTGATCAATCCGCCTTCCGATCCGTCCGGAACCAATATCCGTATGCATGAAAGAGGATCCGTCATGGTCTTCTGGTTGTTCACGTGACTTACCCCTTCCATCGTTACTGTTCACCCCTTCTCCGGTCGAAAAATACTCCTTCACTTTTCGTTTTAAAGCTCTGGGATTAGATAAAATAGAATAAAACTCTTTACCCTATAATACAGATTAAATTAAAAAGAAAAGTGATGTAAGTAAATTTCAGTCTAGTTTAACAATTCAAAAAATTAATCTAGTGTAGCACAGACATTACTTCTTCTTGCTTTGTATCTTTAATAGATGAAATTTCCAATGAAAGTTCTACGTTCTTGTTTAAATCTTGCTGTGCTGGTGAAAGTTTTTGTATTGATAGTTTTCCTGGACATTGTTCAACTTCCCTCAATTGCATCTAACAATAATATAATCGACTAATTTAGGATAGCTATGTGAATTGCCATTAAATTGTATTTGCACTTACATAGTGTACTTAACTTTAGACAGTAAAAACAAAACAAAAATGACATAATACATATGACAAATTAAAATGCATTTCGAGACATGCCACTTCCAACCATATGGCTCTTTACTTATAATATATCTATTTTTGGGTGGCACTGTAAATGAGTGAAGAACGCTTTCTATAACCTCTTTTTTGGAAACATGCTTTTATGCATATAAAAGTATGTGTTAATTTTATCACGTTCAGTGCAATACAGAGATGTTAAAATGTACTAACGCGAAATTACGCCCATAGACTATAATGTATTTGAAATTTTGTATGCCAAAGTATGAGAATCATTTGACCAATCTCAGCAAAGAAATTTCAAATAACATCATCATATGACAGATTTAAATCATCGATTTGGACTTTTTGATATCCGTTTTTCAGTTCTGCTGATAACACACACACACACACATACAAAGACATACATAAACATACACACAAAAAGAGGCCTCTCAAATCTAATAAATAAATAAATAAATAAATATTATTATTTTGTGTGCAGATTCACACAAAAGAATTCATGCACATTATAGGCTACCAGTTGATATGTTTGAAAATGCATTTTTAGTTCTGTTACGCGAATTTATTCAGTTTTCTTTACTGTATGGTATACATAAATATAGACAAAATATAAGGCTGCTTAATGCAATTTGAATGCATTGCTATTTATTTAATATAATTATTTTTTATAGTGGATATCGCTAAAAAGTTTTCATTTCGGTTGTTCGTAATCATAAACACTTTTTTTTTTTTTTTTTTTTTTTTCCTTTTTGATCTAAGGCACGGGTTTATTTTCTGTGATTATTTATTTAAAATGAACAGTAATCGCGCAAAAATAGTAACATTTCAAATGTTTATCACTTACTTTATTCTATCACTCAATTTTTTAATTTTTCTTACCTTATTAAGATAAAGAAAGCATTGTTATTCGATCGAATTTTCGAAACTGAGTTTTTGCTACATCTACACGTTTAAAAACGCCTAGTTCTGAAAATCAAGATTTTAGCAGTTGGTATGTGTGTCTATGGGTGAGTGTGCCTGTATGTGTAAATCCATTCAGTGAAAGGATTTGTTAAACACTACAAATACTGTTTTGTTGAGGTTATTTTGTTGTTTCAAGCCAAGTTTTTATTAGAATAAAAAAAATCAATTTTATTACAACAAAACAAACAATTTGCAAAACTATCTCTTTTTTTTTTTCTTTCTTTCTTTCTTCTTTTTCTTTCTTTCTTTCTATCTTCTTTTTTTTCTTTCTTTTTCTTTTCTTTCTTTCTTTTTTTTTTATTTGCTTATATTAACAAAATTTTTTATTTAACTTTGCAATATTTTTTGTATACATTTGTAATTAAAAAACAATTTTGTTAGAAAAACAAAATTTTTGTTAAAGTCTAAAAACAAATCAGTTGAAATTATTTTGGTAAACAAAATTCCTATTCGAACATATTTAAAAACAAAATTTTCAACAAAGATCTTTTTCTGAGTGTATTATCATCATAACTCAAGAAAAAATTGTAGCAAAGAAGTCTATACTCGGTATTCTAACTATGTATAATATGAATATGCTACGAGAAGCTTATTGTAAAAATCGAATAACTAATAGGTGTACAGAGACATCCACAAGACAATTCAAATACATTACCTCTATAGCCAAAATTTTTGGTAGGCACAGTTTTACATTTTTAGATTGCATTAAATAAAGTGAAATGAACATATAACTATATTCGTAAAAACATGATTTGTATAGAATATGGTTAGAAAAAACTCATATACCAAATGTTTCAGGATCACACACACGCACAAAAATTAATTAATTAACTAATTAAATTTAATTAAGCGAAAACATTACTTTCTATAGAATATAATTGATGGAAAGTATTTAATTAAATTTTAGTAATTCCAAGAAAATTGCTTAAGAATAATATAATTGCTTTCTCATATCCATATGGTAGACAAAGTTTTGTTTGAAGTCTAATTTTCAGGGCTGATTTTTTTGCTATCATTTCGCGTTTTGAGGTTCCTTAAATACGAAAATCAAGTTTTTAACAATTGAAATCTGTTTTTCTGTTTCCTTTTTTTTTTTTTTTTTTTTTTTTTCAACGTAATTCCAAAAACAAATACTTGTGGAAATTGAAATGTGGTATTTTGAAGATCAAATGAGTGAGTCATTAAGAAAAGCTTGACCAACATTAGCAAGTTTCAAGGAGTTGTGTGATTGAATGTTTTCTGAAAAATTTTCAATAACTTTGTAAAATTAATAAATTTTCTGTGAATATAGGTAGTATATTCAAATGAGGGAGGATTGGAGAAGAGGGAGGGGAGTAATAGTCCCCTAACACAGAAATGTATATCAAATGAAACTGCATCTAAAACTGCTTTTAATTGTTTCTATTCATATACAATTCTTACCTTATCCCTTAATCTGTAATTTATCTTCCTAATATTCAAATCAGATTTAAAAAAAAAAAAAAAAAAAAAAAAGGTTATGTGAGTGTTATATCAGATTATTTAATCAAATCTAAGAGACAATCATGTTTTTTTTTTCTCCTTGGAGTGTACGTAATATGCGATAAAACCTTCGTTTTCGCTCTTAGTCATAAAACTGTGTTGTAACGTTACATACTTAGAAGAGCATGAAATCGACCACTTTATTTATGGAACAGTTTTACGATTGAAGGAACATTTTGTTTATTTTACACTGCATATACTTAAAAGGGTAACCAACCAAGCTTATTAATGGATAAATTTTATTTAAAAGATAAAGGAGTGAATTATTTTGAACTATGTGGATGTACAAGTCAAGTGTGACGCAGTGGTGTATGGTTGAAGGGATATTGACAACATGTGGGTGGCTTAGCCTCCTTGAGTAGTCTTTCTAAATGATCCTAGACCGTATTTACCCACGTTACAGAGAAAACCATGGCTAACCCCGAACGGTTAACGGTGACAAGTGCTATTCCTGGTCGAACTCTGCATTTCCCGTTTACCAACTTCTAGATCACAATCTCAGCTGGTAAGACTTACAGGTCAAGAGTTTAGATGTCTTATTTATAATACACGTTAATTAGCAATTGTTTTTATTTTCTTAATTGATCCTATATTTTCCTTATCTATGTGTATAAGATTGACTCTTTTATGTTCTAAATACGGAAAAGAAAAAAAAAGGCATTTCAACCTTTTATTTATTTATTTATTTTAGATATATATATATATTATGTAAACAATAAAAATTATGTAAATCCCGTAATGATAGCAATTAATGAGGATTTAATATATTGGTATTTTAGTATACCATTCGTACATAAAGGTCTAAAAAACATCAGAACATTGTGTAAAAAAGTATTTATTTTACATCATTTTTATATTTTTAATAATATTGACGGTAAATTTTTAAGGCAATGTATAAAGATATTATAACATAGTTGAAGATCATTAAAAAAATAAAATAAATAAATAAAGGCAGTTAGAAGCCGCGATCGATCACAGTAAAAAATTGTCTTGTGTAAAAACGACTCCATTTAGCGTTTAGTGCAATAAAGTGGAACTGAAGTAAAATATATACTTTCAACCTTAAAGATATTTATCTTTGGCATTTCATAACTTTTATACGCTTTTTAATGTAATGGAACGGGACACAAAGGTTAATATTGTGATATATTTTTGTAAATCTGCCTTCCCCCTAAACTCCCCATTTAATATTTTCCTACTTTATCAAATATAATAATGACTATAACATCACCAAAAATATACATTCAGTACTTACCACACATAATATATCATATATCAGAATTCTTTTGCGTAGCCCTCAGAACTAATAATTAATTATATGCCAACGGCCAACCACCACAGGAACCGTGTTTTTTAAGAATGATATTAATGTATGTTAATTTCATTACAATGAATGCAATGCAACGATACTGAAGCAAACTTTTAAATAGTTCCGTCCATAGAACGCAATGGGTCCAAACTGTTTCGTATATCCCTGTCCACGAACCACAAACACAATATACACCAAATACTATACATCTAACTGCATGTAACTCAAAAATATTTTTATTGAATATCAAATCAAGTGGATGATTTTTGTGACCTTTATCTCAGGGTATACAGGTACCAAAATTATTTTGAGTTTTCACCATGAAACCTCATTGGCGATTCATCTATTACAGCAATGTTAAATGTGATAGAATTTTATTTCGACAAATTTATGCCAAGTTTAATAAAGTCATTAATATGTGATTGAAAGGATATCCAAAAAAAAAATTTGTAATTTACTACAATTAAAATTTATTTTATTGTAAAGATTCTGTAAAAACATAGAAATGTAATAAACGTTATTTTAATATTTTAATTTACTAAAGAATTTGAAAATGATTAATAAAAGATATTGATATTGTTGAAAAGTTCTGGAACATTCTTCTTTTCAAATAATTATCTGAAACTGTCTACTTTAAATGGCCAGAAGCGCCAAAAGTGGTTGAAGAGCTCTGCTTTCGAAACTGGTAGGGGAGAAGTACCGAATTCGCGCTCATGAGTTTAGCCGTTCCAAATTTTTCGTTTTTTTTTTTTTTTTTTTTTTTTTTTTTGTCCTTATTTTCTCGAAACTCTCGTGAATACGGCTAAAATTCCTTAGAAAGTCCACGCTGAAGGACATTCTATCTAAGCGTGTTGGCATCACGCCAACACCAGCACTATCTACAGAAGACAGTTTACACCTTCGCAGGCAGTCGCAAGAACATTCACTGAAAATACAAATATTATTGCCCATTTAACATATTTTTCTTTATTTTTCTTTCTTTCTTTCTTTCTTTCTTTTATTTTAACGATAGTTCCAGAAATATACCACTCTCAGAGTAATTTTAAACCTTAAATTTGTTTTAAAAATGTCAGTTTTGGAAATAATAAATATTTCAGCGGTAGGCTTCAAAGTCTGCGGTAGTTTTGTAGGTAGAGCTTCGAGCACATAATCGAAGGATAATAGGATAATATCTCCTGAAGCAATAATCTACATGTTTCATACAAAAAATACTTCAAGGGGTTAGTAAAGCGCGAAAGCCATCAAACCTCCACTAGTAATTTTGAGACATCAATTTCACAAGGTAAAAAATTACATTTTGAGAAAATGGCAAGGCTTTAATTCTGAAATAAAACAGTGATATTTACATTTTCGATAACATTTCAGTGCGAGTTTTACATTTTCAACTGGAGCAAGTATTTATCGTACGTTAAAAACTTGGTATCAATTTATTCAGATATAATAGGAAAAGATTATCCAAACTCCCAAATTCGATTTTCTGTATTTTTAACCCTTAAACGTTCACTACTTAATTTATTTTAAAAATTAATAAACTAATTTTAAAAATGGCTTTTACGCACATAGCTGATCATAAATATTTAAAAAATATAAAATTAGCCTTTTTCCTTTTCGAGAAATTTTTGGTTTGAAACACGTGTAAGTTAACCTTATTATATTCAAATAATATTTAATTAAATAAATAAAACACTTTATAAGTAAACATTATCCACTACAAAAACTCATAAAAGTTGTTTCAGGTGAAAATAATAGTCCAGCTCTTAATTAAATGACAAAAAAAAACTAGACATGAGTGCATCACCAAACCAGCAATTCACACTTGCGCATACTAAGGAACTTCAAGTGACTTATACATTTAGCTTCCTTTGAAGCATTATTTGTTAAATTTTGGAATAGTGTTGCTATCTACCGAACAGAAAAGGAACAGGAGTTTAAAACCTGATTAAAACAAGGGGGAAATGTTAAAAAAACTACTGCATGAAAATCGTTAAATTATGTCAAATGTTTGGTTTCGCTGCGAAACCAATGAACGTTAAATGGTTAAAGTTGTACAATCCATCAATGACATAACGCTAATGCAGTATTTCACTTTTCATTTGGAAATATAGTAAACTTTTAATTATCATCGAAATTGTGTGTGTATATATATATATATATATATATATATATATATATATATATAACATATATATATTTGTATTTTCCATTTTATATCCATAACCATGTCTCTGTCAGTACATAAAAAAATAAAAATTAAAAAGAGAGTGCACGTTTGTGTATTTTCACCAAAAAAATTATATAACAATAAAGGACAATAAAAAAGGTGAAGGTTGGGGGAAAGATGTTTGATTACGGAAGTTGGGTGGTGTTGTTTGGCTGGATGGTTGAGTAGAAATGTGAAATTATATATTTAAAAAAGAAAAAAATCAGAAGGCCTGTTACATTTACCTAGTATTAATATGCATTCTTTCTTTTTCCTTTAAATGTTCAATTTCTTCATTTGAGTTTTCAACTATTCTTAAAATTAGTAATAATACTCTTACATGCATAATAAATATCCATATTGCTATATAGTTTCATTATTCTTTATCAGCTATACCACTAAAACTTGAGTTTTTCTTGTTTTTACTCCATAAACGTATAAACCCTGAATTAATAAGTTTTTTTTAATCCATGTGATTTCAAATGAATCATTCTCTGAGTACTGTTTGTTTATTATGTTATGTTTATTAAAGTTGTTTTCTGTTAGATTCTTTGATAATTTGTAATTAATAGTTTATTCCATTTTAAATTTCACTAGCGATTTGCTATTATAGCCACTAATGAACGAAATCGTACATTGGTGCTCAAGGGTGAAAAATGTCCCCCCTGATTTTCACCATGCTGAGCTTCTCCTACTTGAAAAATATTCATTCTTATTGGTGTATTTGGTTTCAGTGATATTGAATCTGTTGCTTGGCTTTTACTACGTAAAAGCAAAGTATATTGTATCATTAGTATATATATATTCTGTGTGTGTATTAAGGGGGGGGGGAGGGAGAGTGGTGGTGAAAGGGTTAAGGATAACTGATTGTGCAAGGGTCATAGGCCTGGGTAGTATGTCCTCTGTGGGTATCATTCTAAGAGGTCCTGAGATCTCAGTCTAAATTCACGCGAATTGTAGAGAAAACTACGGAAACTCAAATCGACTATGTCGACAATTACGACCTATGGTAGAACCCGGAACCTATCCCATCTGACCTATCCCATAGCTTTGAGAATTGAATCTCTTGGCTACATGCAGCCTTTGGGTAATGAAGAGGAAAAGGTGGTGTAAAGACATCGGTGGTGGTGTAAAGTTTAAGACTGACTGACAGCACGTGGGTCTGAGTGGAGTGCCTCCATGGGAGGTCTTCTTAAAGTATACTAGCCTGCATTCAATAGAGTGGAGGGGGAAAACCGCAAAAAACTCCGCACTACTAGGGAGAGATGCCGGGTTTAATCCCAGCTCACGCTCGACTGTACCTACGTCCTTAGCGCAGACAACTGGCCTTAATCCCCCTACACCACTGCACTACTAGGTTAACAAGTGGAACTTGGGATCGAACCCCACACTTCCCGTATATGAGCTTCGAGAGCAGAACTTTCTGCAAACAAGATTTGCACATGAAGGTGATTTTTAATTACATTATTTTCAGATGACTTTTTTAAAATAATCTTTTAATCCTTAAATGAAATATTTTTTAGCTACAAAATATATTAATAATTTGAAATTGAGAGTGATTTTTATATAAATTTTTCTGTACCTGTTTTAAAACTACAACTAATAATTACGAAAAAAAAATAATAATAATAATAAAATTAAAAATACGGTTAAAGGCAGTGTTACTTCTATGAAGATATAGGGATACTCCATTACAATGGTTATTTGAGAACAATCAGATGCAGTTGGTAGTGCTGCCATCTAAAGAGATATTTTTAAAATAAGTCTAAATTATTGATAAAGTTAATATATATAGGTCAATTGTTAATTTTTTCATCATGTAAGTTTTATCTTTGGAAGTGAGCTGTTAATTGTTAATTTGAACTTTATGGAGGATAAAAATAATTATATATATATAATTTCTGTATGGTCAATAAAACTGTAGACGACACAAAATTTTAGGTAGAAAAAATTATACATATTTTCTTTTGAGAATTGTTAAACTACTTTCAAAAAGGGTTCTTAGACACATAGCTGATTTTAAATATGTGAAAAGAAAAATTACCATTTTTAAATTTCGATAAATATTTAGTTTTTAGCATCTATATATTAACCTAATTAAATTCAAATAATAATTAATTTAATTAAAAAAATGTCGTTGTAAGTAAACACTGTAAATTGCAAAAACTCGTAAAAGTATTTCAAATTAAAAAAAAAAAAAAAAAAAAAAAAAAAAAAAACAGCATTTAATGAGGTTAAGAAACTAAGTATGAGTGATGCATCATGAAAGCAATAAAAGAACACGCATCATCAGAGCAGCAAGATATTAGCATCCACTGAGAAATTTTAAACGACTTCTGCATATGGCTTCCACAGAAACATCATTTGTTAAAATTCAGAGTAGTGAAGGAATCTAAAGAAAATAAAAGAAGCAACTATTTAAAAATCGATTAAAACAAGGAAAACATATCGAAAAAATATTGTTGCTTGAAAAAATGTTAAATGTATGATTTCAATGCGAGTCCATTAAACGTTAAACGGTTAAAGAAATATATATATATTTATATATATATATATATACATTTTTCCTATTTAATCAGTATAAAAACAATTATAATAAGTTATTGTATCTTTCCTACACCGCTATCAGAAATTGTTTGAATGAGTAACTTCATAACCATTGTATCTGAATCCACTATTAATGGTGTGAAAATTACGATTATTTGGGTATTTGTAAAAATAAAAATTTAAAAATTTAAATGTATTGAGTACATGTATATTGTTATTCTGTTGATAACCAGCCATAGAAACGCATTTTAATCATTATGTAATATACTTTTTTGTTTCCTTGCCAAATTTGATTTTTTAATGTTATGAAGTCCAACTTATTTTTCTGTTATATTTTGTTTGAAACAATAGTTTGGAATATTTTTAAATGCAATATTTTTCTACATTATATATATATATATATATATATATATATATATATATACATATAATCGACTTGAAATGAAATTTTACATTTATTTAATTTTATGCGAAAATTTTCCAAAGATCAAGTTAAACAGTTTTTGTGGTGCTGCCATCTACTGAATTATTGGCATAAATTTTTATTTGAGTACCTTTTCCATGGTATACTTCGCCGCACCAGTGGAGAGAGGTTCTACTGTAAAAGCCGGTTGATGGGTTGGCATGTGGGGATTAAGGTCTATTGACAACACTAGGGTTCTGGACCTGAGGGGAAGTGCTCTCCGTGGGGGTCTTTCTAAGGGATCCTAGCCCGTATTTTCATAAGTTTTGGAGAAAAACACTCTGGTAGATGGAAATGACAGGTTAGATTGCAGGTCGCCATCGTCGGCCTAGCTTTTCAAAGTTTTCCGTGATTGTCTCCGAAACACGTGTAAATACGTGCTATATCCCCTTAAAAAGACCATTTCACCTTAATATATATATATATTTCAGATTTCCACACGTACAACCGAAACAAATACAGTTTTAAATATAAAATTGTTTAATTTTTGGTAATATTTTAATAAACAATAACTTACATTGTCATTTGTTGCATTGCGTTTAAATCTGCATAAAACTTAAGTATGCATTTGTTAGAATAATGCCCTTTTTCAGTTGGAATTAACCTTTTTTAACACTTTCCAACAAGGTTGAAAAGTGTTAATGACTTCGGTTTGTCTGTCTGTCTGTCTGTCCGCGCTCTAACTCCCGTAAATATTTATGGAATTTCTTGAAACTGATATATGTTATTCAAGTTCATTGTCGGACGTTCAATATTGAAAATGGAGTTTATACCTCTACTGGTTTGTGTACAGGGACACCCGAAAGTATTTCAAAGCATTGTGGTCTATGAGAGGTAACCTTTTGTAGACATATCTTAATGAAATTTAAATATGTTATTCAAGTTCACTATTGGGTGTTTCCTGTATAAAATGAAGGAAATACTACCTTCGATTTATGTACAGGGACACTCAAAAGTATTCCAAAGCATTGCGTTCTGTGAGAGATATTTCTTTAAATCAAATTTTAATAACTTTACTTTCCACGAAGTTTTAGGAAATTGAAATATGTTATTTATAGTCACAAAAGAAAGCTTTGCATAGAATATAGCATGATTAGCATTTGATTTACAGGGTGGCACAAAAATATCCAGTTATATTAAGAGCTATTAATAAGAAATTGCTAGAATTGTACTTTCGTTTACGTTAAGCGTTTTTAATACTTTCTAACATTTTTAAGTGTGAATATGATTTCAGTTTGTCTATCTGTCCATCTGTCTGTCAGTCTGTCTGCCCGCGCTCTAACTCCTGTAAATATTTATGGAATTTCTCGAAACTGATATATTTTATTGAAGTTCACTATCGGATGTTCCATATTGAAAATGGAGTGAATGCCTCTTCTGGTTTGTGTACAGGGGCACCCAAAAGCATTCGAAAGCATTGTGTTCTATAAGTGTTATTTTTATAAATATTTTCCCTATAGAATGTTCCCCATTTAAAATGACATTAATAGGTCCTGTACAACTAGTTTGTTTACAGGGACAACAACAACAACAACAACATCAAAAAAAAAAAAAAAAAAAAAATGCCAATGTATTACATTTTAGGACAGAATTTTTTTAAAGTTATATTTAAAAATCTTTCTACTCTAAAAATCATAAAAATATTGAAATGTGTTGTTAATATTCTAAAATAATGTTTTGTATAGATTATGATATGATTAACTTTCTGACTTACAGGGCTACACTAAAATATTAAGAGAAATCAAAAGCTGTAATTATAATCTAATGGCTGCATTTTCTTTTGCGTGAAGCCTTTTTAACACTTTCCAAACTGCCTAAGAGTAATTTAAAATCAATTAGTATATCTGTATATTTTTCAGTCCGTCAGTATGTTGTGTGATAACGTAGGCAAAGTATTTTAAAAGTTATTCGATACAACAATTACGTACAGTTGGAAAGTGTTACTAATAAATGCGTTCTGCATGATTTTAATTTCTGTTTTTCTTGCTCTGCATTGTAGGTAAACTTTAATATAAACAAAATTTAATTTGCATTTTACTTCACCCCAACTTTTTTTTTTTTTTTTTTTTTGTTTAGTGCTAGAGGCCTATTTCAGTCGGTACAGTTGTCGAATTTTTATACGTCACTCTTAATTAGTGCTAGAGGCCTATTTCAGTCGGTTTATTGAATGGAGATTTATTGAATGAAGTCCCCCCAAGGCCCAACTTTGACATGAGTCCTCCCCCAGGCCCAACTTTGACATGAGTCCCCCCCAAGGTACCCATATTTCAGTCGGTACAGCGTTGTCGAATTTTTGTAATACACTCTTAATAGTGCTAAGGGCCTATTTCAGACGGTTTATTGAATGGGGATTTATTGAATGAAGTCCCCCCAAGGCCCAACTTTGACATGAGCCCCCCCCCAGGCCCAACTTTGACATGAGTCCCCCCCAAGGTACCCCTATTTCAGTCGGTACAGCGTTGTCGAATTTTTATAATACATTCTTAATAGTGCTAAGGGCCTATTTCAGTCGGTTTATTGAATGGGGATTTATTGAATGAAGTCCCCCCAAGGCCCAACTTTGACATGAATCCCCCCAAGGTACAACTTTGACATGAGTCCCCCCCCAGGCCTAACTTTGACATGAGTCCCCCCAAGGCCCAACTTTGACATGAGTCCGCCCCCAGGCCGAACTTTGACATGAGTCCCCCCCAAGGCCCAACTTTGACATGAGTCCCCCAAGGCCCAAATTTGACATGAGTCCCTCCCCCAGGCCCAAATTTGACATGAGTCCCTCCCCCAGGCCCAACTTTGACATGAGTCCCCCCCCAGGCCCAACTTTGACATGAGTCCCCCCCCAGGCCCAACTTTGACATGAGTCCCCCCCAAGGTACAACTTTGACATGAGTTCCCCCAAGGCCCAACTTTGACATGAGTCCCCCCCCAGGCCCAACTTTGACATGAATCCCCCCAAGGCCCAACTTTGACATGAGTCCCCCCCAGGCCCAACTTTGACATGAGTCCCCCCCAAGGTACAACTTTGACATGAGTCCCCCCCAACGCACAACTTTGACATGATTCCCCCCTCAGGCACAACTTTGACATGAGTCCCCCCAAGGCACAACTTTGACATGAGTCCCCCCAGGCACAACTTTGACATAAGTCCCCCCAAGGCCCAACTTTGACATGAGTCCCCGCCAGGCCCAACTTTGACATGAGTCCCCCCCAAGGTACAACTTTGACATGAGTCCCCCAAGGCCCAACTTTGACATGAGTCCCCCCCAGGCCCAACTTTGACATGAGTCCCCCCAAGGCCCAACTTTGACATGAGTCCCCCCCTCAGGCCCAACTTTGACATGAGTCCCCCCAAGGTACAACTTTGACATGAGTCCCCCCAAGGCCCAACTTTGACATGAGTCTTCCCCCACGACCAACTTTGACATGAGTCCCCCAAGGCCCAACTTTAACATGAGTCCCCCCCAAGGTACAACTTTGACATGAGTCCCACCCCAAGGCAAAACTTTGACATGAGTCCCCCCAAGGTACAACTTTGACATGAGTCCCCCCAAGGCCCAACTTTGACATGAGTCCCCCCAAGGCCCAACTTTGACATAAGTCCCCCCAAGGCCCAGCTTTGACATGAGTCCCCCCCAAGGTACAACTTTGACATGAGTCCCCCCAGGCCCAACTTTGACATGAGTCCCCCCCAAGGCACAACTTTGACATGAGTCCCCCCCAGGCCCATATTTGACATGAGTCCCCCCCAAGGTACAACTTTGACATGAGTCCCCCCAAGGCCCAACTTTGACATGAGTCCCCCCCCAGGCCCAACTTTGACATGAGTCCCCCCAAGGCCCAACTTTGACATGAGTCCCCCCCCAAGGTACAACTTTGACATGAGTCCCCCCCAAGGCACAACTTTGACATGAGTCCCCCCTCAGGCACAACTTTGACATGAGTCCCCCCAAGGCACAACTTTGACATGAGTCCCCCCCAGGCCCAACTTTGACATAAGTCCCCCCAAGGCCCAACTTTGACATGAGTCCCCCCCAAGGTACAACTTTGACATGAGTCACCCCCAAGGCAAAATTTTGACGTGAGTCCTCCCCAAGGTACAACTTTGACATGAGTCCCCCCAAGGCCCAACTTTGACATGAGTCCCCCCAAGGCACAACTTTGACATGAGTCCCCCCCAAGGTACAACTTTGACATGAGTCCCCCCCAGGCCCAACTTTGACATGAGTCCCCCCAGGCCCAACTTTGACATAAGTCCCCCCAAGGCCCAACTTTGACATGAGTCCCCCCCAAGGTACAACTTTGACATGAGTCCTCCCAAGGCCCAACTTTGACATGATTCCCCCCCCCAGGCCCAACTTTGACATGAGTCCCCCAAGGCCCAACTTTGACATGAGTCCCCCCCTCAGGCCCAACTTTGACATGAGTCCCCCCCAAGGTACATTTTTGACATGAGTCCCCCCAAGGCCCAACTTTGACATGAGTCTCCCCCCAGGCCCAACTTTGACATGAGCCCCCAAGGCCCAACTTTGACATGAGTCCCCCCCAAGGTACAACTTTGACATGATTCCCCCCAAGGCCCAACTTTGACATGAGTCCCCCCAAGGCCCAACTTTGACATTAGTCCCCCCCAAGGTACAACTTTGACATGAGTCCCCCCCCAAGGCACACCTTTGACATGAGTCCCCCCCAAGGCACACCTCCCCCTCATTGGGAAAAAGAGAAAAAACGTTGTTTTGCGGCTATAAGACAGTTTGGACTTCCATCGTTATTTGTTACAGTATCTGCAGCTGAAACACATTGGTTTGATTTAATGAAAACTTTATCATGGAATTTAGATCGTCACGAATTAACTAAAGAAGAATTTGTCGATATTAACAAGTTTAGCAGTAGGCCTCTGACACTAAATTAAAATCTGTCAATGTCAGATTTTCATGTTTTCTTTTTTTATTTATTTATTTATTTTTTTATTTTTATTTTTTTATTTTTAAGAATATTTAATATTTTAGAATTCAAATTCATGACTTATTGGGTGCATGACTTTAACTATACTACACATATGGGACTTGGAAAACGTTAACTCCTCACCATTGAAAGTGTAATACATTTCTGCTAAGCAAAAACAAACAACAAATGCGATTTGCAATGAAAAACGTAGGAATTTACAACAGTGGAAAGCTAGTGTATATTATGTCTGTCGACAGAGCTGCAGAGCTGCTTGGGAGGGTTTATTTCAGCTACCTGAGTAAAGATACCACGACTTTCTCCCACAATGCTTTTTATTTCCCCATCATACTATAGGTATGGGGAACTTAGGTAATCGTGAAAAATTTCGACCCCGGTTTTTTTACTTTTTTATACGTTTTCAGGTGTGAGGAATCCGAAAATGACAAAATTTGTATGGTGTCTGTCTGTAGGGTGTCTGTTAGTTGGTTAGTCCGTTAGTTTGTTATTCTGTTTACACGATATCTCACGAACAGATGATCGCAGAGAGGTCAGATCAGTTTTAAAATATTACTTTCGGTACTGGCAAGAACCGTATTCATTTGCAACATTCGAATTAAAAAACTTCAGCAGTTATTCGAAATTTAAGATTTTCTTAACATGGGAGAACAGGACAAAAATTCACTTAAATGTGCATTAAAAGGAAACTTTTTACTGTAAAAATGTCAGACCAGTTTTAAAATATCAGTTTTAATGCCGAAATAAACATCAGTAACTATAAATATGCTACTTTGAAAATTTCGCAAGTTATTGGAAATTTACGAATTTCTTAACATGGCAGTATAGGGCAAAATTTCACATAAACGTCAATTTTGAGAGATATTTTCATCGTAAAGATGTCAAACCACTTTCGAAATATTATTTAGGATACTGGCATGAATATCATAGACTTTTCCAATTTAAAAAAATCCGTATGTTATTTGTAATTTACGATTTACTTAACATGTCAGAATAAGGCATAATTGAGCATAAACTTCCATTTTGAGGATTGTAAATACATTAGACAACTTCAAAATTACATTTATGATATTTGTTTAAACATGATTGAATACAAATATTCTAACAGGAAAATTCCTTAATTTACGATTTTATCAACATAGCGAAATTGTAAATTTTTCATATAAATATGAATTTTGAGAATTATTGCATTGAAAATAGTAGCATGAAAACTAAACAACGGAATTGACCGTGATAAAATAAATTCATAGATTAGAATAAGATAAATATATCGAAGTGAACGGTGGATAGCCTATTAGGCGGGGATTTCGATGTGTCATTGTATCAAGCTTCGGTCAAATTCATTTCTTTTAACATGATTATAATTTGTCTCGCAAATACTATCGCTTCGTAAAGTTGTTCTTTTTTTTTTTTTTTTGAACCTTCACAAGCCTAGCGCCTAGAGGTCTGCATCGATTGGCCTAAAAATTTTCATATGGATTCCTTGCGACATGTGAAAAAATTTTCTCCCTTACATACATTAGCTTCTGTCGCATACAAAGAGCAGAAAATCTGACATGTGAGGTGGTCATTATGAAACACTGTTGAATATTATACAGTATAGGCAATACCCTGATCGCCTGAAATAATGAAGAATAACTAGTGCACCAGGCTCTTAAAAACAACAACACTCATATGATGATGAAACATTTTATTTAATTTGATTCTGGATCATCATATCAAGATTTTTTATCCTTATTCAAGATGTAATGTAAGAAAATTACATAATTATATCAATCTTCAGTTATATTACTTAATGAGATGGATATTACAGCAATTCGTTATATTAGTATAATAAACAAGTACATTCCACAGGGCAGAACAAAAGACCATTATAAACTGGAAATTGATGTTTTTTTACCGATTACATTGCCAACATGAGTATCCAACTGATTTTTTTCTGATTCTTGTCCTACAAGACTGCCCCCCCCCCCAAAAAAAAAAGATACGTTTCATTATGATACGAAATGAAAAAAGTTTGTATTTTTACGTTCTTTTCCCTTGCCACTTGCCATATGCCATGTTTATCGCCAAGATCGTGAAACCAGAAGAATGTAGCAGGGAAATCCTCAGATTCTCAAAACATGCATACTATTTTGAATAAGAAACCGGCTATTGTGACTTTAAATGATATATATCAGTTTCGAGACATGCTAAAAATATTTGCGAAAATCAAATATTGTAAAGACAGTCATACAAACAAGTTGAAATTATAAACACCTTTTAACAAAACAAAATTTCATCTGACATTCTTCTAGCCTATAAAATTATGTAAAATAAATGACTAAAGAAACGTTTTATTATTTACCCATTCACTTTCTTCGTTAACTGATGAGGAAAGTGGAGGAAAAATATTCCGGGCAGACAAGGTCCAAAATAAACTAGTATATTATGGCCACCACATGACTTTCTTCTATATTTCCTTATACAAATTAAAATAGCAAAACAGTTCAATAAAAATAATTTATTAAAATTGTTATTAAAAAAATTTATCTTCCATGATAATGCAGACGATTTCCATATTAGAGAAGCAGTATAACTCTAAATATCCAAAAAAAAGTAAATTTTATTCTCAATATTAACATTAAAATGATAATAATAAATAAATATTATATATATATATATATATATATATATATATATTGTTAAAAATGAAAAAAACTCGATAACCTTACTTTAAATTATCGAAGATCGATGGTTCAACGCTCTTTTGAAAGATACACATCATGAAAATTTACTCTCCTCGAGGGAGGACGTTCCCCACAGGGGGGGGGGGGGGGGAGGCGAGGCTCCTATATATATATATATTTTTTTTTTTTTTTTCCAGTTGACTGACTCTATAATAAATAATTCTTTTAAATTTCACAATGATTCTTAAAAAAAAAAATTCTCTTTATGCACATTTATACAAAATTTTGTCCTATACCCCCATGTTAAAAATTTATAAAAAGCGGGATGGCAACGCAGCTGTTGAAAAATTTTTACCAAAAGTTTATAGGTACAAATTTATGTCAATGTGTAACTACCTACCAATTTGTATAAAATTCTGTGCAGTAGTCCCAAAGATACAATTTCCACAAAATTTTGTCACACACACAGACACACAGACATTTTCTAAAAATGGTCAAATCGTGTTCTACAGCTCTCAAAACGTGTAAATTCATCAAAAACCCGAGGTCGAAAATTTTTACGAATCCAATACTTTCTTCTATTGAATATAGAAGAAAGTAAAAATTAATTTAGGCCCGGTCTGGCTTGAGTATACAGAAAAACACTGAGCTTAAGTCCGCCCCAGCACCGCCCGAGGAAGCAAAAAAATATTAAACCCGAGCCCGGCATAGCTCGAGACCGAATTGAGAAATTTGTCTCGAACCCGGCCTGGCCTCAAACCCGTTCTCGTGCAGATCTCTAAGCCACACGCATAAATAAACTAGTATGTTGTGGCCACCACATGACTTTCTTCTATATTTTCCTATACAAATTCACTCAATAAAAATAATTTATTAAAATTATTATTTAAAAAAAATTATCTTCCATGATAATGCAGACGATTTCCATATTAGAGCAGTAGTATAACACTAAATATCCAAAAAAAAAAAGTCCATTTTATTCTCAATATTAAAAAAAAAAATTTCGTTAAACGTAAAAAAAAATCGATAACTTTGTTTTAAATTATCACCGTTCTACAGTTCAACGATTTGTTTTAAAGGTACTGACGAGACCTTTCGAAAGATACCTATCTTGAAAATTTACTCCCCCCGGTCGGGGGGGGGGGGGAAAGCAGTGCCCTCACAATTTTTTTTTTCCTAGTTAACTACTACTATTATCACAAGTTAAAAATAACTCTCATTATGTACATTTTTCGAAATTTTGTCTTATACTGCCATGTTAAAAATTTAAAAAAAACGCGATTACAGCGCCACCTGTTGAACGATTGATCCCCAAATCTAATCAGCACCAGTTTATGTTAAATTTCGTTCATTAGTTCGTGAGATACAGCGTCCAAAAAAATCCTGATACACACACACAGATAGACAGACACACAGACAGACAAACATTATCTAATAACTATCAAATCGTGTTCAGGACATCCCAAAACGTGTAAATCCATCGAAAATCGGAGTTCGAAAATTTTCACGAATCCAATACTTTCTCTATATTACATATAGAAGAAAGTAACAACATTCCAAACTAAATAAATCTCTAAAACCCGTAATATGATAAATAACAATCTCATTTTCATATGAAATTATTAATCAATCACTCATTAGTTGTTGAAGTTTTTCAGGCGTTTTGAATAGTGATAGAGAAATTCGATAAGAGAAAATTGACCTTGGTATTTATGTAAAAGCCGTTCGCTACGTCATATCTCAAACTTTCTCCTGCAATTTTCTTCAACTTAAAATCCTTGAAGATTAATTTCCTCTCGTCAAAGTCAACTTTATCTTGCAGAAGGTTGTGTTACTGAGTGTGATACCGCAGAGGGAAAGTTGCTGAGGTCCTGTCTTAGTTTTATTTTAAACTTGTAGCTCGTAACAACAGGCTTGTTTTCTTTTCAAAATAGCGTAAGTGTTTATCTTCTATTAACATATTTTTATTCAAGGATGACTGATTGCAATTACTTCCTTATAAATAATTGCTGCTTGTATTATTGTGTACAACAAAGAAGAGAGGTTTAGGAAACTACAAGTTTAGATATACAGAAGTGTGAAAATTATTAGAATAATCTTTAATGCATGCAATAGTTCAGGAATAATAATTTCCCTTGTTGATACAATTTATCTTGCAGTCTTTCAAAATAGTTTAAACTTCAGATGATATTTTAAACACTTCCGATGCCGTTTAACAGTGATAATTTATGATTTCTGTTCATCTGCGTGTATTTCTATATTCGAAAAAACATTTACATATATATTGTAGAATATTTTCTATTAAGAATCTTACTTATAGCACGTCTCCTTTTAGTACAAGGACTTACAAAATAATTTCGATACATTACGATTTAAAAGGCGTACTTCTTATAAGCATATTTCAAAATACTTATTATCTTGTAAAAATGTATATACTCAAAATAATTATAATGAACAAATTATCTAAAATCAAGATACATTTTTTATTCCATTACCCGTCTACCGTAGGTAATGGAAGTATTGTATTCGGTCCAAAAATTCGATATCGAGTTTTCACCTGATTTACACGTTTTAAGGTCTCCTGAGTCCGAAAAAGTAGTTTTTGGCAATTGGTCAGTGTGTGTGTATGTATGTGTGTACCTGGAGACTCTTCTGACTATCATACCTCCGAAACTAATAAAGATAGAACTACAAAACTACAGAATTGAGACAAGCCTGGTGTGCAAATGAATTTTCCAAATGTTGGTGAAAATTGGAAAACCGGAAGTGGGACATCGGAAACCAGAAATGAGACCGTAAGTCTGTTTCTCAAAAACGGCTCGAAGGATTTTCTTCAAAATTCCTTTATATACACTCTTATAGATGACATTTCGAATGATATAGTTGGTTAGTTTAGAAAAATTGGTAGGCGTCAATTATAAATAGCTCAATTTCAGGCCTCGCAAGTGCGTTCCTTTAAAAACGGCTACTTTTTTCAAACACGCCATATTAACTCCCTTTTAAATATCCTTTTGTATGGAATTATTGTTTTCCGGTCCATAATTGAGTATGCCAAGCTTTGGTAAAAGTTCGTATTTCAAAATTGGCTCTAGCGATTTTCTTGAAAATTGTTACATAAATCCATTTTAAATACCCTTTCTCATGCTTTACGTAGTTATTACAGGAAAAATAATTACAAGATAAAAAGATCTTTTTATATACCATGTTTTTAAATTTTCTGTTCAATCATATAAACGCTACCGAAGGCAGCGGGAACCCGGAGCAATTGGATAAATTTTTAAAAAAATTCATTGCTCTCGTGTTTTGAGCTATTATAAAAGTTTCAAATGTCTAGCTAGTTGGGAAGTTAGTGAAAAATCGATTGCAAGCTTTGTACTGGTAACGCTGCCGAAGGCAGCAGGAACCCGAAACATTTGGCTAAAGGTATTAAAAAAATGCATTTTAACCGTATTCTGAACTATTCTGAAAGTTTCAAATGTCTAGCTAGTCAGGAAGTTAGTTAAATAAATTTTCTGTTGAATCATATAAACGCTGCTGAAGGCAGTAGGGACCTGAAACAGTTGACTAAAACTATAAAAAAAAAATATGTATTGTCACTGTATTCTGAGCTATCCTGAAAGTTTCAAATGTCTAGCTAGTCGAGAAGTTACGGAAAAATCGATTGCAATCTTTGTACTGATAACGCTGCCGAAGGCAGCAGGAACCCGAAACATTTGACTAAAGGTATTAAAAAAATGCATTTTAACCGTATTCTGAACTATTCTGATAGTTTCAAATATCTAGCTAGTCGGGAAGTTTGTTAAATAAATTTTCGTTCGTATCATATAAACGCTGCCGAAGGCAGTAGGGACCTGAATCAGTTGACTAAAAGTATAAACAAAATGTATTGTCACTGTATTCTGAGCTATCCTGAAGTTTTCAAATGTCTAGCTAGTCGAGAAGTTAGTGAAAAATCGATTACAAGCTTTGTACTGGTAACGCTGCCGAAGGCAGCAGGAACCCGGAGTAGTTGGTTAAAAATATTTAAAAAATGCATTTTCACCGTGTTCTGAACTATTCTGAAAGTTTCCCATGTCTAGCTAGTCGGGAAGTTAGTTAAATAAATTTTCTGTTGAATCATATAAACGCTGCCGAAGGCAGTGGGGACCTGAAACAGTTGACTTAAAGTAATAAAAAAATGTATTGTCACCGGTTTTTGAGCTATCCTGAAAGTTTCAAATGTCTAGCTAGTCGGAAAGTTAGGAAAAAATCGATTGCAATCTTTGTACTGATAACGCTGCCGAAGGCAGCGGGAACCCGAAACAGTTGGCTAAAGGTATTAAAAATATGCATTTTAACCTTATTCTGAACTATTCTGAAAGTTTCAAATGTCTAGCTAGTCGGGAAGTTAGTTAAATAAATTTTCTGCCGAATCATATAAACGCTGCCGAAGGCAGCGGAACTTGAAGCAGTTGACTAAAATTATTAGAAAAATGTATTGTCACCGTGTTGTGAGCTGTCCTGAAAATTTCAAATATCTAGCTAGTCGGGAAGTTAGTTAAAAATCGATTGCAAGATTTGTCCCTGACAAACACACAAACACACAAGAATCGAAGTTAATAAAAACATGGTAATAACAGTCATCCTGCGAAAGTAGGTAAGTTTTAGATCTCGGAAATTAGTGTCTCAAAAAATAACTGTATCTATTTTTTAACTTGCTATGTAAACTTTGTGTTTTATATGTGTATACGCGTGTATCAAGTTTCTCTTACAGGAAAATTTTTAGGTTTCTACTTTGTTAGGTCAATTTTATGCCTTCTGATCACATTATCTTCAAAAAATGCATGTAATACGTGTAATAGTGGGTAATGGAAATCGTGTGGTTGTTTCACACCAAACTTTTAAACGTTATAATGGATATTTCTTATAGAAAATCATGTGGTTAACATTAACGTTTCATATAATTGGTCCACACAAAAATATACGGTTCATTACGAGAAATTGTGAGCTATATATTTTCAATTATGTTATAATTTTTCTAAGTTTCCCAATGATGTAAAAAAGTATTTATGATTTAGTGTTTACAATGCGACGGATAAATATACAGTTATAAAAATGTTTTGTGGTGTTAAAAAAAAGCTTACAAGAATATGACACGGACGCACAGACGAACTAAAGTCAAACATTCTGAAACTTTCTTCCAAATTGAAGAAATATCCTCAAAACTATTCTTAACCCATTATTTGCCAAAAGTATTTTTCTAATTTTCTCGCAATTGGTGAATTTTATAAGTTATAGTAAAGAATATTAAAGGATTGAAACAAATTTCAAACAAGTAAATTTACTACTACAGTACAGATCATCCCATTTTTAGGATAGTGACAGAATGCATTGTCTAAAATATTGTCTAAAATAATAAAAAATGCAACGTCCCAAAAAGAGACAATGGTAAACTATTGGTTACACAATAACACGCGATTTATATCAATAACTGAAATTATTGTTCTTGAACTATTGTATGCATTAAAAAAAATTAATTAATTAAAAATTTACAGTTATTCTAATAATTTTCACACGTCTCTGTTTTGTTTTTATAAAATTGTAAATTATTAATGAAAAAGAAAACCAAAAAGGAGATGCATTAAATAATGTCAAATTATTATTATTATTTCTGTCATTGATATTCTATTCTAAAAAGTATGAACAGCGTACACATTTATCAGTTAAGTATTTAATAATTAACCCCTAACTGTTTGTTAAAGCTAAATAATAATTATCTGAAATATACAACAAACTAAAATTAAGGACGTTTACATTGCATAGTAAGATTTGAGTTCTTTGTACTTTAATTTTTGGCTAGGAATGGAATTAATACTTTTGCTTGGTAGTAGGTTTATTGTTTGATCCACAGAATGAGGAAATTTCAAGTGAAATGATTCTGTTTACTTTAATGTTTAACGATCGACAAAATCGTACGCAAGGTCGTTTCCATAGACCTTGTGTTCTTCAAAACGCATCTGAAAATCATAAAATTGGTTTAAAATATTTTTATTTGATTTGATTTGATTTATCACAAATGATACGAATACCACCTATAGTTACGAAGACTGTTGCCATCAACAAAATTTACATAATTTTTACTTTCTCTTACGGTCGAGAAAGTATTGTTTAAGGGTCAAATTTTCAAACGTGAGTTTTTGTTATATTTACATGTTCAGAGGTTCCCTGAATACGAATCATGTTTTTAGCGAATGGTCTATGTGTGTGTCTGTGTGTCTGTCTGTCTGTGTGTGTGTCTGTGTGTGTGTCTGTTATCAGTAAATCTCAAGAACAAATAGTAGCAGAAATTCCAAACTCAGTATTCTAAATGTGTATCATATAGGGATACTACACTAAGCTTTTCGTTGAGATGAAGAAAATGGTTCGTGTACAGGAACACTCAAAAGTATTGAATTATATTACGTCTATGGGGGAAATTGCAGTTTAACATCTTTAGATTGCACTAAACCAAATGAAACGGATATATATTTTGTGTAATAGAGATACTCAACTGGGGAAAAAAATTGTGTTTGTAGGAGCCTCGCTTTCCCCCCTGGGGGGGGGGAAGTCCCCCCTTGAGGGGAGTAATTTTTCATGATGGTTATCTTTCAAAAGAGCTCGCCAATACCTTTAAAAGGAATGGTTGAACCATCGATCTGCGATAATTTAAAATAAAGTTATCGATTTTTTTCATCAAAAAAAAAAAAAATTTTTTTTTTTAAATGTAATATTGAGAATAAATTCAACTTATATATATATATAATTGAAATAAATTCCATCATAGAGATATGGTAAATAATGTATGTTTTAAGCTAAATATACATCGCTTGTTTTTTATACATTAATGAAACGGGGGGTTGAGGGGGCGGTAGGCCCCCTCACACAGAACTAATTATCATATAAAACTCTTCCTAGGCCTAATTTGATTTGTTTAACATAGGTTTACATAACAGTACTTGTTATCTTACCTCTTAATCTCCAGTTAGTAAATCAAGATCCATGTTTTTTAAATCCTTCAAATTTTTTCCCGGTTTCTGAATAAAATCCATCACCAATAAATAAACCAAAGGAATTACATTAAGAACGTTTAAAAAATAGTTTACTCCATGATTTTGAATCCGATTGTCTACAAAGAGCTTCAGTTAATGAAAATGATGCCAGGATCAGTTAATGAAAATGGCGCCAGAAGTCAACCGAATAGTTAATAATCGATATGATCTCGTCCCTAAATTTAAGTTAAAAAAAATAAAAAAAGGTACGTTTTCATTTTTATATATATATATATACAGTCGACACCGGTTATAACGTACTGTCAGGGGAACCAGAAAATATGGTACGTTATAACCGAAGTACGTTATAAGCAATATTTCCAATAAAATTTAGTGCCTAACGAAAGAAAAAGGTGCATAATAGCACTCGCAATAATAGAGATTTTAAATAGAAAGTTTATGAGATTCTCAAAATAAAATAAGAAAAAAGTAAAAAACATCTTACTACTTACATGTTTATTTGGAAAAATAATCTGTTATTTTTCGTTGTTTTCTTTGATTAGATGACACAGTAAAAATTACATTTTCAATATTTATAATGGAACTTTGCAGAGTCTCTGAATAGTCAGTATGGAATTCAGCGAACCGCGATAAAGTTTTTATAGCACTCAATGCTTCAGATACTTTTGGCACCTCCTCTTCATATTCATCTTCATTATCATCACTTTCACTGTCTTCATTGATTGATCCAGAGACTGATGCAACAATCTCGCTATCGGATGGTGTTTCGGATGTCGTCAGATCATCATCTACGGAAACGTATAAATCAATGTCCTGTTGAGGAACAATATTTTCGATGTTCTGCATTTTCAACCATTCTAATAATGGTATGTTTTCTTCTTCATCACTTGGAGTACCAGCAGAGAGGCGCGCATGACGAAAACAATTTTTAATTGTAGCTGATGTGACACTTTGCCAAGATTTATTTAGCATTCTTATCGCATCTGTAACAGAAATGGTGAATTTTTCTTTATTTTCTAAAGCCATAATGTAATGCTGTATGAAATATTTTCTGAAATGAGATTTTAGGCTTCAAATCACACCCTGGTCCATGGGTTGAATTTTTGCAGTCGTATTCGGTGGAAGAAACATTAGTTCAATGGAACTAAACCAATTTTGTCTTTTCGTTCCAATCTAAAAAGTACGTTATAACCAGATTAAGGCTTTTGCATAGTCTGTTATAGCCGAAGATGTAAACCATTACATTATATAGGGTTTCATTCGGGACCAAGCATCTGAGTACGTTATAAGCGAAAGTACGCTATATCCCAGGTACGTTATAACCGGTGTCGACTGTATATAAATAGTTATATTTATTATTCACGCGCAAATCAATTTATTTCATTTTATATTAAAAGAAAAGAAAAGAAAGAAAGAAATAATGCTTTTTTTTATTCAATTATTTTTTCTTCCTAATAATTTTAAGGTTAAAATAGGATTTTTATTAAAAATCTTTTAAACCATTTATCCTATTTAACTAATAAAATGGCGTAAAATAGATTTTGTTCTGATGAATAAGTGTACCAATTTCCATAGCAATCGGTTGAACAGGGTAGTTTTGCATAATTAAAGCCATGATATATTCAAGGTAGAATGCAATAAAGTATGGTGACGTTAAATGCCTGACTGAAAGCAATAGTCCTGTCTTACTAAAAAGAAGAAGAAGGAAGCAAAACTTAAAAAGAAAGGACAAAGCAAGTTAAAGTTGATACTTAAAAATCGGAAGATATTTTCAAGCCTAAATTCATATACTTTTTCAACATTTTCTATTAAATAAATATTCTATTAAATATTTGAATAAAAATTTCTATTAAATAAAAATTTGTAAGACAAATGCCTCTATATAATATTTTGATAGGAATCCTTTTCTCTTTACTATAATAAGTATAATGTGTTTCTGAAAACTAAGATTTAAAATTTCGAATGAAACTCTTAGCGGCCATCTTTTTATATCTTACATAAATTTGTATGACTGGTTGGTTGCAGTTTTTTGGGCCTATTATGTATTTGCGGATATGAACCATTTAAGCGCTATTGGTCGAAAATCGTTTTGGGATAATTAGTAATGATAAAAATAATTAAAGTTCCTAAAAACATTAAAATATACGTTTTGTGTCATTTTTGACGCTGTTTATGAATATATGTCTTTAATTTTCTATGCCACAAATCCCTGAAAACTGTTTTCGGTCAAAATGGTACAGAGCGAAACACAAATGTACAAACAATTTCAAAATTAGGTTTTGTGTCTTTCTTCATGGTGATTATAAACATATAAATGATTTATTATTATTATTTTTTTTTTTTTTTTTACTTTCTCTTCCCATATATATGATAGAGAAAGTATTGTTTTTGGGTCAAATTTTTGAAATTGAGTTTTTGTTTTATATATACATGCTTTGAAGTCCCCTAAATCCGAAAATCATGCTTTTAGTGATTGGTCTGTGTGTCTCTGTGCGTGTCTGACTGTGTGTCTGTTATCAGCATATATCAAAAACAAATAACTGCAGAAAGTTTAAACTCAGTATTTTAAATCTGTATCATATAGGGATGCTACCAGTAAATTTTCCGCTGAGATCAAGCAAATGGTTCATTGTACAAAGGCACCCAAGAGAATCCAAACGCATTACATTTATGCGAAAATTTGTAAGTAAGTAGAGTTTAACATCTATAGGCTGCACTAAACCAAATGAAAGGCATGTATATTTTGTGTAGGCTTAAAAACATGTTTCATGTACAATATGGTATGAAAATCATTCATCGTTCGTTTACAAGGCTACATGAAAAAACTATATTATAGTGGGAGAATACTTGAAAATTGGTGAAATTGTATTTCAGGTTGTGCCGTGTGTTATTAATATAGGATTATATTTATGTGCACCATGTAGTGTGTACGTAAGCTTCAGAAGAAATACAAGGCTGCCAATATTTAAGCCATAACATTCTTTTTTATTGTTAGTGGAAGTGCTTTACTATAATATTTCACCATGTCCACTAAAGCTGTTCAGAAACTGAAATTAATTTCTCATAGCCATATGGTAAATAATGTATTTTTTAAGGTAAATATTCATCACTGGTTTTTTGAATATTTACATGTTTTGAGGCTTCCTGAATACCGAAGTCAAGTTTTTAACGTTTGATCTTTGTCTGTATCTCTTAAAATAACTTAAAAAAAATAATTTCAGGCAATCCAAATACTATAGTTTAAAGTTAATATAAGTTTGTTACTGCAAGAGTTTGATCAAGATTGATAAGTTTCAAGGAATGATGCGTGCGAAAATTGTCTGAATAATTTTAAATGAATTTTTAAATTTAATAACAGATTTGAATTCTATATAAACGTAGGTACGATACTGAAATGGGAGGTTGAGGGAGGGGCGCTAGCCCCCCTCTCAGTAATTATTTGTCAAATCAAGCTGTTCCGAAGCTTAATTTGAACTAGTATCGCCCAGTGGTCGAATCTCGACCATTTTTTTTTTTTTTTTTTTTTTTTTTTTTTTTTTGCAAAGCGAGGCAAAGCAAAGTTATTGCCTTGTCCTAAACGGAATGCAATTGCAACACAGCTGCGGCAATTGTTTGCCGATATTCACTCAAACTGAATCAGCAGAGTTTTACTTAATATAACTATTTCTCTCTGTAGATGTTAGCCTTTCCTGAAATGAGAGAAAATCGCAACGTGAAAACGCCCCTTGTTGTGTGATACAGCGCAGAAGCTAATAGGTACCATGTCAAACCAAGGCCTAACCAAGTATCAAATTCTGTTAAATTAATTCAATTGGTTCATAAAGTACAGTGTTTGAACAACAACAAAAAAAAAAAGATATTTTTCAAAAATGGTCGAATTGAGTTCGGGAAATTTCAAAACGTGTAACTTTATCGAAAACCGAAAATCTAAAACTTTTCTGAATCTTATATTTTCTACTTATATATGCAGAGGAAAGAATAATAAATCCACTTTTTAAAAAATAAAAATAAGTAGTCAATTTCACTTAATTAAAATGCAAGGAAATCTCATAACGTGTAAATTCATCGAAAACCGAAAATCAAAAGTTTTTATATATCTTCTACTTGCTTCTTCTACCCACAAAAGCTAGCAATAAAGACACTTTTTTTAAAAATAAGTAGCCAAGTTCAGTTAATTGAAACGTAAAGAAAGCTCAAAACATGTAAATTCAGCAAAAAAACGGAAATCGGAATTTTTTCCGTATCGTCTACTTATACATGCAGCAGTTAGTAACAAATCCATTTTCCTTTTATTTAGTATATTAGTTGAATATTTATTGTTTAAATATCACCCTTTGAAATGAAATGTTTATGTTTACATTCGAAACTGGAAGTTTGCCATTTTTTTCTTCTGGAGTTTTGTGATTTTAAATTAAATTTTTTTCAATTTTACAGAAAAAATAACTCAATCAAACTATCAAACACATGTAGACAGTAACTTATATATAACTATACCCATATATCGGAATTAAAATCGGCAGATAATTTCCGTTATTTTTTAATAATTTTTTACAAAAAATCCAATGGACGATTAACATAGAAAATCTTTTTCATGGCTCCATGGACAGACAGTAACGTCATCACTTCGCTTGCGTATAGTGATGCTACATTATACAAATTACTGTGTCTATGGTTTTATTTGAGCTTTATGAAATTGCCAGAATTAACAACATTCTACTTTTAAGTATTTTTTAATGTAAAGGAATACGTGTATAAAAGGGAAAAATGGGGGAAAATGGGGAAAATGCATAAAAAATAAATGTATTTTTAAATATCTTCTTGACATCGTAAGAAAATAATATTTGTATTCGCACCTTCCGGCTAACCATACCTTTCGAATGATACCATTTTCAACCCTCTACTCCCATAATTAATATGTTAAAAAGGGACTACAAATTTTATGCTTGCCTATTAATGTATAGATTGTTTTAACGTAGGTATATATAAAAGTACTCATTATTTTCTCCCTTAATCTCCAATTTGTATTTATAGTATTAAATTTCAGGGTAAGAGAAAGTCGTGTAAGTGGCACAAAAGATTATTTTTTAAACTCAGCTGACAGAAAGCACAAACTGAAAACAAATTTTAGACCCGAACAGTTTTGGGCCCCTAGTATTTAATGGGGTCAAATTAGGTCTATGCTTTGACTTAAAGAAGTATAAATAGAATATTGCTGATGTGTGTTAAAAATGACTCAAAGTCAAAACGTATATTTTGAAATGTTACAAAAC
This sequence comes from Salticus scenicus, assembly GCA_963930645.1. NCBI lineage: Eukaryota > Metazoa > Arthropoda > Arachnida > Araneae > Salticidae > Salticus > Salticus scenicus. Next base: position 322,568,395 of record OZ005654.1, read on the forward strand.
TTAGTCTCCTAGCATCATCCCAATTTGCACATTCTATCGGCTCAATGTTTGAACTTAGAGAAGTTTTGATAACACATTCATAAACAGCGTCAAAAATTAATGTAAACGCATATTTTAAAATTCTAATGAACATAAAGTTGCCCTCGAAAACCAATACAATAGCTGTACCTATTTACATAGGTCTGCTGAAAATATAAAAATTAACAATTATTCTAATAATTTTCTTACGTCTGTAGGTATAAGATTAACATATAAAAAATTAAAACGAACGACAAAAATTTTGTAAAACTCCGTATATATATATATATATATATATATATATATATATATAATAAATAATTTAATTCCTTTACAATACTCAGCAAATAAGAGAAAGATGAAAATATATATATATATTATATGTAATTTATTATAATTTATAATGTTTAATAAAGAATTAATCGTGCACAGTTTATAACAGGAACGATGCTGAAGGCCCAGACCGTTTCATATTTTCTTCGTGGTCCGAAAATTAAGTCATTTTCCAAATATCTACTGAGCAAAAGATGGACAGCAACTACTGCCGTAGGATTTGATGAAACAGAGTTGGCTTCAGCAAAGCCTTTTGAAGACTTACCATCTGTAACGTCACTGCCATTAGTGGGGACAACGTGGATTTATTTACCAATTATAGGTATTATTACAAATACTTTATTTTAGTTTTTTTCTGTAACCTTATATTAAAACCTAGTAAAAATGTCTTTGTATATTATAACAAAGGAAGATTCAACGTCAATTATAGTTTGTTTTTTGTTTGTTTTTATGTTGGCGAGAAATGTATTGAGAAATATTCACTACGGTCGCCCTCTATGTCAACTTTAGTATTTTGTCAATTTTTAAAAAATACTGATAAAATTTCAGAGCAACAATTTATTGTGATTAATACTTTTTCGACACATCGTAACCCTAATAACACTTCAGTTTGAAAAAAAAATGTATCATCACTGAAAAGCACTTAACCAAGAATGGTATGTGAATGATTTTGAAAGACTCTGCATTATATTACAGATAATACCCTACAGTCGGCAGCAAAAATATCCTAGCACTAGCAAAAATTTCTATAAAAAAAAGTACACTTAATACTGTTTTGTTAAATAAATCCTTGTCGAATCATCTTAGTCGATTGACTAAGAACAGGATTCGACAAGAATTTATTTAACAAAACAGTATTAAGTGTACTTTCTTTATAAAGGAATTTTTGCTAGTGTTCGAATATTTTTGCTACCGACTGTACCTCCACTTATTATAATACTGAAAGTTATCTCAGCTCGAAAACGCACCCTGCGTTATCAATGATCTCGAGGTATTTATCTGCATAAATCTTAAGGGATAGTTTACATTAACTCTATTTTAGGACATTTTTTAAATTATTTGCCGATTATAAAACTATTAGAATGCTATTTATGATTTTTTAAATGTTTCTGTTAAGTATTTTTAAGGATACGTCACTTCTATCTTTATAACTGTCATTCTTATTACCTTATTTATAAAGCTTAAAATAAATTCAGATTTATTACAGATAGATAGTAAACAATATTTATTATGGGTGCATAACAATTTGATCCCTCAATTTTAGTCCTGTGGAAATACTGGTCCCAATGTTTAGGTCCAGCCATTTTGGTCTCGTTATGGTAATATGGCAGGGAAAAAGAAAGGAAACATTTTATTTTAAATTTTGATTTCTTATCATATGTTTAGAGGATGTTGTGGTAGGAAAAGGTAATTTTATTTATTTATTCTAACAATAAGTTGTAGTAACAAATAGAACTGAAAAAATGTTAAAAATTTAGAGATTTTGGTTTTACTTTATATAGTGAAAGGGAAAGGGCAGCAAATAAAATGAAAAATTCTCGGGAAAGAGATATTTTGGAAAAATTAGAAGGTAAAATATACACAAACTTAATCGGAAAAACTAAGAATCGTAATTTTATTTGAGTCCAACTTCCCCAAATTTTGAACGCTAAAAGGTGTTCTTTATAAGCGAAGATCTCAACACTGTTTTTTTTATCTAAGCCCCTAAATTTTAGTTAAAATAAAATGAAAGGTTTTAAAAATTTAAAAACTGTACTGTGGATCCTAATTATCACAGGTCATTCTATTTCTTTAGTGTTCTAACTCAAAATTTACTGGAGATCACTGTTTTATCCAAAAATGCCTTAAATACTAGTGTTAAATAATATACAAAGGTCCGAGAAACCTAAACAACAATCTCAAGCCTTAATTTTTGTACATCAATTAAATTTATCGACACATCGATCGACGAGTCGATGTATTCGGAGTTTTTTCAAAAACCTCTATACTTTTGTGCAAAAATTTACAAAGTCCCACAAACTATAATAAAAATGTGTAAAATACGAATTGTTGCAACAGGGCTGAATCTTGTATGATATAAAATATTTTTAATTAGAGTAGATGTTGCGTTGTCACTTTATATAAGCCTCTTTACTTAAATTTTACTGCAAATAAAAGACTTTAAAACCTAAACCGATACAATTCACTCTGTAATTCTTACAATTCATTCGAGTGTTTACATTATGTCAACGGGTATGTAATCGTAAAATAAAGTAAACAGCAATAAATTTAAATACCTATATAAAAGTACAGTCAGTAACAAAAGTATCCGAACACTAGCAAAAATTCCTATGTAAAAAGGTACACTTAATACTGTTTTATTAAATAAATCCTTGTCGAATCCTGTTTTTAGTCAGTCTAAGAACAGGATTCAACAAGGATTTATTTAGCAAAACAGTATTAACTGTACTTTTTTTACATAGGAATTTTTGCTAGTGTTCGGACACTTTTGTTACCGACTGTAAGAAGACAGAAATTTCACTTGTCTCACTGCTTTCTGTTATATAATGAAAGTCATGTTAATTCATAAAAGAGTAAAATTTGCATATAATTCAATTCATATGCTGTAGGATTTAAATAATTATTTTCATGTATTTCTAAAGGAAAAAGTTTTTGAGGAAACGTTGCCAAAGTATTCGTTTTGGGCCGATTGTGACTACAACAATTTTTAGCCACAATTTTGTTATTAATAGTAAAAATCATATTACAATCAAAGCATATAATATTTGTATAAAAATAAAAGAAAACTCTATTTAAAGATACTGCAATCATGTTTGAAAGATTAAAATGTACTTAAATGTTCGTAAAAAAAAAATTAAATAAATAAATAATAAAATAAAATGACGAGACGGAAACGACTCGAGGTTTTATTGCTAGGTGGGCTACATTCTCGAAATTTTACATATTGAACGATAATAATCATTTATTAAAATTATTCTAAGAATATTTCTTTTCTTACATGTCAACAAACATTCAATAACATTAAACACTAGTTGGAATAGGTGGATTCTACTCAGCTCCCCATCATATATTTGTTCTCATATATCTCTACTAGAGGACAAACTATATTCAAGTTAATAGAAATGAATTTGAACGATCGTTTGACACCTTGACAGATTAAAATGTCCCACGTAGTAGGTTGCACATCGTTCAGTTCGATACGCTTACCTGATCCTAACTTGTTTTAGAAAAAAAAACACGGAAGGCATATCACGTATAGGCCTAGGACCCTAGTGGAGTCAATCGGACTTAACCCATACAACCACAACAACGTAATTTATTAATTTTATTGGAGTTAATTTCATATTTTAGTTTTCATGAAATTCCTTACTTTTTTCAATCCTATAATACCATAATGCAAGTTTATATGAAATATTGCTTTATCCTGCTATATTAAGGAAATCTTAAATTTCGAATAACTTGCGAAGTTTTCAAAGTAGAATATTTGTAGTCAATTATGTTAAACCAGTATCATACAGTCGGCTGCAAAATTATTCGAGCACTAGCAATAATCCCTGTCTAAAAAAAGTACACTTAATACTGCTTTGTTAAATAAATCCTTATCGAGTCATGTTCTTAGTCAGTCTAAGAACATGATTCGACAAGGATTTATTTAACAAAACAGTCTTATGTGTACTTTTTTAATATAGGAATTATTGGCTAGTGCTCGAATAATTTTGCAGCCGACTGTAAATATGTGATATTTTAAAAGTGGTCTAAAATCTTTACGATGAAGATATCCCTTGCAATGAACGTTCATACGAAATTTTGCCTTATTCTGCCCTGTTAAGAAATTTGTAAATTTCGAATGACTTACGAAGTTTTCAAAGTTGAATTATTAATTAATTACGTTCATGCCCGCATCATAACTGATATTTTAAAGCTGGTATGACATATTTAAAGTTAAAATATTCCTCTTAATACATGTTTAAACGAAATTTTGCCTTATTTTCCCATGATAAGAAAATCGTAAATTACGAATAACTTACGAAATTTTTAAGTTAGAATGTTGTAAATCAGTGGAGTTCTTGCCAGTGTCCTAAGTGATATTTTAAAACTAGTCCAACTTCTCTACGATCATTTGTTATTGATATATCGTGTACATAGCGTAACAAACTACCACATTTAATAAGTAACACACTAATAGACTGACAGACTAACACACTGACACCCTACAGACAGATACCATACAGATTTTGTGATTTTCGTATTCCTCACTACTCAAAACGAGTAAAAAAAAAGGCGAGGTTGAAAATGTTTCATGATTACCAAAGTACCCCATACCTATAGTATGATGGGGAGCTAAAAATATTATATATATTCAAATGGTTGCAAAAAGTTTGCGGTATTGAAATACATCAGAACCGAAATGGCTAGAAAATTTTCATGGGACTAAAATGGCAGGATCAATACGACCGTACTAAAGTGGTCTGTTTTTTTGTTTTGTTTTTTTAAATAATGTTTAACGTTTGTGTCGGAACATTGTATATTAGTCTGCACCCACTCCTCTTTTAATTTATGGGGGGGGGGGGGGGAGAAGAGAGAGAGAGAGAACTGTTTAAAATTAAATCTTTGTTTGTTCCTAAATTACAGAATAAAATTGCCCACTTACTGGAGAACGCCTACGCATATAATTGTGTATTAATAAAAGAAATAATGAATATGTGCACAGATTCCTTAATGCTTTAAATATAATTTTTCATGTAGAGCTTACTAAGAAAATTAAGTTACATGTATCATATACAATTTGATGACATTTTTATACTGAAATGAATGAAACGTAAAGATAACACAGGCCTATATCTAAAATTACGGTTTTATAATTTTGGCTGATCTTTATGTTTTTTGGTGTGTTGAAATCGAAATTGAAGCCAGTTTTTCTCCATCACGTATAGATTTTTGTCAGTACAGGGTGCCTATTGATACAATTTCTTTTGTAACTCTGCCACCAATATAATTATAAAATAAGTTTAATAGTATATTCCAGTGATTAGTTATAATTAATCATCGAAACATGCTAAACCTAACGATAAGATTAAAAATAATAATAATAATAATAATGTCGGTAGACGCCTTTTATTTACAAAAATCTATATGTGATCGAGAAAAAACTGGTTTAATTTTCGGTTTCTGCACACCAAAAAAAAAAAAAAAAACGTATGTATCAACTAAAATTATCAAATAAAATTTTGCTAACATTATTTTTGTAGACCGTGTAATTTATACGAGAGCGTGTCAATAACACACATAATGTAAAAAATAAATAAATAAGTAAATAAAAATCAATTAATGACAATATGAAAAAGAAATGGAAAGTTTCACCCATTTATTACATTTTCATATAATTTTCACGCATATTGAGATATTAGTCCCAACGATGGATCAGTTTAAAAATCAAAATCCGTCAGCTGCGAGAAGAGCCTCCTTCGAACGGTCCGTTTGAGTTTGTCATCAAACTTTTTCTTACCTCCGAGGAACGTACTTGTAGGTTCAAACATACGGAAATCGGTGCTAAGTCCGGGTTGCATGTGGGTACTTCAAAACTTCCTATAATACTATGTCCCTGCATATTTTCATGAGCTTTGTGACAACCTTATAACCCGGACGTAGCATCCTTAAGACATGGATTTTTCAACTGATCTATCGTTGGGACAAATACCTCAATACGCAGAGAAATCATATAGGAAAATAATAAATTGGTAATACTTTCGTTTCTGTTTCATATTGTCATCAGTTGCTTTATTATTATTATTAATTTTTAATTTACATGAATCATATACAATTTAATCACTTTTTAGTTCCCCATCATACTATAGGTATGGGGAACTTAGGTAATCGTGAATTAGTTCCCCATCATACTAGAGGTATGGGGAACTTAGGTAATCATGAAAATTTTCGACCTCGGTTTTTTTACTTTTCTACACGTTTTCAGGTGTGAGGAATCCGAAAGTGACAAAATTTGCATGGTGTCTGTCTGTAGGGTGTCTGTTAGTGTGTTAGTCCGTTAGTGTGTTAGTGTGTTAGTCCGTTAGTGTGTTAGTCCGTTAGTGTGTTAGTCCGTTAGTTTGTTAGTCTTTGTACACGATATCTCAAAAACAAATTGTCGCAGAGAGGTCAGATCAGTTTTAAAATATTACTTTCGACACTGGCAAGAACCCTATTCATTTTCAACATTCGAATTTAAAAACTTCGTAAGTTATTAGAAATTTACGATTTTCTTAACATGGGAGAATAGGACAATAATTCACTTAAACGTGCATTAAATGGAAACATTTTACTGTAAAAATGTCAGACCAGTTTTAAAATATCAGGTTTGATGCCGGAAGGAACATCAGTAACTATAAATATGCTACTTTAAAAATTTCGCAAGTTATTGGAAATTTACGAATTTCTTAACATGACAGTATACGTCAAAATTTCACATAAACGTCAATTTTGAGAGATATTTTCATCGTAAAGATGCCAGACTACTTTTGAAATATTATTTAGGATACTGGCATGAATATTAATGACTATGAATTTTCCAATATAAAAATTTCGTAAGTTATTGGAAATTTACGAATTTCTTAACATGGCAGAATAGAGCAAAATTTCACATAAACGTCAATCTTGAGAGATATTTTCATCGTAAAGATGCCAGACTACTTTTGAAATATTATTTAGGACACTGGCATGAATATTACTGACTATGAATTTTCCAATATAAAAATTTCGTAAGTTATTGGAAATTTACGATTTACTTAACATTTCAGAATAAGGCAAAATTGAGCATAAACTTCCATTTTGAGGATCATAAATACATTATACAACTTCAAAATTGCATTTATTATATTTGTTTGAACATGATTGAATACAAATATTCTAATAGGAAAATTTCGTATATTATTTGTAATTTACGATTTTATCAACATAGCGAAATTGTAAATTTTTCATATAAATATGAATTTTGAAGATTATTGCACTGGAAATTGTAGCATGCAGAATAAACAACGGAATTAACCCGATAAAATAAATTAATAGATTAGAATAAGATAAATATATCGAAGTGAACGGTGGATAGCCTATTAGGCGGTGATTTCATTCTGTCACTGTATCAAGCGTTGGTCAAATTAATTTCTTTTAACATGATTATAATATGTCTCGCACTAGAAATTTGTGAGAACAAAAATATGATGGGGAACTGGGCAGAGTCCACCTGCTCCAACTAGTTTATACTTTAATGAATGAAACAAAGATAACACAGGACATTTAAAATTTTCATTTGATAATTTTGGTTTTAACAAATAATTTATAACAAAAGCTACCTATGTTCGTTAAATCTGAGTTACAAAAGTCTTTATTATTTTTTTTTCTACTTTTTAGGTCGTTATGACATCAAGCACATGAATTACTCTTTCTTAGACAAACGCAAAACTCTCGGTGATATTTTCCGAGAAAAATTTGGAAAAATAAACGCAGTTGTTTCTTTCAGCGCTGATGATCTACAAACCATGTACAAACACGAAGGAGCTTATCCTGTAAGAAATCCTCTGGAATCTATAAAAGCATACAGGGAATTGAGAAAAGAATGGTATAAATCACTAGGTGTCGTAATTTTGTAAGTATCTTTAGAAGTATATAACAATTATTTTTGATTAATTTTGATGAATATTGAGATAAGTGATTTTCCCATTTAATTTTTTTAAGAATATAATTTCATTTTATTTAAAAAATAAAAATAAATAAAAACATTAAAATTTATAAAAACTTTTTAATATTGGGCTTAGAAAACAGAGCACGCAAATAATAGTACATATTGATGAGTCCATATTAAAACGAAACACTTTTTAATTAGACGAACACTCACATCACATAGTTACATATAGAGAAACAAAAATTCAACAAGTACAGGTAAAAGATGCGCCGTACGAACAGTTCAAGTGGTGGCGTGCCAGTCGTTATTGGAATGATCTATTATACAGTGAAGGAGGGTAAATACAAGAGGCATTGGTAATAGAAAATAAATGTAACCTAACACCCCCCACACACACACACACACAATGTCGACGTATTTACCCAAATAAAAATGTTACATCTTCCAATCCCATAATTTTACAACAGTTGTAATGTTTTGATGAAGTTAATGCTTTTGTAAGTATGTCAGCCCCCATATTTTCAGTAGACACAAAATTTAAATCAATAATTCCATTTTTCAGTGCATCCCTTATGAAATGATGCCTTATATCTATATGTTTCGTGCGTTTATGAAAGATCGGATTTTCAGCTAATTTAATAGATCCTAAGTTATCTGTAAATATACTCACTTTTTCAATTTTGCCATCAGATAACTCATTTAGTAATTTACATAAATAAATCCCTTCCTTAGTGGCATCGGATAAAGCCATATATTCGGCTTCCGTTGATGAGAGAGCTACGGTACACTGTTTACGGCTTTCCCATGTAACTGCACTCCCGCAAAATATGAAACAGTAACCTGTATATGACCTACGGTCATCGAGGCAATTCCCCCAATCCACATCAGTGTAACCGAACAAAGGCTCATTACTTTTTCTAAATACAAGTCCAAAATTTATTGTTTTCTTTAAGTATCGTAAAACTCGTTTAGCGGCAGTCCAATGAGTTTTATCAAAACAGGTTAGAAATTGACTTAATTGACTGAAGGAATTTGCAATGTCCGGCCTGGTGGAAGCTGCAAGATACATCAAACTTCCAACTAATTCACGGTAGGGCTATTCGTTTTCACAACATTTTTCGGCATTTTTTAATCGAATGCTTGTATCCATAGGACAAGCTACGGGCTTGGCTTCTGTCATGCTAAAACGCTCTAAGAGCTCTCTAATATAACTATGTTGACTCATAGTTATAAGGCCATTTTCTAACTGAAAATTTATCCCTAGACAATATTTAACTATGCCTGAATATTTAACATCTAGTTTTTCATTAAGATGAATTTTAAAGTTTTCTAACATATCAGGGTCCTGTGACATAAACAATATGTCATCAACGTAAATCATTATAAGAGTCAACCCTTTATCACTTTTAATATAATATAAACATGGATCTGCATTTGTTTGTTTTGCTCCGAAATCATTCAAAATTTTATTTAACTTAGTGTTCCAACACCTCCCGGCCTGTTTGAGACCATCCAGAGATTTTTTTAACAAAAGAACTTTATTCCCTACATTTAGATATTTAAGAATCTTGGCTGCTTTATCAGATATGTCCCTATCGCAATTTTCATTTATAATTATTTGAAGTATTTCTTTAAAGTAATCGGGAACTTCCATAAAAGTTTCCTCATCTAATTTTCCATTCAAATATGCTGACGTTATGTCAAATTGATGTATTTTTATTCCTAATTTAGCAGCATAACCTGCCAAGACTCTAATATACCCCATTCTTGCCACCGGAGAAAAAGTCTCACGAAAATCTATACCTAATTTTTGACTAAATCCGCGGGCTACTAATCTCGCTTTATATTTCAAAAGAGATCCATTTTGATCGTATTTATTTGTAAGGACAAATCTACCTTTAATGCATTGTTTCACGGGCCTGTCTTTCACTTCGACTGTATCATTTTTTAATATTACTTTTACTTCGTCAGTCATAGCTTTATACCAGTTCGAAGCTTCGGACCCCTTTTAAGCATTATTTATTTCTATTTCCGAATTTAACAGGGAGCAGTCCCCGCTCACCACTCGAGGAGCAGTGTTGAGCGCTTCTAGGATAATCCACGTGAGCTGCTCCGACATTTATTGAGAAAAAAAAAATACATCATGCATCGCCTGGCTTAGCCAACCAGCGACAGAGGGCGATGAGTATTTACAGATATTTATGTACATAAAGTATTTGGTCGGCATGCCGGGCCCAGCCGGCCCCATGCGACAAATGGCATGTCTATTTCCGAATTAAAACTATAAACAGCATTTGCAATTGACTCCGGCTGGCGAATTATTTCGCGATTACGCAATGACAATATACCTTTCTCTTGGAGCGCCGATACTGGGTCACGTGACAGTTCATCACTCTCAATTTTTATTTGAGGAGGAGAAATTTTCTCTGACTGCATGTGTGACTCATTTTGCGATTCGCTTAATTGTATTTCTCTTTCAGAAACATCTGGATACAATTGACCTATTTTTGAAAAATCATTAGATTTCGCTTCAAAGAATTTAACGCTACGAGATATAATTACTTTGTTTGATTCAGGAAGATAAATACGAAATGCTTTAGAATTTTCTGAATAACCTACAAATATTCCTTTTTTAGACCTTGCGGAAAATTTATGTTTAAGCTGATTATTGAAATAATAAGAAATACAGCCAAAAGTCTTAAAATAACTAACATTTGGTACTACATTATTCCATAATTCATATGGGGTTTTTCCATTTAAAGCTTTTGTTGGGCATCTATTTCTTATATAATTAGAAGTGTTAATAGCTTCTGCCCATAAATTTAAAGGTAATTTTGATTGTGATAATAGACAACGGGCCATTTCGACAAGGGTTCGATTTTTTCTCTCAGCAACGCCCGACTGCTCTGGGCAATAAGGGGTTGTTAATCTACGCTGAATACCATTTTCGGTCAAGAAATTTTCAAATTCAGTCCCAATAAATTGGCCCCCATTATCACTCATGAATTTTTTAATTTTTATAGATTTTTTATTTTCCCAAAGAACTTTGATTTCTTTAAATGCATTCAATGCTTCATCTTTAGTTTTTAAGAATTTTACTGCACAATAACGAGAATAATCATCAATAAATGTAATAAAATAAATAGACTTACCTATGGAGGGTATCCTAATGGGGCCACAAATATCCGAATTAACTATTTCTAACCTTTTTGAAACACGATCTGAGTACTTAGGGAAAGACGCACGGGTCATTTCATTTAACGCGCATACTTCACAAATTGAAGTCGGATATTTTTTTAATATTTAACCTCCTAATATGACCCTTTAAATTTGAATCAATCAAATCTTTTACATTTAGATGACCCATTCTACAATGCCACTTTTCTACATCTGCAAAAATATTTTTAGAAGACCGGACACATCAGTAGTTTGATTATTGGCTAAATTTACGGATTTTATATCCGTATCCTTTAAATCGTGAAATTTGGAGTCATTTTGGCACATATGTCAAGTACAGCCGCTGTCAACACACCAAAGATTCTCGGATTGTTCTTTGGATAATACGTACGTATTCGTTGAATTTGTGCTGGCCAGTAGTCCTAGACAGTTTTGTCGATATTTAAATGATTTGTCTTTCTCACACTGATTAGCACGGTGACCGAGACGTTTGCATTTAAAGCAAGTAATTTTAGAATTGTCTCTTTCGTTCTGAGTTGACTGCTCAGTAATCTTAGGATTCCTTTTATTTTTATTCCACGGAGAAGGTTTCTTCCGAAAATTACCAGTCATGAACGCTCCATCGCTCTGTCTGTCATCATGGCGCCTGGTGTCGTTTTCTTCCACAATTTTTATTCGCAGTACTTCTGGTTTCGGTAGTTCGTCTCTGGATTCTATTGCGCACCGGAAATTTTCGTAGCTGGATGGTAGGATGTATAACAACATCACAGTTAACAAATCATCATCTATTTTAATATCCATTTCAGAGAGTTTATCGACTATGTCAAAAAACTTTCGAAGATGATCTCGAATGCTCACAGAAGAGGAATCTGCCATTTTATGCTGAATAAGCGCTTTCAACAGTGACGCTTTTCTAGCGGGGCCTTTAGATTGATATATCTCTTCTAATTTTTTCCATATATCAAGTGATGTTTCACAGTTTTTTATTTGTTTTAGTTCTGAAGGCGATATACACAAAATTATGTCGGCTTTGGCCTTTTCATCCATATCAGTCCATTTATCGAACTGTTCTTTTGATTTCGCATCACTTGCCACGAGCTCTGGCTTTGGTTTCGAGCCAGATACATAAATCCAGGATTCATTTTTTATCAAGAGTGCCTTCATCTGTATTTTCCAAGTTTCGTAATTGTCTTTGTTTAGCGTTTCAATACGTAGTGTTCTATAAGACGCCATTGTCAACAGTGATCGTCTATCAAACAGATAAAAGTCTATTTATCGTAAATAAAAGTTAATTTGCTCTGGGCCCATAACCTATTGGGCTTAGAAAGCAGAGCACGCAAATAATAATGCATATTGATGAGTCCATATTAAAACGAAACACTTTTTAATTAGACGAACACTCACATCACATAGTTACATATAGAGAAACAAAAATTCAACAAGTACAGGTAAAAGATGCGCCGTACGAACAGTTCAAGTGGTGGCGCGCCAGTCGTTATTGGAATGATCTATTATACAGTGAAGGAGGGTAAATACAAGAGGCATTGGTAATAGAAGATAAATGTAACCTAACATTTAATACATAATTAACTTGAATAATAATAATATTATTTTTAAAAAATCATGAGAAATTAAAAAATATATATATTTTATTATTTTTTTCTTCAAATAATATTAAACATACTAGCTGGCTTCGCCCGCTAGCGGGTCAGTATTTTCAAATGAATCACTAAAATTAATGAATCACTAACAGTAATTTTTAGTGTTAAGAAAAGAAATAAAAAAAAAATCATTTCTCATTGGTTAAAAAGTCGGCCCGGGTCCCCACTGCCTTCGGCAGCGCATTCCCGTGCGCGCTGCGCGCGCACAACTTAAGGGATACACGCGCTGCGCGCGCGTATACCTTCCCTGACCTTTCGTGCCCCCTAAAAAAATCATTTCTGATCGGGTAAAAACTCGCACCGGGTCCCCACTGCCTTCGGCAGCGCAGACCCATGCGCGCGCACGTGTGAAGGTATACGTGCGCTGCGCGCATATATTCCTTCTGAAGTCATATTTTTATTCTTAAGAAAAGAAAACTAACAGTAACAGAAACAAAAAGTAACTTTTAGTGTTAAGAAAAGAAATTAAAAAAAATCATTTCTGATTGGGTAAAAGTCGGCCCGGGTCCGAGGTTTTGGGTAAAAAGTCGGCCCCACTGCCTTCGGCAGCGCAGACCCATGCGCGCGCACGTGTGAAGGTATACGTGCGCTGCACGCACATATTCCTCCTGAAGTCATATTTTTATTCTTAAGAAAAGAAAATTTAAAAAATCATTTCTCATCGGGTACAAAGTCGGACCGGGTCCCCACTGCCTTCGGCAGCGCAGTCACGTGCGCGCTGCGCACGCACAAGTTCACGGATACACGCGCTGCGCTCGCGTATTCCTTCCCTGACCCTTCGTGCCCCCTAAAAAAAAATCATTTCTGATCGGTTAAAAACTCATACCGGGTCCCCACTGCCTTCGGCAGCGCAAACCCATGCGCGCTGCGCGCGCACGTGTGAAGGTATACGCGCGCTGCGCGCATATACTCCTTCTCAAATCAAATTTTTATTCTTAAGAAAAGAAAATGAAAAAAATCATTTCATCGGTTAAAAAGTGGGACCTGGCCCCCACTGCCATCGGCCGCGCAGTACCGTGCGCGCTGCGCGCACAAGTTAGGGGATACGCGCGCGGTGCACGCCTATCTCTTCCTCACCCTTTCAGCCCCTCCTAATTAACCTACGTATACCAATTTTGAACGGTCTAACTCAATTAGCTGAGATGCAAAGGAAAACGTAATCAGGACACCTCAAAACGTGTAAATCTGGTGAAAACTTTCGATAATTTAAAAGAACCTTAAAATATCTTTCGAATGATGTATTAAAAATAATTTAATCATAATTAGAAATTGAAATATTGAAATTTGAAAATATTACAGCGCCATCTGTCGGTAGAAATTTCTTTATTCCACTGTTCCATTCCAATTCAAAAACGCTTTCTAATGATGTATTACTTATGAAATTATTTTAGTTAGTAGCTGAGATACAAAGAAAACTAATTCAGGACACCTCAAAACGTGTAAATCTGGTGAAAACTTTCGATAATATAAAAGAACTTTAAAATATCTTTCGAATGATGCATTAAAAAAAATTTAATCATAATTAGAAATTGAAATATTGAAATTTGAAAATAATACAGCACCATAAGAGAAAACTGATTCAGGACACCTCAAAACGTGTAAATCTCGTGAAAACTTTCGATAATTTAAAAGAACTTTAAAATATATTTCGAGTGATGCATTAAAAATAATTTAATTATAATTAGAAATTGAAATATTGAAATTTGAAAAAATTACAGCGCCATCTGGTGGTAGAAATTTCTGTATTCCACTGTTCGATTCCAAATCAAAAAAGCTTTCTAATGATGTATTACTTATGAAATTATTATAATTAGTATTTGAGATAGAAAAGAAAACTCATTCGGGACACCTCAAAACGTGTAAATCTGGAGAAAACTTTCGATAATATAAAAGAACTTTAAAATATCTTTCGAATTAAGCATTAAAAATAATTTAATCATAATTAGAAATTGTAATATTGAAATTTGAAAAAATTACAACGCCATAAAAGAAAACTGATTCAGGAGACCTCAAAACGTGTAATTCTGGTGAAAACTTTCGATAATTTAAAAGAACTTTAAAATATCTTTCGAATGATGTATTAAAAATAATTTAATCATAATTAGAAATTGAAATATTGAAATTTGAAAATATTACAGCGCCATGAAAGAACACTGATTTAGGAGACCTCAAAACGTGTAAATCTGTTGAAAACTTTGAATTATGTAAAAGAACTTTAAAATATCTTTCGTATAATGTATAAAAAATAAATAAATCGTAATGAGAAATTGAAATACGCGTATTAGAATATTGCAAAAATGTACGGCGTGTAAAGATAAAATTTAATTTGCAATTAAAATGTAAATCTTTTGTTTATTGACGAAAATCGATGAAATTTGAAATGCAAGTTTGTTTTGTGGTGTAAATAATATATACTAAATAAAATGTGTAAAATTTGAAAAATTGAAGAAAATAGAAAATTGTAATTTTTAATCGCGCTACGAAACACGTGACTCCACTAAATTCCAGATGTGTTTCCGTTGAAGACAGCTGTAGACGAAAAGTCTGCAAAGATAATATTCTTGTGATTCGTTGCCAACATTTTTTTATAGTTTATTTAATTTTAAAAAATCTAATTGTCTGATCGATAAGCCGTTTAAACCATCGGATTGAGAAAAAAAAGCCCTTTCCAATGGTATCTTGTTTGTAACGATACGACTGATATTTCTAATTTATTTTCCACTTTTTCCGTAAAAAAGTCGCTTTTTAAGCATTTAATCATGAATTCTGGGTCATTTTTCGGTAGACAATGGTCAACGTTTTAATTAATATCTCCGCTAATTAGGGTCGCATCGTTTAGCAAATTAGATAACCCAGATCTGCGATAAATTCTCTGTCGATCGGTACCTGTTCGAAGTCCGTGCGACCGTTAGCGGCCGAGCTTTTGCTGCGTCAAGCCGTTTCTCACAGACAGACACACACACACACACACACACACACACACACACACACACACACACGTACAGATTTTAATAATATAAGGAGATTTTACTATTTTAATTGTAATATATAAGGCAAGTAAAACAAGAAAGAAAAAATATGCGTTTCACATAGACTGTAATCATTTTCCAATTATAATTACCCTTTACGATTTTGATCTTCAAATATATTTTAATTTCGTAATGACGTTTTTTTCTTTTATGAAGGAAGAAAATTTTCAAAAATTTAATCATCTTTATGGTTTTTCATTTAAAGAAAAGCCATATAATAGATCACTTTCATGTAGTTCTGTATATTGTGTAGAAAGAGTAAGACTACGATGTGTATATATATATATAACTATGGTGAAAGAAATTTCACAAAAGTATTTTTGTAGGTTTATTTCCAAAGAATAAGTATTAAAAAGTTTGCTTTTGTGTAGGCCTATGTATTGTTTAAAATTTGTATTGGCAACATCGAGCGTAATAAAAAAAAAATGCTCATAACATCGAAATTTTGCATTAATCAATTCCTTTTATGTTCTATATGTATCTCAGCATTTTCCAGATACATTTTGCAATATAAGATAGGTTTGTACATTATGGGTTCAGATATATAATGGGATCTCACACAGGTTGTTTGGGACCCTGCAAATCAATAAATTATGCTAACCATACTTTATGCTGGAAGAAAACAATATCTTGTATATCTGAACAATGTATATTATTTTCGTCATGTTATGTTTAGTATAAAGATGATAAAATATGCTTCCCAATGTCCATAATATATAACTCTTTTTTAAGCCCCTGTATGCAAATTAGCTGCACTATTTTAGTAATTTTCCATAGGAAACGTGCAATAGTGAACTTGAATAACATATATCAGTTTCAAGACATCATAAAAATAATTACGGAAGTTACAGAACGGATAGACGGACAGGCAGAGAGATGAATCAAATTCATAATCACTTAAAAATTGTTGGAAAGTTCTAATGCAACATAGAATGCACTTCCAGCAGTTTCCCAAAAATAGCCTAGTAATAACATATCCTAATATAGCTATATATTTTTATGTGGTTCTGTAAACTAGTTATTAATGATGCGTTATACGTATGCCATATTTTATATTAAAAAATATCATGATTTTGTGTATACGAAAAATGCATGTTAATTTCATTATATATTGTGTCTTATATAAAGTTATTAAAATGTGGTTTATAGAAATGCGTTTTATATAGATCGCAATGTATTGGAATGGTCATGGGTGCCTTTGTATACAAACCAGTCATCTTATTCAGAGCATTTTTTAAAGGGACTATACCAATAATGAACTTGAATAACATAGAGACTTTCTATGAATATTATACGAAAGTTTGATCGCGGACAGACAAACTGAAGTCATAAACACTTTTCAGACAATAAAAAAATTAATGCTAGTCCTGACAAAATGACCCACGGACAAAATAGGGCCAACAAAAATCTCGCCAAGACAAAAATAGCCCCAACAAAAACGACGATATTACCTTTTGCAATACAGCACCTTGCTTAGCTGCCAATTTTTCAAACGTTCTAACATCACTTTCTTAGATTAGTTATCTTCGTTTAATTTAATTGCAGTTTTTCCATTACTTAATAAAGAAAAACATTTGTATTGAAATAGCGGTGTTTAAAAGTTTTAAATATGGAATCTAAAAGTTACAGTCAACAGCAAAATTATTGAAGCGCTAGCAATAATTCGTATTTAAAAGATGTGCACCTACAACTGTTTTGTTTAGTAATTATTTATCGAGTCATAATCTAAGAGTTTATGCTGTTTATACAAAAGTAAGTTGATGTTGAAAATTGGCGATCAAACTAACAACAAAAAAAAAAATATATATATATATATATATATTAATAATAATACGAAAAAGGTGGAGGTGTGTTTCAATAATTTTTCTGTTGGTTGTACAAATACGTGAAGAGTAAAAGTCGAGTTAAATACAGGACTCGGGTTCTAATTTATGAATGTTTCTTTTCTTTTTTTTTTTTTTTTTTTTTTCTTTCCTGTTCTTTTCTTTCTTTCAATTTTTTTATTCTATATTTTCCACATGCCTTAAAATTTTTAATAGGGAAATGGAGAGTATTAACTTACGAAATTTTCGTAAATTCCAGTAAAAGAGCAATAAATGCTAAAATATAACTTTCAATAGGACACACTGTACAGTGCATGTTACTAACATTTATAATTACTTTCATTGAAATTTTTTCTTTATTTTCAATCTAGGGAAATTTTACTTACGTTTACAAAATTTGAAAAACTTTTAATACAAATAAAAGGGTTTTATTATTTTGAACAATTCAAAAGTATCCAGCCCTTTCACGTTCATTGAACAAAACATAACTAACTTATCATTATATTTTCTTATAAAAATTAAATATGAAAAATTGTATTGTAATTTTCAAAGTTGTTTGTACTGTTATATGCATACAGTTTAAATAATTATCAATTACAGAATATTTCTGCCAAAATATATTTTAGAAATGGAGAAGAATGGCACGATCTTCGACGAAAAATACAAAAACATCTGATGAAACCAAGAGCCATAATGGCTTTTCTGGAGCCGATGCAAGAAGTTGCCAGGGATTTCGTACAAAAGATTTATAAAGTTAGAGATTCCAATAAAGAGGTTCCTGACTTTCTTGGAGAGTTATATAAGTGGGCTTTAGAATGTACGTTATTAATTTATAAATTTAAAAATAATACATTTTTTATTTAGAAATTGCGGTCTTTCAAAAATTAAACAATTTAATAAAGTAAGAAGTTTTATTTTCCACACTGCAACAATGAATTTCTGTTTTTCTTATATAACGACAAACTGAAAATTCAATTAATATAGAGGAAAATATTTTTGATAGATTGGAAACGGTTAGCTGTATAATAATATTATCTCTTATTTGCTTCAATAGAGGTACAAAATTCCGGAATGGTAGAGCGAATTAATTTATCAAAGTAGTTATATACAGTCGGTAACAAAAGTGACCAAACACTAACAAAAATTCCTATGTAAAAAAAGTAGTACTGTTTTGTTAAATAAATCCTTGTCAAATCACGTTCTTAATCAGTCTAAGAACATGATTCGACAAAGATTTATTTAACAAAACAGTATTAAGTCTACTTTTTTTATATAGGAATGTTTGCTAGTGTTCGGAGACTTTTGTTACCGACTGTACGCACAGGATGTAAGTTTTGATTAAATTTTTTGTCTTCACTTTCACAAATCGCATTGCTTAACTTGACTATATTCGCTGAACAAAGAAAGATAACCCCCTCCCCGGTATATTCTTCTGTTTAGAGATTGGTGATGTTTTTTCTGCAGAAAAGGTGTCGTGCAAACAGCTTTTCAAAATTATGGGGAAAACAACAGCTTAGGTTTGGAAAACTAATTGTTATCATTGAATCTTTAAAAAAATGCATTGCAAGATGTATAAGTAAACAAGGATTAGATAATATTTCTTTTAATAGAGGTTCAAATCAGCTGTTTAATATTGGAATAAAACTTCATTATTTCCAGTTTATTATTATTGTTGTTGTTGTTGTTATGGCAAGTTGATCAAAAGTGGTATGTATCTATCTATCTATCTATGTATTTTTTTTCATTGTAATATTAAACCCCATAATATCCCAAATGTTTTTAAAATATTTGGAATAATCTGGTGTGTCACGCACACGACTTTCTCTTACCCTGAAATTTAATACTATAAATACAGGTTGGAGATTAAGAGGTTAGATAACGATGTTTATGTAAATCTATGTTAAACAATTCAAATTAGGCTTCGGAAGAGTTTTATATAATAACTAATTCTCTGTGAGGGGGGGCTACCGCCCCCCTCAACCCCCCGTTTCATTAATGCACCTAGATTTATATAAAATTTAATTCGGTTATTAAAAAATAATTTTGTTTTTTAAAAATAATTTATTAAAATTATTATTTAAAAAAATTATCTTATGATAATGCAGATGATTTCCATATTAGAGAAGTAGTATAACACTAAATATCCAAAAAAAAAGTTCCTTTTATTCTCAATATTTAAAAAAAAAAAAAAAAGAAAGAAAAAAAAAAAAAAACGATTTTTTTTCTAAGTTTTTTTTTTTTTTTTTTCGATAAAAGTAAAAAAAAAAAAAAAAAAAAAAAAAAAAAAATCGCTAACTTTGTTTTAAATTATCGCAGATCGATGGTTCAACCATTCGTTTTAAAGGTATTGGCGAGCTCTTTTGAAAGTTACCCATCATGAAAATTTACTCCCCTCGAGGGGGGGACTTCCCCCCCAGGGGGAGGTGAGGTACCTACATACACAATTTTTTTTTCCAGTTGACTATCTCTATTACAAAATATATATATATTAATTTCATTTGGTTTAGTGCAGTCTATAGACGTTAAACTCTACTTACCTGCAATTTCCCCCATAGACGTAATGTATTAGAATTCTCTTGATTGTCCCTGTACACGAACCATTTGCTTGATCTTAACGAAAAGCTTACTGTAGCATCTATATATGATACACATTTAGAATACCAAGTTTTGAATGTCTGCTACTATTTGTTTTTGAGATATGCTGATAACAGACAGACACACCCACAGACACAGAGACATGCACACAGAGACATGCACACAGACACACAGACATACACACAGACCATTTGCTAAAAACATGATTTTCGTATTCAGGGGACCTCAAAACGTGTAAATATAACAAAATCTCGCGTTCGAAAATTTGACCCAAAAACAATACTTTCTCTACCTTATGGTAAGAGAAAGTAATAAGAGAAAGTAAAAATTATATAATTCTACGTATTTAATTGCCTTTAAAATCATTAGAAGGGAATCAAATGGGAAGTGCCACACAATGGAAAAATAGATTGCAATGTTACAAATTTTTACCATGTGACATATATGAAGTCCTGACAGGGATATTACTTAAAATTATGTAATACTGGCATTACTGTAGCAACAATACTTATTGTTATTACTTAAAATATGAATAATCATTATCGAGCCTGTAATGTATATGCGTATTAGGTAACTGTTTCTTTGAATATTTTTTATGCTACTGAAATAATCTTAAATAATGTGGATTTTACCATTACTTTTTAGTAATTATCGACGTTCACAGATAAAAATCTGTTTAGTAAATATTTTTCATATTAATAATACAGTATCTATAAAACATTATTCAAATGAATCGAGGGGGAAAATAAAATTTTTTGATTCACATTAATAAATCGTTTACAAGACTGCACGAAAATATTCGATTTCATTATGGGAGGTGTTGTTATGCGTTTTTTAACTTTTCAAAGTTGTTAAAAATATTTATAATAGTATTTATCATGTAACGGGCAAGTACAGGGTGGAGCATAAAGATCTCCCTAATTTGCCGCTGTCGCTGCGGCGGCGCTAGTGAAGAAGGCGTGTCCGAAGTAGCGCTGTTATATTTCCCTGGTTACGCTATTTCAGTTGAGAGTATGCCTTGGACTAGTGAACGTCGTGCGTTAGTTGTTGAAACTTATTTTAAAAATGCGGATTCCATCATTCAAACGCAACGATTATTTCGTAGACACTTTGGAGTAAGCAGACATGGAAAAATACCCGACAGAAAGACAATATCCGTATGGGTTGCTAATTTTAGAGAAACAGGTTCGTGTTTAAAACGAAAGTCACCCGGTAAACCGCGTCATGTTCAAACTCCGGAGAACGTGGCAGCAGTAAGAGATGCTGTAACGCAAAACGTTTAGACGATATCCTTTTCCGTAAATAGCAAAAATTGTTACAGATTGTAAAAATTATTTAATGGCAAACATTATTCTCTCCGAATGTAAACGTAAAATGTTTCTTTTCAATGTCCTATATATTTTTATTGACCTCTTGAAATGGGGAGATCTTTATGCCCCACCCTGTATAATTGAAAAATATTTTAGAATCTATGCGAATCGCGTGATTTTGATTCTTGTTTAAGTCTTATATTGACTATTTGTTTATTTTTAAAAAGATGATTATATTCTTCCTATCTAATTTCATTTTTAGCTGTCGCTTTAGTTGGCCTGGACACAAGATTGGGCTGCCTTGAAATGTCTTTACCTGCAGACTCGGAAGCATCAAAAGTGATCAATAGTGTACAAACATCATTTGATTGCGTCGCGAAATTAGAAGCATTTTCTGGCCGAATACAGTTATGGAAGTATTTTTCAACTCCTACATGGAAGAAATATGTCAAAGCAAGTGATACCTTTACTGAGTGAGTAATAATAAATGATCAACTCTTAATAAAGTTTTTAAAAAAAAAGACGCTCTCGTCTTCTTCTTATCACCTGAAGTTGTGATTTTTATGAAGTAATAATGCTTTAATGACACTCAGAAAGCTCTAACTGCCATATTGAATTTACTAGTTCTTTTTAACTTTCTTCTATATTCATATGAATAAGGATAATATTCTTTTTTTTTTCAGCGGATTTAAAAGTTTTTAGGTGCTTTGAATACAAATTGATCATTTTTAGATAATATCCGTCTATCTCTCTGTGTGCCTGTTTTTTAGTAAAAAAAAAATACTTCGCAGCAGATGTAGATCAAGAACAAATGCACAGAACTTCTTAAAAATTTATATTTAGCTGCACCTTTTGATATAAATGTTGTCTAAAAACCTTTGGCACATATCGCCTAACATATCACATAACATTCAGTACCCGTAAATACCTTTCCCTCATTTACAGGAAGACTTTATCTTATCTTGTATAGGTTTAATTGCACAAAATTTTATATGTGAGAAAGCCATTATGAAAAACTATTCTGATTCAATTTGGGTGCTTATCAGTCGTTAGATAGCGCTACTATGTTGCAATTTTTCCCGTGTACAGGAAGGCTATATATCAGTTTCTATAGCGTAAAAATGTCTCAAACTTAATTACTGAGATAGCCATTAGGAAAGAATGTTGACTTACTTTGGTGTTTATCGACCAACAGGTGGCGTTTCTATTACTCACTTTCTGGGATTTTCCATATAGTTACATATCAGCATCTGTCTGCTAAAAATTGCCCAAAACAACATATTTGGAACATTTTTACTTCCAATACCCTTCTACCATAGACAAAAGGAGTATTGTATTTAGTCCCGAAAATTCGATATCAAGTTTTCAACTGATTTACATGTTTTAAAGTCTCCTGAGTTAAAAAAAAAAAAGTGTTTTTTGGCAACTGATCAGTACGTATGTATGTGTGTATGTATGTTTGTGTGGAGGGAATCTTCTGACTATAATATCTTTGAAACTAATAAGGGTAGAACAAAAAAACTTCAGATTTGAGTTAGGTCTGGTGTACAAGTGATTTTTTTTTAACTTTTGGTGAAAATTGAAAAAACAGAAGTGGAATAGATGAAATCAATAGTAGGACCGTAAGTCCGTATCTCAAAAACGGCTCTGACGATTTTTTTCAAAGCTGCTATATAAACAGTCTACCAGATTTCTTTTCGTATGTAATAGTTGGTTATTTCATGAAAATTTATAGGCGTCTTGTATAAGAAGGTCAATCTGAAGTCTCGCAAGTACGTTTCTTTAAAAAAAGCTTTACGGATTGTTTTCAAACTCACCATAATAATTCTCTTTTAAATATCCTTTCATATGTAATTGTTGCTTTTCGATCAATAATTGAATTTGTTGAATGTCAGTATCTCAAAAACGGCTCTAACGATTTTCTTGAAAATTACTACATATACTCCTTTTTATTTAGATATCCTTTCGCATGTACTATGTGATTATAGCAGGAAAACTGACATTCATCCTGATTAAGTAGGTCAGTTTTAGATTTTGGAAATGAATATTTCAAAAAACGGCTCTACCTGTTTGTTTTTTTTTGTTTTTTTTTAACTCGCTATGCAAATTCTGTTTATATGTCTTAGATTTCTGTCACATCAAAATTGTTAGGTGCCTAATATTTTAGGTCAATTTTACAACTTCTGAGCGCATTATATCCAAAAAGTGTATGTAATGCACGTAATAGTGGGTAATGGAAGTCGTGTGGTTGTTACATACCAGATTCTTTAGAAGTTCTGGTGATAAAACTTTTGTGCATGTAGGTGAACTGTATGTTGAATAAGCTAACCAAATGTCCCCATTTTATGGAGACAGTCTTTATTTTGAAGGCATTTGTAACATCATGACGGAGGGTTCGTTGAGGTATGTGTGGATGTGGGGGAAAAGTTTCCAAATAAACAGTCTCTATTTTCACTAGCAGTTGCAGAATTTAATGATTCCTATTTACACACATATATACAAAAGATCTGTTTGAAGATTTTGATAAGTTTCCCGCACTCTCATAGTGCATAAAATAATAACAATAGACCTGAGCTAGAGAACAGCAGGACACACTTCCTCCGTCTCTCCAAACCAGCTCACAGTACATCCACTGATGCTTTTCTCTGCATCCTTTCGCAACCCCTTTTTTTTTTACCTTAAGAATATACATATGTAAGGTTGGTTGGTTGGGTTTTACGTCGCATTAGTGCTGCGCAGATGGGCAATTAGCGATGGTCTGGGACTCACCCCTAGAGGTGGTCCGGAAACATGCCATCGCAATTTTGATCCTCCGTGGAAGGGATGGCTCTCCCACTTCGGTGACCCCCAGAAGTATAATATTTATGGAATCATGGAGGAAATTGCATCCACGACAGATTTTACGTGCACCAGCCACCATTAGTGTACACGACGGTCTTTGTACACGACGAGTACCGAACCCGCAATCTTCCAATTACGAGGCCGGCGCTCTACCGACTGGGCTACCACGGCCCTATATATGTAAGGAAAGTATTGTAATCATAACGCAAATTGGGCTTTAAGATTTTGGTGTATCTATATGTTTTTTACAGGGACACGGAGGAAAAATCTTTATCATTAGGGCCTATAGATTCAAATTATTTAAAATGCGATAATATCTAAAAGCCTTATTCCATTGAACTGAAAATTTAAATACATGTTACAGATTACTGTTGCATGATCACTATAAATTTTGGCGAATCTAGCATTTATAGATTTTTTCAGGGACACAACTTAAAATTCTTTATCATTATGACTAATGGGCACAAATTACTTGAAATGCAATAGCGTTAACTTAAACAAATTACTATATGAGGGAAAATAATTAAACATCCGTTTATAATTTTCTGTTTCGTTTATTTAACGACTTCTCTTGCTTTAATTTATTCAAACAACCGTTAATTATTGAATGTTAGGATAAATGAGTGGAGTCACACCAGACTTTTTAAATTTACAATATTTTATATCAATATTAATCCGAGATCACTTTTAAGCTTGCATTTAAAGCACTTAGATTTCTAGAAAAAGACTTTCTTATAGCAAATGTGAAAACTTTCAAGTTGCTGAAAGCGTATAACTTGCGCGCGCATACACTTCCATGTAAAAATTCAGAAAGAATGCCAGAGTTAAAAAAATAAATAAATAATATATATAATACTTAGTAAGTGACCTAAACAAAGTACTCAGACATAACAAAGTGACCTAAACAAAGTGAATTGCAAGATAAACTCTATAAAGTACAGATGACAAATATAAATTTGTGATGTATTTTTTAATTGTTATTATTTTGTTTTATTTATTTGAATTTCATTAAATAAACTAGTTGGCATATGTGGACTCTGCTCAGTTCCCCATCATATGTATGTTCTTATAAATTTCTTGTACAGGACATATTATATACATGTTAAGAGAAATGAATTTGACCAAACGCTTGACACAGTGACAGAACGAAATCCTCGCCTAATAGGCTACCCACCATTCAGTTCGATATCTTATTCTAATCTATTAATTTATTTTAATGGGGTCAATTTCGTAGTTTATTTTCATGCTACTATTTCCAATGCAACTTTCCCAAAAATGCGTATTTATATGAAATATCGCTATGTTGATAAAATCTTAAATTTCGAATAACTTACGAAATTTTCCTATTAGAATATTTGTAGTCAATCATGTTCATACAAGTATCATAAATGTTATTTTCAAATTGTCTGATATATTTATGATCCTAAAAATGGACGTTTATGCTCGATTTCGCCTTATTCTGCCATTTTAAGAAGTAAATCGTAAATTCCACATAACTTACGAATTTTTTAAATTGGAAAATTCATACTCTATGGTATTCATTTCAGTATCCTAAATAATATTTCAAAAGTGGTCCGATATCTTTATGATGAAAATATCCCTCAAGATTGACGTTTGTGTAAAAATTTTGCCCTATAGTGTTATGATAAGAAATTCGTAAAATTCTAATAACTTACGAAATTTTTATATTGAAAAATTCATAGTGAATAATATTCATGCCAGTATCCTAAATAATATTTCTAAAAAAATACTCTGACAGCTTTACGATGAAAATATCCCTAAAAATTGACGTTTATGTGAAATTTTGTCCTACTTGTGCCATGTTAAGAAATTCGTAAATATTCAATATCTTGCGAAATTTTTAAAGTAGCATTTTATAGTAACTAATATTCATTCCGGCATCAAAACTGATATTTTAAAACTGGTCTGACATTTTTAAAGTAAAAAGTTTCCATGTAATGCACGTTTAAGTGAATTTTTGTCCTATTCTCCCATGTTAAGAAAATCGTAAATTTCGAATAACTTACGAAGTTTTTTAATTCGAATGTTGCAAATAAATAGGGTTCTTGCCAGTGTCTAAAGTAATATTTTAAAACTGGTCTGACCTCTTTGCGATCATTCGTTCGTGAGATATCGTGTAAACAGACTAACAAACTATCGAACTAACGGACTGACCCACTTACGGACTGACCCACTAATGGACTGACCCACTAACAGACACCCTACAGACAGACACCATACAAATTTTGTCATTTTCGGATTCCTCACACCTGAAAACGTGTAAAAAAGTCAAAAAACCGAGGTCGAAAATTTTCACGATTACCTAAGTTCCCCATACGTATAGTATGATGGGGAACTAAAAATTCAGTAATATCTGTTTAATTAATTGCACATGCTGAATATATTTTAATATATTTTCAAAAAATTGCTGCAAATTTGTACAAAAAAGCTGTAGTTATGTAGAATTAATTCTTTTGTAAACAATATCATGAAATAAATATGATAATGTGAGACAAAAAAATGATTCTTACAATATTATAAATATGTTATGTTCATTAAGTTATGACAATATGAATTTATTATAGTCACAAGAAAATGCAGAAAATAATATTTATGTATATGTATATATTTTATTTTTTCAGGATAGCTTTTAATCATATCAATCGTTCAATGGAAAAGCTAAAAAATGAAACAGATGAACATACAGATCTCACATTGCTTCAATCATTGATTATGGAAAAGGGAATGGATGTATCTGCAGCAATGGTTATGGTGTCTGATATGATCATGGCTGGTATTGATACGGTGAGAAAGAAATGTATAAATGTGTCTGTGTATGTTCGCAGATTTATTTCTTTATTTTAAAATAAAAATGGTGTAAAATATGAATGTTATAATTATCAAAATAGCAATTACATTAATGATGAACAATGCAATTAATCCCCTACCTCTTACTTATTCATTTTCAATAAGAATTTCAAAAATAATCTATTTTTTTAATACTGATATTGGATATACATGAAAAGTACTTACTATGAATTACAATAAATAAATTGAAAAAAAAAAAAAAATCTAATGAGATATTTCCGCTACAGTAAAACCCGAGATAACTCGTGATAATAATTTGAACCCTCCCCCCCCCCCCCCTTCCAATATATATATATAATTATAATTATAATTATATATATATATATATATATATATATATCCAACCCGAGTTAACTCGTGATAGTAAAATAAGAGGTTAATGCTTATTTCATCGTAGGTATATAAAAATATATATTTAATGAAATATTTCATTTGTGACAATTCTACGTATAACTAACATAAACAAACGATCGAATTTTTAATTAAGCTAAATTTATAAATTTTGCTCTCCAGATTACACGCAATAAAGGCAGTAACCGGCGAAAAGTGTTCTAGTCACTGACCGTCAAAATAAAAATATACTGGTAAAGCTGTTATGAATTGTTTCTCGGAGAACGAAAGTGGCCCTTGAATAAACAAGCATCATTCTGGATTTTACAGTTATTTGTTATTAATATGAGTACTGGATTTTTTTTCTGGAAGAGATCTGGGTGTATAATTTAATTGTCAATTCTCAGTATTTAAAAAAAATTTCTTAGAATGTAATTTCAGGTGGTCTTAACAGCATACGATACTTAATCTCGCCGACAGTCAAGGTCCATGTTACACTACGGGAAAATTTGCTCTCACAAAAATCACACATTAATTATTTTTTTTTTTATTCCGTTTTCACATTTAGAATATTCACAACTGTTAAATTAGTACTTGTTTTCGAAAAATTGATTTTTCACATTTTTAATACACTCGGAAATATTGAAAATAGCGCATCAAGAAGAAAGAAAAGTAAGCATGAAATCGGAAAACTTTGCAATGAAGTGCAGTGAGATCCGATATGCAAATGATCCAAGTTTAGTTCCAGTGCGCATGACCATATACCGTGCAATGGCACTGCAATTAGGACATGAGCTCTATATAAACCGGCACATAGTGGAAGATTCATAACTGTGACGATAATACTCCGATTCTAGGAGGACTTTGGTAAGCGAAGAATTCCAGGTAGACGTATAAAAAGAAACTTCTCACATTTAAGCTAGTTTAAGAGAGGGGGGTCATCATTGGCATGATAACTGCAGGCTGGTCGACGCGCTGTATTGCTCGACAAATCGATTGTTCGGTGTGTGCCGTCGGAACATGTTGGGAGCTGTGGACAGAGATGGTACTCACGTGCGACGTACCGGGTCTGGAGCAACCAGGCAGACGACGAGGCGAGAAGATCCACAGTGGCTCGTTTCACGATACAATCAGATGTATAAGTACCAACTGTTCCTCAAATCTTTTCCAGACGCCTTGTAAAAGCGAATCTGAAATCCAACTGTCCTTTTCTTGTATTGCCTTTAAACCTGGAACATCGGTGACTCCGTCTACAGTGGTGTCAAGACAGAGCGATGTAAGCCGAGGCAAAGCAAACCGTCGATGGTAGCATCAGGGCCGCAAGCCCGATCCTTTCCTGAGCTTCGACAACTTTTTCTACTTAATTTTGACCTTATATTTCTTCCGGTATCTTTTTCTTTTTTTCATCCTATGCTTTTTTCTATGGATTATTTACTCTTTTTCTGCGCTTTTTTTTCCTAAAGCGCTCAGATTGGAAAAAATCGTTTTGGGTAATAGATAAAAAGTGATCCGTCGGAGAGACGCCCTGGTAAACGGTACGATTTCACCCAATTTGTCGCGCGACACACTGCCCGCACAGAAGGCGTAATTGTCTGTGTGGTCCGTAGCCTATGATGGCTAATTTCCTCTAATTGTGGTACATGGAATATAGCGGGTCAGCGTTATGTTGATGAAATTCTTCGACCTCACGTGGGTCCTTCTTAAATGGTCTTCCAGGGGCAATTTTCTAGCAAGATAGTGCTCATCCGCATACAGCTCGTGTTCCTTAAGACTTCCCACGTCATGTTGCGACTCTTCCAACACCATTCACTCTCCGAACATATTTCCTATAGAGCAATATACTGAACCAGTTGAAATGCCAGAGGTGTCTCTTTGTACATGATTTGGAGGTGGCTGTTCAATATTTGTAAGTCTATCTGTCTTAGGATAACACAAGTCGTCTTATGAATACAATGCCAGGCCGCGTTGCGCCATGTATACAGCAGAAGGTGGTCAGAGGCGCTATTGAATTTGTACTGTATTTGTTTAATTATACGCACTGCATTGGTTTAATGGCCTTAATTTTGGGATCAAGTGAATCGCTCAACTGTATTATTACCTATATTAAATTTTACTTCAATCCGATGCTTCCTTCTTGGTGTGCTATTTTCAGTGTTCTTGGGTGTATTTTATTTACTAGCTAAAAATGCGGAAAATGCACTTAGGAAATTTTTTAATTAAAAAATAAAACATTAAAAAATAGAGAAAAAGTAAAAGTAAAAAATTAACTAGAAAATAAAATATTAAAAATGTAAATCTATTTTAATGATTGTGAATTCTCTATCGAATATGAAAATGGAATTTAAAAAAGTACATTATGTAATAAGTAACTGTGGAAATAAATTCCCCCATATAATAACATTGACTTTGGCTGTCGGCAAGATTAGGTACGTACTTAACGGTTGTAAAAACAATATATTTTTTGCCATACTATATTTTTAGAAACAATCACTGCATTTATTTTGTTGATTGTATCATTTTGTATTTGGTTGTACTGATGTTCATCGACGTGCAATTTAACATTATTTTACAAACTGTAGTAACTTTCCACTAAAAAATATTGGTATATAACTAGCCAAAATCAGTACATTTCTATACACGATTGCCATAACTGCTCAATAATAAGTGTACCTGTGAAAACAAAAACAGTGCAGAAAATGAAAAAGCTGATTTGGACAAAATGTGAGCAGTGAGGAAATTATAGCAAGACGTGATTTTTAACATGTTTTTATTAACTTCGATTTTTTGTTTGTTTGTTTGTCCAGTACAAATCTTGTAATCGATTTTTGACTAATTTCCTGACTAGCTGGACATTTGAAACTTTCAGGATAGCTCAGAACACGGTGACAATACATTTTTTTAATACTTTTAGTCAACTCTTTCAAGTTCTTAACTGTCTTCGGCAGCGTTTATATGATTCGACAGAAAATTTATTTAACTAACTTCCCGACTAGCTAGACATTTGAAACTTTCAGAATAGTTCAGAACACGGTGAAAATGCATTTTTTAAATGCTTTTAGCCAACTGTTTCGGTTTCCTGCTGCCTTCGGCAGCGTTACCAGTACAAAGCTTGCAATCGATTTTCCAGTAACTTCCCGACTTCCTAAGCATTTGAAACTTTCAGGATAGCTGAGAACACGGTGACAATACACTTTTTTAATACTTTTAGTTAATTGTTTCAGATTCCTAGTGCCTTCGGCAGTGTTTATATGAATCAACAGGAAATTTATTTAATTAACTTTTCGACTAGCTAGACATTTGAAACTTTCAGAATAGTTCAGAATACGGTGAAAATGCATTTTTAAAATACTTTTAGCCAACTGTTTCGGGTCCCTGCTGCCTTCGGCAGCATTACTAGTACAAAGCTTGCAATCGATTTTTAACTTCCCGGCTAGCTAGCTAGCCATTTGAAACTTTTATAATAGTTCACAACGCGATAACAATGAATTTTTATAATACTTTAAGCCAGTTGTTCCTGGTTCCCGCTGCCTTCGTAGCGTTTATATGATTCAACAGAAAATTTAAAAACATGTTATATAAAAAGTTCTTTTTATCTTGTAATTATTAAGATTCAATTGTTCATAGATAATGTATATAACAAAAAATTCTATCACAATGTCTATCTAAGCAACAATGAACACTAAAAAATATATCAATTTCAGAAAGGAAATTGTCTATAATTTTGCTTCTATTCTTGCCTTGAGGCTTACGATAGATTTCAAGTATTTTAAAAACCCGCTACCGATGTAAAATTCATTCTTCTCTCTGTTGCAATAGATTTATACAAGTTGGAAACCCGTGGAACCGGATAAATGAAGAAGAGAGGAACAATCAATCCAAATCACCGAAGCAACTAATTTTAAATATTATACCAGTGGATAACGCTAGGATAATTTGAAATGTCCCTTGATTGCATCCGAAATTCAATTTTGTTTATACCATAGTCGTTTTGCAACCATCATCGGAGTTCCGTTAAATTTCAGCAGTAGCAGACATTGTTAGAATTCCTATTTTTTCTTGTAGTAATCGAATTACATAATTTTGTAATATCTGATCTTCTTAATGATACAGATTCCGATTTTGTTAATGATAAACATTAGTGGAAGTGCTGTTGTGTCACTATTTGTAATAAAAGTTCTTCTATCAAATGTTTCCATTAATGAATCAATATATTCTGTAAGTATATATAGTAATTATATTCTGCAATAAATATATGTAGTGCTCATGTAGTAAATATGTAGGGGAGACCCGTGTATCTAGGGCCGCTTTTTTTCAATAGCCGAAAACAGAGCCCTTGACCGGTTTAAAATTATGAAATTGATATTTACATATCGTTAGGATTATTTACTTCCAATCGAGATTAATAAAAATACGTAAAATAATAGATCCTGACAAATAGAAGGTTTTAAAATAAACTTCTCTCATGGCCCTAGGTAAAACACCCTTATTGTACCTAGGGCCTGACCTCATTTTGCCTAGGGCCGCTTTTTTTCAATTCCCAAAAGCAGAGCCCCTGACCAGCTAAAAATCATGAAACGGATATGCACATATCTTAGAACTAATTTCTTTTAATTGAGATTAATATAAATACTTAAAACAATGAATTCCAAAAAATAGAAAGTTTTAAAATAAATTTCACACATGGCCCTAGGTACAACATGCTCATTGTACCTAGGGTCAGACCACATAGTACCTAGGGCCAGACCTCATCGTACCTAGGGCCAGATCTCATTGTACGTAGGTCCTCAGTGTACCTAGGGCCATTCCCTTAACCCTTTGCGCTCGGCATATTTTCCGTAAGACACGCCTTTTGGCGTTCCTTTAAAACGTCACACGTATAGTTTCCAACTTACTACGTTTTGAATACCGAAAAATTGTAATAATTTGTATTATTTTACTTCATCATTAAATAAAATAAATCTTTCTGTTAAAATTTTCCAGTCGCCGAAAGGTAGCCTATAGTTACACGTTTTAGAAAAATAAGATTTCATTTGCAGAGGAACAACTTATGGGTTAAAATTATATTTCACTTTGTAATGAATAGAAAATAAACATATGAACATAAATTTTATAAAAGAAACAATATCAAGTAACACATTTATTTATCATATAATAATTATCATGATGTTGCCTTAATATGAAACACCGAATTTTTCTCTCTTTTTTTCTTTGGGATATATTCTAATAGCATATTTTTCTTCAATTTCTTTTTTTTTTTTTTTCTGGAACGTCTCTTAAATTTCTAGATCTTCCTGGTTTTCGGCCACATATTTTTTTTGAGTAGTTTTTGTATGAGGTTTTGCTTCAGGAAAAGTTGTACCTGTTCAAGCATGACACACGAAAATATGTTAGATGATGAAGGTTTCGAAATT
Organism: Salticus scenicus; assembly: GCA_963930645.1. NCBI lineage: Eukaryota > Metazoa > Arthropoda > Arachnida > Araneae > Salticidae > Salticus > Salticus scenicus. Next base: position 322,601,463 of record OZ005654.1, read on the forward strand.
TCAGCAGGACATGAAACAGAGACATCTAGTTCCATCATTGTTGGTTCATTTGCTTACTGAAGAAAATCTTTTTTGGAAATTTATGGAGGGAGCTTGTCTCTCGGCCACATTTGAATTTAAATATTCGCTCTCACCAGGAAAGCATCCCAATAGTGTAATAATAGAAATCAATTGAATTATGTTTATTCGAGAGGGCATAATATAACATGATTTTTGATACACAAACTGTTACCCCTTATAAGTCCGTTCTTGAGAAATCTATATTTAAGTGTGAGTAAAAATGTAGTAACGAGAAAAGAGTGGGAGAAGTCTATCAAAATCTTCTAGAACCATGACTTTTATCAATATTTAGATTCTATTTTAGCGAATTTTTAGTCATTATATCTCAATTGATGGCCCTGGGTACACGGGTCTCCCTATATTATGTTGTAATTCCAATTATGCAGATAGTTACTTTCTCTGTTACTTTTACACTATTTACACTTTCGAATTTAGACATTCTATTAAACATCTAGAAAAGTGTTCTTTAGGAATTCTCTTGAAACTTTGGTAGTGTAAAGAACATATTATACGTTATATATTTCCGCAAAAGTTGTGCCCTGAAAAGGAAAAAGGGACCAGTAAAAATATTAATCAAAAATCAAAATGTTTTTAATCACCCTATAGAAATTAATGTTTTACATGCTTTTTGATTGTAGCATGTGATTATGTGGATTTTTCTCATTCTCCGTATAAATTTTTTTATGAAGCTACCAAATATATTAATGGAAATATAACATTTTTTTTTAATTGAAAAAAAAAAAAAAATCCACTTTTTTAATTGTAACACGTAGGATATTAGATATAGTGCAAAAGCATTTTTAGGAAATTTAGCATATTTGCACTCAGTGTCTATCTTACGTGTTATAATTTAAAAAGTGGATTTTTTTTCTTTGCAATTTTTTAAAAACCTATTATAACTTCATGAATATATGTGGTAACCTCATACAAATTTGTAGAGATGATGAGAAAATTTTTCATACGAACATGCTACAGCCAAAACGCATTTAAAGCATTGATTTTTACAGGGTAAGCCAAAACATTTTGATTTTTGTTTAATGTTTTACTGCTCCCCTTTTCCTCTTCAGGACAGAACGTTTGCTAAAATACACGAGATATAACATGTTCTTTACACTATCGAATGTTCAAGATGATTCAGAAAGAATTTTCTAGATATTTGATAAAACTTCTGAATTCGAAAGTGTTCAAATACTTATTGGAAGATAGTGTAGCAATTGCTGCCTTTTTTTTTTTTTTTTTTTTTTTTCTTTGATGTATTTGCAATTTTTTATTCATTGTTCAGCATGGGATGATTTATTTGTATTATAATTTGCATTTTTACTTAGGTGCTAATAATATTAAAATTAAAAGTTATTTTTATTGCACTTATGAAGATGAAATGCATTAAGCGATTAACATTTAACCGTTAACCTCTCGTTAACTAAAAACTGAAAATTAAACATCTAACAGATTTAGAATTAATTAACCACAAAATTTAAAATGATCGTATAGATTTTATGAATACAAGACAAATAAGAAAATTAACAAGTGCGTTGTGTCAAATAAATAAATAAATAATTAAATATTAAATTTCATAAAAAGTCATTTAACGTAAAATTTTTAAAACCAAGGTTCGCAATAAGTTAGTATATCACTAACAGTAGCCGAGACTATTAAGGTTAAATTTAAATTAAAATAAAACAAGGCATTACACTTCATTAAAAAAAAAAAAAAGTTAAATTTAAATTACAAATTTTCAATTAAATCTAGATTAGTTTTCATTTACAAGATATCTACAATTATTTACCATAATATGATCGCTCAATAAACACCTACAAATGTACTATTTAGTCTCTTAACTTTTACAAACATTGATATAAAAAATCAGTTCTGATACTCATTAGATACTTCAACAGATATACAAAAACATAAAAATATTTACTTAGGAACTTTGACGAACATAACGTTGTTTTTTATCCAGACAAAAAGATAATGCATACAATTTATTAACTCAAAAAAAATTTTTAAACTTCCTAAATAAACAAACAAGGGATTATTCTAGTATTCAACTTACATGATTTCATTCAATCCGCTACTACAGTTTGGCCGATGTTGGAGGTATGCATCATCACTTTCAGCCGAAAAATTTCCAACCTCCACACAAGATTTAAAGATAATATTTCACAAAAGCACTAGCCACGCAGTCATTCTATTCTGTCGAAACAACAACGGCTTCGTTATTACAAGAATACATATCTATCGAAAATCAGAACGAGTCTCAAACCTCTGAGACCCCTCTTTAGAAGCCGGCGCAGAGCATCAGCCTGCAGATCCGAATTCGCGACAATACTGCATGAAGAAGATACTGCATGAAAAGGCAAGATCACTCGTCGACCAGTGACAACTGCTTGAAAAGGCTGTTGATATTAGTATCAGATAGCATGAAGAAAAGACATCCTAGGTCTGCCTGAAGAGCAAGCTCGCTACACCACAAAACTACATGAAGTTCGAGAGAAGCCGATAAGGTCTGATAATTGTGTCCCCACACCAAATCAACATGACGTATTGAACTCCGACCAGGAGGGAGGGAAAGAAAACGCAACTTTTTTGCGCCCCAGACACAACGACACATAGACCTTATATACTAGACCACGCATTCCCCCTCGTTATTTGACTGCATCATGAACGAGCTTCCCCAGCAAAATTGTCACGTGATGTTGGCCTAGAGGAAGAGTGAAGAATGATCACTATGTTATTTTTCTGTAGGAACGAATTTTGTGTTTTTTAATATTTTTATTGTGCACGCACTTTTTATTTTAGCATTTAGATTTATACATGGATGGAAAGCTAAACTTTCATAGATTAATTACATAGAAAAAAAAATTATGATAAATCATTTTGCAAGCGAAAAAATTGCGTTTGAATTCTTACTTCAGTCAGAGAAGTATGAGGTTATGCTTGCATACGGGAAAAAAAGAGAGAGAGAGAGAGGAATCACCCCTAGGTCAAGTTCACGTGACTTCCGAGACTCAGAGCAAAGGATGGAGGTATCAGATTACACCCTCATGTTGAAGACATTCGCTATAATGGTCAGTCTTATTGATGGCGTGGTCTAGTATATAAGGTCTATGCAACGACACATAGACCTTATATACTAGACCCCGCCACCAATAGGACTGACCATTATAGCGAATGTCTTCAACATGAGGGTGTAATCTGATACCTTCATCCTTTGTTCCGAGTCTCGGAAGTCACGTGAACTGGACTTAGGGGTGATTCCTCCGAAATCTGTAAGAAAGCTCTCTCTCTTTCTCCCCTGCCATTTGTATGCATGGACGATTTAAGATGGTTATGTCAATTCAAACGCAATTTTTTCTCTTGCAAAATGATTTCTCATAATTTTTTTTTTCTATGTAATTAATCTATGAAAGTTTAGCTTTCCATCCATGCGTAAATCTAAATGCTAAAATTAAAAGTGCGTGTACAATAAAAATATTAAAAAACACAAAATTCGTTCCTACAGAAAAATAACGCAGTGATCATTCTTCACTCTTCCTGCGGGCCAACATCACGTGACAATTTTGCTGGGGAAGCTCGTTCATGATGCAGTCAAATAACGAGGGGGAATGCGTGGTCTAGTATATAAGGTCTATGCAACGACAGGGGGGAAGCCAAGCCAATGGCCTTCAACTCATACCACGTGGGGAAAGCATCCTATGCACAGAATGACACTGATACGAAACTTAAACCCGGTTTCCACTGCGAGTTCAAGACCAAGGTTCAAAAAGTCATTAATCACGCTTCCGACACAAAGAGCCAAATGTCTTGTCATCAGTTGTAGCCCTTTTTTTATCAGATTGCGCAGTTACTTCAAAGGAAAGCATGCAAAATTAACAAAGATATCTGCCTCTGGCCCCTCAATTAACTCAGCATGGGGCTAGGTCTCTAGACTTCCAACCACGTTCGAGGGTTTTGAGCCCGGTTGACCACATCAAAAGATTCTGAATAGTACCGCTCCAAACAACCGTCAGTGGAAACTGGACTTTACACTCCGACGTCAAAATCTACGTAACACACCCCACACCTCTCAGATGCGCTAATAAAGGAAAAATGCCCGTGTAACCTTGAACTTATGCAGAGCAAGTTCGAGAGATAAGTCTTAATGCTAGGCATTTATCAGTGGATTTTGAATACAAAGAAAAATGATATTTCGAAGAGAAGACCTCACTGGGATTAAAAGTTTTACTCGCCCAAGCGAAAAATACTTTAAGAGTACAATTAATCTCCAGGTTTCTATACAATGAAGAAGACGGGAATTAAAATACTGCATTCATTTCCAATGCTAACAATTCTCAAACACAAATTCACATGAGAAACATTCACACAGTTTCAAAATATCATAAATTTTAATCCCTTTCTCAAACATATACACATGTACAAATATCAAAAAACTCCATTAACATTAACAAAGGCTTTTCAATACTAAAAGATTACCCTACAGAAAGAAATATTTTTAACATTCATACCAGAATTCCACAATCTCATTCATCTAACTTTACACATATTTATTTATTTATTTCATTTTTATTTCATTTTTATTTATTTTATTTTATTTCACTTTATTTTATTTTTGACAAAAGGATAAATTTATCCAAACTTTTCATATTTTTCTCATACACAACGCTAATTTAAATATCTGTTAAACACGGCCCTACACACAAATTACAAAAACCTCAATTATCGCCGTGATATTTGTTTATTTATTTATTTAGTTAGTTAGTTTTAGTACCTTCTAAGATATATACAGTCGACGCTCGTTATAACGACCACACATTATAAAGACCATTCCATTATCACGACCAGTGATAAAATCTTCAACTGTTTCCCTATGCACTCTATGTTATTTTGCTTCCGGTATAACGACCGTTCAGTATGATTCAGTCTCAATATAACGTCCGAATTCAGTGAATAATCTTCCCAATATTTTTCCAAACAGAATATGTTTCTAAACATTTAGCGTGAAACGACCTTAATTATTGTATTGCTTAGCTTTCGTAGACATAAAGTCTACACTGTAATGGAATATTATGTTTTGCAAAACCCATACATACAGAGAAGCAGAGCTTGAGCATGGCTCAATGCGCAATCAGGCCACCTACGAATTATTCTTTTCCATGGTTTTTACCATGCTTTTAAGAAGAAGGTAAAAAAAAAGGCCTTAATTTTTCCCACTATTTTAACCAAGAATGCATATTTGAGTAAAATATTTCCTTTGTAAAAGTTTTCATTTTGCTTAAGTAAAATGTTCATGAAATGTTATTTTCAAGAGCATTTTTGTATCTTTTTAATTAAATTTTTTGAACTGTAAACGAAATTTCGCAAGTCAAGGGCCCCTGGGTCACGGCCCAGTTGACCCGCGCGTTAATCAAACTCTGCAGAAAAACAACCAACCATTTTTTGATATTTTCTTTAAAACTAAATATTTTGTAAGTGTATAATACCTTTATTCTCTATTTTCTAATTTAAATTCTGTTTTAGAAATTATATTTTTAATTGATAAAATTTGAATTTTAGTACCAATGATAAAAGGCAATTTGGATATTTAGTTAGAATCTCTTAAAAATCGCGCATTTTTTACGGAACTGCCGAGTTAGCATGTGTAAATTTATTAATTATATCGACTATAACGACCCCTTATTATAAAGACCTTTTGTTGCGGGACGCAGAGGGTCGTTATACCGAACGTCGACAGTATAAGTATTCGGATATTTTAATAAGTTGCTACTTGCTAGAAACATATAACTTCTAAAAATGTACTTATTATTGCATAGATTATGATGTTATAGCACAGTTTTTGTAGACAATAATTAAAATGGTATTTGGATTATAATTTGAATGATAATGATATATTTTTTATGTGAATATTTCATTTCATTAATAATTTCTTTCTTAAATTTTAGACATCGCATACTATTGGTTTTTTCTTGTACAACATAGCAAAAAATCCTGAGAAGCAAGAAAAGCTATTTGAAGACCTCAAGAGAATTCTACCTAATAAGGAAGACAAAATAAACCAATCTACCTTTAACGAATTAAGATATTTGAAAGCTTGCATTAAAGAATCACAAAGGTAAGAAGATTTTCTTCAAAATGCTATTATTCTTTATCTATCTATAATAATAAAAGGAAAGGTTTGTCTGTTTGTCTGTCTGTCTGTCTGTTCTTTTATACGTTCAGCCCCCTATTGAACGCAGAAGTACAAAAATTGACATACGAATGCTCAGGAGCCTTCCCGAGGAGCTCTTGAAAACAGAATTTAAAACTTTTAATTAGTTTCGGAGATATTAATTAAAAGGTTGACCCATGTCGATCGACCAAAAATCCTTATTGCTTAAAAAGAGGCATTCTATCAGCAGACGATTTTAACGGCTGTCTCGAACGGAAACAAAACATCTGGAAGTCATTAATGTCACATGATCTTGAACTGGGGTTAAAAATTGCAAATTTCAAAGTGCTTCAAATTTTATTTTTCGCACACAACACTTAATATACAACCTATTCAGCACAAAACCAACCTGCAATTAAAATTTCCTCAATTTTCATTAATAAACAAAGCAGTTACATTTTAATTGCAAATTAAATTTTATTCTAACACGTAATCTATCTTTCAATAGACGATAGGAGTTTCCATAGCAACAAAATACATTTGAAGGAACTAAAAAATATTTTTTCTTTTTCTTTTTACTTCCATTACCCGACTACCGTGGTAATTAGGTTTTCTTTTGTATCTCAGCTACTAATTAAAATAATTTCATAAGTAACACATTATTTATAAGCTTTGTTGATTTGGAATTGAACAGTAGATTACAGAAATTTCTACCGCCAGATATTTTAAAATTTCGATATTTCAAATTCTAATTAAATTATTTTTAATACATCATTCGAAAGATATTTTAAAGTTCTTTTAAATTATCGAAAGTTTTCACGAGATTTACATGTTTTGAGGTCTCCTGAATGTCTTCTTTTGTATCTCAGCTATTAATTAAAATAATTTCATAAGTAATACATCATTAGAAATCTTTTTTGATTTGGAATCGAACAGTGGAATACAGAAATTTCTACCGCCAGATGGCGCTGTAATTTTTTTTAATTTCAATATTTCAAATTCTAATTATGATTAAATTATTTCTAATACATCATTCGAAAGATATTTTAAAGTTCTTTTATATTATCGAAAGTGGAATTCGAGATTTCACCTGATTTACAATTTTACGGTGTCCCGATCAGGTTTTCTTTTGTATCTCAGCTAATTGAGTAAGACCGTTCAAAATTGGTATATGTAAGTTAATTAGGAGGGGCTGGAAGGGTGGGAAGGAATAGGCGCGCAGCGCCCATGGGTTTGGGACCCGGTGCGAGTTTTTACCCGATGATTAAAGATGTTTTTTTAATTTTATTTTCTTAATAATAAAAGTTTGAGTTGAGAAGGAATATGCGTGTACAGCGCACGTATATCCTCAAACGTGCGCGCGCAGCGCGCATGGGTCTGCGCTGCCGAAGGCAGTGGGGTCCCGGTGTGAGTTTTTACCCGATGCTAAATGATATATTTTTTAATTCCTTTTCTTAAGAATGAAAGTTTATGAGTAATAACATGGAATTTTGAGAAGTCATAAGGATGGTGAAGGAGTACGTGCGCGCAGCGCACGGGTCTACGCTGCCGAAGGCAGTGCGGACCCGGTGCGACATTCTTATAGATGAGAATTTTTTTTTTCTCTTTTTTTATCACATGATAAAAATTAATGCAATTTTGAGAATTCATTAATTATTGTGATTCATTTAAAAATAGTGACCAGCGAAGCGGGCGTAGCCTGCTAGTCACTAATAAATCTAAAAGTAAACACTAAAACAACTGTGAGTGTTTGAAAGAGGATAATACATAAAAAGAAGACAGATAAACTAAAATAGTATTTTTAATGCATAAAGGATGTTGTAAGATGCTTCTAGAGACCTGGCAAAAAACTTAAAGTTCATATTTTTGCACCGAATTAATATTTCTGTTTACTTAGCAAAACTTTAAAAAAATATAACAAACAAAATTTTTCTATTTTCATCATTAACAATATTTTTCAATATTTGACATAGCAACATTTTATTCTTTTACACAAAGATCTGTTACAGTTACTCGCAAATTATTCATTTTTACCTTTTAGCTTATAGTTCTGTCTTTTAGGTACATAAAAAGTTGCATTTGATATTATGAAGCAAGTTGAAAACAGTTTTCTCAATATTTTCGAATAATTTCTGTAGAATCAACTTCTCTTTTTATACCAAAATATAGTCGAAAATATGAAGCAAAATAATTATTATTCTCATGGAAACCAACTTTTTTTTATACATTGACATTTTCATAGATGATTATTGAGTTCATTATTAAGTTTTTAAAAACATCTTACATAATTTTAAATGTATAACTAATGTGAAATTTCCCAAACAACGAAATTATTTCTAATAAAAATCTATAAAAAATGAATACGAATGCACAATTTAAAAATAAATTTTCCACAAGGTAGAAAGACAGGCAAGAAAGGCCCAATCATTGTCTTGCTAGAAGCAAAGATTAGAAAAAATATTTAATCTAGAACCGCATGTAATACTTAAAATTTGTTAATTTCATGATATAATAATGCCTATAAATTTTTGACGCAAGAGTTTGGAATCATGAAATTACACCGTTAGCATTTTGTTGAAATTTTTGTAAGTCAATTCAATTCAACTATTTTACATTTCTAAGATCATAAGAGGACAAAATATGAACACAGCACTAGATAATTAACTCTGGTATGGGACATAGGTGATGTGGGTAATGAAATTAATGAAATACACAATTTATGGTTACAAAGAGATTTTTCAAACCCATCAGCACTTTTATAAAGAATTTTAAGGACAATATAACATTACAAGGGCCAAAATGTACAAGAATTGATTAAGAACTAGAATTTATTGAAAATGACTGAGAGGATGTTTAGATAGATTATACTTCTTTTAAAAATTTCTTGCTGAGTATTTCGTATCATATAGAAATAACAGCCTGTTGAATGGTTAATAGATTCATTCCAAATAATGGGCATTGGCAACCACAATTTATCTTGAATATCAAATGAGACTTGACGAAAGAGACTTGACAGAAAGAAATCTTGAATGTCGTTTACGTGAACATTCTCGGTATGTTGTTAATCAAGAAATTTCTAAATCTTCTATTGCGAAGCACAGTTGGGAATCCGATCATAGTTTTAATTTTAAGAGTGACAAAATTATCTTTCATGCCAAACGCGTTTCCGAACTGGATTTTTTGGAAAATTTAGCTATTTACCTTAATCATGATAAAATTGTCAATGAAAAATCTGATTCCACTTTGCTGTCTACAGCCTGGAAAAATTTATTTAATTCAATTAAATAATTTCCTTCATTATGTTTATAACACAATAATAGTTATAATAAAATGATTCTAATTAAAAATAAATAAATAAATAAATAAATAATTTTATTAAATTTACTTATTAGTATAATATTAATTTTTAAAAAAAATTAATTGTTTACTTCTTCCCTCCCCTTCTTTTTGGTGTGTGTGTACGTGTGTTCCTCTCTGATTGGTCCTGCATGATGCTTCTTCCTATTGGTTGTTTGTGTTGCTCCTCCCCCCTCTGGATTTTGCCCTGCTTTCAGTTTTGCTTTTGCCTCACGTGTTTTTTGCCCCTGATGAAGAAAGTCCTTTCGAAACCGGTTGTGCTGACTTAAAATTTATGGTGTGTGAAGAAGTTTTAATATCTTTCTATCGAGTGAAATGATACCTATGTGCATTTTCAATATAATAATTCGCTTTATTACACTCTACGAAGTACTTTATAAGAATCTGCATAAAACTTTCGTTTTAAACATAATGCAATAACCATACACTTTGTATTCTATTATGATTTATTATATGAAATAAACAAGTTATATTTTAATATATGAAATAAAACTATTTATTTGTTCGATCAAAGAAATTTTTTATTAACAGTATGTATTCTGTTTTGGGTTAATTTCACGTTTATACGGAATTACTGCTTTAATGCACAATGGCGTAGTATTATACAGTGTTTTAATATAAATCTCAGAAATGTCAATGTGCCATATATCACAAATAATTTTTTTTAGTTCTGACAGAGTTGTAGGCTGCAAATTTCGAATATTCTCCCCTCACCCCCGCCTTTTTATAGACGAAACATTTTCGAGCGGATCGCGATTAGGACTATTTTCCTGTCTGGTAAAGAAGGAATTCTACTATATTTTTTGTGGGATTTAACTTAAAGTGAAAAAAGATATGATTACTTACAGAATTATAGGTTCTCATGGGAATGGATAGGAAATTTTGACAATTTGAAGTGAATAAACTTACCATAGACGCCGTGTAGTAAGGTGCATTATCATCTTGAAATGCTGTTTGGAGGAAATGTCTAAGATACCTCCAAAATAGTCGGTCAGGCAAGACTTTTATAAAGACTGTGTTTTATTTCGAGTTAATTGATCCCATGAGCATAAAAATTTGCCCGACTCTATGAAAAGTTATGTACCTCCGTACCATAATGTACGGAGAATGTGTCATTGTTTTAAAAGTGCGATTTTCATTAAGTCGGTGATATTTTCGCTGCCAGATCTGCTTGTTTTCTTCATCTCGAAATAAGTTAAACTTGACTCATCAGAGAGAAACAGTTTAGTCCAATAATTAACTAATCATTTTTTAATTTTTTTAGCCATCTGAGGTCTTGCTTTCCTAATTCTCTTCACTATGAATGGAATTTTTTAAAATGTTCTGTCATTTAAACCTGCTTTGTTTAATAGTTGCTGCACTGTAGCTAAAGAAATTATGCTGCTAAACACTTTTTCTGAATCTCTTTTATGTCCTAAATGTAATACAAACCAATTTTATAAGCAATGGCTTTTTAGCTTACGAGTATCTCGCTTAGATGAGCAACATGGCCGCCTAAAGCCAAATTTCCAATTTAAACGGCCAAAATTTTTATATCTTGCTAAAAACCATTTTACCAGTATTTCGTTAACATTTAACTTTTTTGCCATCTCACGTATTAATTTTTTTTTTTTTTTTTTTTTTTTTTTTCCATTCAAAAATTAATACTTTTTGTGGCATCGTTAAATGCCTTATTCTTAAAAATTTTGAAATAATTTCTAAAATTACAGTTTTCCTGACAATTGCATTTTATTTTTAACACTGGACTCATTGCTAAAGTGTATGTGGTGGACAACATAATAAAATCTGTTCAAAAATTTGTTTTTTAAACGATAAAATTGGCGGTTGTATAAGGTGAAAAGGAAAATATACAAGTGAGGCTTTTTTTTTCTTTCTTTTCTTTTTCTTTTTCTTTTCTTTTTTTTTTTTTTTTTTTTTGTCGCTTAGTGTATATGTTATCAATAAACAATCAATTTAAAATTTAATAAAACGCTTAATTTAAATCGCTTAGTGTATATTATATATGTATATCAGAAGTAGAAGAAGAAGTATTTAAAAAATGTACAACGTTAGAACATATAGTAGTACATGTGCCAAAAAAATATTTCTGAAATTAATATTCCAATTAATAACAGCTTGAAGACAAACTAATATTTACTGTAGGGCAGGGGAAGATAGGGATAGTAGAATAGGTTTTCTAAGTAGCAAGGTATAAAGTTGAGCTATGGCTCATGTTTCCCCACACATTTACATAACACAAATGCCCCATTACCGTAATCTTTGTTTATCAACCTAAACTAAATAAAGCTTGCAAATATTTAAATTATTTTAAACTTAACACGTACTTGAAATTATAAATATTTAATTAAATACAGAACATAAAAAAACAAATTTTAAAACAAAAATATGTAAATTTTCCCGTTAAGTATTCGATTGGAAATAAATCATAAGTGTCTTTTTTGTTTTTAAAATTTTTGGCAATTTTTTTTTTTTTTTTTTTTTTTTTTTGCGTGTTGGAATATTTTTAGATCATTACATAAACACTTTGACACCATTTTTTTTTTTTTAAACAATTAATTGATGCGTTAAGGTTGCCAAAATTCGCTTGTGAGTTTTTTTATTTTTTTTTTATTTTAGTCTAAAGAGGCAGCAGTGCCTCAAATTGCAACCCGCCTCTGTTTCTCTATCAAAAATCAATGTTCCGATCGGAAGGACAGACCACGCTTATTATATTTAGCAGGAAGAAGGTTTACGATAAGGCCATAAATTATGACGAGGTATAATTCTAATTTTTGTACCCAAAATTTAATGAAGTACGAAGGACAATTACAGCTAACATACGCATATTACACAAACGATTACGTTTTGAACACTGATCTGCTTTAGCATGAACACAAGTATAGAGAGATGAGATTAAATAGGCCATTGATTTGACGATACAGTTCACAGGTACCTGTACATTTGTGTGACGTCACTTGCCAGCAGACCAATGGATTAAATCAGGAACACAGTGATGATGTACACCACAATGCTTCAGTCGACTGACTGATAAAAAGCGACTGAATCAACTGTTGCACGAAAATCCACGTCAAATAACGGGAGAATTGGCTGAGCAGATGGGCTGTACTCAAAAAACTGTGGTGCTCAGTGGAGTACCTTGCTCACTGACCACTATCTCCATTCAATGAGCCTGATTAAGAAGCTCGATATTTGGCTGCCGCACACTTAGAGAAAAAGCAACAACAGTTAAAGATCCACAATTGCTGCCAGTTTGCTCGCATGACATCGTGCAATACATGGTCAGAAATAGCGTTTTTTTTTTTTTTTTTTTTCTTCAGCGCTTAAATTTATTAATGAATACTGTAAAATATTCACCTAAGTGTTAAGTCAATATAAAATCTTTTTTTTTTTTATTTTTTTTTTTTTTTTAATCATGAGAAATATGTTATCAAGTGAATATATTTTCAGGTTAGACCCGATTGTTTCAGCCCATGTTCGAGTAGTAGATCATGACGTTATTTTCTCAGGTTACAGAATTCCCGCTAATGTAAGTATTCATTATGAAACCTTTTGAGTAATTTGAAATATATATATATATATATATATATATATATATATATACTAAAATTACTTAATTCTAAAATACATTGATAAATTTATTTAAAATGCAAGACGAGTCTATCATTTACCGTGAAGTATTTTAACGTTCAATCTATTATTCATTTCGTAGTATTACATTGCTTTTTACAGTTTATTTATATGTATGTTACAATGCAGAAATATTTTTTTAAATATTTTTATTTTTATTTTCGAGTATTATATAATATAATATATATATATATATATATATATATTCTCAATTGGTTGAGTTTGTAGCGGATGGGTTTAACATTGCACTACATACTAGACCTGACGATGGTCTGGAAGTCATACTTAAAGATAATCTGTAAACAAATCTTCAAAAATTTGTCCTACATAGAGAGGTTGGCTCCCACGCTTCGGTAGCCCGACAGCATACGTGCAAATTCCAGGTGTTTATGCTACACAACGGATTAACGCGGTCCAGAAAAACCGACACCTCACGTCTGTTTGCAGACTACCCCAGCAAGGCATAATCCTATGAAGTACTGACTACAATCAGATCTGTTTCATTTGCAGCGTTCTAATGAGAATCGAGCTGGACCAATTACTACACTTCGAGAAACATTTTTCAATTACCCATAGTGCAGTACTAGTGCGACATTAAACCCAACCAACCAACCACTCGAGACACGTCTTAATTAAAACCGGTAAAAATTACAACGTCAGAAACGCCAAAGAAAAATATTTGGGAAGCATACAGCTGTTTCGGTATCCTTAAGCGTACCGTCTTCAGTGCATAAAGAATTCTGGAACTGGAAAAGTGCTCATATGTATAGAAGAGGGACCGAATTATGTTCAACCAATAGGATTACGAGAAAGGTGGGGAGAGTGGTCAATAGGGATTTTAGAAACGCTAGATGTGTAAACTGTAGAAAAATTAAGAAATGTGGACTGAATGTAAAATTTCCAACAATCAGACAAATAGGGAACAGCGAAATCACAATTTACAGGATTTTTAAGATTTTTATAAACATAAAAAGCTTCAAAGAAATCGAGTTCATGAATAGATTTAGGTCAGAAAATTATTTTAGCTGAATCATTTTTAAAATTATGATTTTCCTCACAGCAATACTTAGAAATAGTCGATTTATTGGTTTCTTATTTGCGGACGTAATTAACACGTTCTAAAACGCCATTTACCCCTACTTGCCTCAAAGTTATTAAAAACATTAAAAAAAAAAAAAAAAAAAAAAAAAAACTTGCTATATTATCCTTAAGTAGCCCCTTTATACATAATTATTACATAAGTAGAAAATATTTGACCAGAACCCTTTTTACTTTCTCTTACCCATAAGATAGAGAAAGTATTGTTTTTGGGTCAAATTTTCGAACGCGAGATTTTGTTATATTTACACGTTTTGAGGTCCCCTGAATACGAAAATCATGTTTTTAGCAAATGGTCTGTGTGTCTGTGTGTGTGTATGTCTGTTATCAGCATATCTCAAAAACAAATTATGGCAGAAAGTTCAAACTTGGTATTCTAAATGTGTATCATATAGGGATGCTACAGTAAGCTTTTCGTTAAGATCAAGCAAATGGTTCGTGTACAGGGACAATCAAGAGAATTCTAATACATTACGTCTATGGGGGAAATTGCAGGTAAGTAGAGTTTAACGTCTATAGACTGCACTAAACCAAATGAAACGAACATATATTTTTTGTAATAGAGATAGTTAACTGGAAAAAAATCTTTGTGTATGTAGGAGCCTCGCCTCCCCCCCTGGGGGGTGGGGAAGTCCTCCCTCGAGGGGAGTAAATTTTCATGATGGGTATCATTCAAAAGAGCTTGCGAATACCTTTAAAACGAATGGTTGAACTATAAATCTGTGATAATTTAAAACAAAGTTATAGATTTTTTTTAATTTTAACGAAAAAAAAAAGAAAAATTTTTTTTTTTTTTTTTTTTTTTTTTTTTTTTTTTAATATTGAGAGTAAAATGGACTTTTTTTGGATATTTAGTGTTACACTACCTCTCTAATATGGAAATCGTCTGCATTATCATAAAAAATAATTTTTTTAAATAATAATTTTAATAAATTATTTTTTAAAAACAGAATTATTTTTTAATAACCGAATTAAATTCTATATAAATGTAGAGGCATTAATGAAACAGGGGGTTGAGGGGGGCGGTAGCCCCCCTTACACAGAACTAATCATCGTATAAAACTCTTCTGAAGCCTAATTTGAATTGTTTAGCATAGGTTTACATGACAGTTCTCGCTATCTTACCTCTTAATCTGCAACCTGTATTTATAGTATTAAATTTCAGTGTAAGAGAAAGTCGTGTGAGTGACACACCAGATTATTTATTACAGTCTTTAGTTAATTTTACGACTGCAAAAAAGCATTTTTCAAAAATATGTGATATTTCTTTTCATTATATTTCCTAAACTATTGATCATACAAAGAAAACATAATGGACATTTTTATAGGAAATTTTACGTATATTAATTTTGTAACTGAGATTTTTTCCCTAAATCCTATAGTTTTCAAGATATTTAATAAAAAATAAAAAGTGCTTCCCTTTAAATGCCCTCTGCACCCCGCTCGTGCGGGGACTTTTAGTATGTTGTTCAGGACACTCTCTGCTGTGACTGTGCCAAATTTCAAAACTACCCGATTTTTCTTTTCTATTTTGACTGGACTAGATGATGTAAAAATGATAATGATAATGGAAATGTAATGTAGGAATGATAATGTAAAAAAATTTAATTAAATTTTGTTTTTCATAAATAAAATTATTACAGGGTTTAAAAAGTTGAGCGTCTCCATTTCTGTTTTACCTCACAAATAAAGTTGTAGCAGTTCAAGAGTATTGGAAATTGTCTCCCACACTTAAACAAGGTTCAAACAGTTATAGTTCAGTGTTAGAATAGTTGTCATATTTAAGGGTAATAAGAAAAACCAACGGGTACTCTTTTAAATTGATCACCCGGTATATATTTAAAAACAAAATTTCATAGAAAACGACAAAAACTCTTTGAAACTTTAGTTGAGTGATCTTGTTTTATATTGAGTACTATGCAACTGAAATAGTTTTAGAAAAACGGCAGGAAAAAAATAGAAAGGTATTGTTAGAAATTTGATATTTTAAAATTTGAAGATACGCGTGAGTATAAATTGCAGACAATTTTAACGATGTTTCCTTTATTATTAAGAAGACTGCCACCTTAAGTTTACTGTATACATATAAAAAACAGTATATACGATACTTTCTTGATTAACCAGAATCGAATTACCCGGATTGCGAATTATTCTAAACAGCCAAAACGCACGAAAAAAAAAAAAAAAAAAAAAAAAAAAAAAGAAAAGAAAAGAAAAGAAAAGAAAAAAGAAAGAAAGAAAGAAATTGAACAGTTTTGTAAAATTAATTAAAAAAAAAAAAAAAAAAAAAACTCCATGGAGGGTCATTTAATCGTAAGATGAAAATGACATTGCTACAAAAGACGAGGATAATAGTAAGAAAAACAAAAATTTTAGTAGCTAAATAAGCGAGTTAAACTATTTCGAAAATAACAACGAATAAACAGTTCTTATTGATAGACAGTGTAGTTAAATTATTAATAAGCCATTATATGGAAGCTTATTTATTTATTATTATTTTTTTTTCATTAAAATTTGTATAAATTAGAATTTTTGGAATTCCGTTTATCTGGAATTAGGAATTTGTCATCTCACTTAATCAAACGTCTGTTATAGCTTCCTTTACCTAATCATAGACATTTTGGTGTTATACATACTTTTACTTCCATTACCCGACTACTATGTAGTATGAAGTTTTCACCTGATTTACATGTTTCAAGGTCTTCTAAGTACAAAAAAGTTTTTTCTTTTTCTTTTTTTTTTTAATCAGTGTGTATGTGTGTGTGTAGTGAAAATCTTTTTACTATAAAATCTCTAAACAAGAAAAGCTAGAACGAGAAAAGCTAGAACGACAGAACATTTTTATTAAGCAAGTGTGGTGTACAGATGAGTTTGCCAAATTTTGGTGAAAATTGTAAAATGGGAAGTGGACAGTGATTCCGAATCTTAAAAACAGCTCAAACGATTGCCTTCACAACTGCTATATAAATCTCCTTTTGCATATTTATTTGTATGTATTAGATAGTTATTGCAGGAAAATTGATAGGTGTCCTGATTTGGTAGGCCAATTTTAGGACTCGGAAATGCGTATCTTAATAAACGGCTCTACGGATTTTCTTTAAACTCGCCACATCAGTGTGTATGTGTGTGTGTAGTGGAAATATTTTTTACTATAAAATCTCTAAACAAGAAAAGCTAGAACGACAGAACATTTTTATTAAGCAAGTGTGGTGTACAGATGAGTTTGCCAAATTTTGGTGAAAATTGTAAAATGGGAAGTGGACAGTGGTTCCGCATCTTAAAAACAACTCAAACGATTGCCTTCACAACGGCTATATAAATCTCCTTTTAAATATTTATTTGTATGTATTAGTTAGTTACTGCAGGAAAATTGATAGGTGTCCTGATTTGGTAGGTCAATTTTAGGACTAGGAAATGCGTATCTTAATAAACGGCTCTACGGATTTTCTTTAAACTCGCCACATTAACTCCTCTTTAGACATCCTTTCATATACACTAGTTTGTGTGGGTGTTCAGATGAGTTTGTGGAGTTTTGTCGAAATCGAAAGTGGGACCAACAGTTGGTATCTCAAAAACGGTTCTAATGATTTTCTTCAAGTTTTCTACATAAACTAATTTTTAGATGTCCTTTTCTATGTATTCATTGGTTAGTACAGGAAAATTGATACTCGTTCCAATTAGATAAGGCCACCAGTTTTGGATTATGGAAATGAGTGTTTGAAAAAAAAGGGGCTCTTAAACTCACTATAAAATTCTGTTATAGATGTCCTTATGTCGTGTGTATTATTTGGTTACTACAAAAAATTTGGTATGCGTCTGATTACTTAGGTCCATTTTATGTCTTCTAACCACACTATTTCCAATATAAGTTTATAACATGTATAGTGGTGGTTGATAGAAGTCGTGTTGGTACACCAAAGTTTTTCTTTTTCACTGTGGAATCCATATTTTATTTTAAAGAATGCTTTGTTTTATTTTTTCAGACAATTTTGCTTATTAATATACAAGGAATTTACAAAGATGAGAAATACTTTCCGGAACCGAATGAGTTCTTACCTGAAAGGTGGTTAACTAAAGATGAAAATTTCCACCCCTTTTCCTTTGTTCCGTTCGGCTTCGGAGTGCGAAGTTGTATCGGAAGAAGACTAGCTGAACTTGAAATCATATCCTTAGCTGCGGAAGTAAGTTAAGAATTATTTCAATATTAATGAAATATCGGAGCAGCCCACGTGGAATTTCCTAGCATAGCTCAACACCGCTCTTCGAGCGGTGAGCCGGGGCTGCTCCCTGTTCAATATTAATGAATATGATGAATTCGAGTTATTTAAACATTTTATTAGGAAATATAACTTTTGTTAAGTACATATTTAATCAATAATTTAGAGAGAATAGTTATCATAACTTTTTATAAATAATATATATATATATATATATATATATTATATATATATATATATATATATATTTACTTAATCAAAAATATATTTTTTAATAATTTAATAATATTTCAAATAATTTTAATCCTTAGTCATTAACGGTATCTATTTCAATCTCTTTCATTTCTAGCTGATAAGAAACTTTAAAATTGAATATCATCACGAAGACATTGGCATGTTCTCCAGACTTATAAATGTACCAGACAAACCATTGAGGTTCAGCTTTATTGAAAGATAACAGAATTGTAAGGCGGAAATATCTGAAGGCATCAATGCATCATAATATGTAAATTTTTCACGAATAATTATTAATACGAATAAATATTTCACATTTTAAAATGTTTTTGGAATATTTCTTTTGATAATAAAAATAAATAAATAAATAAAAACCCTCATATTTTAAATGTATATCGTCAATTGTAAAGAATTTTTACTAAAACAATTAATAGCCTGGCGAAATATAATTTTTTTTACACCAGTAACTTATTATATCACAAATAATACAAGAAATTTGTAGCTGCCAATGACGACACTGGATAGGAGAGATCGGGAAGACTTGATATCTTTTTGTAGTTTTTATTTTTATCTTGATAAATATCGTTATTCCTAAAATGTTTTGAACTGGTATAAATGGCACAACTATGATTTTTGATATAACACTAATTTTATTTTTATAAATAAAATCTTTATTTTTATATAATTTTTTTCAACAATGAAGCGGGTGAATTATGCATCTGAATTATGAGAACACTTGATCCTGGAAATAAATATAAATTCATAGCAAAGCAAAGCAAAATATAATTTGAATCTCAAATAAAGAGATCTACCTCAGGCCAACATTGTATGGAAATAATAATAACTATAATAATAATAAAAGAAAAAAGAAGAAAAAGAAAGAAATATTTTCAAAACAAGGGAAGTCAAACATAAATGTCAAAACTGTTGCCGTTCAGGGTGCTTCACCTAACATAAGCTGTTTTTGTAATTTTTTAACACAATCTTTTTTTATCAACAATGCTTCTGTCAACTTTTTCAAGCTATATAAACTAATTAGCACTTGATCCTTTTTTCCCCCTCAAAATGATCATTTCAAACTAATTTCTTTCTTGACATTTCTAAAAATGTGCCTTTTTTTCCCCCAAGAAATTTCCCAATAACAAAATCATTTTCACTAAAACATACATCGTAGATGTCTTCATTTTCATCAGAAAATTCTTCAAGTTATTCTGCTTCTATTGAATTGTAAAAAAAAAAAAAAAAAAAAAAAAAAAACATTGGGTATTGTCATCCATCCACATGCATGTGTTATGCCAGTCGTTCCTCTGATCATTTCGTCTTACCAAAGTACTCTAAGTAATATTATAAATGGTTATGTACGCGACTGCCAGTTCCATTTATTGCATACGTTAGGGTGTTAGGGATATTTGATAATAGAATAATATCTCCCCATATGATGGAGACATATGTTCCCAATGCATATGTGTTATGAAAATATTGTTTAAATAAATAATTATTAGACTGTTCATAGTTCTTATTATATAATTAAACTGTAGATTAAGGAGACCATAAGTCTTTAAAATTAGAGGACAGCCTAAGTTCAGAATCGTTTTCCTGTGTTTAAAAAAATAAAAATAATCTGGTGTGTCACTCACACGACTTTCTCTCACCTGAAATTTAATACTATAAATACAGATTGAAGACTGGGGGATAAGATAACGAGTATTGTTATCTAAACCTATGTTAAAAAATTCAAATTAGTCTTCGGAACAATTTTATTCCACAAATAATTCTATTTTAGAGGGGCTACTGCTCTCCTCAACTCTTCGTTTTATTATTGTACCTACATTTCTATAGAACTCAAATCTGTTATTAAATTCAAAAGTTCATTTAAAATTATTCCGACAACTTTCACACGCAACATTCCTGAAAACTTATTAATCTTGATCAAACTTTTCTAATAACAAAAGTATTAACTTCAAAATACAACATTTGTATCGCTTGAAATTATTTGTTTTTAGTTTACTCTAACAGACACAGACAAAGATCAAACATTAAAAACTTGACTTCGGTATTCAGGTAGCCTCAAAACGTGTAAATATAGAAAAAACCGAGAGATGAATATTTAGCTTAAAAAAATACATTATTTACCCTATGGCTACAAGGAATTAATTTTAATTTCTGAGTAGCTTTCCTGGACATGGAGTATTATAGTTAAAGCACTTCCATTAACAATAAGAAAGACTGTTATGGCTTAAATATTGGCAGCCTTGTATATCTTCTGAAGGTTATATACGCACCTGATGTTCCAAATAAATGTAATCCTATATTAATGACACACGGTACAACCTGAAGTACAATTCCATTAATTTTCAAGTATTGTCGCACTATAATCTCGTTCTTTTGTGTAGCCCTGTAAACAAACAGTGAATGATTTTGTACCACATTCCACATGAAACATGTTTTTACGCATAAAAAATATATATATTCGTTTCGTTTAGTGCAGTCTATAGATGTTTAAAACTCTACTTACCTGAAATTTCCCCCACAGACGTAATGTATATGAATTCTCTTGGGTGTCCCTGTACACGAAACATTTTCTTAATATCAACGAAAAGTTTAGTGTAGCATCTCGATATAATACACATTTAGAATACCATGTTTGGACTTTCTGTTATAATTTGTTTTTGAGATATGCTAATAACAGACAAACACACAGACCACTGATAAAACAATGATTTTTGGATTCAGGGGCCTCAAAACGTGTAAATACAACAAAAATTCAATTTTAAAAATTTGTCCCAAAAAAATGCTTTCTGTACCTGATGGGTAAGAAAAAGTAAAAAAATCAAGGAAAATATCTATTATACACTGGTGTTAAAAATTTAAGCCTGTTTTCTTGTTTTCTTGCACATAATTTTTAAACAAATAAACATATCAACATAAAATTTAGGTGACATGTTCGTTATCATGCCATTAATCGAACTTTATATAATTTTAGCATGAGTAATAATTTTTAAACTAATAATAATTATTATTATTTTTTTCCAAAAGTATGATTTGGAAAAAAGAAAAAAAATCAACAATTTTAGAAAAGAAAACTTAAATGAAAAGTGATGTTAAGGATGCATTACACATTACGGATAGACAATGACGCACATGCCTTGAAATGTTACTCTATATCTCAAATTTTCTTTCTGTATTAACTTTTATAATAGACTTTTTAAAAAATATATATAATTAATAACCTATAAACTAAGAGCATCACCAGAATAATAAAAATGTCTATAAATAGTTTTATAATGGCCATCTTATCCAATTTTTATGTTTGTATGTATACATTTATTTTTTAAGTTATACACATGCGAAAACAAGAAGAAAAAATCTGATGTGGGCACCACATGATTTCCCTATACACTTTTAGAAATATACATAATGTTAAAAAACATTGACATTGGACCCGAAACAGTTGGCTAAAAATATTTAAAAAAAAATAATTATCACCGTGTTCTGAGCTTTTCCGAAAGTTAGTTAAAAACCGATGAAAGATTTGTACTGGTAACGCTGACGAAGACAGCAAGGACCCGAAAAAATTGGCTAAAAGTATTTTTAAAAATGCAGTGTCACCGTATTCTGAACTATTCTGAAAGTTTCAAATGTCTAGCTAGTCGGGAAGTTAGTTAAATAAATTTTCTGTTGAACCATATAAACGCTGTTGAAGGCAGCAGTGACCTAAAACAATTGGCTAAAAATATTTACAAAATGCATTGTCACCGTGTTCTGAGTTTTCCCGGAAGTTTTAAATGTGTAGCTAGTCGGGAAGTTAGTTAAAAATCGATTGCAAGATTTGTACTGGTAACGCTGCCGAAGACAGCAGGGACCCTAAACAGTTGGCTAAAAGTATTTAAAAAATGCATTTTCACCGTGTTCTGATCTAGTCTGAAAGTTCCAAATGTCTAGCTAGTCGAGAAGTTAGTTAAATAAATTTTCTGTTGAATCACATAAACGCTGCTGAAGACAGCAGGTATTGGAAACAGTTGACTAAAAGTATTAAAAAAAGGCATTGTTATTGTATTCTGAACTCTTCTGAAAGTTTTAAATCTCTAGCTAGTCGAGAAGTCAGTTAAATTGCAAGACTTGTCCAAACCGTTTTTGAGTTATTACCGTTTTTTGAAACATTTTGGCCATTATGAATCTAATTTTCCTAAATATCTCCAAAACGGAAAATCATACAAAGTCCAAAAAGGGAGGTGCACAACTAGATGTTATAACAAACATATGTACCAATTTGCAACTTTCTACGTCCAACCGTTTTTGAGTTATGCGACATACTCAAACACACACACACACACATACATACAGACGCCACGAAAAATCGTGTAAAGTCCCTTATATCTCTAAAACGAGAGCTCGTGTTAAGACGTCACTTGCAGGTGCACAACTAGACATCATGACAGTCACACGTATAAATTGGCAACATTCAGCGATCATTCATTTTTGAGCAATGTGAAATGCAAAATCCATTTCGCAAATCGGGATTACTATACTTCCTTTGAAACCTTTGGACGGCCCCTGCCTGCCTGGGCTCGGCCAAGCTTAACGGGTTGGATGCCGTCCGCCGGAGCTAATAAATCGCCAGATCACCGCGTGGAAGCTGCTGGGCAGCAATGTAACTAGACGCCAAAGCTCAGGAATTGCAGCACGCTCCAGATGTTAAGGAATTTGGAATAAGTGCACTAACTAGCTGAGAGTCGAAATAACCGGAATTATACATAATTAAAACAATTTTGAATTTAGGCAGGGAGGGAAAAAAAAAAAGGAAAACGCTGAGGGAGCCAATAAAGTTAGTTGTGCACACAATAATTAAAGCCGAAAGAGGAGGCCATTTGAAAAGGGGAAGGGGACAACACTTATGATTTGAGAAAGACGAGGGAGGAACAATGAGACTATAATTAAAAAAAAAAAAAAAAAATACGTGAAGCCACTGGGGGATGGAAGATAGTTTTGGGCGCATAGCGAAAATTTTGAAGTTTTTGAAGTGGCAAGGCCTAATCTAATTGGGAGGGAAATTACTATGCGCAGGGAGGCCGAATGGAGAAGAGAAAGAGGGACCATCGCAATTTTGATCCACCACGGGGGTATGGTTCCCCGCGTTAGTAGCCCGACGACTGCTAAACGACCCCATCGAGCACTTGACGGTGCAGCACAGATTAACGAGGACCAGACACCGCCACACCCTCGTAAAAAGAAAAAAAAAGAATAAAATAAATATAATAAAAATGATAATAAAAATAAAGTAAATAAAAATAAAATAGAATAAAAATAAAACAGAATAAAAATAAAATAAAAAAATATAGAATAAATAAATTAATTAAAGTAGGTAAGTACTTAAATTAAAATTGGTGCGGGTCAAAACTTGGTGAGTACCAAAAAGAAATGTGACAGGAAATAGTTCTAGGCTTAACAAGGAAAGTATTACCCCTACAATTGAGAAAAAAAAGTGCGTGTCAAAACTAGATGAGTACCAAAAAGACTAAGTTTCCGGGATTTGTAAGTTGTGCGACCTGTTATGTCCTGCACTCTTGATGATATTGTACAAATCCGGCATAGGTAATTAACATTATGATTGCTTTTTGACACGCATTCAAACCTGTAACATTAAAAGAAGGTATTGATTGTGATCAGAACTAGATGAGTACCAAAAAGAATAGGTTAGCTAGGAATTATTCTTTGTGATGGAATCACTATGTATGGACTAACAATAGTTAGGTCCATCGGACCTGGGAGTTTTGAGAATAAACCTGCTGAAGAAATTGTCATTATGGTTGCTTTCTGATCACCGACTGCGCCAAGGAACTTGTTAGCTAATCTACATTTTATAAAAATAACTGTTCTGCAAAGGTAAAAGTCAACATGGTTGCTTTTTGACCACGCCATTCATACACTAATGGAAGTAATAAAAGAAAAAAAAATTAAAATAAATAAACATTCATGCACAGTCATGGGCGTGGCGCGGACTTACGGACTTATAAGCCAAGAACCGTTTACATTTTTTTATTTTTTTATTTTTTGGATTTTTATTTTATTATTTTTTAATTTTTTTTTTTTTTACTTTTTATTTCTAGATTTTCTGATTTTTACATTTTTATTTTTACCGGGGCTCAGACTGTATAGGTACCCGCCGCTTTAACTTCATGGACCACGATCATGACCAAAAACAAACAAAAAGTCCCGTGATCTAGTAAATAGAAATCCGCCAGGTCCTCTTCTTCGGGTTTTGACAGTACGTGGCTGGTTCCTGCTGCTCGAGATGTTGGCTTTTGATCACTGTGAAATGTTGTCTATGTTGTTTGTGATCCAACTATGTGTTTTGCCTTGTTCTGTACGTGTTTATTGTTGGCTAATTGTTTATACCAGAGTTGTTCATTGTCCTGTGTGTTTTTGGCCAGATGGAGGTTTTCCGTTAGCGGACAGGCTAGTAAGTAGTGTAAGGATGTTCCTAGCTCGCCACAGGCGCAATCCGGGCTCTTCTTCCTCTTAAACCGATGAAGATAGGCCGGAAATGCCCCATGGCTCGTGTATATTTGTGATAGAAGCTTGCAGCTAACTAGAGTCTTTGTGTTTACTTTTGGGTAGTATCTGTGAGTTAGCCTGCCCGTGTCCCCGTAGTCCCACTCGAACTGCCATTGATCCATAGTAAGCTTTTTGAGATTTTTCTTTAAGTATGAGATTGGTTTTTCTAAGTAGTATTGTTCTTTATTGTTTACATTATCGGCTGCCAGTTTTGCTAATTTATCAGCCTCTTCATTCCCTAGTATGCCTACGTGGGCCTTAACCCATTCAGTTTTGAAGCTGTTATGAGATGGAACTATTTTATTGTGGATTTTATGGATCAATTTATCGGTGGAAAATAGTTTGGATATTGCTTGGATGGCCGACATGCAGTCCGAGTGGATACTGTATGTGATACTCATTGTATTGCCCCATTCTGCTGCCTTGATTATTGACAGTAGTTCGGCTTGGAAGACACTGTTACACTTTCTTAGAGGCACTGACCATTCGTGAATTTTTTGGGAGTTTTTAAACGCTACAAAGGCCGATCCTGTAGCACCTGATTCCAGCTTCGACCCGTCCGTGTAGATATGTGTGTCGTCAGCAGAAGACCCTATAAATGGCTCTGGGGTGTCAGCAGGGTGTTTCCACCACCTTATACTTTGTATAAGGAAGTAAAAAGAAGAAACAGAAAAGTGAATACAGATAAAAAGATCCGGTTTTAATCTAACACATGGATGCATGTGTATCTTCACCTATTTGTAATGCATCCTTATGACCATTTTTCATTAAGTTTTCTTTTCTAAAACTGTTGAAATTTTTTATTTTTTCCAAAGCTTATTTTTGAGAAAAAATGAATATTTACTAGATAAAAATTATTACTTATGTTAAAGTTATATAAAATTTGGTTAATGATATGATAGCAAACATGCCATCCTATTTTATATTCATATGTTTATTTTTTTTTAAATTATGCGCAAAAGAAGTATTGGATTTTTGAAAACTTTATTTATTTGGCTTTTGGTTCATTTACACGTTTTGAGATTTCTTTAAACCCTTTTTAGATCTGACTATGTATAATCAAATTTTTATGTTTTGAGTGCTGTATCTCGCAAAATAATGAACCGAATTGTGAAAAAGTTTATATTTCGATGCACTTTGATATAAATTGGTTCTAAATAGCTTTTGGTACATATCGCCCAACTAATGGCGCTGCTATGCTGCAATTTCCCACAATTAAGGAAAGATTATACCTTAGCTTCT
Organism: Salticus scenicus; assembly: GCA_963930645.1. Classification (NCBI taxonomy): domain Eukaryota; kingdom Metazoa; phylum Arthropoda; class Arachnida; order Araneae; family Salticidae; genus Salticus; species Salticus scenicus. The sequence goes on from OZ005654.1 coordinate 322,627,998, forward strand.
ATTGTGTGTAACTTTCCCTTACTTGATGTACAAGTAGTCGATTGTGAAATACTGTGTTTATTCAACTTAGGTGCATATCTGACTACAGGTAATGCTAGTATGTTGCAATTTTCCCCTTTTAAGAAAACGCTATAATTTAGCTTCTATGATATATAAAAGCACTAAACTATATACGTGCAACAGCCATTATAAACTATTATACTGATTAAATTTGGACGCATATCGGTCGACCGATATCTTTGGCATGATGCAAATTTCTCCATTTATAGGCGAGCCATATCTCAGCTTCTATGATATATATATGCATTGAATTTTATATGTAAGATGTATGTTATGAAAAACTATGCCGAATCAATTTGGATGTACATGAGATGAAGTGCGGCGCTACTGTTACTTTGTGTAAATTTCCAGATAGTTATATCTCAGCATCTATTGGTTAAATTAGTTTGTAAAATATTTATTGTGAGAAGCTGTGTTGATTAAAAAAAAAAAATGTAATAAAATAAAGATTTATAAAATTTTCAACTGAAACGTATCTATTATTAATTTTGGACACTTTCCAACAAAATTGAAAATAGTTTATGATTTCAATTTGTCTGTCCGCCTCTAGGGTGTGTAAACATTTTCACAATTTCATCAAACTGATATATGTTATTCATGTTCACGATGGCATTTTCCCATTCAAAGTGATATAAATACCACGACTATTTTTCCCAGGTACATCAAAAAAGAATGCTAATGCCTTGTGTTTTATGGGAAGCATTTCTAAAAATTACAGTTAACATAGTACTGCACAAATCATAATTAAATTTACATTTGTTATCCATATGCTAAAACATGTTTTATAAATTATGGTATGTTAGGCATTAAGATTGACAGGACTACAGTAAATATTTGGATACATTAAGGGCTACAGTTGGAAAATGCTGGAATTGCATTTCTGTTTGTACTAATGGTTAACACTTTTCAACAATATTTAAGAGTGATTATGAATTTAATTTATCTGTCTTTCTGTCTGTAGTGTGATCACGTAAGCAACGTATATTGAAAGTTAAACGATATTCTTGTTCATAATACTGTATGACTTATTTATCCTTTTTAATATTCATATCTTTCTTTCACTTTCCTTCTGTATTTATCTCAGTAATTCAAATATGTAAATACATACACATAGACACGCGTGTATAATTTACAAAGTTTAAAATGTTTTATATATTCTGCTTTAAAAATTAGATTTTTTTTTAAGGTTCTAATGATAGTTCTAAAAATAACGAACAAGTCTTTTTTTTTTTTTTTTTTTTTTTTTTATTTGAAATCTATGTGACTTATTGTCCTATTTAACGAAATAAATCTTATTTTTTGAAATATGAATACATAAAAATTCAATCAGTAAAGAAATATGTCTATAATGGTGATTTCCGAAAACATTTTTTTTTCTCTCTGTATATATTAGTTTTTTTTCTTTTCACGCTAATTCAAAATGAAACTTAGACAAATGACAAATTTTCTCTCGGATTCATTGTTAAAAATTTCCGAAACTTATAGGCAAATGGTTATTTCTCATTAAAGCTTTATACTTTTTAGTTTAGTAATTATATTAAAATAATAAATATAATAAATAAAACTGGGAGTAAAAAACAGCATTTGAATAGCTATACCAAACATATATATTTTTATTAACATTACTAGTAGGCAAAAAGGGTAAACACCAGCAGTCATACATAAAATCTCTTACTTATGCGGGAGAAATACATAAATTAGTTTTAAAAGCATAATTTCCCTTTTTATGTTTACAATTTCAAATATTTCTCTCTTTTAATTATACATTCCAATACTCTCATAATCTTAGTATACTAAATAACCTCTTGTCATCTCAAAATATTTCTAAATCCATTTTCAAAGATGTGCATAAAAAGTAGCCCAAAGCATGTGACATCACAATCATCTTGGAAGGCCTTGATTAGAAGGTATTGGATCGACCCAATTCTACTAGCAACAGCAAGCATACCTTTTGCGGCAGGGGAAACAAAAATTGAAGTATGCATATTAGAAATTGGAAATGATTTAACTATCGGTAAGTATGAATGAGATCTTAACCCATGAATAGAGTCTTTCAAGAAAACATATTTAAAGAAATTGATGCATGCATAATTTTTTTGGAAATAGTAGTAAGTCTACAATAAATTTTGTAAGAATTTTGTATACAGTTCTGACGTATACCATAATAAATTAATTTATATAATGCACATTGTTATATATTTATATTAAAGCAAATTTTAATTACAAAAAACTGTAAAATTCAGACTGTTGATTTGTTTTAGCAAACTTTTCAAAAAAGGAAATATATTTATTGATACCATAACCAAATGAAATTGATTGTACAAGAAATTCACGCTCAAAAAGAGAAATTTAGATGAAATAAAAACCATTTCTTATATTCACGAAAAATTAAGAGCATAAAACTTTAAATAAAATTTAACCCTATCTCCTCCTCCCCCCCCCCCCCCCGAAAAAAAAAATTAATAAATAAATAAATATATACATATATACCGAGAATCTTATCAGAATGTTATTTTATAAACAGCCGTTGAAAGGCCCCAATACATGACATATTAAACCCCATTTTCAAGCTGCTTCCAACCTTACTGCTCAAAGTATGTAGTTGTGCATTAAAATTGTATAGTGTGTGTACGTATAGTATTCATATACAGAGAAATACTTTCGTAAAATAAAATTACCTAAACATAAATAGATATTTAAATTGATAAAATAATTTCATTTTTCTTTAATAAATTCATCAATATTGAATTTTTAGTTAAAGACAAACAAAAAAGCGAAGCTTTGAAATTATGAAATTTATATATAAAAAGAAATTATATACCGAAATTAATAAAATAAATTATTTGTTTTATTATTTCAAAGTCATCAGCATTAAAATAGCAGGTTTACAAATGTAGAAAAATTACTTTCTGTAATAAACTTTCATAAGTATCGAAAGAAAAACAGGCACATTCTGTTAAATATTTCTCTTTTCAAAATGACAAAGGCAGCAATATTAAACTACTTAAAACTGATTGAAAAAATAAATGAATATTCTGGTTTCACATACAAAAAAGTTCCAAAAAATAAGATTTTTTTTTTTTTTTTAAGAGAAATCTAGTGTCAAACACAAGTGCAGCATAAAAACTATGATGTACGAGCAGGTACATTGTAGCTTTTACCTGTTATGATTTGATAAAAGGCGGTGCTATGTTATTTTGACTGCGTAGTAACGTCATTGTGCGAAAATGCGATAACCCATAAATGCGACAAAGTACTTCTACTGAAAATCTAAATGCATAAATTGCATACTTATAAATCATAATGGAACATACATATTTCAAGAATGGTTCGCGAAACTTTTCATTAAATTTTAAAGTTTCTTCCTAGTAGAAGTTTCTTTTTCTATAAACATCGTTCATTATGGCTTTCTGCGGTCTTTTCCTAATTGCGATGAAATATTTTCAAATTGTAACTGTGATTTTATCCTTTTATCTTTAAAAGTCAAATAACCACTGTTACGTCATGTGCGTGAATATCCTTTACACCTATCAGAAGCAAATTAAAGAAAATACTACACATTTTTAATTAGAGGGGTTTAAAAAATTTTTATCGCATTTAACGGTCTGTTTACAACATTTTCCTAAATGCGACAAATTTTATCCCTTAAATGCGGAGAGTTTTATAATTGATATATAAAGGTAAGTTTAACCATTTTTTTTTTTTCCTTTTTAACACTTTCCAACAAGGTTGAAAAATATAGAATGGAATAAATACTACCACTGGTTTGTGCACAAGGATACTCGAAAGTATTCCAAAGCATTGCTTTCTATGAGAGTATTTCTATAAACCAAATTTTAATAGCTTTACTTTCCACAAAGCTTAATGAAATTGAAATATGTTATTTCATATGTATAAAAGCGTGCTTTCTACAGAAGATAGTATGATCAGCATTAGATTTACAGGGCCACAAAAAAATATTCAGTTACATTAAAAGCCGTTGTTTACCTTTCTGTTCGATTGTCTATCTTTCTATCTGTCTGTCCCCCGTCCCGAGAGTACTGAGATATTTTCAGAATTTTTAAAATTTGATATAAGTTCACTATGGAATGTTTCCTATTTAAAATTCCATTAGTATGTCCTGCCCAACGGGTTTGTGTACAGGGACACACACAAAACTTCCAATGCATTGCGTTTTAGGACAGACATTTTTATAAATCACATTTAAATAACTTTCTACTGTAAAAATCGTAAAGAAATTGAAATGTATTTTAATATTCTAAAATAATATTTTGAATATAATATGATACGATCAATCTTCAGATTTACAGAACTACACTAAAATATTCAAATACATTTTAGGGCAGCAATTATAATCTAACGGCTGAATTTGCTTTTGCATCAGACCTTTTTAACGTTTTTCAACGATGTCTAAGAGTAGTTTTATATTCAATTAGTCAATCTCTATATTTTTGTATACTTCTTTCTGCGGTGTGATAATGTAGGCAAAGAATATTGAAAGTTATAGGATACAACAAGTACGACAGTTGGAAAGTGTTAATAATCAATATTTTTCATTCTTCTTTTAACACTTTCCAACAAGATTGAAAAGTGTTAATGACTTGAGTTTGACTGTCTGTCCGCGCTGTAACCCCGTAAACATTAATGGAATCTCTTGAAACTAATATATCGTATTTAAGTTCACTATCGGATTTTCCCTATTGAAAACGCAGTGCGTACCTCTCCTGGTTTGTGTACAGAGACACCCAAAAATTTTCCAAAGCATTGTGTTCTATAAGACTTATTTCTATAAACCGTATTTTGATGCGTTTTCTTTGCACAAATCTTAATGAAATTGAAATATATTATTTAAGTTCACTGTCGGATGTTTTCCATTGAAAATGAAGTAAATACCATCACTGGTTTGTATACAGGGACTCCCGAAAGTATTTATAAGCATTGCGTTGTATGGGAGGTATTTCTAAAAAACAAATTTTAATAACTTTACCTTGCACAAGTCTTAATAAAATTAAAATATATTATTCATATGCACAAAAGAATGCCTTCCATAAAATGCAGTATGATTAGCATTAAATTTACATGGTCACACAAAAATATTCAGCTACATAAAGAATGAAAAATCACGAATTGTCCAACTATTATTAACACTTTCCAACTGTACGTAATTGTTGTATCTTATGACTTTCAAAGTTCTGTGCCTACGTTATTATACAACGAATAGACAGTACAGTCGGTAACAAAAGTCTCCGAACACTAGCAAAAAATCCTATATAAAAAAAGTACACTTAATAGAATTTTCTTTAATAAATCCTTGTCGAATCCTGTTATTAGTCAGTCAAAAAATAGGATTCGACAAGGATTTATTTAACAAGACTGCATTAAGTGTACTTTTTTTATATAGGAATTTTTGCTAGTGTTCGGAGACTTTTGTTACCGACTGTAGTTCTGAAAGGCATACAGACAGACTAATTAAATTCCTAATCATTCTTAAACATTGTTTGAAAGTGTTAAAAATACTTGACACAAAAGAAAACGTAGACCTTCGATTGTAATTACAGCTCTTAATGTATCTGAAAATTTAAGTGCAGCCCTGTAAATTTGAAGGTTAACAAAATCATATTTTATACAAAATTATTATTTTAGCAATTTAACAATTAATGTCAATTTCTTTACGATTTTTACAGTAGAAAGTTCTTTAAATGTAAATTATAAAAATGTGTGTCCTAAAATGCAAGGCATTGGCATTTTGTTTTGCGTGTCCCTGTACACAAACCAGTTGTACAGGACCTATTAATGCCATTTTAATTTAGGAACATTCAATAGTGAATGTGAACAACATATATAATTTTTTTTAAAAATTAGAAAATATTTACGGACGCTGGGTGCGGTAGACGGACAGATAGACAGATGGAGAGTCGGGCAGATAGATACAGAAATTGAAAACATATTTACGATTAAAAAATGTTAAAAACTGTTAAATCGCTTAATGTGAACGAAAATGCAATTCCAGTAAATTTCCAATAAAAGCTCTCAATGTAGCTGAATATTATTGTTTGGCCCTGTAAATGTAATGCAAATCTTACTACATTCTGTAGAAAGCATTCTTTTATGCATATGAATAACATATTTCATTTTTATTAAGATTTGTGCCAAGTAAAATTATTAAAATTTGGTTTATAGAAATACCTCTCATAGACCGCAATGCTTTGGAATATTTTCGGATGTCCTTGAATACAAACCAGCTGTGGTATTTACTATAACAATCATCCGATATTGAACTTGGGTAATATATTTCAATTTCATTAAAATTTGTGTAAAATAAAGGAATTAAAATTTAGTTCATAGTAATACCTCTCATCGAACACAATGCTTTGAAATACTTTCGGGTGTCCCTGTATACAAACGAGTGAAGGTATTTACTCTATTTTCAATGGAGAACATCCGATAGTGAACTTGAATAACATATATAAATTTCATTAAGGTATGTGTACAGTAACGGTAATAAAATATGGTTTATAAAAATACCTCTCACAGAACAGAATGCTTTGGAATACTTTCGGGTGCCCCTGTGTACAAACTAGTAGAGGCACACACTTCATTTTCAATGGGGAACATTCTATACTGAATTTTAATAATATGTATATAAGTTTCAAGAAATTCCATAAATAATAACGGGAGTTAGAGTGCGGACAGAGAGATGCACAGACAGCAGACAAACGAACAGACAGACAAACCGAAGTCATTCACACTTTTCAACCTTGTTAGAAAGTGTTAAAAACATTTAGAAAGTAACAAAAACGTTTAATATAAACGAAACTTTAATTCCAGCAAATTTCCAATACCCTTTAGTGTAAATGAATATTTTTGTAACTGAATATATTTAGTTACATCATGTCAAATGAAAAAAAAAAAAAAAAAACACGTTAAAAAGTCTAGAAATTACGTAATATTAACTGATCAAATAACATAATGAAGCAATGAGAAACAAATAATTTAGAATTAAATAAAACCCGTTTTTAAAAAACCTTCCCTAACTGGGTTCAAACATTCGACCTCTATGTCCGTTGCCCGGCGCTTTACTTCACAGCCACGGCGTTCACGTATGAAAAGTCTTTTTTTGCAATATAGATTTTTTTTTTTTTGCTCCCAAAAGTTGTCCCCTAGAGTCTTCCTCTAATAAGAAGAGCGCCTAGAAACACTTGTATATAGTATTGTCAACGATTAAGAAGTCGTGTGCAAAATTTTAGGTCAGTCAGATGACCAGAAGTGGTAAAAATTAAGTTACATACATTAATAGTTACATCATATCAAATTAATAAAAGAATGTTAAAAACTGAAATTTTTCAGATTTTTTTACGAATTATTGTGTATTTTTTTAAATAATCATAAAAAATATTAATGTATTTGGCAATATCTCCATTTTTTATGAGATAATGCACATTATTTATTTATTTATTTATTGATTTTTTTTTTTTTTTTTTTTTTTTTTTTTAATTATTATTACTTTTTTTTTTTTTTTTTCGAAGTTAAGAAATTAAATATTCATAATGCAGTTATCAAAAACAGATAAGAACTTCAAAAGAAAATAAAAATAAAATAAAATAAAGTGCTGCATGTAAACTAGTTTTAAAATTCCCCCTCAATTTTACATTATTATAGTTAAACAACATATTTAAACAAATTTGGGGTATTCGATAGATCGATAAAATTTTAAAATATTTTGTTTGAATACCAAAATTTGTACAAAACTGTATTGAAACAAAAATAATTTTAAAAAATTTATTTATCAATGAATTCATAATGCATAACCCAAACATGTTTGAAATACGTAATTAATCTATAATAATGTAAAACTGAAGTGAAAAATTAATACTAATATTTTGCATCAAGAATTTATTATTCAAAATAATAATAGTAATAACAATAATAATACTATATATATATATATATTTTTTTTTTTTTTAATTTAAATAATTTTTGAGAAATTCTAATATATTGATACATTTAATTCAAATGTATGCGGATATTTATAACTGTAACACGGTAATTTACTAAACATTTATGACGTCCACCATCATTTCAAAATAATTATAAAATCTTTTTGTAAAGATAAATTTTCAATATTTCCATAATAAACTTACTCCTCTACCTACAGAACACAATAAAATTACACAAAGTCACTGAATGAAAAGTGAGAATTTACCTACTGATTTGTATATTAGAGCAAATTTAAGTATAGTAATAGATCACTAGACTAAAATGCTTCTTACTCGCCTGCATGTTTTAAATAACATTAACGAACTAAGTGTGGAACTCTAATTAATGATCTATGTATACATTATACAACAAACTTGTATTAAGTCCCCAATCACATTGATCTGCATAGGTCTCATAACATTGTTGCATGAGGTTACCGTTATTGAAAGTGATATCTTACAAACTGGTCTTCCTACGTTACACTACAATGTTGTGTAAAGTTAATGTTTGCGAGAGAGTAACCTTACCTACTGGTCTGCATATATTACACAATAATATTGTTTAAAGTTATCGTTTGCCGAAATGGAGTCTTGCCCCTACTAATCTGCATACATTACTATACAGAATAACATAGAGTAACGTATGCAGAGTGACACACTCTGCTCTAACAGAGCTTACGTAGCAGAGTAACATACTCTGCTACGTAAACTCTGCTAACGTATTACTGCATACTTTAACAGAGTAACGTATTCATAGTAACTATACACAACACTGTTGTGTAAAGTTTCCGTTTGCCATATTGGAATCTTACCTACTAATCTGCATAAGTTACACAACACTGTTGTGTAAAATTACCGTTTGTTAGAGTGGAATCTTACCTACTGATCAGCATACAATACACAACAATATTGTGTAAAGTTATCGTTTGCAAATGTGGAACCTTATCTTTTGATCTGCATGCGTTACACAATTATACTTCGTAAAATTACCGTTTGGGAGAAAGGAACCTTACCTTTTAATGTGCATACGTTGCACTACAATATTGTGTAAAGTTACCATTTGCAAGAGTGGAACCTTACCTTTTAATTTGCATACGTTACACTACAATGTTGTGTAAAGTTACCCTTTGCGAGTGTGTAAATTTTCTTCCCTGTGTGTAAAGATTACGCAACTACAGTTGATAATGTTTCTCAACATAGTTGTGGCAAGTAAGCTGCCTCAACATTGTTGAGTAAAGTTACACAAATTCTTTTCAGTGAATGAAATGGAATTAGAGAATGATTAAGTGAAGAGAATAGTTTTTAAATAAATAAATAAATTAATAATAATAATAATAATAATAATAATAATAATAAAAACTTTAAAAAATTGAGAAATTAAAATCATACATTATGCATAGATAACGAAACAATTTCATATATTTTTAGATAAAGTTTAGCTAAACAGTTATTATCTCTAGCTTATATTCTTATGCATAAAATAGCATAACTCATAATATACGGGGGAAAAAAGGAAAAGGGGAAAGAATCTGCGATGATATGTCACTCACACGATTTTCTCTCTCACAATTTCATTTTAATACTTATAGACACAGTCTGCAGATCAAAGAGTAATACAACATGTACTGTATATAAACCTAATTAGAAAACAATTTAAAATAGTTTTAGGAACAGCTTTGCTTGGTATATAGAGGAAAGTAGGTGAATATAAAATACCTTTTCTATTTGAACTCACTATAATAAAGAGAAGTATTTTGGATCACTATGCATTTGACTATTGCAAACTTTCAAGTGTCAATATGTTTTGATGGTTTTGTTTTACAAAAAAAAAAAAAAAACAGAGTTTACATGCAAAATATTTAGTTAAGGGAGAAAAAATGGTATTTTCGGATAATATGGACCAAGTAAATAATATGGAACAATTATGATGAGAAATATGGAATATTCATTTCCTTAAAGAATAATATAGATTAGGGTATTTTTACAAAAAAAAAAAAATAAGAAGAAATCCTGAGTAATTGCAATATAAATGTTTTATTTTGAAATTATTATTGAAAATAAACAGTATTAAAAAATTTATCAACATTCAAGTTTTACAAAAATATCAAATACTGTGTAATAGTTGGTGTGCCACATTACCCGAATCGCCCTCTTGGAGAATGAATCAATCTCAACCACCTGTTGGTAGAAATAATTTCATGACAATTAGACTAGTAACTCAACTTCCCTATTGGAAATTACAATAGGTTTTCACTCATTTTGCTGCTTCGTAAATAGATAACAGAATTCGTAATATTTACCTCCAAAAGTGTCTGAATCTTGATAAACCAAAGAAGTTGGTTACAACTTCAATACAAAAACTGTCTAAACAAAAACTGCTTTTTTCACTGACATGAAGTGAATTACTGTTTTTATCTATTGTGTCAGTCATACTTGAGGCCCAGTGGAGACGTTTGATGTGCTTCTGATAGATTGCAGCACTCTACAGATAGTGGTATTCCATTTTACTCGACTATTCCATTTTTCCTACCGATCATTTAATTCTGTTATGCTCCCCTCAACCCTTGTTTAAATATAGTGATTACATAAAAAAGAAAATCTGGTGTGAAACAACCACACGACTTCCTTTACCCACTATTACAACTATTACATGCTTTTTTTGGATATATTATATGCAATTTTTGAAATTTTACAGCAAGAGATTCTTGGCACACGTGTAAAGACATATAAAACAGCGAGTTAAAAAAAATAAGAAAAGAAATAAAATGATGATAGAGGTTTTTTTTTTTTTTTTTTTTTTTTTTTTTTAAGTCCAATTTCTGAGATCTAAAACTGAACTATGTAATCAGAATGATCGTTAATTTTTCTGTAATAAACACATAATACATGAGAAAGGGTATCTAAAATGGATTTATGTAACAATTTTAAAGAAAATCCGTTTTTGAAATATCAACTTTTACAAAAACTTGGCATACTCAATTATTGACAAGAAAATAATAATTATATACAAAAGGCTATTTAAAAGGGAGTTAATATGGCGAGTTTGAAAAAAATCCGTACAGCCGTTTTTAAAGTAACGCTCTTGCGAGACCTGAAATTGAGCTATTTATACAGGACGCCTATCAACTTTCCTGAACTAACCAACTATATCATTCAAAAGGGCATCTAATAGAGTGTTTATATAGCAACTTTGAAGAAAATCGTTAGAGCCGTTTTCAAGAAACGGACTTACGGTCTCATTTCCAGTTTTCGATTACCCACTTCCGGTTTTTCAATTTTCGCCAAAATTTTGAAAATTCATCTGTACACCAGGTCTGTATTAATTCTGAAGTTTCGTAGTTCTATCTTAATTAGATTCGAAGAGATGACAGCGAAAAGTTTCTACACACACATACATACACACTCACTGACCAATTGCCAAAAACTACTTTTTTGGACTCAGGAGTCCGTAAAAGGTGTAAATCAGGTGAAAACTCGATATCGAATTTTTGAACCGAATACAATACTGCCGTTACCTACGATAGTATGGTAATGGAAGTTAAAAAAAAAATAAATAAATAAAAAAAAAATTGAAGGCTAATTCTAAATTTTAAAAGTGGTTTCCAATTATTTAGGCAACTTTCACACCTACTTGAAATTTACGAACCTTGATCAAGCTGTTCAAGTGGCAACCTCATACAAACTTCATAATATACAATTCGAATTTTCTGCAAATATTTGATTTTCAGTTATAGAGATGCGGTCAGATATAGATTACAGATCAATAACTAAAGTCATCAAAATTTCGTATTAAAAGGTATTTAAAGGACTTTTAGTAAGAGATGACACATTTATTTAAAAATGAAATTATGTAAATAAAGATTTTTGATCTTTCGTGCATACCCTGTCGAAATGCTTACAATTCACCAGATATTTAATATTTTTGTGTTATGATTACAGCATATTACAGGGTAGTCCGAAAAACATGATAGAAAGTAAACGATCGTTGTGGAAAAAAGAGAACATGCAAAAACATGAAACCTAATTTTATTGAATATAGATATGAATGTCATTTAGTATACAAGATGCTCGAAATGTCTACTGTCCACGATTATAGTGTTATAAAGCCGGTTCCAAAACTCTGTCATAACGTGCTGGAGTGAGTCGGAATCAATTGCATCAATCTCACTTCTGATGGCCGGTTTCAGGTCCTCTAGTGAATCAAGGGGATTCCTATAGATTTTGTCCTTGATGTAACCCCACAAGAATTCGCACAGATTTAGGTCCGGTCGGTATAGGGGGGGGGGCACTCTATCCCGTGCCCCGCGAATTACTCTGCATCCAATGCAATCAAATGCTCACCAAACTTCGTTTCAAACCACGTGAAGACGTCAGCAGTTTTTTGGGAATGAGCCCCATCCTGCATAAACTAGTACCGGCATTTCATGTTGAGACGGCCCGCTTCAGGACTAAAGTGACGCTCTAGCAACTCTCGATACTCCACTCTTATAATCATACCGTCAAGGAATATCGAACCCATTAGCCACGTCAACGATATGGCACATGACACTGTGACCCTTTGTGGATTCAGTGGCGAGACGACACTGAGATGAGGATTTTCCGTATCCCAATGGCACCAGTTTCGCTTGTTCACATAATCATTCAACTGAAAATGGGCCTTATCACTGAACCAAATCTTGTATTCACTGATGGAACCCTTTTCAAGTTCCTCGATCATGTGGTTTGCGAAATTTCTCCGCCGCACAGTGTTCACCTTCCTTTAGTGGCTGACACATTTGGATCTTGTATGGACGCAACCCCACTGCTTTCGTGAGCCTTCGAAATGATGTTTTGGATATGTTTAATTGTTGGGTCATCTGTCGACTGGAAGTGGTTGGCTGATCCTCAAAGAATGCACGTACACACTTCCTGTTGTCATCAGTAACACCTGTGGATTTTCGTCCCGATGCCTTGCATCTTGCACCCCAACACTCCTGGTGGATTAGAATCCGTCCATCTACCTGTAAGCAATGAAAATCAGTGTGAGATTAGGACCAGAGCATCAGTCATCTGATGGCTTCAAAATCACTGCGACTTTCGAGTGTTTTAACTTACCGTGTGATTAACACTTCACTAGGTGTCCTTTTCTTTCCGAACTCTGAACGACATGCCCGTCGAACGGTGACGTTACTTCGGTTATTCTTATAAAAATTTCTTACGTTAAATAATCGTTCATCGAAGGTCAGTGATTCCACATTGCTTATTCTTTATTTCCGGTAATCAAACATTCATCTGAAATGTCAATATATGAGCTATTACAATATGGAAGAATTATAATTATATCAATACATTTGAAATCAAGAACTTAAAATATTTTCTATCATGTTTTTTGGACCACCCTGTAATTTTAAAATATTAAAAATCATTTAAAGTTCGATTTTTTCTTCTTTTAAAATTTCTTATCAAGCATGTACACTTGTAACGTTGTATCTATATCAGTGCTTTTCAAAGTCGTGATGAAAACGTGGTTTTAAACAATTTTCTTTTCATTCGCATGATTTTAGAAAATTTTCAGCAGACCTCGAAGTTTTAAAGGTAACCAACATGTAAAACTTAAGTTTCCTCTCCAATAATCCTAAAATAACGAGAAATATTCTTTTTCCATTTTGGCCCTTTGAAATCCTATTATCTTTTAATTATGATCTTTGCTAACACTACATGTAAATAAAGACTTCTAACGTTCATTATCAGCATTCAAGCTATAGTTTTTAAAAAATTATGATAAAAAGAAAAAAATGTATCACGTATTTCAAACTTCTAAAAATCAAATAAAAGAAAAAAAAAAGAAGAAACCATGCCATTATTGTACAGAAAGAAATCACCCTGCATATTTGCATATTTTATTTAAATTGCCTCCATAGTTCATGAAAAGCTGTGATTATAAAAGTGTTGCTAATTTACACCAATTAAAAATTTGGTTCTTGATAAACAGCGAGAAAGTACATGCTAAGAAAAACACAAGTATACAGTTTTTACGTTTCTAAGACCTAAGCTGGTGTACCTGATATGCCATGCTTGGTTCCCAGGTTGGAATCATCAGCCTAATGTTTTGGAGTGTTTTTTTTTTCTTTTAGTTTTCCTGATTTTCATGGAAACTCGCATTCATTAGAAAATAATCCCCCCCCCCTTCCTTCCTAGGGACGACATTCTACCCAGGCATAAATCTTTTACGTAGATCACCGCTGTTTCTAACACGTATACTTTTCGAAACGTTGTTAAGAAAGAGGATTGATTTCAGAAGCGAAATGAGTAATTTTCGGAAGATTTTTTTCCGTGTATTTCTCCCTTCAAAGTATCAGCTTCGTAAAATCCATGCTTTACTTCTCTTAATATACATTCTAAAATTTTTCTCAATAAATTTTTCACTTAAAACATACCTTTTATATGAACATATTCTTCTAACTCATAATTTCTTTTATAAATTATCTGCAATTTAAACAGTAGAAATACTGGAGATATGATATGTTGATGTTAACAGGGAAGAGGTGCCGCTCACCGCTCTAGGAGCAGTGTCGAGCGATTCCAGCTATGCTAGGCCCCTCTTCCGGAGTTTATTTAAACTCTAAAAAAAAAAAAAAAAAAAATACAAAAGCCGCTAGAGACAGGTCTCCCACGCGACAAGGAGCGGCATGTTTTATGCTGGTAGAAAAGTGACAAGTGGCTTAAAGATAAGAGCAAGCAGAGCAAGGCAGGGCAAGCAGAGCAAGTGGCTTAGAGCAAGAGCAAGCAGATGTGAGATTAATCTGTGAGATTAGTCATATTCATAAGAAATTCAAATATATTATTTAGTTTAGAAAGCAGGCTTTTTCTATTGAGGATATTAAACAGCCAATCGGCTGGCCTGGGAGTGGGATTTCTTAAGTGGAAGGCAGAAGTTAAACTACAGTAGTAATAATAGTGATTAGGAGTTCCCTCTTACCCGCAAGGACACAGAGGAGAGCGTCGGCAATGAAATCTGTATAAATAGGATGGAAATGGGCCATGACCTGTCACAAAAGCAGTCACGGGGGGGGGGGGAAGACACCAAGAATTTAAGTTTACGAGTGGGATGAGATTAAAGGTGAATCTTCCCTTTAGAGAAGTATCCCACAGTTCCTGCCAATCTCTAAGTAATTGTTGTTTTAATACTTGTTTAACATATGAAGGAGGGGCAGGGAGTGAAAAATCTATTGAATTGTTTTCGGTGGCTGCCTTGGCCAGTGAATCAGCAAGTTCATTGCCGAGAACTCCCCTGTGGGCAGAAACATGTGCCAGGGAAAGATGTTTAGCCAGATTAATAAGTTTTGATTTAATTGAGATAACCTGTGGATGTTTACTCCTGTGGCGAGCAATGGCTAGAAGACCTGACAGACTGTCACTGAAAATATTATGGGAGGGATAGTTATTAATATTAGCCATAACCCAGTCTATGGCCATTTGGATCGCGAATAATTCCGCTTGGAAAACAGAGTTATAGTTGGCCAGTCTGCCCGCCCACTGATGGACAACCGAACCATCGGTCATCACACAAAAGGCCGCACCCACACCGTGGTCCGTTTTGGAGCCATCAGTGTAGATAGCCACAGGAGCAGAAGGAGAAAAGCTATTTTTGTTACAATTTACTATTTGTGAAGCAACATCTTTGCCGGGATGAATATTCAAACTATTGACTGAGGGTTGTATTTCTGTGTTTGGAAAAAGGGTTTTTGCCAAAGAAATATTTTTTAATTGAAGAATGTTTGTTTTTAAGTATGCCTGTTGAAGCTGAAGATGGACGTGGGGAATGCCCGTAACTGCAGTGAGGGCGTCAGTGGAGATTGTTCTATATCCTCTTGATAATTGGAGGAGGAAGTTCCTCTGGATTGAGTTTAAGTTTGTCTGAGCAGCAACCGACAGGTTACCCCCCCCCCCCAAATGCCAGCCCCGTAAGTTAATATTTTTTCTATTATTGTTGAGTACCATATTTTAAGAAAGGAGGTGGAGATTCCCCACCTCCTTCCAACCATTTTAGCTGCATTGTGATAGTGTGTGAGAGTTTACAATTTAAGTTCTTTAATGTGGGCTAGCCATTTGAGACCCCTGTCGACCGTGATGCCAAGGACCTTGATATGAAGAACATGTCTGACACTGACGCCGTCAATTCTCATCACAGGCATTCTTTTCAATTGTCTTGGGTGAGAGAATGTTAAGGCCTGTGTTTTACCTGGGGAGAGGGGTAGATCTAGTTGTTTTAGAAGATTAATGAAAAGAGAGAGAGCCTCCTGGGCCTGAACCTCCAGATCTTTTCTAATTCTGCCCGAGAGAAGTAACGAGAAATCATCTGCGTATGCGTAAGTTTTGAAACCCCCAGAGTTCATGCGCAGCAGGATTTTGTTTGCTATGAGGTTCCAAAGAGTTGGTCCTAGGCATGAGCCCTGAGGACAGCCTTTTGATTGAGATCTTTCTGAGTAGCCGTTACCCCAATTAATTAAAATTTTTCTATTGGAAAGATGGGAAGCAATGATTCCCGCTATATTGCCCGGGCAGTTGAGATCGCGTAGAGTATTGAGAATGTGGGGCCACTCTATGTTATCGAAAGCACCTTTAATATCGAGGGAGATGAGGGTGGTGCATTCTTTAGCACTTGCGTTGAGAGCGCAGGAGCTCCGGATTTGTTCCAAAAGCATTTCGCACGATCTGCCCTCTCTGAACCCAAATTGGTGTGCATGCAGTAAATTATTGGTTTCTAAAAAGTAATTTAATTTAGAAACGATGAGTTTTTCCGAGTAGTTTTTCTAGAGTGGGCAAAAGACAGATTGGTCTATATGAAGTTGGCTCAGAGGGGAGCTTCCCCTGCTTCAGAAAATACACTACCTCTCCTTTTCGTAGAATTATTGGAAAATATTGGAATTTAAGACAGAGGTTTGTCCAGTCAGTAATGATTTGGGGAATTGTGTAGAATGTATGTCTATGTATTTTAAAGTCTATATGATCTGGACCTGGAACATTGAAACTGTGCAGAGTAGCCCTAACCTCAGGCTCCGTGAAAGGGTTATCCGAGGGAGCTGAGAAGGGAGGAGGATTGAAATTAGGGTATTTACTAGATGGAAAAAGAATGCTCGTGATATATTCTAGGTTATTACGTTTTGAGTATCGAGCTGGAGGCCGTTGAAGTTTCAGCTCTGTTGGGGTAAAATATTTATTGGTGAAGAATTTTTGAGCGGTGCCGAATTTATTGGTTTGTGTGGAGCAGAACTTTCTCCATGCGCAAGTTTTAGCAGTATTTACCTGTTTTTTGAACTGGGCCGAGAGTTCTTTAATCTTTAGTTTTTGTTGCGGGTGTAATGTTGGGTCTAGATATTTTAATTGTCTCTTAAGCGTGGTTAGCTGGTTACGCATGGAGCGTAGCTGGGGGTACCAGAAGTTGTAGGCGAACTGCCTCCCCGATTTTTTGAGTCTGAAGGCAGAGGAGGCGGCTGAATGTATGGATTTGATTAAGTCAGAAGTTGCGCGCTCTTGTTGATTAGTGTTTGTTACTGAAGACATTGTATTATGTAGAGAGGAAGTATTAATTTTGAGTTGTTTTTTGAATTTATTAAAATTACCATGTGCGGTTGCAAATCTTTTAGAATAAGTGGTTGAGGGAGTTGAGTTTAATGAGTAAGTAATATATTTATGATCAGAACTATTGTGGATATCCAGGACTGACCAGTCGTGAACGATTGCAAAAGTTTTAGGATTAACAAGGGTAAAATCTGGCCAGCCCTTGGCTTTATTTTTTTCGAAAGTTGGGTGGGAATTAAGTAAATATAAACTTTGTATATTAATTTGAAACATGTTTTTGTCTGTCTCCACTATATTGAGAGAACGGCTAGGTGTAAAAATTTGGTTGAGGTGTCTAAATAAAGGTCTTGGTCTGTAGATGTGTTATGAAAGAGAAAAATAAAAAAAAGTCGAACGGTCTCAATTAATATACGAAAAATGCATATTTCTTTTTTAGAATGACGTCATTTTCGGAAATGCAAAAATACAGCGAGTTAATCTGAATTTTTATTGCCTTCTAAAAACAAAGTTCACGTGTTATCATTTTATTTTTAAATTATAGTTCCCTTTTTACAGTGTAGCAACAGGAAAGAATATTTATTTATTTTGCCGCTTTTTCTCTTATTTGTTTATTTCATTTTCGGAAATGCAAAAATACAGCGAGTTAATCTGAATTTTTAGAATTTTTATTGCCTTTTAAAACAAAGTTCACGTGTTATCATTTTATTTTTTAATTATTGTGCCTTTTTTACAGTGTGGCAACAGGAAAGAATCTATATATTAATTTGAAACTATTATATATATATTATTATATATATATAGTAATATATAAATGCAGAAATATATAAACAAATGAATGAAGTTAAATGTAGAAAAATATGAATGAATTTATATGTATGTATATGTATTATGAATTTGGGATCAAGCTTCAGGTTGAATTTTAATTATAGCCATAAAAAAATCATTGATTTTATAGAAAAAGATTTAGACATTTTTATTTTAAAAATTTCTTATAAATATAGCTGGCCTTTTGAAGATTTTAAACAATGGAAATTTAAATTTTTGTACCTTTTTAAGAAACAATTGCTTTTCCTTAGAAATTACTATAGTAGATTAAACCTTGATGAATTTAATTATAGTGCTGAACTTAAAAAAAGTATTGAAAATTTAAAAGATAAATTTATTATTGCTACTGTTGATAAAGCTAATAGTAATTTTGCTATTATTTGTAAAGTTTTTTTATAAAAATCTTCTTTTAAAGGAATATTCAAGTAATAGTTCTTTCAATAAATTAACTGACAACCCCTCTATTATCAAAAAACGTATATTGGCCTTTGATAAAAAACTAAGTTTAAGCAGAAATTGTTTTAATTTTCCATATCTTTTCGTTACTGTAAAATTTCATAAAAATCCACTTAAATTTCGTTTTGTCACCTGTGGTACTAATAGCTATAATGATAAAGCCGGTAAAATCTTGTTTAAATATTTAAATTCAGTTTTAAAAGTAATTAATTCTGCTAATGATTGTAACATTATAAATAATAACCAGAAAGTCTTAGAATATTTCAAGAATAATTCAGAAAGCATTACTTCCGTAAATACCTATGACTTTGAAAATTTGTTTGGCAGTATTCCACATAACATGGTAATTGAAGTTTTTGAAAGCATTTATGATGAATTTGGCAGCTACTTAAATTGTGATAAAAATTATTGGACTAATCTTATCAGGTTTTGTATTTTTGAAAACGTTTTGTTTAACGGGAAAGATTACTTTTTACAGCGGAGGGGGATCCCAATGGGAACGAGTTTTTCGAGTGCTTTCGCAAATTTATTTTTATATTTTTTCGAAAAATTTTTTATAAATATTACTTTTTTTAGATATATAGATGATTTAATTGTTTTTAACTGTAATTTTTTCGAAAATATCTCTAAAAAAATATATCCTAAGGAATTGGTTTTGAACCGTACAGATACCGATAAAATTTCTTTCCTAGATTTAAATATAAAGAGAAATGAAAATAAATGGCTAATTGGATTATATGATAAAAGAAAGGATTTTAATTTTAAAGTTAATAGTCTTACTAATTGGTTTTCAAATATGAGTAGAAAAGTTTTAAAAAATATTATGTTCGCACAGCTTAAAAGAATTCATTCTATTTGCAATAATGAAGAAGATTTAAAATATGCTCTTGAAGACTTAAAAAGCACCTTGCAAATTAACTGTTTCCCGTCACAATTTTTAACTGTGACTTTTCAGAGTTTTCCTGTCTCGGTTGGTTCTACTTCCTCATTTAAGGGCGATATTGAAGTACCAACGAGTAGCCCCGTTGGCCGAAGATAGTTTGTGTTCCAGTTGAAAGGTTGTAATTTTTATTTCTTTTTATACTTTCTTATTTACCTTCGGTAATTCTCTTTTGTATTGTATATATTTTAAATGAATTGATGTAATTTTGTAACTTTTACAATTTGATAATTTTATAAAATATTTTTAGTAGTTTTATACATTATATGTATGTTTGATTTCTCTCCAGTTATTGGTGGTTTTCTGTTTGGTAAGAAGTTGGGGGCTAAGGATAGTTATTAGCTTATAGCTACTGTCCTTTCGGAAACTTCTCATTCACCCCTACGCTGAGGGGCCTCCCTGATGAAGATCTCGGTGTTTTTTGGGGTATAATTTCATTCATTTGTGTATATATTTTTCTACATTTAACTTCATTCATTTGTTTATATATTTCTGCATTTATATATTACTATATCAAAGTTTTGCATTTCCTTTCGCTGCAATCTTGCGCATTGGTTTGTAATTCTCCTATTGGTTTTTCTTATCAGTAAAACTTATATTTTTATATATTTTCCTGTCAATTGTTTTCTATTATATATATATATATTAATTTGAATCTATATATTAATTTGAAAATCTATATATTAATTTGAATTAAGAGAACGGCTAGGTGTAAAAATTTGGTTGAGGTGTCTAAAAAAAGGTCTTGGTCTGCAGATGTGTCATGAAAAGAGAAAAATATAAAAAGTCGAACGCCCCCCCCCTGGGGGGCAGGGTTTAAAAACACATTTGCGAGATAAACTCAGCTCGAAATTACTTTACCGTGAAGAAATTGTACATGGGGGGACTAGACTCGAATACTGAAAAATCAATATCTGCGATTTTGGAATTTTCGTATTTAAAGAGGGGGGGAAGGGGGGAAATTAGTTTCAGAAGGAAATCCGTTCTAGACCCACACATGCAGCACTTCACTTTAAAGGTCTTGAAATTTCATGTTGATTGGAGATGTTTACATATAATTTAGGGCGCCTCCTGGTGGTGAAAAATGGAACTAGGTGATTTTGAAGTACGCCCTATCATGTTACACCTTATTTTAAAGGTCTTGATATTTCCTGACCGTTGGTGATGTTCGTACAAAACACACTGTGCCTTCTGGTGGTGGAAAGTGCAACTAAAGGATTTTGTAGTTGACACCACCATGGCACCTCATTTGAAAGGTCTTGGAAATTATTTTCGATTGGTGATAAAAGTCTTGAAATTTCATGTTGATTGGGGTTGTTTGTATACAATATAGTGCGCCCCCTGGTGGTTAAAAATGGAACTAGGTGATTTTGTAGTAGACCCTATCATGTTAAACCATATTTTAAAAAGGTCTTGGTATTTCCTGACCGTTGGTGTTGTTCGTATAGAACACGCTGTGCCCCCTGGCGGTGGAAAGTATAACTAAAAGATTTTTTAGTTGACACCACCATGTGACACCTTATTTGAAAGGTCTTAGAAATTCAAGGCGATTTGTGATGTTCGTATACAACATACTGTGCCCCCTGGTGGAGGAAAGTGGATTTTACAGCGCGTGCGTAGCATGCCTTCTATACGGTGACGCAGCCACAGGCAGAGGTAACACGAGTCAGAGGTTTGTTCGGTTCAAGGTTAATTTTTGTGAATTTTTTCATGTTATTAGCGGCCTGCATATACGCGGCCGCAGGCACCGGATCACGAGCCCGAGTTTCGTTCTGTTTGAGGGGTTTTTTTTTTTTTTTTGTTACAGATTATTATTATTATTATTATTTTGTGACGCTTTCATTTAAAAATAGAAATTCAAACAAAATCGAGTTAAAGATATAAAACCATACAAATTTAAGGTTCATTCAAGGTTATTATCATGGGCCCGGGCATTGCCGGGCGGGTTCATTCGGTTCCAGGTTAATTTTTGGGAATTTTTTTATGTTATTAGCGGCCTGTGTATGCGCTGCCGCAGGCACCAGGGGTCACAAGGCAGAGTTTCGTTCGGTTCAAGGTAATTGTTTTGTTACAGCTGATTATTTTTTTCGTGATGCTTTCATTTAAAAACAGAAATTCAAATAAAATCGAGTTAATGGTGTAAAATCATACAAATTTAATGTTCATTTAAGGTATCATGGGCCCAGGCAACACCGGGCTGGTTCGTTCGGTTCCAGGTTAATGTTTGGGAATATTTTTTATGTTAGCGGCCGGCGTATGCCGAAGGCACCGGGGTCACAAGGCAGAGTTTCGTTCATCGTTTAGTTCGAGGTAATTTTTTTGTTACAGCCGATTATGTTTCAGCGATGCTTTTATTTAAAAATAGAAATTCAAACAAAATCGAGTTAAATATGTAAAAACATGCAAATTTAAGGTTCATTTAAGGTTATTACTATTGGCCCGGGAAACGCCGGACGGGTCAGCTAACATGTAGTCTTAGTATTAAACAAAATAGAAAATAAAAGATAGCAATTGTTTATTTGGAGTCAGTTTGAGTCACATTGACAGTACTTTGTAGAAAGTGATGTCATATATAGTATTTCTATTTATAAGCATTTTCCCGACTTTCTTTTTTTTAAATGAAATGTCATAAATTATATTAGATTTTTTTAACTTGAAATACATTTGACTAATGATGCGACGATTTTTGAAACATTACGTTCAATAAAGTAATCGTCGAATTCGACGAATTCCAGCTAGTAAGCTTTTAATTTAAAAATAACTCGAGCTGGCATTTGGAAAATTTTTCATCAAATATTTACTCTTACATAGAACTTATCAATATATATTTTTTTAAAATACATACAATCATAAATTAATATATATATAACGTATGTTTATTAAAATATATAAATGTCGCTTTTAAATCATCTCTCAGAATATTACTTTTTTCGTAATAAGTTCTACACGTGCGAGACAATTACAGAATTAACCTCTAAACATTTTCCAAAATAACATGACGTTAAATATTACATTCTTTTCCATCTAGTCATTGCATGCATTTATAGATTAACTGGACAATTCTTCATTCGTGAATGTTGTGGCCTCGTTATTGAAAAGAAAAAGTGAACGCATTCACGTCTGCTGTCTGACCACTGAGTTCTTCGATTAATTGCTTGGAGGTCAATTGCTGCTTCGATTCCGCTGAGGAAATGTTACCTCTAGATACATTTCAACCTTGAAATTTAGAAGAGGAAGTAAACCAAAAGTGCTCCACAAAAACTAGAATTTGAAGGTTCGAAAGAGGAAAAGAATAGGATCATTTACAAGATGTCAGAAATAGTATACCAATCACTGAATACCACAGAGTTAATAAAAATTTTTTGATATGGAAGTGGGCTTCAATACGTGTGATGTCGTTTTTGAAGGGCAGTTAATTCTCGCTTTTTAAATTGATCCGAAGGTTTAAAAAAAATATTCTATGTAAACAAACAAAACTTGTTTGAAAACAAACTCATGGGAAACACTATAAAAAGCTCAACGGGCATTTCAGTGATTATTGAAAACTGTTCAAAACAGAACCAAAATGTACATGGTGAGTCCAGATTTAATTTTCTTCTGGTTTTGTTTATTAATTTCTGTTATTTTTACAATAGTATCAGCAAACAACATGCGTTCCCGCGATATTTGCTCATATTTCTCGGCAGTGTTTTAAGTTCCATTGCTCGTGTTTATCAAGTGATATTCTCCCTTAACAGCAAATATTTTTCTAATTCTAATATTTTTTTTAAAATTATCTGTATTTGACAATATACGTCATAGCATTATAAAACGTATTTCTATATTTTTTATCCACCTTATGGAATTAACATATTCTTAATAATACATTCAGTCTTCCAGTTCCAAAATTAATGCGCTTTTATCAACAATTAGGTTTATTTAATAAAGAGCGGATATAATCTCCTAACCGCATTACAAAAAAAGTATGCACATTTGCCCACACTTTATAGAATATTTTCCATTTTCTTATGAAATATTTTTTAATCATATTTTAATATTTTTTTAATCATTAATATCAAAGAAAAAAATTGCATGGAATTGTATAAGATAAACATTTATTCATATTAAAATCCAAATTTTAGTCTGCAGTGTGCTTATGCTGAATGCATGTGCGACTCTAAACATGAACATTAAATAAAGATACGTTATTGTTACTCATTGTATACTCATACATTATTGTTAAACTGTTGTTGAGCCTTTCAATAAATTCTTATTTCTTTGTAAGATGTTTTTTTTAAAAAATAGAGCGATAAATCGATTTGCATTAGAGTGTAAAAATCTAATGCAAAACTTATTGCCTTAAACTTTTTTTTTTTGTTGTTGTTGTTTGTTTGTCAGATGGCAAATTAAAAATTTTCTGAAACATTCGATATCAGATGGTTACAATCATACACCTCTTCGTCTTGTTAGAAATCACATTACTGAAACGATTTCGCTATAATATTACTTTTTTGAAATAAAATATTTATCTATCCAAAAGTGACCTCAATATTTCGAGCCTAAAGATATTCAGATAAAAATTGGCACATAAAAATTTGTAAGGGTATTTGCTTTTCGAGCAGCATAAAAATTTATGATTATATTTTATTTCCAATTCCTTGACAATATGAAGATAAAATAAATTATTTTTACTATTTATATTTATATTGTCTTTTATATTATAATGTTAAGAGATTTTTGTTTGATTAAAATTGAATTTATCAATGAATATAGTGCCTAAATTTTCGTTTAATGTAAAATTTACTTCTAAGTAAAATCTAATGCAAACTATCTGTAACTCTTTTTGAATTGATTTATTTTTTCATTTGAATTCTAACTACAATTTAAAACTAAATAAATAAGTAACCAACCAGTGTGAGAACAAATTTTACAGAGTATTTAAAAAATACATATACATATGGAAAAACAAAATTAATCCTGGTTGTTATGCATGTGACTTCAATTTAAACATTTTCAAGAGAATTTTTATAAATTAATAAATTTTAAATTCAAAAATAAATAATAAAATAAAATAAAATAAAATTACAAGACATCGAGCATTTTACATTAATCAATGGTTTTTAATATTAATACGGAATAATTTAAAATTAGTTTTAATCTCAGCTTAAATGACAACTTTAATGGTTTTAAGTTTATTTATTTTCGCATTTAAGTTCTACAAATAATTTAAAATACAAACCTATCAGTATATATATATATATATATATATATATATATATATATATATATATATATATCACAGAGTATTAAAAATAGAATAAAATGCGCAAAAACAAAATTCGTCTAATTGTTACGCATGTGAGAAAAATTAGATTGTACCTTTAAAAGAATTTTTGTAAATTAATAAATTTTAAATCCAAAAAATTAAGTAATAAAATAAAATAATATAAAATAAAGTTATAAGGCATAGAGCATTTAATATTATAATATCACTTTTAGTATTAATTATGTATGTCTTTATTTCTGTTTGAGCTTCAGCCTAGACGACAACCTTACAACCTTAATAATTTTAAGTTTACTTAAAAGTTTACTTATTTTTTCATTTTAGTTATAATATATAATTTAAAGCTTAAAAAAATAAGGAACTTACCAGTGTTAGAATAGTTTTACAGAGTATTAAAGAAAGAATACAATCTCTGCAAACAAAATTAATGGTCATTCTCGTACTTGTCAAAGAAACTTAGATTTAATTTAAACATTTTAAAGAAATTCTTTTGTAAATTAATAAATTTTAAATTTAGAAATAAATAATATAGCAAAGTAAATAAAAGTAAATAAAATTACTATATGTTGGAAATTTTATATTAGTCGATGGTTTTAACTATTAATCCTGGATATTTTAAATCACTTTTAGCTTAAGCTTAGACGATATCCTTAGTGATTCACGCTGACTAATTTACATTATCCGAATATAAAAACTTACCCTAACTAGAATCTAGCGTTAACTTTTTTAATAGTGGAACTTTTAGCAATAAGCTTTCAATGATAGGCATTGTAGAAAACTATATTTTAATAATTCACTTTTTATTTATTTATTTATTTTTTTATTTCATTATTATTATTATTATTATTATTATTTTAATTTCCATTGGGTATACAAATGAATTTTCATAAATTTCCAGTGCGCGCCTTAATGATTTTCTTTTCTTCTTCTTCTTCTTCTTCTTTCCCCCCCCCCCCCTCCCCTAGCTGAAAATTTATGAAGTATCTATATCATTTCTAATATATAATTATACTTCATTTATTTATACGAATTAAAGCCTTTTTCCCATTTAGATATTTTTACTTTCTCTTACCCATAAGGTAGAGAAAGTATTGTTTTTGGGTCAAATTTTCGAACGCGATATTTTGTTATATTTACACGTTTTGAGGTCCCCTGAATACGAAAATCATGTTTTTAGCAAATGGTCTGTGTGTGTGTCTGTGTGTCTGTCTGTTATCAGCATATCTCAAAAACTAATTATGGCAGAAAGTTCAAACTTGGTATTTTAAATGTGTATCATATAGGGATGCTACAGTAAGCTTTTCGTTAAGATCAAGCAAATGGTTCGTGTACAGGGACAATCAAGAGAATTCTAATGCATTACGTCTATGGGGGAAATTGCAGGAAAGTAGAGTTTAACGTCTATAGACTGCACTAAACCAAATGAAACGAATATATATTTTTTGTAATAGAGATAGTTAACTGGGAAAAAAATTTGTGTATGTTGGAGTCTCGCCTCCCCCCTGGGGGGGGAGTCCCCCCTCGAGGGGGGTAAATTTTCATGATGGGTATCTTTCAAAAGAGCTCGCCAATACCTTTAAAACGAATGGTTGAACCATCGATCTGCGATAATTTGAAACAAAGTTATCGATTTTTTTTACTTTTAACAAAAAAAAAAAAAAAAAAAAAAAGAAAAGAAAAAGAAAAAAAAAAAAAAAAAAAAAAGAAAAAAAATTGTACTTTTTTTTTTTTTTTTTTTTTTTAAATATTGAGAATAAATAGGACTTTTTTTTGGATATTTGGTGTTATACTACTTCTCTAATATGGAAATCGTCTGCCTTATCATAAAAGATAATTTTTTTAAATAATAATTTTAATAAATTATTTTTTAAAAAGAGAAATATTTTTTAATAACCGAATTAAATTCTATATAAATGTAGGTGCATTAATGAAACGGGGTGTTGAGGGGGGCGGTAGCCCCCTCACACAGAACTAATTATCATATAAAACTCTTCAGAAGCCTAATATGAATTGTTTAACATAGGTTTACATAACAGTACTCGTTATCTTACCTATTAATCTGCAACCTGTATTTATAGTATTATATTTCAGGGTAAGAGAAAGTCGTGTGAGTGACACACCAGATTATTTCATATATTGAGATTATGTTTTTCGAATGAAATATTTGCTCAAGCTATCTAAACTACAGGTATGATAGACAGGGAAAAACTAAGTTTTAATGTAATAAAAATACGTTTATTTTATTTAAATTGCTATTCATCTTATCAATAAGCAAACCTGTACTTTAATGATAAAAAAAAAAAAAAAAAATAGTCTAAAATTTACAAATAATAAAGATATGAATCCTTTTAAGAATTTCAAAAAGTGAAACTTTTATTATTATTATTATTATTATTATTATTAAATGCAGTGAAATATTCGTGCGAAGAATTCATTAATCAAAGAGAAAGTATAGAAACAGATTTAGATCGATAAAATGCGCTAGCTACTATTATTATGCAATGATGTTTGATATGAATTTAAAAAAAAAGGGGGGGGGGACTATGGCTTTTCATTAATTAAGTAATTTGCTATGAATGCACCGAAATACTCGTGTGATAATAATAAATAATCATGATCACTGTATCATGAATCACTGTAAAAACACGCAACAATTCTTTCGAACCTAAATAATTAAATACGCCTTTTCACCAGGAGAAGAAATGTAGAGACGAATGCAGCATGAAAACACCAACATACAGTGCTCGTGTTGTAGCAAGCTAAAATAAAAAAAGAGTTTTTTTTTAAATACTTGTGTTATGTATTTAAATTTTTTTCTTTTCGTTTTAAATAATTCGCACCATTATTCTTAACGAACACATTTTCTTTTGGTTTTTATGCCACTTTTATCGTGCGTTGATGTTTTCGGGATGCCTATATGTATATATATATTAGGAAGGGCTGAGCTTAGTTATTTCGACTCTAAGTAATTGCTGCGCATTTTCGCATTTATGGTGTTTGATTACTAAGTTTTATTTATAATTAAGTTTTTTCTAACAACTATCATTTATTAAAACATTCAGAATGCACATTAATTTAATTTTCATTCGCAGAATGCTGCCATCTACATGTTTGCTTTGAGCTTTGCGCTCATCGATGCCTATCCTTCATCTTATGATGAAAGGTCTGCTTCAATACAAGAACAAGCACAGGATGACTATCAACACCATCAACAGGTGCTGAACAATCAAAAGCATGGCGGTGGAACAGTGAATGGGGGATACAATTCAGATGGCAGCTTTGGAGTCACCTTCGACAACAAAGACAAGAACTACAGAGATCGTGGCTATGGATACGAAAAAGCATATGCCTATTCCCGTGAAACAGCCTTCTTTGATTATCTTGACGACAAACCCTCAATTAATGCCAAAGATCTTGTAGAAAAATATGGAAATTCAGATGATCAGAAAAATGACGATCTCTTGGGTAGTTTTTCGTATTGAAATTAGTATACCTACATTAGTTTTTAAAAACAATCAAAACCAATCTACTCATCTGGTTGATCCTCCAGCGTGAGATTCGTGAATGTTTCTCGCCCAAAATGTGGAAGTTTTTATGATGTGAATTCTCCATTTGTTTAAAGCGAATTCAATTCATTAATTTTTTGTGATACTTTGTGTTTATTGGTGAATATCAGTATTAAGCCAATGCTGTGTCGTCAATTATGTAAATATGGATGTTAGTTGTGAATTCAGATCAAGTTGAAAGCTCAAAAATTTCCATGTTGCATAACATTTAACATTATAAAGCTATTACAATTCCAGAATATTTCTATAACCATAATTTTTAATCATCTTTAAGTTCACTACTTTATCCGTTTTAGGTTAATAGTTAATCCGTTTTAGGTTTCGTTAGAAATCTATCTCTCTTAATGACTTCCGTTATCCATTTATTATAATGCAGAACCTTTCATCACATAATAGTGTCCAAAATGACGAACTAATTTAAACCAAATTTGGACTATGGGTTGACCTTATTAATATATTGAATAAATTCGAAAATCAACAAAATCCAGTATTTCGTTCGGAAATTACAGCCCTTCAAAATTCTGAATAATATCCTGATCAATGGGGCTATGATTGCAGATACGTGAAACATGAAAGAAAAACGAAATCAACCAACTATTTCTTCAGATGATAGGCTTATATTCAATTATTTCAACTAAAAATAATATTCGCGTTTTTTTTTGTTTTTTTTTATGCTGTTTTTAAATAATTAATATTTAAATTCTTTTTGGCATAAATTATATCTAACAAAGTACTTTTAATGGTGTTTTATAAACAATATCTTCGTATACAATAAGTTTACAATTCCCTCTATGTCGTATTGAACTTGACTTCAGGTGAGGCAGGCATTAATTTTGTCTTTTACTCTTATAAGGCCTGAGAAATGCAGAGAGACATTCGAATATATTTTAATGTTTACTTTTTTTTCTAAATTTTTAAGGTGCTAATATAATGTCAAATTTATCATTTATTATGATAGCATATCTTAAAACTTTCTCTATTTCTTTTCCCCCTTCCCCCTTTTAAAAAATACGGGAGAAAAAAAAAACTTTTTATAAAATTTAATTGCAATTCCTTAAAATTGAAAACAATTTAGAAAAAAGTACTTTTCTTATAGTTTTCTATTTGTATTTAGAAAAAATCACTAAGAAAATTGTTAAAATAGTAATGCGATATTACGGATTTTTAATCATAAATTCTTTAACATTCCTAGACTTCAGGTAAGATACAAATGAAAAAATTATTAGAATATACCTAATTTCTGACAACTTAACGTTTTTTAAAAGCCCTGTTTTCAGGTCAATCAACCAATATATGCACTCACACACACACACACATATATATATATATATATATATTCCTTTTTAGTATTTTTCTGAGATAAGTCAAATATTTATACTAAGTTGCACAATTAATAACGTTATTATTATTATCGGTGTGTTTATTAATCCTACTTCATTTTATTTTTTTATTTTTTATATAATCTTTATTGGTTAGTTTTTAAATTTGATCAAAATTATTATCACGTTCACATACTGAAATTAAATATGATTAAAAATAATAATTCACGGTGTTATTAAAATACATTTATAATAAATTATTAAAATTATTATTAAACTATAATTATAATAAATTTTAAATACATATAAGAGAGATTGAATTCTAAATAAATATAAGAAAAGAAAAAGAAAAACAACAATTATTGAAAATAATTCATAATTAATTTTAAATAGATATTTATTTATTACGTATAGTTAACACAGCAATTTTAAAAAGAATGAGCTAAACAATAATTAATATTCTGTTGTATTGTATTTGTGTTATTTATGATCGTATACTACCATCAACAAAATCATTTTTTTTATATCATTTTGTCTAAAAAATAAAAAAAATAAAAATAACTTCTATGCAATTGAATAATTCTTAAATTTTGTTGGTTTTAAAAATTTTTATTAATGTTTTTCTTACTTTTTGCTTGTTTATTTATTGTTATTTATTCACATTTATAAATAAATAAATATATTGTTTATTCTGAAATATGTCACTTTATTTTTTCAATCCTTGCCTTACAGTTTAAATTTGGAAAAAAAAAAAAAAAAATCTATGTGGCTATATTTGATTTTTTAAACATTTAGTAGTTATCAGATGTTTAAGAAATTTTAAAAGGATCATTAATTCCGTAAATAAGTGAAAAAGAAATGTACAGTAGGGTGTATAAGCGTTTTGAAAATTCGTATGAACATACAAGGACGTGATGTATCGGTCGATTAATAATAACGTTTAATTTATAATGGTATACTTGTATATTAAAACTTGCACCAGCATCATTTTTTCAAATAAAAATACCTTTTTTTTTTAGGACTGAGGGCCTATTAGTCTCAATCAGGGATTTTTGCGTTGTCGTTTTCGATAGTTGGACATTTGTCGAAATCTAAAATTTATCGAAAATATAATTGAATAATTTGAAAACGATGTTATAATTTGAAAAAAAAAAAAAAAAAACTAATAGTCCTCCGCCCTAAACTAAATTCTGCTCTTGCCAGAATTTCATCAAAATCTTTTATTATTATTATTATTATTATTATTATTATTATTATTGAAAGAAAAAGAAAATTAATAATAATCAGTATCGTTACAAGCGATATCGAAAAAGTTTTTTTTTTAAATAATTTTGAATTAGGAAATAAGAAGTGCGCGAGCAATATGAAATAAAAATAAGTAAAAAAATGAATTTAATGGTTTAATTTTTATATAAAACAAGATCGCGTGCTATCTTAAAAAGTAGATGTAAAATTTAAAGTTTAATTTTTTTGGCAACAATTATTAATTAAAATAAATAATTTAATGAAATTTCAGAAGTTAGAATTTCTAATTTTTTATTTTATTTATTTATTTATTTATTTTTTGTATGCTATTTTTTAATAAAAATAAATAATTTTTTTATTCAATAACTTACTCAAATCTTGTCTTTAAACTAATTTTAAATACTGGAATTAAAAAAAAAGAAAATCAGTTTATTTTTCTTTCATTATTTTTTTAGATGTCTTCAAATAAATAAAATTAGAATTTTAATCTTGCAATACTTTTGGCAGTAGTATAATTCTAATGTACTTTAAAAACAGTGTTATAACCTTATCTTTTGTATATAACGAGAAAAACTTTAAATTATTAAATTTCATGAGAACAAAGGTTACACATGTATTTTTAAAGTGTGTAAAATTAATAAAATTTAGTAGTTCTTCATCTGTTGCATGTTTGTGTGATTTTATGAAAAATTATCATTAAAAGCTCAATATCTGGTTATATCTTGAAAAAAAAATTTTAAATACCTATTTAAATAAAGAGCTCTTCACTTTTAAATCGGTTTTGTGCATTGCCGCTTTGTTTGCAGCCATCATGCCTACTTTGTTCACCGGACGAAGGGTCGTGTCATCTTTCGACCTGAAACGATTGTTGCGAGTTCTTGCATTTTATGGTGTTTACTGAAAATTTTGTACTTATTAAATAAATAGCTATACTAAGTGATTGAAATAGGTCGATTGCTAATGAAATCAACGTAAAATAATGTGGGAGCATACTGTGTGACTTGAGTCATTAGAAAATTTCTTTAGAAGAAATTTTGTTGATGCTGACCTATTTGTACGTCCACCTGTGTACACTCTCATTTCTGTAAGTATTTTTAGAATACCTTGAAAGTGATATATGTTATTCAGGTTCATTATAGCACATTTCTTGTTGAAAATGATGCCAATAACACAACTAGTTTGTTTGAAGGAACTCACAAAAGAATCCAAATAGCTTACTGTCTGTGACAGATACTTCTTTAAAGCATATTTTAATATCTTTATACTGCATAAAACGAAAAGAAATAAACATACATTATTCTGATATAACAAAAAATGTTTTATTTAGTATAAGATGATTGGTTTACAGAATCAGCTAAAAATATTTAAACACATTATGGGATATATAAGTATAAATGAAAACATTTAAATGAAAAAGTTGAAAGTTAAACAATGAAATACTTAAGTACGGTTAAAAAATACATGTTGGAAGTGTATCTAAATAAACCACACACACACACACACACACACACACACACACACACACACATATATATATATATATATATATATATATTCTTTTTAAAGAATGGATTGTACTTTTAAGATTTTAAAAAAATTAAATAAAATACAAATAAAAAAATTTAATCAGTCAGGAATTTAGCAAGTATTATGATATTATGATTTTTAGAATTACAAAACGAAATTAAGCATTAACCGCGAGACTACACTTTTCTTGCTTCCACGTACTTACAGTTTTATATTATCTACAATACAATTCTGAAGTGCTGTAGTCCTCATCTAGCACAGGTTTTTTAACTTTTATTTTATTTTTTGTTATTTTGAATGTTTGCATATTTTTCTACTTTTGTATTCTAGTATATTTACTACTATTACGAAATATTCAGTAGAGCTGAAATTATTATTATTTTTTTCCCTAATCAGTACTTTTAGATGATAAATACCAAACAGTTGTTGTTGTCATAGTTAATAATAATCAGAGTCAATTATTGTTTTCAATCTGCTACGTGTTATACTTTTGTGTGTGTGTGTGTGTGTGTGTGTGTGTGACTCAAAAATATTTCAAAAGATAAATTAGTTTTGATAAAAACGAAATGATGTAAATGACAGATTATCCGCTAAAAGATAAATATCAATTTTATATATATATATATAAATATATAATAAAAAAACAAGTGAGAGAGAAGAAACTACTGATAACAGATAAGAGTATAACTCAGCATATTTCGCTTACAAAACATGAATATGTTTTGATTCTCAAAGTGTTATCGTACCAAAAAGTTTGTTTTAAACGATTTCATTTAAACTCATCGACTTCACATGCTGAAAAGTAAGTTCTCTTTTTTTTTTTTTTTTTTTTACTTTGAACGTCTAATTTCAAATGTATATAATAATACACTGGTTAATTATGCAATAATAAAACGTACAAAATTAAAGCAACAACCTGTTTTCTCTTCTCTTCTTTTTTTTTGCACATAATTTATAAACAAATGAATGTACGAACATAAAATTCGGACAGCATGATTGCTATCAAACCGATTTCAACATTCATATAACTTTAACAAAAGTAATAATTTTTAAACTGATATTAATTTTGAGAGATTTTTTTTTTTTTTTAAGTAAGTATTGGAAGAAATAAGATATTTTTAAAATCTGGTGTGAAACAACCACACGACTTCCATTTCCCACTATTACACTTGTTATATGCAATTTTGGGAGATGTGATCAGAAAAGATAATGTGATAAGAAGACATAAAGTTGACCTAACGAAGTAAAAACCTAAAATATTTCCTGTAAGAGAAACTTAATAAAACAAACACACATAAAACAAAGTTTACATAGCGAGTTAAAAAAAAAAAAGAAGAAAAAAAAAGGGGGGGGGGGTAGAGTTATTTATTGAAACATCAATTTCTGAGATCTAAAACTAACCTACCTAAGCAGGATGACTGTTAATTTTCCTGTAATAACTATATAATATATGGCAAATGATATCTAAAATGATTTATGTAACAATTTTCAAGA
This sequence comes from Salticus scenicus, assembly GCA_963930645.1. NCBI lineage: Eukaryota > Metazoa > Arthropoda > Arachnida > Araneae > Salticidae > Salticus > Salticus scenicus. The sequence goes on from OZ005654.1 coordinate 322,662,230, forward strand.
AAATCGTTGTTTTTGAGATATCAACTTTTACCAAAACTTTTTATATTCAATTATTGTCGGAAAACAATAATTACATACAAAAGGATGTTTAAAAGAGCGAGTTTCTAAGGCGAGTTTGAAAAAAAAAAATCTGTACAGCTATTCTTAAAGGAACGCATTTGTGAGACCTGAAATTGAGCTATTTATACAGGACGCTTGTCAATTTTCCTGAATCAACCAACTATATCATTCGAAAGGACATCTAACAGAGTGTTTATACAGCAACTTTGAAGAAAATCGTTTGAGCCGTTTGCGAGATATGGATTTACGGTCCCACTTCTGGTTTCCAAATTTTCACCAAAATTTGAAAAATTCATCTGTACAACAGGCCTGTCTTACAATTTTTTTATTAAAATCACACAATCAACTGTGGAAGAAAATCATATTTATTGAAATTTTATTTTTTCCGACTGAGCGAAAATAATGCCTGGATCGGGAGTCGAACCCCGGATCTTTGACTTACAAGGTCAAGGCTCTACCAATTGAGCTATCCAGGCCGACAACCGGTCAGCATTACTCACTCAGACAACCATTAGGTAGAAAAATCTCTGGTCTATCATGCAGATAACTCAACAGAAATAAGCCGCAGGAAATGGAAAACACCATTGTCGGCCTGGATAGCTCAATTGGTAGAGCCTTGACCTTGTAAGTCAAAGATCCGGGGTTCGACTCCCGGTCCAGGCATTATTTTCGCTCAGTCGGAAAAAATAAAATTTCAATTAATAAGACCTGTCTTAATTCTGAAGTTCTTTCTGAAGTTCTGTCTTTATTAGTTTTGGAGATATGATAGCCAGAAGATTCCTCCCATACATACACGCATACATACAAACACACTAACCAATTGCCAAAAAACTACTTTTTTGGACTCTGGAGACCTTAAATCAGGTGAAATCTCGATATGGAATTTTAGGATCGAATACAATACTTCTGTAATGAAAGTATTGCATTACGGTAGTCCGGTAATGGAAGTAATAAAACGAGAAATGGTGTTAACGATGCATGTCAAATATATGAAGATACACATACTTCCAATGGTTTAATTAAAATAAGATTTTTTTCTTTCTACATTTACTTTTCTTTTTCGTCTTTTTTTGTGTAAATAACTTTTTAAAACTACATATATACGATAATGAAAATTGGTTGAAATGTGTGTAATAAACTTATTTATTCACATTTTAATTATTCTGGCGATGTTTATACTTTAGAAATTAATAATTCTATAATTCTATAATTCTATATTTCTTTTTTTTTTCTTTTTTTTTTTTTTTTAATTCGTTATGGAAGAAAAAAAAAGGTGAATACAGGAAGAAAAATCCTGTTTTAATTTAAGATTTGGAGATTCCTGTGTCATTAGTTTCTGTAAGGCATTTTTAACACCATTTCTCGATTAGCTTTCATTTCTAAAATTGTTTAAAAATTTTAATTTCTTTCAAAGATTACTTTTGATAAAACTGAATTAATATTAGATTTTATAGTGTTGCTTATGCTACACTTACATAAAATTCGATCAGTGATTTGATGACAAATATTTCATCCAAGTTTTATGTTCATTTGTGGAAAATTTATGGAAAAAAAAAAAAAAAAAAAAAAAAAGAAAGAAAGAAAGATCGTTGCTTTGGTTTTGAACACCAATGTATTTTTGACCATAAAAGGCTGCAGTATCGATCTGAGAATATTAAAAACAAGACAGAAAAATCATGCAGTACGCATTGATTAGTAACATATTCCAACTGTATGTAATTCTTGTATCGTATAACATTTAATATTCTTTGCCTACGTTATCACACAACAGACAGAAGGACTGAAATATAAACAGCACTCTAATTGATTTCAAAATCATTCTTAGGCATTTTGGAAAGTGTTAAAAAGGCTTAATGCAAAAAGAAAATGCAGCCGTTAGATTATAATTACAGCTTTTAATCTATCTGAATATTTTAGTGTAGCCCTGTAAATCTGAAAGTTAATCATATCATATTCTAAACAAAACATTATTTTAGAATATTAAAAATATATGTCAATGTTTTTATGATTTTTACAGTAGAAAGTTTTTACCTCCATTACCCTACTACCGTAGGTAATGGAAGTATTGTATTTGGTCCAAAAATTTGATAGCGATATTTCACCTGATTTACACGTTTTAAGGTTCACTGAGTCCAAAAAAGTGGTTTTTGGCAATTGGTCAGTGTGTGTGTGTGTGTGTGTGTGTGTGTGTGTGTGTGTGTGTGTGTGTGTGTGTGTGTGTCTGTCTGTGGAATATCCTGGCTATCATATCTCCGTAACTAATAAAGATAGAACTACAAACTTCAGAATTAAGACAGGACGGGTGTACAGATGAATTTTCCAAATTTTGATGAAAATTGAAAAACTGGAAGTGGAACATCGGAGACCTGAAGTGGGACCGTAATTCTGTATCTTAAAAACGGCTCTAATGATTTTCCTCAAATTTGCTATATAAACACTCTATTAGATGTCCTTTCGAATGATATAGTTAGTTAGTTCAGGAAATTTGATAGGCGTCCTGTATAAATAACTCAATTTCAGGTCTTGCAAGCGCGTTACTTTAAAAACGTCTGTACGAATTTTCTTCAAACTCGCCATATTAACTCACTTTTATATATACTTTTGTATGTAATTATTGTTTTCCTGTCAATAATTGATTTTTTGTAAAAGTTGGTATCTCAGAAACGGCTCTAACGATTTTCTTAAAAATTGTTATATAAATCCATTTCTTTCTCGTGTATTAAGTGGTTATTAGAGGAAAATTAACAGTCTTCCTGCTTCGGTAGGTCATCTTGAAATCTCGGATATTTGTGTTTTAAAAAATAACTCTACTATTTTTTTCTCTTATTTTTTACCCCGCTATATGTAAGCTTCGTTTTATATATCTTCATAAGTTTCTCTTACCTGAAAAATTTTAGGTTTCTACTTCTTTAGGTCACTTTTATGTTTTCTGATCACATTATCTCTCAAAAATGCATATAATACGTGTGATAGTGGGTAATGGAAGTCGTGTGGTTGTTTCACACCAGCTTTTTTAAATGTAACTTTTAAAAATGTTTTTCGTAAAACGTAATGCATTGGCTTTTTTTTTTTTTTTTTTTTTTTTTTTTTGTTGTTGTTGTTGTTGTTGTTGACCATGTACACAAATTAGTAGTACAGGACCTATTAATATCATTTTAAATAGGGAACATTCCATAGTGAACTTGATTGTATCATTTTTTAAAAATTCTCAAAATATTTACAAACGCTAGGAGTAGGAGACAAACAGATAGAAAGATAGACAATCGGACAGACAGATACACAAATCGAAATCATATTCCCACTAAAATTATAAGAAAGTATTAAAACGCTTAATATAAACGAGAGTGCAATTCCATAAAATTTTTATTAATGTAACAGAATATTTTTGTGTGGCCCTCTAAATCTAATGCTAATCATACTATATTATATAGGAGGCATTCTTTTGTGCATACGAATAATACAATTCAATTTCATTAAGCTTTGTATTAAAATTTGGTTTATAAAAATAACTCTCATAGAATGCAATGCTTTGGAATACTTTCAAGTGTCCATGTACACAAACCAGTTAGAAATGCACACTTAAAAAATGTTAGAAAGTGTTAAAAACGCTTAATGTAAACGAAAGTACAATTCTAGCAAATTTTTATTAATAGCTCTTAATATAGCTGAATATTTTTGTGTCACCCTGTAAATCTTATGCTAATCATGGTGCATATAAATAACATATTTCAATTTCATAAAACTTCGTGCAAAGTAAAGCTATTAAAATTTCGTTTATAGAAATATCTCACACACACTGTTAAAAATAGTTTCTTAAAAATAAGTATATATTGTCTCAAAATAGCTCCGAAACAATATAATATTTAAATTTGAGAACCCATATACTCATTTTTGAGTATATCGACATGTCAAACATGGAGGTATTGGGATTCTTATTGGTCAATCCCATTTTTGAGCATGTCAATAATCAATATATACTTATTTTTAAGAAACTATTTTTTACAGTGTAGAACGTGATGCTTTGAAATACTTTTGAGTGTCCCTGTATACAAACCATTGGTGGTATTTATTCTATTTTATACAGGAAACATTCAATAGTGAACTTGAATAACATATTTCAATTTTATTAAGATTTGTGATCAGTAAAGGTATGAAAATATGGTTTATAGAAATACCTCTCATTGAACACAATGCTTTAAAATACTTTGGGGTGTCCCTCCACACAAACCAGTAGAGGTATAAACTCCGTTTTCAACAGGGAACATACGATAGTGAACTTGAATAACATATATCAGTTTCAAGAAATTCCATAAATATTTAAGGAAGTTAGAGTGCGAACAGACAGACAGACAAACAGAAGTCATTAACACTTTTCAACCTTGTTGGAAAATGTTAATAAAAACCGCACATTCTAATACATGGATTTTCTTTTCTTTTTTTTTTTTTGTATAAATGAAGTTTTAATCAATAAAAGAAGTTTTCCCATTACATAATGTATATACATAAAATTCGAATTTCAAAAGAAAAAATAATAAGAGTTGCTAATGAAGAATAAACGTCGCAATAGTTCAATGTAATGTAAAGGAATATTTTATATAATTTCGAACTTTTTCAACCATAACCAATTTTAGTAAAAGAAGTAAGAGAAATCATGCTGTTCGAAAAGTTTATAAACACTATATACTTATACATTATTCAAAAAATACTAAATCATAAATATTCTTCGATATTTCTAAATGAAAAGTATAAACAGCACATAACATATCTGAAAACACACACTGGGAAAAAATATATACCGCTTTCATCTAGAACGAATAAGTGATCATTTTCTAAATCCCTAAACTAGGAATATAGATTTCTGAGCTAAGCGTATGAGGTAGATAAATAACCTGGATAGACGAAATAAGCAAGAATTTCTATGTCTATACAATTATAGATGGTAAAACAATATTCTGAATACTATGAATCCTTTGTACTGCGACAAATTCTCGTTTGATTTTCTAGAACTGGGTCATAAACCAAGAATATAGTTGCTAAAACTCGCCTCTTGCATTCGTATTTATTTGCAGAGATTTTTAAATAAATGTGACCCCCGATAATACAGGAGAATACTGTAGAATTCTAATAGGGGTTTCTAGAACTCGTTTTCAAAGGGGGGCTAGAATTTATAAGGATGACATGGAACTATTTTTACTAGAGCCACAATTTAGATTCTAGGTGTGAATTACGGAATTTTTTATCAGTACACCTCCCGCAATTTCTCTTAATGAATATGAACATTTCTGTGTAACTCTGTAAACGATTCATTAATGTTAATTACTACATTTTTTAGAAGAAGCATTCTTGTAAAAAATTATTATTGCATCTGAAAGATTAACACTACTTTTGGTATATACAGTAGAACTTGGATAATTCGAAGTTGAAGGGACCAGAAGAAAATTCGAAATATCCAGAAATTCGAATTATATATACTATTTTGTCAAAAAGAAGAGATAAATTAAAAAATTGAAACTCTACGATCAATGATTTAACACATAAACTTTATATCTAAGGAAACTGCTACACCCCCACCCCCCACATTAAATCAATATTTTTTACGAGCTTCATTATTCAACACTTTTTAAAAAACACTCAGATATTTCTGATTGCTTCTATAAGTACAATCTTTGTGTGATGGCATATGATTTCAACCTATCAATTGATACAAAAATAGAATATTCTACATTAGACATGGCTTTCAATTTGAAAAAACTCGAAGTTCCTATGTATGAACCATATCTTCTGATGCACTAGGTAGGGGCTTCTCTTGTATTTCGTTATCGTTCTTTTGAACGACTGTTAAAAAAAAAAAAAATGCACTTTAGCTGAGAAAAATCCCGGGAACACATTTTATTGTAATATTGTAATGGTAATCATATGAAAAATTCGAATTATCCATGATTTTTTAACCTTATTTTAATACAAAATTCAAGGGACCGAGTAAAAAATTCGAATTATCCAGAATTTCGAATTAAACAAGTTCGAATTATTCAAGTTTCACTGTATTGTGCCGTATAAAGTTGATATATGCTTAAAAGAAATGCTTCTCTTAGACGATGATGTTGAAAAATTACTTTTGAGTCCCTGTATACAAATAAGTGGTGATGCATGTACGGATATCAAAAGAAACATTCTATTTTAAAACTGAACAACTAGGAAAGTAGCTACATCAGTTTCAAGGCATTCTAAAAATGTTTTTGGAAACAATCAATTGGACAGGCAGACAGACGAATTGAATTGATAAATATTTTTCAACTTCATTCCAGCAAAGTGTTGAAAACATGTAACGTGATGACTGACAATGCAGTTTGAGTAATTTCAAATTATATGTCTAATAATGCGTTTGAATATTTTTGTTTATCCCTGTAAACCAATTATTAATACGAATCGTATCATATTTTAAAAATATATGTTTCTGTGCATTTGAATAATTTACGTCAATTTCTTTGCGTGCGGTGGGTGCTTTAAAAAAGAGAGTGAGAGGTTGTTATTGATCTGTGGTAGTAACTGAGTCTCCAGAAAACTGGCAAGAAAGTAACGTGAATATATATATATATATATATATATATATATATATATTAAATTTAGGAGTTAAAATATCCTTCTAATGTTATTTTAATCGTATGTAAAATATTTTTCGTTGAAACTGATTAGATATAAACATACTTTTTTTTTTTTTTTTCTAGCATACTATATTTTTTTAACATACTGTATTTTTAATTTTTACCAAAATATCCCAATCAACTTTGTTGGGCAATTTCGAAAATACTGCATAAAATTCAGCATTTACATATCATCTACTCTAAACACCAGACGATTTTAATTTGGGCAAAATATCGTACCAGATCTTCCTGTGCAAATTTATTCGATTATTTTTTGTAAAAATAAATAAATAAATATCCATGACTATATGTTAGCATAAAATTTGATCAAAGCTCTTAAATATTTTTATTTATTTATTTATTTATTTAATGAAAAAATCATTAATAATCTCGAAAATTATTTTATTTATTATAATTTTTCCAGTTATCCTTCTTTTTATTTTATTATAAATTCTTTAATCCTATAATACTTTTATTTTATTTTATTATAATTTTTAAATTCGTTTTTAATAATTAAGTTCGTCTCTTGCGTCAGTTCAAACATATTAACACCGTTTATCACATCAATAGTCAATTGACCTTTAAGATGAATCGAAATGTAATTTTAAAAATATTGACGTATAGTGACCAACGAAATATATAAATTAGAGTGCTGATTCAATGGATGAAGGATTAGCTTTCCGTGGTTCAAGATGAATCACGTGACATGCTCCAATAGGTTGCTGTGTTTGGCCCTTTATCGCTATTTTGGCATGGCATTCAAAATATCAGTTCGACAAATTATCATTATTATTAGGTAACATGACAGTCCTATGACCGAAATAAAAAATTTTAAAAATAATTTTACACATATTTCACATTTTAATAAATAATAAAATACCTTTTTTTTCATCGTTTCCCAACAAAGTTTAAAAGTGTTTATAAAAGAAAATTTAAACTTTTAAAGAGCTAAATTTAACAACAAATAATTGTTTACGCATCTGATCAAAACACATGACACAAATAAATTATATCGCTGATTCGATAATAAAACACTCTAATCTCACAATATAACATTTGTTCGGCTCAAAAAGCACGAACTCGCACGAACACATTTTTCTCCTCTTCTTCCATTTCATTTTCCACAGTAGTCTCGTCGAAACGGAATATCACACTTTTCCGGAGGGGTGTGCGTAGCACAAGCATGTGCGGCACGTAATACTCATTGGCAAAATGTCAATACAGAACATCCCGCCCCACCTTGCAATGTTTTTTAAACATTCAAGACACGTATAATAATTACTCAATTCTAAAATTACAATATCACAAATAAAATTAAATACTTATGAAATAAAATATACTATATACATATAACAATAATGACACATTTAAAAAACACAAATAATTTTACTTATTTATTCATGGGTAGGAGGCACAACTTTGTGATTGGACGTTTATAAGTACCCAAGGCAGTTTTAACTTCAACTACTCTTACTTTTGAGTCTTTGCCTGGGTAAGTAGCAGAAATTCTGCCCAATGACCACAGACATAGGGGCAAATTATCTTCTTTGATAACGACCAAATTTCCTACCTCCACATTATTTTTCTCGAACTTCCACTTGCTCCTCTGCTGCAAGTTGCTCAAATAATCCGAGCTCCACCTCTTCCAGATCACTTGAATAAATTTTGTTAATTTTTGCCAATGATCCAGCCTATTTTCACCAATATTTGTTAAATCAGGCTCAACCATTGATGTAATAGGTCGACCAATCAAAAAATGGGAAGGGGTTAAGACAGTAAGATCGTTTGTATCCGCCGACAAAGGAACAAGTGTTCGAGAATTTAACATTCCCTCAACTTGGATTAAAACTGTTAGAAATTCTTCATAAGTTAGTTTTGAATTTCCAACAACTCTCTTTAAGTAATACTTAATGGATTTAACTCCAGCCTCCCAGATACCTCCAAAATTCGGGGCTCTAGGGGGGAGAAATTTCCAATCAATACCTTCTGATGACATGAAATCGGCAAGTTTTTCATCTGGCTGGTTTACTAATCTGTGCAATTTTTTAAGCTCAGCATTCGCGCCTACAAAATTTTTAGCGTTGTCAGTAAAAAATTTTGCACACTTGCCCCGCCGAAAAATGAACCTTTTAAGAGCTGCAATAAATGAGGCTGATGTCATGTCTGACACCACTTCCAAATGCATTGCCTTAGTAACAAAACAGATAAATATACATACATAAATTTTATGGTACACACCTTTCCTTTGACCCCTATACTTAATATAAAAAGGTCCGCAGAAGTCCGCTCCAGTAATGTTAAAGGGAAAGGTTTTTCTCACTCTCTCCTCAGGCAAATCACCCATTAATTGGTCGATTACCTGAGGTTTTGCTTTGAAACAGGTTACGCAATTATGCACAATTTTTCTACATGTGTTTCTCCCATTAATTATCCAAAATTGTTGCCTGATTTGGTGCAGTAAAGCTTGACGTCCTGAGTGCAAATACTTTACATGAAAATAATTAACAATTAAATCAGTTAATCTATGTTTAGAAGGCAACAAAATGGGGAACTTTCTGTCGTAATTCAAATCACTATTACTCAACCTGCCTCCTACCCTTAAAATACCATCCTTATCAATAAAGGAGTTTAGATTTGCAAGGGGGCTGGTTTTGGATCCCTTTTTGGCACCCATCTCCTCCTGAAAATGTTGTCTTTGAACCATTTTTACTTTCTTCTATATGTAATATAGAGAAAGTATTGGATTCGCGAAAATTTTCGACCTCCGTTTTTTGACGGATCTACACGTTTTGGGATGTCCTGAACACGAATTGATAGTTTTTAGAAAATGTCTGTCTGTGTGTCTGTCTGTCTGTCTGTGTGTCTGTCTGTGTGTCTGTATCATTTTTTTGTGGACGCTGTATCTCACGAACATATGAATGAAATTTAACCAAACTTGGTATTTAGTTGCACCCTGACATGAACTGGTGCCCATTAGATTTGGGGATCAATAGCTCAACAGGTGGCGCTGTAATCGCATTTTATGCAAATTTTTAACATGGCAGCATAGGACAAAATTCCGTATAAATGGGCATAATGAGAGTTATTTTAAACTTGTGATTGTAAAATTAATTTGAATTATTGATGATAGTAGTAGTTAACTAGGAAAAAAAAATTGTGCATGGGGGGGCATCGGTTCCCCCCCTGGGGGGGAAGTACCCCCCCGGGGGGTTAAATTTTGAAGATGGGTATCATTCGAAAGATCTCGTCAATACCTTTAAAACGAATGGTTGAACCATAAATCTGTGATAATTTAAAACAAAGTTATCGATTTTTTTTACTTTTAACAAAAAAAAAAAAAAAACTTAGAAAAAAAATTCGATTTTTTTTTTTTTTTTTTTTTTTTTTAATTATTGTTAGTGATTGAATATGTATTAATTTTCACAAAAAAAAAAAAAAAAAAAAAAAAAAATCTTTTTTTTTTTTTTTTTTAATATTGTTACTGATTGAATATGTATAGGAAAATATAGAAGAAAGTCTTGTGGTGGCCACAACATACTAGTTATAATAAAAAATTCAGCTCTTTTCAATTCGGCAGCTTCTAAAGGACCGCTCCTCTTTCTTTCCCCCCGGCAGTTCTCTGTGAACCTGAAAATAAAGCTTAAAATACGAATAATTTTAAAATATTTGTTACTTATATTGAGAAAATTGTCAATAAAGGAGTCAACATTAACACTGAAAGAAAATAAGTTAGAGTCACTAATTTTCAGTTCCTCATGAAAGTCACTTAAAGTAATTGCTACTGGTATGTCTCTTTTAGGATAGTCATCCCCAGTAAGGAACCTTGGTCCCCTCCACCATAGTTCATTCTCATTGAGCTTATCTGGGTCTACACCTCTTGAGATTAAGTCCGCGGGATTTTCCCCGGATGAGACATATCGCCACTGTTGTACATCTGTAAGTTCTTGAATTTTGGCCACTCTATTGGACACAAATGTCTTAAGTTTGAAGGGTTCCTTCTGTGGCCAAGAAAGAATTATCATAGAATCGCTCCATAAGAATATGTTGTTAAAGTCCATTTTTAGAGCTGCTAGCACGCGTTCGATCAGTTTTGTCAACAACAACGCTGCGCATAATTCTAAGCGCGGTATAGTTAATTTCTTTAGTGGTGCTACCCTGGATTTACTTGTCACCAATTGTATAGAAACTTCGCCAGATTGCGACTTGGATTTACAATATATGACAGCACCGTATGCCAGTTCCGATGCATCGCAGAAACCGTGAATCTCAATTTGTACTGCCGATGGCAGCACAATGCATCTTTCTACTTTCATCTCTCTTATGGACTGCAAAGATACTGTAAATTTACGCCAATCCTTTCATTCTTTCTCTGGCAGGAGGTGATTCCAGTCAAGCCTTAATAACCAAAGTTGCTGCATAAAAATTTTAGCCTTTGTGATAACAGGTCCTAATAACCCCAAAGGGTCAAACAATTTCGCAATAAGTGACAGCACTGACCTTTTAGTAATTTCTGTTAAATCTGCACAGTTCACCTTAAATGAAAAAGCATCTAAATTATGCAGCCAACAGACACCTAAAGTTAAAGATTCCTCTCGTTCAGCAAACTCATAGTTTCCATCATCATTTTGAATGAGCTCGGGGTGATTACTGTGCCGCTTGTGCAAAGACATTCCTGCAGACTCAAGAATGCCTATTAGCTCATTTTGGATAATTTTAGCCTTTTCCAAGGAGCTAGCTCCAGTTAGGACATCGTCCATATAAAAATCCTCTCTTAGTACTGGAGCTGCGTTAGGGAAATTTGGCTCTTCATCTTCGGCTAACTGTTTTAATGTTCTCATAGCTAGAAATGGTGCACTGACCGTTCCGTAAGTAACAGTTAGTAACTCGTATGTTTTGGGGGGTTCATGAGCACTGTTGCTCCATAAAATTCTTTGTAAAGCATGTTGACTCGGGTCTATTAAAATCTGTCTGTACATCATTTTCACATCTGCTGTGAACGCATAAATGTATCTTCTAAATCTTATCATAATAGAAAATAAATCTTCCTGAATGACTCCTCCATTATATTGGAGTGAATTTAAAGATAAACCATTGGAAGATTCACTTGAACAGTTAAAAACAACTCGCAGTTTGGTTGTAGTTTTATCAGGTTTGTATATTCCATGATGTGTCGCATAATAACATATTTTGGGTTCTTTTTCCTCATTTACTTCTCTAAGATGACCCAATTCTTTATATTCTTCTAAAAAACTTTTATAAAGGCTTAAATATTTTTCATCTTTTGATAATCGGGTCCACAGCGATCTGAGTCGTTTAAGAGCAACCTCACGAGAATCTCCTAAGCACGAAGGATCAGTTTTAAGAGGCATCGATACTACGTATCTCCCCTCTTCACTTCTCCAATGAGTTCGTGAAAAATGCTCTTCGCAAATAGAATTTTCTTTAGATTTGGTTACCCCCATTTCAACATTCTCAATTTCCCAGAATTTTTTTAAAGTTGTATTTAGATCCCCATCAAGAATCAGACCGCAATGACCCATACTCGTACCTTGTTGCTCGAAACTACCTGAAGCAACATAGCCAAATTTTGTGTTCTGTAACAACAAAGAAGAATTTTCCGCATATATCTGTCCTGGCGTAAGTAACTCATAGAAAAATCTCTGCACCTAACAATATATCTATTTCACCAGGGATATTAAAGCTATAATCCGCTAAATGGACTGTATCTGACACCTCAACATTTACATGAATTATCCTCTGGGGAACAAGGTCGGTGATTTTCTTAACTATGAACATATTTAGATTCCTCTGAAAATCTCCCGTCTTATTTGCTATGGTAGCTTTCACGCAGCCCTTTACTACAACTGACGAATCGTTTAGACACGAAATCAAAGTATTTATTTTTTCTGCTTTGAGCTGTAGACGATTTACACATTTTTCACTGACTAGGCAGACTTGACTTCCCACGTCTAACAAGCATCTACACTCCACCCACTGATTATATTTATTTTTTATCAGCGCTCGAATTGTGCTTAGCAAAACATTTCTAGTGCTTACAAAACTCGTAGCAACAATCGAGTCTGTATTCACAGATTTCACCTGAGTTACTTGACTATTTGCCCCTACTCCATACACCTGACCGCCAATGTCAGTCTCAGAATAACTTGTATTTTGATTTTGCGAATTTTGTCTCAAATCCCTATTTACATTCTCATTGGAAAAGTAAAGAAGTTGATGATGTGGTTTCTTACACATGAAACAATTGCGCACTTTACACTGTCTGAAATTACAGTTTTGCAATAAACACTTAAAGCAAGCCTTAGTATTTTTTACAACTTCTACCCTCTCGTGTGGCGTTAGCCTTTTAAACTGCGGGCAGTTCTGGAGTAAGTGAGATTCATTACCCTTACACAAACCGCATTTGTTATTTTTCATCTCTGACAAAAATACATTAGCACCTTTATTAAACTTACGAGATGAATTGTAATTCTCAGGCTGTTTACTTCGCGATGTTGTGTATAAGTCAACCTCCTGCGCTAATTTTAAGGGATTAAACCACTCATTTCCTTGTCTAATACTTATATGCGACGCGACCTCTTTATCTAAAGTTTGGAAGATTTTATCCGTTACAATTAATTGGTTTAATGTATCAAAATCCGAAACTTTTCTCAGTTTCAAATAGTATTCCCAATTTGTTTTTAACCGAGACGCAAATTGCACGCATGTTTCGCCATGTTGTCTAGTCGCCTTTCGAAATTGTTCCAAACACGCCATAGCAGTGGGTTCAAATTCTCGCAAAATTAATGATTTCACTTTCTCATAATCTCCAATTTCCGTATCTTTTAAATATGTAATTATATTGGAAGCCTTTTCGCCTACTAAATTTAAAAGAATTTCCGCTTTATATTTGCTTGGAACATCCTTCGCTACAAAGGCTCTCTCTAAAGAAGCAAAAAATAAACACCAGCCCTCAGGTTTATTAGGCAATTTTATAGTTAATGTTCGAACACTTTTTATTAGTGCATCTAAATTACACGACTCAGAATCTTTATCACTATTGACTTCCGATTTATTTTCAGATTTTAATTTCTGAAGTTTTACCTCAGCTTTAACCCTTTCAAGTTTAATTTTCTCCAATTCCAGAAGTCGCTGTTCACCATTTTTTCGTTCAGCAATTATTGAATTGCCGATAGAAATTACCTGCCCTGGATCCGACTTATACAAAGCACTGTTTGATATAATACTATTTAATTCAGCCACGGTCATTTTTTCATTAATTTTTTCCCCTATTTCTTCGGCTATAAGCCTCAGATCGCTTTTTATTGCGTTTTTGAACATATTTATATTTCTCAATTTACTTTATAATAAATAAAAAGAGGAATAATCTCACTTACTCAAATAACGAACACTTAAATCACGAGTACTAAATAATCACAAACAATAAAATCAAAAATAAATTCAATCAAAAAAAGGGAAAAGAATTTGCTCTTACCTCAGATCACTGCGATCCCTATTTTTTATCACTAAGCTGATGTAATTCATAATTCCTTTCACAAATAACAAGTATTGTTCACAAAAAACACGTATTCTTCACAAATACCACTGAGTTTTCACTAATAACACGCATTCGTAATTAATCAGCAAAATAAACAGCCATTCTGTTCAGTTACTTTCCACCAATGTTTGAAAAACATTGTTCATTACGCAATTCGAAACTAAATTATTAACACCTATCACTCGTTAAATTACACTTATTACTCCGGCTCGACGGACCAGATGTTTACGCATCTGATCAAAACACATGACACAAATAAATTATATCGCTGATTCGATAATAAAACACTTTAATCTCACAATATAACATTTGTTCGGCTCAAAAAGCACGAACTCGCACGAACACATTTTTCTCCTCTTCTTCCATTTCGTTTTCCACAGTAGTCTCGCCGAAACGGAATATCACACTTTTCCGGAGGGGTGTGCGTAGCACAAGCATGTGCGGCACGTAATACTCATTGGCAAAATGTCAATACAGAACAATAATAATTTTTCAACCATTTTTAAGTATTTTATCGGTTAAATTTCAACTACACGAAATAAAAAAGAAGTAAAATCAAAATCAAAATGATTTAGAACAAAAGAATATTAAACTACGTAAGTAAACAAAAACATTGGCGTTTATGACTTATGCGAAGAACAATCTCCAAACCATTGCAATAGAAATTTACTGAAAATAAGATGTTACCAAGGGAACCACCAAATACGCAGGTGCAAGGAGAGCATGTCACGTGACTCATCTTGGACCTTCTCAAGGGTTACCATTTATCACTCTACTTTATATATCTCGTTGATAGTGACACAAATATTGATTTGTGCTACAGAGATGTCTACATTTAAAATTTTGAAACTATGATAAGTATTTGAAAAGAAAAAAGAATTCGATACATTCCAAACCAATTATTTATTTAAAAAAAAAAAAAAAAAACTTTCACAAATATTTATAAGTTTATTTATTTATTTTTAATTTTTATAGATTTCTCAGTATGCTCAGACGGAATGTTTTATCGCAAGCTTATCGCTGTTTCAGAAAGTTGCCAGAATTAAAATTATTTCCTTTGAAGAATGTAAGATGTGTCACAACTGTAGCGGCTACTAAAGATACGTTCGATGATGAAGCACTCGCAAATGCAAAGCCATTTGAAGAAATACCATCAATGACGATGGTTCCAATACTCGGTACTAGTTGGATATATTTACCAATCGTAGGTAATCACATTCTCGTTTATCTGTATCTATAGCTCTCAAGAAAAAAAAAAATCTTACAAATGATTCTCTCCGTTTTTCTAGCAAAAGTTTACATTAAATATTTATATTTCATAAAATTGTTATGATTCCCTATATTTTCAATTTTATATTACAGTATTCTTATTATATTCTTCTTATTATTAAAAGATAATTTGTCAATTGCGATTATTTATAATTATTCATTCAACAATAATTTTGAATAGAGTTTTTTGTGTTTTATATCTATGCGGCAACCAATAAATTTGTCAATAGTTTAAAAATACATAAAAATTGAGGTGATTGGTATATTTTAAAGATTTTATTAAGTCATGGAAAAAAAGCTTTTTCAGCAAATATTTTGCGAGAATTCTGGATACAAGCAATTATAAATAATATGCAAATCAGTCTCATAAAATGAATAATGGCGAATACACAGAAGCCGTCTTCTTACACTGTATCTTTTTTTTTTTTTTCTTCCCACTTGCAAGCATTTGCATAGAATTTACATTTGTGTGCAGGGTTAATTTGTTCTGCAGTTTTTCTTAGAAAACTCATAGTTTTCTCGCATGCAATGCTCTTTATTGACAAAAATGTTTTTTTCAGAATATTCTTTCTCCCCTTACAAAATCCCCCTTCATTAGAAAACAATAATAATAATAATAATAATAATAATAATAATAATAATAATAATATATATATATATATATATATATATATATATATATATATATATATATATATATTGCAAACCGCATTAAAACAGATTAACTTTTTCATTTGTTTCACTATTTGTGAAAATTTAGGAATTAAAAAAAAATAATTTTAAGTAAATTAAATAGCACATTTGCGTATCTAGTACAATTTAATGAAAACGGACAATTTCCATTAAAATTTTCTAAGGTACATATATATCCTTACAAGTAGCAAAAATAAGATTAACGCAAAATTTGTAATATGTATAATAACAGCAAAATTTTTAAAACAGAATGAGTAAAATCTTTAAGGCCTGTAAAAATATTTAAAATTTTTTAAATAATAATATTAATGATATTAATAATCTTATTCAAAAGCTTAGTGTCACTTTTTTTTTTTTTTTTTTTTTTTTTTTTTTTTTTTTTTTCACGTATTTGAATTTAATTATTATTAAGCTTAAATACATGAAAAAGAAAGAAAGAAAATGAAAAAAAAAAAAAAAAAAAGATGGTAAAAATCATTTGCAAATGCTTTAACAGAAAATATTACAGAACACACAGATCAGCATTTAAGCATGATTAAAAACTTTAGAAAATAGCATATCATGTTTGTTTCGTTATTTCTTAGCTATGAACTTTAATAATTAATTATACAATAATATTTAAATTCTATCCCCTCCTCCCGTATATCGTATGAGTTCCCCTAAGCCAATCAAAATCACGTGACCTCGGCTAATTCGAGGGGGAAATATATTTTTCAGTTTAGTTCTGAAGTTGGTTTCAAAATGTGAATTTTTAAGAGGAGGGTTCATCTATGCGCGAAAGATGTAAGCTCATGAATTTATTAACCAATGGATCTACAAATCAGGAGCCTCAACGTCCTATTTGCATCACGCATTATTAAACAGATCATTTATATTTATTTACTATTAAATAATATATATATATATATATATTGATTCAATTGACTTGCTACATAAAAAAAATACGTTTTTGAGAGGGGCTGCCGCCCCCTCAACCCCCCCCCCGCTGTGTCTCTCTTTATGTACCTATCTGTATATGTATTTCTAATAACTGACAGTCTCTTAATTCCTTGTAATTCATAAATATTTGCATCTAATTTCATGCAAAAGGATTACACAGCATATCGGAATTATTTTCTGTAACCCTGTCAGCTAATCACCAATTCTATGCCAACAATTTTCAGCAGAAAAACATGCTTTTAAAATTCTAATAAAATTTCATTATACTTAATGGGGTGTAATCATGTTAAAATAAACTTTTAAGAAATACCGACTATAGACCGTAATAGTACAAAATTCTTTTATGTATCCCGGAAAAGAAGCTGCAGTTATTATATACGCCAATAATAAGAATATACCTAATTAATTATAACTCATTAATTTTTCAAACTAATTTGACATCATTTGGATGATTACAGTACATCATCGTAATTCTTTTGTGTGGTCCTGTAAATAAACTTTTTAGTCTATACATACCCTTTTTTTAGAGTAAAAGTGCTTTTAAGCATCTTTATAATATATGTCATTTCCATTGTATTCAATGCAGCATAAACGCATTAAAGTTCCCTTAAATAAAAATTTGTTCACAGACTCTAATGCCCCGAAATTCTTTTGTGTGCCTCTGTAAATGAACCATAAACATTGTATATACCAGTAAAAACTACTCAGCTTACTCTACGTTTTTCATGAATAACTGTTCGAAATTTGACATAATTTGAATATTACGTGCCATTGTCAGAACATTTTTGTAAGGTCATGTACTTTAATTAGGAAGCCTAAGAGCACATATTTTCTGCAGAAAACATAAATTTAAGCATCTCAGTAATGTACGCTAATTTCATTTAGTTGATAGCAAAGTAATAATCTCAAAAGGCATTTAAACGAAATTCTCCTCATATGTTGTAATGATAAGAATTTTGATGTGTTCCTGTACACAATCCATAAAAAAATATAGACTTAAAAAAATATATAGCTATATCTATGCAGAGCCTGAATGTGTGTGCCAATTTGCAAGTCAATCGAAGCATTTTTGTGGTCGCTAATGCGGTATATACAAATTCTGCCTATGGGCTGTAATGATAAGAAAAAAAATGGTGTGACCCTGTACACGAACTACGAATGGAATGCACACCCAAAACTATACAGCTAATTCCGTGGGGCACATGAACATGTGTACCAAATTACAAGTCAATAGCTTGATTTTTGCGGTGACTATCGCGGTACATACAAATTCTTTCCATAGGCCATAATGATAAGAAAACTTTGACGTATCCCTGTACACGAACTACAAATGGTATACACACCTAAAACTATACAGCTGATTCCGTTATGCTCATGCATATGTATACCAAATTGCAAGCCAACAGCGTGATTTTTGCCACCTCTATTGCGCGACACACAGACAGATGGACAGACACACAGAGGGAACCCGAAATCCTATTGAGCCTTAACAGAGGGCCCCCACTGACGTTTCGGCAAAAATTGCAAGTCAATAGCATGATTTTTGCGGTGGCTATCGCGGTACATACAAATTCTTCTCATAGGCCGTAATGGTAGAAAAAATTTGGCGTGTCCCTGTACACGAACTACAAATAGAATAAACACCTAAAACTATACAGCTAAATTCCGTTGGGCTCATGAATATGTGTACCAAATTGCAAGTCAATAGCGTGATTTTTACGGCCGCTATCGCGGTACATACAAATTCTTCTCATAGGCCGTAATGATAAGAAAAACTTTGACGTGTCCCTGTACACGAGCTACAAATGGAATACACACCCAAAACTTTACAGCTGATTCCTTGGGGCACATGAACATGTGCACCAAATTACAAGTCAATAGCGTGATTTTTGCGGCCGCTATCGCGCGACAGACAAGCACATAGACAAACAAACACACAGACGGAACCCAAAACCGTTTTGAGTCTCAAAAGAGGGCCTCCACTGACGTTTCGGCACCGACAAAGTCAATGAGTGCATTACCTTAATTGAGTCATTTCTGGTGTAAATTTTCTGTTTTAATACGACATATATATACACAGTGGGTGATCCTATTATTAGAATTTTTTCTATTTTCTAAAAAAATCTTTGGACGAAACAGCCTTGAGCTTCAGATATGCAAAGAACATTTATAAACTCGCATTTTCCACTATCGATTTAATCAACAGTGCAATTAGGGGACCAACCGTAAACTGAAGAAAAAGCACAAATACTTTGAATCACCCTGTATCATAAAAATCTACAAATGACTTGTAATTTTAACACGCAGTTGCACTTACAACGTACAATATTTGTACTTTTTTTCCTGATAACAAGAATGGATTTCTGCAAAGTTTTAGAAAAATTGTAGACAAATTGACAAAACATCAAAGAAACATTTTTCTGAAACATAAAATTCAAACGTATAATATTCGTTGCGATATAAGCATTTAAATTAAATATTTTTTACCCGCATGAGTAAAAGATAGAAAAAATTTTATTATATAGGTTGAGAGCTAGACATGTTGGGAAACTTATGTCAAAAGTTCATTTGAAAAGAGTAAAAATTAAGCAAGCTATCGGCAAAAGAACGATGTAGATTTTAGATATTTTCCAGAGTTGAAATTTCATAAAGGGTTTTTCACATGCCACGTATTTAATTTGAAGATCCAATTATTTCATCCACGTTGCAAAAGTTCTTTATTGTGAAAGAACTTTTGCTCATATAAACCCCTTATGAACTCACAAATCCTCGTAAATAAATAAAAATATGTTAAAGTTATAACCTCATAAGATGTTTTTCACAAAAAAAAAAAGGTTTGCAACGTGTTTGAAATAATTGGATATCCCAATTAAATACATGGCATGTGGAGGAAGGGGGGGGGGGAGAAGCTAGCAATAGGGGGAAAAGTTAAATCGTAAACGTGTCTCATTTTTCTCTAGTAGAACCATAGATATAATAATATACATAGATCTATCATCCCCATGTTAACGTGCAAAGATTTTTGATGCCGAAAAAGTTTTTGGCATCAGCCATGATGAGAGAGTATAAAACTCGAAAACAACAATGGAATAGAATGTTGATATCATAGATATAGTAATAAGACATGGTTGATATATATTGAAAATGCCGAAGTACTGCGCAGCTTTTAATTGTAGAAATAAATTTATGAAAGGAAGTGGAATAAGTTTTCATAAGTAAGTTAAATTTAACTAATTTATGAAAAATATGATTCTTTATAATCAGTTGCTTTGTTATTATTATGGTTTAAATACTGTTTTGATTTTTAATGGAATACTTTTTTTAAAATTTTAATATTTTTTAAGTTTTTATATTACTAAGTAATATCGAATTTTCAAAATTCTTTTAAATGTAGTTAGCAGTGGCAGAGGTAAAACCCGCTTGTTTTAATATATTATAACTAGTATTACCACAAGACTTTCTTCTCTATTTAATCCTATACAAATTTATTCAATACAAATTATTTATTAAGTTATAATTTATTAAAGATATTTTCCATGATGAATGCAGACGATTTTTTTCGTAAAGTAGTATAATAATAAATGCTGAAAAAAATCATTTTTGTGCAGACATGAAAAGATATACAGTCGAATCTTGTTAACGTGAATCTCAAGGGGGATCAAAAATCTGTTCATCTTATCAGTAGTTCATGCTATCAGTAACTGATCGTCATATAACTAAAGTAATCTTCATTTTGACGGGGATTGTGGTAACAGTTCATCTTAAAAGTAATTCACGTTAACGAGGTTCGACTGCATATATATATATATATATATATGTCTATACTATATATACATTATATATAACATTAAAAATAAAAGAAATCGGTAGCTTCGTTTTAAATTAATACAGATGTATGGTTCAACCATTCGTTTTAGAAATATTGACGAGTTCTTCCTAAAATATCCACATTGAAAATTTACACCGGCCCCGGGGGAAGAGCACTTCCTTCCCAGGAGGAAAGCAATGCTCCTACATGCACACACATTTCTT
Source organism: Salticus scenicus (assembly GCA_963930645.1). Lineage (NCBI taxonomy): Eukaryota > Metazoa > Arthropoda > Arachnida > Araneae > Salticidae > Salticus > Salticus scenicus. The sequence goes on from OZ005654.1 coordinate 322,683,419, forward strand.
TTTTCTTTTTTTTTTTCAAGTTTATTACTACTATTATCAATAATTCGTATAAATTTTACATTCATGCGTTAAAAATAACTCACATTATATACATTTATATGAAATTTTGTCCTATACTGTCATGTTAAGTACTTAGACTTTAGTACTTAGCCTTGTTTTTCAACCGGCGGATGATACGTTAACAGCGCATGCAAATTTTCCTGAAAAAGAGGATAAGTTAAACCAATTCTTCATCCGTAAATCATTTAACTCTTACTTTCTTGAAATTCATTATGTGTGTTTCCGAGTAAACCCAATTTCTGCAATATTTTGCAACAGGAAAATAAAGGGTTAACAGCTAAAGCAAGATTTCCTGTAAATGAGGATAAGTTTAATTAATTTTTCATCCCAAACACTTCTTAACTCCAAACATTCATCAAAATTATTATATTTATTTCCAAGTAAACCCGATTTTTGCCATATTTTTCCTCATTAATATGCAATTTTTGTCATATTATTCCAAGTAACCAACAAATAAAGGTCTAACAGCAAACCATGATTTTTATGAAGATGGGGATCAGACTAATCGTTTTTTTACCCCAAAAAACACTTAACTCCAAGCTTCCATCAAAATCGTTAAACCCATTTTCAAGAAAACCCAATTTCTGCCATATTTCCCAAACGGTAATTAAAGGGTAAACAGTAGACGCGAATTGCCCTGGGGATGAGGATATGCCTAATTGATTTTATACCTCTAGAAACACTTAATCAAAGACTTTCTTCAAAATCATTACATCTTTTTCCGAGTTAACCCAAATTCGGCCGTATTTCTTAACCGGTTGATAAAGGGTTAACAGTGAGCAGGAACTTTTCTGAATCGAAGAAAAAATCTAATTTACACCAAATATCTATCTGTTTATCTATCTATCTACCTATATATATATACATATATATAGAAAGAGAGATGCAGAGTTATTACGGATTTCCGTAATCTTAATACCAGAAATTTTTTTATGTATTCCTTTGTAATAACACTGCTCGGCATGAAAATTGTATCTGACACCATTTCAGCCCACTCTTATGTAAAATGACCTCCTGAATCCGAATATGATCACCATGTTGCCCAATCACACACCGTTTTCTTGATACGCCCCCTCCCCCATTTTTATCATTGTTTGATAATTTTATACTCATCAGTTTGATTTGGAGAGCAACGATGATTATTTTAACCGTTAAATGTCTTCTGATCTGAGGAGCTACAGTGGTAGAAAGTTCTGAAACACGAACATTTGTAGTAAGGAGGATACTTGAGAGAATTTGTGCCAAGAAAAAAAAAGAAAAAACCACTTCACCCTAAAATTTAATCAAAATCGTCACATTCACTTCCGAGTAAACCCATTTAATGCTATAAATTTCGACTGGCCGTTAAAGCGTTAACGCGATTTTTTCTGAAGATGAGGATATGTCCATTCGTTTTAGCTCTCTAAAGAACACTTAACCCCAAACTTTTATAAAAACCATTACATTCATTTCCGAGTAAAACTAATTTCTATTATATGTTGCGACTGGCCGTTAAAGGGTTAACGCGAATTTTCCTGAAGATGAGGATATGTCCATTTGTTTTTTCTCTCTAAAGAACACTTAATCCCACACTTTTATAAAAATCGTTATATCCATTTCCGAGTAAACCTAATTTCTATTATATGTTGCGACTGGACGTTAAAGGGTTAACGCGAATTTTCCTAAATATGAGTATATGTCCAATTGCTTTATCTCTCTAAAGAACACTTAATCCCAAACGTTTATAAAAATCGTTATATCCATTTCCGAGTAAACCTAATTTCTATTATATGTTGCGACTGGACGTTAAAGGGTTAACGCGAATTTTCCTAAATATGAGTATATGTCCAATCGCTTTATCTCTCTAAAGAATACTTAATCCCAAACTTTTATTAAAATCGTTATATCCATTTCCGAGTAAACCTAATTTCTATTATATGTTGCGACTGGCCGTTAAAAAGTTAACGCGAATTTTCCTAAATATGAGTATATGTCCAATCGCTTTATCTCTCTAAAGAACACTTAATCCCAAACTTTTATAAAAAACGTTATATCCATTTCCGAGTAAACATAATTTCTATTATATGTTGCGACAGGCCGTTAAAGGGTTAACACAAATTTTTCTGAAGATGAGGATATGTCCAAACGTTTTAGTTCTAAAAATAAATAAATAAATAAATAAATAAATAAATAAAAAAGACACTTAACTCCAAACTTTAAACAAAATCGTTATATCCATTTCTGATTAAACTCAATTTCTACTACATGTTGTGATTGGCAGTTAAAGGGTTAACACTAATTTTCTTGATGCTAAGGATGTTCCAATTGTTTTAGGTCTCTAAAAAGCACTTATCCCAAACTATCTTTATAACCATTTCCGAGTAAGCCTAAATTTCTACTCTATACAGTTGGTAACAAAAGTGTCCGACTGCATTGCGATTAGCAATTAAAGGGTTAACTCTAATATCTCAAAAGATAAGGATAAGTCCAATAGTTTTTTCGACCATAAAAACTTCTAACCAGACAGAAATAGTAGACAGAAACGATAAATTTCTTTAAATGTCGTTATTCCATACAAAAAAAAAAAAAAAAAAAAAAAAAGGAAGAAGAAGAAAAGAAAAAGAAAAGAAGAAGAAAAGAGAGAAAGAAAAATGAGTATCTGGAGTTTTTTCATTCATCTTTAGTACATAAATTATTCATAAATTTTATTTGCTAAATTATCAGTGTGTATTCCCGTGTATATTCAGTCGGGGAAAGACATCCACAAGAGAGTAAAATGGCCGTCTTTTCCCGAAAAAAAAAGGCATCACTTTTTCGGCCTCGCTGATCAATCTATGTCTTATTACTATATCTATGAGTAGAACAGATAACAGAGAAATGGAAAAGCGCGCATTAAGACCAGTAAGAGAACATCCAAGAGTCACAACTACAGTGGTGTACAAAATTATAAGACACTTATCTAATTTGACAAACAGTGAAAGAAAAGATTCAGAGCTTAAAAATGTTTTATCAAATACGTCAAAAACATAAATTTATTCTGTTATCACACGTAATTGTTTTACAGAAATGATACTTTTATAGAGTTTAATTAAAAAAAAAAAAAAAAAAAAAACTAAAAATACGATGGACAAAATTATAAGACACCCTAACATTTTAATTAAAACACCTACTTTTTTTCGAAAATAATGTGCAATATGCAAATTTTCTGCACGCTATTATGACGTCCAGCAGTTAACTAAAGCAGACGATAACCGACTTCACACATTTACAAACATGCCACGAGATACAGAATTAAAAGAAAGTGAAATTCGCGAAATTTGGAGATTAAATAGAACTGGTGCTTCATTTAATAATATTTCAAACGTTATTAAACGCTCTAGATGTGCAATTAGAAATGTTTTGAAAAGAGCAATTAATGGATCGGTGATTAAAAGATCTGGACGTACTTCTTGCTTGTCCTCGAGAGACAGACGCCATGTGCTTTTGCTCGCGACACAGAATAAGATGACCACTACAGGCATTAAAAATGCTTTGAAACTGAATTGTTCAAGGAGAACCATTCGCAGGGTGTTGCATAATGCTTCCTATGTGAAATATAAAAAAAATTAAAGAAAAGACCACCGCTTCTAAGCCGACAAGGGAGCGTCTAAACTCCCCTAAACAAACTATGGCCTGGACCTCCAAATGGTACTGTGTGTTATTTTCTGATGAAAAAAAGTTCAACATGGGTGGTCCTTACGGGTTTCAATATTATTGGCATGATTTACGGAAGTCTCCTCATGTACTAATCATAGATATAGTAATAAGATATAGATTGATCAGCGAGGCCGAAAAAGTGATGCCTTTTTTTTTTTCGGGAAAAGACGGCCATTTTACTCTCTTGTGGATGTCTTTCCCCGACTGAATATACACGGGAATACACACAGATAATTTAGCAAATAAAATTTATGAATAATTTATGTACTAAAGATGAATGAAAAAACTCCAGATACCCATTTTTCTTTCTCTCTTTTCTTCTTCTTTTCTTTTTCTTTTCTTCTTCTTCTTTTTTTTTTTTTTTTTTTTTTTTTTTTTTTGTATGGAATAACGACATTTAAAGAAATTTATCGTTTCTGTCTACTATTTCTGTCTGGTTAGAAGTTTTTATGGTCGAAAAAACTATTGAACTTATCCTCATCTTTTGAGATATTAGAGTTAACCCTTTAACTGCCAATCGCAATGCAGTCGGACACTTTTGTTACCAACTGTATAGAGTAGAAATTTATGTTTACTCGGAAATGGTTATAAAGATATTAATAAAAGTTTGGGATAAGTGCTTTTTAGAGACCTAAAACAATTGGAACATCCTTAGCATCAAGAAAATCAGTGTTAACCCTTTAACTGCCAATCGCAACATGTAGTAGAAATTGAGTTTAATCAGAAATGGATATAACGATTTTGTTTAAAGTTTGGAGTTAAGTGTTTTTTTTTTTTTTTTTTTTTTTTTTTTTTAAGAACTAAAACGTTTGGACATATCCTCATCTTCAGAAAAATTTGTGTTAACCCTTTAACGACCTGTCGCAACATATAATAGAAATTAGGTTTACTCGGAAATGGATAACACGATTTTTATAAAAGTTTGGGATTAAGTGTTCTTTTGAGAGATAAAGCGAATGGACATATACTAATATTTAGGAAAATTCCCGTTAACCCATTGACGGCCAGTCGCAACATATAATAGAAATTAGGTTTACTCGGAAATGGATATAACAATTTTAATAAAAGTTTGAGATTAAGTGTTCTTTAGAGAGATAAAGCGATTGGACATATCCTCATCTTCAGGAAAATTCGCGTTAACCCTTTAACTACCAGTCGCAACATATAATAGAAATTATGTTTACTCGGAAATGGATATAACGATTTTTATAAAAGTTTGGGATTAAATGTTCTTTAGAGAGATAAAACAAATGGACATATCCTCATCTTCAGGAAAATTCGCATTAACCCTTTAACGGCCAGTCGCAACATACAATAGAAATTAGTTTTACTCGGAAATGAATGTAATGGTTTTATTAAAAGTTTGGGGTTAAGTGTTCTTTAGAGAGCTAAAACGAATGGACATATCCTCATCTTCAGAAAAAATCGCGTTAACCCTTTAACGGCCAGTCGAAATTTATAGCATTAAATGGGTTTACTCGGAAGTGAATGTGACGATTTTGATTAAATTTTAGGGTTGTGTTTTTTTTTTTTTTTTTTTTTTTTTTTTCTGGGCACAAATCCTCTTAAGTATCCTCCTTACTACAAATGTTCGTGTTTCAGAACTTTCTACCACTGTAGCTCCTCAGATCAGAAGATTATTAACGGTTAAAATAATCATAGTTGCTCTCCAAATCAAACTGATGAGTATAAAATTATCAAACAATGATAAAAATGGGGGAGGGGGCGTATCAAGAAAACGGTGTATGATTGGGCAAAATGGTGATCATATTCGGATTCAGGAGGTCATTTTACATAAGAGTGGGCTGAAATGGTGTCAGATACAATTTTCATGCGGAGCAGTGTTAGGAATACATAATACATAATACAAAGGAATACATAAAAAAATTTCTGGTATTAAGATTACGGAAATCCGTAATAACTTGGCATCTCTCTTTCTATATATATGTATATATATATAGGTAGATAGATAGATAAACAGATAGATATTTGGTGCAAATTAGATTTTTTCTTCGATTCAGAAAAGTTCCTTTATCAACCGGTTAAGAAATACGGCCGAATTTGGGTTAACTCGGAAAGGGATGTAATCATTTTGAAGAAGTCTTTGATTAAGTGTTTCTAGAGGTATAAAACCAATTAGGCATATCCTCATCTCTAGGGCAATTCGCGTCTACTGTTTACCCTTTAATTACCGTTTGGGAAATGTGGCAGAAATTGGGTTTTCTTGAAAATGGGTTTAACGATTTTGATGAAAGCTTGGAGTTAAGTGTTTTTTGGGGTAAAAAAACGATTAGTCTGATCCCCATCTTCATAAAAATCATGGTTTGCTGTTAGACCTTTATTTGTTGGTTACTTGGAATAATATGACAAAAATTGCATATTAACGAGGAAAAATATGGCAAAAATCGGGTTTACTTGGGAATAAATATAATAATTTTGATGAATGTATGGAGTTAAGAAGTGTTTGGGATGAAAAATTAATTAAACTTATCCTCATTTACAGGAAATCTTGCTTTAGCTGTTACCCTTTATTTTCCTGTTGCAAAATATTGCAGAAATTGGGTTTACTCGGAAACACACATAATGAATTTCAAGAAAGTAAGAGTTAAATGATTTACGGATGAAGAATTGGTTTAACTTATCCTCTTTTTCAGGAAAATTTGCATGCGCTGTTAACGTATCATCCGCCGGTTGAAAAACACGACTAAGTACTAAAGTCTAAGTACTTAACATGACAGTATAAGACAAAATTTCATATAAATGTATATAATGTGAGTTATTTGTAACGCATGAATGTAAAATTTATATGAATTATTGATAATAGTAGTAATAAACTTGAAAAAAAAAGTGTGCATGTAGGAGCATTGCTTTCCTCCTGGGAAGGAAGTGCTCTTCCCCCGGGGCCTGTGTAAATTTTCAATGTGGATATTTTAGAAAGAGCTCGTCAATGTTTCTAAAACGAATGGTTGAACCATACATCTGTATTAATTTAAAACGAAGCTACCGATTTCTTTTATTTTTAATGTTATATATAATGTATATATAGTATAGACATATATATATATATATATATACAGTCGAACCTCGTTAACGTGAATTACTTTTAACATGAACTGTTACCAGAATCCCCGTCAAAATGAAGATTACTTTAGTTATATGACGATCAGTTACTGATACTACCAGCATGAACTACTGATAAGATGAACAGATTTTTGATCCTCCTTGAGATTCACGTTAACAAGATTCGACTGTATATCTTTTCATGTCTGCACAAAAATGATTTTTTTCAGCATTTATTATTATACTACTTTAAGAAAAAAATTGTCTGCATTCATCATGGAAAATATCTTTAATAAATTATAACTTAATAAATAATTTGTATTGAATAAATTTGTATAGGATTAAATAGAGAAGAAAGTCTTGTGGTAATACTAGTTATAATATATTAAAACAAGCGGGTTTTACCTCTGCCACTGCTAACTACATTTCAAAGAATTTTGAAAATTCGATATTACTTAGTAATATAAAAACTTAAAAAATATTAAAATTTTAAAAAAAGTATTCCATTAAAAATCAAAACAGTATTTAAACCATAATAATAACAAAGCAACTGATTATAAAGAATCATATTTTTCATAAATTAGTTAAATTTAACTTACTTATGAAAACTTATTCCACTTCCTTTCATAAATTTATTTCTACAATTAAAAGCCGCGCAGTACTTCGTCATTTTCAATATATATCAACCATGTCTTATTACTATATCTATGATATCAACATTCTATTCCATTGTTGTTTTCGAGTTTTATACTCTCTCATCATGGCTGATGCCAAAAACTTTTTCGGCATCAAAAATCTTTGCACGTTAACATGGGGATGATAGATCTATGTATATTACTATATCTATGGTACTAATGAGCCGCCAAATGGGTGGAGGCTCAGTAATGGTTTGGGCTGGTTTTTCGGCTCAAGGGAAAACGGATATTGTTTTTGTGCACTCAAGAATGAATTCCGAAAAGTATAAGAATATCCTTAAAGATCAACTAGCCATATACGGTGAACTTCTTTGTGGCGAAAACTACACTTTCCAGCACGATAACGCGCCGATTCATGCATCACACGAAACAAAAAAGTGGCAATCAGAGCAAAGTATCAATGTTCTCCCGTGATCTTCTCGCTCCCCAGACTTAAATCCCATCGAAAACTTGTGGGGATCTTAGCTCTTGCGGTTTACCGAAATGGGAGGCTGTTTATATGTGTCGAAGACCTAAAGAATGCTATAAAATGTGCTTGGGAAGAACTGTCTTGCGATATTTTGTTAGAATTGATAGATTCGATGCCGAATCGCATCTTTCATGTTATAAAAAATAATGGCGGCTCCACCAAATATTGAATAACTATGTTAGAGGATTTTCTTTTAGACCATTAGTGTCTGCTAATTATGTTGATCACTGTATTTGAAAAAAACCGTTGGTGTCTTATACTTTTGTCCAATATGTTTTTAAGTTTTTTCATTAAATTGTATGAAAATATCATTATTATAAAATAATTATATATGAAAACAGAATAAATTTATGTTTTTGACGTATTTGATAAAACATTTTTAAACTCTGAATCTTTTCTTTCACTATTTGTCAAATTAGATAGGTGTCTTATAATTATGTCCACCACTGTATTTAAGATGAGTAATCTACAATTGGTATTTTATTGAGAACCTAGCAGCCTAGCACAGAAAAAAACGCTTAAACGCTCAACCTTTTCTCTGTTTCAAGAATGGACAGAGAAAAGGTTGAGCACCACGTTTTGTACTGATGAGAGATCTGATTTAACCTACATGCAAACTCCCGATGATTATTAATTTGAAAGCCTAATGGAATGAGTTACAAATCCAATAACACTGGCGTGTTATAAGAGGTATTTGTTGATTTGTAACGCGACTAATGTCAAAGACGACAATGATCTTCACATTTTCTCTTGTGACATTATATGGTTATAATATAATATACCGAACAGTGTTTGAAAGCATTCTGATTCTATGAAATGAATTTTCCCTTAAGTTCTGGTTAAATTATTAACCGCTACTTAAAAACTAAATATATTCTAATCAATAAATGTTTTTCAACAAAGTACTTCTATGAAATAATGAATTATGTTTATCCATATATAATTGAATATCTATTTTTATCTCAACAATAACATTTTTGTATATGCTTTTTTTCAGGCTTGTATGATATAACTAAACTTCATCTTGCTGCTGTTGATAAACGCAAGCGTCTAGGTGACATATTTCGCGAAAAAATTGGATCAATAAATATGGTAGTTTCTTTCAATCCTGATGATATGCAAGTCATTTTCAAACACGAAGGACCCTATCCGTCTAGAGGAGAATTTACTTCGCTAAAAGCCTACAGAGAATCTCGGAAAGACTGGTACACGACAAATGGACTAATGATTTTGTAAGAGGATTATCTTTTGAATATTACTTCTTTCAAAATTCTTTTAAACATTAAAAGAAAACTGCCATCAATATTTTCCAACAATAAGAAGTATCCTATTTAATTACAAAATGTACAGTAAATATACCATTAGCATTTCAGTATGATAATAGTGGTAGTAAAAAAAAGAGAGGAAATATTATTATTTTCTGTGACTGATGTTACCTTCTTCCATGAAATTGTATATAGATAATAAGTAATTGTGGAAGCATATTTCTCTATAGAATAACATTGGTTTTGGCTATCGGCGAGGTTAGATATACACGATAGAAGATCAGTACTAATCTGATGTTTGTCACCTTTAGTTAACGTTGTCATTTTGCTGTGTAATCTGATGACACATTTGGAACTTTTTTTCCCCCTTCAACGCACATCATGTATCATCCACATACCAAATTTGAGGACAATCCCAGGGGTCGATCTAGGTTTTAATTTTTGGGTCCCTTTTTTGTGAAAAACAGAATATTTTTGTGGAATTTTTATTTATTTTTGTGAAATATAAAATATTTTTGTGAAAAAGTAAAATATTGTGTAAAATCTACCGTTTTATAATCACTTTATGTAATGTTTAATATCAAGTTAAGAGAGTTTCGTTGAGCCAAATTAAAACATTAATTAAAAATAATACTGAAAACATGAAAACAATTAATAAAAGGATCATTTTTATAAAACAAAATGTTGTGAAGGGACTCATTTTATAAATTTGACTTTTGTGAAGGATCCCTTTTTATGAATTTGAATTTTGTGAAGGGTCCCTTTTTACTATGCGGAATTTTGTGAAAATGGCCGCAAAAGGGACCCAAATTTTGCCTGGATCAACCCCTGAATCCGCTTGCCATTTTTGCAGCAGTTTTTTGTTTACAGCTGAAGTTTAAGTTGAACCTCACTATGCACAGAAGGTGCTCGCGAAACACTGACATATGTTTATAGTAATTATTGACCTTAGAAAAAAACTAACAAAACATAAATATGCATAGGGTACATAATTTTCCAAACGTTATCAAAAATTTCGATTGCTTCAATTATGAAAAATTACAAAATTTAATCTTTTCACAGACATAATAAAGGAATTTTCTAATGATTAAAAAAAAATTTAAATGCCCTACAGCTAATAAAGTGATATGCACATTTCAAGAACACATCATAAAATGCCCTGAAGGCATGTTATGTATAATACATAGAATATGTTCTATGTTATGTTATACGTTAAAACAAAATAGTGATGCTATTGTAGAGCCTTGACCTTGTTAGTCAAAGTTCCGGGGTTCGACTCCCGGTCCAGGCATTACTTTCACTCAGTCGGAAAAAATAAAATTTCAATAAATATGATTTTCTTCCACAGTTGATTGTGTGATTTTAATTTTAAAAAAAAATGTATTTCTTTCTCCCATTGTTTAATGGTGTTTTCCTTTCCTGCGGCTTATTTCTGTTGAGCTATCATGATAGACCAGAGATGTTTCTGCCTAAAGGTTGTCTGAGTGAGTAATGTTGATCGGTTGTCGGCCTGGATAGCTCAATTGGTAGAGCCTTGAACTTGTCAGTCAAAGTTCCGGGGGTTCGACTCCCGGTCCAGGCATTATTTTCACTCAATCAGAAAAAATAAAATTTCAATAAATAGTGAAGCTATTAATTACAAATTAAATTATAAAGGGATTTACTTATGTTATTTTACTTGTTGTTTGTATACAACCCCTGAAAGCAATCCACCAGCATCGTATGTCCTTATTTCCAAGAGAGAACTTCTGCGGAGGCATTAGAAAGTGATTTAAATATTTATTTCTATGCTATTATACCTCTGGAATTTCTGAAGACACAATACTAAAATTTTTAAATTATTTTTTTAGTATGTGGGACACTATTTACTTATAGGAAATTTTTTGTACCGTAGCCATATAGTTAAAAACTATGAAACTCTTAAAATTGTAATGCATTAATGAACCAGAAAATATCTTTTGTTAATTAAATATATATTTTTAATAAATTTATATTTTATTAGTGTTTTCTAAACAAATTAAAAGATATCCATTACTGGAACAGAAAAGAGATCCATTATTATGGGCTATGTACACCACAGGCGTATTTTAAGTTTCGAGAAAAATAGATTGTTGTATATAAAAATGCAATTTTCACAGTACAGTCATGTACAGAATAAGTTAATTGAAGTATCGAACAATGATTATAACTATAACCTCTTAAATAAGAACAGTATACAAAAATAACCAAAAATTGAAACAGAAATGTTCTTAAAATATAGTTACGATACGTTATTTCATACTTGTATGTTATTTTATACTGGTGCGGTTACCATACGTTATTTCACGCCATCTTAGAGAAACTTATCCATTGAATAAACATAATTCTTTTGTAGCCATATGAAATAGTAGTACAGTAGATATCTGCCAATATAAGTTTTTGAGATTTTGTCTGGCTTTTGGGGGAAATTTTAAGTAGTTTTATAAATATAGAAGGTTTTTGGCATTAATATAAATCTATAAAAAGAAGATTGCAGTAGATGAGATAACTACTGCAACATAGTAATAACGCGGTGTGAAACAACAACACGACTTCCATTACCCACTATTACACACAATATATGCATTTTTTTTTTTTTTTTTTTTAGATAATGTGATCAGAAGGAATAAAATTGACCTAACGAAGTAGAAACCTAAAATTTTTCCGGTAAGAGAAACATGATACACATATATCGACATATAAAACAAAGTTTACATAACAAGTTAAAAAATAAGAAAAAAAAAAAATGGTAGAGTTATTTTTTAAAACACCAATTTTCGAGATCTAAAACTGACCTACATATGCAAGATGACTTTTAATTTTTCTGTTAATAGCCATGTAATACATGAGAACGGATATCTAAAATGGATTTATGTAATAATTTTCAAGAAAATCGTTAGAGCCGTTTTTGAGATACCGACTTTCACTAAAACTTGGTATACTCAATTAGAGACCGGAAAACAATAATTACACACAAAAAGATATTTAAAAGGGAGTTAATATGACGAGTTTGAAAAAAATCCGTACAACCGTTTTGAAACTTGCGAGACCAGAAATTGAGCTGTTTATACAGAACGCCTATCAATTTTCCTGAACTAACCAACTGTATCTCGAAAGGACATCTATTAGAGCGTTTATACAGCAGTTTTGAAGAAAATCGTTACAGCCGTTTTAGAGATACGGATTTACAGTCCCACTTCCGGTTTTCTAATACTCACCAAAATTTGGAAAATTCATCTGTACATCAGACCTGTGTCAATTCTGAAGTTTCGTCGTTCTATCTTTATTAATTTCGGAGATATGGTAGCCAGCAGATTTCGCGCACGCGCGCGCGCACACACACACACACACAAACACAGGCCAATTGCCGAAAAACACTTTTTTGGACTCAGGGAACCTTAAAACGTGTAAATCAAGTGAAAACTCGTTATCGAATTTTTGGACCGAATACAATACTTCCATTACTTACAGTAGTAGGGTAATGGAAGTAAAAATAGGTCTCATATCAAAAATTTAATTCTGTTTAGTATAGAATTTTTACTGTACTCTTCCTGTATTATATCCTTTAACTCTTAAATGACTTTTATTCATAATTTTTTATTACAGACTAAACTTGCTTTTATTTTAGACAGGGAAAAGATTGGCGAGATCTCAGATCAAAAACACAGAAGCATCTGATGAAACCAAAGGCGGTACAGGCTTATCTTAATCCAATGCAAGATGTAGCGAGAGAATTCGTAGATAGAATGTCCAAGATCAGAGATGAAAAAAAGGAAGTACCTAATTTCCTTGACGAACTTTATAAATGGGCTTTAGAATGTAAGTGAATGTATTTTAAAAGTTGCTTTTCATTTCCAATGTGATACTATATGAAACAAGAAAATTCTTTTCTAGCTAGCCTTTAAAAACTCTTTTTTCCTAAATCTGTTCTCTAATCTAATCTCTCTCTCACTCTTTTTCAGATCTTGTAACTGAAAAAATCTTACATGTTAAGATATTTTATAGAATCAATTAATATACTGATTTAAATGTTTTGTAACTTTGATAAAAATTCAATAAGTACGCCAAAATGTTTGAATATATTTTTAGTTTATATTACTGCGTGAATTTATAATAAATTTTCATAATACTTTCTTATATATATTTTCTTACCTAATACTTCCTTATATGCAGCTATAAAAATATACGTATAATATACAACAAATTCTTACGCTAAAATTTCACCATTTTTAAAAGGCAATATTAAACAGTTTTCGCTATTTTAATTAAAGTAGATTTTAAGAGTTCCAACTTGAACAGTCTTCTTGCTTCCCAATGGAATCACTCATAATTTTAGCATGTCATTGTCATTATAATTCAGTACTTTTCTAAAATTGACCCATGCATTGAGTATAAGGTCATCTGCGTATGTAAAATGTTTGAACTTACATTTACAATTTTGTAGCAAATCCATCAACAGTGCAAGCCACGGAAAAGCACCGAGGCAGGAACCTCTGTAAGTATCCTCTGTAGAATGTAGAATCTATATTGTTTATTGAATGTGTCGTCCAATCATACTGTGCTCTCCAATCTGGCAGAAACAAAAAAAAAATATATATATATATAATCTGGTGTGTCACGCACACGACTTTCTCTTACCTTGTAATTTAATACTATAAATACAGGTTGGAGTTTAAGAGGTAAGATAACGAGTATATACTGATATGTAAACCTATGTGAAACAATTCAAATTAGGCTTCGGAAGAGTTTTATATAATAATTAGTTCTGTGTGAGGGGGGCTCAATCCCCCGTTTCATTAATGCACCCACATTTATATAGAATTTAATTCGTTTATTAAAAAATAATTCTGTTTTTAAAAAATAATTTATTAAAATTATTATTTTAACAAATTATTATTTATGATAATGCAGACGATTTCCATATAAGAGATGTAGTAACACTAAATATCCAAAAAAAAGTTGAATTTATTCTCAATATTACAATCTATACTAATATATAAATGCGAAAGTTTGGATGGATGGATGGATGGATGGATGTTTGTTACTCAATCACGCCACAACGGCTAAACGGATCTGGATGAAATTTGGTACAGAGATACAGAATAGTCTGGAATAGAACATAGACTACTATTTATACCGGAAATTTGATTAGATTTTTTAAAATTAATTAAAATACGAAAATAATAAACCGGTAATTGACTTAATATAAGCCATTTAAATTTTTAATTGTTGCCAAAAAAAGTTTACGAGATATTTTTTTTTATTTTTTTATTGTTTTCAACATAAAATGAAATATGCTTTCACGCGGAAAATAATGAATTACTAAATGCTAAATTGGTCGATGAGAAAATGACACTTTATAATTTTAAAATAAAATAGTAATATTACAAATCTAACATATTTATTCTGAATTTTATTTCATAGTATTTTTTAATATGCCTCAACTTCAGATTTTTTATTTCTTTTTAGCACGGATGAAACACGCTTGGGATAAAAGGTAATTCAGCATTATATTAAAGGTATTTTCTTATTGGCAATTCTGGACAAATTTTTAATTTTGATGCTGAAGTAGATCGGACATTTTTAGCCAAGGAAGAAGAAATACGCAAGCGAAGTGATGACGTCACTGGCTGTTCGTGGAAGCAAGAAAAATATTTCCTATGTTAAACACCCATTGGATTTTTTGTAAAAAATTATTAAAAATCGAGGAAATCTATTTCCCGATTTTAATCCCCATATTGAGGTATAGATATATATTAGTTATCGTGTGCATGCGTTAGATTAAATTGTTTTTGCTGTAAAATTGATAAAATTTGTAATTTTAAATTTCAAAATTCTAGGGGGGGGGGTGAAATGGCAAACTTCCACATTCGATTGAAAACATAAATATTTCCTTTCAAAGGATGATATTTACATAATAAATATCCAACTAATATGCTAATTAAAAGGAGAAAGATAAATATTCTATCATAATTTGAAGTCAAATTTGTTTCCAAATGTCTAAATAAAGACTTTATATAAAGTGTCTGATATAAGATACTCATATGTTGCAGCGGAATAGATTTCATATCTGTCATCCTTGGCGGAAAAAAAAAATCACCAAATTATTTGGCGAACATATTTAATTCTTTTCAAAAATCATGGTTATTTTAACAACTTATATTAAGAGAGTAATCAATAATATGAAATAATATTTCGTACAATGCATATTACGAAAATATACATATGGCATGTATATTTTCGTATTACGTTTTTGATCACCAAATACAATAAGCGCCAAGAACGACAGAGTTTTGAAATTTAAAATTAAAATTTTGTCAATTTGACAGCAGAATAACTCAATCTAACACATGCACATGATAACTAGGTATAAGTTCAGTATAACCCCACAGCTTAATTTGGCGATTTTTCTTTGGCGCCGTTTTGAACGATAACGATGTCGTTCTGTACTGTTTGCGATATAATATGGCAGCCTATATGTTGTTAATTTTGGATTTATGATTTTATGTTTTATGATTTAGATTATGATTTTATCATTTATGATTTTTAGATTTATGATTTAGCCATAATCGCCAAATATCGTTGTGGGGTTATACTGAAGTTATTCCGATAACTAATACATATATACATACCCAAATATGTATTTTAAAATCGGATAATAGTACTCTTCGATTTTTAATAATTTTTTACAAAAAATCCAATGGGCGATTAACATAGGAAATCACTTTCTTGCATCCACGGACGGTCAGTGACGTCACACTTCGCTTGCGTATAGGAACAATAATCGCATAAATTATATTTTGGTCTAAAACGGCAACAAAAATTCAAAAGTCGCCAAGGACATTAAGTCTGTACCATGATCAAGTTTACATATTAATAAATTTATTTATTTTTCTATATACCAACTACTATTAACTAAGCATGAAGTATATATAACCACAAAATAATAATAATTGTCTCATGCGATAGAAGTAGCCGATCACAGCATATTGTAATATTATATGTGACTTGAAATTGCTGTCATTCTATGGTTGATCGATTAAATCAAATAAATATAGGAAATAACTTGAGAGCAAATATTATGTACATCACGTATAATGTTGTTCATATGTAACTGGGATTCAGATATAGAAGAGCTACTTCAAAATTTTTGATACTGTCCGTATCGAAACTGTCATATATGATAAGCACCCAAATGGAAGCCCACGGGTAAGCCATTGTCGCAGGCAATAGGGACAGGCACTGGAGATTGCAAAGACGAAAAAGTTGATGCCGAAGGCAGCGGGAACCCAAAGCGAGCTTTTGACCGATTTCAGTTTTTTTTCCCCCATAAAGCTATATAGAAATGAGTTTGCCAGCGAAGCGGGCAAAGCCGTCCAAAATTGTTTAAGAACAAAAATATTATTCAACAATTCGCCGGGAGATGAAAAAAAAAAATCATTTCTTTGTAAAAAAATAAATAAATAAAAATAAAAAAACTTAAAAATTTGAAACTTATAAATATTATATGAATTTCACCACATAATTAAAATTTTAATTCACCAGTCACCAAATTATTATTAGAACCAGATTAATATTGTGCAATAGTGAACTAAAATCATACAAAGAAAGGTTTCGAAATAAAATTTATAATTGACGACCCAGTTTTTATACTTCCGCAACACAGTACTGTTTTAGTACAGGATCCCTATGAACGAATTTTAAATTTTTATCGCCATGTTGACGATAACTTTTTATTTATTTATTTTGGCATTTTATTTTGGCTTTCAATGAGTTACAAATTTTTTGAGTATACTTTGTCAGACTCTGTTTTGCACAGCACCGCAATGATAAGGTTTCATTACATTACATATTATGATCAAACCGTCAGTTCCCACCACGGAGTAATATTAATAGGTCCAATGGGAGAAAGCTACGAAACTGTGATCTAAATTTTTGGTAAATATTGAGGGCGCCACTTGTCATTACTCCCTACCTGGGCGCGGATATAGTGTTGTTTTCAATGGAATTTTCCTGGAGTACATTTAAAATTTTTTAATTTAAGCAATTTAATTTTTTTGTAAGTTCTTAAAACTGCATAATTCAGATGTTTCAAATAAATGCTTCGTTCCTAGTTGTAAAACAGGCTATGATAGTGGTAAGAAGAAAAAAAAAAAGCCCCAGGAGAGAAATAATGTCCGAGTTCGTGTTTTCTGAACCTAAAGTAAATTTATCTTTTTTCTTTACAAAATTTCATCCATTCTCCTTCCTCCCAATTGTCTGTTTTAGCTAGCTTCGGTTCATAAAGATCATCATTTTTTAAAAGCTCTCTTTCAAAGTAAAATTAGCATAAAATCGCTCTTAAAAAAAAACATGTTGCGTAGAATACTCTATTTAATGAAATTTGCTTTCAATCGAAATTTTTTCAGCTAGATATTATTTAAAAAAAAAATAATTAAAACGAGACATTTCCCCATTGAATAACATTACGGAAGCTGGAGAGAAGAAAGTATTGTACGCTGGCGCCATCTGTAAACATTATAAAACAGCATCACAAAATGTCAGCGTTACCTTCTTCTCCTATTAAATATTACTCCGTGGTTCCCACACATACACACCAAAATTTCAAAATTTCCACGTGAACAAAGTCACGGGTAACAGCTAGTTAATAAAATAAGATAAATAAATAACTTTTTTTTTTTTGTTAAAAATTAAAACAAGTCCTTCCTGCTCATTCGGAAGGGTAGGTTGATTTCTTTCTCCTTATCAAGTAGCCGCCATTTTGTTTCAAAATGGCAGCTACAAATTATTAATGGACTTGGTGATAGATAATATACTTGGTGATATGATAAATCCATTTTTTACCATGTTTTTATTAACTTCGATTCTTGTGTGTTTGTTTGTGGGTTTGTGGGTTTGTTTGTGTGTTTGTCAGGGACAAATCTTGCAATCGATTTTTAACTAACTTCCCGACTAGCTAGATATTTGAAATTTTCCGGACAGCTCACAACACGGTGACAATACATTTTTCTAATAATTTTAGTCAACTATTTCAAGTCCCGCTGCCTTCGGCAGCGCTTATATGATTCGACAGAAAATTTATTTAACTAACTTCCCGACTAGCTAGACATTTGAAACTTTCAGAATAGTTCAGAACAGGGAGAAAATGCATTTTCTTAAAACCTTTTGCCAACTGTTTCGGGTTCCCGCTGCCTTCGGCAGCGTTATCAGTACAAAGCTTGCAATCGATTTTTCACTAACTTTCCGACTAGCTAGACATTTGAAATTTTCAGGACAGCTCACAACACGGTGACAATACATTTTTCTAATAATTTTAGTCAACTATTTCAAGTCCCGCTGCCTTCGGCAGCGCTTATATGATTCGACAGAAAATTTATTTAACCAACTTCCCGACTAGCTAGACATTTGAAACTTTCAGAATAGTTCAGAACACGGTGAAAATGCATTTTCTTAAAACCTTTAGCCAACTGTTTCGGGTTCCTGCTGCCTTCGGCAGCGTTACCAGTACGAAGCTTGCAATCGATTTTTCACTAACTTTCCGACTAGCTAGACATTTGAAACTTTTAGGACAGCTCACAACACGGTGACAATACATTTTTCTAATAATTTTAGTCAACTATTTCAGGTCCCGCTGCCTTCGGCAGCGCTTATATAATTCGGCAGAACATTTATTTAACTAACTTCCCGACTAGCTAGACATTTAAAATTTTCAGAATAGTTCAGAACACGGTGAAAATGCATTTTTTAAATACCTATAGCCAACTGTTTCGAGTTCCTGCTGCCTTCGGCAGCGTTATCAGTATAAAGTTTGCAATCGATCTTTCACTAACTTTCCGACTAGCTAGACATTTGAAACTTTTAGGACAGCTCACAACACGATGACAATACATTTTTCTAATAATTTTAGTCAACTATTTCAGGTCCCGCTGCCTTCAGCAGCGCTTATATAATTCGACAGAACATTTATTTAACTAACTTCCCGACTAGCTAGACATTTAAAATTTTCAGAATAGTTCAGAACACGGTGAAAATGCTTTTTTTTAATACCTTTAGCCAACTGTTTCGGGTTCCCGCTGCCTTCGGCAGCGTTACCAGTACAAAGCTTGCAATCGATTTTTCACTAACTTCCCGACTAGCTAGATATTTGAAACTTTCAGGATAGCTCAGAACACGGTGGCAATATATTTTTTTTAATACTTTTAGTCAACTGTTTCAGGTCGCTACTGCCTTCGGCAGCGTTCGTATGATTCAACAAAAAATTCATTTAACTAACTTCCCGATTAGCTAGACATTTGAAACTTTCGGACCAGTTCAGAATACGGTGAAAATGCTTTTTAAAAATATTTTTATCCAATTGCTTCGGGACCCTGCTGCCTTCGGCAGCGTTTCCAGTACAAAGCTTGCAATCAACTTTTAACTAACTTCCCGGCTAGATAGCCATTTGAAACTTTTATAATAGCTCAAAAGACGATAGCCAGGAATTTTTTTAATACTTTTATCCAATTGCTGGGGTTCCGGCTGCCTTCAGTAGCGTTTATATGATTCAACAGAAAATTAAAAAACATGGTTTATAAAAAATTTTTTATCTTATAATTATTCAACTTTGGTTTGAATTGATTAAGTATTTCAAAAGTTACCGTGATAACAAATTTTCAAGTGGCCGCCACTTGGAAACAATATATTGGTGCAAGTTGCACAGCAAACTCGTCCAAGGTATTTAAAGCATAAGTTCACTGTCAAACTTTGGTTTGAATCAGTGCAATGTTTCAAAAGTTATTGTTATAACAAATTTTCAAGCGGCAGTCTAAGTGACTGCAACTTGGAAACAGAAGGGCGAAGCAACTTGTCCAACGAAATCATACAAGATATTTGTATGATAAGTTCAATTATCATACAAGATATTTGTATGATAAGTCCATCTTTAGTTCCAATTATATCAGTATTTCAAAAATTATCGTGATAAGAAATTTTCAAGTGGTACCGTAATTTCAAGTGGCCATCATTTGAAAATTAAAAAAAAGCGGAATGAGATGCCCAGCGAACTTATCTGTGATATATGAATGGTGTACCGTTACTCAAATTTGATGCAAATTGATTTAGTATTACAAAAGTTATCATAATGGCAAATTTTCAAGTGGCTGCCACTTGGAAATAAAATTGCAGATCAAGTTACCAAGCGAACGTATCCAAGATATTTGAACCATAAATTCACTATCGAACTTTTGCTTGAATCAATTTAGTATTTCAAAAGTTATCTTGATAGCACACTTTCAAGTGGCAGCGTGATTTCAAGTCGCCGCAACTTGGAAACAAAAAGTTGGAACAAGTTGCCCAGTGAACGCAACTAAGATAATTATATGATAAGCTCACTGTTCAACTTTGGTTCGAATTGAATCAGAATTTAAAAAGTTATGTTTATAAATTTTCAAGTGGTAACCTAATTTCAAGTTGAATCGCTTAGTTTATAACATCCGCACTTTGTTAAAAATGGCGGATAAAGTTCATTAATAAAGTTCGTTGAGACACTTATATTGTCTATGTATACATCAAAATTCAAATAAATTCAGAATACGCTTTTTACAATTTAAATTTCAAATTTTCAAGTGGTCTCCACTTGAAAGCAAAATGGTGGAGCAACTTGTTTAAGACACTCATCCAAGATATTCATAAGATAAGTTAAGACAATGTCCAAATTTGTTTTGATTTGGAGTATTATTTGGGAAGTTATCGTGATTTTAAATTTACAAGAGGTAGCTTGATTTCAAGTGGCCCCGCTTAACTTAAGATATCCGCCAGTTTATTAAAAATGGCGGATAATGTTCATTAATGAACTTCATTGAGACTTCATTAATAAACTTTATATAATTTATGTATACATCAAAATTCACACAAATTCGGAATGCGCTTTTTACAATCTGAACTTGAAATTTTCAAGTGTCTCCGCTTGAAAACAAAATGGCGGAGCAACTTGGTTTAAAAACTCATCTAAGAGATATATATAAGATAAATCATTGTCCAAATTTGTTCGATTTAGAGTGTTATTTCGGAAGTTATTGTGATTTTAAATTTTCAAGTGGTAGCTTCAAGTGGCCCTGCTTAACTTAAGATATCCGCCACTTTATGAAAAACGGCGGATAAAGTTTATTAACAAGCTTCATTGAGACACTTATATAATCTACTAGCTGTTACCCGCGACTTCTTTCACGTGGAAATTTTGATGTGTATGTGTTGGAACTGAAGGTTTGATCATAATATGTAATGTAATGAAACCTCATACAAAACATCATAAAAAGTATAATCAAAATAGGAATTAGTTTTTATTTATTTATTTTTAATGCCAAAATAAATAAATAAAAAGTTATCGCCAACATGGCGATAAAAATTTAAAATTCGTTCATAGGGATCCTGTACTAAAGCAATACTGCGTTGCGGAAGTATAAAAACTGGGTCGTCAGTTATGAATTTTATTTCGAAACCTTTCTTTGTATGATTTTAGTTCACTATTGCACAATATTAATCTGGTTCTAATAATAATTTGGTGACTGGTGAATTAAAATTTTAATTATGTGGTGAAATTCATATAATATTTATGAATTTTAAATTTTTAAGTTTTTACTTTCCGAACACTATATTCGAATTTGAGATTTTGATGTTTCTATACGTTTCGAGATCCTCCGAGTCCGTTTTTACTATTTTTACGATGATGTATGCATGGGTGTATGTATGTGTGTATGTACGTGTGTGAGTGTCTGTGAGTGAACACGCTAGCGTCTAAACGCTTTGTTTGAATAAGTTGAAAGTTGGTACGTGTATTGTAAGTCACCATTATTATTGCTAAAAGTATTTTATTATTAAAAGCAATTCAAGTTGTAAAAGACAATGTAATGTCAGGGGATGAAAAAGGGAGTGCAAAGGGAGTCTATTGGGGCATAATTTTAATTTATGAATTGCATCAGAGAAGAAAATTTTAAATTGTTTGGGTCTTAGATAACATTATTGTTATTATCATCATTATTGTTTATAAATCCAGAATCTGATATAACATACTTTGTATATCCTTACAGCTGTTGCGTTAGTTGGTTTGGATACGAGGTTAGGATGTTTCGACCAAAATGCATCTAAAAATTCGGATGGACAAAAGATGATAGATTCCGTCCAAACTCAGTTCGAATGCATGAATAAGCTAGAAGGTTTTGCTGGGAATTTACCAATCTGGAAGCTATTCCCGACACCTACGTGGAAAAAATTTACTAAAGCTGGAGATACTTTCACAGAGTAAGTTATTAAAAAATTTTTAAACTTTATTTATTTATTTAATTTTCACATTAGAAAGCAAATCGAAATATGAGTGTGGATAGATAAAACTCAAAATACGTTTGGTGTAATTCGATATCGGTCACAAAAAATTCTAGACTGATTTGAAATTCGGCATGAATATTTTTAAGTTATTTATTTAGTATATTTTAATATTTAGTTTATAATGCTACTCAAAAAGGAATCTGGATACATTGTACAGTATGTATGGAAACTACTGGATGTGTATTTTTGATAAAGTTATACTGGTATTTGGTTAAAAAAAAAAAAAAAAAAAATTATATATTCAACAAGAGACCTCTTTATAAAAACACTCAGTGCATCTATGTATAAGTCTGTATGCACCGCAGTAGCACATGAAAAGCGTCCAACTAACTTGAAATTTCGTTCAAATATTTATTACTTAGATTAATTTAAACTAGTCATAATTTTACCTTAAACAACATCCTTTATAATTTCTGCACAAATATATTTCGAGCATCTCCGTGCTCCTCATCAGTGCCAAGTGCTTGTGGATCGTCAGAGTTGCTTACTTCGTGGTGTCGTGGCTCTCTTCGTTTCGCTTCCTTTGTTTTGAGTGTCTATTGCCACACTGCGGGAATAATGCGAAATATATTTTGCAGAAATTATAAAGGATGTTGTGTAGCAAAGGAAACGAAACGAAGAGAGCCACGACACCCCAAAGTAAGCAACTCTGAAGATCCATAAGCACTTGGCACTGATGATGAGCACGGAGATGCTCGAAATATATTTGTGCAGAAATTATGAAGGATGTTGTGTAACAAAGGAAGCGAAACGAAGAGAGCCACGACACCACGAAGTAAGCAACTCTGAAGATCCACAAGCACTTGGCACTGATGATGAGCACAGAGATGCTCGAAATATATTTGTGCAGAAATTATAAAGGATGTTGTGTAAGGTAAAATTATGACTAGTTAAGATTATAATATTCCTTTTTAAACATTATAATTAATAGATTAATTTAGTTTATATTTGATGGGAAAAATCAGCCATTTTGTTAAAAACAAAATAATAAAGGTACAAAAGGGCATTATTTAAAAGGAAAAAGAATATAAAAATACAAAAGCTGTTTTACTGAAGACTACAAAGCTGTTTTATTACCTTTTAAAAGCCTAAGACAGAAATACAACGTCATATTTATGACCTGCACGTGGAACTCTGAAAGGGGACCACCCGCATTTAAGCCCCACTGGCTACCGCCAAAAAAAGCCCCGGCGAGGTCGTAAAAAAAGGCACCGTAGTAATCTAGAAGCAAGCAGATTGGTCGAAGAAAGGTCCAATCAGAAGATAGACCCAATAAAAAAAATGCAAGGGGAAAACCTCCTCCAAAAATTATAATGAGAGACTTAAAAAATTAAAGGAGAGAAAAGATTCCTTTTTTTAAGAGTCAGAATTCTAAAAAAATTGCCTTCGTGTGTGCAGACGTAATGTGAGGTCCTGCTATCACCAGTGTGGTGCTGCCTAGCCGAAATAATTCATCAAGGATACTTAAAGATGTGCTCCCTGCTAGCCAAAATATTCCTCTTGTGCCTGGACTGTGACATAGCATCTGATAAATCTGGTGAGAATTTCTTACATTTCTCGGTCAGTAATTTTACCGTGCAATGCTGGTAAAGCGCATTTGTTTTCTAGTACTCATCTTTAGCACATTGAGGCAAAATCAAAGATCATTGTTATATCATTTTTATTGTATTGTAAAATTATAGAATAATCAATTTAATTAATATTCAAAATTTGGATGTTTAATAAAGAAATTAATTAAAATTATATGAATCTGATATTATTTGAGAGTAAATTTATTTATTATTAAACATATTGTTTTCCAGGTTAATGTTTGCTTTTAATTAGGATTAATTTTAGGGCATTTCACAACGCGTGCCCGAATATCGAATTGATATTCCAAAATGTACTACCACGAGGATGTCACCTTAGAGCCACGGAAAGGAGGGTAGTCTGATTTTGGTTAATATCCGCCCAACATCTACCCCCTTTGCGGATTTGGTGCCGTGTATTTGGTGACGAATTTGGCACAGTTAACTTTCAAAATTCATCCGCGTTATTTACTAAAATTTAATACATTAAAATTATTAACGTTAAAGGAAAAATAAATAAAGTAAAAATAAAAGATGAGTACAGAGAAAAAAGATTTAAGGAAATATAATTATTTGTACGTATACTAACACTCCACAAATATGTGTATTTTATAATTGGTGTTTTTTATTTAGTTATACATGTGAAATGTGACATGAAAATCAAAGATTAATGTCAAAAATAATTAAATAACGCAATTAATATAGAAAGAAGATATATAGATTATATAGGCTTGTGTGGATAACATAATAAAAACATGTATGTGTATAAGCGTATAATATAAAAAAAAAAATAATAATGATAATAATAAAATTTTAAGATCTTATTTATCTCATGCTGTCATATATATATAAATTTCTTGGGATGTTATAAAGAATAATCACTTCATAAATACAATTTGAAAGTGGTAGAATAATGTGTTTGCAAAAAATTTTAAGAGATTTATAGCAAAATTAACAGAGGTATTATTATAAATTAAAAAATTTTTTCAAGAAATTGCATCTTAAATAAAAGCCTTATATACAGGAGTAACAAATAAGGTGCAAATAAATAAATTGAGTAATTAAGAAAATTGTGAAAATAAATTAACATAATATTTGCAAAAAACAGAAAGTTATTCCTGTATATATGCTAATTGTATATTATGTATATGTATTTTGATTTTATATATATTGTATTTTATTGCATATTTTGGAGGGGTAATCAATTTAATTAAGCAAAAAAAAAAAAAAATTCGCGTATGAGATCCTCTATACCGAGATTGGCAAAAAAGAAAATAAATTACGCGGAAAATAAAGAAATAAAATTAAACGAAATTTCTAAAGAGAGGAATAAACCAATTAAAAAAATGGCAGACAAAATTGTAATAAGTTATGATGCTATCCTGAATAGTCTACCCAACTTTGACGGAAAAAAAAATAATAATATCGTAAACTTTCTAAAAGAATTCGATACGCTAGCTGAGGAAATTAAGTTGCCAGAAAACTTAAGAGTAATATTGTTAAAAGCCAAAATAACGGGCCAGGCAAAAGAAAGCCTAATTAACGACGAAGACACAAATAATATTAACAACTATGCTGACATTAAACAAAGGTTACAAGAATTATTTAAAAGGGAAATCTCTTTTGACATCTCACAAAATGAATTCATGAATTTGAAACAAATACCGACACAATCAATAGAAGAATTCACAAAAATATTCAACAGGGCGGCAAACAACTATTTAAAAGATTCAGGCCATTCAGAAAAAACTGGGGCTAAGCAATTTCTAGACACAATTAAATTGACTAAATTTTTAGAAAGCATAAGGCAAGATATTGCATTAGAAGTTAGAAAAATGGCACCGGACTCGATAGATAAAGCAATTAAATTTGCTAAACAAATCGAAAGCGCTTTTAACGCTTCTAAAATAGAAGAAATTAACACTACTTCCAAAGAGGAAGATAAACTATATGAAATGCTCCTAAACATGACAGTCAGACATAATGAAGAATTAAAAGAAATACAAAAACAATTAAAAGAGAGCAAAGAAATTCAGTTTAAACAGACACAGGTACCAAACACAGAAAGTTGTCATATTTGTAAAAAAAGAAATCACACAACAGAAAACTGCTGGTTTAATGAGACAAATAAAAACGTAACCCAAAATAAACGGAAATATCAAAATAAAGATTTAAGGGGAAATAACTCATATCAAAGTAGGTTCCCAATAACAAACCCTCAAAATTATCAAACTTATCCTCCTGTGAACTATTATTATAATTACCCACCGCCTAATAATTTTCCAAATTATGCTGCACAATCCCAAAACAGTCACCACTTCGAAAATTTTGCTTATCCACAACATTACACAAATCAAAATGGATATAATCAAAACAATAGGGGTGCTAGACCCAAAACAACATACAAAAATCAAGGCTATAAAAACCAGGAAAACTACAAAGGAGGTTTATAAATAAAACAATATATAACAATAATTCAAGCCCATATAAACCTCCAAATTTCGGGCTTAAAACAAAAACTAATACCTACGGAAATTCATACACACAGAAAAAAAATTACAAAAAACATCACAGTAAACAGTATGACACAATAGCCAGTGTAAGCGACGGATCACAACTACCGCTAATTAACGTAAAAATTAAAGACTTAGAGGTAATAACTTTAATTGATTCCGGAGCTAGTTTATCAGTCCTATCACCAGACATTTTCCAAAAATTAAAAGAAGCAAATGTTAAAATAAAATATCTAGCCAGACAAGTAAGGATTCATACGTTAAACAATGAAAATATACCATTCAAAAAATGCGTAAAAATATCCTTTAAGATACAAAACATATTCGCAACTGGAACATTTTACGTTACAACAAGAAACCTAGATAAAAAATACAAGATCATACTTGGATATGATTTTCTAAAGAACAATCACGCAATATTAGATTGTGAACAAAAGGCCTTATACATAAAAAACAAAGAAATACCCTTAGAAGGCACGGACACAGTACGAAAAAGAAATGAAAATGAAATAAATGTCATTTCAGAAATTGTAAATACGCAGACACAGAACTCGCAAAATAATAGTGAAAATACTATGAGCCAACAAAAACCCGCAAAAAATTCAAATAATGACGAAATTCAAAATGATTTCACAGAGAATATAGAGAACAAAAACAATAATACAAATACTCAAAAAATCAAAGAAAAAACAAATAAAAAAAATAAAAAGAGAATTTCGCATAAAAACATGATTATGCCAAAAACGGACAAAAAATATGGCTTAGAACCAGGTGAAACAAAAGTAATTACATTAAAATGTCCACCCAGTTTACAGCCAAACCAAGTAATTTTATTAGAACCCCTAAGGCATAACATTAGGATTAAATATGACCAATCCTTACATCAAATCAATGAGAAAAATACGATACACTTAATGGTTCAAAATGATAGTGAAGAAAAAATAATGATAAACAAAAAAATGAATATTGGAAAAATATGCACAGAATTTGACATAAAATTAAATGGATCAAAAACAGATAACACTCCCAAAGTATATGAAATGAACAATTTAACAATGAGTGAAATTCAAGAATTAAGAAAAAACGAATTCAATTTACAAGATTTTGATCTAGAACACTTAGATCAATCACAAAAAATTAAATTTCAAAATTTACTAAAAGATAATATACAAGCGTTCTCAAAATCATACAAAACTTTGGGACAGACTTCAATAGTGGAGCCCAATTTTAAATTACTCCACGATTATCCAATTTCTACTCGACCTTACAAAATTCCGCAAAGTGTAAGAAAATTTGCACAACAGGAGATAAACAAATTATTGGACGCAAACATAATAGAAAATACTACGTCAAGCTACGCATTTCCGGTTATATTTGTAAAAAAAAAGGCAAACTCAA
Organism: Salticus scenicus; assembly: GCA_963930645.1. Taxonomy (NCBI): domain Eukaryota; kingdom Metazoa; phylum Arthropoda; class Arachnida; order Araneae; family Salticidae; genus Salticus; species Salticus scenicus. The sequence continues at coordinate 322,711,499 of OZ005654.1, forward strand.
AAACTAACGACCCTAATAAAACTTCGTACAGGTGTGCTATAGATTACAGATTGCTAAATAATATTTTACAGGGCGTACCATATCCCATTCCGGATATTAAGTCACTTTTACAAGATATAAGTGGCAAAAAATATTACACAGTGCTGGATTTTCATTCAGCCTTCTTCCAAATAAATTTAAAAAAAGAAGACAGACCAAAATTAGCCTTCATTACTGAATTTGGTAAATTCCAACCTACGCGACTAAATTTTGGTAATAAAATAAGCACATCAGTATTTGCGGAACTAATCGATAAAGTGCTAGGAAAATTTGATCAATATAAAGTACGTTATTTCATTGATGATGTTATAATAGCAGCTGATAGCATCAATGAAATGTTAAACTTATTACAACAAGTACTAAGCACATTAATTAAAGAAAACCTAACAATAGAACCTTCAAAAATGCAAATATGCAAACAAGAAATAGAATTTTTGGGATTTAAAATCAATAAAAATGGTTATGCACCGGCCAATAAAAACATTCAAAAAATTCAAAAATTAGAAAGACCCAAAAACAGAAAAGGCGTAAAATCTTTACTGGGTCTAACAAACTATTTCGCATCACTGATAGACAATTACGCTGAAATAGTAGCACCATTAAATGAATTAACAAGTGAGAAAAGAAAATTTGAATGGACGGAAGATGCCGAAAATGCATTAAAACATATCCAAAAAATTATTCTAAACAGTCCAACTCTCAAACCACCAAATTATGACAAAGAATTTTTTTTAATTACTGATTGCTCAAAAATAGCGACGTCCGCGATTTTATCGCAAGAAATAAATGGCATAATGTACCCTATAGAATTCTATGGAAGAAAATTAAAAGATACTGAACAGCGTTACCCAAGTATTAAGCTGGAATTGCTCGCCATATACGAGAGCATAATCCATTTTAAAAATATTTTAACAGGGAGAAAATTTACGGTAGTGACTGACTCAAAAGCCATCACATATCACTTAAATTTAGAAAAGAATTCAGACATTATAGCCAGATGGTTACTGGAATTGCAATCGTATGATTTCACTGTAGAACATATAGAGGGAAGAATTAACCCTGCCGATTACATATCGCGACATATCAATAACATCACGGAAACAAATTCAACCAACAACTTATTTGAAGTTAATAAAAATTTGACAGACGAAAACATAAAACTTGAACAAATGAAAGATAAAAAAATATCTAAAATAATATCAGACATAAAAAAAGGAAAATCAAATAGAACAACTCGAAAATTTGAATTAACAGAAAAGGAAATATTAATTTTAAAAAGAAGTACAAATGATAATCAAAAAGAATTATTAATTATTCCAGATTCGTTAAAAAACGAAATAATTAAAGAAGCACATAAAACCCATTTTGGAGTTAAAAAAAACCTTGCATTTAATAGGAACGCGTACATACTGGTATGGAATGTACCAAGACGTGAAAAATCATATTGCAAATTGCGTTGAATGCATGAGACACAAACAACACACAATCCCCAAAATTGAAATACAAAAAATGAAAAAAAATTACAAGCCAGGGGAAGTATTACACATAGACCTCATAGGTAAGTTACCTATGACTTTTAAAAAAAACATATTTATAATGGTTATAATTGACTCCTTCTCGCGTTACATGGAGGCAGTGCCACTCAGAAATGCGGAGTCACAAACCATATTAAACGCATTAACAGAATATATAGCCAGATTCGGCATGCCAAGAGAAATACATTTAGACAATGCACAGTACTTTAGAGGCAAAACATTCACAGAATACATGAAACAATTAAATATTAAATTACATTTTAGCTCTATTTATCACGCTTGCTCGAACGGAATTGTAGAAATTTCAAATAAAATAATAAAAAATTCACTAGCCGCCATGACAAAAACAACATTCCAATGGGATGAAAAATTAAATTTTGTGAAATTGCATTATAATGCAACAATACATAGAGCAACAGGCTTTTCTCCCGCGATGATTTTTTTTTTGCTAGAGAAATCAACACACCATTTAATGCATTCTCAGATGCAACAAAAATTACTACTGACAGCTATACAAATAAGCGTCTGCAACACATTCAGAGTGTAAAAGAAGACGCACTAAAAAATCAAATTCAAATCATGAATGAATATAACAAAAATTTAAAATATAAGGACAGAGACATAAAAATTGGACAGACGGTATATATGAAAAGCCTTAGAAGGCCAAATATATTTCAGCCTAAATTTCTTGGACCTTTCCATGTCTTGAAAATACTGCGTAACATGAATATTGTTTTGAAAAACGCTCACGACAATACAGCGAAACCCATTAAGGTGCACATATCTAAACTATATGCACCAAAATATGCAAAATAATACAAAAAAAAAAAAGTGTATATATAGATACAAATTATACATATGAACTATATTACAAAATCAATTATTTTACTATTTACAACCGAGAAAAATAATATGTGTAAATACAATAATTATTCAGTGAAGAATGAGATAGACATGAATTTTCAAAAAAAAAAAAAAAAAAAATTGCAAGACACACAAGGAAAATGTAAAGCAATGCTCAATGTAAATAAACAAATAAATAAATGATAAAATATCAGCAGAACAAACTGGCAGGTAACGCACATTTTTGCGAAACACGTTGATTGTAAATACATAAAATAAAAATATATATATAGATTTTTTTTGTCATAGGGGCAATGTTAATAAGAAAACGTAAATATGTGTACATAGAAACAAAAACCGAAAAGGTGTCTGTATTCATAATGGCAAATGAATAAAATAAATATGTATAGATATAAAATAAATAAAAGTAAATGTGAACGTGACATAAAAAATACACATATGTATATATTTAGATACTTAAATATCTTTATTCATGCATCTCATAAAAGAAAATAAAACAAATAAAATAAAATAAAATAAAATAAATAAAAATAAAAAACAGACAAACGAAACTAGCACAAATGAGAAATAGTAAGGCAGGAAAGAAAACTCATGCAAAAGAGAAGGAGCGTGCAGATCAAAATGTAAACAGAGAGGTTACTCGTTTACAAGAGAGTTACCATGACAACGAAAAAAGAGCAGAATGAAAACGACAGGACAGGTTAGGAGAAGAAGGAAAATATCACGAAAGGGAAAAAAAATACTTACTAATCCCAGGACGGACTTCGAGGTAAAGGAGCATGGCAGAAGGGTGACGATAAAACGCTTGAGAATACAGGAAAGTAGTAGCCGCATTTCTGCAAAAGAAACGAATTATGACTCAAGATATCAAGTGAAACGTAAAATATGGAAATTAAAACATTCACAACCATTCACACTTTAGAAAGATTAAATAATATTTTACTTGCAGAACTATATAATGGTTGTAATATTAGTAAAAGGCGCATCATTTCACACTTAAACAAAGATGCATATATTTCCTCTAATAAGTTAACAAAAAAAAAAAAAAAAAGCAAAAGCGGAGGATTAAGATTCATTATAGCTATACACTATATATATAAATATATTAAAAAAAAAAAAAAAAAGCAAAAAAAGCGGAGGATTAAGATTCATTATAGCTATACAGTATAGATATAAATGTATTAAAAAAAAAAAAAAAAAAAAAAAAAAAAACCTTAATAGCTTAGGATTACAATTCATTAGATTTATATACAAAAAAAAAAAAGAAAAAACCCGTCACTGTAAAAATATTAATCTCTAACACTCGCACACACATATGCACGTAAATAAAAGTAATAAAATAACGCAAAATTACCATTAATACAGAATGGTCTAAAAAAAAAAAAAAAAAAAAAAAAAAAAAAGAAGGTAAATTAAATGCAGATTAGGTACAGGTAAACGAATAATTAATAGATAACCTATATTTTATAATAAAAACACTTTTACATAGCCTACCTTAGATCAGGGTTCAGAACACAGCCAAGATGAGGTGGCCCTTTGGTCGGGCGCAGGCGTCTTCTGCCAAGGGGGGTCGACCCACACTCGATACTCTGGCGTACCCTGCCAAAACAAAAGTCAAGACTGGACAGAATTTTATCAAAGCAAAACAAAAATAAAATAAAATAAAATAAAATAAAACACAACATTCAATGGGTTAAAAAATCCACAATACAATGGAATCAATATACGCAAATTATGAGCAGATCTGCATTTATTATTCACACATAGTAAAAAAAAAAAAAAAAAAAAAAAAAGTAACAGTAATAAATAAACACATGAATATACACAGAAATATACACAAACAATCTTCTACATTATTCTACGCTCACGATTCCTAATCAAATATGCGAGAATTACGCAGCGCTAGGAAGCAAAAAAAAAAAAAACGGAGTCCGAAAAATACAGAAAAATCATGCAAAAATCAAGCAGCAGCGGAAGGAACGTAAGATAATAGAAAATAAAGCAAGGCGAACGCAAGTTAGATAAAATAATACCAAATTATATAAAATAAACAAACAAGAAATAAACCTGCAATGAAAATACATTAATAAGAGCTGAAAGAAAAAGCAGATGCATATTAATAATAACGCTGCAAACAGAATACATAAAAAAAAAAAAAAAAAAAAAAAAAATGCAATATAGCTCACGCTTATCCAAGTCAATGATGGCGTCAGTGTAGATCAGATATATATATTGCGAGGGGCATTCAAAATTCCACGAAGCACACACATGAAACAAAAAAATAACAAAAGGGATTTATTAAAGGATAATGGATAGCACAATCACCTAACTCAAACATAGGTGAAGCAACAAAGCTTAAGCAAAGCAATAAAATATACAGATAATAAAATTAAACTCACTTGTAAAAAAGTAAACAAATTTCTAATCCGATAAACGCGTGTGTCTCTGCGCTTCTCTCGAGTAAGTAACAGAAGAATCTTATCTCAGCTCTCCCCCCTAAAGAAAACGATTATAACAGGATGTACTAATCATTAGCGCTGGTCAGTTCCCACGACATAGTGACGCAGGCGAAAGAGGGTTTGTCACCCCCCATTACAAAACTGCAAAACAGCTCTCGGAAGTTAAAATTAATATTTCAAATAAAGCGAGGGACTTTTCAAAAAAAAAAAAAAAAAAAAAAAAAAAAAAAAGAATACTGCCTTACTTAATGGTAATAAAGACATACTACCAAAACGATTAAATACATTCATGATATCATGTAATATACAAAATTTTTTTTATTATTGGTACTATACACTGAAAGTAATGAATGATATGTATATAGAATGAATGCATACATTTGTAGAATTTTGCTAACAAAAAAAAAAGTACTATTATATGTGAATTTAATGTATTGCATATGTTTTTATAAATGATATATAAAAATGAGTGTTGGTATACGGTATAAATAATTATAATTATTGAATTAAAATGCAAAGTAATAATAATAATCTTTAGCATATGATATACTGACCGAGTGAAGTAATACTATACAATGTGTCACAAAAAAATTATAAACTGAATAAAATTTACAAACTGTTGGCACAAGCATCGGCTAAATGCAACGACAGACCATAAAACTGTCTATCACAAATTGATGGTCACAAATAAAACTAGTTCAACAATCAAATATTGGACCATTTACAGATCTGGATCAATTAATAATAAGGTTGAAATGCATGATCACCAATTAATAATCAGTATTGAACATTATAGTATGAACAATCAGCAATTAATATTAAACTGAACTTCATGAACAATCAACAATCAAGTGTTGAACTGTATATTCATTAATCATTATGCACATATATAAACGGAACTATTAGTGTGGAACTCTAATGTGCACAAGAACTCTAATGTGCACTAAAAAAAGTTTAGCATGAATATGTATAAAAAATTTTTACTGACCAAAAACACACCAGATTACTACGACAACTAAAGGACTCATAATGTATTGAGATAAAGAAACTGTCTCAAACTTATTCGACAGGGGGATAGGCTGATGGGAAAAATCAGCCATTTTGTTAAAAACAAAATAATAAAGGTACAAAAGGGCATTATTTAAAAGGAAAAAGAATATAAAAATACAAAAGCTGTTTTACTGAAGACTACAAAGCTGTTTTATTACCTTTTAAAAGCCTAAGACAGAAATACAACGTCATATTTATGACCTGCACGTGGAACTCTGAAAGGGGACCACCCGCATTTAAGCCCCACTGGCTACCGCCAAAAAAAGCCCCGGCGAGGTCGTAAAAAAAGGCACCGTAGTAATCTAGAAGCAAGCAGATTGGTCGAAGAAAGGTCCAATCAGAAGATAGACCCAATAAAAAAAATGCAAGGGGAAAACCTCCTCCAAAAATTATAATACCTCCTCCAAAAATTATAATGAGAGACTTAAAAAATTAAAGGAGAGAAAAGATTCCTTTTTTTAAGAGTCAGAATTCTAAAAAAATTGCCTTCGTGTGTGCAGACGTAATGTGAGGTCCTGCTATCACCAGTGTGGTGCTGCCTAGCCGAAATAATTCATCAAGGATACTTAAAGATGTGCTCCCTGCTAGCCAAAATATTCCTCTTGTGCCTGGACTGTGACATAGCATCTGATAAATCTGGTGAGAATTTCTTACATTTCTCGGTCAGTAATTTTACCGTGCAATGCTGGTAAAGCGCATTTGTTTTCTAGTACTCATCTTTAGCACATTGAGGCAAAATCAAAGATCATTGTTATATCATTTTTATTGTATTGTAAAATTATAGAATAATCAATTTAATTAATATTCAAAATTTGGATGTTTAATAAAGAAATTAATTAAAATTATATGAATCTGATATTATTTGAGAGTAAATTTATTTATTATTAAACATATTGTTTTCCAGGTTAATGTTTGCTTTTAATTAGGATTAATTTTAGGGCATTTCACAACGCGTGCCCGAATATCGAATTGATATTCCAAAATGTACTACCACGAGGATGTCACCTTAGAGCCACGGAAAGGAGGGTAGTCTGATTTTGGTTAATATCCGCCCAACAATATTTTTAAATGTATATAGTTTTTGTAGCTCGTGTTTTAGGATTACACAAATTTTTTTATACATTATTGTCTACAGATGTGTGACGATGTTTTCAGTCGTACAGTGGAAGTAAACTCAGAAATTTTAACTAGCCAGAAAAGAGGCACCACATTATGAAAATTCAGGAATTTTATTTTTAAAAGATATTTGTATATATACTAAAATATAAGCATACAAAGTCTTATTAGGAACATCTCATATTGTTTTTAAGAGTTTTCCCAGAAATTGCCGGAGTGAGAGAGAGGGCGAACTAGCATAAGCCCAATGAATGATTCCTTTGTTTTAGTGTTAATTCGATAGAACATTTTTTAAACTGAATGACGGTTGAGAAATGTAGCCCAAACTCTTAGCATGTCAGGCTCGACAAGGCAAAAACTGTCCAATGCCAGAAATTCTATCAATATGTCATTAAAAAATGGAAATGATTAAGAAAGCACAACTAATGACATTTTATTTACGCAGATGAAGCAGTAAATAAAATTAGTGTATTGAAGCTCCCATCTACTTTTGAAATATTAGAAGAAAAAGAACAAATTGTGAATTTAATAAATCCAGATATATGTGCAGAAAAATTATTAGGAGTTTTCCTTATTAATTGAAGAAATTAATATTAAAAATGAGATTATCACATTACCTGAATTAAATTTAATAATTTGAGTGAGGGAATTTAATTGAAACTTTTCAATAGATTATTTTTTTTTTATTTAAAAGAGAAAACATTGAATTATTAAAGATTTAAATTAATAATTCGAAACAACTATATGTTACCTTATAATTATTTCACAAGACGGTATTTCTTTTAACATTTTAATATATATACACTGCTTTCAGCATAATGAAATTAAGATTTGTTATGAAAATTCTTAAAATCATAACTTTCGTGAGAAATTTTGTTAATAAAATTAACAATTGGTTGACGGAACTATACAAAACTATTCCTTTACCTTATGTATAATGCATTATAATTATTATATGTTTATTTGGTGGCTGCTTTACATCCATATTTAGTAAGAAAAACTAATATTCAACGAAGGTATCCTTTCTTTTAACACTTAAAATTTTTAGTGTCGGTCTGCATATATGTGCATACCTACCAACATTCTAATTAATATTCCGTAGTATTGTTAATACCTGTCCTTTTTTTTTTCATAATAGATAGCAGTCTTATTTCAAAGTATTTTTCTTAAATAGATTTGGAAAAATTGCTCAAAAAAAAAAAAAAAAATCTGGAGCGACTTTACTTGACTTTCCGAACATTAGGTAATTAACGGTTGCATAAATAAAATAAAGTAAGATTAGTCGTTAAATAAACAAAAATGATAATGATAATAGACTGTTTGAGTATTTTCTTCCATTGTTTAATTTTACATATTGCACTTCAAATAGTTTGAGCCCATACATCATAATGATAACGAATTTTTCGTTGTGTCCCTGTAAAAATCTCTAATTCACCAAAATTTATACAATTCATTCAACAGTGACATATAACATGTGTATAAATTTTTAGCTCAATGGAATAAAGAGTTTCACTATCGCACTTTAAAAAATTTGATCCCATAGGACAAAATGATAAAGAATTTTTCTTTGTGTCCCTGTAAAAAAAAAAACTATGAGTCCTAGATTCACCAAAAGTCAATAGGGTTCGGGCTATGGTGACCTATAATATATGTACCAACTTTAGCTCATTCGAACAAAGAGTGTGCGTGCTATCATGTTCACTCACAAATATATCTACATACATACACACATATACACAAACATATACATCATAGTAAAAATAGTTAAAATGAACTCAGAGAACCTCAAAACATATAGAAACACCAAAATCTCAAAGTCGGATTTTTGACATAATTACAATACTTTTCTTACTTATGCATGTTCGAAAAGTAAATAAAGTGGTGTAAATCTAAAAATAAAAGGGCTATTCCATACTAACAATTGTATGGAATATTAATTAAAATATTGGCAGGTATGTATGTGCCGCGACAGCAGTCACAAAATCATCTGATTAATTGAAAATTGGTAAAAATATTTATGAATTCCATTGGATTAGTTGCATATAAGGTTTTGATACTTCTGATAGCTAAATCCATGCACTACTATTTAAACTTTTAAATATCATACGAAAAACAATTTATTTCTCCCTCTATTTTATTTGCATATTTTTGAAATAGTCATCGAATCACTTCAAACAATAATAGCTTGTAATGAAAGAAATGTAGATTAATTATTATGCATGGAAACTGCTAATGTTTACTTACAGGCAAGAAAACATACATGTGAGCATAAATTATTGAATTCATTTCAGAATACTGTTGCAAAATGAGGAAGAGGAGGGGGTGGGGGTTCTTCCTCGGAAATAAATCGGCTTTTTGGGAGAAAAATTTCATAAATTTCTGAGAATTTTGAAAAATTTGCTCAGTTTTGAAATAATTTGAAGCATGAACGTGATTTTATAAATGTTAATGATTTCATATTCGGCATTTTTAAAAGTAGAATAAAGTAATATATCGAATATAAAATAGATATTTATTGAAACATTGCGGCTTTTTGAATAAGAAAAAAAAAAATCATTGCAATTAAGATGACAATTTTAGTTAAATAAACTTTTAGACTTTTCTGATCAAGATACATTACTTTAACCTTAAATAATATTTTAAGTTTAAAACAGTGGATACATAATTTACGAGTAAATTATTTGATTTGCAGGAAAACATTAAAATAATACTTATAATAATAACAAAAAATAAATAATAATAATAATGGAGGGAAAAGCTAAATTTAAATAAGTTTTCCCAATTCATTTCTCTTTCAAAATAGTTGGCATAGGTGGACTCTGCTCAGTTCCCCATCATATGTATGTTCTCAAAAATTTCTTGTACAGGACATATTATATTCATGTTAAGAAAAATGAATTTTACCAAACGCTTGGCACAGTGACAGAACGAAATCCTCACCTAATAGGCTACCCACCATTCAGTTCGATATATTTATTCTAATCTATTAATTTATTTTATTGGGATCAATTTCGTAGTTTATTTTTCATGCTAATATTTCCAATGCAACAATCCCAAAAATGCATATTTATATGAAATATCGCAACATTTTGCTATGTTGATAAAATCTTAAATTTCGAATAACTTACGAAATTTTCCCATTAGAATATTTGTAGTCAGTCATGTTCATTCAAGTACCATAAATGTTATTTTGAAATTGTCTGATATATTTATGATCCTCAAAATGGACGTTTGTGCTCGATTTTGCCTTATTCTGCCATTTTAAGGAAATCGTAAATTCCAAATAACTTACGAATTTTTTAAATTGGAAAATTCATACTCTATGGTATTCATGTCAGTATCTTACATAATATTTCAAAAGTGGTTTGACATCTTTATGATGAAAATATCCCTCAAGATTTGACGTTTGTGTAAAATTTTGCCCTATTCTATTGAGATAAGAAATTCGTGAATTTCCAATAACTTACGAAATTTTTATATTGGAAAATTCATAGTCATCAATATTCATGCCAGTGTCCTAAATAATATTTCAAAAGTAGTCTGACATCTTTACGATGAAAATATCTCTCAAAATTGACATTTATGTGAAATTTTGCCCTATACTGCCATGTTAAGAAATTCTTAATTTCCAATAACTTGCGAAATTTTCAAAGAAGCATATTTATAGTTACTGATGTTCATTCCGGCATCAAAACTGATATTTTAAAACTGGTCTGACAATTTTACAGTAAAAAGTTTCTATTTAATGCACGTTTAAGTGAATTTTTGTCCTATTCTCCCATGTTAAGAAAATCGTAAATTTCTAATAACTTACGAAGTTTTTAAAATCGAATGTTGCAAATAAATAGGGTTCTTGCCATTGTCGAAAGTAACATTTTAAAACTGATCTGACCTCTCTGCGACAATTTGTTCTTGAGATATCGTGTACACAGACTAACAAACTAACGGACTGTCACACTAACAGACTAACACACTAACAGACTAACAGACACCCTACAGACAGACACCATAAAATTTTTCTCATTTTCAGATTCCTCACACCTGAAAACGTGTAAAAAAGAGAAAAAACCGAAGTCGAAAATTTTCACGATTACCTAAGTTCCCCATACCTATAGTATGATGGGGAACTAAAATATATTTAGAAGTGTTAATGATTGCAATGAACAGAATCAAGAAAACCTGGAAATTAGATTGTTCCTGCATTTAAAACTGGTTTATACACTACTCATTGACATTTTAACTATTATGTTCAACTAGCAGGCTTTGCTGGTCACTATATTTAAAGGAAACCATTTTCTATATAGCTTTATGAAAAAAATAAAAGAAAAAAATATTGAAATCGCTCAAGAGCTCGCTTTGGGTTCCCGCTGCCTTCGGCAGCGACTTGTTCGTCCTCGCGGTCTCCGGTGCCTGCGACAATGGCTTACCCGTGGGCTTCCATTTAGGTGCTTATCATATATGACAGTTTCGATACGGACAGTATCGAAAAATTTGAAGTAGCTCTTTTATATCTGAATCCCAGTTACATATGAACAACATTATACGTGATGTACATAATATTTGCTCTCAAGTTATTTCCTATATTTACTTGATTTAATGGATCAACCATAGAATGACAGCAATTTCAAGCCGCATATAATATTACAATATGCTATGATCAGCTACTTCTATCGCATGAGACAATTATTATTATTATTATTTTGTGGTTATATATATGCTTAGTTAATAATATTTTAGTTCTTAAACAATTTTGGACGGCTTTGCCTGCTTCGCTGGCAAACTCTTTTCCATATAGCTTTATGAAAAAAATAAAGAAAAAAAACTGAAATCGGTCAAAAGCTCGCTTTGGGTTCCCGCTGCCTTCGGCAGCAACTTGTTCGTCCTTACAATCTCCGGTGCCTGTCCCTATTGCCTGCGACAATGGCTTACCCGTGGGCTTCCATTTGGGTGCTTATCATATATGACAGTTTCGATACGGACAGTATCAAAAATTTTGAAGTAGCCGTTTTATATTTGAATCCTAGTTACATATGAACAAGACTATACGATGTACATAATATTTGCTTTCACATTATCTGCTGTATTTATTTGATTTAATCGATCAACCATAAAATGGCAGCAGTTTCAAGCCAAATATAATATTACGATATGCTATGATCGGCTACGTCTATAGCATGAGACAATTATTATTATTATTATTTGTGTTATATATACTTCATACTTAGTTAATAGTAGTTGATATATAGAAAAATAAATATATTAATTAATATGTAAACATGATCATGGTGCAGCCTTAACATAGCTCCCCTTGGCGTTTTTTGAATTTTTGTTGCCGTTTTAGACCAAAATATAATTTATGCAATTATTGTTCCTGTTTCTTTCTTTCTTTTCTTTTCTTTTTTCTTTTTTTTCAATATTTTATAATTTAGTTATATTTTTGATGTGCTAATTGGCTTTAAATGGCTGTCTTTGGCGAAAAATGTCCAATCTACTTCAGCATCAAAATTTAAAAAATTGTCCAGAATTATCAATAAGTACCTTTAATATAATGCTGGATTAGCTTTTATGCCAAGCGTGATTTATCCATGAAAAAAAAAAAAAATCTAAAGTTGAGGTATATAAAAAAAATGCTATGAAATAAAATTCAGAAGAAACATGCTAGATTTGTATTATTACTATTTTATTTTAAAATTATAAAGTCGTCATTTTCTCATTCACCAATTTAACATTTAGTATTTTTTTTATTTTTCGCGTGAAAGCATATTTCATTTTATGTTGAAAAAAAAAATAATAATAATAATAATAATACCTCGTAAATTTTATTGGCAACAATTAAAAATTTAAATGTCTTATATTAAGGCAATTACAAGTTTATTATTCTCATATTTTAATTAATTTTAAAAAACCTAATCAAATTTCCGGTATAAATAGTAGCCTATGTTCTATTCCAGACTATTATCTATCTCTATACCAAATTTCATTCAGACTCGTTTAGTCGTTGTGGCATGATTGAGTAACAAACATTCATCCAAACTTTCGCATTTATAATATTAGTATAGATCTGTTAAACCGAACTTCCATTTTAAAAGTGACTGAATTTGTTTACCTTCAAAATTCTCAATGTTCTCTAAAGTTCAAGGTTTAATCCCCAAATTTCTTAACTTTATTCTTGACTTTCAAAAATTGCTGGTGTTTTGCAACACAACTTCAGAATTCCATGAAACGAAAACAAAATAATGCACTCACACATTTTATGTTTTATTGACAAGCATATTTCAAGCACATTTGTGTCACATTTCCAATAAGTTCTACATGAGCTCCAGTTGATGCACGTAAAATATTGAGTCTGTACCGAAATTAACTCCAGTAGTTGCAAAACACCTCAGGCTTTATTCCTCCAATAACCTCAATAATTCTTTTTAGATTATCAATATCGTGAGTATTTGTTGCGTACTCCCTGTCTTTGACAAACCCATGGTGACAAGAATTTAAAGGTTTAATTTTGAACAATAGCAAGGAAGTCGGGCCCCCTCGATCATTCCATCGTTGGAGAAAACTTCTCTCAAGTAGTCTACAATGGTGCCCAATATGGTGGTGCCCTATCTCGTTGTAAGTAAACTTATGGCTGATGATGTTTCATCTGATATTTTGCAGAGTAACACTTGACATATCGAGATTCATGCAACTTGTTACTATACGCTCATAGCAGAAAAATGTCCTTATTGCTTCATTCATGGGTAATCCACACCATGGCAATTATGACGGCCCCACACTCACACATGGCAATTATGGTGGTTTACATGGAACTGTAAACATGAAATGCTGCTTCATCCGAGTAGATGCTTTTCAATAAGAAAGAATTGTCTCTGTCAATTTTGTTGAGAAAACAAAAATGGAGTCAAAACACATTGATTTATAGTTAGTAGATTATGCAGTAACTGCGCTTTTTATGTGTGCAGTTTCTAGCACTTATGTAAAACTTTCGTGAGTGCTTATTGTATATCCTCAGTTGCAAATTCACACGATGAATTGGTTTAGTCGAGCTTCTCCTGGAAAAGCTTCCCTCGCTTGATCAACAATGTTATCAAAGACCAAAGGTCTTCTAGCACCTATCCCATACAGGTTTTTCAATTGAAATTCACCCTTTTGCAAACCAAATTCACTCTTTTGCAAATCAAATTCCAGTCGCTTTTCGACGATTAAAGTCATTTTCATTGGTTTAAGATCAGGAGAATGCATTGGCAGAGCAACAGTCGAATATATTCTGCATCAAGGAAAGTCTGGACAATACAGACAACTTGTGGTCGTGCATTGTCCTGCTTAAATATTGTGCTTCAGAGGCCTTGAATATCAAGCGGAGCAATGGGCCTTAACTCGTCAGAAATGTAATGGCGGGTATTCAGAGTGGCGGGAATGAAAACAACAGTTGATTGAGACATGTATCCAATGGTACCGCATACCATCACTCCAGGTAGTGATCCAATATCCAGCTACCAAAATTTTGATTACCCTCAAAACTGCATCACTGATATGGGCGCCTTTAATGTGTGATCAGCGATGAACCTGGACACAGGAATGGTGTGAAGTCACTTTTCAGACAAATCACAATCCTGTTCACATCAAGATTGCCTCATCCATATTTAACAGCATTATGAATAATGCACATTATCAGCTGGGATTCGATATCGTCGCACTGTCCATGAGCTGCAGTGATGGTATGGGGTCCCACTGGATACACGTCTCAATTACTTCTTGTTCACATTTGCGGCACTCTGAGTAGCGGCCATTAAATTTCTGGTGAGTTAAGGCTGCCCCTCTGCTCTATATTCTAGGCTTTCGTAGTACAACATTTAAGCAGGATAATGCACGACCGCAAGTTGTGTGTGTTGTCCAGACCTTCCTTGATAGAGAATGTGTTCAACCATTGCTCCGGCCAGCACGTTCTCCTGATCTTGCACCAATGAAAATGTCTCTTTAATCGCTGGAAAGCGAGTGACCTGCCACCACTTGCCAATAACTACAGTCCATGAACTGTGGCATCCTTTTGAAGCTTCATGAAGTGCTGTACCCGAATATGTCATCCAATCGCAGTTCGATTCAATGCCTAGGCAAATAAGTAGTTATTACTATAGGAAATCACATCTCATAAAGAGATATTTAAAACCACGTGTGATTGTATAAATTAGTTAAAAATTACACTTTAAAACTCTTACACATTTTCATTAAAAATATATACTTTAATTAAAATCATTTAAAAAAATTTACAAATGTAATTAGTCGAAGATTTTCGCCCAGCTTATCTGGGCATCATCAGGACATATTAAAACAAAAGTTTGATAAATGCAGCGCGACACATTTCATTATATATCATACAGCGACATTACAGTTACAGTTCAAGTTTCGATCAGTCAGTCTATAAATCATAAGTTATAAAATATTTGAAGCCCTTCAGGGTCACCATGGACCAAACCAAAGTCTGGAAAAACTTGTGTATAGTTGATGCTCTACAGGAATATCATGGAGCAACTCAAACCAGAGCTGATGAGGATCCTACATAGAACGACACTGGGATGGATCTAGAGAGGCATATTAGCAGAAACAGGATGGATAACGGAGTGAACCAAAAGATAGTCTGGAGCTACAATACTGAGGTGGATTGGTGGTTTTTAGGATAATCTGGAGTCACATTGAAAACTTGAATAACTAAAAAACTTTTGGAGCGTCAGGACTAGCAGGAACATTATGAGGAAGTCAATACTGCATTTACTAGGACACAATACTGAAGTAGGTTGGTACTTTTTAGGGTAATCTGGAGCCATGTTGAAAACTTGAATAACTGAAAAAGCTTTTTGGAAAGGCGAAAGGCAGGACTAGCAGGAACATTACCAGGAAATTCAGAGTCGTTGATAGCTTTGGTTGTTTTAATCTGCCGAGAAATATAGTCCACTGAAAAGAGATTCAAATTAGATATGTGGTTGTATTAGGAAATTCCATATTTTTGGTAAAAAAGCAGCATCTTTAGTATTAATTGAATTATTGTATTTTATAATGTTGACAGCTTCTGAAACTATTAATTCTGAAATACTTGGCGGGGATGAGATGATTGTTGCTTCATCTCATAGGAATATAGCTGAGTTATCGTAAAGAAAGTTAACCAAGGCAGAGCTTCTCCCTTCCTTGACATTAAGTATATGTTCTTGAATTCTTTTGTTTAAGTTTCTTTTTGTTTGACCGATACAGTAAAAGATTTCATTATTTAGTTCTATTGGAATTTTGTAAACTCCCCCAGTGGGCCTAGTTTGATCGCGATCGTTTATACTTAAATGTTTAATGGTTAAAGGAAAACTGAAAGGGATAATAATATTGAATTTACGAGAAATATAATGTTTAAAATCATTAAATTCATTGCAGAAAGGAAGAGTATTAGTAAATTTAATTTTAGAGGCTAATGAAGAAGTACTACTTTTTGGAGAAGAATTAAGGTTATTTCTGATTTTGTTGATGATTTTAATTATAGTGGGTTTTTTATAGCCGGCATCAGTACCTATTTGCAGAATTTTGTTCAATTGCTTGTTTTCACTGAATTGAAAAGAAGTGTATTTAAGGGCTAAAGAAATGTAGGAGTTGAAAAACGCATATTTAAAATTAGTTGGATGAGCAGAAGAAGCAGGAATCGGGAGGGGTACAAAAGAATTTTTGTAGTATACATCAAACTAAATAACAGAATTATTTTTATTGCGATGAATAGAGAGATCTAAAAAAGGTAAGGTTTGGTTTATTTCACATTCGTAAGCATCGTTTAATTCATCGCAATAAAAATAATTCTGTTATTTGGTTTGATGTATACTACAAAAATTCTTTTGTACCCCTCAAAATTCCATGGTGACCCTGAAGGGCTTCAAATATTTTATAACTTATGATTTATAGACTGACTGATCGAAACTTGAACTGTAACTGTAATATAGCTGTATGATTTATAATGAAATGTGTCATGCTGCACTTATCAAACTTTTGTTTTAATATGTTTTGATGATGCCCAGATGAGCTGGGTGAAAAGCTTTGACTAATTATGTTTGTAAATTTTTTGAAATGATTTTAATTAAAGTATATATTTTTAATGAAAATGTTTACGTGTTTTAAAGTGTAATTTTTAACTAATTTGTAGTTATTACTCCCAGAGGTCACGGCTTTATGTACTGTTTTCTCAGGATATATTACTCAAAACTTCCTGAAAATTTAATCAATTGCTCTTATTACTATAATGTATGTGCCCAATAAATATCATTGTTATATTCACATTCCTTCTTGGTGTTGCAATTTTCACAAACATGAGTATATATATATGCTATGGTAAAAGTGATTAATCCAGTGATTATGTACAATTACCGGTGATTATGCAGAATACAAACTAAATTTGGGTAATGTGATAAATTATTCAATATGTATCACATTTACCGGTTATTTTATAAAATCCCCAACTCGTAATGGGGAAAGTAATAAATTCTGATTCATGAAGTTTGAGATGAAGCAAAAAACGTGCATAATACTAGCTGCTTCAGTACAAAATTTTGCCTGTTTTGCAGATTCATGCATTTTGAGATAGGGAATTCAGTGATGTTTTTCTTTTCATGTACGCGAAGTGTACAGATGTGCGTAATACTGGCTGCTGCAGTACAAAATTTTGCACATTTTTCAGATTCATGCATTTTGAGATAGGGGTATCCAGTGATGTTTTTTTGGTTTTCATGAATACGAAGCATACACACGTGCGTAATACTGGCTGCTGCAGTGCAAAATTTTCCATATTTTTTAACTTCATGCATTTTGAGATAGGGGTGTTTAATGATGAATTAGAAGAACATCATGATGACTTAGAATAAAACTTACAATAACATTTCAATTTAAAAATTTAAATAAAAGTGGCCCTTTTGTACTTTACTTTCAGCAGATATTTTAAAACAGATATATTAGATAATAGCATAAGTTATATAATCTCAAAATGCATAAATCTGAAAAATAGGCAAAATTTTAATTACTTAAATAAATACTTTAATTACTTTAATAAAATTTTACTGCAGCAGCCAGTATTATGCACATCTCTATGCTTCGTGTACATGAAAACAACAAAAAAAAAAAAAATACTGAATACTCCTACTTTAAAATGCATGAATCAGAATTTATTACATTCCCCATTATGAGTTGGGGATTATATAATCTAACCGGTAAATTTGATTAATTTATCACATTTACCAAGTTTATTGGGGATTATGCATAATCACCAGTAATTATACATAATCATAATCCCCAATTTATTACATTTACCGTAACACACACACATATATATATTATATTTTAAGAATAATACGTTGATAAACTATATCTGAAATCTAATACGTGTAAAAAAAAAATATTCATTCCAGAACCTTCAGCAAGCTCAATTCCAAAATAGAATAATTTCATTTCTATTTAATTAATAGTAATGCATCATATTCTCCAATGCTGAACCCTATCAAATATGTATTTTAAAAAATCAAGTTTTGTGCAAGAAATGTGTTAGCAGATCGATTAAATCGGCAAAATTTCATAGATGTAATTAATAACTCTGTTTGAATTGTTATATGTCTGCAGATTGTTATAATTATTATATGAATATGTATGTTAAGTTACACAGCTGCAGCTGCTGGAGAACCGTAAAAGACTAGATTATGTATATGTACTAGTGTAGTGTTATACTATATGTACATTACAACTAAGTTTACACATAAATAAATGGTTCTCCGTAAATTATTACTATTATGGAATTATATGCACACAGTTTTCATACATACTTTCATCTCCATACGTAATTATGTAATTGTATGAATTAAAATAAATTTTTTGATTTATTACTAACAAACTTAACACACATTGATTTTTTTGTAGACATTTTACATGTAAATTATAACAAAAGCACAAAATTATTATCATTTTCTGAAAAGAATTAAAAGTGCATAAAAGTGTGAGAAAGGGAAAATGATTAACTGAAAATTGAAAGAATGTGATAATCATAATCTTTCTTTTCTAGAATAGCTTTCAAGTACATCAACCGTTCTGTGGAAGGTCTAAAGAAGAATGTTGAGGGTGATGAAAAAGAAATGACACTTTTGCAGGCTATGTTAATAACAAAAGAACTTGATTTATCAGGTGCTATGGTGACCGTCGCAGATATGTTGACTGCCGGTATAGACACGGTAAAATTACTTTAATACATTATTTTTATTATTATTATACGATGACTTTAAAAAAAAACTGAATTTTGAATTTTCGGCAGAGTTGTATGCAAAAATGGTACAATTTTCAGTATATTTTATCCCATGTATAGCCATGTAAAATTAATTGTAATTTTAATAAAACTTTGTTTAAGCACTAGTCAATTATATTTTGAAGAAGTGTGCAAAATTTCATTGTAATTGGTGCATTAGTTTTGGAGAAATCATGTCCAATGTTTTTCAGTAGGAGGGTTTCCCAAAGGGGGAGCCCTCCTCTGCGTGGAGGATTAAAATTGTGATGATATGTCTCCGGACCACCCTTAAGCAGGGGTAGAAATTAAGAAAATCAAGTCATTGGCCGGCAGGGCTAGT
Source organism: Salticus scenicus (assembly GCA_963930645.1). NCBI lineage: Eukaryota > Metazoa > Arthropoda > Arachnida > Araneae > Salticidae > Salticus > Salticus scenicus. Next base: position 322,731,182 of record OZ005654.1, read on the forward strand.
AATTTTAAGATTTTAACAAGTCCATATATTTTTAAAAATTTGTAAAATCTTAATAATTGTCATATAAATAAAGATGATCATTATTTTTTTATTAATAAAAATTGTAAAAATATAATACAATTAATTACAATTAATTATAAAAACTGTAATTAAAAAAATACAAATGAAGTCTTATATAAATCAAAAATTTATGCTTTGATAAACAATATAAATGTCATATATTTACCCTAAAGTATTATATTAAGTATTAAAAGTTTTAAAAAGGTTATTAAAGTGAAATTAAATGAAAACTTACAGAGAATAGGTGATATTGATAATTCTAATGAAGTATTAAACTTACTATTGTTACAATATACTATTCTATGACAGATTTACAGGCAGTTTTAGAGAAAAGTAAAAAATAACAATACTAAAAAGCTTCACTGGTCCAGCAGACCACTAGAATTTGTATTTTGCTGGTCTGTTGAATATTTTCATGGTCCCAGACCATTGGACCATTGTTAATTTTGAGCCCTCCTTAAGGGTAAACCCCAGACCGTCGCTAATTGTCCATAGTGTAGCACTAGTGCAATGTAAAACTTGCTCAACCGCAATCCATTTGAAATACGAGGACTTATGCAGGCATGGTGGTCCAGTCAGTAGGGTGTTGTCTTCTGTATCCTCAGGTCTCAGGTTCAAATTTTGAGGCGAGCATGGATGTTTGTGATACACCAAAAATTCATAGATCATACTGCACTCTGTTTCTATTACTGTGAACTGGTGTTATATGGATCATTTGAGATAAACGTCATAATAACTATAAATCTCAAACTTTTCAAATAAAAAATAAATATGATGGCTTACTCCTCTATGTCCTCATATAAGTCCAAAATCTTTTGATCTGTTTTTTTTTTTTTGTTTTTTTGTTACTTCTGAAGTTTCATATATATTATTTGTTTACTTCAACCTCATTTCTAAGCTTTTCATTTATAAAAGTTTATAAATAAATAAATCTTTATTTTATCTCCTTACATTATATGAAATAGTAAATTCATAAGTAGTTAAAGTAATAACATTAATTTTAATAAAATTTAATGTATGATATTGATTGTATGCTTGCTAAATTAAATAAGGTGCTTAAAAGGTTAATTTAGAAGTGATGAAAATAATTATATGCAGAGTGATTTTTGCTTAACCCTTTCCTAGTGCTATCTCTTTTACATTGTTTTATTTCACACTATTTTAAAAAGAGTGTTTTTGTCTTTTTTTTCTCTTTTAAATCACAGACTTCTCATTCAGTTGGATTCCTTCTGTATCAGTTGGCTCGAAATCCAGATAAACAAGAATTGCTTCGCGAAGAAATCATCAGATTGTTGCCGAGGGATGAAGATAGGATAACACCTAGTGTATTTAATGAAATGAAATACTTAAAAGCTTGTATGAAAGAATCTTCAAGGTTTGAAGGAAATTTTTCTTCTTTCTTCAGTTATGTTTTCTCTCTCTATCTCTCTTTCTCTTAAAAGTAAATTGTATTGACTGAATGGCTAAAAAATATCAATATATATATTTTTTTATTATTATTGTTTTTTTGCTAGGTGTTATTGATAACACCTAGTGTATTATAAAAGAACCTTCAAGGTTTGAAGGAAATTTTTCTTCTTTCTTCAGTTATGTTTTCTCTCTCTCTCTTAAAAGTAAACTGTACTGATTAAACAGCTAACAAATATCATTTTTTTTTTTTTTTTTTTTTTTTTTTTGCAAGCAAAATATGTACAGATGAAGGACAAAAGAATGCAATACTTGACGACCTATAAGCACCTTATTTTACAACACTGTAAGCGTAAAGAACATGTTATACCATATATATTTCAGTGAAAATTTTGTCTCAAATGCAAAAAGATACTGATAACAAGTTAAACACAAAAATGCTCGAGTAGAAGTAAGTCTCTGTAAAAATTTTTTTAAATGCATTATAGTTGTAAGTATATAGCATGAGATTTTTAATTATCTATATTCATTTGTAGTCATTAGCACGTATATTCATGGCAATATATAAGTTTATTTTAAAAAGTTTTGAAAGTTTTTTTTTTTTTTTTTAAATATGCAAGGTTTTTCACATTAATGAAATGTCATTTTTAGAAAATTTTGCATAGATACTACATAGACATAACATACTGTAATCGGAACATAAAGATATTAAATATCTGATGGAATTTAAGTATTTTTACTAAATAATTTATAACTATAGGCAAAGATTTTTTTTTTTTTTTTCAAAGAAAGCTTTACATTTCCGTGAGCATCCATGCTTTTGACATCAAAAGAAAACAGACAATTAAAATAAACCAGATAATCACATGCTACAGCTATGACAAATTTCAAGTAATTTTTTACATAGTGTTCCTGAACATGAAATTTTCTTTCTTTCTTTCTTTTTCTTTTTTTTTTTTTTATTTTATTTGTTACCGGTCCCCTTTTTTCCTTTGGGACAAAACATTTGCTAAAATATATGTGGTGTAACATGTTCTTTATATTCATGAAGGTCCAAGAGAATCTGTCTATTTTTTTAGGTGTTCGACAATGCATCTGGATTCAAAAGTATTCGTATTTTGTTGCTCATCTGAATATATATGTACATAACATGTTTTTTACGTAACAAATGTTCTTTGCATTCACGAAAGTCCAAGAGAATCCATCTGATACTTTCTTTTTTTAGATATTTGACAAAGCATCTAAATTCAAAAGTATTCTCATTTTATCACTCATCTGTATGTATATATTGTTATAAGTTTTGTTGCACCGTATGCATTGCCATCAGCTTTTCCATTATATTTAAATTCCAATCGAAATATTTCAACTGAAGAAGCATAATCAGAATAATATGTAAGATTCATACAGTTTTAATTAAATTTTTTATTTTAATTGATAAAACTTTTATTGATTTTATACAAGCACTTAAATATTTTAAAGCAAGTTTTGATTCAATATTTTTTTCTATTTATTTCATTATGTTTTACTAGCAACTGACTTTAATTTGAAAGATCACTGATACTGAAAATTGTCACTCATATGCAAATTTTTCCTATAATAAATACATTTGCTTCTTTGTGAATCATTAAGATGCCAAAATCTTTATGTTTTGGCTTATCTTTTCATGTACACATGCCACACAGGATGAACTACAGTAACATGTTTAGTCAAATAAGATTTTATAAATGTATTTCAGTTAAACATATTATTATAGCAAAACCTGAAAATTTGAAAGTAGTATAATTTTCTCTCACTAAATTAAAGGACTGGTGTACAATCAATATTTAAACTTGAAAACTTCTTCACATGCCATAAAATTAAAGAAAGCACTACTGTTTTTGAAAAGTTGTGGTCTTTTGTCTTCAGGTGCAAAATACATGCTATTGCCTCGGAGGCAAAGGCAAGGCTGAAAAGTTGCAAAAGCTACTTGCTTTTGTCTCCAAGGAAGTAGAACGTAATTTGCAGTTGATGAAGAAAGGCCACGTCCTTTTGAAACCAGTAGTGCTTTCTTTAATTTTATGGTATATAAAGAAGTTTTCAAGTTTAAATAATATTCTCTTATTTAATATAATAATCTCTTGCAATATAAGAAACAGTTTTTTTTTTTTTTTTTTTTTTTTTTTTTTTTTTTTATGAATTTTTAAAATACAGTATTTTTATATTCCAATGTATTTAAGTTGTTGCTGAGACACAAAATAAATCATGTTGACATATCTAGATAAGTTAAATGTTCAATGGCATTGATTTAAATTGGATGTAAGTATGATGACTAAACTCAAAAACTAAATTGTGTTTATTCTTTAATTTCACTCTTAAACCAAATTACAAACAATACCTTTTTTTTTTTTTTTTTTTTTTTTTCTTCCTTTTACAGATTACACCCCATTGTAGGTGGAGCTGCTAGATCCTTAGATCATGATGTTGTCTTTTCGGGGTACAGAGTTCCTGCCGGAGTAAGATTATTAAATTATAAGTTTAACACTCTTTTAAAAAAATTACATTTTGTAAATTATTTCTAATTATATATCATTTTCAAAATGAATGCCATGTTGATTACAGATATTACTTGAGAATGACTTTCCTTTACTTTTTATCATACTGTTTAATAAATTTTTATGAAGTCAAGCCAATTTATTTTGTAAAATGCTTCGAAAAACTAGTGCTAAATGATAAACAATAAACACTTTGTTCAGAAAGACCTTAAACTAAACTAAATAAATAATATAATGTGGTAAACATACAACTTTTACTGACTCCATATAGATATAGACATATTAAAATTTAAAATGCAAGAGATTGTGCATTTGAACATTATCAAATTCCTTTAAAAAATATTATAGTTTCAGAAACAGTTTTATTTCATATTAATTTCTGTGGATGGAGTGAGGAGCACCCCTATTTGAATATTGCAGCAACATTTATAAAATAATTACTTGTATCATTATATTAAAAAAAATATTTGAAATTATCAGAGTATTGTCATTACATCACATGTCCATGCTTTAAAGCTTAATCCATTAATTTTGCATTGTTATATTATCTATAAATTATATATGGACCAAACATTATGCATAAATATGACATAGTAAGAAAATGAAAATTTACAAGGCACGCCTTGAAATGTATTTTGAGTAACTTCCAACCATAGTACTAAAGAGAACAGAAACTAAAAAAAAAAAAAAAGAGAGAGAGAGAGAAAAGAATAGTCAGAGAAAGTAAAAAAAAAGAAATGAAATGAAATGAAAGAAAAAGAGCGATACAATCATTTTGTGTCAAAATATTAAACACGCTTTTGATCAAAAATATCTGTTTCTCAAAGGGAGAAAAAAAAAATTACATAGGTACAAGTTTGAAAGAGTTCATAATTTATGAAATGGTGAACTGTTATTAAATTAACCATTTCTTAATGTAACTGATTTTCTTTCTTTTTTTTTTTTAACTTACTGGTTCGTTATTTAATTTTGAATACTTTAAATGCTATAAAAATTTATTTTGAAATATGAAATACATAAAGCTGAAAGTTTGCCAATGTATCTGTTTGTATCTTTGTTTCCCTATAAAGTTACACTATTAGCTACGAAAATTGGTACACTTATTAATCAGAACAAAATTTAGCTAACACCATATTTCTTAGTTTAATCAGATAATTGGTTCAAAAGATGTTAAATTAAAAACCCATTTAACTATAAAATTATTTAAAAAAAAAAAAAAAATGCCAAAAATAAATAAATAAAAAAAACTGCGCAATAATTTTTTTCTACACATAAAAGAAAATATATTTATTTATTACACGTGATTTTTTTTTTTTTTTTTTTTAATTTGTGTGTGTGTGGGGGGGGGGGGGGGTTGTAATTTTATTATTTACATGTAAGTAAATACAATAAAGCACCCTTTATGTCTTTCAAGGGACTGGCGAAAAAGGGCATATAAATAAAAAGACGTATAATCAAAATTTTAAAAAATTAAATTTTAATTACAACAAAATTAATAGCACTGAAACAAAATGCATATTAAAATACTACCTAATAAAGACTTTAAGGTAGCAACTAGTACATTACTTTATAGAAGAATTTATATTTGAAGATGGTATAACAGTTAAATTACAAAAAGATTTAAATTGTAAAACAATTTTTTATAAAAGTGAGAAAAACCATACCATTAATGCACGACTTGAGTACTAGTTTATACATCTCATATTTTGAGTATTAATTATATACATTGCGTATCTTTAATAATAAGTATGATACGATTTATATCAATACAGGTACTTATTTAATTACATTAAAAACATTTAATATCAGTCTAATGTGCTGATTGTCTGTGAGTATTAAATATCGCATTGTAAAATGAATTGAATTCATTAAATGTTTTTTCATTTCTGTTTTCAGCAACAAAATAAGTTCAAAGTTTTTCAAAGCAGTCCATTATGGCTTTAAAAGAAACTATAATAACTTCTTCATATTTTATATCATCACTTAAATGTGCATCAGACAATCTGTTTTTAATTAGTTCATCAATTGGGAATAATTCTGAAGTCATATCTCAATTCTCAAAGTTATTAAATTTGTTACTTAGAACAGAAAATAATGACTGGTTCAAAAATTTTGCTATTTTTATTGCATATTTCTTTTTATGTCAAAAAAAAAAAAAAAAAAAAAAACATGAATTTTTTTTTTTTTTTTTTTTTTTTTTTTACATTTAAAATGTTTATTTGTGGTTTTACTCAGTTAAGTTCCCACAGTGAGTTCAATATTTTATAATTAGGATTTTATTTAGATAGTACATGTAGTAATTCACTTCACCGTTTTCTTTTTATTCCATTAAATTTTTCTCTAAATTTTAACGTTTAAATAATTTTGATATTAAAACTCAATGGTCACATAACTGACTAAATTCTGTTTTTTTTCTATGCTTAATATTTATGCATAAATAAAAAATTTAATGCCTTCAAAAATGCATCTTTCTGATGTAAAGACTTCTGCTGCAAAAAGAACTGCATCACAAAGAAAATTACAAAGAGAACAATAGTAAGAAATTGTTCAACAACCACAGGTCAGATTAATTCAAAGAGAAATTCAGGAACAATTAAAAGCACGATGCCTTACTAAGTGTCAGAGCTGCTAGAAGATGAAAAAAAAAAATGTCAAACAGCGATAATTATAAGTATTGTGCAGATGCTCAATGGATAGTAGCTAGAAGACAAGTATAAACTAAATAATATGCACAAGCCTTGCATCAGGAAAATGCTGTAAGTCAAACTGTTAAAAGTCAAGGAAAAACTACTATAGAATAGCAAAGTGCAGATGATCAACTGATAGCAGCTAGAAGACAAGAAGAATGTGAAGAATAGGCACTAGCCAGGCCATCAGACACATACTGAAAGGTAAGCTGCACACAGAAGCTGATAAATGAATATAAGCTATGTATCGTGCAATGCTCAATGGTTGCAGACTCAAAAACAAAAAGAAATGGAACAGAAATGTCATTTAAGAATCCAGTTGACAGAAAAAAGGCTGCTGGGGCTAGGTCAAGAGAATACGGTGGATGGCCACAACGGGAATGCAGTGTTTTGCTAAATAGCTAGCTGCATACAAGGAGTGATGCGTGAGCTGCCGAATTGTCATGATGCAACATCCAACTCTGGTTTTCCCACAATTCAGGCCTCTTCCTAGGCACAGCATCCCTCATGTGCACTAGGATTCCCTGATAGACTTCTTTGTTTACCATCTGACCACATGGCACAAATTCATGATGGATAATGCCTTTGTAGTCAAAAAACACAACCAACATCACCTTGATCTTTGACCGACTCATGCATGCTTTTTTGGACGAGGTGACCCTTTGCATTTGAAATGTCTCTGTGAAAATTTTGCCAAGTTTGGAGCAGAATTTCACACATACACACGTTGTTCTTCAAGCTCCTTCATTGTTACTTTGTCACTAATCCAACGAGAAGTCTGTACACCAGTGGCGTATTCTCTGGGTATGCTAGGCATGCGCCGCATACCTGCTAAAAACTGTCTAAACTTCAAACATATTTTGATTAAAAAAAGAAAGAAAGAATAATAATTTAACAGCTAATTTTATTAATCACTCGCTACCATCCATCCATTAGCCGTCATTTAATTTTCGAAAACTATTCTGAAAGAAAATGCCTTCTGTTACAGAAGATAATTCTTGGAAAACGTCGTTTCCTGACCGGTTACTCCGTAAGGCATGCTACTTTTCTAAAGCATACCCTTCGATAGGGAATTTTTGTTGTGTGAGGAAATATTCATTGCACTAATTTTCCCACACAAGGGGATTTCCGCTCTTTAAAGGATCCAAGTAATGCTATTCATCGAGAGCATGTCCTGTAGTTTTCCCGTACTGCTAAAGTATTAGGGATTTTCATTTTCTTATCTTCCGTAAAAGTCAGTGAGAACTAGTTTTTCCATTTTGTCCATCTACTCAAAGACAAGAATGACTGAATAGATTGACGATGCTGTCAGTTCAAAAATACTATTATTGATAAAGTAAAATTTAATGCTTTATTTTACAATGATGTAATAAAAAAAAAAAAAAAAAATTACAAAAAACCTTTTAACAAAGAGAAAAAACTGAATTTATTTATAAATGATCATTCAACAATAAAATGAAATTTGCATAAATTTCTGAAAAAATATCTGTTATTTTATGAGACAGGAAAGTTACTGCTTTTTTTTTTTTTTAACCTAAACAACTCATACCAAACGAAAACTTCCGAAAGAAATAAAATTATGATCAAAATTTTACTTATGTTGTCTCTCTACATGAGTAAAGAGAATTGTCTGTCTCTCCCTGTGGGTCTGCGTGCACTCTGGAGAGTTTCACAAATAAAAATTTAGATACCATTATTTTAATATAGTATTTTTTTTAAACAGGTAAAATGAATATCAACGATTCATGAAGTGAAAATTTTCAATATAAAAATAGTGGTATCAAAATTTCCTTTTGTAAGAACTTGGCTCTGAAGCTAAGGCCTTTGATTACAGAGCTACAAAATGTGACAAATGTATAGCTTGGATACTGCAAATGCGCACTTCATCGAGATTTTTTCTTTTTTTTTTTTTTTGAATCAGAATACCTCCTCCCCCCGCCCCCATCTCCTCAAATTTTTCCTTTTCCTAAATTTTATTCAAATTGCCTGGTTTTTATTTTTAATCGTCTCCATTCTTTAGCAATGGTTACTAGCTTATTACAGTTACTACATAGCAACGCTTTCTCTGTCTGGTGATGCCTTTTAAAAAGCGAAGCTGTCGACAGATTTTTATTTTAATTGAACAAAATAAGATATTTTATTTCAATAGTTGCCTCTTCAAAACCATTTTTTATTTGGAAAATTAAAAATTTCTTTGAAAGGGAAAAACGTTTATCATTTTTTAATTTTTTTTTTCTTTTGGTATCAAATGTCAATATAATAAAAATAATTAAACTTATTACATTTTTAACTTTATTAAAAGGTTCAACAATTAAGTTCATGTATAAGAACTATTTGTGGTCCGAGTTAAAGCGCTATCACAAGCAATGGGGACCCGGATCCGACATTGGAAGAAAGTCACTGCCATATTTTGCGTGACTTTAATGAATTTATATATAGATGTATAAAGTGATGTATAAAAAATTAGTGATTCAATTTCTTTGAAAATTCATTTTTATGTAGTAACCAGTGAAGCATGCAAAGCCTACTGGTTCTTTAATAAATTATAATAAGTGGCATTTAAATAAATGCTGTCAAGATAAATTCGATAAAATACGTGTGTAAAATTATATTTATGGTTTGAAGAAATTGGAAATTTACGTTCTTAAATTATAAGAAATGATAACGAATTTAGAAGTAGTGCTCCTTCCACAGTTGGCTTCAGAGCATGCCCAGTTTCAAATATCACGCTACGCCACTGCTGTACACGTGCTTACTTCAGCGGCTGTAATTGCTAATTGTCCGAGCGACATGAGGCAAATGGCAGTTTGTTGTCTAAACCTGCCACTAGGTGCGCTCAGTAGCCACAGCGTGCTCTCTCTGCTGGTTGGCACACTATTTCAAAAGTTCGGTTTCTTTTTGAACACACCTCGTATATTAATTATGTGAATTGATTTAGAGGATCAGCTTCGTTGCCTTTAACTTTTTAATTTGTACGATTATATACATTAAACAGGTACATATTTACAATGAAGCAATGTTACATTCATAATAGGTTATACATAAAATTATTAATTGCAGGCTTCATTAAATTTCATTGGCATCTCATGACCTTCTGCCAAACATTTTTTCGGAGCGGAGATGCATAAGTAGTGCGCATGTGCTAATATTAAGCTTTTACTTCTTTCATTAAGTATGTAATCACATGGTATAACACTGAAAACAGAGTTTCAACATATAAATTTTATTTTTGTAAAATGAAATTTTGCAAAAAAGTTATTTCTATAAAGTGGATTTTAGTAAATATGTTCTTTTTATGAAGAGGTTCATTTTATGAGGAAGCCCTTCTTATAAAATATAATTTTTTGAAGGGGCAGTTCAATAACCTCATTTGCCTTGATCGATTCTATAATTTGTTAAAATACATTCATGTTTAAAAAAAAATTAAGAAATAAAAACTTCTTTGAATACTTAAAATAACTTTATTTAAATTAAATTTTTAAAAAACATACAACCTTTATTCTTCATGTTGATTCGCCGACTAATGGGGTGCCCCAGCTTTTTCACCGGTGGAACGGCGTTCGAACTTTCACACCGTTCTGCCGGTGTAAAAGCTGGGACACCCCATGCGAAACTAGTCGGCAAATCAACATGAAGAATAAATGTTGTATGTTTTTTAAAAATTTAATTTAAATAGTTTTACTTCATGGTTTAGTTTATTAGCAAAACTTTATTTATTTATTTTCAGACACTTTTAGTCTATGCTTCTCAAGCTGTTTATTTGGATGAGAAATATTTTCCAAATCCCAATCAATTTCTTCCTAAACGATGGCTGACTAAAGACGATAAAATGCATCCATTTTCTTACGTACCTTTTGGTATTGGACCAAGAAGTTGCATTGGCAGAAGGCTCGCCGAGCAAGAAATTATCTGTCTCATCTCAGAAGTAAATTTTTTTATGTTATTATTACAGTCGAACCTCGCTAACATGAACACTGTTAACGTGAATTACTTTTAACATGAGCAATTTCCACAATCCCTGTCAAAATGAAGATTAGTTTCGTTATATGAAGATTAGTTACTGATAGCATGAACTACTGATAACATGAACAAAATTTTTATTCCCTTTCAGATTTACGTTAAAGAGGTTTGACTGTATTATTATTATTTTTTTTTTATTTGTTCTAGGATTCAAAATTCCATTTATTCAAAAGCCTGTTTTGTTTCTTCAGCATATTAAGTGCAATGACATACATTTGTACATCATTTACTGTTCCATTTTAAATACCAGGATGTATATATGCACATTCTCATGCAAGTCCAGAATACAATTATATGATAATTAAATTTTTGGCATCGCTAATTGCTATTATGATTTAGCTTTTATTCACCTATTAATGATGGCAGTTTTCAAACCTCACAGAGCATATATTAGATTAGATTTCATACTTTTATCTACATAAATTTGCTTTACTGTAGTGTAACAATAGTTTGAAAAACTTTTGAACTTTATATATGTATTCTACTATTATTTCGTACCATATTTCGGTGCTTTTCATTCATATGAATAAATAAATAAATATTTAGTTAGTCTCATAACATTTTATAAAATTAAATAATTCACATGTAATTAAAAACAACTATTTAAAGCATTTTTGAGGAAATGTTATATATCTAGTACATACTTAATTGAATGTCGTGCTTAAAGGGTTAATATATATATTCATAGAATAAAACCGAATTCACTGTTTAAAATTTTTTGTTCCTGTTTTTCTATAGATAAGCTACACCTTGTGCTAATTATGTTGAAAGCTGCTTTATAATCTATACTTAATGTATGATTTTAATCTTTTTGTTTCAGATTCTGAGAAGATTTAAAGTAGAATATCATCATGAAGATATTGGCATGTCTACAAGACTCGTCAACACGCCAGATAAGCCTTTATGTTACAATTTTCTCGAACGGTAGTCTAACATATGGAAGAAAGTTGGCTGTAGTCAATTTGAATAAGTTATTCCTTAATGGTGTATTAGTTTATAAAGAAAAGAATTCAATAAAAACATCATACTAAAGCTAATATGAATATAAATAACTGTTCATCCAAGAAAATTCCACATTTTATAAAAGGAAATATATTAGAAAAGAATTTTACTACAATAAAAGCAAACTGTAGATAATTTAAATAATTATCCATAGTTATTCATCCAATGATACAGCACATTTTATGAAGAAAATAATTTTATTTTAACAGCATCCTACTGTAGTTAATTTAAATAATTATTAATTCATTAAAATAATTATTTATCTAAGAATATTGCATACCTTATAAGAAAAGTTCTTACATAATTAAAAAACATCATGATGTAGTTAATTTATATTTGTTCATAATTATACTTCTAAAAATATTGTATATTTTGTAAAGTAAATAATTTTGCTTCAATAAAAATCATCATTTAAATTAAAGTTTTCATTTATTAAAATAAAATAAAATTACAAAAATTATTTATGGAGAAACATATTTTAAAATCAAAAAATAACAAGGAAGATAAAAACATATGGTAGACATTAATTATGAAACTCATTCTCATACTGCATTTACTGTTTCATTATTTAACCCAAGTATGTCCAACCCAAAAAAGCAATTTTGGCCATTTCAGAAATGCAATTATTTCTGGCGGGTTACATACTACTTAAGGGCCCTCTTCACTCACCGCCGCCGGAAGCCGAAACTAATGTTATTCTATGGGAAATTTTTCTTTACAAATAACTTATTAACTAATACATATTTTTAAATTCTGTTTTCACATTCTGAAAGTTCCCAGCTGTTAAATTGACGCACCTTTTCCAAAAAAATAGTTTTTTTTATTTTTTATATTTTATTTTGAAGCTGCAAAACACGAATTTTCAATATGTGAAATTTTTTCATTTTGCAATTTCGAAATAAAATATTAAAAATTAAAAAATTACATTTTAAAAAAAGGTCCGTCAATTTAACAGTTGGGAATTTTCTGAATGTGAAAACAGAATTTAAAAATATGTATTAGTTAATAAGTTATTTGTAAAGAAAATTTCCCCATAGAATAACATTGGCTCGGGCTTCCGGCGACGGTGAGTGAAGAGGGCCATTAAGGAGCTATTTTGCCTTAGATGATGAATACAAGGATTTTACAGGATTTAAATACATTAGTGTGTCATTTGTTTTGTTCTATAATGGTTTAATTTTTTATTAATTTATTTATTTTAATTTGTCCTATAAGATGACTATGTATTTTGGGGGCCTTTTTTTATATTTCAAATGTGGAACTATACGGTATATACATTGAGGAGAAATTTTTTAACTGAATAATATTATGGTTTCTATTTTTAATCACAAACTAACAATCAATAATAATGATTTTTTTTTTTTTTTTTTTTTTTTTTAAGAAGAAGAATGTTGTATTTATACTAATGAATGATTTTTGTCAATCATAAATTCTGCCACAAGTTGTAAAATTTTAAATGGTGGAGCACATAGCAAATATGCTTGTAAAAAACAAAAAATGAAAACGTAGGCCTCAACCTATGTGTGATTAGTAAAAGTGGTGGAAACCTATGAAAACTACTTTAAGTAACATGTATTGAAAAATTTATAGAAAGAAATCTGCCCTAACCTATGTAAATTCAATAATTTTTGCATTGACCCCAACTTACGTGGGAAAAAGAAATCAGTTAACTTTAAACGAAAGATCTGATCAAAATTGTGATGGCATATCTCGGAACCAATCTTAGTGTATGTCTTAAACAGTGAGCTGAAGAACAACTAGTGGAAATGCTAGACCGAAGACCGGTTTTCGCGGGCCGTCGAATCCTATAAATTAATCATTGGCTCATTTCAAGTGAAATCACCCAATGGTTGTTGCCCTCATGTCACAGATATTAATGAAAATTTTTTATTATAAAGTACATGATGAAAAAAAGCTAAAAATATTTTTTTCAGATTTTTTTAGTCGAAACTAAGACTAAGATGTCATTTTGAAATTTAACAAAATTGTGTCAACGAGCATGACGGTCTAGGAGTTTCAAACCACTATAACACTTTTATTTATGGACCAGTTTTGTTCATTTTGGTGTCATTAGAAAGATAAAAGTATAAACTACGAAATAAAATTATACAAATGCTGAAAATATGTATACAAGCATTTACAAAATTGTAATAAATGCGTTTCCTGAAGGAATTTTTTTTTGCAAATTTCAAAATTTTTTGCAGTAAAACCCCACATTTCACCACACTAATTTTTTTTCACATAATATAAAATGACATACTTTTAAACATTAAAAAAAAAAAAAAAAAATCAATAGGGTGTTCATTGTATTTTGTGATTAAAAAATTAAAGAAGCAAAATACATAAATATTTCATTAAATTCTGTTTAATGGCTAACTGATGTACATCAAATGATCTTTTAATAACACAACATGCATTCTTAACATTTTAAAATAATTTCTGAATGGATAATATTATATCTGAGTCGAAAGTATATAAGCAAATAGTGCTAGTGCTTGCTACACGTCATGGTAAAAATACATGTGTTGGAATTGGTGGCACTATAAAACGTTTAGTCAGAAGAGCAAGACTACAATGTCCATATGAGAATCACATATTAAATCCAAGAAAAATGTTTACATTTTCCAAAAATTATGTTCCAGGAATATACACATTTTATATTACAACTGAGGACAAAAAAAAGTTCACAGAGAAGTTAGAGAAATGATATGAAAATTAAATTATAAATAAATAAAAGGCCGTACTTGGAAATATGCTTGCATAATATTTTCGACACAGGCCCGTGCCATCCTGAGTGCAAACTCTGCTGTCGGTGTGTGCTTGCTTGACTTGCGAACACTAAAGATTCTCTCTCTTCTCTTTCTTGAATAGGTGTCTCCACTTGTCTATGTCCGGTATTTCATTTTTGTTGCAACTGCGTTCATTGCTCATAATTTCCACGGCTTCGCGATTCATGGCATAGTGATGATTTTCATAATTCGCTAATTTTTTAATATCATTAAAATCAATTTTAACATTATCGTTTTGAAAAAATTTTGTTAATGTGGTTGTGGTTCTATTGAATTTAATATCGGTTTTATTAACGGTTTGCACTCAGGATGGCATGGGCCGTGCCGAAAATATTATGCAAGCATATTTCCAAGTACAGCCTTTTATTTATTTATAATTTAATTAATACAGGAAATATTTAACTTATATTTTTAAGATACGAAAATTATTCAAAAATTCCTGGTACAAGAGAAAATCATTTTTCCCAACCACTGGGTGAAAGAAGACTGCTTATAAAGCATGTCTCATGATCTAATATATTTTTTGTAAATTTCTTTTGGACTTCAAAACAAAGGTTTTATCACTAAAAAAAAAGAAAAAATTGTTGCAGCTATCTATGACAATAACTGGTGGCTTGAAACAATACTAGAGATTATTGAAGAATATCAAAATGCAAAGATCAAATTTTTGAACCCAAGTAGAACTTCTTCAGCTTATTTATGGCCTAATTATTCTGATGTTTGTTGGGTTCCATATGAAAATATTTTAATAATTGTGCCTACCTCAAGCACAAGCACTAGCACTGGTCTCTTACTACTTTCAACTCAGATATAATCCATTCAGAAATTATTTTAAAATAATATTCTATACATTATTAGGCAAATATGAAAATTGTTGTACACTTTTAACATATTAACTATACAAGTAGATGGACGAACATGGTATCATTCAAAAGGCATGATTAGCCAGATTTTCAGAATACAAAAATTTTTTCCTTATGATGTCAAGAAGGTAATTTAAAATACATTTATTCTTTAAGAATATTTTTATTTTATACACATATTCTTTTGTATTATAGAATTCCTAAAGAAAAAAGTTGTTAAATCTGACAGCTACTTAAAATTCAAATAATACCATGCACACAGTAATTTATATAAATGTGGCATTCTTAAACTCTAAACTACAGATTTTTCATTCTAAGAGGTAACGGCCATTAGAGTAATAAAAATGATTATGCATGAATGAGTGGATAGATCAGGGCCCGAAATTTCAACTCAGATTACACTCGCCGAAAAAAAAGTTTTACTCGTCACAAAAGAGAGTTGTCATTTTTTTTCTTTTTTCTTTTTCCTGACTATTAGATGCTTTTACAAACATTCTTAAAATTATGTGTATTAAAAGTGTGCCGTTTATCATCATGTCTTATAATCATCTACAATTAAAAATCATTATAAAGTATTGTATTTGAGATTTCAAAAAGATTAAAATGCTTAATAACATAAATGCAAAGAGTCATTAAAGAAAAAAAGAAGAAAAAACAAAAAACCTCTTTGTTAAACAATATCCTGTGAAAATCTTTTTATTATAAAAGATTAAGCTTCCTTATTTACCGATTTATTTATTTAACTTTTTACATCAGAAGTGTCTTTTTCGTCCATTTTATTTTTGTAATCAGACGGAATGTCGATGTGTATAACTTGTTCATTCTTGTCATTTGAAATAGCCATTTCGGAATAATTTTTTCGATAAAATCGTTGCTTACATGCCTACAAATCATTACAAGCGCAAATCTTTGGAGTTTCAGAAAAAAACTGGAAAATGTGAACTGTATTTTGATCATTATTCAACAAAATAAACATAGGCAGTATTTTTAAAAGGGCTCGGGTTCATTTTCATGCGCCAATATCGCATAAGCAAATTTCACATTTCTCTTCTCTCAGATAGTAGGCGATGGGCAAAGAGGTTCTCTACTTGTCTATTCTCACTCTGCTTAGAGAAATCACAATGGGAGAAACGAAACTGCCGAAGAGATGAAAACTTTTATGGATGCACTAAGCATTTTTTCTTTCCCAGGCTGGGATTAAATATGAGGTTATAAGGTGGCAAGATTTTGCCATATTTAAATCTATATAAAGAATGTTTTCTGTCACCATATAGTGTAAGAATTCTATCAATAACTATAGACCAAATTTTTACTTGCCACAGCAAAAATTTCACTCGCCAATGGCGAGCTGGCGAGCGGAAATTTCGCGCCCTGGGATAGATCAAAGTTGTATACTATTGAATATACCAATCTCGCGCTAGCACATTATGTGAAGTATTGTTTTAGATGTCAGTCACGTGAGATCCACAGCAAATGTGTTAAAAAAGAATTTGATTAATGATAGTTCTATTTTGTGTGTGTGTGTAACTTACGTCAGCTCTAATTTGAAGACAGATTTTTTAACTAAAAATAATGCATTTTATATAAGGGGATTTATTACTATATCTTCTGCATATATATGAAGAAAGTATAAGATTTGGAAGTTTTTTCAGTTTCCAGATTTCAATTGATCATATTGATTAAATTTTTGTTCATGTTGATAGGTGGTGCTGTCACATAAAATGATATAGAAGAAAATATTGGATTCGTGAATATTTTTGATTTCCGGTTTTCGATCTATTTACACCTTCTGAGATGTCCTAAACATGATTCATTCATTTTTAGAAAATGACTACTTGTCTGCATGTGTATGATGTGTTAGGGAAATTTTGTACTATCTCATGAACTAATGGGCTGGATTTAAGTATGACTGATAATTGGTTAGAGCTTGATTTAAATTGGTGCTGATTAGCTGTTCAAATATATCACCCAATAGGTGGTGTACTATGTTGTGATTCACCCCATTTAAGTCAAGGCTAAACCTCAACTTCTATAGTGTATAAACGCACCAAACATGATATATGATATGGACATTATGTATTACTGTGCTGTTTTAATTTGTGTGCATATTGGCCAATAAGTGGCTCTGCTGTGGTGCAATTTTATTCTGTTTACGAGAAGGCAACTGCTTTACTTTGCAAAAATAGTGGTTGAGTCTCAATGACTGGACAATATTACTAATTCTTAAAATGTTAAAAATGCATGTTGTGGGGTTAAAAGACCATTTGCTGTGCATCAGTTAACCATTAAATGGAACTTAATTAAATATTTATATATTTTATTTGTTTAATTTTTAATCACAAAATACAATAAACACCCAACTGATTTTTTTTTTTTTTTTTTTTTTTAAGTATGCCATTTTACATTATGTGAAAGAAAAAAAAAATTAAAGTGGTGAGATGTGGGGTTTTACTGTAAATAAATTCTTGAAATTTACAAAAAAAAAAAAAAAAAAAAAAAATTCTTCAAAAAAAATGCATTTATTACAATTTTGTAATGGTTTGTACACATATTTTCAGCATCTGCATAATTTTATTTCATAGTTTATATATTTATCTTTCTAATGACACCAAAATAAACAAAATTGGTCCATAAATAAAAGTGTTATAGTGGTTTGAAACTCATAAACCATCATGCTCATTGACGCCATTATGTTAAATTTAATTAAATTTGAAAATGACCCCTTAATCTTAGTTTTGACTAAAAAATTCTGAAAAAAATATTTTCAGAATTTTTCATTATATACTTTATAATAAAAAATTTGCATAAATATCTGAGACATGAGGGCAACATTTTTTTTTTTTTTTTTTTTTTTTAGGTGATTTCAAATTAAATGAGTCCATTAACAGTTATCGTACTGCATTTCACAGAAAAGATGCTTTTCTTGCATCTGGATAATGTATATTAAATCTGTTATGTTTCCTGCAGTATAAAAGATATTAAAAATGCTTTAAATATACACTTTTCCTAGACTGTAATGTATCCAAATTCTTTTGTCTGTCCCTAAACACAAATATATACCAGTTGTTCAAATTATGGAGGATGATATCTCAAAAAGTGCTGTTAATATCATTTTTTCAATAGGGGCCATGCCATAGTAAAAAGTAAATAACATATCAGTTTTAAGACATTGTACAACTATTTACAATACTTAAAGCATGGACAAAAAAATTCACAGATAAACCCAAGTCATAAACATTTTTCAACTTTGTTAGAAAATGTTAATGCACTAAAAAGACATTGTATGCCTTTGACGTGCATTATAAAAACATCTTGGGACTTCTTCCTCTTTCCAACTTTGGGAGTAGGGAGGGGAAGGCAAAAGATCTATTTTTCAAGTATAACTCTGCTCCAAATTACCCAAGTATGAGGAATTTTTGGCGTGTGGGTTGGTATGTGTACATAAATGCGCTCTGATGGAAATCTGCAAAATCTATCCTTCCCCTCTTTGCGGGTGTGGGAAGAAAGAGAGGAAACACATCACATACTTAAACTCTGCTCCAAATTATTTCAGGAAATTGATTTTTAGTGCGCTAGTTAATTACACAGGTCTTCAAAATCGTACTTTTCAATTTTATTTATTACTTTGGATGTCCTTAATGTGTTTTTGAAACACTGAATTCAGAAATGCATGTCTTTTCTTCCTATCACATAAGTTTTTTCACAAAATAATTATAAGACAAAAAACTTTTTATGTACTATGTTTTTAAATTTTCTGTTGAATCATAGCTATAGAACTACATTAGCACTTTATCAATGCGTATAAAATTTTTAAAGTGATAATTATAATATTGAAAAATCTCACCCAGATTCATAGTTGATTAGCCGTGATAAAATGCTGAAATAAACTCACTTTGCAAGTAACAAAAGAAGCAATCACTTGAACAGGTCCTTTATTGATAGAACGAAAATAAATGTCATTTTACTAAATCAGGTACATCTTGTTAATTATTGAGAAAAAAAAAACACAATTCCATACGGTAAATGGTACAGAAGGAGAGGAGGAGGCCGTCAAAATTACTTCCTTTTTAAGCGAAGATTATAGGAGCTCTCTGCCAGTCTCAGAGTAAAAAAATGCTACCCGAAAAAGTTGGCATAGTTAAAATTCCACCAAAAGAATGCCAAGCTATTTTTTGTCTTTACAATATATTTTAATACAAAATTTTTGAATATAAAATGTCGTTACTAAAATCAGATCGACTTGGCATTAAAAAGCTGCACCAGGTGTCAATCACAGTAACGGACAAAAAAAAAAAATGGTTTTCAAAGGCGCCGTGCAGACGAGATGCATCCATTAAAAATCTATTTTTAGAACTATAATGATCTGCTCGAAAAGTAATAATATCTTTTAATGTAAACACAAGCATAATAGATATTAACTGAAATGACTATTTTTATTTTATTAATAGATACATATGCTAGAAATACGCTGGTAATGGCTTTTGAATTACATTCTCAAAATAAATAATTGTAGCTAAAATGATTTAATTCTTTCGGAGAAGAAGTATAAACAAAATTACTTTTCAAAAACCCCGATATAAAAATTGCTTTATTTTATTCAGAGAACAATGTGCTTGTAACTACTGAAAGACAAAGAAATGCTATTAAATGAAACATTTTTTATTTGAAAAGAAAACGGGAAATTCTATATAATTAATTGAATTACATAAATTTAAAAAGATTTTTTTTATTACCTATATTAATCCCTCTTTTTGTTATTTATTAAATTTGAATAAATAAATAAACTTTTACAGAACATATGTGTGAACACTCACACAATAATGACGTCAATTTTTGTGAGATGCATAATTTAACTTTTTACAATTTTGTAACATTCACGTTTAATTAAATGTATTTATTTTTATGTCGAAAGAAAATGAACTGATAAATTTTTTGGCAACAATTAAATTATAGGTAATATTTTAATGAATATTTAAAAGCTATTAGGAGGTTATTATTTTCATATTTTAATTAATTAAAAATTCAAAAACTGGGCTTTGAAGAATTGTGTTGTAATTGGGTTCTGAACTGTTCTGAAAGTTTCAAAAGTCTAGCCAGTTGGGAAGTCAGTTAAAAATCGATTGCAAGATTTGTACCAGACAAACAAACAAACAAACAAGAATCGAAGTTAATAAAAACATGGTAAATAAAGAGGAAGATTGGAAGAATTCTCAGAGGCTATAACAAATTTGAAACTGTTTATGTGTTAAACACATTAAAAAAGACTATTATTTACACATCATCTTTTAAATACGTTTCTTCACATTGAAGCTCCGTTTAGAGCTTTTTCTCTTGGTAACAGCTTAAGCGCCTTGAGGTGAGGGTGGATTCTTTATGCAGCATCCAACGAATAATCTGCTAACATGTTAACACACCATCGTCCCTGATACCTCCTTTATGTTTCTTTGATGTTTTGATGAAATAGCTCTCCTTATTCTTCACTCACATCACATAGATCTTCCGGGTAATAACTTAGATGGGAATTGCAAATGTGGAGCTTTAAGCTCAAAAATGCCATTTTTTATGAAACTGTACGCAGAGGTGATTGTGAATTCATCAAAAAATACCTGAATTTTTAGAGAAAAAATGTTTTTGTATGGGTAGATAACATAATTTACTACAGAGCGCTCCAATCTTCTCATTATGAAAAATATTAATTTGGTTTAGCAGTCATATGCATTTGATATTTTAATCTTATTTTATAAATTTAACTTCTAGAAAAACTTGAATTCTGGTACTGAAAATGAAGAAAATACTTGAAATCAGTTAAAATACCTGAATACAATCACCCCTGTGTACGTGATGGGAATTTTTGAATATCTTTTTTTTTTCTTGATGAGCAAAAATACACCAGAAAAACACATCATCTCGAAGAAAAAAAATTTCATCACAGACCTGTGTTAAGTAGGGCTGGACGATATCAGGAATTTAATATCATGATATATCGTCCTCCTCATATCCCGATATTCTGATATATCGATATCACGACAAATTCAAATAAAATATTATGGTTATTAAATCATTATAGTAATTATTAAATAAGCGATTAAATAATTATAGTTAGTAAATAAGCAAAATTCTGCAAATTGACATACTTATTAAAAATATAGGCAGAAAAATACAGAAAATATTTTAACACGTTGACTGTCAAGCTAAGAAATAAATCATAGTTAAACTACGAGTAAACTCATAGCTTGGTAAACAATGTAATAAATTTTTCTAATGAAAAATTGTTTAATGCAAAGATCATTTAGTATACCAAATACAAACACTACTTTCTACAGGTGAACTATTAAAATCATTCGTTTCACTGTATGTACGTATAGCAATACGGAGTCAATAGCTTCTTTGAAGTGTACTCTCTAAATTTTAATGGATGGTGCACTTTCAAATGAGAAAGTAAATTTGTTGTACTCCCTCCTTTTGCACATACATATTTTTGGCAGAATTTACAAATTGCCACATCAGTGTTGATAACAGTACCATGCTCATTGGCAGGTATCCCAAAAGTAGACCAAACCTGACTTTTAGTCTTTGACTTAGATACCAAATGATGATATTCCAAAGAATCAATAGTATGCCTCATTGTCATTTTCAAAATTAAAGATTTTAAAATAATAAATACCAAAAAAATAAGTATATATTTAAATAGTGCCAATTTTAAAAGAATTTCAACAAAAATAGACCATAAATTCTGATTGGTTTGCAGAGCTGCCAACCAAATCCGGCAAATTGTTAGTAACGCCCATTCTTCTACACCACTTAATTTTTGGAGTAATTCTGTTCAAATATATTTACGATGAATTAAGAAAAACAAATGCTCTAAAAATTAAGTGGTGTAGAAAAATGGGTGGTACTAACAGTTTGCCGGATTAGGTTGGCAGCTCTGGGTTTGTAGAAATTTTCGATCGTTCATCTAGTTTTAATATATTCATTTATGATTCAATCATTAATTAGCATCATAAATTATGTATATCACTAAAAAATAAAAAAATAAATTTTTTTTTAAATAATTATATAGAACAAAGAATTCTGTCTATAAATTACATTTATAAAATAAATTTAGACAAGATTTAATTAACATCCAAAATATACCATTAATTGAATTTAATTATATACATGTAAACTTTTTTTTTTTTAAATATTTTTAGAAGAAAAAAAAAAAAAATCTATTGCAGATACAAAATGATAGATTTTCATAAATTTACTTTCTTTAAGATTTATTGTAGCTCAATACTTATTGTTCATTAATATCGAAAAATCAGCAGTCTTCCCAACAATTCTAATAATCAAATTATGAGTCCAATTAAACAATAAAAATTTAGCATGTTGTTCCCTGCAGTCCCGTAATATTCAGTCACGATCTCTGGCAATCGTCATCGTCAGTAATATGAGTAAACAAAGAGTATTTTCCCTTCTTGAGTGTTTATCGGCTATTCTGCGCAAGCGTGATGTTTCTGATTATATTCATGAATGTTTCTGATTATATTCATGAATATTGTCCGGCGCCGCTGTGAGTGAGTGAATGTGAGTATGAGTTTATTCGAATAAGGAATCAGAAATCAACTATAGGTATATGATTACGATGATAAAGCGTATTGCCATTGCCGACTGGTTTCACTCATGAGTAGTGGGGATTATTGGGCACTTAGATATTTCGATTTCATTTATGAATGCGATATGGACATGATGTTGAGTTTTTAGTGAATATTGTGAATTAAATCTTGAATGATTGAAACGATGTTCAAGTGTGCGGCACATGACTATCGTTGGAAAAAAATTAATCTATAAAGCAAGTTTTTTTTTTTTTTTTTTTTTTTGCTATTTTAGGAAAGAGATTTGCTATAGACTTGCTTTATTAGAACAAATAAAAATATTTTAACCCTCAATCGTATTTTTTCTTCAAAATATCAACAACAAAGAAAATTTGGATAAATATAAAACCCCACAAATCTTCTCTTTACTAGTGGGCAGAGCTTTCTTAAGCCGTTTTTTACTTTCTTCTATACTCAATACAAGAAAGTATTGGATTCGTATAAATTTTTAATTACGGTTTTCGATGGATTTACATGTTTTGAGAAGACCAGAACACAATTTTCCATTTTTAAAAAATGGGTGTGACAAACATTTTGTGGTGAATATATTTACGGAACTACTGCACCGATTTGAATATAAATTTATGATGTAAGTGCACCTGAACAAAAATTAGTGTTTATCTACTTTTGGTACCGATTGGTCAACAAGTGGCGCTGCTATACAGAGATTTCCGCTGTTTCAGGAATTATAGCATGGAATTGCATATAAATTTATGTGTAGATGCACCTTGATATATGTTAGTGCCTGTCAACTTTTGGTGCCAACCACCCAACAGGTGACGCTTCTACACAGCGATTTCCTTAATTTCAGGGGAGGCTATATTTCAGTAATTACAGCACAGAATTGCATATAAATTTATATGCAGATGCACCTTGACATTTATTAGTTTCTGTAAACTTTTAATGCCAATCGCTCTAAAGATGGCGCTGCTATATAGCGATTTCCGCAATATAAGTGAAGGCTGTATCTGAGGTTCTGTTGCGTATAATCGAACTTGATATATGAAAAGGCCATTATGATGATACAATTTGGGTGCATATCCGCCGATAGAGGGCGCTGCTGTACAGCAATATTCTACGAAAACGGGAAGGTTGTCATTCTAATAGCCACAACATAGTAGCTTTTTTTTTTTTTAATCTAGTTTCTAAAAAGTCCATTTAAGTTAGAATTGAAATTTCCCCCCAAAGTATTATATCTTTATTAAGGGCAATTTTAGCGGTAGGGTAATAAAAAAATTAATTGCTTCTGAAACAGTGATATATGATAACATATAAAATCATTATCACTGCACAACAAACCTAAATATTTTAACAATGAATTAAAATACATGTCGTAAGTTCTAATAAATGGACATCAAGAATATTATTTTTTTTTTCTCTCTCTCTTTTTAGCATTCCATAAACTGAAAATGGGAACATAAATCAATAAGAAGTTAATTCTACTTTTTTAGAACATTAGTAATTTTCTGTCAGTTTTAATTTTTTCATAAAACATCCAAATTTACAAAAATTGGATAAAAACAGTAACAACAAGTAACAGAAAACAATAACCCTCTGCTCCCCTTGAAAAAAAAAAAAAAAAAAACTGTTGCCCTCCCCATGAAATCTATGTATATCAAACTTCTTTTCATCTTTCATGCATGCAATTTCTATTTTTATTCATCCCTATTGTTAAGTAAAAGATGAAAATAAAAAATTATATTATCTATACATAGCCGATATATCGTGACATTTGGTTGATCAATATCGATTATCATGATCTGTAGTAGATATCGATATTTGACGATATATCGATATATCATCCAGCCCTAGTGTTAAGTATACCCCATACAAATTGTAATGGAATTTTGTGAAATTTCTTTTCTTCTTGCCTGGAAATTGATTGCATTTACTTTCGTGACGGTGGGAAAGTGGAGGGCCTGCACAGCACACATAATTATGGGCATTACCACATGCATTGGGGGCTGAAATACGACACAGTGCAGGTGGGAAAAACACTGCTGAAGTCATTGGAGACCCAATTGAGATTCTTTGTGAATACGTTTGTTTTTGTGTGTGCTCTGGGGTAAGACTCTGCAGCAGGCAGTGGAAACATGCACTCATCATGGCCGAGGTGGAAACTCAAATCAAGGTTTTAACAATTTCAATGATTATTATTATTATTTTATTATTATTATTATATTTATTTATTTTTGAAATTTTTATATAAGTTATATAGAGTTTTGAGAATTCTGTTAAAATATAGTGACCAGTAATTAAGCAAAGCCTACTAGTTTTTAAACAAAATCCTTTGTCATATTATAGAAAGACAATAAATATTTAAGATGTTTGCTTTATATAAAAAGTAGGTAAACCAAATTTAAAATTTTATGCTATGAACAGATAATAATGTGTTATTACATAAATCAGTATTATGACTTATAATTATGTTATATGATAAACAGGATTTTAATTCAAAATTTAGAAATTTATTGATATAATAACACCTTGAGTACTTTGGAAAGAACTAAAATGAAAACGTTTAGCCTTGAGAAGAAAATAAAAAATAAAATGACTTTACCATACTTGCCAACCAATTTTAATAAAAAAAGGGAAGATTTGTGTTGAAAAACCAGAAGATTTCATAAAAAAAGGGAAGATTTTTTTTTACTTGTTTATTATGTTAAATAGAAAAAAAATATATATATATATACAGCTTTACAATTTTAATATTTATAAGCAATCTATAAAAACGTTTTACTATAGATTGATTATACTAAATATATTAAAGTTTTAAATGAAGTTATTCCTCTTCAACAAACAAATATCTACAAAACAGAATCTGTAAGAAATTTATTTAACAATAGACAAAAAACTTAGTTAAGTTAAAAGTATAACTAATTTTTTAAATAAATAGAATATGATTTTTGTGTATGTACATTAATCATACATATAAAAAAAAAAAAAATAGCAGTAGCTAATTATCAGTTTCAAACATGCATAAAACCAACTAAGTATTAATTTTTTTAAATTGATTTGGGAAAAATTTTCCTACCTGAAAAAATTCTTAATTTTTTTCCCATGTTTACACATTTGGTATAAATATGACATACAAATATTTAATTTAATTGAGGAAAAATAAACAGATTCATTAAATTCAGCAATAAAGATCTAAAAATAATTGCATACGTGAGAAATATTGAACACTTCCATTGCTTTATTGTTTCTAGAACTGATCATTGATCACAATCCGGGGAAAAGGGGGGGGGGATACAAAAATAATTACAGAGTAAGAAATATTAAACACTTTCAACTTTACTTCTAGAATCTAATGAAAGAAGTTTAAAATTAATATTATCATTTATGTTGCAGATGGATAGAGATTAGGAAACAAAAGACTTCTGCAGAACATTTGATTGCTGATCACTAGTTAGAAATAAATGAGGGGGGGGGGGGTAAAAAATAATTACATCAGCAAGAAATATTTAACAATTCTATTTCTTTACATGTTCTAGAATCTCATAAAGCAAGTTTTAAATGAATATTGACATTTATGTTATGGATGGAAAAAGATTGGGAATCAGGAGTTTTCATAGAACATTTGGGTTTTCTTTTTAAAATGAACGACATCCGCGACTTTTTTAAAAACGGAAGATTTCATCATCTGTCCGGAAGACCGGAAAATACGTTAAAAAACCGGAAGTCTTCCGGGAAAACCGGAAAAGTTGGCAAGTATGCTTTACCCATCAAGGAACATTAAAACAGTGCCCGTTCATAACTTATTTTTATATAATTTAGCAAGTGTTAAATTTGCTTTTTAAGAAATACTTTAGTTAATTTTTAATAGGAAAGTTGTTATACAGTTATGTACATAAGTGAAAACACACTGTTGAATTTAGACATTTTTGTATAATACCCAAAGAAATACGTCATGAATTTTGTTGGAGCTTCATTGATAAAAAGAATGTGTTTGTTATACTTACTATTTCAATGAAAGTTTTGTACCAAAGGCAAAAAGAGAATCAATTACAGATTCATATATGTAGAAAGATAGATTGGACGTTGAATTTTTTCTGTGATGAAAATCGCTTGCATTCATCATGGAAAATAATTTTGATAAATAATAATTTTAATAAGTAGTATGCACTGCATGAATTTGTATAGGAAAATACAAAAGAAAGTTTTGTCGTGGCTACAACATACTAAATAATCTTGAGCTGATATAACCATAATTTTAGTACATTGTAAAAACTGTATAATGAAAGCAACATTACAATTTTTGTTCTTTTGAAATATGATCAGGAAGTTAAAGGGGGGGAGAAAGAGAGAAATTAAAGAAAAGAAAAATATTTTTGGATTGTTAATTTTTTCTTAAGTTATTAGGAATTGAAATTTAATTTGCATTATTGCAAATGTATATGAAATATTTCAGTTAAATGATTTAAACAAAATAATTGTTTCATGGAGACCAAATTGCATTTAGTGGCCAATTTATTGATTGTTTTCATCTTTAAATTGGATGTTTGTAATTTTATTTAACCCATGGTAAAACAATACCATTGTGCTAATGTTTAAACATTAAAGAGAGAGGGGAGGAGGGGAGAGCACTAAATGTATAATAATTTTGTTTTAGATATTACAATTTTTTTTTTTTTTTTCATTAATAATTCCATGCTATATTATTAATTTGTAATGATAAATAATAAAATAAAACAAGGATGAATAATTTAGAAATATCTGGTCCTAAACTGAGCAAATTCTACAGAGCTTACTGTTATTTAAAATATGAAATTGAATGAAAATTAACAGAAAATGCAGAATTGTATGCAAAAATGTAAAACTCATTGTTGAATTGTACAGAGGTGACAGTTTCAGAATTAATTAATGACACTCTTGACCTAAACTAATTGTTTAACCTTGATCATATTAAAAAAAAAAAAAAATTGCTCTTTAAAAAGCCTTTAGACAAATAAGGAGGAAAATAAAAAACATTGATTCTAAACCAAAAAAACAGATAATTTCATAAAACATTTCATTCTAAAAACATCTAAATTTTCTTTTTGCAGACAAAATTACAGAGACAATATTTGCAGACAAAATTACAAAGACACTGAAACTATCAGAAATTATTAATTATTTAGTATATTTGGATTTAAATTCAAATTTTAATAATTGAATTTAAATTCAAAAACATTTAAAAGTGTGTCAGAATTCTGAATTTGCTTGGGAGAAGCATTGTCAGCACTGATATTGTTCAATGACTTACGCCTATTCATCAATCCCCCTTTTAATTGCTTTTCCATTTTGCACATATGGCATAGTTGTCTCTTTTTCTATTGTTGAAATCTAAACAAAGTTTCACAGATTCATGTTTCTTAAATCACATGTACAGATGGTCCATGATTCATGTTTCTTAAATCACAAGTACAGTTCTTGGTTAATTTTGTCATTGAACAAAAGAAATAGGAAACAAAATTGGGAGTAACCAAGTTAAGGAGGGGGGGGGGGCAGTATCTAAAGAATGAAATCACTTTCAACAAGTCTCAAATACTATTTGTGCATTTCAGCTAAAATGCTAAAGAAACTTTTTTGCCAGGTTAAACCCTGTTACTAAAATAATGAATTATTAAGAGAAAAAATAAATAAATAAATAAATAAAACTAAATAATTAATTTGAGCATTTCTTTTCAACAACTAACTCGCACACAGAACATTTACATTACATATAAAAATTACACAGATAAAGTAAAAACAAAACAAAGCTGAGTAATTTTAAAAGCTGTAGAATTTATTTAAGTATATTTAAATGTCACCCAAATAATAATAAAAAAAAATTGATAAATACTGAAAATGCAAAGATTATGCATGATAAATAACATTTATTTTAAATAACTTGAACAGAAAACATAAATCATATACAATTTTGCATCAAAATCTAAACAAAAAAATAGAACTAATCAAATATCTTATAACTAGCTGCACACATTAAGAATAATAAATATTATATATTTTAGTTAAACACACAAATCATAAATATATTTATATAATTAGATAAGCTATAATTTAAATTTTCTATAATAAAAAATGTACAAAAATAAATAATTAGTACACATAGATAATATAAAATAAAATATATAAAGGTTCTTTTGTAAACAAACATAAATATTTTTAAATAATTTATAATTTGGAAAAGTCAAATATATCATTAGCTGCAAATAACGCAAAATAAAGTCTACTTATTTACAGATTAAAAATTTCAGTGCATAATTGATTTGTCAAAATTAGATATTTGATTTTAAATAAATAAAATTCTAAATGATTTTTAAATATATATAAAGTTCTTTTTTAAAATATAATTTACAGGGACAATTTTGGTAAAAGAACTTTTAAAATTTACAATAAAATCTTATCAATCAGAATTTTCATATTTAGAAGTATTTAAGTCGGAAAAGCTGATATCATTTAAAAAGTCACTCATAGCAGAACAATTTAAATCTTCTTGATTAGAACAACTTGGGCTCTTCTTGAAATCATTAGCTTCTTTATTCTTTATTTGAAAGAATGAAGAAAAGCCAACATCTGTTTCTCTGTTACTTTCAATTTCCGAATCATCTATATTGGTCTTTAGCCAAGGGAAACTTAATAGGGAAAAAAAAAAAGCATACATTAATATAAAAAATAAATAACACATGTGTAAAACAATGATTGCGTGTAAAAATAATACAGAGAACAAACAATTCAAAAGAGAGGTTTAAGAAATCAGTAAATGGTAATCAACATTCAGTATACATTTCACAGCAATAAATCAATATTTTAACTTTTCAAATAATAACACAAGATGATTGTGACTGACTAAGGTTGCCAGATTTATCTTTTGAAAAATGGAAGAGTTTTGCTCTACTCCAATCTGTTATGGTTTTATCACATTATAATTTTTTTTTTTTTTTCATTTTCTACTAAACTATATAACCAATTATGCTTTCTTTAAAGTAATTTTCTTAAAAATTGATAAAATTTTTAAAATATTTAATGCAAGAGAAAATTACATGAAAAAATCATTAAGTTTGGCTTATGTACTTAAAAAAAAAAAAATGTTGTCTCAAGTGGAAATGACTTTTCTTTCTACATAATATATATGAACATAAAATTTATCTAGCATAAAATATCTAAGAAAAGTAATAATTTTTAAATAAATTGAAAAAATCTTATAAAACATTTACAAAATTACTTAAAGTCTGATATGGAAAAGAAAATGGAAGAAATTGCTCTACGGGAACAGTTTAAACATATAGTGTAAAATGAGTCCAAAAAACAAACAACTTATGAGGAAAATATATAATCTTATCAATTTGAAACATACAATCAGTACAATCTCTAGTGACCAACAAGGAGCAGTGGTTTGCCAAAGCATCTTAATTTTTATTATTATTATTATTATTAGCCATTATAAGCAATCAGATTACTACGAAAGAATAAAGTAATAACAAAAATGTTTAATGCCCCCCTTAAAAAAACAATAACAGATTTTGAATGTCATGCAATCATATAGCAAGTTCATTAAAATTGTTTGGCAACCCATTTTCTATTGGAGTTAAGGAACCTTCTGAAAATGTTCACATGGAACTCACTGATTTACAAGTTTAAAACTTGTGCAAGTCTAGATTTTGGGATTATTCTTGAGTTTCATAAAACTTTATCTGTTGGATTTTTTAACTGGCAAATAATGCAAGTATATGTGCCATAATGTTTGATAGTACTAATCTAATATTACATATCACACCCCAGCAAGAAAAGTGACACAGCTGGAAAAATGGCAACTTTGAGTTTATATCATTGAAA
Source organism: Salticus scenicus (assembly GCA_963930645.1). Lineage (NCBI taxonomy): Eukaryota > Metazoa > Arthropoda > Arachnida > Araneae > Salticidae > Salticus > Salticus scenicus. The sequence goes on from OZ005654.1 coordinate 322,761,993, forward strand.
AATGTGTCTGATGTGACTATGTACATAAAAAAGCCTCCCATCTCTATCTCAAAAATTATCCAAGTGGTAGTTGTGTTATTCTTATGTCAATGCTTTATCATTATTTTTAAGTTCATTTTTCTCAAATACTGCTTTTTTTAGTTGTGTCACTTTTATTGCATTGGTGTGATGTGTATATTGTAAATTTAAATAGGTAAAAATTAGATTAACATCTGCATCAGTCTTAAGAATATTAACAACTAGCAGGCTACGCCCGCTTCGCTGGTCACTATTTTTAAATGAATCATTATAATTAATGAATTGTCAAAATTGCATTAATTTCTATCATGTGAAAAAAAAAAAAGAAAAGAAAAACTCTGATCGGGAAAAATGTCGCACCAGGTCCCCACTGCCTTTGGCAGTGTAGACCTGTGTGCAATGCGCACGCACAAATGCATATATATGAGCGCTGTGCGCGCGTATTCCTTCACCACCCTTATGATTTCTCAAAATTCCATGTTATTACTCATAAACTTTTATTTCTAAGAAAAGGAATTTAAAAAAAAAAAAAAATCATTTCTGATCGGGTAAAAACTCACACCGGGTTCCATCTGCCTTCGTCAGCGTAGACCCGTGCATGCACAGTTGTTAGACTTAGCATGAATTGTTTACTAAATAAATGATAGCAGCTAGCAGAGTTAAATTGCAATTAGCGTAACTGGGTATTTCTTTGCATTAAATAAATAAATCTATCATTATATGAGAAAAATATGTTTAGAATGAAAAAGGGAAAACACGACGAAAGTTTAAGATAAAAACAACAAACTTTTATTCAATATATATTCTAAACAGTTTGAAAATTATTAACATAGAAATATAAACAGATAAATATATTAATGGCCGGCATTTAATTATTTTAGAGAACTAGTTAAATTTCTTTTACATCTTATCAATTTAATTTCCCGAGTGGCAAAGTGACAAAAACAGTAATTATCAAAAACATCACTTGCTATAGAAGGGAAATAATTCATACTTTACACAAGTCATCAAATAAATCAACAAGTGAACAAGTGGCAGAGGAAAAACAACTACAGACGCCGGCACAAAAGAAAAATTCTCCCACTGACATAGAACACCTGCTATTTATATTAGCAAGCCGACGGATGCTACCACCCACTTCCTCCTCTTTCGGAAGTCGCGTGACAAGGTGTTACGTAACCACAGCGGCAGCGCCGCGAAACCGGAAGTAGGGGAAAAAGGAAATTGCCATTTGTGCAAAACGGAGTGTAGAGTGTAGTTTGTTTTTAAAGATGAAATTAATAAACTTTAAAAGATAAAGTAAAAGGGAAGATTTAAAATTATGACAGTAAATAAAGACAATATTAAATAGAGTAAGTTAAGCTTTTGAAAGATTAACTTTTTAAATAAAAAATATAGACTAACTTTTATAGTATGTAATTATATTTAATGTTTTCAGTTGAAACTTTAAGGGACTAAAGGATTGAAACTTTATAACTTCTTATTGCTAAAACTCAAGATGTTGAGACATAATAAAGGGCTCTGTATGCTAACAGATTGCCCCCCCCTCTCAACATCTCCGGAAACACCAGAATGACAAAAACTAAATAGTTTACCTGCTAATGTCAAGCCTTTCCAAAAACCTCAATTCAAGAAAAAAAAAAAATTTTTTTTTTTTTTTTTAATTACAATTAATACCTTTTAAAATACTGAAAATTTAGTGTTAAAAAAAACAGCTTGGATAAACTTTTGCCACTCAAGATTTAAACTGATTTTACAATTCAATTGTATAATATATTGCCTATTTGGCGGACACCACCTTAAACACAATGATTAATTAATCAATCCTTTTATATTATCTATAAAAGCAACAACATATGAATATTCAAAACTTAATAAACATTTCTTTTAACATTAACACTCATTTGAATATAAATCTCTATCCAAAAAAAAAAACATTCAATAATGTGAATTCAAAGTCCACAATTTTTAATTTTTATTAGACACATCCAGAATCTTTTATTTGACCCATCCAGGTAACCTTGCTGAAATTATCTCATAAGTCCAAATTTCATAAACAGAGTTATATTGCATGATCCTATATTGCCCTAAAAAAAAACTATAAAACAATCATTCACTATATACAAAACTCTAACGTTCACCACATATCCATCTCCTCTCGCACTGGGGCCCCAGATTTACATGATCACACATATGGCTCATAGATCTGCAATACAGAAAATGGTATAAGTAAAATTATATCTATATCAAAAAAAACTATTGTAAAGCTCATAATGGACATAAATCAGACAACTATTAATTTAAAATGTAAAAATTGTATAATTAACCATCAAAACATTTATCTTTTACATAATACTTAAATGTCATTAAAATCTTATACTAGGTTAATTAAAATATCACAGCAAGATATTACATCTAACAAGGACAGGTTTAAACTTAACAACAAAAGATCACAAGACTTATTTTTCTTTACGATAAACCCTAACAAATTTTTATCACCAAAATACTCATAACGACTAATATATTTCATTGATCAACATATAGTATATGATATAAAATTATTATACTCCTAGAACAATTCAAGTATTAAATCTAATATGCAAATATATATCATTAAAACAATGTTCAAACTCTAAATATATATATAACAATGTGCACATACAATAATTTCTACAATTCAAATAATTATATATATTAATACATTCAAGATTATGATACAAATACAGTGTCAACAAACTTTTGTAATTGAATTTTGGTTAAGGGTTTGGTGAAGGCATCAGAGACATTATCTTTACTTCTTACAAAATTTAATTTAAATTTATCCTCATAAACAAGATTCCTGATAAAGAAAAGCCTCACGTCTATATGTTTTGTCCGATAGTTTTCTATCGGTGATCGGACAAAATTAATGGCTGCCATATTGTCTGCATACAAAATTGAATCAACTTTACTACCTGAAATAATACCTTTATCATAACACTCAGTTAAGATGTTATCAAACCATGTCAATTCTCGTGCGGCCTCTGTCATTGCAACAAACTCCGCCTCCATCGTCGACAAAGATATGCTCTTTTCTTTAAAGGTACGCCAACCTATGGGGGAGTTGCCTAACAAGACTAGCTGGCCACCGAGTGACGTACGGTCATCTTTATTGGCTGCATAATCTGCATCCGAGTAAACAATAATTTGAGGTTTATTACATGTAAGGTTTAATTTTAAATTTTTAGTATGCACAACATATCCAAGCAACTTAAGTAAACCATCCCAGTGAGGCATTCCTGGGTTTTCTTGAAATTGACTGAGTATATTTGTGGCATATGAAATATCTGGTCTGGTTCTATTGGCTATATATGATAAACAACCAAGTATGTTTCTGTAAGGATAACTTGACATTTCATTTTTCTCAGCTTCAGTCTTGGGACAAGACTGTTTAGAGTACACAGTCCCTTTACTAATCGGTAATGATGTTATGGGGATATGAAAACTTTTAAATTTCTCATACACTTCATCTATATAAGAACTTTGGTGAATATAAACCTCCCCATCATCATCTTCAAATTCAACACCAAGTAATTTTCTTGTACACCCTAAGACTTTAATATCAAATTGTTTACTTAAAGTTATTATATTGTCCACAATTTTCTGAGTTCTGCCAAAAATTACGAAATCATCAACATAAAGAATTAAAACTATACTATTACTAAAATAATATGCACAGTTTGGTTGTAAAAACTTAACAAAACCTATATCCAACAGAACAGAATGAAACTCATAAAACCACTCTCTTCCGGACTGATGCAGCCCGTAAAGAGCTCTATCCAGTTTACATACTTTAGACTCACTACCCCGAACAACAAAACCTGGTGGCTGATTCATATACACATTCTCTTTTAAAGGTGCATATAGGTAGGCGCCTGTCACATCACATTGCGTGTGAACCCAGCCATTTAAAGATACCAAAAGTGAGAAGAAGAATCTAACGAGGGAGAAAGTTATCACTGGGGAGAATGAGTCTTCGTAGGACTCACCTCTCACCTGTTTGTACCCCTGTGCAACTAATCTTGCTTTAAACCTCGCAATCCTTCCTAAATCATCACGTTTGACTGTAAAGACCCAACGGCATCCAATTGGAGTCACATTGAGTGGTGGGTCAACCAGGTGCCAAACTCCTCTGTCATATATAACACTAATTTCTTTTTCCATGGCTTCTTGCCAGTGGGCTTTCTGATCAGAATTCATAGCCTGCTTATAAGTGTTCGGGATAGTTATCATTTCTAGTCAACTACTTGTACCATAACTAGCAGAAAGCTCATCTTCAGTTTCTTCAGCATCCAATTTACTTCTAACCATGCCCTTATACAGATCACCGCCTCTAAAATTAAACAATTCTGGTTCAAACTTAATTTTATGTTTAATACAATATTTCTGGACGTCATTGAAAGATCTCAATCTTTTCTTTTTACCTTCCTCAAAATAATACACATCTACTCTGGAACCATCACGCCTACGAACAGGTTTTCTAATCCAGTTAACAGATCTTAAAACAGTCTCATCTTCACTATCAGATGATTCATGTGAATCATCACTACTTGTGGAGTGTTCGCGATGGGGTTCGGAACTTATATCATCAACGAAATCATCCTCATCGTCAGAACTACTCGAACAACCAGGTTGATAGTATGTTTGATCAGTACTCTGCATAATGGGCTCCAGCACTGCTCCTTTTACACAGTCCTTATACAACTGATCTTCATCGAATGAGACATTTATAGTTTCAAGTATTCTGTTATCTTCTGGTACCCAAATTCTATATCCCTTCGTACGGAAGGCATAACCAACAAAGTAGCCCTTCTTCGCACGAGGGTCTAGTTTTCCCAGTTTCTGCTTTGGGATACCTATGTAAGCCACAATACCAAAAGGTTTGAGATGTCGAATTGACGGCTTTTTCCCACCAAAAAGTTCAAATGGGGTTTTTGTTAATTTAGCATGACGAACTCGGTTCCAAGTATAAGTAAAACAGAGCATAGCCTCCGGCCAAAAACTAGCAGGAAGACCTGATTCATTCAGCATAGTACGTGCACCTGCAGCCACTGTTTGATTATATCTTTCCGATACCCCGTTTTGCTCGGGAGTATATCTATTGGTCAGTTCATGGACGATACCTTTTTCTGTGAAGTAAGCCTCAAGACGTTCGTTAACGAACTCTGAGCCGTTATCAGACCTAAAAGATTTCACTTTACTATCCAGAAAGTTTTCAACTCGAGTGATATGATTTTTCACAATATCAACAACCTCGGTTTTGTCACACCTTGGATATAAAGCTACTTTCCGTGAGTAATCATCAATAATGCTCAGAAAATATCTCTCACCATTACGACCACGAACTCTTTGAGGGCCCCACACGTCAGCATACAGTAACATATTAGGTGCTTCTGAGCGAATATAGTCTTTTGCTTTAAAAGAAATACGTTTATATTTATTTAATTTACAGGCCTCACATTTAACAGAATCTGATTTAAAAACAGGTAACCCTCTTACATCATCACTAGATTTTACTATTGAGGAAGGACTTATATGTGCGAACCTTTTATGCCATTTGACGAGCTCATGCTCACTGCCAACACCAACTGAGGCTGCGAAAGAGACTTTCTTTTTAGTACTATTCAAAATTTTTGGAGAAACTACATAAACTCCATTCTTTAACACTGCTTTAAACAAGGGAATGTCATCCTGATATACCCTCACCATTCCCCCTTTACCAATAAATTTAGCACCATTAATATCAAATTTTGGACCTGACAATAAATTTCTACGTAGCTTTGGTGAATACATCACTTCATTTAACAGAATATTTCTCTGCCCAATTTTTAACTTTATGGACCCTTTCCCTTCAATAGGATAATTAACGCCATCAATGGCTAAAGACATATTAGAGTCATTGATTTCCTTAAAGTCAATAAATGCTGATCTTTCCCGACAAAAATGGTGCGACGCGGCACTGTCGAACGCCCAGTCAGAAGAATCACTCTCTTCACTAAGGTAAGAACAGTTAATGTAAAAAGAAAAATTTGACTTACAGTTCTTGGGCTGATTTTTACCTCTCCTTGGACTCTGGTACCTTCGTCGACCTCTACGCTGTTCAGGGGAACTCCGTCTGCCTCTAGGTGGAGATGGTGATTGGCCATCATGGGATCTGGTTCCACGCATGTTTGGCCTCCCTCTATCCGGTGACTGGGTTTGCCTTGAACGAGAACTATATCTGGCATAACTGCTCCTCCTGGGTTGGTGACTGTACAGGCTCCTATTGGGTCCACGGGATCCTTTCTCAGGACAGGAACTGGCATAATGACCTTTATTCTTGCAAGACCAGCAGGTAATGTCCCTCATTGGCACTCTCGAACACAGTCCAACACTATCTTTATCCTGAAGAGTCACTTGAGAAATCTGATAATCAACTACCTTTTGTTTAATACGTACTTCTTCAGCTCCCAGAGCCTCCACAATATTTTTAAATTTAAACTCATCATCCGTCCATCTGAGGATTGTTTGCACTATTCCATTATATTCCTGACTTAAATATCTCAGGAGTTGATAGGATGCGTATTTTTCGCTGAAATTTTTGTCAATAGACACTAATTTGTCATAAGTTCTCAAAACTCTAGCTGAAAACAGTTTAATGGACTCCTGCTCCTTCATTCTTAAACTACACAGTTCACTAAAGATGGCTATGTGAAAAGTCCTACTGTCAGGTCTGTAGAACTCTTTAATTAATTTCCATGCACTGAATGCATCATCTGAATTTTCAATTATTTTCCGATAATGTTCGCTGATATTTAAATATAATAACGATAAAGCTATGTTTGATCTACTCTGCCACTTGTTTAATCTATTCACATAGTCTTGTTCAGGTTTTTCTGGAGCAACAGGCTTAGCATCTGTTCCTTCTACAATACCCCAGACTCCACGCTCCATAAGAATGAATTTAATATCACTTTGCCACTGCTCATAATTTTCTCCTTCTAATTTAGTTATTGAATAAGCCATAGCCATTTTTCAACCATATAATATTTCCAGGGAAAAAAAATTACCAAAAAAAACGATTTATTTAATTTATTTTTTATTTATTTATTTAATTAATTACTTTCTATTTATCTCTAACTATTTATTTGTACACTTATTTAAACAGAAATAACTAAGCAATGTCAAAATAATCCAATATTTAAATAATGTCTTAACATTTCCTTAATCCTTGTGCAAAGTTAAAGTTCAAAAATTAATCAAAGAAAAGTCACTTAAAACGGCAATTATATTATATTTTTATTTTATTTTATACTCAAAGTAAAAAAAACAAGCTGTTATGCTTAAAACTCAAAAAGGTAAACGTTTATTCATCCTTAAATAGGAGCCCCCCCCTCAGAGCATATCGGAGATGCAAACCAGTAATGTAAACAAGCACTTTCCCAGTGACCTACTTTCCAAGTGAAAAAGCATCTGCTTTACTCCGATAAGGAGGGGGAAAGAAAGGTCAACGCTCTCTTCAAATAACATCTGTTACTAAATGAACCGTTTATCTTTAGATGCAAAAAAAACATTGCCCATAACCCTATGTTAGACTTAGCATGAATTGTTTACTAAATAAATGATAGCAGCTAGCAGAGTTAAATTGCAATTAGCGTAACTGGGTATTTCTTTGCATTAAATAAATAAATCTATCATTATATGAGAAAAATATGTTTAGAATGAAAAAGGGAAAACACGACGAAAGTTTAAGATAAAAACAACAAACTTTTATTCAATATATATTCTAAACAGTTTGAAAATTATTAACATAGAAATATAAACAGATAAATATATTAATGGCCGGCATTTAATTATTTTAGAGAACTAGTTAAATTTCTTTTACATCTTATCAATTTAATTTCCCGAGTGGCAAAGTGACAAAAACAGTAATTATCAAAAACATCACTTGCTATAGAAGGGAAATAATTCATACTTTACACAAGTCATCAAATAAATCAACAAGTGAACAAGTGGCAGAGGAAAAACAACTATAGACGCCGGCACAAAAGAAAAATTCTCCCACTGACATAGAACACCTGCTATTTATATTAGCAAGCCGACGGATGCTACCACCCACTTCCTCCTCTTTCGGAAGTCGCGTGACAAGGTGTTACGTAACCACAGCGGCAGCGCCGCGAAACCGGAAGTAGGGGAAAAAGGAAATTGCCATTTGTGCAAAACGGAGTGTAGAGTGTAGTTTGTTTTTAAAGATGAAATTAATAAACTTTAAAAGATAAAGTAAAAGGGAAGATTTAAAATTATGACAGTAAATAAAGACAATATTAAATAGAGTAAGTTAAGCTTTTGAAAGATTAACTTTTTAAATAAAAAATACCCAAGTAACACAGACTGTTGGCCCAACTGCGATTTATTGTTAGTTCGTTGGGGAATTGTTATCGTTGGGGAAAGGGCTCAAAATAACAGTGGGCCAACAGTAAATAGTATTGTTGGCCCAACAGTCCTCAAATACTGTTTTCCCAACAGCAAAATATAACAGTTGGCCCTACAGTGTCATTCTGTTGTTGGGCCATCTGCAAAACAAGGTGGATGGGCCAACAGTATTCAACTGCAGTTGGGCAAACTGCAAAATATCATTGTTGGGCCTGCAGCATTCACCGACGGTTGGGCCAAACGCAAACCAGAGACCATAAGCCAACCGTGTTAAGCGAACGTTGGGTCAAAAGCGGAAAACGAACATTCTGCCAACCAACCAGCTAAACCACAACAACAACAACAACGCTTTCGTCTCCGCCATCTTTGATTATTAGCTGCAAGAGTTGACACGCCGTACATTAAGGTATGTTTATCATTTTAATAATGATATTTTTTGGAATTATCGAGTATATTTCACTAATAATTGGTTATTTAATGATAACAAAACCAAAATAATTTATTTATCTAATTTAGATCCTGCTATAAAGGGTTTTTGTTGTTGTTGTTTCTAAATAATTTTTATTTAATTTTATTTATTTTTTACATGTTCTTGAACAATTTATTTTTACATATTCTCCATATTTACTTATGGACAGTATAATTTCTTGTATAAATTTCTTCTTTTATTGCAAAAATTAAATTTTTATTTATTTTTTAGTATTATTACTGATTGTATAAATAATTGTGCCTGTTTACAGCTTGAACTAATAAATTTGAAATGAAATTTTCACGAGTAAATATTAAATAATTTATACATGTCTAGAAAGACAGAAAGCATTCGTATTTTCCTTGTCTCACGTTAATTATGAGAATTTAAGAAGCAATCTAGGGCTGTTTAACATTCAGAATTATTGCTTTTTTTTTTTTAAACTGCTCGCAATTGAACTTATTGAAATTAATTTCTTAATAATCAATAATGTAAAAATATCACTTTCTTTCTTTTGAAAGGCATATGAAAATTAATGCTTCATACTGAAATTTTAAAAGCCTAAAGTTTTGTTTTCATATTAATCAAAGTGTTAGAGGGTTCATACTCCTCAGGGAAAACAGGGAATTTAGAATTTGTTAAAAAAAGTCAGGTAAAATAGAAATTTTCATTAAAAATCAGGGAAAATCAATTATAAAACCTGGAAAAACATTTTTTTTTTTCTCAAGTTATGTTTTTCTTGTTTAGCTTCGTATCAAAATTTAAATGATTAAGTATTGTGAAAATACACATGTAAATAATGATTTCTACCTGAATTGCTATCATGATCGGCAGTAGTATGACATTATACAGTGAAAGTAGCTGTATTTTGTCCTGTCTAAAGGAGCTTTTCTTGTAACATGTCGCTGATATTTTCTTGAAAATTGTCTAGGAACTCGGGGGGGGGGGGGGAACTCAGGGAATTTTTTTCTCGTATTTGAGTATGAACCCTGTGTTATGATGATGTTTCTGCTAAACCTTTAATCCGTTTACTTTTTAAAACATATTTATAAGTATCTTATTAAAAACAACTAAATTTTTAAATTATCACATAAGTTTATCGTATACTTTAAGCATAATTATAAAAATATTTCGTTGTAATATATAAAAGTATAACAGTGTATTTTGAATGAACATAACAATAATTCATAATGAAATTTTAAAAGTCTAAAGTTTTGATTCTTATGTTAATCAAAATGTTATAACAATGTGTTTTTCAAAGAACTTAATCCGTTTACTTTTCAGAATATCTTTATAAATCATATTTTGTTAAACTAATTTTTTATATGACATGATGTCTCACTTCGTATAATATAAAAATGTATCAATAGATAGATAAAAAAAAATATATATATGTTTATTCATCATAGGCATCCTATGTTGGACCACAGGTGACCTCTGTTTTTTTCCTGCTGTTTACTTAAAGTAAGGCTGTTTTATAATTCTTTTAAAGTTTTCATTACTTTTAGTTAATCAAATTTTGTGTTTTGCAAATTATGGTCCAAAACCACCTATCTTTTTTACTCTTCTAGAATTTGAAGATTAATGAAGTTAATCATGTTTGAAATTATAAAATATTTATTTTAATGTTCTCATTTCATATGTAAATTTTCATGCATCTTAAATTAAGCCTAAGTGTATAGGAACTTCTATATTCTTTAAGAATTATCTAAGAATGGTTCGCATCTGAGAAAGACTATATAATAAAGAATGAAATTATCAATTATTATGGTTTTAATAATCCACTAAGCTGGACATATCAAATATAACAATGAACCTAATTGTGTATACTATTATACACTACAAAAGTTCTGAAACATTTCATGAAAGCATGGTGTTTGCCATTTAACTTAGTTCTGTGTTCAAAAGGCCTTTTTAACACGCTTTTATTAGCTTCACCATGTTTGTTTGTATGTATGTTTGTGACCGCTCTGGGAGCAAACAAAAAATCTATGTGGTAAGAAAAGACTTTCCCTACATGGACACTGTGGCTGTGAGGTAAGGCACCGCGCTACGAACATAAAGGTCTAGCGTTCGATCCCAGTCAGGGAAGATTTTTTAAAAATGGTTTTTGTTTAATTCTAAATAATTTTAATTAAAGATTTAAATGTAAATATTATGGTGTGTCACTCACACGATTTTCTCTTACCCTGCATTTTAATACTAAGATAGATATTTTGTGCTTTTTAGTTCACATTTCTATGAAAGCGTGTTCTTTAATTTTTTAAAACTATAATATTATTTTAATTTTAACATGTGCAAAATTCTTCATATATACATCAATTATTCATTCTTTCTTACAACTATTCGGTACTCGGCCGAGCACTCGGTTACTCGGCTAAAGTGCTACTCGGTGCAGCACTAACATTAACTGCTTATAAAATCTTTATTGTGATATAGAGCTGTACCATATACTCGGTACTCGGCCAATTTGCCGAGTACTCGTTACTCGGCCAAATTTCGACTAAGTATTCGGCCAATACCGAGTAGTTGTAAGAATTTCATTATTTTTATGTATTATTAGAAAAAATGTATTCATAAGAGTTGTTTATTAATAACTAAACTAATATGTAAATATAAATATAGAGTCATTAAACTTTTGCTGCAAAAGCTTTCTGCAGTTAAAACGGGCGAGTAGATTGCCACCAAACTTGGTATAGAGACAATTCATGATATGAGCTTATCCCTTTTAGTTACAAGAATTTAAGTATAACCATCTTGTGTGTGTGTAATATGCGAATTTTTACTTTCTTCTAAATGCAATAGAAAAAAGTATTGGATTCGTAAAAATTTTCAACCTCTGGTTTTTGATGGATTTACATGTTTTGAGAGTTGTAGAACACAATTTGACCATTTTTAGAAAATGTCTGTGTGTGTGCGTGGCAAAATTTTGTGGCAGCTGTAATTCAGGAACTACTGCACAGAATGTAATACAAATTGGTATGTAGTTACACCTTGATATTAATTAGTGCCTATCAACGTTTGGTAAAAAATATCTTACAGGTTTCGTTGCCATCCTGCTTTTTTTAAATTTTTAACATGGTGGTATAGAACAAAATTTTGTATAAATGTGCATAAAGAGAATTATTGTTTAATAATCATTATGAAATTTACAAGAATTATTTATAATAGAGATAGTCAACTATGAAAAAATTTTGTATATGTAGGGGGGGGGGGGGGGAAGTCTTCCCTCGAGGGGAATAAATTTTCATAATGGGTATCTTTCAAAACTGCTTGCTAATACCTTTAAAACGAATGGTTATCTGAGATAATTTAAAATAAAATTATCGATTTTTTTTTTAATGTAATATCGAGAATAAAATGAACTTTTTTTTGCTTTTTTACATTTAGTGTTATACTACAGTCGGTAACAAAAGTGTCCGAACACTAGCAAAAATTCCTATGTAAAAAGAGTACACTTCATATGGTTTTGTATAGTCAGTGTTCTTACACTGACTAAGAACAGGATTCAACAAGGATTTATTTAACAAAACCGTATGAAGTGTACTTTTCTTACATAGGAATTTTTGCTAGTGTTCTGACACTTTTGTTACCGACTGTACTTCTCTAATATGGAAATCGTACTGCATTATCATGGAAGATAATTTTATTAAATAATGATTGTAATAAATTGTTCTTACTGAGTGAATTTGCAAAGGAAAAAATAGAAGAAAGTCATTTGGTAGCCACAACATTCTAGTTTTATGACAACTTAGTACATAAAATTGTATGTATAAAACAGACAAAAATAAAATATTTCAGATATAAGAACCCTTATATAATGCTGATATAGTATAGATAAAACTTTAAAATCCTGTTTTTATATTTTTTAAATTTATTTCTTACCATTTTCCGCAAACTAATTTAAATATACATTCCAGGTAAATTTACCTTAATCAGGGGTCAATCCAGATTTTAATTTTTTGGTTCCTTTTTTGTGAAATTTTTGTTTAGAATAAAATATTTTTGTGAGAAAATAAAATAGTGTGTAAAATCTTTCATTTTTACAATCATTGTACATAATGTTTAATATCAAGTTTAATAGAGTTTCTTTGAGCTAATTTAAGGCATTTATTTAAAAATAATACTGAAAACATGAAAATACTTTATAAAAGTATCATTTTTATAAAGCAAAGTCTTGTAAAAAGGCTCCTTTTATAAGTTTGAATTTTATGTGTCCCTTTTCCTGGATTTGAATTTTGTGAAGGGTCCATTTTCACGGATTTGAATTTTGTGTAGGATCTCTTTTCACGGATTTGAATTTTGTAAAGGGGCCGTAAAAGGGATCCAAATTTTGTTTGGATCAACCCCTGCCTTATGTTAATGTAATACACTGTAAAAAGTAAATCTGAAGGGCTGCGATGTGTATGCCGAAATATATTTGTTTTATCAAAAGGATGAAAATAAGGTATTTGAATCTAAATTGAGGTAAATCTGAAGTTTAATTTGATTTGTTTTTTCTTAATCTATGCTATAAAATAAATGGAAATTTAAGTTGTAATGATTAAGACATGATATCACATTTTAATTATTAAAACTGATCGATGTGTTTTAATTTTTTTGGTTTTAATGAATTTGAGTTAATATAATTTGATTACAACTTTTTCACATTTGAAACCCGAATAAACTACTAAGTCAGAAACGCCAAAGAAAAATATTGGAAATGCATACAGCTGTTTCGGCAGCCTTAAGTGTGCCGTCTTCAGTGCAAAAAGGCACTGAAGACGGCACGTTATCCTTTTTGCACTGAAGACTGCACGCTTAAGGCTGCCGAAACAGCTGTTTGCATTCCCAATTTTTTTCTTTGGCGTTTCTGACGTAGTAGTTTATTCGGGTTTTAATATTCCAATGCCAAGTCTCCTGTTATTATTTTTCACATTTGGTATACAAAACATGAAGGTTAGCAATTTCTTATAGTTTTTCTGTTGCGATTCAGCGGCTAAAAATTTACCAGTGAATTAAGTAAATATAGTGTAAACTGTACTTTTCTAAGCCAATTGGTCAAATTAATTCTGTTGATTTCAAATCATATCAATAAAACAAAAGTAAGTGATTAATCTATAAACTACTTAACACTTGTTGCTCTCAGAGAAGTTTTTATTAGAAGTATAATTTTTCAAGATGTATTTTCATGTGTTGCACTTAATTTTATTATTATTATTATGTAAAATGGAATCAAAATAACTAAGTATTTTTATTTTAGGTTTGTATATTGCACTTTCTTAGAAGTCTTTCAGACTGTTGATGAAGAGGAAAGTTATATTGAAAATATTTTATCTGGACATACCAAAATAAATAAATAAAATAAATTGTATGATAATTAGTATACTCTAAACATTGTAATATGTAACATTTAATTAAGTTTTACTGTTTTCAATAAAAAGTATTTGCTATTTTTGAAATGTACCTTTATTTTTTGCATCTTTTTTTATACTAATGCATTTTACCAGGGTTGCAGAGATTTTTTTTATTCCCAACATTTCCCCCAATCTATATAAAAGTTTCTCCAAAATGGGAAAACTATTTTAACTATGATTTTTGTAATTCATTGTTGAAACTGATATCATTTGTATATTTTTCTGTAAATATCTCCCCCCCCCCCCCCCCGATCCTAGATCACTGGATTGGACATATTTCGCACCCCTGCATTTTACTTTTGTATCCAGATTTAGGTGTCTTAAAAAAATAAGGGAATTATTTTTTAATCGTATACTGTAGGTAAGAATTGTATTACTCCATTGGCAAATTACGTTAAATTGTATAATTATGTCTATTGTCTTTACAAAATATAAAATTAATTTATTCCCAATATAAGATTTAATAATAGTTTTCAATTTTACATAGATTAATTGTTAATGGAGAAAAAATCTCCATTCTAGGAAAAGAATGGAGACATTCTAGGAAAAGTATACATGTTTATTGAATTTTTTTATTTTTCTGACTGAGTGAAAATAATGCCTGGACCGGGAGTCGAACCCCGGACCTTTGACTTACAAGGTCAAGGCTCTACCAATTGAGCTATCCAGGCCAACAACCGGTCGGCATTACTCATTCAGACAACCTTTAGGCAGAAAAAAAGCCTAAAGGTTGTCTGAGTGAGTAATGCCGACTGGTTGTCGACCTGGATAGCTCAATTGGTAGAGCCTTGACCTTGTAAGTCAAAGGTCCGGGGTTCGACTCCCGGTCCAGGCATTATTTTCACTCAGTCGGAAAAATAAAAAATTTCAATAAATATGATTTTCTTCCCAATAATAATAATAATAATAATAATAATAAAGAGTATTCATGTATTTAAAAAAAAAAAAAAAAAAAAAAAAAAAAAAAAATCTTTTGTAAAAGAAAATCAGTTTGAAACTAAGAAGTTAGCATGATACAAATATATCCTTGAGGAGGTTGGGTTTTTTTTTTCTTTTAATCCATTTCCGTTTTATTTATTTATTTATTTATTTTTTTGAGAAATTAAATTTTTTATTATTAGTTTTAAATGGGATATTACCTCCCTATTTTTGAAAGGGGTTATTAGTAGAATTACCTCTGATAAAATTCAAATTCAATTCATTTTTAGAATAGAGAGAGGAGTTTATGACTTTCTTATAAACAGGTTTTTCTTTTTTTATAATAACAGTGGTAAGAATTTCAAAATTTTTATCAGCCAAAGATTTCATTTTTTTATAGGACTACAATATATGATACATAATCTGCAATAGCGTATCGTGAATGAACTTTTGGGTATGCTCCATACAGGTGGCTAGAAACAGCACATTATGAAAAGCTCCTCTTCTGTTTGACTGTTAAAATGTCACCATATCTGTGTTGCTTCTCGAAATAAGCAAGTTAACAAGATGATTAAATATCCATTTTAATGTATTATTTCTAATTACCTAAGTGGAACATACTGAAAGTGTCATTCATGAGATGTCACCGATAGTCTGTATAGGATAATAGCAGCTTAAAAAGATAATAAAATTTAAGTAGTTGCCTATCCAAATACTAAGGGAGAGTTTTTCTTTTTTTGACAATGTTACACTGTTCATAAAAATATAAAAAAATCTCTCGTCATGTCTAAAGAATAACTTGCAACTGCGGAGTAAACAAACATTTTCCCAGCCTTTCATATAAACATTTTATCATTGCATATTACTTCATCATCTTAATATTTTTCCCCTCTCTCTTTCATTGAAATAATGTGGTGAAAATTTACTCTCTATTTCTCGTGTGTATTTCCTGGCTGTAATGTTGAAAAGCAATTTACAAAAACATACATTTTCTGATTTATATAAGATTTCATTTGTATTTTAAAATTAATTACAATTATATTCAATTGTCATATTTGCCACCTAAATTTATTTTGTAAGTACAGTCTAACCTTGTTAACGTGAACACACTTAATGTGAATTACTTTTAACATGAACTGTTTCCATAATCCCGTTGCTACTGATAACATGGACATTTTTTCTCCCTAGAGAATCACGTTAACGAGGTTCAGCTGTATTTTTAAAAATCTAAAGATTGGGTAAACGGATCAGTGAAAATGTGTATATACCAGTAAAATCTTAAAATTTCTGGTACTGCACTTAATTTTCTTAATTTTTACCTTTGTTAGGTCTATTTCATTATAAATCAATAGTTTGAATTACATCCTCGCATAATTTTTAATTTGATTACATTATAATCCAGCAACAGTGATGTAGATATTTTTAGTTCTGAAATTTAACTTTCTTTAAAATTTAAAGCATCAAAAATAAAAAACAATCTTATATGTTATCAGACTTGATATGAGAATTTGAATTTTCTATTCTATATAGTATAAAAATTTTGCTGATATATTTATTAAAGTGAGATAAAATAAAACAACAGATTGATTTATATTCCTTTCAATCTATTACTAGTAAAATAAAAATTTAAATGAACTCATTCGCTAAAAATAGTCAGTTTAAAAAAGGAGAGTTAAATAAATAAATAATTTTAATTTTCACTTTTAAGGTATATATTTAAAAACAAGGTTTAAATATGAGACATGTGGTATAAATTACTAGTGCTCTACCACTGAATTATTTAGTCGATATCAGACAATCTAACCTGTAGTAATCACTTATGTTAGAGCTTACAGATCACATTAAAAAAATTTTCTGTTTCATATGAGTAATTCCTTCAAGTCAGATATTGGCTAGGTTTTTCAGTAAGTACAAAACTGACACAGTCAGAGGTTCTAAGTTTGAATCTTAGCCAAGTCACTTTTCCATTTTGCTAAAGATAATTCACTTTTAGAAATGTGTATACATCATGTTAAGAATTTGTAGTCAGATAATTTATCCGCAAACAATCAAATATTTATTACAATGTGCTATAAGGAGTAAGGGCATACCAACATCAACAAATAAAAATGCTGTTTTTATATATTACATTGATTTTCACATATTTCTTTTATGTACATTGAGATTTATTTTTCAGACTTCATAATTTTTTTTTATATAATTACAATTTAGAGTAAATAAGATATTCTTTCTTCTTTTGGAAATTTATATAATATAACATTTAAAGAAAAAAATATCTTTAAGTTTGTTAATTTGTTTCAGAAATATATTTATTCATTTTGAAAGTAATAAGATATTGAGAATATAGCACTTTTAAACAAGTAATTTCATGATAATTTATAAATTCTTTTGATTAAAATTTAAACTTTTTTAAATATATATATATATATATATATATATATATGTATATATATATAATAAAGATGATCTATTAAGCATAGTAGAAGCCATGCAACAGATAGAAGATCACTGAAACACCAATGACCAAAAAGATAAAAAAAAAAAAAAATCATCAGTGGATGAAATACACTAATGTAAAGAAACCAGATCTATTAATTAACAGCCTGCAAAACAAACGAATCAATAAAGTAAAACAACAAATCTTAACTTAAAACCATAAACTTATCAAAATTAATGAAAAAACAACCTAAGAAACACAAGGTAGGAAGAAGGAGGCAGGCGGCAAGACTTGTGACTTGCCTATATATGGGTCATTTCTCAAGAATTCTCTGTCATTTAGGTTAAACTCAAGGAGTTAGGAACAAAGCACCAAATAAAAAAATTATATTTTTTAGGCTATTTGGTTTTATTTTTACTCAAATAAAATATATCTTTTAGGGTGAATAAACACATTCTAAATTGAAAAAAGAATTAATTAATATGTTGCAATTATAATTAATTTATTAGGGAATAAACTAATTATAATTGCAATATATTATTTCTTTTTTCAATTTAGAATGTGTTTATTCACCCTAAAAGATATATTTTATTTGAGTAAAAATAAAACCAAATAGCCTAAAAAATATAATTTTTTTATTTGGTGCTTTGTTCCTAACTCCTTTAGTTTAACCTAAATGACAGAGAATTCTTGAGAAATGGTACCCTATATACATTCTCACACTTCGTTGGTCAACGGTTGGTTTTGGCCGCTGGCCCTCGGTTGAGCCAACCGTTGGGTGACAGTTGGGCCAACAGTAGAACGGTTAGAAAAACTGGCCTAACCGTAGCCCAACAGTCTGCCAACCGTGGCCCAATGGTCTTCCAACCGTGGCCCAACGGTCATCCAACCGTGGCCCAACAGTTTGCCAACCACGGCCCAACCGTTTGCCAACCACGGCCCAACCGTTTGCCAACCATGGCCCAACCGTTCGCCAACAATGGCCCAACCGTTTGCCAACCATGACCCAACCGTTTGCCAACCATGACCCAACTGCTCCATCGTTGGGCCAACCGTCACCCAACGGTTAGCTCAACCGAGGGCCTGCGGCCAAAACCAACGGTTGGCCAACGATGAAGGAAACTGTAGGGCCAACCGTTTCCCAACCATTCCGTGTTACTTGGGTATAGACTAACTTTTATAGTATGTAATTATATTTAATGTTTTCAGTTGAAACTTTAAGGGACTAAAGGATTGAAACTTTATAACTTCTTATTGCTAAAACTCAAGATGTTGAGACATAATAAAGGGCTCTGTATGCTAACAACAGTGTGCACGAATTCATATATATGCTCGCTGCGCGCGCGTATTCCTTCACCACCCTTCCTGTCCCTCCTTAATTTTACAGTTTCGAAAATATCCTCATTTGACTCATAGGCACCCAAAACCTATATATAGCAATTTTGAACGGTCTAACTCAATTAGCTGAGATGCAAAAGAAAACCTAATCAGGATACCTCAAAACGTGAAAATCTGGTGAAAACTTTCAATAATATAAAAGAACTTTAATATATCTTTCGAATGATGTATTAAAAATAATTTAATCATATTCAGAATTCGAAATATTGAAATTTAAAAATATTACAGCGCCATCTGGCGGTAGAAATTTCTGTAATCTACTGGCCAATTCCAAATCAACAAAGCTTTCAAATAATGTATTACTTATAAAATTATTTTAATTAGTAGCTGAGATACAAAAGAAAACCTAATCAGGACACCTTAAAGCGTGTAAATCACACAAAAATCTCGAATTCCATTACTTACGGTAGTCGCTTAATGGAAGGTGACAGAAATTTGTGACGTCTACTCTTGAAATTCAATTCAAATAAGTTTCAAAATGGCATATTACTTTTGAAATTATGCTAATTAGAAGCTGAGATACAAAAATGATATAAACACTATTATAAAACGATTTATGTCTGACTTTTTCGTGGTTTTCTCCGAAACTTGCGTAATTCCAGGCTAAATATTGTTACAAATCCATAGTATGAAATGTGAAATGAGTATCAGAATTCGAAACTCTGCAAAATATAAAAGAATAAAGGCTTTCTGTGTTTTCCGTAGTTTTCTCCGAAACAACAGTTCCTTTTCTATGTTTTCCTCTCCCCCCCTTTCCGTCCCTTCTAATAATTTTACACTTGAAAATATCCACAATCGATTTATCTTTCCTTAAAACCTAATAATACCAATTTCAAACGTTGTAACTTTTTTTTTTTTTTTTTTCCCTTCGCCCCCCTTCCTCCCCACCTCCCATTCAAGCCCTTCTTAATAATTCTAAACTTTCAAAAATATTCAGAATCGATTTATCGGGCGTTAAAACCAAATATTACAAAATTTCAACGGCATATCTCAATTTAAAATACTGCACAATATAAAACAAAATTTAATCTAATTTTTTTGTTTATCCACATATTTTCATGAAAATTGAACAGTAGCTTTATAATATGCTGTCTAAGCCAAATATTAATTCAAATGTAACGTGAATGAAAATTTGAAAAATTTTGAAAATTGCAATTTTTCCCCCCACTAAAAAACACCTGACATCTTGATCGGTTACATTCATTTCCATTTTCATGGCAGATGGTCGTCTGGCATTTGAAATGATGTTGCCACAAAAAATTCATACTTTAGTTAATTTTAAAAAATCTAATTGTTGTACCGATAAGCCGCTTGCACACTTAGATTCAGAAAAAATGCCTCTTTCATTTGGTATCGAAATCGTAACGATCGGACAAATATTTCTAATTTATTTTCCACTTTTTCTGCTTTTAACTCTGTTAAAATATCTTTTTTTATGCAATGGCGGTGAATTCTCAGTCACTGAGATCGCTTTTAGATTAGACATGAGTGGACATTTTAATTAATATCTCCACAACTAATTAAAATTTTTAAATTATGTTTTCAGGAGCCCATCGGGAAGGCTCCTGAGCATCCGTATGTCAATTTTTGTACTTCTGCATTCAATAGGGGCTGAACGTATAAAAGAACAGACAGACAGACAAACATTTTCTTTTATTATTATAGACTAGTTTGAACTAAATATGACAACTGTTAATAACACTCTGTCTGAACTAGTACACTGTGTGTTTCTGTTTTTAAAATATTCATAATATTCATTCAGCAGTATATCCTTAAATAAAATTTAGAAGATTAAAATACATTAGTATGAATTTGAACTGTTTTGTTCAAGAAATTTTTATAGAAGGAAAACCAGAATGATTTGTTTTATATGGAATTTGTTTGATCTTGTGATATATTAGTCAGTCTTATCAAGTGAATACATAATTTGATTGAATTTGTTATTTATTTATTCTTTTTTTCAAAGTGTCTTCTCTTATTAATAAACCATTGATAACCTTTTCTGCCGACTTCATTGTAAGTATTCAATAATATTTTTTATTGGAAGTATTAAATACGTATGTAATTTTGTTATCATTTATAAATATTTTTGAAAATTTCCCAAAAGCTTAAATCAGAGGGGAAAAAAATAATAAAAATATTAATAATTTGAACTGCTGGTTTGTAGGAATAAAGGTTGGTTTTAGTTTGTCAATCTCTGGTAAAATGACCTAGCCAGGTTACACCTGTGATCTCGCCAGAGCATTAATCATTCAGCCCGCAGATGAGTGTATGAATGAAGAGATAATTACCTGGATATTACATGTCAAACCAATTTAGCAGTTATTCATAGTTGAAAAAAATAAAATTGCTTTTAGCATAGGCACTGACAGCTATGGGCAAAGTTATGTTGTTACAGTCATTATCCAGTAATAGTTCCAGATCATATCATACACTAATATTCGTTCTTCAAGAAGCATTTTGTATCTTTCCATTTTGACAACTATAGAGTAGCAGTTGGCTAGTAGGAAAGCATGCTTAAGGGGATACTTCATCACCTAATTTGACTGGCAGTCTAACCCTATGTTTTTCTATGGAGAAATTTGTTTTTTAAATTACTTATCCCTTGCTTTCCCAAGATCAAGGCATTACTGCAGAAAAATTACTTTCAGGTGCTGCTTGGCACGTTTGGCGAAAATCACCAGCACTGCACCTTTTTGTATCATTTAGAAGTTGCAACATTCCACTGGCTACGCTTGCTATCTCTGGCGAATTAGCACACTTTTTGAATGAGCTGGGTTTAACTAAATTTCAACTTCAAAATGGGGTCGAAATGACCCCATCTTGGGAAAGTGGGGGTTAATGTGTTTTTTTTTTTTTTTTCTTTTTCTTTTTTTTTTTTTTTTTTTTTTTTAAGAGCCATTTTAATATTTAAGAAAATTCACATACATTTAAATGTTTTTCATTTTTCAAGGTTTTTTAAATTTAATAGTTAGTTTTAAAGCTATAAAATGCTAAAAATTATTTGCTAATTTTGCTAATTGTTTTATATATTACTTATTACTTAATGTTCTTTTTTTTTTTTTTTTTTTTTTTTTTTTAAGAGCTATATTAACATTTAAGAAAATTCATAAACATTTAAATGTTTTTCATTTTTCAAGATTTTTTTTAATTTAATAGTTAGTTTTAAAGCTATAAAATGCTAAAAATTAACTTGAGAGATTTTTTTTCACTTTATCAGGGTGGCTAGCATTTGATGCTTTTGATTTTCCCGGACTTTTCCAGGACAAGTAAAGGTAAAATTTACTGACTTTTCCAGGTCATTATCTTCCATTTTTACACCACATTTCATAAATTGATATTTTTTTTGTCTGAAATTTCCTTGGTATAAACAAATTTATTAACTTGATGAAAATCTATCAATTTATCAGCTATATTTTAGATTCTCTAGCTTTTTCAAGTTCTCCAAGTTTTCCAGGTGAATCAAATGAAAAAAAAATAAAATAAATAAATAAATGATTTTTTTTTTCTTAAAAAGTTTCACTGAAAATTTAAAAAAGGTCTTAAAGAATCTAAATGAAATACTCACAGCTTTAAAACAGAAAAATCTCCAGCTGGCTTCTGTAATGAAATATCTGTTAGTGGCACATTATTTAGGAAGATTCCATGGCCACCATTATTGGATATAAATGATTTCACAATGCTTATTTCTGTATAATTTTCAGTTGAATTTGTAGCTTCGGCATCAATTTGCACTCCATGCCTCTTGCAAAAGTTAATATCAGAAGATGTCATGTAAAGGGAACTTAGACACCTCATTTGGATACCATCTTCCTGCAAAAGACATACATATACACACTCAGACATTACTTTTCAAACTGTGTAGAAAACCTGCTTTTATTTTCCTTTGAACAAAAATATACAGTTAACTATAAGATTAGAAACATTTCCAGATACATCAATGACTTATTTGTTTTTTAAATTAAAATTAATGTTAAGTATGAAATTTGAGAGTTTAAATATTTAAAGCTTTATTAGAATGAACTACACAAAATATTGTTAGTAACTTTTGCAAATGTAATTTATATATATATATAATCAAAGAAATAATTAGTTTATTTATCTATATTTTTGAAAATGTAAAATCAAGCTAAGTATTTATGGATTTTAAGTTTGAAAAGTATAGCTTACTAGATATCTATTTGTAGAATGACTTGTGACGATATTGTCTTCAATTGACCAAATCAAAAAAAATAAAAAATAACTTAAAGCAACAGAAAAGTCTATGCAGACTGAATAAGTGGAGAATCTCTATGTTTTTCCCAATTTAATGCTATCTTGGTGTTTCTAAATATTAAGGTAGCTTATGCTCAGCTTATATCATACAAAACTACCCTCTCCCCCTCAAAAAAAAAAAAAAAGAGAGAGAGAGAGAGGCAGGCAGCAAATGCAATAAATTAATTGTAATAGTCAAAATAAATGGAAATTCAGATTAAACTTACGTCAGCATTGCAAATAACACTATCTTCTATATGTGCTATGGATCCTCCAAGAAGTAATACACCAATAGATGCTCCATTACTGTTAATTAAACAATTATTCAAATGTATTTTCCCATGATGAACAACAACAGTGCTTAAAATCCCTTGCTTTGCTTTAAGACAAATATTTTTTAAAGACAAATTTCGAGATGTACAATTTAGAAAAACATCACTATTTCCAGTAGCTTCAAGAACTATATCAGATCTTGGTCCAATACCTACAATGAAACAATTATAATGACAGAAATAATTATTAATTAAAATAATTGATAAATACAAATATCATGAAGCAAGAAGAGAAATAGAGTAAAATGTGAAACCTATAATTTGTGCTGACTCCAGAATAAAATGGCCACTTGTCAGAACTTTAGCAATATTTACTTCTCTCTACCCCTCACTTTTAGACATGCTATTTTTTTACCATATTTCCTGATCTCTATGTTGTAAATTTCGTAGACAGCAGTAAACTATCAGTTTCATTTATGTAAAGGTATGTTGTATGTGTTACCTCTTACGGGAATACTTGTAGGAGGAAATAAACTTGTAGGTGTTAACAAAAAACATTAAAATGCTGTGAACGCAGTAAATAGCAGTAAATTTGGTTTTTTAAGAGATTCCTTTGCAGTTTTTCATGAGAAATAAGCGATAAAACACAAAATACAGAGACAGAAGCAACCATATTTCTTCTCAATCATCAATAAAACGTGTAAACAACAATAAATTAATAAAACAGCAAATACAGGACTGGTGTGGACCCTCCCGTAGACTTGTTAACTCTGTGTGGAGAGTTAACAAGTCCTGAAATAGTCAAGAAGTATCAGATATAGTATTTTAAAGAAAAATTGGACAAACCTCATAACAGATGTTCTTCCACAAATGATCACCGAAGAGCCAATTTTTTTTTTTTTTTACGAATTTGAGTGGATTAGCGTGAAAAAGGTCTTCAAAAAGTTATACTTTGTTACAAAAATGTGAATAACCATTGAAAAGTAACCAGCTTACACCAGACACCAGAAGAAAGAATTGCTTCAGTTTAGAAAGACAATCGTTAAGTTAAAACTTTTACATGCATGAATTTTTATCTGTTTGGATAAATATTTAATTAAAATTTCTCAATCTGCCAAGCTGTCAACATCAAACTGTGACAATTCTTCAAAGTGTGATATCAAACAGTACTTATGTGATCGTTTTTATTTATATACTACAGAAAAAATTATTTTTGTTTTGTCTAAGATAACTGCATAAAAATATTTTATCTTAATTAGAAATAAATTTAAATTTGTGTAAATTTGTTAATGAAGTAGTAGGCTATTAGTCACAAAAATATCATTGGCTTATATTAATAGAAAGAGTTTAATGAGGAAAATTAGAAATGTATAGCAAAAGAATTCTATAAATTTTGATTTTTCAATACATTTTTTTAACCTGTCAGTATTCTTGTTGATGATTTAAATATTTTGTTGATGATTATTTTATTGCATTTTTATAAGAAAATATAATTAACAATAAATTTTCACTTTTGTGATCCAGATTAAATATAGTCGAACCTCGTTAACATGAATCTCAAGGGGGATGAAAAACTTGTTCATGCTATCAGTAACTATCATACATATAACTAATCTTCACTTTGACAGGGATTGTGGAAACAGTTCATGTTAAAAGAGATTCACATTTACAGTGTTCACATTAACGAGGTTCGACTGTATTGAATGTCAGACTCATATATGCACATGTAATAGACATATTGGTAAATAAATAAAGTGTCATATTTAGTTGCTGATATTTTATCAAGTTTTCCAAAATAATTGTAAATTGATTTATTCACAGTTCATAGTTTTACAGTTAAATTGAATATGTAACATATTTACATATTTAACGAGAGAAAAATCCCACAATCAACTATATAAACTTTCCTGCTTTGTCATTTAACCTTATCTTTCAAAATTTGTTTCAAATATTAAAAATACAAAACATAACAGAAAATACACTTGGTGAAATTTCCACTTATGTATTAAAAAATATCTGAATATTTTCGTGTGTCTCTCTCCTCTCAAAATCGAGCTTTAAACTTATTATATTATATTCTCAAGGAAACACATTTTGTGTATTTAACTACTATACAGTATACATATTAAATTCTTTATATTTTGAAGAACACAAAATATTTAATGTATTACAAAGAAATAACTTTTAATTCCTGCAATGCAGGTATGCACAAAATATGGCCAAAATTGGCCTGCATAGCCTTTAAAGTTGGCCCACGAATGTTGTCAATAAAATTACTAATTAAAAAAAAAAAAAAAAAAAAAAAAAAAAAAGAGAGAGACTTTTTCAAATAAACAGAAAAAAAAAAATAATAATCTAATACGATAACGATTCTGCATCAGAATAAATAATTTACAGTTGTTCATGAAGTTTATTTACTTTTTATTATGTGCCTTTTCAGTTTGTTCCCTTTCACCACATGGTCTGGAAGCAGACAAGGACGAAGAACAAAATGTTGGAGTAAAATAAGTTTAAATATCATTTTTCATATTTAAACTTAGTTTTATCATGCCATTAAATTATGGGGGGAGTTTATAATGTTTAATAGTATAATTAATTTAAAGTCATTTAGTTTAAAACATATGAATATTTATAATTGAGTTTAAAATATAATGATAAAATCAAATCTTTATTTTAGGTATATAAATTTACCTTTTTAGCAGCATATAGTTTATTATATGAGCTTTAAGTGAGTGAATGTTTTATAAATGAAATCTTGCTTTTGTTTACTATTTCGCTGCAAGCCACGTCGTTTCTGGCATTCAATATGGCGAAACTTCATGTTTCGGCCAATAGATGGCATAAGGTGATCGGCATCATTTGCTACCTCAGCAACAGATCACATGTGTGGGCGTCGCCGAACAAATCATAGTGTGATGTACAATCCACTTGGACGTATTTATGGCAGTGGAAATTTGAGAACTTTGCCTTTCTTTGCTTTTTCTTTATTTATATCGTTATGCTGGTAATAACGTTTGAGTGTTAGCTTTTGGGCTAACATTATGTTTTTATTTAATTTCATTAATTTATTCAATATGATTTAAGTTGATATTTAATTTGAATTATGTTTTGAAGACAGTTTAGTGAGGATGTATTATAATCTACTTAGTTATTTAATTTCCCCTCACATAATGTCGTCAATGACTTTATTTATTTTAGAAGTTCAATTTAACTTTCTTCAACTTTACCTCTTGTCATGTTTAAGATAATTTTGCAATCACTGGCAATCCCATTTTCACGTAATTGATTTATTTTTATTTAATTGTTGACTTATACTTTTTCTTGTTAAGTTTAAATTGTTAATAAACTTATTTATTGTTATTCAAAAATTCGTTTTTAATGAAGTTGCACTTTACACAGCTTATTTAATTACTTAAATGATTTTAAAGGCTGAGCTAACGCTACCAATAATAACTTCAACTTCTACTTAGCGGTAACGATCATTCTAATAAACACCACTACGTGGTTTTGCTAGTAGATCGGTTATTTCGTAATCGCAGCAACAGAACGGATCGGATATTCTTTTTTGATTTCGTATTTTTAGTTCAGTATAATTTACTTTATACTGAATAATTTATTTTAGTAAAATGAGCGAGAAAAGGAAAGGTGATTTTCAAAATTAAAAATTTCAAGATTCATGGACAGATAACATTGTTTTATCAATTACAATGATACTGTCACATTCTTAATATGTAGTTGCAAGATTGTAGTGGCAAAAGAGTATAATGTGAGGCGACATTATGAAACGAACCATAAACATTTGCATCTGTGAAAGGAATATGAACAATCGCACAAAATCGAACAACTCAAAAAAATTTTCAGCAGTCAAGCAAATTTTTTTTAAAAACATGCATCTGTATTGGATTTATTTGTGGAAGTGAGCTTAAGTGTCATCGGAATTATTGCAAAAGAAGGTCAGCCGTTCACAGATGGTGATTTCGTTAAAAAGTGTTTGTTGATTGCATCAGAAAAACTTTGTCCTGGAGCTAAAAAGTAAATTTGAAAATATAAGCTTAAACAGAATGACTATTCAAAGAAGAATTGAACAGTTGAATAAAACATTGAAAATCAAGTAAAATCTGATGCTTTAAAGTTTGAATATTTATCTTTAGCTGTTGATGAATCTACAGATCGTACATCAATGGCCCAATTACTTGTGTTTGTTCGTGGAATCGACAAAAATTTTTGCGTTATGGAAGAACTTCTTGAAATGTTTCCCCATGAAGGGGCAGACAACTGGAAGTGAACTTCTTTCCAGTTTGTTACATTTGTGCGATACAGTTTTCTTAAACATGGACAATTGTGTTAGCATTACCACAGATGGAGCAAAATCAATGACTGGTATGAAAATTGGAATGGTTACTCTATTAAAAGAACGTCTTGCTCAATGTGGTGTAGAATTGTTGTAGTTTCATTGCATTATTCCCCAAGAGAATTTATGTGGTAAAGAATTAGGATTTGCAAATTTAATGCAGTGTGTATCTGAAGCAATTAACTTTATTCGCAGTAATGCCCTCAAATATAGGGAATTCAAAGAATTTTTAAAGGAATTTGATAATCTGCCTTCTGATATTTTTTATTACACAGAAGTAAGATGGCTCAGCCAAGAAGTTGCCCTTAAGCGTTTTATGGAACTATTTGATGAAATTGTTACATTTCTAATTGACCATGGTGGAAATACTAGATGGTTAAAAGAACCACGTTTCCAGTGTGATTTGGCTTTTCTCACAGATATAACAGGCCATTTGAATGAGTTAAACACAAAACTACAAGGAAAAAATCAATTCATTTTTCAATTAATAAATAATGTAAAGGGATTTAAACAAAAGTTATATTTGTTTTAAAATCAGCTGAAAACTAAAAACTTTGCACACTTTCCCTACTGCCAAAAAATGCATGAAAAATTTCCACACATGAAAATGCAGTATGAGGATCAAATTCAAATCTTGCGTAATGCATTTGATGATCAGTTTTCAGATTTTGAAAAATGCCAAACAAAAATTGATGCATTTTCTTCTCTGTTTTCTGTTGATGTAAATCTAGTGAATGAGAGTATGCAGTTGGCCTTAATTGATTTACAGAATTCTGATTTTTTCAAAAATCAATTCAAAGAAAAAGCGATATTAGAATTTTATAAAGACCTGATATTCATACCTGATAAATTTTCATGCTTAAAGCAAAATGCAGCTGCGTGTGCAACTTTCTTTGATAACACTTACATTTGTGAGCAAACTTTCTCACTAATGAATTTAAAAAAATTAAAAATAAGAAATAGAATAGCAGATGAGAACCTTTCTTCTCTTCTGCGTATTGCCACCACCAATCTTAAGCCCAACATAAAATCAATAACTTCAAATATTTAGTCCCAGTCATCTCATGAATTTTTACTAATTTTGTTTTATTTATTTATTTCATAATCTGTACAAGAGTAAAATAAATAAAGTAATAAATGTAATTCATGCGCAATACCACAAAAAAATAAAATAAATAAATAAATAAAAATTAGTGTTTTCACGTCTATAACATGTTTTAACATTCACGTGCTGCTTTGACCCTCGATATGATCCTTTTTCATATTTTGGCCCCTCATCCTGAAAAAGTTGTGCATCCCTGCTGCAATGTATCCAAATATTTTTGTGAATCCTGACACTGCGTATCAGAAGCACTCTTTGTGTCACTTGTTTGAATTACGGACGGAGGAAGAAAACTCATAAAAGATAAGTTTATAACTTTAGCATTAAATAAAAGAAATGAATTAATTCCATCCAAATATCATAATATATCTGAATATTTTGTGTGACTATCTAAAGTTACTATATTCCATAGAAAATTAATTTTGAATATAAATATTGTACACCAATTTCAATTTGTTTTCTGCAACATATATGTATAATGCGCTTAGAAATACCTCTCATAGACTGTTATGGTTCAGAATATTTTTGTGATTTTTTGTACACAAATTAGTGTTACAGTCAAACCTCGTTAACATGAATCTCAAGGTGAATAAAAAAATTTTTCATATATAATCAGTAGTTCATGCTATTAGTAACTAATCTTCATATAACTAAGCTAATCTTCATTTTGATGGGGATTGTGGAAACAGTTCATGTTAAAAGTAGTTCATGTTAACGAGGTTCGACTGTATTTGTTTTAATTATGAAGGAAGAAATCTTACAACAAACTATATAGCTTATGGCTTTCGTTTTAAGAGAAAACATAAAATAGATTGCTTTTGTATAATTTTATATACAAAAATAGAAGATACTTATATTGTATACAGTGTAGTTATTTAAGATAGAAAAAAAAAAGTCACCATAGCTTATGTGCATCTGTCTAATGTATCATTGCATTTTGTGCATTTTAAAGAAATTAAATTACACTTTAAAGAAATACCTCTCATAGATTATGATGTATCAGAATACTTTTGTGAGTCCTTGCACACAAGCTGATAGCTAAATTTATTCCACTTACAATAGCGAACATGTTAGTGAACCTGATTCACAAATATCAGTTTATAAATGCATTCAAAAAATATTTAGTGAAATCAGAGTGCGTCAGAAACAGTACTATATGGATCATACCATATGGATAAACAAACAGGCAGACTAACCGAAGCCCTAAACACTTTTTAACATTGTTGGTAAATAGTTAAAATTGATCATTTATTCACGTTTTAACAGTGAATTAAATTGCAAATGAACAACAAGCAATATGTATGAATTACATTCTTAGATAATTTTTAACTATATGGATTTCTCTTGTTTATATGTTATTTATTTGTTATATGTGTAATATGGCCCTTAAAATTATTTACCTTCTTATCGATTTTGTTTTAACATTCTATTATAATGTTATAATTTCATTATAAAGTGAGCTTCTTTCATAAAATTGAATAAATCCAAGAAAATAGGCTATATACGGGTTATAGATAAAAGAAAAAGAAGTATATAAATTTTGCATGTACTTTGCAATATCATAACTGTTTAACTGCATTCTTGATATTTTATTAAGTTTAAAATTATATTAAACAAGCATTTTCCACCTTCAGTGAGGGAGCAAAAGCTTTTCTTAACAAACATTAAACTTTTATGATTTCGATGAATTTTCACCATCAAATAAATCTTAAATAAATAATTTTACTTGGTATTTAAAAATACCCAGAGAAGCACAGAGAGATGTAAGGAAATGTCTCTGGTTGTGGGCACAGTTTTGATTTTGGCTTATAATTTTTGATAGAGTAGATATTATGCAAACATATGAACATCAATGGAAAGTTAGAACCCTTAGCTAACGTTTGATGAAGTAACTGTATTGATTCCATCAACCAGAAAAAAATTATTACCAATTTTGTGAAGTGATCATATTTTGCCAAAACATTTTTTACCTGGTTGTGGGCACACTTGAAAAATCCGCTAAAAGTAGAAAAATAATAAGAAAAACCACCATAAATACAGAAAACAACAAAATTTATTCACTTTGTAAGGATTCAGTGGCCGAAATAATGAGAGAAAATGGCATTTTTTCAATTTTATTCGTTATCTTCTTTGTCCTCCAAATCAGAACTGCAATGCTTGCAAGTAAAATAATTTGCACACTTCATGTATATTAGCACACTTCAAATGCGTCAGATGATAACATGCATTGCATTTGATTCAGATGGCTCTTGTTGGGCATAGTGGCAGGTGCTTCAAAGAGATGACATAGAAGTTGACATCGTCAGATTGTTGAGACTCCAATTTTTAGAGCGTTTGGCCGGCACTTTGAAAGGTGGAGTTGCCTTACTTTCTCTAGGCTTCTTCTGGAGGGACTCAGATGCTGCAAGGAAGTCCATATTCTCTGGCAATTGATTTTATGAATTTTTTATCCACTAAGTAATCCTAAATGGCTTTAACCAGCGCATTTAAAACCATTTATTTTGGATCAGTTGACTTTTTCGAGGTTGACATAGCTAGAAAAGCCTAAACATACATATAAACACTAATAAAATATGGTATTTTGATATAAATGTCTATATTCTACTGTTTGTAAGTCAAACACACGTTTTAAATGAAAAAAACATTGTTGTGTGCCCACAACCGGGAATGGCAGCTATTTTTATAATGGCAGAAAAAACAATTTCCGGTCCACATTTTGGCTGAATTTGATATTGTATCACAAAATATCAGGAATATACTGCATAAATATACACTGCATTTACATTTTTGAATTAATTCACTTCGATTTATCGCATTCTGAAAATATTCACAAATCACTTTTGTGTTGCTATTTTTCAGATTTTTTTTTTTATGCTTGCACTTACTAAGAAAATGCATCTATTCACTTTGGTTTTAGCACAAAAACTGTGTACTGTCACAATACATGGTTGACAGTACTTAAATCCTAAAAAAGGATCCTTCACAAAATTATTTATCGTAAAACAGAACCCTTCACGAAATTGTTTATCCTGAAAAAGGGACCTTCACAAAAATTTTCCCCTTAAAAACAGATCCTTGATAAATCTGTTTCATTTTCAAAACTAATATTCCATGGAATGAACATGCTGCCTGAATAATCAGACGTGTTTTGCTGTATTTCCAAGGGTTGGCAAAAACCCGGGTTTTTGCGGGGTTTTCTGGGCTTTTGTGGGTTTTTGTTTGAATACAATTGCATTGCAATGTTAGATATATGTTACTTAGCATATTAGTTGTAATACACCTAATTATATTAAACTACTAATTAATAATTTAATATTTATCTTAGAAATAAAAATTGGTTTGATTCTAATATTAAAATAGTGTTAATTAGTAAAATTAAGCTATATTTTATTTTAATGTATGCTTATCCAAAATAAATATTCTTAATGGCAATAACTGATAAAATTAAAGAATTTAAATTCTTAAGTACAATACATATAATTTAAATTTTTTAGTTCCCCATCATATATAGGTATGGGGAACTTAAGTGATCGTGAAAATTTTCGACATCGTTTTTTTTTACTTTTTACACATTTTCACGTGTGAGGAATCTGAAAATGACAAAATTTTAGAAATTATAAAACTTAAAATGAGACATCACTATAACTACTTTAAATTAGAAAAACCTTTTTAACTTGCCTCGTTGTTGGCCGTAAGCTTTTCACCTGGACGTCCAGGCCTCCTCAGCGGCTTCATCTGTCGTGAAATTCGGACGGTGTTGTTGTCTGTGGGCGGTTCTCTTTATGAGATGTCTCCATGCTTCATTTGGGGCCATTGCGTCGCTGTCATTGCACACATTAAGGTTGGTTGTAATTTCTAAAGATTCCCGGAACATCGCGTAATAGTAATTGTTATAATCGGCTAATTTTTTAGTTTCGTTAAATTTAATCTCTATATTTTCGCTGTTATATGTTTTAGCTAGTGCGGCATTTATTTTATCAGTTTTAATATCATGTTTGTGTTCGTTAATGCGGGTTTTAATTTTCCTTTTCGTAACTCCGATATATGAACCTGCGCTTTTATTTTGATTAATATAAGGTATTTTGTATATTCCGGCTGTTTCTAGTGGTGAAATTGGATCTTTATCGTTGCGTATTAATTGATATATATTTCTATTTGGTTTAATCGGGATATTGATATTGTACTTATTAGCTGAACTTTTAATTTTATTAGCGGCTCCTCGGTCATATGGAATTGAAGATGTAAATTTAGAGGGGGGTTTCTGGAAATTAGGGATGCTATTTAGGTTTTTTAATCTGTTTTTTACTAGTTCGTTGATTATTTTATGGGGGTATCCCGCTTTTTTAGTGAATTCTTTGACGGTATTTATTTCATGATTTAGGTCTTCAGTTTCTTCACAAATTAAGATGGCCCGGTTAATATATGATCGGATAGCGTTGATTTTATATCGGAAGGGTGTTTTACTTTTATAGTGTACAATTTCATTACTATTTGTAGGTTTTCGGTAAACAGTGGTTTTAATTTTGTTTTTTGTGCGGGTAATTTGGACATCGAGGAAATTAATTTGGTGGTCTTTTTCTTCTTCGTATGTGAAATTGTATATTTGAGTCAATGCTATTAATGGAGTTTAGTATCTGTTGGATATTACAATTTTTGTCGATAACGACAAAAACGTCATCGACGTACCTATACCAATAAAAAATTTTATCTTTATGACGTTCTATTATTTCTGTTTCAATAGCTCTTAACTTAAAATCCGCAATGAATCCTGAGATGGGCGATCCCATTGGCATTCCTTTCATTTGTTGGTAGATTTTATTATTAAATTTAAAATAGTTTTCGTTAAGTAAAAGATTGGTGGTTGCGGTAAGAGTTTGAGCAATTTTGGGGTCCTGAAATTTATTTATGATAGTGTCGTTAACAATTTGGTTAACCTCGGCGATATTTATAGATGGATATAAGTTAATGACGTCAAAACTAACGAAATGGTAATGGTCCTCATTATGGATTTCCCTTAACTTTTTAACAAAATCTTCAGTGGATTCTAGGGTGTGTTCTGAGGGGGGGAATGATTTCTCGATATATCTTGGCCATATATTTCTCTAGGCAATATGTAGGTGCTTCGCTTTTATTAACAATAGGTCGGAGTTTTGGGGGGTTTTATGGTCTTTATATTTTCCGAAAATGCGGGGTGTATTCGGTGCGTGGTTGAGAAGTTTAGGGGGTTTATTGTCGGGCCATTTACCTTCTTTTATTAATTTCCGGGTTTTTTCAGTTAGACGATTGTTTGGATCTTTTTTAATTTCTTTAACTCCAATTTCCTGAATGGTCTGCTCCATTTTTTCAATATAATCGCTTCGGTCAAGTATGGCAATTTTGTTGGTTTTGTCTGTGAGTGTACAGGTAATTTCTTGGTTCTTTTTAAGTTCTTTTAGTTCTCGGAGGTCTTCCCTATTAATATTATTATTTTGTGCTAATTTGGTTATTTCGGTGATTGCGACATTACGAATTTGAATTTTACTTTCTTCAGGGGCTTGGCTAATAGCAGATTCGATCTTAGCGATACTATCTTTAACGTTAATGGGTTGATCGAGAATATATTTCGGACCTAATTTTAATAACTCGTTTTGATGGCTATTGATTTTAGTTTTTGATAAATTAATGTACGGATATTCGGTTTTTGTGTTAGGTTTATAGTTGTTTTTCTTGAACCAGAATTTTAGTTTATTGTTATTCCTGTTAATTATAGCGTTTTCCTCGATGTTATGGTATTGCGTGATTTTGTTTTTACATTTATTCCATTCTTCAATATTAGTAAGGGTCTTAAGATTGTTAGCGGTTTCATTCCAAATATTTTTGTTTTTTAAAACTTCAGATTTTCTTTTATTTATTAGTTTGTTTAAAATTTTACGTTCAAATTTACGAACATCACTCAAGAATGCTTGTGTAAGGAATCTGTTCTTGATTCTTAAAAAGGGGGGGTATTAATTTGAAATCTTTGCAATGAATTAGAAAATTTAATTTCTGTTCCGATCTTACGGAGATTGGTGGTTGCGGTAAGAGTTTGAGCAATTTTGGGGTCCTGAAATTTATTTATGATAGTGTCGTTAACAATTTAACCAATGGAAATATATTGATAAAAAATTCGTAAGATCGGAACAGAAATTAAATTTTCTAATTGATTGCAAAGATTTCAAATTAATACCCCCCTTTTTAAGAATCAAGAACAGATTCCTTACACAAGAATTCTTGAGTGATGTTCGTAAATTTGAACGTAAAATTTTAAACAAACTAATAAAGAAAAGAAAATCTGAAGTTTTTAAAAACAAAAATATTTGGAATGAAACCGCTAACAATCTTAAGACCCTTACTAATATTGAAGAATGGAATAAATGTAAAAACAAAATCACGCAATACCATAACATCGAGGAAAACGCTATAATTAACAGGAATAACAATAAACTAAAATTCTGGCTCAAGAAAAACAACTATAAACCTAACACAAAAACCGAATATCCGTACATTAATTTATCAAAAACTAAAATCAATAGCCATCAAAACGAGTTATTAAAATTAGGTCCGAAATATATTCTCGATCAACCCATTAACGTTAAAGATAGTATCGCTAAGATCGAATCTGCTATTAGCCAAGCCCCTGAAGAAAGTAAAATTCAAATTCGTAATGTCGCAATCACCGAAATAACCAAATTAGCACAAAATAATAATATTAATAGGGAAGACCTCCGAGAACTAAAAGAACTTAAAAAGAACCAAGAAATTACCTGTACACTCACAGACAAAACCAACAAAATTGCCATACTTGACCGAAGCGATTATATTGAAAAAATGGAGCAGACCATTCAGGAAATTGGAGTTAAAGAAATTAAAAAAGATCCAAACAATCGTCTAACTGAAAAAACCCGGAAATTAATAAAAGAAGGTAAATGGCCCGACAATAAACCCCCTAAACTTCTCAACCACGCACCCAATACACCCCGCATTTTCGGAAAATATAAAGACCATAAAACCCCCCCAAAACTCCGACCTATTGTTAATAAAAGCGAAGCATCTACATATTGCCTAGAGAAATATATGGCCAAGATATATCGAGAAATCATTCCCCCCTCAGAACACACCCTAGAATCCACTGAAGATTTTGTTAAAAAGTTAAGGGAAATCCATAATGAGGACCATTACCATTTCGTTAGTTTTGACGTCATTAACTTATATCCATCTATAAATATCGCCGAGGTTAACCAAATTGTTAACGACACTATCATAAATTTCAGGACCCCCAAATTGCTCAAACTCTTACCGCAACCACCAATCTTTTACTTAACGAAAACTATTTTAAATTTAATAATAAAATCTACCAACAAATGAAAGGAATGCCAATGGGATCGCCCATCTCAGGATTCATTGCAGATTTTAAGTTAAGAGCTATTGAAACAGAAATAATAGAACGTCATAAAGATAAAATTTTTTATTGGTATAGGTACGTCGATGACGTTTTTGCCGTTATCGACAAAAATTGTAATATCCAACAGATACTAAACTCCATTAATAGCATTGACTCAAATATACAATTCACATACGAAGAAGAAAAAGACCACCAAATTAATTTCTTCGATGTCCAAATTACCCGCACAAAAAACAAAATTAAAACCACTGTTTACCGAAAACCTACAAATAGTAATGAAATTGTACACTATAAAAGTAAAACACCCTTCCGATATAAAATCAATGCTATCCGATCATATATTAACCGGGCCATCTTAATTTGTGAAGAAACTGAAGACCTAAATCATGAAATAAATACCATCAAAGAATTCACTAAAAAAGCGGGATACCCCCATAAAATAATCAACAAACTAGTAAAAAACAGATTAAAAAACCTAAATAGCATCCCTAATTTCCAAAACCCCCCCCTCTAAATTTACATCTTCAATTCCATATGACCGGGGAGCCGCTAATAAAATTAAAAGTTCAGCTAATAAGTACAATATCAATATCCCGATTAAACCAAATAGAAATATATATCAATTAATACGCAACGATAAAGATCCAATTACACCACTAGAAACAGCCGGAATATACAAAATACCTTATATTAATCAAAATAAAAGCGCAGGTTCATATATCGGAGTTACGAAAAGGAAAATTAAAACCCGCATTAACGAACACAAACATGATATTAAAACTGATAAAATAAATACCGCACTAGCTAAAACATATAACAGCGAAAATATAGAGATTAAATTTAACGAAACTAAAAAATTAGCCGATTATAACAATTACTATTACGCGATGTTCCGGGAATCTTTAGAAAGTACAACCAACCTTAATGTGTGCAATGACAGCGACGCAATGGCCCCAAATGAAGCGTGGAGACATCTCATAAAGAGAACCGCCCACAGACAACACCACCGTCCAAATTTCACGACAGATGAAGCCGCTGAGGAGGCCTGGACGTCCAGGTGAAAAGCTTACGGCCAACAACGAGGCAAGTTAAAAAGGTTTTTCAAATTTAAAGTAATGACAAAATTTGTATGGTGTCTGTTAGTTTATTAGTTCGGTAGTGTGTTAGTATATTAGTCTGTGTACATGATATCTCAAGAATGAATTGTCGCAGAGAAGTCAGATCAGTTTTTAAATATTACTTTTGACACTGGCAAGAACCCTATTCATTTGCAACATTCGAATTAAAAAACTTTGTAAGTTATTAAAAATTTACAGTTTTCTTAAAATGGGAGAATAGGGCAAAATTTCACTTAAACGTGCATTAAATGGAAAATTTTTACTGAAAAAATGTGAGACCAGTTTTAAAATGAGTTTTGATGTCGGAATGAACATCAGTAACTAGATACATGCTACTTTGAAAATTTTGTAAGTTATTCGAAATTAAGGAATTTCTAACAAAGCAGAATAGGGCAAAATTTCACATAAACATCAATTTTGTGGGATATTTTCATCGTAAAGATGTCAGACCACTTTTGAAATATTATTTAGGATACTGGCATGAATATCCTAGAGTATGAATTTTCCAATTTAAAAAATTCATAAATTATTTGGAATTTACGATTTACTTAAAATGGCAGAATAGGGCAAAATTGAGTATAAACGTCCATTTTGAGGATCATAAATATATCAGACAACTTCAAAATAACATTTATGATACTTGTTTGAACATGATTGATTACAAATATTCTAATAGGAATATTTCGTAAGTTATTCGTAATTTAAGATTTTATCAACATAGCAAAATGGGGGCGATATCCCATATATATATATATATATATATATATATATATGCATTTTGAGGATTGTAGCATTGGAAATAATAGCATGAAAACGAAACTACGAAATTGACCTTAATAAAATAAAGTAATAGATTAGAATAAAAGATAAATATATCGAAGTGAACGGTGGATAGCCTATTAGGAGAGGATTTCATTCTGTCACTGTGCCAAGCGTTTGGTCAAATTCATTTCTCTTAACATGATAATCATGTTAAGAGAATGTCCTGTACTAGAAATTTATGAAAACATACATATGATGGGGAACTGAGCACAGTGCACTTATGCCAACTAGTTTTAATTATAAAAATAAGTTGCACTGCTTTATCCTTTTTAAAAAGTTTTTTAATAGTTGAAACAGTTATAGTAGAAGAAAATTTTATTAGCTTTATAATTATGTTGCAACTAAAATTAAAATAAAATTATTATAAAGTTTTAAAACTAAACAATTTAATTAGTTAAATATTGATTCTGGACAACATTTATGTCCACTGTTAAACAAAATATCGTTCGGTTTTACAGGAAAAGGAAAATTGAACCAGTTATAGAAGATAAACTTGCTCTTATTATACTTATAACTGTAGCTACTTTTTATGTTTAAATATAATACTATTTTCTAGAAAATAAAAATGAGAGTTTTTTCTTAAAAGTAAGGTGTTTTCTATACTTTATAGATGGGATTTGTAAATTATAAATAATTTTTAACAAAAACCCACTTATTTGCAAAAACCCAGCGGGTTTTTGTTGGTGGGCCCCCCCAAGAAAAACCCAGGCGGGTTTTTCTGGGCTGGGCCCAGTTTGCCAACCCTGGTATTTCCCCGAACAGCTGAAATCAATTGCTAATTTATAAAGGGCTTCTACGCACATATATAGATTTAGTTCTATAAAAGTGAGTTGTTTTTGTCTAAAATAAATCATTAATTATAATTTTATTTTGAAAAACCACATTTTTCTCAATTTCTCAAAAAGAGGACCCTAGCCAAAAAGTTCAGAAGAACTTTATTTTCATACTAAATTTAAATTCACAAAAATACGTCTAAAATTTTTCACAATTTCACAAAAATAGGACCCTGTCTGAAAAATCTGGACAGATCCCTGATATATTTTACTTATCAGTAAATATTTTAATAATTTTAAAGTTTTCAATTTTATAACATTTAATTAAAATAATTTTCGGAAATTTAATAAGTTTATTATTGTATATTTTAATACACATATGTGCAAATTTCATAATTCTTAAACAGTAATTTACAATGAAGATTTATTAAGTCCACCATTTACACAAGTTCGACCTGAGCCCCTCCAATAATATGGAAAACTCTATGCCTATGTATATATCTCTTTCAGTTCAAGATAAATAATTTTTAATTTCACCACAATTAAAACATGAGTATTGTTACAGAAAACTGTAATATAGATTTTGGCCCCCAAACAATATATCTGTACTGATAAGTATAAAGGATTTAAGTCCAAATTCTTGATTTTTCAGGAGACGAAAAATAAAGTTAAACTAACTAAAAACTAATCAGAAGAATCGATTAGGAAAAAGGAATTAGGTTGATTTATACCCTTTATACCATTCAGTGATTGTCAATCTTCATTTAATAAAGGGAAAAAATTGAAATAAATATTTTATACTAATGATTAATGCTAAATTTCTGACTTGAACCTTTTTTTACTAATTTATTTTCTCAAAGACTAAATGACATGGATTTAAACCCTTTATACCAATCGATAGAGAATTTTTTTTCTGAGTCTGACTATGTACGTAACTCAAAATCGACATTTTTGGACTTAAATCCTTTATACTTATCAGTACAGATATATTATAATTGTATGAATAAAAAAGGAGACAAAGATTTACCTTCTACAGAGACTTCACCATCCAACCATCCTAGAGTATCACACTGGTAAACACCGGGAAAGATTAAAATTTTATCACCAGAAGAAGAAAGCTTAAAAGCAGTTTCTGCATTATGTTCAAATTCTAATAAATCGGTCGAATTAACTGGTAAATTCTGTAAAGAAAGGGAATTATCCTTTGAATTACAAAATGAAATCAAATTAATGCAATTAAATTATCAAAAAAGCAAAATAATAAATTATAGATTTTTATATTCATTTTATTTGCAATTCAGTAGCTTTAATTATATCACTTAAGATATCAAATCAAAATTATTTTGCATTAATGATTCATTTTTCAGTATATTGAATTTCAGTTAACTGGTTCACTGTTATTTATAGAAAAATATACAAAATAAATAGTTTACTTTAGAAATTCTTTAATCATCAACCGTAATTCATTTCAGATAATTTGGAGTGGAAGGCTGATTTTTATACCAACTATGTGAAAAATATCAGAGCCGGGAATCAAACCCGGGCCTTCCACTTAATGCGCGGATGCTCTACCACTGAGCTACCCTGAGTGATAACCAGATAGGCATTTCTCACATAATATTCGTTGGCAAGGTCACCGAGTCTGCAAACGCAGCTGTATCAAGTGACAATATTAATCGTGGCACAAATCCAATAGACCACGAAATTCTAATTTAGAAATTCTTTAATCATCAACCGTAATTCATTTTAGATAATTTGGAGTGGAAGGCTGATTTTTATAACAACTATATGAAAAATACTAGAGCCGGGAATTGAACCTGGGCCTTCCGCTTAACACGCGGATGCTCTACCACTGAGCTACCCTGGGTGATAACCAGCTAGGCATTTCTCACTCGGTGCAGTGCTTGGTGACCTTGCAAACGAATATTATGTGAGAAATGCCTAGCTGGTTATCACCCAGAGTAGTTCAGTGGTAGAGCATCCGTGCGTTAAGC
Source organism: Salticus scenicus (assembly GCA_963930645.1). Lineage (NCBI taxonomy): Eukaryota > Metazoa > Arthropoda > Arachnida > Araneae > Salticidae > Salticus > Salticus scenicus. Next base: position 322,803,186 of record OZ005654.1, read on the forward strand.
GGAAGGCCCGGGTTCGATTCTCGGCTCTGGTATTTTTCACATAGTTGGTATAAAAATCAGCCCTCCACTCCAAATTATCTAAAATAAGTAACTTACTTTTTAGAAAAGTTAGAGTGTAAGGTTTTATATATATATATATACACCAACAATGTGAAAAATGCCTGAGCTAGGAATCAAACCCAGGCTCTCAGCTTAACGTGCAGATGCTCCGGATGGGAGAGTGGCAACCTTGACTGGAGTTGTACCCGATTAAGGTTCTCACCTGTTATATCTACATTTGCAGACACGGTGACCTTGCCAATTGATATAATGTGAGAAATGCTGAGCTGGTCATCAACCAAGGTGGCACAGCGGCTGAGCATCTGCACGTTAAGCAGAGGGCCTGAATTTGATTCCCAGATCTGGCATTTTTCACATTCTTGGCATTTAAAAAATAATAATAATAATAATAATTCTCTTTCTAAAATGAATTTTCATGACTGATGAATTATTCATTAAAATTTCTGTAGCTTACATTTGTTAAAAGTTAAAACTTTGAAACTACTACTTACTAACTCTAATCCCAAACAATAAGAGTGGGTGATCAAGGGAGTACCAATTCTAAAAATCAAGCTAAGTACTTAAACAATTCCACTTCAAAATATTTAAAAATTATTAATAATTAAATGTTGATTATAAAAATTTATTAATAAATAAATATGCTTGTAGATAATTTAATGAAGTTTTCATAACATTTGGAATTAACAGGAAATTTTACAACATCCAATGAAGAGGGGGAGGGGCTGACATCCCTGAGCCCATCACTTTCCTACAACTTTGGGTGAATAATAAGAGTGCTTTATTATTATTATTAGACAGGTAATTCACTCTCAAAAAAACGCAAATCTCTAGGCAATTTCAGCTTATTTCTTTAATGACCCCATTACTGCTTGATAGGCTTAATAAAAAAGAAATAACAAGTATAATTAGCTTAATCTCCCAACTTTCATTTTTATGTTTTTCTAATATAAAAAAGAGAAACATATACATTTGCATACATTTGAACCCCCCCCCCCCCCATACAGATAGTTAAAAAAAAAAAAAAAAAAAAATACACAGAAATATGTTATGAAAACTATTAAGTTTAAATCATTTAATTTAACAATTGTCATCAAATGATACATTTAAATTTGTAAAATAAAATGGTCTTTCATTATTTTGTTTTATCAGCAAATTTTTGAAAATTAACTTTCTAGAAATTCCTTGAAATTACATGAAAAAATACAGTACTAGAAAAATCAGTCTAAATTACATATGTTGTTTTGAAAAACAGTGTAACGTAACACAGTGGCATAATTTTATAGTTCAATGAATGAAATATTATGTAATAAGATCCTAAATATGAAGCTATTAAGCCAGGGTTGGCACTCTTCCCCCCCCCCCTCCCTCCCTACCCTGCCTCCTCTCCAGTACTTAAATGTCCAGTCATCTATAGATTCATTGGTGAATACAGAATAATATAGATAACATAGATAAGTTTAAATCTATGTAATCATATTTTAAAATTTAGAGTTTTCCTTTTCTCTCCAACGTATAATCAATTTACCTTATGCTGTTATCAATTGGTTCAATGAAAACACCATTCAAAATCATTTTTGTGTCACCATTTGCCTGGAGTGAATTTGTTTTATGCCCAGCATTGCCATCCGTACAATAATGCTTGTCATCAATTTTAATTTTATATCAGATTTTACACCAGTATTTTTTTGTCAGAAATATTTCATTTCCACAATTAAATAAAGTAAAATTTATCATAGAAAATTTCTGGTATGAAGTCTCTTGCCTAAATTAGAGACTTAGCAACTATGTGTACAATAATTATCGTACAGTTGGCAACATTAAAATATTAAAAGGAGACTTGGCATAGGATTATAAAAACACGGCAAACTACAACATTTAGAATGCCAAATAGAAAAATTTTGTAAAAATTTTATAGTTGGTAATATTGCTAATGTCTGTGCAAAACTGAACGCATAGGCACATTTCCTCACCAAACATTCTAATTGTGCAAAAATCTTTCAAAAATAAGTGTTAATCATCAATGTTTCAAGTGATTCTAGCAGAAGTTTTCTTTAGGATTTTGGAATGGATTTTGACTTTGTAGGGACTTTTTAAGGTTTCTTGTGAGTCTTTTTTATGAGATTTTCCCTTTAAAAAAAAAAAAAAAAAAAATCACTAAAGTAGGGACTTTTATCCTTAATGTAGAGACATTTTAAGTTTTCTGTACAGACATGGAAATTTTTACGTTCCATGGAAGCTTTTTTTTACTAAATCTTTCTCCATCCACAATATATATGTGAATATTCATTTCATACTTTCTTTAACCTTCATTCTAGAATCTATAAAGAAGTAGAATTGTTTAATATTTCTCACTCATGTAATTATTTTTCTCCTTCCCCATTTAAAACTAGTGATTACATTTGCTCTATTTTTCTCTCATTATTATTACATTTCACCCATTTAAGCTATTTGGCAAATGTGTGCTTCAAAATTTGGATTTGGTCATAGAAATCTTCTTATTTTAAAGCTGCAAAGTTGGCAGCTATGCATTTGATTATAAATGTCATTAACAATTTTTCTGTAATTACAGACAGTTAAGAAGGTTATTTTTTCCTTCAGTAGATATACGGTTATTAACAAAAATCCTAGTATCACTGATAAATTAAGAACATATTTTCCCATATTACGAGATACAGTTTTAATTGCAATTTGTAGAGAAGTCAATTTAATTAATGTATGTTTACATGTGTGTAGTACAAATTCGTATAATAATATGCTCACTCATAAATAACATTATTCGTAAATTATTACTTTCCCATATTATGGGATAGTACTGTAATAAAAATAACAGTAAGACAGAGAATGGTTGAATTTATATAATTAAAATAATAAAGTAAAACAGTGGCGCACCCACGGAGGGGGCTTAGGGGGCTCAAGCCCCCTCCAGAACCAGCTGACATGGTAAAAAAACTTTAGATATGCATGAAAAAAATATTATTAAAACACAGATATTGTAAGCAAAAATAAAGTTTATAAATTATACATTAAATATTTTTTTGAAATCCTTACATTCAAACACAAAAACAAAGAACTAGTTATTTGTTTTTTAGTTGAAAGATACCCTACACATTCCATTGTAATTTTTTAGGAATCGGCTTCTAAGGCCCTAAGCATATACTGTTATCAGGAAATCGAGGGAGTATCTAAAAAGTCAGGCAGAAGAAGTAGTGTGATGTGGAAGTAAGCAGGGATGTATCTGTCAGATAAATGGGATACCAGGCTCATACAATTTTATATTTTAATTCGAAAGTATTTATAGCATTTTTGTGAAAGTTTGTTTTGTCCTTGGGCAAAATTAACGCATTCGCATCAGCAAATGAAAATTCTCGCTTGATATAAAATAAAAATTAGCCCTGCTCTTAGTCGTTCCTCTAAAACAATATTTTAAATAAAAAAGGAAATTTGCATATTTGTTAAACCCTTTATATGCCACTAGCACATATACATGCTAGTGAAATTTTAATCAATTGCTGAAGACAAAGTTTTATTGATTTATTCTCATATACGCAAACTTATATCTCTAAAAATATAACTATTTAGAGCAATGCCAAAAGGCATAGTTTACTGTTCAAAATAGGAAAATACCCCGATAACAATATGTTAAGATATTTTACAGATGCTTCTGAAAATGAGGTCACTTATTTTTTTTATCGTGGCAAGTAGAACATACAGTAGGGTCCATGCACAGTTTTCATTTTTGCCTTTGATGTCACTAAGATCTAAGTTCCATTTTTGGATAATGCAATTTTTTTTTTTACTTTCTCTTACCCATAAGGTACAGAAAGTATTGTTTTTGTGTCAAATTTTCGAAACTGAGTTTTTGTTTTATTTACACGTTTTGAGGTCACCTGAATTCGAAAATCATGTTTTTAGCGGTTAGTCTGTCTGTGTGTGTGTGTGTCTATATGTCTGTCTGTTATCAGCATATCTCAAGAACAAATAGCAGCAGAAAGTCCAAACTTCGTATTCTAAATGTGTATCATATAGGGATGCTACACTAAGATTTTCGTTGAAATGAAGCAAATAGTTCGTGTACAGGGACACTCAAGATTATTCAAATACCTATTCTACTTATCTGCAATTTCCGTCTATGGGGGAAATTTCAGATAAGTAGAGTTTAACATCTATAGACTATACTAAACCAAATGAAATGAATATATATTTTTTATATGCGTAAAAACATGCCTCATGTGGAATATGGCAATGAAATCATTCGTTGTTCATTTACAAGGCTACACAAAACAACTAGATTATAGTGCGACAATAGCTGAAAATTGATGGAAGTGCCGTATATTATTACTATGGATTATATTTAGGTGCACTATGGGGTTTGTACATAATCTTCAAATGATATGCAGGACTGAAAATATTTAAGCGATAACATTCTTTTTCATTGTTAGTGGAAGTGCTTTAGTATAATATTTTACCATCTCCAGGAAAGCTGTTCAGGAATGGAAATGAATTCCTCATAGACATATGATAAATAATGTATGCTTTTAAGCCAAATGTTCGTTGCTTGTTTTTTGCATATTTACACGTTTTGAGGCTTCCCGATTACCAAAATATAGTTTTTTAAAGTTTGATCTTTATCTTAGAGTAACATAAAAACGAATAATTTCAGAAGATCCAAAAGTTGTATTTTCAAATTAATTATAAGTTTGTTGCTGGAATAGTTCGATCAAGACTGATAAGAAGTTTTAAGGAATGTTGCGTGTGAAAGTTGTCTGAATAATTTTAAGTGAACTTTTAATTTTAATAACAGATTTAAATTCTACATAAATGTAGGTGCAGTAATGAAACGGGGGGTTGAGGGGGGCGGTTGCTCCCCTTACTCAGAACTAATTATCAGATAAAACTCTTCCGAAGCCTAATTTGAATTGTTTTAACATAGGTTTACATAATAGTACTCGTTATGTTACCTCTTAATCTCCAACCTGTATTCAGTAGTGGCACCAGGAATTCCCCGACGGGGGGACACCACCTCCCCGACTATATAGAGAGATTTTATTATATGGATATTTATCAAAAACTGCAATATTGTTAATAATATTACTGTTAATATTTGTACCATTCCATTTGTTAGTACTCCTCGTGGTTTTGGAGGTTATCGTGCCATTCTCTGAGTGTATAATATTTTCTTTCCAGAGAAAAAAATATGTGCAGAGTGCCTGAAGGGGAAATTCTTAAGAAATAATCTTTGTATCCGTTGATCACATGTATATGAACAGTCGAATTTCCCTAATGGGGCCACCTATCGTGCGACAGAAAATTGTAGGTCGCCTTTCAATAGATGTTGTCTTCCTATTCACAGAGTAGTTACAGAACAGCAGCGCCACCTATCAGGTCATATGCACCTAAATCGAATCAGTATACTGTTTTAAAATGGCCCTCTCATATACCAAGTTTTATGTAATTATATACGATAGAATCTGATATATAGACTTCCCATTCACGGAAAAAATTGAAGCACAGGAGCGTCAGTTTTGTTCGATTAAGCAAAATAGAACCTGAGATATAGCCTTCCATTATATGAAAGATATTGCAGTACAGCAGTGCCACCTATAAGGCTATTTGGGCAAAAAATTAATAGACACTAATTTATGTCATGATGCAACTACATACAAATTTATATGTAGTTCTGTGCAGTAGTTCTTGAGATACAGTTAGAACAAAATTTTTGTCACACATAGACAGACAGACATTTTCTAAAAATATTATGGTCAAAATGTGTTTAGGACCTCTCAAAATGTGTATATTCATGGAAAACCGGAAGCTGAAAATTTTTATGAATCCAATACTTTCTTCTATTGAATATAGAATGCAAAAACTGGAATGCTCCAAGTTTGTAAAAGGAAAGAAAAATGCTGCTAAAAGGAGAAAAACTGAAAATTTAGTATTTTTTCCCTGACAGATTTTAGGAGTATGCCCCGATGGGGGGTCACGGACTCCCCGACGGGGGGGCCTGTGCCCCCCCGGCCCCCTAGCTGGCGCCACCCCTGCCTGTATTTATAGTATAAAATTTCAGGGTAAGAGAAAGTCGTGTGAGTGACACACCAGATTATTTCCTGTTATAAAAATTCAAATTTCATAATATATATAAATATTATACTGGAATACAATATCCTGTAATGAACTCAGAAAGGTAATGCTTGAAATATTTGCTAACTGAACAAATTAAAATTCTAAGTAATATATTATATATTAGAATAGAATTAATATTTTATTATATTAAGATGTTCTGCCTCCTGTTTGCTGTGTTGACTAACACCCACGAAGACTATGCATCTGATTTGTTTCTGTTAACCGAACCTAGAAGCATCGCCCAAATACTCCAGATAATGGGCTCTTCCCACCTGACTTCAGGGGTCACATGATAGAGGAAAAACAAGTAGCAGACGCAGTCTTGTTTATCTATAGCAATTGCTGAAATAACATTTTCTACTCTTATTTTTTATCAATCGTATTTAATCTGTGTTATTTTTTTATACATCATCATTTTTAATCCATTTTATATCATTATTCATCATCTTTTGTTTGCTGTATACATTTACAATCATCATTTAGTTTATATTTCTTATTGATCTCCATGAAGAACATGTTAAATAATCTGATTTTTGGTACTTAAATCAGTAACAGTGCAATATCGTACTACGTAAATCCATTTAGACCAGTAACTAAGTTAATTAACTTGCTGTAACACCTTTATGCAATTAAATTAAATGAAAACATTTTATAATCCATAAACATTCCACAAGAAGAAGCTATTATTTATTGCTAGATCAGTTAATGTAACAGTTAAACTGGAACATACAAAAATCGATTCTTACAGTTCAAAATAAATAAACACATAAAGTGTTTTTAAAAAATTCTTAAATTTACATATACAACTATTCTACTGTTTGCAAATGCACAATATTACTTTTATTTTATTTTATATTAAATATTAACACTTTTGTTCTTAAGAAAAATATTTAATTGAATTCGATTATTCGTTTTCCTCTATCACGTGATTCAGCTGACGACGGTGGGAAGAGCCCATTAAATAAAAATAGCCATGTAAAAATTTAAACTGAAATTCTTTTATAATTTCTACATATCACAACATAACATAACACATTTTTATTTGGCTATAATTATTATATTTTCTTAATTACTTACGTATTACTGCATATGCATATGCAAAGCAGTGCAAAAGAGTATTAAATTTGATCAAATTTTGTTTTCAATGGAAATATGGGGGGAGGGCATTTCATTTCAGATAAATTTTGTGTTTATAAGCTCAGTGCTAACCCCAACTGACCGAACTATTGTAACCTAGCATGTTATAAACTGATACAAATTCCTCTATTGCACAATTCAACTTAAATTCAATTTCATTCATTCGTTTACTTATTTCAAAAGAAATATTTAAAGCAGATTCTTTATGTATGTGTGCGTATATGCCCATAAACCTATTTACTGTACTACAGGACCCAATTATTCTTCAGCCCCCTCCAGACAGAAATTCTGGGTGCGCCACTGAAGTAAAATAATGTATCACTCACAAATTATGATATTATACCACATTTAATTATTTATTTATTTATTACTATATCTTAATTTAAATTATATTACTGAATAAGTAAAAATGAGAGTGAGTCAGAGAATGATTAAATGAATGTTACTTGAAAACAAAAAAGTAAAATCATGCAGCACTCATAAATTATGAAACACTTTCCCATACGGGATATAGAAAGTGAAATTGAGATAAAGAATAAAATAATTGCGTGAATATAATCAATTAATAAAAATAAATTTAAGTTTTAAATATGCATACATATATATATATATATATATATATATATATATATATATATATATATATACTAGCTGTTACCCGCGACTTCGTTCACGTAGAAATTTTGATGTGTATGTGTGGGAACTGATGGTTTGATCATAATATGTAATGTAACGAAACCTTATCATTGTGGTGCTGTGCAAAACAGAGTCTGATAAAGTATACTAAAAAAAATTTGTAACTCATTGAAAGATCTACGGGAAAAAAATACAATTTATTTTTATTCTAACACCGATCTGTATGCAACATTAAATGACTTATTTTCCGTCAGCACATGCAAGTTCTGGGCACTTGAAACACGGGAACAAACAACATATAATTGACCGTGTGAGAAGCATGGAGTTCCTAAATGAATGCCTGTCACTTTTAAGGTTTGGCTCTGGGATTTGTTGATCGTCATTGTAAAAGCCAATTTAGATGGAAATTGCAATATTTGGAAATAATATATTTTTAAAAGTTGAATCTTAAGAATCTTTGCAAACGTTTTTTGAAATCTAGCAATACTTTAAATATATATACAGAATATGATTTATTATCATAAATTGACTAAAAAACATCGTAAAAAGTATAATCAAAATAGGAATTAGTTTTTATTTATTTATTTTTAATGCCAAAATAAATAAATAAAAAGTTATCGCCAACATGGCGATAAAAATTAAATATTTGTTCATAGGGATCCTGTACTAAAACAGTACTGCGTTGCGGAAGTATAAAAACTGGGTCGTCAATTAGGAATTTTATTTCGAAACCTTTCTTTGTATGATTTTAGTTCACTATTGCACAATATTAATCTGGTTCTAATAATAATTTGGTGACTGGTGAATTACAATTTTAATTATGTGGTGAAATTCATATAATATTTATGAGTTTCAAATTTTTAAATTTTTTTTTACAAAGAAATGATTTTTTTTTTCATCTCCCGGCGAATTGTTGAATAATATTTTAGTTCTTAAACAACTTTGGACGGCTTTGCCCGCTTTGTTGGCAAACTCTTTTCTATACAGCTTTATAAAAAAAAAAAAAAAAAAAACTGAAATCGGTCAATAGCTCGCTTTGGGTTCCCGCTGCCTTCGGCAGCGATTTGTTCATCTTTGCAATCTCCGGTGCCTGTCCCTATTGCCTGCGACAATAGCTTACCCATAGGCTTCCATTTGAGTGCTTATCATATATGACAGTTTCGATACGGACAGTATCGAAAAATGCTCTTTTATATCTGAATCCCAGTTACATATGAACAACATTATACGTGATGTACATAATATTTGCTCTCAAGTTACTTCCTATATTTATTTGATTTAACCGATCAATCATAGAATGACAGCAATTTCAAGCCACCTATAATATTACAATATGCTATGATCGGCTACTTCTATCGCATGAGAAAATTATTTTTATTATTATTATTATTTTGTGGTTATATATACTTCATGCTTAGTTAATAGTAGTTGGTATATAGAAAAATAAATAAATTGATTAATATGTAAACTTGATCATGGTACAGCCTTAATGCCCTTGGCGACTTTTGAATTTTTGTTGCCATTTTAGACCAAAATATAATTTATGCGATTATTGTTCCTATACGCAAGCGAGGTGTGACGTCACTGACCGTCCCTGGATGCAAGAAAATGATTTCCTATGTTAATCGCCCATTGGATTTTTTGTAAAAAATTATTAAAAATCGAAGATAATTATTTCCCGATTTTAATCCCCATATTTGGGTATATATATGTATTAGTTATCATGTACATGTGTTAGGTTGAGTTATTTTGCTGTCAAATTGACAAAATTTTAAATTTCGAAACTCTGTCGTTTTTGGCACTTATTGTATTTGGTGATCAAAAACGTAATACGAAAATATACATGCCAGATGTATATTTTCGTAATATGCATTGTACGAAATATTGTTTTATATTATTCATTACTCTCTTAATATAAGTTGTTAAATAACCATGATTTTTGAAAGGAATTAAATTATATTCGCCAGATAGTTTGGCGATATATATATATATATATTTTTTTGTTTCATATATATATTTTTTTGTTTCATATATTGTTTCATATAATTCAGTTAAAATAACCATGATTTTTGAAAGGAATGAAATATGTTCGCCAAATAATTTGGCGATATATTTTTTCCGCCAAGGATGACAGATATATTAAATCTATTTCGCTGCAACATATTAGTATTTTATATCAGATACTTTATTTAGACATTTGAAAACAAATTTCACTTCAAATTATAATAGAATATTTATCATTTTCCTTTTAATTAGTATATTAGTTGGATATTTATTGTGTAAATATCATCTTTTGAAATGAAATGTTTGTGTTTTCAATCGAATATGGAAGTTTGCCATTTTTTTTTCCGAGAGTTTTGAAATTAAAAATTCAAATTTAGTCAATTTTACAACAAAAATAACTTAATCTAACGCATGGACATGATAACTAATACATATCCATACCTAAATATGGGGATTAAAATCGGGAAATAATTTTCCTCGATTTTTAATAATTTTTTACAAAAAATCCAATGGCGTTTAACATAGGAAATATTTTTCTTGCATCCATGAACGGCCAGTGACGTCATCACTTCGCTTGCGTATTTCTTTTTTTCTTTTCCTTGGCGAAAAATATCCGATCTACTTCCGCATCAAAATTAAAAAATTTGTCCAGAATTATCAATAAGAAAATACCTTTAATATAATGCTGAATTAGCTTTTATGCCAAGCGTGTTTCATCCGCCATACTAAAAAAAAAAAAAAAAATCTGAAGTTGAGGTATGTAAAAAATGCTAAGAAATAAAATTCAGAAGAAATATGTTAGATTTGTAATATTACTATTTTATTTTAAAGTTATAAAGTGTCATTTTCCCATCGACCAATTTAACATTTAGTAATGTTTTTAGATTTGTAATATTACTATTTTATTTTAAAGTTATAAAGTGTCATTTTCCCATCGACCAATTTAACATTTAGTAATGTTTTTATTTTTCGCGTGAAAGCATATTTCATTTTATGTTGAAATAAATAAATAACTAATAAAAAATACCTCGTTAACTTTTTTTGGCAACAATTAAAAATTTAAATGGCTTATATTAAGTCAATTACCAGTTTATTATTTTCATATTTTAATTATTTTTAAAAAATCTAATCAAATTTCCGGTATAAATTGTAGCCTATGTTTTATTCCAGACTATTCTCTATCTCTGTACCAAATTTCATCCAGATCCGTTTAGCCGTTTTGGCGTGATTGAGTAACAAACATCCATCCATCCATCCAAACTTTCGCATTTATATATTAGTATAGATAAAGAAAAAAAAACTTGTTGAATTAATGTTTTTATTACATAATTTCGATGTTGTGAAGGGGGAGGGGGGAGGATAACAATTAGCAGTGATCCTGATGGAATACTACACATTGCCACTGATCCCTCATTCTTTTTAGTTCCACATCATGCTATAGGTATGGGGAACTTAGGTAATCTTGAAAATTTTCGACCTCGGTTTTTTTACTTTTTTTACACGTTTTCAGGTGTGAGGAATCCGAAAACGACAAAATTTTTATGGTGTCTGTCTGTAGGGTGTCTGTTAGTCTGTTAGTTTGTTAGTCTGTGTACACGATATCTCAAGAACAAATTGTCGTAGAGAGGTCAGATCAGTTTTAAAATATTACTTTCGACACTGGCAAGAACCCTATTCATTTGCAACATTCGATTTTAAAAACTTCAGCAGTTATTCGAAATTTACGATTTTCTTAACATGGGAGAATAGGACAAAAATTCACTTCAACGTGCATTAAATGGAAACTTTTTACTGTAAAAATGTCAAACCAGTTTTAAAATATCAGTTTTGATGCCGGAATGAACATAAGTAATTATAAACATGCTACTTTGAAAATTTCGCAAGTTATTGGATATTTACGAATTTCTTAACATGGCAGAGGGCAAAATTTCACATAAACGTCAATTTTTAGAGATATTTTCATGGTAAAGATGTCAGACTACTTTTTCCAATTTAAAAAATTCGTAAGTTATTTGGAATTTACGATTTACTTAAAATGGCAGAATAAGGCAAAATCGAGCATAAACGTCCATTTTAAGGATCATAAATATATCAGACAATTTCAAAATAGCATTTATGGTACTTGTATGAACATGATTGACTGCAAATATTCTAATAGGAAAACTTCGTAAGTTATTCGAAATTTAAGATTTTATCAACATAGCAAAATGGGGAGATATTTCATAAAAGTACGCATTTTTAGGAAAGTTGCATTGGAAATAGTAGCATGAAAATAAACTACGAAATTGATCCCAATAAAATAAATTAATAGATTAGAATAAGATATCGAACTGAATGGTGGGTAGCCTATTAGGCGAGGATTTCGTTCTGTCACTGTGTCAAGCATTTGATCAAATTCATTTCTCTTAACATGAATATAATAAGTCCTGTACAAGAAATTTATGAGAACATACATATGATGGGGAACTGAGCAGAGTCCACCTATGCCAACTAGTTTTTTTCTTTTACTAACCCAATGTTGATTCAAATTATCAGTTATATGACTCAAAGTCATTGATTTTTCTTATTTAAAAACTAAATAGACAAAAAAAAAAAAAAAAAAAAGTAAATAGCTGAAAAATCACATATGGTTTATAACTCAGAAAATTTTCTTTCAATGTTTCGAGTTATACTTTTCTGAGATCAAAGTTGTTCGCACTAACTATGGAAAACAAATTTTGATAAATAATTTGCACTACATAAATTTGTAAAGGAAAATAATGAAGAAAGTTTTGTAATGAGCACAACATACTAGTTCTACATTAGAGCAATTACAAGATTTAAAAGTAAATTTCAAAATGTTTTTTCATTAGAATCTAATTTTCAGAATGGACTCTTCCCAGTTTCGTCTGCTCAATCATGTGATAGAGGAAAACGAATAATCGAATTCTGAGAATCGAATTCAATTAAATATTGTTCTTAAGAACAAAAATGTTAATATTTAATATAAAATAAAAGTAATATTGTGCATTTGTAAACAGTAAAATAGTTGTATTTGTAGATTTAATAATTTTTTAAAAACACTTTATGTGTTTGTTTATTTTTAACTGTAAGAATCGATTTTTGTATTTTCTAGTGTAACTGTTGCATTAACTGATCTAGCAATAAATAATAGCTTGTTCTTGTGGAATGTTTATGGATTATAATTTGAAAATTTAAAATGTTTTCATTTAATTTAATTGCATAAAGGTGTTACAACAAGTTAATTAACTTAGTTACTGGTCTAAATGGATTTATGCAGTACAATATTGCACTGTCACTGATTTAAGTACCAAAAATCAGCGTATTTAACATGTTCTTCATGAACATCAATAACAAATATAAACTAAATGATGATTGCAAATGTATACAACAAACAAAAGATGATGAATAATGATATAAAATGGATTAAAAATGATGATGTATAAAAAGATAACACAGATTAAATACGATTGATCAAAAATAAGAATAGAAAATATGTTATTTCAGCAATCGCTATAGATAAACAAGACTTCGTCTGCTATTTGTTTTTCCTCTATCATGTGACCTCTGACGTCAGGTGGGAAGAGCCCATTACATAAATTTACAAAACAAAAAATTACAAATGACAATTAAATTCGCTAAAAACTTTTTTTTTTCCCCAATTATTTAATATTTATTTTGCAATACATAAAAACAAATAAAAACTTACAGAAATCATTTGATAAGTAAAATCTTTTGAAATTACATAAGTCACAGGAACTGGTTTTCCTTGACTTTTGGCAGTTTTATAAGGAACATATTTTTTCATCATGAAAGATCTAAAAGAAAAATAGAACTAGAATCAACCTTACTATCTTTAGTCATTAGATAATTATATGCAATATACCTTTCATTAAAGTAATAAATAAGCAACTTTCGACTAGATACAAAAATTTCATATTATTTCTTGATCAGTCTTAAGGGCGTATCAGACTCGACGACTTTACAGGCGATTTTAGAGCCAACCACTGATTAGCGCCGATTTTTCGGAAAAAATTGTCTCTACTCCCAGTATGATAGCGCAGACCGAAGTTGCCCAACTTTTTCAGAGCTGCCTTGATAAAATTGTCCGAATACTCAATTTCTCCTCGCATTCGTCCAATCAGAATGCGCTATTTTGATACGTCCTATTTCCAAGATGGCGGAACACGGGAATCACTTCAAGTGGAGATTTGAAGAAGAAACATTATCGTTAAGCACGTTTATTTTACCGTTAAATGATAAGAATTTTCAATTAATCGTTTTTATTTTCGTATGACGTTATGACAATAGTTGTAAAAAAGATCAAAATAGAAATAATAATGCGATATTTTACACAAATGAAAGGGAATTTTAACACTAATCATTGCGTATTTTATTCGCGCCAAGAAAAGTGATAAGCGTCAGAAGTTAGTCTTCTTTCATCCAACTTTTCACCCGACTATTGTAACCTCTACGGTGTTTTCGTCGAGGAAAAATCGGCGCTAAAGTCGGCTCAAAAATTGGTTGTTTCTAAAGTTGCTGAATCTGATACGCCCTTTAAATAATAAGCAATTTAAAATTAATTATTCATGCTTAAAATTGTTAAAAGTGAAAAAAAAAAAATTATTTTTCAGTTCTCCATCATATTTTATGTATTGAAAAAACTTACAAACTTACAGGTTCGCAAAATTGCACTTTTTATCATCATCTTTTTTGTGTGTAAAATCTTTAAATTAATTTTATGACAACACCTGTTTTGTGATAAAAATGCTTAAAATAAAACTTTAAGATAAAATATGTACATAATTTTACTCTATTTTTTCTCTTAAAATTATGCCTTATGTTTTCTAAAAAAAAAATAGCCTAAATTTTGAGTTGAGCACTAAGTCACAGGGATGAGATTACCAAAATACAAAAAAGCTGATGCAAAGGCAAGACATTGAAATGAAATACCAGAATTTTGATGACAAAATTTATTATATTAGAGTAATAAATATTTATTTTAATCTTCAATGTATAAAAAAAGAACAAATGCACATCAGAAACATAAAAAAAGCTCAATTTTTTTTTAAAAAGCCGAAAAGCTAAATGCACAAAAAAGCTGAAATCAGCTGAAAAACTGAAAAAATCTCATCCTTGTAAGTCAGTAAATTTTTGTAAAATCTAGTTTTGTAATGTTATATTAGATTTATAGTTATATAACAGTAAGGAATTTTTTGCATTTATTTTCCAACACAATTATATATATGTTCATAACATTTAAAAGTTTACTTATTTTGCTTAAATTGTTTTGGCTTTTATTGATCTTATAAGTGCAGTTGCTCCATACAGGGTAGCTATCATTTGACCATTTATATTTTCCACGACTTTTTCAGGTTATTTTCTGTTACTTTGGCACATGACATTTTATAAATCAATATTTTTTATTTAGATTTTTCTGAATGTAATCAATGTTTTATAATTGATCCAAGATATAGTCAAAATTCCTCGACTTTTACAGCTGTTAATGAAACTTCCTGACATTTCCAGTGTTGCAAGATTACCCAATTTCCAAGTTTTCCAAAATCACTAGCCACTCTATTTACAAAAGTCTTGCCAACCTTGATGGAGAGAAAAAAAAAAAGCAGATTTTGCATAAATTTATGGAAGAAAAAGTAAGACTGATGATTTCTCCAAAGAGAAAAAAAAAAAAAAAAAATATTTTTACTCAATACAGTAGAACCCCAATCCATCGTTTTTCACAGGGTTGGTGAAAAAAAAAAACGATAAAAGCGGGAAAACGACTAATGCGGGTTAAAGTCAAAATACGAAGAAAATAATGTTTATGAATTAATATACGACACAATGTATACAGTATATTACTAATAAAAACTGATCTGTTACTTTCCAAACTGTCAAAAAAATAAATCTATGTTGTAGAACATTAAGTAAAATTTATTTTTAAAAATCAGTAATTTTATGTTGGGTTTTTCATTCCTTTTATAAGTTATACAGGAATTCTTCTAGATTTACGACATTTTTCTGGTCCTTTTCTGTAATTTCATGTGCTTATATAAAAGTTTGTGCATTTTCAAACGAAATAATTATGTCATCAGCATGAAAATTATTATGTTTTCTCACCATTATTTTAATTTTTTAAATCATAAGTTTCTTCTATGCTTTAGGATGCCGCATGTCGTAATGTCTTTATTAATACAAATATTATCACTAAATTTTGTACCAGACGCATCCTCTGTTACACACAACCAATCTTAATCTACATTATATTATAGCATCATCATTTTCTTGCCCTTCTGTTCGGTATTTCGCACGTAACCGCATTTCATGAAACAATTTTCTGAATTACTGGAGAGGTTAGTTCCTGCCATGCTGAAATTACAAAATGAATCGATGGTCTGGAGACATAGCATCACAATTTTGATCCTCAGTGGAAATGGGGAAAAGAGTTGAAAGAAGTAATTCAAGTTTGTATGCCATATGGAATCGCTTGATTTTCAAATTCATTTCTGTGAGAAGAAAAATTTTACGACGATGAATGCGGGAAAATGACTTTTTGAACAACGATACATGCGGGTTTCGTTAACATTATTTAAATACAGTTTGTGCAGGGACCATGGAAACATGGGTGAAAGTAAAAAAATTTCGCTGGACTGAAGTAAATATATATATTTTTTGTAATATTGGGTAAAATATAATAAACTCATACATAATGTATATAGATATTCAAAACATACATTTCCAAAGGTTACATTAATAAGCATAAGTATGAAAACTTAGGAAAATTATTTATTAATATAATTGAATTAACATTAATAGGGATTATAACACATAAAAAAAGACTGAATTCAGTCAATAGACTGAAAACTTTCACCCATGCATGGAAATAACATTATCATTGCGGGAAAATGATGGATGCGAGAACGATAGATCGGGGTTTCACTGTATATGATGTTATTTTTCAGATAGAAAAGGTTTCTCTATGAAATTATAAAATTAAGAAAACAAAGGCTGTATAACTTTAATGCTGTTACAAAAATTAAAATTTTCTCTTTTCATAAAATCTAAATTTTTAAGCATTTTGTTATCATCATTTATTTTTCTCTAAGTAATCTTCATAAGCATAAATAGATAAAAGAAATTTCATTAACTGACGAAAAGAAAATTGTGTGTTCTAGCAATCAAACACAAAGAAACAGCAGGAATTTTGTTTCTTTTTTTATAGTGAAATAATCACATATCTCAAAAATACACATTGAAAAAAGTGCCAAAATTAGTTAATTCATGCTGAAATATTCATGTATAGCTGAAATTGGCAGCAAAACATATCATTTATATTTTGGCAAATAGCTGTAATTAATTGCTAGTATTATTATTTATCTATATTTTATTTTTCATTTATTTTTTTAAAGTAAGTGATTCTGTATTTTGGCAATCAATTGGGAAATAATTACGTATTTTAGAACACTGCAGGAAAAAAAAAAAAAAGTTACGTGAGGCAATTTAGCAATTTATCCTGATGACTCCTTTTTTTCTTCCTATAGAATAGTGAAATGATGCTATAAATTAATAATTTAATGAAAAGAAAAATGTTTTGCCAATCAGATGCCGAAAGAGTAAGAATTTTGCTAATTTTCAGAAATCAACAACTTTGACAAAAGACATATATCAGCCATGAGGACTGACTGCTGAATACAGGGTTGTAGTGATTTAAATTGCAAAACATAATTTAAATCATTTGATTTTTTTTTTTTTTTTTTTAATCACTGATTTAAATCATTTCTTTTAAATATCAAAGTTATTGTATTTACTTACAAACTTTGAATAAACACCATAAAATGCGATAAACTCGCAACAATTGTTTCGTGCGTTGCCGCTTTGACTGCAGCACACGTGCTTACTTTTTCGCCTGATGAAGGGTCGTGTGTTTTTTCAACCCAAAACAATTGTTGCGAGTTTATTGCATTTTATGGTGTTTATTCAAAGTTTGTAAGTAAATATATTTTTACAACACCAGTTTTGTGGTGCTTTTTTATTAAATCAAAGTTATTGGCTTTAATGGTATGAAATTGTTTATCTAGCTTTAAAAAATGAGATTTTTAAATATTTCTTACATAAATTTAAAAATACAATTTGTGAAAAAATGACAAAATATTTCATTAAACAAGGTAATATTTCTGACATCTTGATTTTAGTTTCATCTCTACTAAGCAACATTAATAAACACAAAAATTATACCCTAATTTTCTTAATTATTTATACATTTTATTTTATATTTTAATTATTTACTATACTATCCACTATCCCCTCCCCATATTTTTTTTCTTTATTTTAGTTTCTTATAAGATTTGTATTTTATCTCTAAATCAGCCAAAATGACCTCCAAAGAGATAGATATCCATTAAATGGTGGAAACTAAGATATAAATCAAAAGATTATAGGTAGCGATTGGAGCACGGCACACACTGAATGGCTGTTTTTTACCTTGAAATTGGGGTGGGTGAGAGAGAGAGGGGGGGAGGGGGGGGAGAGAGAGAGAGAATAGCTCCATCTATTAACATATTCCCAAATAAATGGTCTAAAATTGGCAAACAATCATCTGAAATTTAGCAAATTTAAGATTGAATTTTTTTTTTTTTTTTTTATGTATGAGAAAACAGGAGGAATATACATTAAAACAGAAAAGTTCGCTATTATGAGTCACTAAAAAATAACAAATAATTCTATTGAAATAAAGTGTTCAGTTACAATTATAAGTAACACAGCTTTTGCTCCCAGAAAAATATCCAACAGAAATAATAATTATACATCTTTAGAACAAATTTAACAACAATATTATTTTCAAAAAATTATAATTTGACTTCAAGTCAAATTGATCATCAAATTAAAGTACACTGATAATTGTTAAGTGTTATTTTATAGGCTATGAATTTTAATTGAAAGCAAATTTTAAAACTATTTTTAAATAAAACTTGATTTTCTGTTTTGTCTACATTTAGAGAATGCTTTTAACAAGTCTTTCAAAGGAAGTACAGTACACTCTCAAAAATCCCCACAGCTTAAAACGAAGTGTTTTGCAGATTTCTGAATTTTGTAGATTTTAGAATAATTTCTTTTGTTTACATCTTAGAACCTCATTTGAGCAGCAAATCTTTAAGAAGCAATTTATATGTTATACATAAAATGCTGAAATAAAGTGTGCCTAATAAAAGTACAAATATTTCATGAAATTTTAATTTAAAAAACAATTTTTATACATCATATTATAATTGCAAATTATCTAGATTTTTGAAAAGTCTGATTAATAGTAGTTTAAGTAAGAATATTCATATATATTTATTTTCCTATAACCTGCAAAAAAGTCAGCAATTCTTGGTCAATCACATAAGTTTGTGCTATGAGAAAGTTTGAATATTTATCTTCATAAGAGTGTAATATTATGTTAATTGAGTACACGAGAAGCATGTTTAAGTAGCTTCTAAACTTTAATGCTACATTCTGACATAAACACAATTCTAAAACTAGACAGTTAGAACATGATAAATGGGTACAGTTAAAATAGACATAATAATAGTTGTAGTTACTATCATGACATAAGAGAAAATCTTTCCTGAAAACTGTCTTTTTCTTTCTTCCTCTAAATTAATATGATTTATTTTAATTTAGAAATTTATTCATCAACCATGAAAATGCATTTCAGAAAATAGTGTGAGAAATGCCTAGCTGGTAATCAGCCAGGGTAGCTCAATGGTTTGAGCATCCGCACGTAAAGTGGAAGGCCCTGGTTCGATTCCCGGCTCTGGTATTTTTCCCATAGTTGGTATAAAAAATTAGCCTTCCACTCCAAAATTTTCTGAAATAATAGGATTTATTTTTTTTATAATTATATATAATTACACTTATCATTCCCTCCTCTGTAACATGCTGAGTGATTGGTGATTCACCAGCACAAGTTAATAATTGATTTATCTCCTAATACAGCTGAATTTTTGCAATCCACTAATCAACAAATCAGTTGTGACAATGTTTGTTTACATTGCAAATGATGTGCGGATTTTTGAGAGTTGACTGTACTTATTCTAAAGAGAAGATAGCTTTGGATTTACAATTTGCATGGAGTTGAAACATAGCAATACTGAATATTCCTGTATTATAGATTATCCTTCCTATTTATATCAGCAGAATTCCCTTAATTTAACTATTAAATAAAATGATCAATTTTTAATATTATATTTGACTGCATAGAGATTAACAGCATGTCCATACTAAAGAAAAAGTAATATTGATTGTAACAGTTATTTGTGGCTTGAATAGTTCCTATTATTCCATAATAATAAACATATTTTAGAAGGAAATGTTCATTTATTTTGAATCACCAAATACATTTCCTTTTAACTTCCTTGTAAAATTATTCCTCATAAGCATATTGCAAATTAAATTAGATTCCTGATTATCTAAATACTCACATGACCAGGATATGTTAAGAAGACCAAAATTATTAAATAACGTCGGACGACATTACCTCATGTGCATTTTCTAATTGTACAAATGTTAAAATGAAGTCAGATAATTAGAAGTTAGACTAGATACCCAACTATCTAATTCTCAAACATATGATATTAAATAACTGAATATACCATAAAATGCATAATTTACAGATCAGAACCTTTCAACTGTATATGCTGTTATGTGGACTACAAACAATTTAAGACTGCTTAAATTTAAATACGAAAAATAATACTATAAATATTTGATGGGAAACATCAAAAATTGGAATATGGAAAACGAAAAGAAATTTTTCAATACCTTATAACTGGATTTTCAAGAATTTCCATTTTTGCTCTTAATTCATTCAATTTTGTTCTCAAAGTCATTGATTGTATCACATCATCTTCATTTATTTCTGATTCAGAATCACTTACGTTCATATCTGTATAGAGTTTGTTTAGTTCAGAAAGTACTTTCCAACCTTGCTTTAAGATACACTTAATTTTGCTGATCATTCTTTGAGGTAAAACGTTATCTTGCATATCTAAATATCTAGTAATACAAATCCAAATGTCAATATGAGTAAAAAAAAAAAATTTTTTTTTTTTTTTTTTTTTTTTTTTTTAAGTACTAAAATATATTACATAACTGAGAATATGACAAAGAATGAAATAACATACTATCACATTTGGAGAAAGCTAACACTTTTGCTTAGAAACAAATTAATAGAACACAAGTAAGTGTAAAGCTAGTTCACAAACCACCACCCTTCCCTCAATTGTGAATTTAAGTAAATATTTTATTACCAAAATAACTTTTAACATGAAGCCTGTTACTGTTAATACTTTAAAAAAAACTAAAACCTTACTTGCAAGCCTCATCCTTAGTCACTTTTATATACTTATCCTACTTGATTATATTATTGATTTTATATACTGATTATAATTGATATATGAAATATATACAGTCGAACCTTGTTAACGTGAATTACTTTTAACATGAACTGTTTTCCCAATCCCAATCAAAATGAAGATTAGTTTAGTTATATGAAGAATAGTTACAGATAGCATGAACTACTGATAACATGAACAAATTTTTTATCCCCCTTGAGATTCACGTTAACGAGGTTTGACTATATTAATATTCCTTGAAGGAGCTTGAACAGTATTTTACGATATTTGTTTAGAAGCTACAGTGATACAGACAGATACACAGACAAAGACTTCAAAATTGTGATGCCCTTCTTTTTTGTAGAAAAATTAAGAAATTGCTTGTTTAATATATTGAAAATAAAAGATGTAGAAAATAAAGAAAACATCCTAAAACAAGTATCTAAAACTGACAAAGAACATATTTGATAAATAAAATTTTAAATGCTTTCTTTTATTTGATTCACAAGTTCAAAATTTAAAATTAACCATGGGACCATTATAGAAATCACTTACTATTACACTTAGGATATACAAGTCAGAGATTTTTTATTCAACACACCAGCACTGTATGGATATTTTTAGAGTATATTAAGAAAATATAAGACTGGTCAAAAATTTCACATTTTTATTAATTAAAAGAAAACTATTCAAAAATTCGAAAATCTGACTCCGATGGGCCCAATGACCCTTCGGAGGGCACCTTTCTGTTAAATCACGTGACTGTCTGAGCTACTGTTTTCGAGAACAGTGAAATATACATATATATATATATACAAATATTGCTCACTTAATAGTATAAGATGCATACATCATCGTAAAAATAATAAAAATGAACTCAAGGGACCTCAAAACATATAGATACACCAACATCCCAAAGTCAGATTTTTGACATGATCATAACACTTTTCTTACATAGTACTTTCAGAAAGTAAAAATTAAATATTTGGTCCACAACTTTAGAGTTTAAAAAAGTCTAACTTTAATCAAATCAGAATATCTAAAACTTCACTAAAACTCAGTTACAGCATTCATTTCTAACTTTCATACTCTCAATTTTTTTCAATCATCTTCATATTAAAGTGCAATCTTTCTTGTAATTTCAATCTAAAGGCAAAATTTGCAAACTTTTTTAAAAGGGTATGGAAAAATAACTTACGATAGAAACAATAAAATAAAAAAACAATATATTTTTATTTTTGAAAAATAAGGGTATTGTGAAGTTCTGATCTTCATTAGAAAGACATGTGAATATAAAGTCAAGAAGCAACAATGTTCTAAGATTAAACAGCACATAAAGAAAGAGTCTTGTGCACCAAAATAAGTTCTTTCAGTTGGACGTGATCTATAAAAATCTTGAATCATATTTTATAAAAGTTATTTATTTTTCTTATTAACATTGTGTTTATATCAAAAGCTTCTTGAGAGCAATACCAGGAACTTTGTAATAATAAGTCTGCCAGAGGATATACACACACACATCGCGGTCTTAAAGTAATAAAGAGGAAAAACTGATCAGATCTCACCTAGTTCAAATGAAGACAGAGACGTTTTTTTTATTATAACAGGATTCTTTAATTATGGCTTCTTGAAGAGGGTGATGGCATAGGCAAGACTGGGAATGCCGGCTCCACGTGCTTGAGATGCAAATGAACAAAGGTACAAACTCATCGGACATACAATAGAAAAATTCTTAAGACAACTATAGTGGTTAGCATAAAATATGGCTTAATACAGTATCGTACATAAGTATTACTTTGAGAAGCTAATACGGATTATTATGTTGAAATCGGCGGCAGAGCGCACCCTTCGCTCGGCCACTAGGGCCGGCGCGAGCTCGCTGCCAAAAATGCAGATTTCACTCGCGAGAGAAAGGGAGAAAACTGAGTCAGAAAATGTATGCGCATCGGGAACCACGAGGGTCCGAGAGCGTCACAGCCCCGATCGACCAATCCAAACGCATTGCAATGAGAGAGCAGGGGTGACAACCGAACAACGTCACGGCGATTGCGCCGCGCGAAAAACGGGAAGGAGGGAAAACAGGAATGAAGTTCCAATGGAAAAAACATCACGATGCGCTGCTGGAAAAACAAACGTACGGTAAAAAACGAGAGGGAGTAAAGTAGTAATTAATTTAGGTAAGATTGAGTTAACTTCTATTGTTTTGCCAAAATATTAATTTAGAATATGTCATGCATCATGACATATACTCCCCCAGAAACGGCCAAAAAAAAAGTAAAAGGGAGAGAAAAAAACAACGTCCAAGCAGATGGAGCAGGTACCCAAATAGCAGCCATCTACAGAGGATTACAAGCAGACACACATCGTGTCAATTAAAAATATGACGTATCTTATGTGATTACAGGATGCGCTGCTATGTGACAGCATCTAGGTAAGTATACCCTTTTTAATATGCCGTTGCTTTGACAAACAATAAAATCATTTTTCTGAAATTGTCTTGTGCCGTTATTATTTAAGAAACTGACATAAAAAATAAATTTTGGTATTCACTTTAAAATGACATAGATTGCAGTTGAAAATTTAAAAAAAAATATATATATATGAGAGAAATCAAAATTGTTGACCTGTAAAGGTAATTGTGTTATTACAGTATTTTAAATCTGAAATTGTGCAAACATTTTAATGCTTCATCTGTGATAACAAACATCATGTTAAGCTGAAAAAAAAAAAAAAAAAAAAAACATAAACAAACAACAAAAAAAAAAAATTGGAAGGCCTCTTCTTCAACCTGAGGAAAGGGTTTAGAATATTCCCAGGCTGGAGAGGAAGCAAAAAGGACGGCGAACAACAGGACTACATCCCTGTAGAAGATGCAATCCCGATACAACCGCAAAAAGGGATTAAAGGTAAGTGTAGCTATTACTATTTCTTATTTTTATAAAATGAATTCAGTTGGTAAAAATAAAGGCAATGAAAACAAAAAAAATGATAAGTGAATAAATACCAAAAATAAATAATCATATGATTATACCTAGATGCACATAAGAATATAATATCATGATGAGCTTTTTGTTCTTAGAGCTACATGTATTTTCATCATATATATAATTGTCAAATATTTAAAAATAAACATAAGGTCAGTGCCTTGTTTGATATACTTCTGCCATTTAAAAAAACACTAAAAATTTTATAGTATAAGCAATCAACAATTGATACATTGGCAGTAAAATAAATATTTAATTTTTGATGTAAAAGTAACCCTTGTATTTAACTTCTTATTTTTAACTAAAAGTCTCTTAAAAAAATAGAGTCCTTGACCACTCATTTTCTATATAACATATACTAGTGATCAAAATTCATGATGAGATCTATGAGAGATACATTATTAAATATGCAATAAACACAGAATAACATTTTATGTATTTCCAAATAATATATGTAAATTATATCAAATGTAAATCAAATTAACACATAAAAACAAATCAAAGTAATGTATGTATTTGTAGCTTAGTAATGTGTAATGATAAAAATAAAAGGAACTATTGTATATGACTATTGATGAACACAAATAAAAACACATCATTTTAATAATGTTCAAAGGTAATTGAGAAAATAAACATAAAAAAAACTTTGAAAAGGATAATTTGTGTTTTGATAAGTACAGTATGAACACAATGGTAAAAAAAAATATATCCATCTGTTAAGCAAAAGGTAAACACCTAAATATAAGATACACTTGAATAATTTGGTAATGAAAGGTAAAAAAATAATGTCACATTTAAAAAAAAATGGAAGCTATTGATTATGAGAAAATGTGGTTAACACCTTATGTCGAGTCATTAACCCAATACAACACTGAAATGTGTAAGTGTAACTAGAAAATCATGTACAGGCATTCATAGGCATATACGATTTATTTTGTATGTGCCATGCTTCACCAGTTTTTAGATATATAACAAAAATTTGAAAAAATCTGCTGCAAATTGAAATAAAACTGGTTCAGTGCTTTTTCAGGGTTGCTACACAAATAAGAAAAAAAAATTCCCTGGGTTTTCCCTGTCCCTTTTAGAAGTAAAATAGATGACACACAATCATGCAGCATTAGAATCTAACATGTTTACAAGTCAATTGAACATATTCAGGGTATATTAATTTTATTAACTTACTGAAGTTGGGGAAAAAAGCATAATTGATTCATTATAAAGCACTAAAAATTTTTTAAATATTTGATTATGAAAAAATTTTCCAATGTTTTTCCAAAAAATTTCAAAATTACCTGAGTTTTCCCAAGTTATAGATTTTCAAATTCCCTGAGTTTTCTAGGTTTTCCCTGTTTTCCAGGTGCCGTAGCAACCCTGTTTTTTTTTTTTTTGTACATATGAAATTACAATGCTGCTAGCTTCAACTGTGAACCTAATTAGAGATATATTAGCCAACTGTGAATGAAAAATAATGCTCTAATAAAGTAATCAAATTTTTAGAAAAGATAATAAATTAAGGCATTTTATTTGCAATGAAAACAATAACGAATCTTCAACATATTCAAATAACTTTACAGCTGATTTTTATATTAAAAACTCCCCTTCCTTTTTCTCAGTTTTATTATTACTGTTATTTTCAGAGAGAGCAAATTAGAATAATTTAGAAGCTGGGGAGGGGCATGGGAGTGGGTGAAAAATAAAAAAAATCAATAGTTTAACCCTTTGTATCCCACCGGGACCTTAAAATCCCATAACAAAAATCAGGATTTTTAAGTCCCAATATAATATTAAACAAACAAACAAACAAACAAACAAAAAAAAAAAGTAACAGTTTTCTAAATTTAATATGAGATGTTTCTCATGCATAAAAAAATATAATAAAAGAGTTTCAAACTATTTTTTCAAAACATCAAAACTAAGGTAATTTGGGATATAAAGGGTTAAATAATTTAAATTTAAATATATATATATGACAAGTGCTAAAAATCTAGAATGAATGCAACTTTTTTATTTTATTTTCTATTATTATTTCTTTAGAAAAGAATAAAAGATAAAACTTACAACAGTAGCCGTGGTTTTAATAATTTTTCTGAATATGCAACATCATCATCTTCACCATCCCAGGGACGAGCTAAGTGAGTCATAAAAAATCTGTAAAAGAAATATGAAATAAAATTAAAAACTTAGGATTGAAATCTAAAAGTACATTTTCTAAGATTCTAAGATTCTAAGACGGAAAGAAGCCGCTCACCACTATGCAGTGGTTTTGAGCGTTTTTAACCTTTAGAGAGGGGCTCCAAAGCCACTGTGGAGATTCAGAAGAGCCCGTCTCCAAAGGTTAAGCCTCCCCCGTTGTTTATTGCATAGCAAATAACAAAAAAAAAAAAAAAAAAATTACAAAGGTCGCCAGAGCAGAGCTCTCCCGCGACAAAAGGCGACAAAGTTGCATGAAAGTGAAGAGGACCGGTGCCAAGTGGAAGCCTAATTACAAAGTTCATTCAGGTAATGTACAAATTTCACAGTCTTTATACAATGTTCTCGCAGTCTTTATATCAAGCCCAAACATCCTAAGAACAATGTTGGTTAGCAACATCATGCGCAGGATGATTGCTTTCCGAGAGCACTTCAGTGGAATTCTGTAGCATCAGACATGACCAGTATTCGCTATGTAGGAGAGGAGGAAAAATTAAGGAAAGATAGAGAAGGAATTTAGTTTGTTGAATTTGATAAATCTTGAAGGAAGGCATAGATGCGCTTTAATTTGAACATTAGGGGCTTTCTAGTTATTATATTGTTCAGCCAGGTTGCTGGTCTAGGATAAGGGTTCCTTAAATGGTAAGGTATTGTAAGTTGACAGTGAAAGTAGTAATGTTGTGCAGTCCCCTCCTCACCGCATGAACATAAGG
The DNA here is from genome assembly GCA_963930645.1 of Salticus scenicus. Taxonomy (NCBI): domain Eukaryota; kingdom Metazoa; phylum Arthropoda; class Arachnida; order Araneae; family Salticidae; genus Salticus; species Salticus scenicus. The sequence continues at coordinate 322,830,405 of OZ005654.1, forward strand.
GTGATCGTCGGCAATGAAATCTGTGGAGGTATTTGGGGAAGGGGCCATGACCTGACAGAAAGGCAGAGATTTCCGGAGAGAGGTCCCAAATATTGAGTGAGACATTTGGTATTAGCTCGTGAGTGTATCTCCCTTTTGGAGACACACTCCAGAGACTCTGCCAGTCATTAATTAGTTTTTGATTTAGGTGATATTTTATGAAGGAAGGGGGAGCTGGGAGTGAATAGGCTATGTCACTAGATTTTGTTGCTGATTTTGCAAGAGAGTCCGCTAGTTCATTTCCGACGACCCCCTTATGGGCAGAAACGTGTGCCAGGGAGATTTTAGTTTTTAATTTTGAGAGCTTTATTTTAATTTCAATTACTTGTGGGTGTCTGCTCTTGTGGCAAGCTATGGCCTGCAGGCTCGAGAGGCTGTCACTGAAGATTGAGATTTGATTGTAGTCTGGAGAGTTATTTTCTGACCACTCAACTGCCTTCAGGATGGCAAAGAGCTCAGCCTGAAAGACCGAATTGTGGTCTGCGAGCCTGCCTGCCCACTGATGGAGAACTTTGTTATTGTTTAAAACGCAGAGTGCAGCTCCCACTCCATGATCGGTTTTGGAGCCATCAGTGTAGATCGCCAGTTGAGCAGACGGGGAGAAGCTGTTTTTTGCACAATTTATGAAAAGGGAAGCAGCATCCTCTGGGTGTATTTGCCAGCTGTTAGAAAGCTGTTGGACATGAATATTAGGGAGGAGAGTACCTGTGAGAATGGAATTATTTAATTGCAGGACGTTAGTTTTGTTAAAGTTGTATTTTAATTGGAGGTGAGCATGTGGAATACCAGTGATGACTGTGAGGGCATCAGTAGAGATTGTTTTGTAACCTCTAGAGATTTGGACCAAAAACATTCTCTGTATTGAGTTAAGTTTATTCGACGCTGCTTTGGTGAGGTTGCCCCCCCAAATGCCAGCGCCGTAGGTTAGGATCTTTTCTATTACTATTTTATACCAGGTTTTTAGGAAGAAGGTGGATATACCCCACCTCTTCCCTGCCATTTTTGCTGAATTGTGGAAGATTTTAGAAGTTTTTATTTTTAGGTCTTGTATGTGTGCCAGCCAGTTTAGGTTTCTATCTATTGTGATTCCCAATATTTTTAGTTGTGGAACATGACGGACACTGACGCCATCGATCCTCATCACTGGGTTCCGTTTAAGGAGTCTTGGAAAGGAGAAGGTTAGTGCTTGCGTTTTCGAGGGTGAGAGTGTTAGATCTGATTCTATTAATAGGGAGCTGAAGAGGGAGATGGCAGCCTGGGCCTGTTCCTCCAGAACTTTTCTCGTTAAACCCGAGAGAATCACAGAGAAGTCATCAGCATATGCGAGGGTTTTAAAACCCTCTGAGTTCATTTTTAGAAGAATTTTGTTGGCCACCAAGTTCCAGAGGATCCGGCCTAGGCACAATCCCTGGGGGCAGCCCTTAGATTGTGGAAAAACACTGTAGTTAGGGCCCCAGTTAATCAAGATTTTCCTGTTGGAGAGGTAAGAGCTGATGACTCCCGCAAGATTTCTCGGGCAGTTAAGTGTTTGTAGAGTGTGTAGGATGTGTGGCCATTCGATGTTGTCGAAAGCCCCTTTAATGTCAAGTGAAATAAGAGTGGTGTACTTTCCAGACTTTTGCAATCTTCCATAGTCAAAATTAATCAAGATGATAAATAATATTCATAACTTTAATCAAATGTAAATAACATTTTTGATTAAAAGGCAGATCTAATTTTAACAAGAGTGAAAAGTGACTAAGCAAAGAAAATATATAGGTACTAGCAAACCTGTGCAAAATTTTCACACTTTATTTCTTATTTACCTTTAAAATTTGAAACTCAAAAATATCATACCAATTTCACCACCTAATTAAATTTTTAATTTACGAGCAGCCAAATTATTATTAGAACCAAATCAATACTGTGCAACAGTGAAACCAAAATCATTCAAAGAAAGGTGTCAAAATTAAATTCACAGTTGATGACCCAGATTTCATGTTTCAGCAGGCAGTACAGTTTTAATATAGGACAACGACGTCTACTTTTAAATTTTTGTCGCCATGTTGGCAATACCTTTTTATTTATTTATTTTGGCACAATTAAATTATTCTTATTCTGATTATACTTTTTATGATTGCGGGTTTTTTTTTTTTTGGTCATTTTAGGATAATAATTCTTAATCTGTTTATATCTTATAAGTATTGCTAGGTTTAAAATGTTCCTTGTGAAAATTCTGAAGATGATGCAACTCTTTTAAAAATACATTTGTCCATAAAATAATCTCAAATAAAAGCCGTCATTTTTTCTGATTAGATCATAGAGCTCTGTGTGCGTAAATATTGTCACTTTATCGATATTATTTTTTATCTTCGCATATTTTAATAATTACATCACTATTGTATCGTTTTGACAAAATTTAATTGTAACTGGACCACGTTAGAGAAATATTATATAGATAACTCATCTCTAAGATTGTATTGTTTTTAACAAAACAGATGAATATTTTCAACTTCCAGCTGAGTAAAAAATGCTAATCAGATGTCAACTGGGTTAAGCTTAGTTGGTAAAGCATTAGCATGTTAAGGTTGTTACATCAATAGATTCACTTTATCTCCACTATCACTTCACCCAGATAATCCTATGGAATTTTTGTTGTTTCATCATTTAAGGATATCTCATAACAAATGAAATTTGAACAAAATTTGATAAAAGAAAGACCATCTCATTGTACCAACATTGTAAGATTGATGATGCAATTTGAGGAGACAGGTTGCCTTATGCAAGGAAAAAAGCACAAGATGAACACTGAACACTGATCAAAATCAAAACTGTGGAAAAGATTCATAAACATCTGTACAAAGTTCAAGAACATCAATGTTAGATCTGAAAATTGCAATTCTAAGTTACTCGCCAGTGGCTAGTACATCCTTTTAGTTTATTCCCCAATTTTGTGCAAAGTTTTCTGCTGATTACTGAAATAAATATACTTTCGACTTCTGATTTAGGCAATTATTTCACCACTAATTTACAAAAGTCGCTCTTTTTTAAAAGCTGATTCATGAAATAAGTGACAAGTAAATGAAATGCAAGCTATTTTTTTTGTATAAAATTTTCAAAATATGCCATATTTCTGAAACCAATAATTTATAAAATGGTACATTTTTTCGCTGTTGTTTAATTAATTATCAGTTGCCAAAAAAACACAATTTTCAGGTAGGTAATTTATGAAATTAATGTTTATGAAGGTTATAGAAAAAAAAAGTGACAAGTTGTTTCATTTTTTAAAAAAGCCCCTTTATTTTATTTAATTGCCTTGTGGTGAGTTCATATTTTCTGGTCTAATCAATATATGTGCTAGGGCACAAGGTGTTACATATTGAAGATGTACTGTATTGTGCATGACAATACAGTAGACAATGACACACTGCAATACATTCTGTAGGTATTCTAACACAGAATAAGCTTTCTCTTGAGGGGAAGTCACCATTCTGAATAACAATGCTCATGGGAGAAATTTTATACCAAGAAGAATTTCTGCTATTACCAGAAAAAAGTCTAAGCTTCGTCTTCTATGATATGTTTGAATTGACTAAATAAATCCACTATAAAAATTTTACACTGCTTTTTTTTTTTTTTTTTTTTTTTTTTTTGTCCTATTCACTTTGAATTACTCAATATTTCAGAAGAGTATAACTGAAAAATTTTGTTTTTATCAGTAGCAGTCCGCCTTGCCAAGCTAAAACAAATATTAAAAAAAAACAAAGAAAATTTTCAAAAGAAAGTAAAATGGCAAAACACTACTTGTGTATATTATGTTGACATAGCTTCTTGAGCTTTTCAAATACCTGTATCTCAGTTTCCTGGCCCCCAAGACCTATAATTTTTTGCTCAGCCTTTGAACACATAGCATACAAGACATAGTATACTTCAAGACATAGCATACCAATTTTCAAATCGATCCAAATTAAAGGACATGAGTACTGTAACTTCAAAAACCTGAAATTTGCCAGTTATTTTCTTCTTCTTGTCATTCAGTTCGACAAGTATAGAGCCTAGAATTCTGCATCTATTGAGCTGAAAGTTTGCATGGACATTCATTCTGGCATGTATTAGTGCCTTTTGCAATCAAAAAATTTTTTGACCAATATACAGGGTAGTTACTTTTGAAATTTGTAATGTTTAATGCAAGAAATTTGTGAAATCATTAAGAGATGGTGCTCATTTCCAATAAATTTCATATAACAAATATAATTTGAAATAAACATTTTTTTTTTTTTTTTTTTTTTTTACAAAAATTGAATAGAAATAAATGAATTAAAGGCATTTTTTAGTTAAAAAATTTGAAATGTTTAAGAAACATGTTTATTAATTAAGAAAAATAATTGATAAAAAATTAGATTAAGTTCACAGAGAGATTTTATTGCCAATTTTATAATAAATAAATGCTTAAAAGATGCACAAAATAGGCTTTTAACAAAAGTATTGTGAAAGATTAAATAAAAGAGTGATTTATTAACTATAAAATTAGTGATGATGAAAGAAAACACAGTTAAATTCTCATCATATATTATGTAAAAGGGATCAAGGAATGCGGTAGCGTTCCGCCCCACCAAGCTAAAACAAACATTAAGAAAAACAAATGAAATTCACGAAGTAGGAAAGTCAATGGTGAAATGCTACAAGTGTATATTATGCTGACATAGTATCTCGGACATTTCGACTACCTGTATCTCAGCACCCTGATCCCCAAAGACCTATGATTTTTTGCACAGACCTTGAGCATACCCTTAAGACAAAACATACAAATTTGCATGTCATTCCAAATTAAGGGGCCTCAGTTATATAACTTTGAAAACCCGAAATTTGCCAATATTCTTCTTCTTCTTGTTATTGATAAGATTGACAGCGAGTGAGCCTAGAGTTCTGCAGCTAATGAGCTGAAAATTTGCATGGACATTCCTTCTGACCTATACTAGTGAATTTTGCAATCAAAAATTGTTTTGGTCAATATACAGGGTAGTTATTTTCAATTTTGTGATATTTAACCCAAAAAATTCGTGAATTCGTCAAGAGATGGCACTCATTTTCAATTAATTTAATTTTGCCATTTAATAAGACATTAAATAGTAATAAATTCTGTTTTTGTTTTCCTTTCTTTACTTTTTTTTTTACAAAAATGGATTGAAATAAATTAAAAGACAATTTTTTCTTAAAATTTTTACAAGAAACATGTTTATTAATAAAAAAAATAATTGATAAAATTTGGATTTCGTAATAAATAAATGCTTAAAGGACGCGCTAAATAGACTTTTAACAAAAGTAATGTGGCAGATTAACAGGGTTCATACTTAAATATGGGAAAAAAATTCCCTGAGTTTTCCCTGAGTTCCCAGACAATTTTCAAGAAAATATCAGCAACATATTACAAGAAACGCTCTTCTAGACAAGACAAAATACAGCTACTTCCACTGTATGATGTCATATTTACATGCGTATTTTCACAATAATTCATTATTTAAATTTTGATACGAAGCTAAACAAGAAAAACATAACTTGAGAGAAAAAAAAAATTGTTTTTCCAGGTTTTATAACTGATTTTCCCTGAGTTTTAATGAAAATTTTTATTTTCCCTGAGTTTTCCCTGACATTTTTTAACAAATTCCAAATTCCCTGTTTTCCAGGTTTTCCCTGAGGAGTATGAATCCTGATTAAATAAAAGAGCAATTTGTGAACTTTATAAAATTACGGATGATGGAAGAATACATATAATTAAATTCCATCACATATTATATGAGAGAAATATTATCATGGAAAAATTCAAATTTGATATTTTTGTGTTTCTATGAATTTTGAGGACTTCTGAATTCATTTTTCATAATAAAGAAGTATGCATGTATGTTGCAATAAACTCGCAAGAATTGTTTCGAAAAAACACACGACCCTTCATCAGGCGAATAAAGTAAGCATGAGTGCTGTAGTCAAACCGGCTTCAGTGGGTGCATTGCCGCTTTGACTGCAGCACTCGTGCTTACTTTACTCGGGTGCGTTGCCGCTTTGACTGCAGCACTCGTGCTTACTTTATTCGCCTGATGAAGGGTTGCATGTTTTTTCGACCCGAAACAATTGTTGCGAGTTTATTGCAATTTATGGTGTTTATTCAAAGTTTGTAAGTAATATTTTTTACAACGCCAGTTTTGTGGTGCTTTTTTATTAAATGCATGTATGTGTATCAGTGAATAAGATAACGTTTAAATACTGCATTTGATATGTATGCTGGAGGTGCCCCACAACTAATGATTTTAATAATATAAAACTTAGTGTTTTTATTTTTTATTTTTTTTTTAACCATGTTTTTATTAACTTTGATTCTTCTTTGAGTAGCTAGACATTTGAAACTTTCAGGATAGCACAGAACACAGTAAAAATACACTTTTTAAATACTTTTAGCCAACTGTTTCAGGTTCCTGGTGCCACCTTCAGCGTTACCAGTACAAATCTTGCAATCGATTTTTAACTAACTTCTCGACTAGCTAGACATTTGAAACTTTCAGGATAGTTGAGAACACGGTGACAATACATTTTTTAACACTTTTAGTCAACTGCTTCAGGTCCCTACTGCCTTCGGCAGCGTTTCTATGATTCGACAGAAAATTTATTTAACTAACTTCCCGACTAGCTAGACATTTGAAACTTTCAGAATAGTTCAGAACACGGTGAAAATGCATTTTTTAAATACTTTAAGCCAACTGTTTTTGGTTCCTGCTGCCTTCGGCAGCGTTACAAGAACAGAGCTTGCAATCGATTTTTAACTAACTTCCCGACTAGTTAGGCATTTGAAACTTTCAGAATAGTTCAGAACATGGTGAAAATGTATTTTTTTTAAATACTTTTAGCCAACTTGCGGTCGCGGAAGTATTTCATGGCCCATGCAATAAACTGCCACATTAAATTTGAAACTATAATTAATTAAAATATATAAAAACCATCTTAATATTTTGAAGAAAGGATTATTCTCATATAAATCATTTTATTACCTCACATTAAATCCTTACGATGTCCGAGATTTATTTATATATTTCAGCGACCGGTCGGTGCCATCATCAGAATCCTCGGTAGAATGATTTGAAAGGTGTTAACTTTAGGCGGTTTGTTTATACACTTCATTTTCTCCCTTCCTCTTCTCACTTCACTTGTCATCTTTGTATAACTGTTGCCACTCTGGTGGAATAAGGCTATGTTCTATGTCATTGACGTTGTTATTGTTTGTTAGAATTTCGATTGCTTCTCTTTTGAGAGCATAATGGTGGGAGTTATAGGGGGCTATTTTTTGAAAATTAATGGAGTCAATGTTAATAGGATTAGTATTGTTAGTTCTTGAGAAGGCTGTAGAATGTCTATTGTATTTTAAATCTGCTATTGAGAAGGCTGTAGAATGTCTATTGTATTTTAAATCTGCTATTGAGAAGGCTGTAGAATGTCTATTGTATTTTAAATCTGCTATTGAGAAGGCTGTAGAATGTCTATTGTATTTTAAATCTGCTATTGAGAAGGCTGTAGAATGTCTATTGTATTTTAAATCTGCTATAGCAGATTTAAAATACAATAGACATTCTACAGCCTTCTCAAGAACTAACAATACTAATCCTATTAACATTGACTCCATTAATTTTCAAAAAATAGCCCCCTATAACTCCCACCATTATGCTCTCAAAAGAGAAGCAATCGAAATTCTAACAAACAATAACAACGTCAATGACATAGAACATAGCCTTATTCCACCAGAGTGGCAACAGTTATACAAAGATGACAAGTGAAGTGAGAAGAGGAAGGGAGAAAATGAAGTGTATAAACAAACCGCCTAAAGTTAACACCTTTCAAATCATTCTACCGAGGATTCTGATGATGGCACCGACCGGTCGCTGAAATATATAAATAAATCTCGGACATTGTAAGGATTTAATGTGAGGTAAAAAAATGATTTATATATAAAAACCTTTGACTGACTTCGTGTTCTGTCATTAAATTTTTCGGCCGGGTACCCGGCTCTTCTCAGATGACTTCCTCTGTGGAGGACTTGAGCTTGACTGAAGTGCAGGATCTTCCTTCACCATAAGGTGGCGCCACACATGATCAGGGGTCACTGCGCTGCTGTCGTTGCATGCCACCCTACTGGTTGTAATTTCTATTGACTCTCGGAACATTGCATAGTGGTAATCTTCATAGTTAGCAATTTTACTGGCTTTATCTAGATTACCACTAAGCAATGTTCCGAGAGTCAATAGAAATTACAACTAATAGAGAGGCATGTAACGACAGCGGCACAGTGGTCCCCGATCACATGTGGTGCCACCCTATGGTGAAGGAAGATACTGCACTTCAGTCAAGCTTAAGTCCTCCACAGAGGAAGTCATCTGAGGAAAGCCAGATACCCGGCCGAAAAATTTAATGACGAAACACAAAGTCAGTCCAAGGTTTTTATATATTTTAATTAATTATAGTTAGAACTTTGTTTTTATTTAATATTTTTAAATTTGAAACATTTAGCTTTATTCAAGGTCATAGCTAAGGGAAGAGTATTTGGGGATTTTAAATACTCAGAAAAATTTTACAGACTTGTCGAAAAAATTTTTGATTTCATTTTAAACACTTAATATTACGTACTAAATATTGAACCCACTCTGAAATTTTTATCTGCCTACGATCTTGGCTGTATTAAAGGCAAACTTTTTACAATTGTTTATGAATTACACTAGCGAAAAGCATCTGAAATACTTTATTCCTTAGACTGAATTACCGTTGGGTCTTGTTGTGAGCATCAATCCCCAAATGTGCCAAATGGCATGACAGTTTTCTAATGAAAAAGTTCTCACATTCGGTTACTTACTAAATTATTCTTCCAATTTAACTTTTTTGAACATCATTAATTACTAAATGTTCAAAAAGTCGTGTGAACAGTAGTGGCACCAGAAATTCCCAGACGGGGGGACACCACCTCCCCGACAGGGGGGGGGCACTACATAAAGAGAGTTTATTATATGAGTACTTATCAAAAACTGCAATACTGTTAAGAATATTACTTTTAATATTTGTACCATTCCATTTGTTAGTACTCCTCGTAGTTTTGGAGATCATCGTGTCACAGACAGACATTTTCTAAAAATATCGTAGTCAAAACATATTCTGGACCTCTCAAAACGTGTATATTCATGAAAAACTGGAAGCTGAAAATTTTTACGAATCCAATATTCCAAATTCAAATATGACATTTTGATGTTGCTATGAGTTTTTTTTCTTTCTTTTGAATTATTAGAATAAAAATTACTTTTGAATGTTCAGTTCTATTGAATATAGAATGGAAAAACTGGAATGCTCCAAATTTGTAAAAGGAAAGAAAAATGCTGCTAAAAGTAGAAAAACTGAAAATTTTGTATTTGTTCCCCCGAGAGATTTTAGGAGTATGCCCCGATGGGGGGTCACAGACTCCCCGATGGGGGGGCCTGTGCCCCCCCGGCCCCCTAGCTGGCGCCACACCTGCGTGTGAAGTCAATTCAGATTTTTAATTATGAAATTACAAGAAACAAAAATGACGTAAGTGGCTTTAAGTAGAATTTAAAAGAATAAATACAATGCAAATTCATTTGAATGTCAATATGAAACACACGCGTCATATAAATACATATTTATAAACATGGTTTCCCTAAGAATCACACACTCACATAACATATACGCATTAGACAAACATATTGTTGTGCACTCGGGGCTTGTGAATTTTCTGTGAATGAAAGACTAACTTTGCAGAGGTTTAAAAATTTATTTATGAATATTTCGGAAGATTACAGGTCTGTTAAACCCAGTATCAACTTGAGTTTCACCAGAACGAGCAGCTTAAATAACAGCTGACAACATGAAAATCACAGCACAAATGATACCATAATCATAACATACAGAAATAGGCTCCAATTCAATGGTAGAGACTTAGTCAAGAACTTTCTATTCCGTAAAGTCTTAAGGAGAAACTCACCTCCGTGGTCGGAACGGGACCCCCTTTATAGCCTGCCATTAATCCAGAATTTTACAGTAAGTTCCGTAATAATCGAGTTACAGCTTGGACAATGGGTATATCAATAACAAAGGTTTTTTCAACAAGTTCGTCAAAATAGTTGTCAAGGAGCGATAAAGTCGCCAAATTCATTGCCAAGTCCATTACGTGCCCTGATAAAGCGTGTTTTTAACGGAGAAGGAGCTTTTTTAATGCGGAAACAAGCTAGAAATGTGGAAAATTGACATTTTACTATCTGACTAAGTCTCTTAGAAAGAAATTATATAAAAATAACTAGTACTATTTAGATATTTGTAACACTATATTTACATCTATGCACAACATACACAATTTTTATTGATCTATTACACAAATATTCATTATGCATATGCATTATATTTATAAAAGCACATACATAACCTGCAAAAAGAAGTGATATCTCATAAAAAATAATACTATTGTAAAAGTCACCCCTCCCAGCAAAAACCCTTACCTTACTTAAGCAGCCAAAAAAAAAAAATTGATATCAAATTTGCCACCGCTATTGAATCCCGGGAACTCAATGGCTAGCTTAATGAAGATCTGCCAATAACACTGCATGTATCTTTCTAATAAATCCTAATCTCTTTCAATATTCTTGTTATCTGTGTTAGGTTTTTGGCTGCTTTATAAAGTTATATATTTTTACGGTGGGGGTGCGTAATAATATTTAAATTTTTACTAACAAAATTTTTTATTATGTAAAACATCTACATAGGGGATGCACCCCGCCGTAAAAATAGTTTAAATTATAACTTTATAATGCAGCCAAAAAACTAACACAGATAACAAGAATATTGAAAGAGATTAGGATTTATTAGAAAGATACATGCAGTGTTGGCAGATCTTCATTAAGCTAGTCATTGAGTTCCTGGGATTCAATAGCGGCGGCGAAATTTGATATCAAACCTTTTTTTGGCTGCTTAAGAAAGGTAGGAGTTTTTGCTGGGAGGGGTGACTTTTACAATAGTATTATTTTTTTTATGAGATATTGTTATAATGAAAAAATTCAAATATGACATTTTGATGTTGCTATGAGTTTTTTTTCTTTCTTTTGAATTATTAGAATAAAAATTACTTTTGAATGTTCAGTTGAGAAAGATGTAGACTCAATGTAAAGAAAGGCATGTTTTTCTGTATCTTATAAAGTATTATTATGATTTAATTTTGGTAAAGAAAAAGGAAGATATAAAAAAGATAGGAATTATTTTCAATAAGAAACAATATTGATATTTTTCTAAAGAATGTTAAATAACCTTCAAATTTTTTGTATATATTTTTCATTGTAAGATAGTTCATCATCATTGAATTAAAATTATGAAAAAAAGAAGTTAAGGAACTTTTATTATTGTGTCATCTAACTCTTTTCAAGTCGGCTGTGAATAGAAGAAAAGGTGAGTACCTTTTTGACAATTAGTTGATAAATAATAATGAATATGTTTTTGATTGAAGATATTTATCTCTAATTATAATTTATTAGAAAAGAACCCGTGAGATTATATTACAATCAGTGGCGGATTTAATGGGGGAGGGGGGGGGGGGGAGGGGCTGAAGCCCCCCCAACCCCAAAACACTGACATTCACAATTGAATATTGCAATTGTAAATTTTTTATTGGTCTAGAATAACACTTTGAAAAATCTTAGCCCCCCCCCTCCCCCAAAAGTCAAGTTCTGGATCCGCCACTGATTACAATAGCTTTATAATGCAGTCAAAAAACTAGCACATATAACAAGGGATGTTGAAAGCGATAAGGATTTATTAGAAAGATATATGCAAAGTTATTGGCTGATCTTCATTAAGCAAGGCATTGAGTTCCTGGGAATCAATAGCTGTGGAGAAATCCGATATCAATCCTTTTTTTTAAATGCCTAAGAAAGGTAAGCGTTTTTTGCTGGGCAAGGTGACTTGTACAATAGTATTGTTCTTTTTATAAGATTCAAAATTTTACACCTACTATCTTGCTGTTATATTTGTTTTTACTTTTATCAATTAATACGACTGGGCTGTTTAATATACTTCATTAAATTTTATGTAATATAATTATGTAAAAAATGAATTTAATCTTCCAGCTTTCTTTATTCTATAATGGACTGAAGTGATGGTATCGTGAATTTAAAGTGACTAAGAATTAAACCAGTGAATATTTCTCTACATTGATGTTGTTGGATCTTACACAGGAAAAGTACACTCTTGAGAGATTAGTGATAAATAATTTTATAAAAATACATGGCAGTATAGTTTTAAATGAAGTGAATTTGATAATAGACTAGAAAAAAGCAGAGTGTACTAGATTGCTATAGGTAAAGATACAGTTGAGGTCAAATATAGATCTAATAGATATTTATTAATGTACAATTTTTAAGTAAAAAATCTGGAGTGACTCCACTCGACTTTCCGAACAGTGAGTAATTAACAGTTTTGTAGATAAAGTAAAGAAAGAGGAGTTGTTAAACAGACAAAAGAGAGAAAACCATAATGGAGTGTTTGAGTATTTTTCTCTGTTTATTACACGATGTTTCATTTAACACTACTGAACTTTGAGCCCACAGATCATAATGATAAAGAATTTTTCGTTGGGTCCCTGTAAAAACCTATAAATTCTAGATTCACCAAAATGCTTATAGTTAGTGCAACAGTGATTTATAATATTCATATAAATTTTCAGCTTAATTGAATAAGGCGTTTAGATGCTATTGCACTTTTAAAAAATTTGGTCCCATAGGCCATAATGATAAAGAATTTTTCTTTGTGTCCCTGTAAAAAAACTGTAAGTACTAAATTCACCAAAATCTATACTGTTGGTGCAACTGTGACCTATAACATGTGTACAATTTTTTTGCTCAGATTAATAAGGCGTTTAGACGCTATCACACTTTTAAAAATTTGGCCCCATAGACCATAATGATAAAGAATTTTTCTTTGTGCCCCTGTAAAAAAACTATAAGTGCTAGATTCACCAAAATCAATAGGGTTCGTACTATGGTGACTTACAATGTACATACCAACTTTCAGCTTATTCGAACAAAGTGTTTAGATGCTAGCGTGTTCACTCACAGACATACACACACATACATACATCATCGTAAAAATAGTGAGAACGGACTCAGGGGACCTCGAAACATATAGAAACATCAAAATCTCAAAATCGGATTTTTGACATGATTACAATACTTTTTTCACTATAGTGTTTGGAAAGTAAAAAGGAGCTACATTGTATGTGACATTTGATTCAAAATAAACAACTACTATAGCAATAGACAAAAAACACACTGCACTAACACAAATGCATAAAAATTTTTGATTGAAGATTTATACAAAGGAAAAAATAATTTAATTATTTAGATTTAAAGACTTATTTAGACTTAAGTTATATTTAATTTCTTATTTAGATTTAACTTATATCCAAATTAATTTAAAAATTAAAGGAAAAATTAATAAAAAGAGGGAAAAAATCTTGCATTAAAATAATAAATATTTAAGTTGAAATGTGAGCTGTCTATGTATTTAATACGCATAAAGCTAGAATATTACTACTGCTTTAACTGCTTAATTCTAGCTCGACTTGAAGTATCCAGGAACTGCATAAACTGTGCAGTCTCTGCTCCTAGCGACATACTTTGTATGTGGCATATTCAGGGATGATTGTGAATTCAAGAAAATATACCTAAAATTTTAGCGAGATAATTTTTTGAATGGGTGGAGAAAATAATTTATTGCAGGGAGGTCCAATCTTCACATTATTGAAAAATATTAATTTTAATTGGGTTTAGCAGTCATATGAATTTGATATTTTAATCTTATATTATGAATTTACCTACCAGAAAAACTGGAATTCTGACAATGAAAATGAAAAAAGTACCTGAAATAAGGTAAATTACCTGAACCCAATCACCCCTACATATTAATAAGAAAGCACCACAGAACTGGCGTTGTAAATTATTACTTACAAAACTTTGAATAAACACCATAAAATGCAATAAACTTGCAACAATTGTTTCGGGTCGAAAAAGCACACAACCTTTCTTCAGGCAAACAAAGTAAGCATGGCTTTGCCGCTTTGACTGCAGCACTCGTTCTTACTTTGTTTACTTGAAGAAGGGTCGTGTGCTTTTTTGACCTGAAACAATTGTTGCGAGTTTATTGCATTTTATGGTGTTTATTCAAAGTTTTGTAAGTAATACTTCTACATATTACCTTGTGCTGGTAGCAATTCACCCGTAGACAACTCAGGTACTCGTTTGTATATCATACATAGTAGAACTAGAATAAAACTGTGAAATTTTTCAAATTTACACAGTTAGAAAAATCAAAAAATGTACTTTTTATAAAAAAGTCCTTTTCCATATTAATGAATTTCTCCATCTTATTTGAATTAATTGCATATGTCTGTCTGTCAAATGTATATGATTCCTTGATTCTGTTCTTCGTTTATGTTTATAGTATTTTATTGATACTTTTTTTTTGGGGGGGGGGGGGGAGGGGGAGGAAATTTATAAATGTTTATAGTTTTGTTGTATGTGTAATTTATGCACAACAATATTTGGGTTTTTCTGCAAAATATTTTGTTTTTCGTGGAACATAAGTTTTGTTAATATATACTATACTAGCAGACCCGGCCACGCGTTGCTGCGGCTAAGTAATACGTTGATAATTTGATAAGGTATATAGTATTTCCCCACAACTGGATTTGGCGATTTTTTTTCTTTCTTTCTTTTTTTTTTTTTTTTTTTTTTTTTTTTGGCGCCTTTTTGAACGATAACGAAGTCGTTCTGGATTATTTGCAATGAAATATGTTAACCTGCATGCTTTTATTTTAGATTTATGATTTAGCCATAATCGCCAAATCCAGTTGTGGGGAAATACTACAGTTGTTACCCACAACTATAACTTATAATATAACTTCAGTAATTATATTCGGATAATTATAACTTCAGTATATCCCCACAGCTGAATTTGGCGATTTTCCTTTGGCGCCGTTTTGAACGATAACGATGTCGCTCTGGACTGTTTGTGATATAATATGGCAGCCTATATGTTGTTTATTTTGGATTTATTATTTTATGTTTTTGATTTATGATTTAGATTATCATTTATGATTTATAGATTTATGATTTAGCCATAATCGCCAACAAAAAATCGCCAAATATCGTTGTGGGGATATACTGATTAATATATTACTGAAAAGATTAATATATTTTAACGAAGTGGTGAGAAGATTCTGAGTACGTTAAAATTTTAATAGTAAATTCAAGTTAATCTAGAAGGAAAGCATTGAGGATTAAGATAAGAAAATTGCACGATCGCATTTTCAGCAATAAATATGAGTCAAAATTTAATGCAAAATACATATATAAATCACAAATTTATTCAGGAACGTTAAATTGGTAAGTTATAAAAGAAAAAGTAAAGAAAAATAAGAGAAATAATTAACTAAAGTTTCGAACATCGATCATATAGATTAGCGTTACAAAACAAATAAACAGACTTAAACTCTTCCAGACTTTTAAATAAGTTTTAAATTAACTTTTAAAATTTAATGTGAAATAAAACAGACTTTTAAATAAGTTTTAAAATATTGAAATAATTACTTTTTATTTAGAACGTTATGTATAGATCACAAATTTCTTAAAGAAAACGAAGTGATACAGATTAGAATACTGCAACAAAAATTGAAAAAGCAAGGTTATGTCGTCAATAAATTTTTAACACACGTGTCACGTGAAATAAATTGTAGCATATACATAATGTAACTGGCATAAGATATTAACATGTTGCAGCGGAATAAATTTCATATCTATCATCCTTGGCGGAAAAAAAATAATATCGCCAAATTATCTGGCGCACACATTTAATTCCTTTCAAAAATCATGGTTATTTTAACAACTTATATTAAGAGAGTACTGAATAATATGAAACAATATTTCGCACAATACATATTACGAAAATATACATCTAGCTTGTATATTTTCGTGTTACGTTTTTGATCGCCAAATACGAAAAACTCCAAGGACGACAGAGCTTTGAAATTTAAAATTAAAATTTTGTCAATTTGACAGCAAAATAACTCAATCTAACGTATGCACATGATAAATAATACATATCTATACAAAAATATGGGGATTAAAATCCGGAAATAATTTTCCTCGTTTTTTAATAATTTTTTATAAAAAATACAATGGGTGATTAACATAAGAAATCTTTTTCTTGATTTCACAGGCGGTCAGTGACGTCACACTTCGCTTGTGTATAACTACATACTTTATCAATGCGAATAAAATCTTTAAATTGATTATGACGTCAATTTTCGTGAGATGAATAATTTGACTTTTTATAATTTTTTAACATTCACGTTTGATTAAATGTATTTACTTTTATGTCGAAAGAAAATGAACTCGTATTTTTTCTTTTTGGCAACAATTAAACTTATGGAACTCACAGATATTTTGGAGCAACTTTAACAAAGGTCTATAATTAACAAATAATTGCAATAAAACAATATTGTGACAATAAACTGAGATAAAAACTATCCTATCTCTCAAGTTGGACCAAATTGCACACAGTGTGCAAAATTTCATTAAAATCGGTTCATTAGTTTAGGGGTTTATCGCGGACAAACATCGTGACACGTAATTTTTATATATAGTATACAGATATCTATCATCTATGATAGAACTACATTAGCACTTTATCAATGTGTATAAAATCTTTAAATTGATTATGACGTCAATTTTCGTGAGATGCATAATTTAACTTTTTATAATTTTTAACGTTCACGTTTGATTAAATGTATTTATTTTTATGTCGAAAGAAAATGAACTCGTATTTTTTTTTTTTTTTTTTTTTTTTTTTGGCAACAATTAAATTAATGGAACTCACAGATATTTTGGAGCAACTTTAATAAAGGTCTATAATTAACAAATAATTGCAATAAAACAATATTGTGACAATAAATTGAGATAAAAACTATACTATCTCTCAAGTTGGACCAAACTGCACACAGTGTGCAAAATTTCATTTAAATCGGTTCCTTAGTTTAGGAGTTTACCCCGGACAAACATCGTGACACGTAATTTATATATATATACAGATATATACAAATGTTATATTTTACAAATGTTTTTTTGATAATTTAATTCGTTGTTGTTGTATTTATTAACAATTTTTCTTTTTGTTAATCATGCACACTTATCTTAACTCTTACACCTTTTTATCACTTTCTATTCAAAATTATATATATATATATATATATATATATATATACAGGGCGCGAAATTTCCGCTCGCCTGCTCGCCATTGGCGAGTGGAATTTTTACTGTGGCGAGTAAAAATTTGGTCTACTTATAGATAGAATTCTTACACGATGCGGTGGCAGAAAACATTCTTTTTATAGATTTAAATATGGCAAAATTTTGCCATCTTTTAACCTCATATTTGACCTCTCCTTTTTAGATTCTCGGAGAGCCAAGTCTGTGTATGTGAGGCCCGAGATTGCTGCAGCCTGGGAAAGGAAAAATGTGTAGTGCATACATAAAATTTTTTTTATCTTTTTGGTTGTTTTGTTTCTCCTACTGTTATTTCTCCAAGCAGAGTGAGAATAGACGAGCAAAGAGCCTCTTTGCCCGTCGCTCACTATCCTGGAGAAGAGATACTACACGAGAGTTTGCCTATGCGATACTGTCATGAGCCCAAGCCCTTTTAAAGATACTGCCTATGTTTATTATGTTGAATAATGATCAAAAAACAGTTCATATTTTCCAGTTTTTTACTGAAATGCCAATGATTTGCACTTGTAATGATTTGTAAGCAACGATTTTATCGAAAAAATTATTCCGAAATGGCTATTTCAAATGACAACAATGAACAAGTTATACACATCGACATTCCATCTGATCATAAAAATAAAATGAACGAAAAAGACATTTCTGATGTAAAAAGTTAAATAAATAAATAGGTAAATAAGGAAGTTTAATCTTTCAGAATAAAAAGATTTTCACAGGATATTGTTTGACAAAGAGTCTTTTTTTTTTCTTTAATGCCTCTTTGCATTTATGGTATTAGATATTTTAATCTTTTTCAAATCTCAAATACAATACATTATAATGATTTTTGATTAGAGATGATTATGAGACATGATGATATACGACGCACTTTTAATATACATAATTTTAGGCATATTTATAAAAGCCTTTCAAATAGTTAGGAAAAATAAAAAAAAAAACCAAAATGCGTAAAAAAAAAAAAAAAAAAAAAAAAAAAAAATGGCAACCCTATTTTGTGGCGAGTAAAACTTTTGTTTCGGCGAGTGTAATCTGAGTTGAAATTTTGGGCCCTGTATATATATATTTTTTGTTATTTCAGTTAATTGAGAAGGGATAAAAGGAAGCAACAATATTCACATATATATATATATATAAATGATAGATATCGTAATAAAATTTAACCTTAAAATTTAGCAGTTAATAGATACAATACAATACCAACACAACAAAAATAGAACTGATTGTAACATATAGGTAAGACTGACACATATGAAAAATCTACTTGAAAATAATATGAGGAGATTAAAAAATAAATAAATGAAGGAAACAATATGCACAAAATAAATACTTGCAATTATAAAAATATTAGAATATTACATACCTTACATTCTCTATAGCAACAGCTGTATTGCTGAACTGTTCTTCAATATCATCTTCACTAATTACATACAACTCAATTAACGGCACAGTTATTTCATTAGTGATATTGATTTCCTTTCTCAAATTATCTAACAAATGCTCATTGTTCTTTTCCAGGATTACAGACCTAATCAAAATATCTGCTTCCAATTTCTGTAAACTCACATTGATAACCTGCAAAAATAGATTATTAATTGATAAATGAAAATTTGCAAAGATGTTTAAAATATTACAATCATTTTCATATCTAAAAAATATCCTGTTCAACCGAAAACACTTGGTGGAACATAAGTATATATATTTGTGAGTGTGTGAATTATATATGTATATACTTTTCGGAGGGAAGGGCAGGATAAAGATTCAGAGCTGAATGCATTAATTTATTTTTATTTATAAATTAACAATAGAATGATGAAAAATTTATGACTATACATTAATAACTATATTAAGAAGAATAAATAATGGATCTAATAATATTTCATTACAACAGTGTGATTCTTTAGCTACTACAATCGTTGAAAGGTATTTTTCCTTCAAAAAGTCAGGATGGATTAATTAATTTTTAATGTGTTAATCAAAGCAGGGTTGTTTGGTTTTTTCCATAGTACAAAAAACCACTCGAAAAAACCTGGTTAACCCGTTAGTAGTCGCGAGTTGGTCAATTTGCCGCCCATCCTTCAGTGTTGCCAGATTTTTTTTATTCAATAGCCACCAAAAATTTTTAGAAGTGGCATTTGATACACATAAAACGCGAATAAAATCGAAGAAACGTCGATCACATCACTTCTTAAAATTATTGGTGACAGTTAAATAAAAAGTGCGCAATCTGTAATAGGTGGCGCTGCCTATAGCGACTATTAATGGGTTAAAACTGTCCCGAACAAAATATCATTTTGTCCACTATTAATTAATTGCGAGTAGTAAATAAAAAAATATTCTTTCCATCTATATAAAACAATTCTTTATTAATATGTGTATGTATACATAATTAATTTAAATATTTCAAAATAGACATGCAAAGTTAACAATATTTAGTAAATAAATATATCTGTATTTTTTTAAGGGCGGATTGGATGCAAAAGTGCTATTTTCTAGTTTCAATTTCCCCCACTGCTTTCAACTATATTGTCATTCCTTCTCTCATAGTCATAAATACCTGTTAAAAATTTGTTACTAAGTATGGTGAAATTGAATGATTCACATATCTGTCATGCAATTTTCCACTTTCCGAAAACACATATGTAAGGAGAGTATTGTAATTATGACAAAAATTTGACATTGCGGTGTTGGTATATCTATCAATATAGGTCTCCTGAGTTCATTTTTGGTATTTTTAAGATGATGTATGTATGTATGTAGGTATGTATGTGAGTGAACATGATACCATCTAAATGCTTTGTTCGAATGAGCTAAAAGTTGGTATGTATATTATAGGTTGTCGTAGCACAAACTGTATACTTCTTGTAGAATCTAGCACTTAAAGTTTTTTAACAGGGGCACAAAGATAAATTCTTTATCATTATAGTCTATGGGCTCAAATTATTTAAAGTCTGATAGCATCTAAATGCCTTACTCAATCTAGCTAAAAATTTATATACACGTTGAATGAACTGTATAGATTTATTTTGGTGAATATAGCATTTAAAGTTTTTTTACAGGTACACAGGGTTGCCAACTTTTCAAAAACAGTTTGAGGAGTATTCAGGAAAATTTTGAGAAGCATCTCGGCTACTTTGAGGAGCAATTTTAAAAATACATTAAAAAAAAAAAGAAAGAAACTACTAACAAAAATAAATTAACAATAATCATATGAAATCAAGAAATACTCATTTATAATCAAATATATTTAGCAAAACAGTGAAGAGAGATAAGAATGGGAAATGATTAAGTCTGAATATAAGCTTAACCCAAAAGTAATTTGTTTTCTGCAGGATGGCATATTTTCCATACATAAATAAGGACAATATATGAAAGATTATTCAGTTACATAAAAAAAAAAAAAAAAAAGAAAGAAAGCACGATGGGGAAAAAAAAATAAATTTCCAACAATTTTCATGAATGTCAAAATAATTATTATACTATCACATAAAAATCTAAAAACAAAATCTCCGATATTTATATAAATGTGTAAATAATGTCATCTCTGAGTCAACTCCCTCTAATATGCATAGCTTGGGACCAAATGTTTTGTAAACTTTAGAATTTTGCAGATTACTGGTCATAATTTGTTTACTTTTTTTTTCTTCCCCAGATACAAATGAAGTTATAATAAATCATTAATGCTGAATGATAAAATAAATGTACAATTATATCCCTTGCGTTCTCAATCGGCCTTAAAGTTCAGTAGCTTTGAATCCATTATTTTTATGGATAAATAATTAAACAATTTTTTTCGTCAGAAAGTATCATTTTTAACGACTTATTAAGCATTGATACAGTTTAAAAGAAAATCAAAATACTGCATAATCATAGCATTCCTGTTTCTTTCTTCCCCCCTTTTCAGCTTGTGGTTTTAATTAAACACGCTCTTAGCTAATGTAAACAAATAATTGTTCACGTTCTGAGTCAGCAATATTCACAATGCACTAGAATTTTTTTTTTTTTTTTTTCTTTACTACTTATTTATAAGTATTGTACGATGAAGTGTGTGGTTCTTCAGCTAGATTGTAAAAGTTATTTTTTTTTATTTGCAAGAGGAGTTGAAGCACTTTCATAGATAAAAAATAAAATTTAAAGAATAATGTTTTATGTGGCAAATGTTGGAAATGCAAAATCAAAAGTTGATAAGGATTGGATCGAGATTTCTGTCTAAATGTGTGCAAGGGGGGAAAAAAAAAGAAAGAAAAATAGGCTTTTTTTTTTTTTTGTCAGTGTCTGCCACTATTCAGTTTTATGTATTTAATAAAAAATATTTAGCTACGTGGTCAAGACTGAATTTGCGGAGCATTGAAATAACATTGCGGAATTGCGGAGTTTTTAAAAATTTTCGGAGAAACTCCGCAGAAATCGGAGCAGTTGGCAACCCTGGGTACACAATGAAAAATTCTGTAACATTATGGCCTACAGTCTGAAATTATTTAAAGTTTGATAGCGTTTAAATGCTTCATTTGATTGAGCTTTAAATTTATACATGTTACAGGTCTATGTCACACAAACTGTATAAATTTTGATGAATCTAGCACTAATGGTTCTTTTACACAAATGCACAAAAGAATTTGGATATATTACGTTACGTTAAACAATATAATATTTGAGAGAAAATAATAAAACACCTATTATAATTTTCTCTTTTGTTTATTTAATGACTTCTCTTATTTTATTTTATTTAAACAACAGTGAATTATGTAACACTTTGAAATTCGAGTGGAATCACTTAACATTTTTATTATTTCTCTTAAAGTTTTTGCATGTTCACCAAACTGATTATATATAAATTTATATATATACTTATAAACATATATGTGCAAATTTATATTATTATAGACATTACTTTTGTGATTTATTATTATTATTTTTTAAATAAAATTTAATTTTGATTTTTTTTATCTGGAATTTCTATTACCAATAACACAGGCATACAAAAATGAAGTTGACAACATTTGATTTGATGATATTAGCTGATCTTTATGTTTTTTTTATATGCTGAAACCGAAAATGCAGCCCATTTTTCCTGATGATGTATAGATTTTTGTCAATACAGGGTGTTCACCAACACAATTTCTTACATATACTACAGGGGCCGATCCAGGCAAAATTTGGGTCCCTTTTGCGGCCCCTTCACAAAATTCCACATAGTAAAAAGGGACCCTTCACAAAATTCAAATTCATAAAAAGGGACCTTTCACAAAATTCAAATTCATAAAAAGGACCCTTCACAAAATTCAAATCTATAAAAAGGGACCCTTCACAAAATTCAAATTTATAAAATGAGTCCCTTCACAAGATTTTGTTTTATAAAAATGATCCTTTTATTAAATGTTTTCATATTTTCAGCATTAATTTTAATTAATGCCCCAGAAGAATGTAAATGATGATGATGATAATCCTCAAGCAAATATTGACGAAAAATCATTGACATCTAATGTAAATGTGATAAACAATAATCAGAATATTAAAACTGTTTGGCTCAACGAAACTCTATTAAAACTAATTTGGCTCAACGAAACTCTGTTAACTTGATATTAAACATTACATAAAGTGATTTTAAAAACGGAAGATTTTACACAATATTTTACTTTTTCACAAAAATATTTTATATTTCACAAAAATAAATAAAAATTTCACAAAAATAATTTGTTTTTCACAAAAAAGGGACCCAAAAATTAAAACCTGGATCGACCCCTGTACTATCATAACTGTAGGTTGGTTGGCATGGATTTACGTCGCACTAGTGCAGTGCTATTACAACAATAGGTATCCATGATTAATTAATCATGAAAACATACTATAAAACTTACCGTATAATTATATTGGTGGAACAGTAATGGAAGAAATTGTATAGGTAAGCACCCTTTATTGACAAAAATCTATTTACGTGATAGAGAAAAACTGGCTTCATTTTAGGTTGCAGCACTCCAAAAAACATAAAGATCAGCCAAAATTATACAATCAAAATTTTACATGTCGACCTGTGTAATTTTTACTTCCTGGCAACCCTACTACTGTAAGTAATGGAATGGAAATACTGTATTCGATCCAAAAATTCTGTATCGAGTTTTCTCCTGATTTACATGTTTTAAGGCCATCTGAGTCCAAAAGGGTAGTTTTTGGCAATTGGCCAGTGTGTAATCTACTGGCTATCATATCTCCAAAACTAATAAAGATAGAACTACAAAACTTCAGAATTGATACAGGTCTGGTGTACAGATGTATTTTCTAAAAATTAGAAAATCAGAAGTCAGTCATTGGAAACTGGAAGTGGGACAGTAAGACCGTAAGTTGCTATATAAACACTCTATTAGATGTCCTTTTGAATGATATAATTGGTTAGTTCAGGAAAATTGATAGGCATCCTGTATAAACAGCTCAATTTCAGGTCTTGCAAGTGTGTTCCTTTAAAAATAGCTGTATGATTTTTTTTCAAACTAGCCATATTAACTCTTTTTTAAATATCCTTTTGTACATAATTATTATTTTTCAGTCAATAATTGAGTATGCCAAGTTTTGGTAAAAGTTGGTATCTCATAAACGACTCTAACGATTTTCTCGAAAATTGTTAAATAATCTTCGATACTTTTTCTCACGTATTACATGGTTATTACAGGAAAAATTAACGGTCACTCTGATTAAGCAATTCAGTTTTAGTTCTCGGAAATTGGTGTTTAAAAAAATAACTTTATCACATTTTTCGTCTTATTTTTAAACTCGCTATGTAAGCTCTTTTTCATATGTCTTACATGTGTATAAAGTTTCTCTTACTGGAAAATTCAAAAAAATGTATATAATATCTCAAAAAAGGCATATAATATGTGAAATTGTGGGTAATGAAAGTTGTGTGGTTGTTTTACACCAGATTTTTTTTTTTTTTTTTTTTTTTTTTACAAAATTAAAATAATAATATAAAATTATCAAATGATTAAACATATGAATTTGATTTTTAAAATTCTTGGATAAAAAAAATAACATGTTGGTAAAACAAAAATGTTATATAGATATGAAAGTCATACTCTAAAAAGTATGATAGCCTACATTTTTACTTCCTTATACAAAGTATAAGGAAGTATAGTAAATTTTTGAGTTTTTCGCTGCAGTAAGCAGCTTTTTTTTTTATTGTGCCATCTTCGTGTAGTTATGCCCGGTTAGAAAAGTGGATTTAGGCCCGACGCGGCCCCACCGGGGAGAATAATTCTGCCAGGAGTCAAGTATTCTGTTAATTGGTATAATTATTCCAGTATTAATTTCAATTAAGAGTTTATTGTTTTTATTTGGTCTTACCATGTGGTTTTAGCATAAGCCTTACCACATGTTCGCCATTAAGGCCCCTTTTTTTTTGTTTACTCTTTCCTAATTTAACTTTTAATGTTTATTAAGTAATATCAATTTCGTTTTTGTTTTTGAAAAATTTTCTTTTCTTTTCTTTTCTTTTTTTTTTTTTTATTTATTAATTCAGGTCATTCATAAATTATTTCTATTATGAGTTTAGCAATTAGCCAACTCACAAGTCTGATTTCAATGCCATCATCTTTTTTTTATTATTATTATTAATTTTTAAATTGGTAAAGCAAATACTAAATTGAATCTAAACTTTTAAAATGAGAAATGTTTATGAACTTGTACTAAGTTGATTCAGTTCTAATAATTGTTACCTGTATGTGAATTTATTTCTAATTTTATCCCATCACTCAGAGCATGTTTAATTAATGATCTCATAATATTAAGTAATAACTATTGACAGCAGATTGAATGTTTTACTTAAGTAGATTTTTTTTTTTTTTTTTTTTTTCTCTATCTCAGTTTGACTTTATAAAATAAGTTGTGCTATAAATTTTATCATTATCTGAATTGTTTTAATATCTTTACAAATTAACTGCTCAATATGCTCTTAAACTCTGATTTAAAATACTCAAATGCTGCTTAGATATCTTATTTCATAGCCCATACCAGTAAATTTTCAAATTGCAATTTTAAAATGAGAAATGTTTATGAACTTGTACTAAGTTGAATCAGTTCTAAAAATTGTTACCTGTATGTGAATTTATTTCTAATTTTATCCCATCATTCAGAGCATGTTTAATTAATGATCTCATAATATTAAGTAATAACTATTGACAGCAGATTGAATGTTTTACTTAAGTAGATATTTTTATTTCTCTCTATCTCAGTTTGACTTTATAAAATAAGTTGTGCTATAAATTTTATCATTATCTGAATTGTTTTAATATCTTTACAAACTAACTGCTCAATATGCTCTTAAACTCTGATTTAAAATACTCAAATGCTGCTTAGATATCTTATTTCATAGCCCATACCAGTAAATTTTCAAATTGCAATTTTAACCTAATTCCATATACTTAAATTTTTATTGTGCTTTTTAACTGCAGTGCCAGGGCTTTGATTGTATTTAATTTTCAGTTTTTATCTATTCAGTTCTTTGTTTACCTGTCCTCCGGCAAAGAAATTTAAGCATAATTATTAGTTTTACTCATTGAGTTAGTGGAATTTTGCAAAAAAAATTAAGTAAGTAACTTGTTATATTTCTCCTGTAAATTGATTACTTAAGAAATTTTTTTTTTTTTTTTTTTTTTTTATTTAAAGCAATTAATCTTTTAAAACATAAATATCTTCTGCTCCCCCAATTTCATTTTTTTTCTTTTAATTTTGCTCTATTAACTATTTAACTCATTTAACTTAAATATTTTTGAGCTTCATTAAATGCTTTGGGTCTATTTAGTATTTAGTTTAGGACTTTTTATTGTACTTGCCTGCCCCCGTCTTGCCCCATCCTTGAAATTTAAATTCATTAAGCTGAAATCAATTAATTCATTAATAATAAGTGCTCATCACTGTTTGTCTTCCCTCTCCCACTCTTGGCTCCCTTTTTGGCATCTCCTTGGCTCCCTTTTTGGCAGAATCCAGCCAACTTGGCGCAGCCCCAAGTTCAACGCCAGCCGCTCGCCATTTTGAGTTTTTCGCTGCAGTAAGCAGCTTTTTTTTTTATTGTGCCATCTTCGTGTAGTTATGCCCGGCTAGAAAAGTGGATTTAGGCCCGACGCGGCCCCACCGGGGAGAATAATTCTGCCAGGAGTCAAGTATTCTGTTAATTGGTATAATTATTCCAGTATTAATTTCAATTAAGAGTTTATTGTTTTTATTTGGTCTTACCATGTGGTTTTAGCATAAGCCTTACCACATGTTCGCCATTAAGGCCCCTTTTTTTTTGTTTACTCTTTCCTAATTTAACTTTTAATGTTTATTAAGTAATATCAATTTCATTTTTGTTTTTGAAAAATTTTCTTTTCTTTTCTTTTTTTTTTTTTTTTATTTATTTATTAATTCAGGTCATTCATAAATTATTTCTATTATGAGTTTAGCAATTAGCCAACTCACAAGTCTGATTTCAATGCCATCATCTTTTTTTTACCCAAATTGGGCCCAGCCAAATTGGCGAAGTAAGCAGACAAGGTAAGTGCATGTTTATCAGAATGGCCCTAAGGCATGTAACCTATTTTCTTTCCACAGGTATCATTATATTCCGAAGTATACTACTCCGTCAAACCCGAAAACTTACCCGCTGCCTTTTCCCGTCCGCATAATTTTAACTCACATGACTCACCTTAACTACTTATTTACCTACCAATTTACGTATACAATTTTTATTCTTTTATTTCTTTCTATTTTTTTTTTTTTTTATTCTTTTTCTCTTTTTTTAAATTTTCTGAATACTTGAGTTTTGGCGGGTGTCCCCTGGGGGGTTCCATAGGGCTTTCCATACTTAGACTGGATGAATACAAGGAGTAAACATCAAAGTGTGTCGCCACCAAGGCTGACACTAGACGAGCTGAAAGGGAACCTTACTAACCTGTCAAGGAAGAAGTCAGTGAGTAACACCTCATTGAAAATCAAAGATAAAGGAGAAAAGATCACAGATTTCATGAACAAACCAAAAACCACAGACATCCTAACAAAGAAACAAATGCCAGTAGACGAAGAAAACTGCATGGAGAATCAGATGGAAAACAAAGGGAAACACAAGTCATCGAAAGTAAAGAATGCAGTAAAAGAAATTGAACGAACAAGTAACGAAAGTAACACGGATGATCACATAGGAAAAAAGAAAGAGGAAGCTAAAAGTGCTCGGGAAAATGTGAATGAGAACCTTGCAAAGAAGAAAAACAAGAAGAAAGAATATGCAAAAGATATTCCTAGCACTTCTTGGGCATCAGCTGTGGAAACTGAGTTACAGGATGTAGACACTAGTGATTACGAAGAAAATAATGATCAGATCCAAGGGGGAAGAAAGTTGAGCAGTAGAGCTCAGACACTAGCGGAATCCAAGGAGCTCCTTCAAGATAAAGAAATCGTACACATTAACTCACAGATTGAAAGGTTGAAAGAAGAGCAATCGACGAAGGGATTCTCCACAGCAACTAGGAAGGCCCTGCTGGCAAAGCAATACGTCCAGAAGCTCACAGAGAAGAGCACAAAAATCCCAAAACCATTAATGCTAGCAATCTCTGATGCACTCCAGAGCCTAGAAGAATCGCTCCTGGAGCTAGAAGGAAGAATACAACATTCAGAAGCAAAAGCACAGACGCTGGAAGCAATCATCAAAGGGAACGGTATGAACATTCAAGAACCAAACAACCAAAGATCTACCACAACAAACAAGACTGCACCGATTAATTATGCAGCGGCAATCCAGGAAGCAACAGCCTCAATAATAGTCAAGGCTACAGATAATAGGAATGCGATGGAGGTTGCCAAACAAGTAGAACAAGTTAACATCACAGAAGAAAAGATCAAGGACGTCCAGAGGGTACGGAATGGGATAAAAATAGTATGCCATAGTGCAAGAGAGGCTGAAGAAATAAAATCCGATCTAAGAGCATCAACTGAAATTACAAGCAACGCCAGCATAGAAACAGCAGGGCTAAGAAAAAAGAAGCTCGTCATTAAGGATATACCGGAAAGGGTAGAACCAAGTACAGCAAAATATAAGATACTGCAGATGCTCAACCTAAAAACAGACGGAACAGACGACTTGGCAGTGCAGCTTATCGACCAATTATACAAGAAGGACCTGAAGCTCCAGAATCTAACAGTCCAGCTTCCAATTCCACTGGCAGAGGCTCTCCTAGAAAAAAAAACAATATGCTTAGGATTAAAGCATTGCCAAATTAAATCCAAAGTAATAGTCACCAGGTGTTACAACTGCCAGGGCTATGACCACACGGCGCAATCGTGCCGGTGGGATACCCGCTGTGCGCGGTGCGCCGGGAGGCATAGAACGGCAGATTGTTCATCTGACAGGACTGGCTGCTTCCCTTGCTCACTTTATAATAATGAGAACGCGTACAGAAACAAACCAAAGCTAGCCACAGACCACACGGCATATTCTGGTCATTGCTACGTATACAGACAAATACTGGCAATCCGGAAAGCGGAAGTAGAAGATGGCAAGACGGAGCTAACACCTGCTTATGATGTCATCACAGGGAACACATCGATTTCCTACTCAACAGAAGGCGGAAGACCGCTGATTAACTATGACCAGCTAAAGAAGGAAGAAGATGGATATCAGCTGGTAACAAGCAGACGAAATTTCACAAGAAGAAACCAGCCAGTAAGAATAAATCAAGGCCGACCAAGGCAAAACTATGAAAGAAGAAATTATGGACGGTGAAAATGTAATACACAAACACAACACACAGCCACAACAGAACAGTAACACAAAGGGACCATGCGCTATCAATATAATTCAAATAAACCTTCATTCTAGCAAAGACGCTACAAGAGACTTATTTGGCTACCTCGCACAGCAAAAAATCAACATAGCTTTAATTCAGGACTTTCACGAAAATAAACACACTGGGAAAATCTCGGGCCTGGGATCGGGCTGGCAGGCATTCAAGACACCAAATAACAGGGCGGCTATCATAACTAAGCTAGGAACAAATCCACTTGAGATTGTCAATCTAGAACACACAGTAGCAATATTAATCGAGAACACAAAGGAAAAAATCACTATAATAAACACTTATGCCCCCCCGAGCTCAAAATTTCAATCGGTTCTCCAAGAAATAGATCATATTTTACAAAGAACTCAGGGAAATATCCTTCTGGCTGGGGATTTTAACGCTCACTCCACCCAGTGGGGGTACGATGAGGTGGACACTAGGGGCAGACAGCTCACAGACTTCCTGGCCCAACACTCTCTACTGGTTAGAAACGAACCAGGAGCACCACCTACGTTCCAAACGATCAGGAGCAGGGGTTGGCCAGATCTAACGATCACAACGGCCAGCCTCCTGAACAACATTAAGGGCTGGGAAGTAAGTGACGATCACTCAGGAAGTGATCACAAATTCATTAAGTATACGCTTGACTACAGCAATCACAGTTATCACAGACATAGACTAGAGACAAAACATGGCAAACACTCGAAATTTGAGAAAAATGTTAGAAAACTCAGCAAACGCTTTGTCGGTCCAATAACATCAGCACAGGATAGGAGTACACTAGACACAATTACGGCAGAACTACTCAGTGAACTTAAAACACAGGCCTTCGCCTGTTACAAATTACGAAAAACTCCGGATCAAAAAGAACCCACTTGGTGGACCGACAAAATCAAAATTGCTAGGAATAAAGTAAGAGCTTTCCGCCGTAGGTATCAATCCCAGTCAGACCCTGACTTGAAACAACAACAACATATACTGTACAAAAGAGAATGAGCCATATATAAGAAATTGATAAATAAGGAAAGATCTAAGGCATGGATAGCTTTCTGTGAAAGCGCGAAAGATACCTACGGCCCCCAATATAAGATTGCCTCAGGCAAAATGTCAACCCCTGCGAAGCTCTGTAATGTTCTGGATGATAATGACCTTGTAACTGTAGACAGCACCTTAAATAGATTCCTGGACTCACTTTATCTAACCGACGCTAGCATACCACACAAACTAAATCCGTCACCTCCCTGCTTTGCAGAAAATAGCCCTAAAAATGTAACATCACAAGAACTAAACAGGATAATTAAAAATATCAAACAGAATAAAGCTCCTGGCCACGACTACATCGATTACAATCTAATAAAAAGAATAAACCATACTAGCCAAAACCTACTCCTGGCCCTATTTAATAAATGTCTACAGCTAAAACACTTTCCGAAGCCATTCAAAAAGGGTATAGTGGTTCTGTTCCACAAGGAAGGCAAGGATCCAAAAGACCCAAAAAATTATAGGCCAATCAGCCTCCTTCCAGCTATCAGCAAAATTTTAGAAAGAATAATACACGGCAGGATGAATCACTACTTTACAATCTCTAGATATTGGAACCCTAATCAATTCGGATTCAAGCAAGGCACCTCAACAGAAAACGCGCTAAAAAAATTATTAGACAATATTCAGCAAGACAAACTAGACAAAAAACAGACACTTTTAATATCAATAGACATAAAAGGTGCCTTTGACAATATCAGGTGGCCAACACTCCTAGGAAACCTCCAACTCTCCGGCTGTCCGACATACCTAGTCAACTGGATAGTTAGCTTTCTGGAGGACAGGTATGTCAAGCTGGAGGAAAATGGAATAAGCAAGATCAAACAAATCTTTGGTGGCTGTCCCCAGGGGAGCTGCCTAGGCCCGCTCTTTTGACTACTAATAGCGGAGACAGCACTTAATCGTAGCTGGGGGAACAATGTTAGGATCCAAGCCTTTGCAGACGATTTCATATTAACTATAAGCGCGAAAGACCCAAATACTTTAATTAACACGGCAAACACAGCATTAGTCGAATTTGGCAATTGGGCAAACAGAAACAACCTAACAATTAATTGGAGCAAAACTGAACTACTGTACCTTAACAGACCTCACACAGGAAACCTCCCAACTGAAAATTCATATAAACTTGAAGGAATACGCTACAATGGTATTGAATTAGAGACTAAAGAAACCATGAAGTACTTGGGAGTGGTCCTTCACAAAAATCTTAAATGGCAGCCCCATGTAGAACATCAGGTGAAAAAAATTTATAAATCCTTCAGCTTGTTTGGGCGCATGGTCTCAAGGGGATGGGGGATAAAACCTAACTTGATTAAAACATGGTACAAGACCGTGGTGGAAAAGACACTGACCTATGCAGCCCCAATCTGGGGCAATAAAATAACACAGCAAAGTAAAGACAAATTACTTAGCTGCCAGAGACACTTCGCACTGGCCATTGTGAGGGCTTATAGAACAGCCCCGACCTCGGCACTTCTGGTACTCTCTGGCCTGATTCCAGTACACCTGCAACTAAAATATGAAGCTGCGTATGGTACAATTATAAGACTACACAGTAATTACCAGCTTCAGGAACACGTATTCAACCACACAGACTTTACAAAAAAGCAAAACATTTGGTGGAAACACCCTGCTGACACCCCAGAGCCATTTATAGGGTCTTCTGCTGACGACACACATATCTACACGGACGGGTCGAAGCTGGAATCAGGGGCTACAGGATCGGCCTTTGTAGCGTTCAAAAACTCCCAAAAAATTCAGGAATGGTCAGTGCCTCTAAGAAAGTGTAACAGTGTCTTCCAAGCCGAACTACTGTCAATCCTCAAGGCAGCAGAATGGGGCAATACAATGGGTATCACATACAGTATCCACTCGGACTGCATGTCGGCCATCCAAGCAATATCCAAACCATTTTCCACCGATAAATTGATCCATAAAATCCACAATGAAATAGTTCGATCTCATAACAGCTTCAAAATTGAATGGGTTAAGGCCCACGTAGGCATACTAGGGAATGAAGAGGCTGATAAATTAGCAAAACTGGCAGCCGATAATGTAAACAATAAAGAACAATACTACTTAGAAAAACCAATCTCATACTTAAAGAAAAATCTCAAAAAGCTTACTATGGATCAATGGCAGTTCGAGTGGGACTATGGGGACACGGGCAAGCTAACTCACAGATACTACCCAAAAGTAAACACAAAGACTCTAGTTAGCTGCAAGCTTCTATCACAAATATACACGGGCCATGGGGCATTTCCGGCCTATCTTCATCGGTTTAAGAGGAAGAAGAGCCCGGATTGTGCCTGTGGCGAGCTAGGAACATCCTTACACTACTTACTAGCCTGTCCGCTAACGGAAAACCTCCATCTGGCCAAAATCACACAGGACAATGAACAACTCTGGTATAAACAACTAGCCAACAATAAACACGTACAGAACAAGGCAAAACACATAGTCAGTTGGATCACAAACAACATAGACGACATTTCACAGTGATCAAAAGCCAACATCTCGAGCAGCAGGAACCAGCCACGTACTGTCAAAACCCGAAGAAGAGGACCTGGCGGATTTTTATTTACTAGATCAGGGGACTTTTTGTTTATTTTTGGTCATGATCGTGGTCCATGAAGTTAAAGCGGCGGGTACCTATACAGTCTGAGCCCCGGTAAAAATAAAAATGTAAAAATCAGAAAATCTAGAAATAAAAAGTAAAAAAAAAAAAAATTAAATAATAATTAAAAAAAAAAAAAAATTAAATAATGTAAACGGTTCTTGGCTTATAAGTCCGTAAGTCCGCGCCACGCCCATGACTGTGCATGAATGTTTATTTTGTTTTAATTTTATTTCTTTTATTACTTCCATTAGTGTATGAATGGCGTGGTCAAAAAGCAACCATGTTGTTTGGTACTCACCAAGTTTTGACCTGCACCAATTTTAATTTAAGTACTTACCTACTTTAATTAATTAATTTATTTATTCTATATTTTTATTATTTATTTTTATTTATTTATTTTATTTTATTTTTATTCTATTCTATTTTTTATTATTTTTATTTACTTAATTTTTATTTTTATTTTATTTTTATTATTATTTTTATTTTATTCTTTTTTATTTTTTTATATTTTTTACGAGGGTGTGGCGGTGTCTGGTCCTCGTTAATCTGTGCTGCGCCGTCAAGTGCTCGATGGGGTCGTTTAGCAGTCGTCGGGCTACCAACGCGGGGAACCATCCCCCCGTGGTGGATCAAAATTGCGATGGTCCCTCTTTCTCTTCTCCATTCGGCCACCCTGCGCATAGTAATTTCCCTCCCAATTAGGTTTAGGCCTTGCCACTTCAAAAACTTCAAAATTTTCGCTATGCGCCCAAAACTATCTTCCATCCCCCAGTGGCTTCACGTATTTTTTTTTTTTTTCTTTTTATAATCTCATTGTTCCTCTTTCGTCTTTCTCAAATCATAAGTGTTATCCCCTTCCCCTTTTCAAATGACCTCCTCCTTCGGCCTTAATTTTTGTGTGCACAACTAACTTTAGCGGCTCCCCCAGCGGTTTTTTTTTTTTTTTTTCCTCCCTGCCTAAATTCAAAAATGTTTAATTTTGTATAATTCCGGTTATTTCGACTCGCAGCTAGTTAGTGCAATTATACCCAATTCCTTAACATCTGGAGCGTGCTGCAATTCCTGAGCTTTGGCGTCTAGTTACATTGCTGCCCAGCATCTTCCACGCGGTTATCTGGCGATTTATTCGCTCCGGCGGACGGCATCCAACCCGTTAAGCTTGGCCGAGCCCAGGCAGGCAGGGACCGTCCAAAGGTTTCAAAGGAAGTATAGTAATCCCGATTTGCGAAATGGATTTTGTATTTCACATTGCTCGAAAACGAATGATCGCTGAATGTTGCAAATTTATACGTGTGACTGTCATGATGTCTAGTTGCACACCTGCAAGTGTTGTCTTAACACGAGCTCTCATTTTAGAGATATAAGGGATTTTACACGATTTTTTGTGACGTCTGTGTGTATGTATGTAGCATAACTCAAAAACGGTTGGACGTAGAAAGTTGCGAATTGGTACATAGGTTTGTTATAACATCTAGTTGTGCACCTCCCCTTTTGGACTTTGTATGTTTTTCCATTTTGGAGATATTTAGGAAAATGAGGTTCATAATGACAAAAATACTTAGGTTTTGGCCATAATGTATCAAAAAACGATAACTCAAAAACGGTTTAGACAAATCTTGCAATTTAACTGACTTTCTGACTAGCTAGACATTTGAAACTTTCAGAAAAATATTTTTAGCCAACTGTTTCCGATACCTGCTGCCTTCAGCAGCGTTTATACGATTCAACAGAAAATTTATTTAACTAACTTCCCGACTAGCTAGACATTTGAAACCTTCAGACTAGATCAAAACACGGTGAAAATGCATTTTTAAAATACTTTTAGCCAACTGTGTAGGGTCCCTGCTACCTTCGGCAGCGTTGCCAGTTCAAATCTTGGAATCGATTTTTAACTAACTTCCCGACTAGCTAGACATTTAAAACTTCCGGAAAAGCTCAGAACACGGTGAATATGCATCTTTTTAATACTTTTAGCCAACTGTTTCAGGTCCCTGCTGCCTTCGGCAGCGTTTATATAGTTCAACAGAAAATTTATTTAACTAACTTCCCGACTAGGTAGACATTTGAAATTTTCAGAATAGTTCAGAACACGGTGAAAATGCCTTTTTTTAATACTTTTAGCCAATTTATTCGGGTCCCTGCTGCCTTCGTCAGCGTTCCAAGTACAAATCTTGCAATCGGTTTTTAACTAACTTTCAGAAAAGCTCAGAACACGGTGATAATTCATTTTTTTTAATATTTTTAGCCAACTGTTTCAGGTCCAATGTCAATGTTTTTTAACATTATGTATATTTCTAAAAGTGTATAAGGAAGTCATGTGGTGCCCACATCAGATTTTAACCTAGTATAGAAATGTTAAATATGATATTATTCCCCATTGCGCCACACTAGTGCAGCGTAAAAAAACCAACCAACTAAATACGATATTTCCATGCTCAGTACAAAATGAAAAATAAATAACTTAAATTATTTATAGGATTATAATTGTTAATGTATTAATCAATTACGTTGATAGAGAAAAACTTTAATATTGAAAATAGTCTTGTTCGAGGAGGATAGGGGTGTTGGAGGTTAAGTTATTCTTTATTTTTAACTGTGAATGTTATATACTGAAGATAACTCAACATTACATATGAAATCCTTTTTTTTTGGCTATGGCTTTGTCTATTTCTTTTGTTTTAGATTTAAAAATAGAATGAAATAACAAATTCACTTTTTTACATTTGCAAACTATACATAACTAATGTAATTAACATTTTCTTTATTAATATTATTAATTTTTTTTTACATATATATATATCGTGATTAAAATGAAATTACACTTTTCCTTAATCAAATTATTAATTTTTAATAAAATATTTCTATTATTGCAAAAATTGTTAATTTAAAGTTAAAAATACAATTAATTGTATTTATACAATTTATTTATACATTTATATATATATATATATATATATATATATATATATATATATTTTTTTTCACAAAAAGGGGACCCAAAATTTAAAACCTGGATTGACCTCTGAACAGATTAAAAAAAGGGGATCACTGAAAGAAGTTAATCAGAGAGTAAAAATATTACCTCAACAATATAATCATGTTGTATTAATATCTGATTTGAATTCTCTTTTGGCCTCCACACAGCCTTCCAACCTACAGGTTCAATGATGCTAGCCACATATTCAATGAGACATGATTCTACTTCAGAAAAAGAACATCCATCAAGAATGTTTTCACAAAATAATTCTAAAACTTCATTCACTGATGAAGAATCAATCTCTAACCTATAAGTATCTGGGCAATGAAAGCATGCAGAAAGTTCCAGCTGCTGCGATTCCAACATAATTGCTGAAAAAAAAAAAGGCATCTATATATTAATAGGAAAGCATAAAATTTGTAGTCCCTTTTTAACATATTAATTATGGGAGTAGAGGGTTGAAAATGGTGTCATTCGAAAGGTATGGTTAGCCGGAAGGTGCGAATACAAATATTATTTTCTTACGATGTCAAAAAGGTATTTAAAAATACTTTTATTTTTTATGCATTTTTCCCTTTCATATACGTATTCCTTTACATTAAAAAATACCTAAAAGTGGAAAGTTGTTAAGTCTTGCAATTTCATAAAGCTCAAATAAAACCATAGACACAGTAATTTGTATAGCATCCTTATACGCAAGTGAAGTGATGACGTCACTGGCCGTCCGTGGAACCACAAAAAAGATTTCCTATGTTCATCGTCCATTGGATTTTTTTGTAAAAAATTATTAAAAATTATCTTCCGATTTTAATTCCCATATTTGGGTATAGTTATATATAAGTTACTGTCTACATGTGTCAGATTGAGTTATTTTGGCTGTAAAATTGATAAAATTTTAATTTAAAATTTCAAAACTGTAGAAAAAAAATGGCAAACTTCCAGGTTTGAATGTAAGCATAAACGTTTCATTTCAAAGGGTGATATTTAGACAATGAATATCGAACTAATGTACTAAATAAAAGGAAAATGGTAAATATTTTACCATAATTTGAAGTTAAATTTGTTTTCAAATGGCTAAATAAAGTATCTGATATAAGATACTAATATGTTGCAGCGGAAGATATTTGATATCTGTCGTTTTTGGCGGAAAAAGAAAATCGCCAAATTATCTGGCAAACATGATCGCCAAGTACAAAAAACGCAAAGGACGACATAGTTTTGAAATTTAAAAATAAATTTTTGTCAATTTGACAGCAAGATAACTTAATCTAGCACATGTGCATGATGATTAATTTATAATTAAATCCAAATATGGGGATTAAAGTCGGGAAATAATTTTCCTCAACTTTTAATATTTTTTTTACAAAAAATCCAATGGACGATTAACATAAAAAATCTTTTACTTAGCCCCAACAATGGTCAGTGACGTCACACTTCGCTTGCGTATATCTTTTGCATATCAGTAAGAAAAAAGTAGAAGATATGGAAAAACTTTTGATTTCCGGTTTTCGATAAATTTACATGTTTTGAGATTTCCTTGCATTTCAATTAACTTGAATCGACAACTTATTTTTAAAAAAGTTGATTTATACTAACTGCTGCATTTATAAGAAGAAAGTAAACGATGCGGAAAAAATTTCGATTTCCGTTTTTCGCTAAATTTACATGTTTTGAGCTTTCCTTATGTTTCAATTAACTGAAATTGACTACTTATTTTTAAAAAAGTAGATTTATTGCTAGCTTTTGCATGTATAAGAAGCAAGTAGAATATACGGAAAAACTTTTGATTTCCGGTTTTCGATAAATTTACACGTTTTAAGATTTCCTTGCATTTCAATTAACTGAAATTGAAAACTTATTTTAAAAAAAGTGGATTTATTATTCTTTCCTCTGCATATATAGGAAGAAAGTATAAGATTCAGAAAAATTTTAGATTTTCGGTTTTCGATAAAATTACACGTTTTGAAATTTCCTGAACTGAATTCAACCATTTTTGCAAAATATATTTATTTTTGAGTTCAAACACTGTACTTTATGAACCAATGGAATTAATTTAACAGAATTTGATGTTTGGTTGGACCTTGGTTTGACAGGGTACCGATTAGATTTTGGGCTGTTCACCCAACAAGGGGGTTTTCACGTTGCGATTTTCTTTCATTTCAGGAAAAGCTCAACATCTATAGAGAGAAATATATTAAGTAAAACTCTGCTGATTCAGTTACAGTGCATATCGACAAACATTTCCGATAAGACAAGGCAATAACTTTGCTTTGCCTTGCTTTGCAAAAAAAATGGTCGAGTTTCGACCACTGGGAGATACTAGTATATATAAATATATATAATTTTTATAAATAAAATATGTATATATATATAAACCTCATCGCTGTGTTCAAGCCCCAAAATCGATATGCATGAAAATTTGTATTTTATGTTGGACACTTTTTCTCAATACAAAATAATATAACTAGTATGTTGTGGCCACCACAAGACTTTCTTCTATATTTTCCTATACAAATTCACGCAGTAACAATATTTAAAAAAAAAAAAGATTTTTTTCATTTTTTTTTTCGTTAAAAGTAAAAAAAATCGATAACTTTGTTTTAAATTACCACATATTTATAGTTCAACCATTCGTTTTAAAGGTATTGACGAGACCTTTCGAAAGATACCGATTTTGAAAATTTACACCCCCCCCCGGGGGGGGGGGGGGGGGGAAGCGATGCCCCAAATTTTTTCCCTAATTAACTACTGCTATTATCAATAATTCATATTAATTTCACAATCACAGGTTAAGAATAACTCTCATTATGTACATTTATACGAAATTTTTTCCTATACTGCCATGTTAAAAATTTAGAAAAAATACGATCACAGCGCCACCTGTTGAGCGATTGATCCCCAAATCTAATCAGCCTCAGTTTATGTCAGGGGCCAACTAAATACCAAGTCTGGTTAAATTTCGTTAAAAAAAAAAAAAAAAAAAAAAAAAAAAAAAAAAGATTTTTTTTTTCTAAGTTTTTTTTCATTAAAAGTAAAAAAAAATCGATAACTTTGTTTTAAATTATCACAGATTTATAGTTCAACCATTCGTTTTAAAGGTATTGCCGAGACCTTTCAAAAGATACCCATCTTGAAAATTTACTCCCGTCGAGGGGGGACTCCCCCCCACGGGGGGTGGCGAGGCTCCTACGCATACAAAATTTTTTTCCCAGTTGACTATCTCTATTTTAAATAATTCTTGTAAATTTCATAATGATTACTAAAAAATAATTCTCTTTATGCACATTTATACAAAATTTTGTCCTATATCACCATGTTAAAAATTTAGAAAAAGCGGGATGGAAACGCAACCTGTAAGACGATTTTTACCAAAAGTTGATAGGCACTAATTTATGTCAAGGTACAACTACATACCAATTTGTATGAAATTCTGTGCAGTAGTTCTTGAGATACAGTTGCCACAAAATTTTGTCACACACACACACACAGACAGACAGACATTTTCTAAAAATGGTCAAATCGTGTTCTACAGCTCTCAAAACGTGTAAATTCATCAAAAACCCGAGGTCGAAAATTTTTACGAATCCAATACTTTCTCTATATTACATATAGAAGAAAGTAAAAAATGTTACATTAATTTGGTTCAAAAATAGAAAATGATAGTAGAATTGAAATTAAAAACATTGCATTTTTACTTTCTTCTATATGTAATATAGAGAAAGTATTGGATTCGCGAAAATTTTCGACCTCCGTTTTTTGACGGATCTACACGTTTTGGGATGTCCTGAACACGAATTGATAGTTTTTAAAAAATGTCTGTCTGTCTGTCTGTGTGTGTGTCTGTCTGTCTGTATCATTTTTTTTGTGGACGCTGTATCTCACGAACCAATGAATGAAATTTAACCAAACTTGGTATTTAGTTGCACCCTGACATGAACTGGTGCCCATTAGATTTGGGGATCAATAGCTCAACAGGTGGCGCTGTGATCGCATTTTATAGGACAAAATTCCGTATAAATGGGCATAATGAGAGTTATTTTAAACTTGTGATTGTAAAATTAATATGAATTATTGATAATAGTAGTAGTTAACTAGGAAAAAAAATTTGTGCATGGGGGGGCATTGGTTCCCCCCTGGGAGGGAAGAACCCCCCCAGGGGGGTTGAATTTTGAAGATGGGTATCATTCGAAAGATCTCGTCAATACCTTTAAAACGAATGGTTGAACCATAAATCTGTGATAATTTAAAACAAAGTTATCGATTTTTTTTACTTTTAACAAAAAAAAAAAAAACTTAGAAAAAAAAATCGTATTTTTTTTTTTTTTTTTTTTTTTAAATATTGTTACTGATTGAATATGTATAGGAAAATATAGAAGAAAGTCTTGTGGTGGCCACAACATACTAGTTTTAACTCAGTTTGATCTACACTCCTGCTCAAAAGTTTAGCAAGATTTGCAAACAATCAGTTATTTTCAGTTTAAAAACTTCTCTCTTGATGAAGTGCTTTCAAACACTGGGTTTTTAATGAGCTGGGTCTTTCTCATGTTTTTCACTGAAGATTGGTTTCAGACAATATTTAGGGGGCCAGTAACAAATTGAGCAAAATCAATAATAATGTCTGTGATCACCTTGTATCTTTAAATGAACGACATGATCTGTAACTTTAGGATATGTTAATACAGACTCAGTACAATTTGTGGATGAA
Source organism: Salticus scenicus (assembly GCA_963930645.1). Classification (NCBI taxonomy): domain Eukaryota; kingdom Metazoa; phylum Arthropoda; class Arachnida; order Araneae; family Salticidae; genus Salticus; species Salticus scenicus. The sequence continues at coordinate 322,870,927 of OZ005654.1, forward strand.
TTTGTGTGACAATAGCATGTTAAATAACGGAGAAATAAGCATTTATTTTAAAACTCAAAAAAAAAAAAAAAAAAAACATGTTTTTTATTTACAATATAGAGAGTTTTAAACAAAAATTATTCCCCCTTTCACATAAATTGAAAAAACACTTTTGAAACATTATACTGCAATCGAAAACAAATATCTTAAATATCTCATGAAATGAAATAAGGGCACTTTTATGAAAAACATTTTGAGTGCATGCACAAAAGATAGAAAATTTTTTTATTACATAGGTTGAAAACTAGATATATTTGGCAACTTTGTCAAAAGTACATTTGAATAGAGTAAAAATTAAGCAAATTGTCAGCAAAAGAATGAGCTAGATTTTAGGTATTTTCAAAGAGTTGAAATTTTATAAGGAGTTTTTCACATAATTAATTTGAAGATCCAATTATTTAAACCACTTTGCAAAACTTCTTTTTAATGAAAAACCCCTTAAGATCAAACAAATCTTTGTAAAAAAAAAAAGAAATATGTTAGAGTTACAAGCTTATAATGGGCTTTTCACAAAAACGTACTTTCGGAGTAGGGCTGAAATAACTGGATCTTCAAATTAATTATGTGGCATCTGAAAAACCTCATTAGGAAATTTCAATTCTCGGAAAATACCTAAAATCTAGCTCGTTCTTTTGCCGACAATTTGCTTAATTTTTAGTCTATTCAAATGAACTTTTGACAAAAGTTCCCAATATATCTAGCTTTCAACCTATGTAATAAAAATCTTTCTATCTTTCACATATGTGCAGTGAAAACATTTTACATAAAAATGCTCATATTTCATGATATATTTCAGATATTTGTAATCCAATTGCAGTATACTGTTTCAAAAATGTTTTTTCAATTTATCTGAAAGTGGAAATAATTTTTGTTTAAAACATGCTGATTTTTTTTTTTTTTTTGAGTTTTAAAATAAATACTTGATCTCTGTTATTTAACATGCTATTGCTACACAAATTCATCCACAAATTGTATTGGGTCTATATTAACATATCCTAAAGTTGGTTACAGATCATTTCCTTCACTTAAAGAAACAGGGTGATCACTAGGGCTGGACGATATCAGAAATTAAATATTGCGATATATCACCAAGATAATATCGATATTAATGATATTTCTCTCAATAAAAGGGAAATAGACATTTGCTACTTTTTAAAGACAAATGAACACAAGTTTTAATGTGTACAAGTGTGGACTGTTTTCTATATATTTTCTGGTATATTACTTCCATAACTTTTTCATTAAAAAAAAGAATTGGAAATTAATTTGTGATCAAAATGAAAAAATAAAGGGGGAAGGTTTATTTCTAAGATTATGGAAAAAATCCAAATTGCCTAAAAGTGGGGAGGAGGCTTATTTTTGAAGGGGGCTTATAATTGGAATTTTATGGTATAGATAAAACTAATGTGTATGACCATCAACACTCATTTACAGATGTAGGGGTGATTGTGACTCAAAGGTAAAAACCCTGAAAATTAGAGCCTCAAATTAGAAAAAACCCAAAATATCACATAATACTCAAACTGTTTAGGCCAGAAGCTCTCAACCCTTTTACATTTCATTCACATATCACCTGGATAACAAAGAAATAACCAATGAAAACAAAAAATAACTTTATGGGAAATATGAAAATACAGATGGGTAAGAGTAAAAACCCTGAAATCAGGGGTAAACCCTGAACACAAACACTCCTGATTAGTGTCGAGTAAAACAAGTTAAAAAATATTTATCGTATGCATGTTTATAATTGAATTTTAAAATGAGTTTCTGGATTATATGCCCTTAAGAATCCAAAATTGCTCTCCATTATCATCATCACGGGGCTGCCTAGAGTACCGACGATAATCACAACCATCACTTACCTCCACTTGAGGAGAAGATAACCTGAAATCAAATTGCATGGTCCAAATGATCGGAACTAGTCAGTTGAGTAAGTTCCAAGGAACTCTGGTGTGAAAATTAACACATTGGTCCTTCAAGGATCAAACTCTCAAGCAACGCGTTATCAACATGATGCTCTAACCAACTGAGCCAATGAGTGACTTTCTAACAGCGCACTGCCCTTTTTTAAAACCTGGAGTTGTCCTAAACCATAACTCTGAATTGTGGTTTAGGACAAGTATTTCCTTAATGAATATTTTAATTAATCCTCTGGAGTATGAGGAAGATGAAAATTAGTTTCATCATCTGTCATGCGTCACAGATCCGCAATGAAAATTTTCGTCAAAACTTCAAAATGAGACTTATTATTTTTATAATGTATAAAGTTTCATATTAAATTCAAGAATATTTTAATTTTAATATTACTATGCTGCAAAAAAAAAAAAAAAAAAAAAAAAAAACATAATAAAATCAGACAGGAATATCTTGCAGCTCCCAAGGCATCAAAAAGATGCCAATCTAAATGCTTTGATTATGAGAAGAAAAGACTTCATTTTCTTAAATTACCTTATAAATTATCCTTTATAGGACTTAGCATATTAATTTTGGATGTATCCACATCCATCTTCAGTGCTAAGTTTGAATGACTCATTCGAACTTATGAGTCATAAGTTCGAATACTGAAGATGGATATCCATATAATTGAAATATCCACATCACTGAAGATGGATGTGGATACATCCGAAATTAATATGCTAAGTCCTATAAAGGATAATTTATAAGGTAATTTAATAAAGTAAAACTTAAGTATAATCCTTTTTTAAACGAATTAATTGACTTCATTTTCTTTGACCATGTGTGTAGTCTTTTCCTCCAGATAACAACCATAATAAAAGTGATCAGATACCCATAATGTCGATAATGCTCTTTACAGGTAGAGTGACTGATAAAACCAATTATCTTCCTCAAGCAATTTCTGTTTAAAGATGCAGAAGTAAACATACAATTTTTAAAAATTATTTGTATATTGGGGTTTATTTTTGATTCATTTACTATTATTAGATGCAAATTTTCAATAGTAAAAGTCAACTAGCAATAATAATTTTTTATCTTTTATCTTTATCTCCATCCCCCATTTTGGTGATTACATATTTCAATTCTTGAATACCCTTGAATAAGGGAGGGGGGTGGGTGAAAGGTTGTTTTATAATTAACAGCTATTTTGTTTTACACATCAAGTTAATAAACAATATATAGATTTGACAAATTTTACTAAAACATATGCTGCTATTGCTAACATTTCGATACTAAAACTTAATATCATAAAATACTAAAGTACAGTCAAAAAAAAAAAAAATAAATAAATAAATAAAGATATAAGATTATTGCCAGCAATTCATTATTTGTTAATATTAAAACAAAAAGTTCATAGTAGAAAATTATTTTAAAATAATATCAAAAATCATTAAATTGTAGTCACGAAATGATCGTTATAAAAAAGGGTATATTTTTTTTTTTACAGCAAAAATTAAAAATGAAATTATGAGATATTTAATAAAGAAAATAAGACAAGATCAAAATCCAATATCCTGAATAAAAGTACTTACAAGTAAATAAAAAGAGAAGAAAAAAAATCTCACCGAAATGAATTAAATAACCTTGAAATATCTTAAGTCTATATTTTAACCCTGCGGTACTTTTCCTTAAAATTAAAATACAAACTTCTTTTATTTATTTATTAGTTAGGAAAAATAACGAGAAAGAAAATACTAAATGATACTTACTGATTCAATATATCCAATAGATTTAATAGTTTATAGATTTAAAGATAAATTATAATTTGAAAAAGAAGTCTTCAGAAAATACAAGTTCAAAAAACTAATTTGCCATCTGTTTACATTTCATTCATGTAAATTCCTTTCATTCAAAATTTGCAACAGATGACAGCAAACGCGAAAACCTGCGCAGCAAGCTCGTTCAAGTTCAAATTCAATATGAGCCTTTAAAAATTCAATGCCGCTTTATCTAATGAGCATGCGTAAAAGTATCAATGAGTCATCTCCAGTTGTTCTTTAGCACAGTAGGTAGAAGCCTACTACAGTCGCCAGAAGTATTCTTCGAGCAACTCCACCCCGTCAGAATTTTTGACGATTCGATTAAGTTGTCGGTTTGAATAATAAATATTTAGAATTTAAATATATTATTTAAATATTTTATTTTAATAATAAAATATTTATTATTTAAATATTTTATTTTAATAATAAAATATTTATTATTTAAATATTTTATTTGTTTATCGAATCGTTAAAAATATATTATTTGTTTATCGAATTGTTAAAAAAATATATTCAATATTGGTACAGCATTCATTTAAAAAATGTCCTTATTCAATATTGTAAATTTCAGACAGAATGAAGGAATGAGTACGGCTATTTATAAAGAATGAATCCAAGTCAATCAACCAATCAACCAACCTTGAAAAAAAAAAAAAAAAAAAAAAAAAAAAAAAAAAAAATATTTTTTTTTTTTTTTTTTTTTTTTCAAGGTTGGTTGATTGGTTCATTTAAAAAAATAATCCTTATACAATATTGTAAATTTCTATCTCAGAGACATTAGCTATCTCAGATTCAAAGGCATCGTTTCAATATTGAAATATTACTATTATCTCTCTCTCAGAGACTTATCCAATTCAAAGTCTCAATTTATAAACATCCAATATTGGCACTCTATCTATCGCAAAAAAATGGGCCGAACGAAGCGTCAAAGACAGAAATCTGCCATGAGACGCTTCGTTCGGCCCATTTTTTTGCCCCCTCCAGATTTAAGGCATTAGTTTGTACCATCTAGATCGATCCCCCACAAAGACTTTGATTTTGGACGGAGGGGTGTCTGTCCAAGAAATAGTCTCAAATCTATCTTCGTGGAGGCGAGGGTCGTCATCGTGGTCCCCATCGAAAAACAGCATGGTTCTGTCTATGAAATCTTTTAAGAATTCATTTATGCATGTGTCAGAGTCCCTCACGATCCGAATTCGGATGGCTTTATGGATGCATGAGGTGGGTACTATGGGGTCTAGAATCTGGATTTTAGAGGATGTCAGCATGGCCTCGAATCCCAACGACGACAGGGCATCTCCAAAATGTATCTCGTCGACTGGATACACCCAGGTATTGGCTAGAGAGATAGGTAACCTGACCCTCCTGTAAACGAGATCGCTCACCTTCAGCCTGGTCGTTTTTTTCACATAGGCATTCGATCGACCCATCAGCTTGGCCACATCAGAGGCCCTGACGAACAAAAGTCCATCCGCAGAGACTACGAATAGGATTTTAGCGTCAAGCTGTGGATGTTCAATAGTGAATAGCATGACTTATGGCAATAGCAACAGAAGTCAAAATGATGTAGGCTCTTAGAGGCAGCTCGTATATATACCCGATTCGTGACCTCGTTTTATCAGGCTTTACTAAGAAAACAGGATGTATGACGAGCCGCGTGATCTTCTAGAACAGGACGCGATAAAATTATTTATATAATTAATCCGATAGCATGAGGATGTGCGTCACAGGACGTGCGTCACAGGATGCAGATAAGATATTTACTTGGAATTTAGATAGAACTAAAGATTACTGCTAGTATATATACAGGCTACTGGACGAGACATTTCATTCTGAGCTAGTCTTACTGTTCTCCAAAATGATCTTCCAAATTCTGTCTGATGAACTGAATGTTAAATTAACATGCTTTTTATCATTTGACGACCAAATTTTCATCAAAGGCCGAGACGTGGCCTATTACATGGGGCATGAAAACCCCAGTAGAGTGGTGAACTTGTGCCATATAACGGTAACGGACATTGCTCCTGAGGGCTTGAAACTACCCCCGTCTTTAGCCAAGACATGCGTCTTTGGACTGGAGGATGCAAAAATATTGATGGATATGCATCCAGGAGAGTTTGATTCCCTATTTCAGGGGCCGATTGAAATTCTTACGCCCATCGAATGCAGCTTAAACCTGAGGCGACCTGTCCAGGTTAAGCTCGCAGCCATAACCTCATCCAATGCCACAATGGAGAGTTTCTTTGCCGATTTAAAGAATGTCATGGAGGAGTACCTGGCAACGGTACCCATGGACACCTATGTGTTTGGCGAACGATATGGGGACTTGGAGCTAGGCTATTTCCCCCGAAAAATAAAAGTTTTGGTGGGAAACAAGCCCTACTTCTATAAATCCTCGTCTTAAGATCAGGACGAGGTGCAAAAAAATGGGTCGAGCGAAGCCTCTCATGACATTGTCATTGAGGCTTCGCTCGGCCCATTTTTTTGCGATAGATAGAGTGCCAACATTGGATGCGTACCGATTTGAACTTGTAATTTTCAAGGGATATGGCTTAGCTATAAGATAATTTTGATAAAATATGCATACTCTATAGACAAATTTAAGGTATCTGAGTTTAAAAATTTAATTGTTTCGTTTAAAATTTGTATGTAAAATTTAAAATTTTTAAAGACTAAGTATGGCGGTCATTATAATTCTAAATTTTCAAGGGATATGGCTTAGCTATAAGATAAATATGAAACTTGGTAAAATATACAGACTCGATAGCTAAATTTAAAGTATCTGAATTTAAAAATTTAATTTTTTCGTTTAAAATTTACCGTGTAAAATTTAAAATTTTTAAATACTAAGTGTGGCAGTCAGTATAATTCTAAATTTTCAAGGGATATGGCTTAGCTATAAGATAAATATGAAACTTGGTAAAATATCGATAGCTAAATTTAAGGGATCTGAATTTAAAATTTTAATTTTTTCGTTTAAAATTTGTATGTAAAATTTAAAATTTTTAAAGACTAAGTGTAGCCAAGCCAACATTGAATGCGTACCGATTGTAATTTTCAAGGGATATGGCTTAGCTATAAGATAAATATGAATCTTGGTAAAATATCGATAGCTAAATTTAAGGGATCTGAGTTTAAAAATTTAATTTTTTCATTTAAAATTTACATTTTTTTTGTAAAATTTAAAATTTTTAAAGGTTAAGTGTAGCCAAGCCAGTTATTATGATCTGATCTCTATAAAAAGATTTTCGAGAAACTATTGACAGGATCCCGGTTAAAATTACAATCAGATCTCTATAATAAGATTTTCCCAGAACTATTGACAGGATATTATGCAATTTCCTCAGGAAGCCCGGTTATAATCAGATCTATTAAAAATTGTTCGAGAGACAGGATATTATGCAATTTCCTCAGGAAGCCCGGTTATAATCAAATCGCTAAAAATTGTCCGAGAGACAGGATATTATCTCTTGATAAGTGGTTCGTAGAAAATTACAATCAGATCCTGTTGATAGGACCGGGTATATATACGAGTGTCCAGCGAGAGCTCTTCAATTGCTAGTCGATCTCTCTACTAGCTGCTTAGATTCATTAGCTCTCTGTCAGTCATGTTTTTCCATGTAAAAAATTATGCTTATGGCGTTGCCTTTAAATGCTTAATGGCCACTGATGGCACCCTGTTTGTCCGGGCTGAGGACCTGGCTATTTATTCGAGGCACCCTCTAGATCTTCATTTTGCCGAAAAATATGCAGGCCTCACCGTCCGAGACGTGATGGACCCTAAAATCGATTTACCTAAATGGCTCGCTAAGACGAGAATCTTCTCCATTAGCGAAGCCAAGCATCATTTGAAAGGGTACTTGGGCGAACAGGAATTTGATGAAATGTTCGACGGTTCGGCCATGGTGAAATACCAGGCTAACATGAAGCTTAGCTTCGAGAAAGCCATAGGTGTTCGATTTGTAGAAAGGTCCCATACCAAGTTCGAAGACTTCCTTGCCACATACCAACTACAGGTGAGGAAATTTTTTGAGCTTGAATATGAGGATTATGAATTATACAAATCTCAAATGACCGGACCGTTGAAGATGACCATCAGGAGGTCATCTAATGAGCAACCCATAGAGAGCTTGTGTTAATCTTTAAAATGAGAGTAAAAAAATGGGTCGAACGAGGTGTCTCATGGCAGAATTTCTGTCTTTGACACCTCGTTCGACCCATTTTTTTGCGATAGATATAGTGCCAACATTGGACGGGTTTAATTTAAGACTTTGATGCTAAGGGGGCTTAATTTAAGTATTTATAAAAAAAATCTATTAAGCTAGTATTGAAGAGGTTATCAGCATAAAAAAATAATTAAGACGTTTAAGTTGAGACTTTACAATTTTTTTAAGGTTGGTTGGTTGATATATATTTATAATGCTAATTGAATTAAGTATATTTTCAAAAATGAAGATTTAGACTTTGAGTTGACATTCGACCAACTTTAAAAACATAATGTTAAAATAAAAATATTTTTGAAAACTAATCGTGGAATCGTGATTCTTATTACATATACATAGTAAAATAAGCAATTTAATTACTTTTCAGTCGTTTTTTTTTTAAATTTAAAAAAAATTGAAAATTTTGCAAATTCGACCAACTTTAGAAACGTAATCTTAAAATAAAAATATTTTTGAAAACTAATCGTGGAATCGTGATTCTTATTACATATACATAGTAAAATAAGCAATTTAATTACTTTTCAGTCGTTTTTTTTTCAAATTTAAAAAAAAATGAAAATTTTGCAAATTCGACCAACTTTAGAAACGTAATCTTAAAATAAAAATATTTTTGAAAACTAATCGTGGAATCGTGATTCTTATTACATATACATAGTAAAATAAGCAATTTAATTACTTTTCAGTCGTTTTTTTCAAATTTAAAAAAAATTGAAAATTTTGCAAATTTGGCCAACTTTAGAAACGTAATCTTAAAATAAAAATATTTTTGAAAACTAATCGTGGAATCGTGATTCTTATTACATATACATAGTAAAATAAGCAATTTAATTACTTTTCAGTCGTTTTTTTTTCAAATTAAAAAAAATTGAAAATTTTGACAGAGGTGGTGGCACATCAGCAAATTTAGATAAACTGTTACTTTAGCATGATATATATAGGCTAGCTAGAGTCAATCAATCAATCAACCATGCTAAAGTATATACATTATCATTGTCCAGCAATGCTTATCTGTTTCAGCGTCTATAAAAATCTTTACTGCATCCTGTTTTCATAGCAAATGAGTTATACAATATCCAGTTTCCGCGACACCTATAATAAGCCTTATCTCATCCTGTTCTCGTAGAAACTGACTTATGCAATATCCTGCATCCTGTCTTCAGATTGGCAATATCCTGCATCCTGTCTTCAGATTGACAATATCCTGTTTCATCTATAATAAGCCTTATCTCATCCTGTTTTCGTAGAAACTGACTTATGCAATATCCTGTCTTCAGATTGGACTATTGCAAATTCGACCAACTTTAGAAACGTAATCTTAAAATAAAAATATTTTTGAAAACTAATCGTGGAATCGTGATTCTTATTACATATAGATAGTAAAATAAGCAATTTAATTACTTTTCAGTCGTTTTTTTTCAAATTAAAAAAAAAATTGAAAATTTTGCAAATTCGACCAACTTTAGAAACGTAATCTTAAAATAAAAATATTTTTAAAAACTAATCGTGGAATCGTAATTCTTATTACATATACATAGTAAAATAAGCGATTTAATTACTTTTCAGTCGTTTTTTTTCAAATTTAAAAAAAATTGAAAATTTTGACAGAGGTGGTGGCACATCAGCAAATTTAGATAAACTGTTACTTTAACATGATATATATAGGCTACTAGAGTCAATCAATCAATCAACCAGCCTTGAAAAAAAAAAAAAAAAAAAAAAAAAAAAAAAAAAAAAAATTTGTTTTTTTTTTTTTTTTTTTTTCTTTCTAAGGTTGGTTGATTGGTTGATTGACTCAAAGATTTTTTTTCACAGTTGGTAGTTTAACATAATTAAACTATCTCTCTACGAGCCAGCTTGACGGTCAACTCATACGCTCTGTCTTTTTCATCAACTACATAGTCTTTCTCTATTTCCTCAAACTTTCTCTTAACCGTAGCAGTCAATTCTTGAAGCATGTCGCCCGATTTGACAGACCATATACCTTCAGCTCTCACACGCATGGAAAAGTTGCTAGGTTTCTCTTCTTCAGTATCCCCATACCTGGATTCTACCGACGGGGGTGCGTAGATATTCGTACGTTGTTCGCAGACTGCCCTCGAGTATTCGTAATACCCTTTAAGCCAATCTTGTAAATTCATCTCGCCTTCGTTTCGAACTGTGATTTCAAAGGCCATCCTTCTGCTGAACGGTATAATGTTGGGATACGTAGAGGTTACCCGGCCATCGGTCCACAGTTTCTGGATACGGCAGATTTCCTCGATAGGCATTCGGTGCGTCTTCACAAGTATGTGCAGCATATCGTTGAAATCAAACACGCGCCTGGAACTCATGTTCAAGCGTTGTGCATTGGGATATAGATTAGCCAGATCCTTGTTGGAATATCGATGTGCAAAGTTGTAAGGTGACGCGTAGCCTAGATATTTGCCAACTTCGACGGCTATGAAATAAACATCTCTACCAACAGTAGCGGCGATGAGTGCAGGCTTGGTATCAAAACAAATTTTCAGATACATGATTGCGCTATGATCTTTCAATGGCAACTAGAATGGACAGAATGATGGTAGCTTGAGTACGGAACCACTATTTATATAGAATATCCATGAGTGGGCGTGGCATGTTAAAAAAAAAAAAATATATATATATTTTTTTTTTTTTTTTTTTTTTTTTTTCAAGTTAGTTGTTTATTTAGTTATCATCTTTGATCTAGAAAACTTCTTTATAAGCTTATCCGCCTCGTTTTCAATCTCTGTACGAATCGAGTCCAAGTCATAACTGCAGCCCTCGTCCTTTTCATAGACTGAAATTATATCTTTTAGCGAATCGCTCACCATTTCTTCTTTGATTTTCTCAAAGTCTTCGCCGATTTTGGAGTACGCAGATAGGTATCTATTATAATTTACATAATTTTTGATCTTGTACTTATTGAGAGCTTGTTCGTTGAACTGCTTACGCTTAACCTTAAAAATGTTTCTAGACCTTGGAGATTCTTCGGCGTCGGCCTTCATTACAAATCCTTCTAGCGGACACTCTGCACAAGCGCTGGGATACGTTTCAACTTTTTCGTACAGATCCCCTATCGTTTGGTAATCTAAATCTAAGATGGGTACGTGGGGTAGCATCACTCGCTGGAAAATGTTCACGGCTTTGCTATACTTCATAAACGTATCTGAATCCAGTTGGTAGATGTCGAAGGCCCGAAAAAAGACAGTATTGCTACCGAATACGGCTTCGGATTCAAAATCACGATAGGTTATTCTCTTCATGTGGCTTCCGAATACTTCTCCATAAATGATAAAATTGTCATGTAAAATGTCTTTGATAAGCCGTACCTTTTCCGACAGCGGTTCCAAGATTGCGTTCAAGTTAAAAAGGCGTGTCTTTTCATCTAGCACTACGTTTCTAGATTGTATCCTGAACGTATTCTTCACGTAGCCAATACCGATATTAGATTCATCCAATTTTTCGGTAGCGATTAAAGGTATGCCCGAATAAATTTGGCTTGTGATCTCGTGGTACTTGATAAGGGCCATCGTAAATAGATTAGAAACAGAACGTATTGTCTGGTCAGACTAGAAAATATCTAATAAGCTATTTCAATGAGTATGAAGACAGAATGAATGTAGCTTGAGTACGGAGCCGCTATTTATACTAAATATAAATCAACTAATCAACCAACCAACTGAAAAAAAAAAAATATTTTTTTTTTTTTTTTTTTTTTTTTTTTTTTTTTTTTTTTTTTTCAAGGTTGGTTGGTTGGTTTCTAAAGTTATATTTCTAAAGTTATATTTCTAAAGTTATATTTCTAAGTTGGCCGCTATAGTTATATTTCTAAGTTGGCCGTTAAAGCTATATTTCTCAGTTGGCTGCTAAAGCTATATTTCTTTAGCTAATCATTGTAGATGGCGCTACAGTCTATATATATAGTATATATATAGTATATCTATTAGGGTGGGTGGGAGTGGAATTTATTTCTTCTACTGTACGGTCATGCATAAACTCGCTCCTGACCCACTTCCTTTAAAATAGGATGAAATAGCGTAATTTATACAATATTGGCTTTGAAAACAAGACTTTTGTCTGACAAATGACAAGATATTGCAGGTTTTCATGAAATCAGAATAGATCATAGGCTTTTATAGAAAAATCTAACTCTGTAGTGTACATCTTGCTGAAAACCCATTACGAGACATAGTGACTAGACGACCGTTGCTGGCAAATGTCGAGACACAATGAGCGTGTAGTCATGTTAGCGATAGTAAATATAGACAAGCTTCTAGGGTGGGCGTGGCACCTTAAAAAAAAAAAAAAAAAAAAAAAAAAAAAAAAAAAAATTTTTTTTTTTTTTTTAAGGTTGGTTGATTACATTCTCTATATATAGTATCGCTGACGTGCCACTTCATCAGTCTATCTCAGTCTTTGCCAGCAACGGTTCTAATCTGTTTCAAGTTTAATGGCAGGATATTATGTAACCCATTTCTTCATAAACAGGACGCGATAAAGTTATTTATAGCTGTCCTCGCCGATAGCAACAGGACATCCTCTCTAAGCGATAATCTAAAAGGTCATCCGGTCGAGCCTTTTATAGTATTACTTTAGCCTTATCAGATGTCATGCATCCGCTCGCCAGAGTATAAATACCGGCCTCTCGCCTCAGCTTATTCATTCTGACCCTCTGCTTTTTGAAATGGCCACTCTATCATTTGACTCTCTGACGGATGAACGAGTTGATTGCGACTGTGTCATAATACCGCAATGGAACGTATTGAACACCCCTCGCGTATCTTGTGAGCTAATATGTAATTATGATCGTTCTATGAATATGCCAGCTCCAGCTATCATTCCCAAACCTAAGCCAGCTCAAGTTCCCACACCTAAACCAGGTCCAGTTCTCATTCAAAAACCAGCACCAGCACTTAAACCAGATCCAGTTCCCACACCTAAGCCAGTTCCCACACCTAAGCCTGATCCAGTTCAAATTTCAATTCCCATGTCAGAGATGATGTATTTTAAAGTACCAACGCTATTAAGCCCGCTACCAAAATCTCCAGAGTCCAAAGTAACAACTTATCGTGCCTGGAAGCCTCCACCGAAGATAGATTTCGAGGTACGGCCTAAATTTAAAACTGCTGGCTTTGAAGATCCTAGAATTCGAAGACGGCAGGGCATAGTCGTTCTCAAGTCAATCGTCAGTCTGAAAGATGGCAAATGTTATAGCCACATACAAACAGAGGTCAGGAAAAATTACTGTTGGGTTTAAGCCCAAACGATTTATAAAAAAATCGGGTCGAACGAAGTGTCTCATGGCAGATTACTGTCTTTGACACTTCGTTCGACCCGTTTTTTTTGTAACAATTATATTGCCAATATTGGATGCGTTTAAGATTTTGACTTAAGATTTTTGAATGGATACTTAAGAATTTGAATGGATATTTTTATAACTGAAGTCTTGGAGATATATATTTTTATATAAACGCCAACTTAAGACAGTTTGGCAAAACAATATTATTTTCAAATCAAAAACTATAAAATTGATTTGAAAAATTTTGGTGAAAAATTGCAAAGTCCAAAAAAAATAGTATCTTGAAAAAATTATAGAAATCGGCCAAAGACACTTTAACATGATATATATAGGTTAGCTAGAGTCAATCAATCAATCAATCAACCTTGGAAAAAAAAAAAAAAAAAAAAAAAAAATTTTTTTTTTTTTTTTTTTTTTTTCAAGGTTGGTTGATTGATTGATTGACTCTAGCTAACCTATATATATCATGTTAAAGTGTATACATCCAGCAATGCTTATCTGTTTCAGCGTCTATAAAAATCTTTACTGCATCCTGTTCAGCATCCTGTTTCATAGCAAATGAGTTATACAATATCCTGTTTCCGCGTTTAGCGACAAATAATTCTATAAATAGCCTTATCTCATCCTGTTTTCGTAGAAACTAACTTATGCAATATCCTGTCTTCAGATTGACAATATCCTGTTTCCGCGTCCAGCGACTCTATAATAAGCCTTATCTTATCCTGTTTTCGTAGAAACCGACTTATGCAATATCCTGCATCCTGTCTTCAGATTGACTATATAAGCTCTGGCATTTGATCGAATAGCCATTCTCTCTTCGGAGCTTTGAACTACCAATATGTATAAAAATCAATGCTCTCTGAAGAAGCTTAAAGCGGTAAACTCGCTACGAAACCGTTTTGGGGTTATCGAACTGTTTCCCAAAAACCTTTCGCCTACCGTTAAAAAATTGGAAGAGTATCCGCACTTCCAAACCATGATCGGTGAAGGCAAGATTTGTGTATTCTGTCTATACATGACGTCCAATTTGAAGATTGAATTCAAAAAACGTACTCTGACGGACAAGATATCAAATACGATTCCAGCCATAGGCAGAGAGGCCAAGACAAACTATCCGCTGAGACCTCAGGAGATTAAATGGAGCACTCTGATGAACCGATATAAAAGACCCCCCAGCGAAGCCAACAGAACCAACGCCGACGTGAGAATTGGTTTCAAGTGCCCCAACAATCAGTTTCTTGTAAAGTCCTATTTTACATTTGGCCAGCGAACCGTCGGACAAGGATGCGCCCATATCATACAGACGTTGAACGTGCCATTCCTGTTCTTTGTGAGGCGTCCTGGCGAGACACGAGTGAGAGCGGACAACAGATACTTTGCTGGCGACAAGCTCCACTACTACGATCGTTTCATATTGATTGCCGACTCCAGTTACAAGGTGCCTGCTGGGACCACCTACATTCTGTTTACAACTCAAAAAAACTTTTTCAGTTTGGACATTGTGCCAGAGAATTTAGAGTTGGGCTTCGAAACCAAAAATCCTTTGGTAGAACGCATAACAAAAATAGATGGAATGTACGACGTACCCGTACCAACGCCCATGATACAGCATATAGATAATGAAGACGACTCCCCCGTGGAAATGAGTACGGACAGAATCACTTCTAAATATTTTGATAAGCCAACATCTCCAATCTCAGAGCCATCCCAAGAGCCAGAGATCTATTTTCCTGAATCATCCCAAGAGTCGTCCCAAGAACCAGAGCCAGAGATCTATTTGCCAACTCCTGTCGCATTGGACAGAAGAACAATAGTCATAACAACAAACTTTGCAGCCCAATACAAGTCTCTGACTTTTAAAGACTGGAAAAACTTGACAGATCGCCCCGACAATAACTTTGTACGCCCCTACGGACCAGATCTACCTGGACTTGACCTGAGAATTAAATCGGTAAAACGGAAGGCTGAGACAAATCCCAAGAGTGCCAAGAAACATAAGCCATCTTTCAAGGAGGCGGCCACAAATACAAAGCCAGTGTTTAAATGCCCACTACCACCTGAGCCAGTTTTTAAACGTCCAGCACCCATTGAAAGTCCTGAGATATGTCCCATTGAAGATCCTGAACCCATTGAAAATCCTGAACCCATTGAAAATCCTGAACCCATTGAAGATCCTGAACCCATTGAAGATCCTGAACCCATTGAAAATCCTGAGATATGTCCCATTGAAAATCCAGAATATTTTTATGGATGGCCTACTATTGAAAGCTCAGAGGTACAAACTGAACTGGATGAGCTTGATAATATTTTATGTACGCCTTTATCCATGCCAGCGGATACGCTAGACTCGTTGATGGATGATCTTATGACGCCATCAACTATACAGTATACAATGGATGACGGACCGCTGGAGACTCAGTTCAAAGTGCCAGGATTTGAACTGCCAGATTTTATGTAAATATAAAAATATGTAAAATTTAAAAAATTTGGGTCAAACGAGGCTTCCTCATGTTTAGATTTGTCATTATGACTTATCTTTACGATGGAAGCCTCGTTTGACCCATTTTTTTAAATCAAAATGCTACCAATATTGGTATTGAAAAAAAAATAACTTGTAAAATTTATCAGAACAATAAAAAAATTGGGTCAAACGAGACTTCCTCATGTTTAAATTTGTCATTATGACTTATCTTTACAATAAAAACAATAAAAAAATTGGGTCAAACGAGACTTCCTCATGTTTAAATTTGTCATTATGACTTATCTTTACAATGGAAGCCTCGTTTGACCCATTTTTTTTAAATCAAAATGCTACCAATATTGGATTTGTAAAAAAATAACTTGTAAATTTTATCAGATTAATTAGAAAGTGACACATGACAATACTTTATAAAAGTCCATCTAAGTCACATTAAAATCAACCAACCAATCAACCTTGGAAAAAAAAAAAAAAAAAAAAAAATTTTTTTTTTTTTTTTTTTTTTTTTTTTCAAGGTTGGTTTGTTGGTTGATATATATTTGTTTCCTCGTTCATCACTTTTCATTTATCAAGATTAACTTTTCAATTTAATCCTATCATGTTTTTATTTAAAGGCTAAGTTTCAAAGCCTCATTTTAAATGAAACCTGTTAATTTTGATCACGTGGATCGCTTGGCCATCCAAGCCATTCGTAGCAATTAGATGTTTGAACTGAGTCCATAACCCTTTCCCTTTAAAATTTATCTAAGCCATAGTAGCCTTTCAATTTTGACCGGTTAAACGTGGATCAGCTATGCAAGAGGTCATGATAAAACTGAGTCCTGTATCTGAAACAGGTGCCATGTCAAACGAAGACCTTTGACATGGCAATTGAAAACGGGGCATCGCTTAGCAGGCAAAATTTAAACGAGCTGAGCCATAAACGTAACCATTGAACTCTGGGCCATGCTTAGCAGTAGCAGCCCATACTGTAAAAATAATATTTACGAGATACAATGGCAAAGCGACAAATGAAAAGCTTAAAAGTAGCGGCCCTGGGTCCAGTCTATGGTATCATTTTAAAAGAAACCTGTTTAATATTGAGCCATCCAAGAGGCCTTGATAGAATCGGCTTACTGAACAAATCTATAGGTGAAAGACGTAGAGAGCCCATATTGTAAAATTTTAAATTATAAAATTCAAAAGTGGATATGTAGAAAGGGTTAAGTTTCAAAGTCACATGACCACACCCACTCTTAAAATAAAACCAACCAACCAACCTTAAAAAAAAAAAAAAAAAAAAAAAAAAATTTTTTTTTTTTTTTTTTTTTTTTTCAAGGTTGGTTGGTTGGTTTTATTTTAAGAGTGGGTGTGGTCATGTGACTAGTAAATATCATCGGATCAAAAAGTGATATAACCGAGATTAATTTCGGTGCTAAAAAGAAGAACCCAAATTGTCTTCCCAACTGGCTGAACCCAGATTAGGTATTTTTTAGCTTGAAATCTTAGCTGATCTGAGTTTGGTCGTTGGTAAAAAATATCAGCGGATTTTTCTAAGGCCCAAATGAAATTTTTTCAAACTAAATCTGGCAGACTAGAATTTTATTAAGAAATACATACTCATAAGACTATGCTCTTTATTGTCTTGCCAAGTTTCTAGCCTGGACTTTGTATGTCAGTCATAATGCTACCAATATTGGATTTGTAATAATATATACTAAATGAAATATTAGAAATAAAATATTTTTTTTATCTGTATTTAAACATGCAGACATTTCCGCGAAGCGGAAATGTCTGCATGTTTAAATACAGATAAAAAAAATATTTTATTTCATACTCAATTATAGGTAGAATGTGTGTGGTTTAGATTAGCCCTATATAAGCAGCTTGAAAAATTTCAATCTTGGGAATTGATAAAATAAATAAACACATTTTTCTCAGACACATTTTTCTCAGACACATTTTTCTCATTTTGGATAGCCTCTAGATTTTTTTCGTAAATCTCTTTCATATTTTTCATTTCGGCTTCCATCTCTTTGCAGCTTCTCAATATGGGCATCACGCACTGAAAGCACATCTGTTGAACCTTACTAGGCACCCAATAATCTTCTTTAACGACTTTGTAAAACAGCTTGTAATCTTGTTCGGTCTGCGTGCCTCTCGTAAAAAACATCTTTTTTTCGTTGTTCAGATGCAAGAAGTATTGGGTACGTCTACTAGCCGACTTGAAATTTCTCGATATGGGTAGTACTAGTTTTAATTTTATGTCTGGCAAATGTTTGATTTTGATTTGATATTTTCCGTCGACGAAAGTCATTGGAACCTTGAGCAAACTATTGGGATGCCTGCAGGCATAATTTTGGGTTATGAGCCTCATGATGCCTCCATTCCAGAGCGTAGCCAAGACCAGCCTGTAATCTTTGGGAAGCGTCTCTTGAATGTAAAAATGTTTCCTGTTACCACCCCCTAGTTGGCTTTCGAATGAAAAATTACAGCTGGATTTTCGGTTGCTGAGATATCCCAGCGTATTGACCAAATGCCAGACGGTCTCTATGGATTTACTTAAAAGGCATCTGTAACCGACATACGGCCGTTCGTCGGGCCTGATCTTACACCACACGTTCTTATGAAAATGATCTTCTGAAGGGGCTACTACAACCATGTGCCTATGCTGCCTGAATTTAGAATTGGGTTCCGTGCCTCCGTCGCACCAGCAAGAAAATGGCAGGGTCTGGGTCAAGCCGCCGTCCCTATCCATGAATTTCAGAAAACTTTCATAGGCTATGGCTCGCACCATGACGTGGATGAACGCTAGGTTACCTTGAAGATATCTCAGCACGCAAGAGGCGGCCAAGTTTAACGTTTCGTCTTCAAACGGTACGGGGTAAGGCTCTAACTCGATCGGTCAGACGGGTTTGTAGGGCCTGTCATCCATAAAGAGCCGCGTATGATCGAAAAAATCTTTTTTTGCGCACATTGGGCTGAAATCGAAAAATTCGTACTGATCTTCTTCGTCAGGAGAATCTTCTTCCATAGGATCAGGTTCAGGTTCAGGTTCAGGCTTAGGTTCAGGCATCCTAAATCTAAAATTTCTAAAGCATTGCAGCAAATGATCAGCGGCACCGTTCTTACCCCCGCTTTCGAATGTAAATTGGCCCTCGCACCAAACGCAACATCTTCGGGGATTCAAGCCGATTTCATTCTTACAATGCCCTTCATAATCTTTGGGCAAGAGGAGAACGTTGCAGCGCGGACATGAAAACTGAGTTCTGTCGCGTAGGAGAGCGTTCAAATATCTCTTCAAATTGGGACCGGCAGGCATGGTAGAAGATGAATAATGGCTTGAAGATGTGAAGATGGCTGGGTATTTATAGGTAAAATATAATTGACAAGTAAAGCCACGCCCACCTAAAAAAAAAAAAAAAAAAAAAAAAAAATTTTTTTTTTTTTTTTTTTTTTTTTTTGTTGTTTGGTTGGTCGATATATATTTTTTTCCTCGTTCATCACTTTTCATTTATCAAGATTAGCTTTTCAATTTCATCCTGACCCTTTCATGTTTTTATCCAAATGCTAAGTTTCAAAAGTCTCGCACTTCAGCCTCGATAAAATTGAAACAGCCTCGATAAAATGGTCTCATTTTAAATGAAACATGTTAATTTTGATCATGTCTATCTTAAACGTGGATTGCTTGGCCATCCAAGAGGCCTTCATGAAAATTGAAACTGGCCCCATGACAAAACGTAGCAATTAGATGTTTGAAATCTGACTGAAACGGGTGCCGTGTCAACACGAAGACATATCGCTTAGCAAGACCCCCTGGTAGAGAAATTTCGTAAAAATTTAAAATTGAAACTGGAGGCCTAGATAAAATTGAAACAAATCAACATTGTTGATAAAATATACTAAATAAAATATTAGAAATAAAATATTTTTTTTATCTGTATTTATACATGCAGACATTTCTGCATCTCGCTGATTTCAAGTTTTAGCTTGTCGCATATCTGCATGTAAGGTTTCGCGCACATAAAACAGGCTTGCTGCAACCTGCAGGGCTCCCACCATTCTTCTTGCACGATGCCAAAAAACAGCTTATAATCTCTGTCAGTTTGTGTACCGGGCTGGAAATACATCTTTCTACCGTTGATCAGATGCAAAAAATACTCAGTAGGCTCTTCACAAGACTTGAAATTTTTGGACACGGGCAGCACCAAATTAAATATGTTTTCTGGCAAATGTTTGATTTTGATGCACCATTTGCCGTTAATAAACTCCATCGGGACCTTGATGAGCGTTTTCGGATCCCAGTTGAAATATCTCTGGTCTAAGAGTTTGGTGATGCCTCCGTCAAAGAGCGTAGCCAATACTAGGTTGTAATCCCTCGGCAGCGTCTCTTGGATATAAAAATGGTTCATTTTCCCACCCATAGCGTAATCGTCGAAAGAAAAACTGCATTTGGACCGGCGCCTGCTGAGATATCCCAAGGCATTGACCAAATGCCATACGGATTCTATGTCTTTTCTCTTGAGACATTTGAAGCCTACATAAGGTCGCTCTTCGGGTCTGATTTTACGCCACACCTTATTCAGAAAATGTTTTCTGGAAGGAGCCACCACAATCATGTGCCTATGCTGCCTGAACTTTGGATCTCTTTCGGTTCCGCCGTCACACCAACATGAAAAAGGTAGGGTGGTAGTATTACCGGCGTCTGCGTCTATGCATTCGAGAAAGCTGTTAAAGGTGATAGCCCTAACCATTCCATGAAACCATACTCCTTCGCCTCTGAGATACTTCAAAACGCATGCAGCTGCCAAATTCAGCGTTTCGTCTTCAAAATAAACAGGCGGTCTCTCTAACTCGATTGGCCAAATGGGCTCATAGGCACGGCTACCGTCTGGAAATATTTGATCGTGCTCGAAAAAATTATGCTTATCACACATAGGATTGAAATTGAATTTTATGTATGATTCGTCTGAAAAGGAGACATCTTCTTCAGGAACGGGTTTGGCTACGCGAACCTTGAATTGTCTATAGCAATCGATGAGATGATCTACATGAAGGCGCTTCTCGCTTCTACCAAATTTGATATTACCATTGCACCAAAAACAACAAAGCCAGGCATTTATTTTATGTCTATCAAAACAATGCCTCTGATAATTTTTAGCTAAGATTAAAAATTTTCCTTTGCAGAGCGGACAATAGAACGGAACGGCATCTCGATAAAGCATATTGCGATAACATTTTAAATTATGCTTAGCTGCCATGCGGATACATTATAACTGGAAACCAAAAATTAAACAGCCGTCCTGTAGCAATCTAAAAAAAATAATGGTGAATTTAAATTTTCCAAGTTGCTTATATAGGTTAGCTAGAGTCAATCAACCAATCAACCAACCTTGAAAAAAAAAAAAAAAAAAAAAAAAAAAAAAAAAAAAAATTTTTTTTTTTTTTTTTTTTTTTTTTAGATGCCACGCCCACCCTTGAAGCTTGTCTATATTTACTGTGGCTAACATGACTACACCCTCATTGTGTCTCGACATTTGCCAGCAACGGTCGTCTAGTTACTATGCCTCGTAATGTGTTTTGAGCAAGATGTACATTGATGGACACTAGAAAGTTAGATTTTTCTATAAAAGCCTATGATCTATTCTGATTTCATGAAAACCTGCAGTATCTTGCCATTTGTCAGACAAAAGTCTATAAAATCTTGTTTTCAAAGCTAATATTGTATAAATAACGCTATTCCATCCTATTTTAAAGGAAATGTGTTTAGACATCAGGAGCTAGTTTATGCATGACCTTACAGTAGAAGAAATAAATTCCACTCCCACCCACCCTAATAGATATACTATATATACTATATATGTAGACTACAGCGCCATCTACAATGATTGGATAAAGAAATATAACTTTAGCAGCCAGCTGAGAAATATAACTTTAGAAACCAACTGAGAAATATAACTTTAGAAACCAACTTAAAAAAAAAAAAAAAAAAATTTTTTTTTTTTTTTTTTTTGAGTGGGCGTGGCTTTACTTTGCCTATATATACCGACCCTGTAAATTATAAAATTATATCCAGCCATCTTCAAGCCACTCTTCTACAATGCCTGCCGGTCTCAGTTTGAGAAGGTATATGAACGCTCTCCTATGCGACAGAACTCAGTTTCCATGTCCGCGCTGCAACGTTCTCGTCTTGTCCAAAGAATATGAAAAACATTGTAAGAATGAAACCGGCATGGACCCTTTAACATGCTGCGTTTGGTGCGAGGGCCAATTTACATTCCAAAAAGGGGGTAAGAACGGTGCCGCTGATCATTTGCTGCAATGCTTTAGAAATTTTAAATTTAGATTTCGGGCACCTGAACCTGAACCTGATCCTATGGAAGAAGATTCTCCTGACGAAGAAGATCAGTACGAATTTTTCGATTTCAGCCCAATGTGCGCAAAAAAAGATTTTTTCGATCATACGCGGCTCTTTATGGATGACAGGCCCTACAAACCCGTCTGGCCGATCGAGTTAGAGCCTTACCCCGTACCGTTTGAAGACGAAACGTTAAACTTGGCCGCCTCTTGCGTGCTGAGATATCTTCAAGGTAACCTAGCGTTCATCCACGTCATGGTGCGAGCCATAGCCTATGAAAGTTTTCTGAAATTCATGGATAGGGACGGCGGCTTGACCCAGACCCTGCCATTTTCTTGCTGGTGCGACGGAGGCACGGAACCCAATTCTAAATTCAGGCAGCATAGGCACATGGTTGTAGTAGCCCCTTCAGAAGATCATTTTCATAAGAACGTGTGGTGTAAGATCAGGCCCGACGAACGGCCGTATGTCGGTTACAGATGCCTTTTAAGTAAATCCATAGAGACCGTCTGGCATTTGGTCAATACGCTGGGATATCTCAGCAACCGAAAATCCAGCTGTAATTTTTCATTCGAAAGCCAACTAGGGGGTGGTAACAGGAAACATTTTTACATTCAAGAGACGCTTCCCAAAGATTACAGGCTGGTCTTGGCTACGCTCTGGAATGGAGGCATCATGAGGCTCATAACCCAAAATTATGCCTGCAGGCATCCCAATAGTTTGCTCAAGGTTCCAATGACTTTCGTCGACGGAAAATATCAAATCAAAATCAAACATTTGCCAGACATAAAATTAAAACTAGTACTACCCATATCGAGAAATTTCAAGTCGGCTAGTAGACGTACCCAATACTTCTTGCATCTGAACAACGAAAAAAAGATGTTTTTTACGAGAGGCACGCAGACCGAACAAGATTACAAGCTGTTTTACAAAGTCGTTAAAGAAGATTATTGGGTGCCTAGTAAGGTTCAACAGATGTGCTTTCAGTGCATGATGCCCATATTGAGAAGCTGCAAAGAGATGGAAGCCGAAATGAAAAATATGAAAGAGATTTACGAAAAAAATCTAGAGGCTATCCAAAATGAGAAAAATGTGTCTGAGAAAAATGTGTCTGAGAAAAATGTGTCTGAGAAAAATGTGTTTATTTATTTTATCAATTCCCAAGATTGAAATTTTTCAAGCTGCTTATATAGGGCTAATCTAAACCACACACATTCTACCTATAATTGAGTATGAAATAAAATATTTTTTTTATCTGTATTTAAACATGCAGACATTTCCGCTTCGCGGAAATGTCTGCATGTTTAAATACAGATAAAAAAAATATTTTATTTCTAATATTTCATTTAGTATATATTATTACAAATCCAATATTGGTAGCATTATGACTGACATACAAAGTCCAGGCTAGAAACTTGGCAAGACAATAAAGAGCATAGTCTTATGAGTATGTATTTCTTAATAAAATTCTAGTCTGCCAGATTTAGTTTGAAAAAATTTCATTTGGGCCTTAGAAAAATCCGCTGATATTTTTTACCAACGACCAAACTCAGATCAGCTAAGATTTCAAGCTAAAAAATACCTAATCTGGGTTCAGCCAGTTGGGAAGACAATTTGGGTTCTTCTTTTTAGCACCGAAATTAATCTCGGTTATATCACTTTTTGATCCGATGATATTTACTAGTCACATGACCACACCCACTCTTAAAATAAAACCAACCAACCAACCTTGAAAAAAAAAAAAAAAAAAAAAAATATTTTTTTTTTTTTTTTTTTTTTTTTTTTTTAAGGTTGGTTGGTTGGTTTTATTTTAAGAGTGGGTGTGGTCATGTGACTTTGAAACTTAACCCTTTCTACATATCCACTTTTGAATTTTATAATTTAAAATTTTACAATATGGGCTCTCTACGTCTTTCACCTATAGATTTGTTCAGTAAGCCGATTCTATCAAGGCCTCTTGGATGGCTCAATATTAAACAGGTTTCTTTTAAAATGATACCATAGACTGGACCCAGGGCCGCTACTTTTAAGCTTTTCATTTGTCGCTTTGCCATTGTATCTCGTAAATATTATTTTTACAGTATGGGCTGCTACTGCTAAGCATGGCCCAG
Organism: Salticus scenicus; assembly: GCA_963930645.1. Classification (NCBI taxonomy): domain Eukaryota; kingdom Metazoa; phylum Arthropoda; class Arachnida; order Araneae; family Salticidae; genus Salticus; species Salticus scenicus. The sequence continues at coordinate 322,895,131 of OZ005654.1, forward strand.
AGTTCAATGGTTACGTTTATGGCTCAGCTCGTTTAAATTTTGCCTGCTAAGCGATGCCCCGTTTTCAATTGCCATGTCAAAGGTCTTCGTTTGACATGGCACCTGTTTCAGATACAGGACTCAGTTTTATCATGACCTCTTGCATAGCTGATCCACGTTTAACCGGTCAAAATTGAAAGGCTACTATGGCTTAGATAAATTTTAAAGGGAAAGGGTTATGGACTCAGTTCAAACATCTAATTGCTACGAATGGCTTGGATGGCCAAGCGATCCACGTGATCAAAATTAACAGGTTTCATTTAAAATGAGGCTTTGAAACTTAGCCTTTAAATAAAAACATGATAGGATTAAATTGAAAAGTTAATCTTGATAAATGAAAAGTGATGAACGAGGAAACAAATATATATCAACCAACAAACCAACCTTGAAAAAAAAAAAAAAAAAAAAATTTTTTTTTTTTTTTCAAGGTTGATTGGTTGGTTGATTTTAATGTGACTTAGATGGACTTTTATAAAGTATTGTCATGTGTCACTTTCTAATTAATCTGATAAAATTTACAAGTTATTTTTTTACAAATCCAATATTGGTAGCATTTTGATTTAAAAAAAATGGGTCAAACGAGGCTTCCATTGTACAGATAAGTCATAATGACAAATTTAAACATGAGGAAGTCTCGTTTGACCCAATTTTTTTATTGTTTTTATTGTAAAGATAAGTCATAATGACAAATTTAAACATGAGGAAGTCTCGTTTGACCCAATTTTTTTATTGTTCTGATAAATTTTACAAGTTATTTTTTTTTCAATACCAATATTGGTAGCATTTTGATTTAAAAAAAATGGGTCAAACGAGGCTTCCATCGTAAAGATAAGTCATAATGACAAATCTAAACATGAGGAAGCCTCGTTTGACCCAAATTTTTTAAATTTTACATATTTTTATATTTACATAAAATCTGGCAGTTCAAATCCTGGCACTTTGAACTGAGTCTCCAGCGGTCCGTCATCCATTGTATACTGTATAGTTGATGGCGTCATAAGATCATCCATCAACGAGTCTAGCGTATCCGCTGGCATGGATAAAGGCGTACATAAAATATTATCAAGCTCATCCAGTTCAGTTTGTACCTCTGAGCTTTCAATAGTAGGCCATCCATAAAAATATTCTGGATTTTCAATGGGACATATCTCAGGATTTTCAATGGGATCAGGATTTTCAATGGGTTCAGGATTTTCAATGGGTTCAGGACTTTCAATGGGTTCAGGATCTTCAATGGGACATATCTCAGGACTTTCAATGGGTGCTGGACGTTTAAAAACTGGCTCAGGTGGTAGTGGGCATTTAAACACTGGCTCTGTATTTGTGGCCGCCTCCTTGAAAGATGGCTTATGTTTCTTGGCACTCTTGGGATTTGTCTCAGCCTTCCGTTTTACCGTAATTCTCAGGTCAAGTCCAGGTAGATCTGGTCCGTAGGGGCGTACAAAGTTATTGTCGGGGCGATCTGTCAAGTTTTTCCAGTCTTTAAAAGTCAGAGACTTGTATTGGGCTGCAAAGTTTGTTGTTATGACTATTGTTCTTCTGTCCAATGCGACAGGAGTTGGCAAATAGATCTCTGGCTCTGGTTCTTGGAACGACTCTTGGGATGATTCAGGAAAATAGATCTCTGGCTCTTGGGATGGCTCTGAGATTGGAGATGTTGGCTTATCAAAATATTTAGAAGTGATTCTGTCCGTACTCATTTCCACGGGGGAGTCGTCTTCATCATCTATATGCTGTATCATGGGCGTTGGTACGGGTACGTCGTACATTCCATCTATTTTTGTTATGCGTTCTACCAAAGGATTTTTGGTTTCGAAGCCCAACTCTAAATTCTCTGGCACAATGTCCAAACTGAAAAAGTTTTTTTGAGTTGTAAACAGAATGTAGGTGGTCCCAGCAGGCACCTTGTAACTGGAGTCGGCAATCAATATGAAACGATCGTAGTAGTGGAGCTTGTCGCCAGCAAAGTATCTGTTGTCCGCTCTCACTCGTGTCTCGCCAGGACGCCTCACAAAGAACAGGAATGGCACGTTCAACGTCTGTATGATATGGGCGCATCCTTGTCCGACGGTTCGCTGGCCAAATGTAAAATAGGACTTTACAAGAAACTGATTGTTGGGGCACTTGAAACCAATTCTCACGTCGGCGTTGGTTCTGTTGGCTTCGCTGGGGGGTCTTTTATATCGGTTCATCAGAGTGCTCCATTTAATCTCCTGAGGTCTCAGCGGATAGTTTGTCTTGGCCTCTCTGCCTATGGCTGGAATCGTATTTGTTATCTTGTCCGTCAGAGTACGTTTTTTGAATTCAATCTTCAAATTGGACGTCATGTATAGACAGAATACACAAATCTTGCCTTCACCGATCATGGTTTGGAAGTGCGGATACTCTTCCAATTTTTTAACGGTAGGCGAAAGGTTTTTGGGAAACAGTTCGATAACCCCAAAACGGTTTCGTAGCGAGTTTACCGCTTTAAGCTTCTTCAGAGAGCATTGATTTTTATACATATTGGTAGTTCAAAGCTCCGAAGAGAGAATGGCTATTCGATCAAATGCCAGAGCTTATATAGTCAATCTGAAGACAGGATGCAGGATATTGCATAAGTCGGTTTCTACGAAAACAGGATAAGATAAGGCTTATTATAGAGTCGCTGGACGCGGAAACAGGATATTGTCAATCTGAAGACAGGATATTGCATAAGTCAGTTTCTACGAAAACAGGATGAGATAAGGCTATTTATAGAATTATTTGTCGCTAAACGCGGAAACAGGATATTGTATAACTCATTTGCTATGAAACAGGATGCTGAACAGGATGCAGTAAAGATTTTTATAGACGCTGAAACAGATAAGCATTGCTGGATGTATACACTTTAACATGATATATATAGGTTAGCTAGAGTCAATCAATCAATCAACCAACCTTGAAAAAAAAAAAAAAAAAAAATTTTTTTTTTTTTTTTTTTTTTTTTTTTTTCCAAGGTTGATTGATTGATTGATTGACTCTAGCTAACCTATATATATCATGTTAAAGTGTCTTTGGCCGATTTCTATAATTTTTTCAAGATACTATTTTTTTTGGACTTTGCAATTTTTCACCAAAATTTTTCAAATCAATTTTATAGTTTTTGATTTGAAAATAATATTGTTTTGCCAAACTGTCTTAAGTTGGCGTTTATATAAAAATATATATCTCCAAGACTTCAGTTATAAAAATATCCATTCAAATTCTTAAGTATCCATTCAAAAATCTTAAGTCAAAATCTTAAACGCATCCAATATTGGCAATATAATTGTTACAAAAAAAACGGGTCGAACGAAGTGTCAAAGACAGTAATCTGCCATGAGACACTTCGTTCGACCCGATTTTTTTATAAATCGTTTGGGCTTAAACCCAACAGTAATTTTTCCTGACCTCTGTTTGTATGTGGCTATAACATTTGCCATCTTTCAGACTGACGATTGACTTGAGAACGACTATGCCCTGCCGTCTTCGAATTCTAGGATCTTCAAAGCCAGCAGTTTTAAATTTAGGCCGTACCTCGAAATCTATCTTCGGTGGAGGCTTCCAGGCACGATAAGTTGTTACTTTGGACTCTGGAGATTTTGGTAGCGGGCTTAATAGCGTTGGTACTTTAAAATACATCATCTCTGACATGGGTATTGAAATTTGAACTGGATCAGGCTTAGGTGTGGGAACTGGCTTAGGTGTGGGAACTGGATCTGGTTTAAGTGCTGGTGCTGGTTTTTGAATGAGAACTGGATCTGGTTTAGGTGTGGGAACTTGAGCTGGCTTAGGTTTGGGAATGATAGCTGGAGCTGGCATATTCGTAGAACGATCATAATTACATATTAGCTCACAAGATACGCGAGGGGTGTTCAATACGTTCCATTGCGGTATTATGACACAGTCGCAATCAACTCGTTCATCCGTCAGAGAGTCAAATGATAGAGTGGCCATTTCAAAAAGCAGAGGGTCAGAATGAATAAGCTGAGGCGAGAGGCCGGTATTTATACTCTGGCGAGCGGATGCATGACATCTGATAAGGCTAAAGTAATACTATAAAAGGCTCGACCGGATGACCTTTTAGATTATCGCTTAGAGAGGATGTCCTGTTGCTATCGGCGAGGACAGCTATAAATAACTTTATCGCGTCCTGTTTATGAAGAAATGGGTTACATAATATCCTGCCATTAAACTTGAAACAGATTAGAACCGTTGCTGGCAAAGACTGAGATAGACTGATGAAGTGGCACGTCAGCGATACTATATATAGAGAATGTAATCAACCAACCTTAAAAAAAAAAAAAAAAAAAAAAAAAAAATATTTTTTTTTTTTTTTTTTTTTTTTTTTAAGGTGCCACGCCCACCCTTGAAGCTTGTCTATATTTACTATCGCTAACATGACTACACGCTCATTGTGTCTCGACATTTGCCAGCAACGGTCGTCTAGTCACTATGTCTCGTAATGGGTTTTCAGCAAGATGTACACTACAGAGTTAGATTTTTCTATAAAAGCCTATGATCTATTCTGATTTCATGAAAACCTGCAATATCTTGTCATTTGTCAGACAAAAGTCTTGTTTTCAAAGCCAATATTGTATAAATTACGCTATTTCATCCTATTTTAAAGGAAGTGGGTCAGGAGCGAGTTTATGCATGACCGTACAGTAGAAGAAATAAATTCCACTCCCACCCACCCTAATAGATATACTATATATATACTATATATATAGACTGTAGCGCCATCTACAATGATTAGCTAAAGAAATATAGCTTTAGCAGCCAACTGAGAAATATAGCTTTAACGGCCAACTTAGAAATATAACTATAGCGGCCAACTTAGAAATATAACTTTAGAAATATAACTTTAGAAATATAACTTTAGAAACCAACCAACCAACCTTGAAAAAAAAAAAAAAAATAAATAAAAAAAAATTTTTTTTTTTTTTTTTTTTTTTTTTCAGTTGGTTGGTTGATTAGTTGATTTATATTTAGTATAAATAGCGGCTCCGTACTCAAGCTACATTCATTCTGTCTTCATACTCATTGAAATAGCTTATTAGATATTTTCTAGTCTGACCAGACAATACGTTCTGTTTCTAATCTATTTACGATGGCCCTTATCAAGTACCACGAGATCACAAGCCAAATTTATTCGGGCATACCTTTAATCGCTACCGAAAAATTGGATGGATCTAATATCGGTATTGGCTACGTGAAGAATACGTTCAGGATACAATCTAGAAACGTAGTGCTAGATGAAAAGACACGCCTTTTTAACTTGAACGCAATCTTGGAACCGCTGTCGGAAAAGGTACGGCTTATCAAAGACATTTTACATGACAATTTTATCATTTATGGAGAAGTATTCGGAAGCCACATGAAGAGAATAACCTATCGTGATTTTGAATCCGAAGCCGTATTCGGTAGCAATACTGTCTTTTTTCGGGCCTTCGACATCTACCAACTGGATTCAGATACGTTTATGAAGTATAGCAAAGCCGTGAACATTTTCCAGCGAGTGATGCTACCCCACGTACCCATCTTAGATTTAGATTACCAAACGATAGGGGATCTGTACGAAAAAGTTGAAACGTATCCCAGCGCTTATGCAGAGTGTCCGCTAGAAGGATTTGTAATGAAGGCCGACGCCGAAGAATCTCCAAGGTCTAGAAACATTTTTAAGGTTAAGCGTAAGCAGTTCAACGAACAAGCTCTCAATAAGTACAAGATCAAAAATTATGTAAATTATAATAGATACCTATCTGCGTACTCCAAAATCGGCGAAGACTTTGAGAAAATCAAAGAAGAAATGGTGAGCGATTCGCTAAAAGATATAATTTCAGTCTATGAAAAGGACGAGGGCTGCAGTTATGACTTGGACTCGATTCGTACAGAGATTGAAAACGAGGCGGATAAGCTTATAAAGAAGTTTTCTAGATCAAAGATGATAACTAAATAAACAACTAACTTGAAAAAAAAAAAAAAAAAAAAAAAATATATATATTTTTTTTTTTTTTTTTTTTTTTTAACATGCCACGCCCACTCATGGATATTCTATATAAATAGTGGTTCCGTACTCAAGCTACCATCATTCTGTCCATTCTAGTTGCCATTGAAAGATCATAGCGCAATCATGTATCTGAAAATTTGTTTTGATACCAAGCCTGCACTCATCGCCGCTACTGTTGGTAGAGATGTTTATTTCATAGCCGTCGAAGTTGGCAAATATCTAGGCTACGCGTCACCTTACAACTTTGCACATCGATATTCCAACAAGGATCTGGCTAATCTATATCCCAATGCACAACGCTTGAACATGAGTTCCAGGCGCGTGTTTGATTTCAACGATATGCTGCACGTACTTGTGAAGACGCACCGAATGCCTATCGAGGAAATCTGCCGTATCCAGAAACTGTGGACCGATGGCCGGGTAACCTCTACGTATCCCAACATTATACCGTTCAGCAGAAGGATGGCCTTTGAAATCACAGTTCGAAACGAAGGCGAGATGAATTTACAAGATTGGCTTAAAGGGTATTACGAATACTCGAGGGCAGTCTGCGAACAACATACGAATATCTACGCACCCCCGTCGGTAGAATCCAGGTATGGGGATACTGAAGAAGAGAAACCTAGCAACTTTTCCATGCGTGTGAGAGCTGAAGGTATATGGTCTGTCAAATCGGGCGACATGCTTCAAGAATTGACTGCTACGGTTAAGAGAAAGTTTGAGGAAATAGAGAAAGACTATGTAGTTGATGAGAAAGACAGAGCGTATGAGTTGACCGTCAAGCTGGCTCGTAGAGAGATAGTTTAATTATGTTAAACTACCAACTGTGAAAAAAAATCTTTGAGTCAATCAACCAATCAACCAACCTTAGAAAAAAAAAAAAAAAAAAAAAAAAAAAAAAATTTTTTTTTTTTTTTTTTTTTTTTTTTTTTTTCAAGGCTGGTTGATTGATTGATTGACTCTAGTAGCCTATATATATCATGTTAAAGTAACAGTTTATCTAAATTTGCTGATGTGCCACCACCTCTGTCAAAATTTTCAATTTTTTTTAAATTTGAAAAAAAACGACTGAAAAGTAATTAAATCGCTTATTTTACTATGTATATGTAATAAGAATTACGATTCCACGATTAGTTTTCAAAAATATTTTTATTTTAAGATTACGTTTCTAAAGTTGGTCGAATTTGCAAAATTTTTTTTTTTTTTTTAATTTGAAAAAAAACGACTGAAAAGTAATTAAATTGCTTATTTTACTATGTATATGTAATAAGAATCACGATTCCACGATTAGTTTTCAAAAATATTTTTATTTTAAGATTACGTTTCTAAAGTTGGTCGAATTTGCAATAGTCCAATCTGAAGACAGGATATTGCATAAGTCAGTTTCTACGAAAACAGGATGAGATAAGGCTTATTATAGATGAAACAGGATATTGTCAATCTGAAGACAGGATGCCGGATATTGCCAATCTGAAGACAGGATGCAGGATATTGCATAAGTCAGTTTCTACGAGAACAGGATGAGATAAGGCTTATTATAGGTGTCGCGGAAACAGGATATTGTATAACTCATTTGCTATGAAAACAGGATGCAGTAAAGATTTTTATAGACGCTGAAACAGATAAGCATTGCTGGACAATGATAATGTATATACTTTAGCATGGTTGATTGATTGATTGACTCTAGCTAGCCTATATATATCATGCTAAAGTAACAGTTTATCTAAATTTGCTGATGTGCCACCACCTCTGTCAAAATTTTCAATTTTTTTTAATTTGAAAAAAAAACGACTGAAAAGTAATTAAATTGCTTATTTTACTATGTATATGTAATAAGAATCACGATTCCACGATTAGTTTTCAAAAATATTTTTATTTTAAGATTACGTTTCTAAAGTTGGCCAAATTTGCAAAATTTTCAATTTTTTTTAAATTTGAAAAAAACGACTGAAAAGTAATTAAATTGCTTATTTTACTATGTATATGTAATAAGAATCACGATTCCACGATTAGTTTTCAAAAATATTTTTATTTTAAGATTACGTTTCTAAAGTTGGTCGAATTTGCAAAATTTTCATTTTTTTTTAAATTTGAAAAAAAAACGACTGAAAAGTAATTAAATTGCTTATTTTACTATGTATATGTAATAAGAATCACGATTCCACGATTAGTTTTCAAAAATATTTTTATTTTAAGATTACGTTTCTAAAGTTGGTCGAATTTGCAAAATTTTCAATTTTTTTTAAATTTGAAAAAAAAACGACTGAAAAGTAATTAAATTGCTTATTTTACTATGTATATGTAATAAGAATCACGATTCCACGATTAGTTTTCAAAAATATTTTTATTTTAACATTATGTTTTTAAAGTTGGTCGAATGTCAACTCAAAGTCTAAATCTTCATTTTTGAAAATATACTTAATTCAATTAGCATTATAAATATATATCAACCAACCAACCTTAAAAAAATTGTAAAGTCTCAACTTAAACGTCTTAATTATTTTTTTATGCTGATAACCTCTTCAATACTAGCTTAATAGATTTTTTTTATAAATACTTAAATTAAGCCCCCTTAGCATCAAAGTCTTAAATTAAACCCGTCCAATGTTGGCACTATATCTATCGCAAAAAAATGGGTCGAACGAGGTGTCAAAGACAGAAATTCTGCCATGAGACACCTCGTTCGACCCATTTTTTGACTCTCATTTTAAAGATTAACACAAGCTCTCTATGGGTTGCTCATTAGATGACCTCCTGATGGTCATCTTCAACGGTCCGGTCATTTGAGATTTGTATAATTCATAATCCTCATATTCAAGCTCAAAAAATTTCCTCACCTGTAGTTGGTATGTGGCAAGGAAGTCTTCGAACTTGGTATGGGACCTTTCTACAAATCGAACACCTATGGCTTTCTCGAAGCTAAGCTTCATGTTAGCCTGGTATTTCACCATGGCCGAACCGTCGAACATTTCATCAAATTCCTGTTCGCCCAGGTACCCTTTCAAATGATGCTTGGCTTCGCTAATGGAGAAGATTCTCGTCTTAGCGAGCCATTTAGGTAAATCGATTTTAGGGTCCATCACGTCTCGGACGGTGAGGCCTGCATATTTTTCGGCAAAATGAAGATCTAGAGGGTGCCTCGAATAAATAGCCAGGTCCTCAGCCCGGACAAACAGGGTGCCATCAGTGGCCATTAAGCATTTAAAGGCAACGCCATAAGCATAATTTTTTACATGGAAAAACATGACTGACAGAGAGCTAATGAATCTAAGCAGCTAGTAGAGAGATCGACTAGCAATTGAAGAGCTCTCGCTGGACACTCGTATATATACCCGGTCCTATCAACAGGATCTGATTGTAATTTTCTACGAACCACTTATCAAGAGATAATATCCTGTCTCTCGGACAATTTTTAGCGATTTGATTATAACCGGGCTTCCTGAGGAAATTGCATAATATCCTGTCTCTCGAACAATTTTTAATAGATCTGATTATAACCGGGCTTCCTGAGGAAATTGCATAATATCCTGTCAATAGTTCTGGGAAAATCTTATTATAGAGATCTGATTGTAATTTTAACCGGGATCCTGTCAATAGTTTCTCGAAAATCTTTTTATAGAGATCAGATCATAATAACTGGCTTGGCTACACTTAACCTTTAAAAATTTTAAATTTTACAAAAAAAATGTAAATTTTAAATGAAAAAATTAAATTTTTAAACTCAGATCCCTTAAATTTAGCTATCGATATTTTACCAAGATTCATATTTATCTTATAGCTAAGCCATATCCCTTGAAAATTACAATCGGTACGCATTCAATGTTGGCTTGGCTACACTTAGTCTTTAAAAATTTTAAATTTTACATACAAATTTTAAACGAAAAAATTAAAATTTTAAATTCAGATCCCTTAAATTTAGCTATCGATATTTTACCAAGTTTCATATTTATCTTATAGCTAAGCCATATCCCTTGAAAATTTAGAATTATACTGACTGCCACACTTAGTATTTAAAAATTTTAAATTTTACACGGTAAATTTTAAACGAAAAAATTAAATTTTTAAATTCAGATACTTTAAATTTAGCTATCGAGTCTGTATATTTTACCAAGTTTCATATTTATCTTATAGCTAAGCCATATCCCTTGAAAATTTAGAATTATAATGACCGCCATACTTAGTCTTTAAAAATTTTAAATTTTACATACAAATTTTAAACGAAACAATTAAATTTTTAAACTCAGATACCTTAAATTTGTCTATAGAGTATGCATATTTTATCAAAATTATCTTATAGCTAAGCCATATCCCTTGAAAATTACAAGTTCAAATCGGTACGCATCCAATGTTGGCACTCTATCTATCGCAAAAAAATGGGCCGAGCGAAGCCTCAATGACAATGTCATGAGAGGCTTCGCTCGACCCATTTTTTTGCACCTCGTCCTGATCTTAAGACGAGGATTTATAGAAGTAGGGCTTGTTTCCCACCAAAACTTTTATTTTTCGGGGGAAATAGCCTAGCTCCAAGTCCCCATATCGTTCGCCAAACACATAGGTGTCCATGGGTACCGTTGCCAGGTACTCCTCCATGACATTCTTTAAATCGGCCAAGAAACTCTCCATTGTGGCATTGGATGAGGTTATGGCTGCGAGCTTAACCTGGACAGGTCGCCTCAGGTTTAAGCTGCATTCGATGGGCGTAAGAATTTCAATCGGCCCCTGAAATAGGGAATCAAACTCTCCTGGATGCATATCCATCAATATTTTTGCATCCTCCAGTCCAAAGACGCATGTCTTGGCTAAAGACGGGGGTAGTTTCAAGCCCTCAGGAGCAATGTCCGTTACCGTTATATGGCACAAGTTCACCACTCTACTGGGGTTTTCATGCCCCATGTAATAGGCCACGTCTCGGCCTTTGATGAAAATTTGGTCGTCAAATGATAAAAAGCATGTTAATTTAACATTCAGTTCATCAGACAGAATTTGGAAGATCATTTTGGAGAACAGTAAGACTAGCTCAGAATGAAATGTCTCGTCCAGTAGCCTGTATATATACTAGCAGTAATCTTTAGTTCTATCTAAATTCCAAGTAAATATCTTATCTGCATCCTGTGACGCACGTCCTGTGACGCACATCCTCATGCTATCGGATTAATTATATAAATAATTTTATCGCGTCCTGTTCTAGAAGATCACGCGGCTCGTCATACATCCTGTTTTCTTAGTAAAGCCTGATAAAACGAGGTCACGAATCGGGTATATATACGAGCTGCCTCTAAGAGCCTACATCATTTTGACTTCTGTTGCTATTGCCATAAGTCATGCTATTCACTATTGAACATCCACAGCTTGACGCTAAAATCCTATTCGTAGTCTCTGCGGATGGACTTTTGTTCGTCAGGGCCTCTGATGTGGCCAAGCTGATGGGTCGATCGAATGCCTATGTGAAAAAAACGACCAGGCTGAAGGTGAGCGATCTCGTTTACAGGAGGGTCAGGTTACCTATCTCTCTAGCCAATACCTGGGTGTATCCAGTCGACGAGATACATTTTGGAGATGCCCTGTCGTCGTTGGGATTCGAGGCCATGCTGACATCCTCTAAAATCCAGATTCTAGACCCCATAGTACCCACCTCATGCATCCATAAAGCCATCCGAATTCGGATCGTGAGGGACTCTGACACATGCATAAATGAATTCTTAAAAGATTTCATAGACAGAACCATGCTGTTTTTCGATGGGGACCACGATGACGACCCTCGCCTCCACGAAGATAGATTTGAGACTATTTCTTGGACAGACACCCCTCCGTCCAAAATCAAAGTCTTTGTGGGGGATCGATCTAGATGGTACAAACTAATGCCTTAAATCTGGAGGGGGCAAAAAAATGGGCCGAACGAAGCGTCTCATGGCAGATTTCTGTCTTTGACGCTTCGTTCGGCCCATTTTTTTGCGATAGATAGAGTGCCAATATTGGATGTTTATAAATTGAGACTTTGAATTGGATAAGTCTCTGAGAGAGAGATAATAGTAATATTTCAATATTGAAACGATGCCTTTGAATCTGAGATAGCTAATGTCTCTGAGATAGAAATTTACAATATTGTATAAGGATTATTTTTTTAAATGAACCAATCAACCAACCTTGAAAAAAAAAAAAAAAATTTTTTTTTTTTTTTTTTTTTTTCAAGGTTGGTTGATTGATTGATTGACTTGGATTCATTCTTTATAAATAGCCGTACTCATTCCTTCATTCTGTCTGAAATTTACAATATTGAATAAGGACATTTTTTAAATGAATGCTGTACCAATATTGAATATATTTTTTTAACAATTCGATAAACAAATAATATATTTTTAACGATTCGATAAACAAATAAAATATTTAAATAATAAATATTTTATTATTAAAATAAAATATTTAAATAATAAATATTTTATTATTAAAATAAAATATTTAAATAATATATTTAAATTCTAAATATTTATTATTCAAACCGACAACTTAATCGAATCGTCAAAAATTCTGACGGGGTGGAGTTGCTCGAAGAATACTTCTGGCGACTGTCTGATAGACCTTTATATGCCGTAAAGAAGTAGGTTCACCCAGCTTTGCGGTACTTGGCATAGGAGCTGTAGTTTGAATAGACTACCCTCGTAACTGTAATCTTTAAATCTTAATTGTAAAAATTTACATGCTTACATTTCTAATGTCTCGTGAGCGTTGCTGAGATTGGCGGGATCTGATTGTAACTGTAATCTTTAAATCTTAATTATAAAAATTTACATGAATGCATGCTTAAATTTCTAATGTCTCGTTTCTAATGTCTCATCAGCGGGAGCTGTAGTTTGAATAAATTGTAACTGTAATCTTTAAATCTTAATTGTAAAGATTTACATGACTGCATGCTTAAATTTCTACTGTCTCGTCAGCGGTACTTTGGTATAAGAGCTGTAGTTTGAATAGACTGTAAGCTTTAAATCTTAATTGTAAAAATTTACATGACTGCATGCTTAAATTTCTAATATCTCGTTTCTAACGTCTCGTCAGCGAGATTGGCGGTACTTGGCATAGGAGCTGTAGTTTGAATAGACTATAATCTTTAAATCTTAATTGTAAAAATTTACATGCTTACATTTTTAATGTCTCGTTTCTAATGTCTCGTTTTTAATGTCTTGTCTGAGATTGGCAGTACTTGGCATAGGAGCTGTAGTTTGAATAGACTGTAATCTTTAAATCTTAATTGTAAAAATTTACATGAATGCATGCTTAAATTTTTAATGTCTCGTAAAAAAAAAAAAAAAAAAAAAAAAAAAAATTTTTTTTTTTTTTTTTTTTGAGTGGGCGTGGCTTGGATTCATTCCTTATAAATAGCCGTATTCAAACCTTCATTCCTTCATTCTGTCTGCCAGCCTCATCTAGCTAACATTGTATCAGGCCAGTTTAGAACGATCCTGTTAAACGCTTGTTATTGAATTGTATCAGGACTCTCACATTGGATAGTTTCTAATATTATTCCTTTCATTGAAGCTCAGCATGTACAAAATGTGGGAACCGTTGGACAACGACGCAAAGACCGAAATGCAAAATTTAAAGCACCAAATGTTTGACTTGCAATCTAAATTGGATGCAGAAATCTCACTCTTGAAAACCAAGATTGAAAAATTTGACGTACTGTACTCCAAAATAGATAACTTGTATCAGGAAGAAATTTACAGGCTTAAATTAGAGTTGGGCGTGCAGCAGAACAGATCTCTAGTGCAGATTCAGAAGCAGCAGATCCAGATCCAGAACCTGCAGAACCTGTTGCTCTCCAATCAGACTCAACAGAATTCGTTGCGACAGGACATTAAATATGATAATGAGTAGATCATCCTTGAAACGGATTTAGCAACCAACCAACCAACTGTATTAAAAAAAAAAAAAAAAAAAATTTTTTTTTTTTTTTTTTTTCTTTTTTCAGTTGGTTGGTTGCGTACTATATATGATCGCTAACAACCGTCATTGTATTTGACCAGCAGCAGTCGTCTAGTCATGTCTTCAGTCAACAGTCAACAGTCTTCTTCTTCCAGCAACAGTCTTTTAGTCATGACAGAGGTATGTCGTTTAATGATTGTTTAAATTGATTCAATATTATCATGTCTTTTAGAGTCTCAAGTTAAATATCATAGGATTTATAGAATATAATAAAATAAATTAAATTAAATATTGGAAATAAAATATTTTTTTTATCTGTATTTAAACATACAGACATTTCCGCTTCGCGGAAATGTCTGTATGTTTAAATACAGATAAAAAAAATATTTTATTTCAAACTCAATTATAGGTAAAATATAATAATAATAATAATAATAATAATAATAATAATAATAATAATAATAATAATAATAATAATAATATAATAATAATAATAATAATAATAATAATAATAATATAATAATATAATAATAATAATAATAATAATAATAATAATAATAATAATATAATAATAATAATAATAATAATAATAATATAATAATAATAATATAATAATAATAATAATAATAATAATAATAATAATAATAATAATTATATATATATATATATATATATATATATATATACTTGTATACTCAGAAATTACTGTAAAACATCTTTTAATTTAAGTGATTATATTTTTGTAGTCTGAATTCGTATGTCAATTATAGTGTCGCTGTCTCAGCGAGTTTCACTATATCGGCACGAGACTACTCTCTTTATTGTCTTGACAAGTTTGTAGTCTGAATTCGTATGTCAATTATAGTGTCGCTGTCTCAGCGAGTTTCACTATATCGGCACGAGACTACTCTCTTTATTGTCTTGACAAGTTTGTAGTCTGAATTCGTATGTCAATTATAGTGTCGCTGTCTCAGCGAGTTTCACTATATCAGCACAAGACTACACTCTTTATTGTCTTGACAAGTTTGTAGTCTGAATTCGTATGTCAGTTATAGTGTCGCTGTCTCAGCGAGTTTCACTATATCGGCATAAGACTACACTCTTTATTGTCTTGCCAAGTTTGGAATTTGTATGTCAGTTATAGTGTCGCTGTCTCAACGAGTTTCACTATATCAGCATATGACTACGTTCTTTATTGCCTTACCAAGTTTGTAGTCGTTTCAAATTCTAAAAGGGTTAAATGGTTTAGTCTCTGAAAATATTGACTGATTTTTTTAATTTTGACGGCTAAATTTACAATATTGGCATGAAATCTTGTAAATTTATAGGAGACTCATGAGGTAATTTTAGTTTTTTCCACAACAAGTTTTGATAAAGGCCTCACCCTTGGAAAATATTAACGAGAGCAAGCAACTATTTTTTTTCTTAAATATGGCTTATACTACTGATCAGGAGTCGATAATCCAGGAAAATTTTTATAAGATTAGTTTATCGCTTGGGCTAGCTGACCTTCTAGAATAATTGCGTTTGCAGGATATTATGTAACTCGTTTCCTCAAAGATAAGATCTAATCTATAAACAGTCATCCTGTCGAGCCCTATTATTTTTATCGTTTCTCAGAACCGCTTATCAGATCTCATGCATCCGCTCGCCAGAGTATAAATACCGGCCTCTCGCCTCAGCTTATTCATTCTGACCTTTTGTTTTGCAAAATGCTTTCCGCAGACTCTGACAGGCAATTTGATTACGGCTATGCCTTACAACCTAAAAGGAAAATATTAAAGACCTCTCGTCTCTATTGCGAGCTGATACTTCAATATGATAAATCGATGTCTCTGCCAGTTTCAAAGCCAGTTACAAAGCCAGTTTCAAAGCCGACTCCAAAGCCAAAGCCAGTTTCAAAGCCAGTTACAATAGCCACATCACAGAAGAGTTACTTAAAAGTTCCAAATCCCATAAGCCGACTGCCAAAATCTCCTGAAGTTTCTACGAGATACAAAATATACCGAGCCTGGAATCCTCGACCAAGGGTTAATTTTATGATACGGCCGAAACAGTTGGAGAATAAAACGGCATAGTCGTTATCAACTGCCTAATAGAAACAGAGGTCACCCAAACGATTTATAAAAAATCGGGTCGAACGAAGTGTCTCATGGCAGATTACTGTCTTTGACACTTCGTTCGACCCGTTTTTTTGTAACAGTTATATTGCCAATGTTGGATGCGTTTAAGATTTTGACTTAAGATTTTGAACGGATAAAATAAGGCTTGTAAAAATTTATATACAAAAAAATATTAGAAATAAAATTCCATCAAAGTCACATTAAAATCAACCAACCAACCAACCTTGAAATTTTTTTCAGGTGCCACGCCCACCCTTGAAGCTTGTCTATATTTACTGTGGCTAACATGACTACACGCTCATTGTGTCTCGACATTTGCCTGCTCTAGTCACTATGTCTCGTAATGTGTTTTCAGCAAGATGTACACTAGAGAGTTAGATTTTTCTATAATAGCCTATGATCTATTCTGATTTCATGAAAACCTGCAGACAAAAGTCTTGTTTGCAAAGCCGATATTGTATAAATAACGCTATTTCATCCTATTTTAAAGGAAATGGGTTTAGACGTCAGGAGCTAGTTTATGCATGACCGTACAGTAGAAGAAATAAATTCCACACCCACCCACCCTAATAGATATACTATATATATACTATATATATAGACTGCAGCGCCATCTATAATGATTGGCTAAAGAAATATAGCCTTAGCAGCCAACTGAGAAATATAGCTTTAGCAGCCAACTTAGAAATATAACTGTAGCGGCCAACTTAGAAATATAACTTTAGAAACCAACCAACCAACCTTGAAAAAAAAAAATATATATTTTTTTTTTTTTTTTTTTTCAATGTTGGTTGTATACTATATATAGAACTGTTGACATACCATCTCATCATTCTATCTCAACAGCAACGGTCATGTCTTTGATACATTTAAATTCATGTCTTCTAAAATCTCAAATTAAATTTCTACACTATTGGCTTGATACATTTTTTGCTACGCTAAATGAATGCTGTGCCAATATCGAATACATTTTATAAATAATTAAACTATTTAAATTTTATTATTTAAACCGTCTGAAAGGGTGCAGTTGCTCGAAAATTATTGCTGGTGACTGTCTGATAAGCCTTTAGATGCGTAAACTCGTAGGATTACCCAGCTTTGCGGTACTTGGCATAGGAACTGTCGTTTTGAAATTCTGAAAGGTTAAATATGCTCGAAAATTATTGCTGGTGACCGTCTGATAAACCTTTAGATGCGTAAACTCGTAGGATTACCCAGCTTTGCGGTACTTGGCGTAGCAGCTGTAGTTTGAATAGAATCCCTTGACATGACTTTATAAAATCATTGGCCTCTAATTTTATCGTGGATGAAAGCTGTATGCATAACCTTACCATTCTAAATTTATCGTAGATCTCGTTTGACCCTTGAAATCTTAATTGTAAAATCTTAATTGTAAAATGTTAAATGTAAAAACTTACATGACCTGTCTTTTTTTCGTGGATGAAAGACTTGACATTCTAATTTTATCGTGGATCTGCTTACATCCTGTCTGTTTTTCGTAGAACTGATAACGACATCCGCTCTGAAATAGTATATATTAGCCTCTCGCCTCAGTCTCTGCTATCAGAATGTCTAAACAACTCATGAAGGATTTTATTCTACCGGAGACGGTCGGTATGGCGATCTGCTCGCTTGGCATAGCCCTGGCATATTTAAGATCAAATGGATTCATGCTAAAATGCGAAACCTGCATCCAGATCAGTTCAGAGTTCTGTTGGACTGGGACAAAATGATTGGCTATGCGGGTAAAGATATACCCAATGCCAAGAACAGGTTTCGGGCACAGCTGAATCGAGTGGTCAACATCATCCGGCTGCCGGCTGCGAGCCAAGATGAGAGATACTATCAGATTTTAGAGTATCTGGACCAGAGGATCGTTATAAATGTGCCAGAAGAGCTTGACATTCTGAAATTGTATAGCGAATAATGTCTTTGGGATGCGTAAAAAAATGGGTCGAGCGAGGTTTCCTCATGTAGAGATAATGTCTTTACGTTGGAAACCTCGTTCGACCCATTTTTTTGCGACAGGTTGAAGGCTAATGTTGTAAATAATAAAAATCGTTACATTATAAGGGCTATGGATAAAATTTATATTAATATGAAGATATTTTTTTAAGAATCAGTTTGTCATACAGAAGGATTATTTTTCCCTTTTAGAAATTCCCTATGTAGATGTATTTTAGGGAAAACGTAGGGATAAATCAAAATTCAGTATATACTAATATTCTAATTTTTTTCCCTAACTTATTCCTACTAATATCTTTACAAATTTATTATATTATATTTTATAAAACTCTTAATATTATATTATAAAACTCTTAATATTATATTATATTATATTATATATATATATATATATATATATATATATATATATATATATATATATATATATATTATAGTATAATATAATATAATATAATATAAATAAATAAATAAAATATAAATATTTTATTAAAAAAAAAAAAAAAAAAATATATATATATCCATTCCTATAGACGCTCGAAGATTTTGCATGCGACATTGCGTTTGGCCTTAGTTATTGCATAGACGATACTCGTGCTGGATTTGCGGTACTTGAGGCATATATATACATATATATATATATATATATTTCGCTATTGAATCGAGTTTGAAATAAATATTTTTTATCAGTAATAAAACATACAGACATTTCAGCGGCCTTATGAAAGCTTAACCTTTGAAAATATTGATTGGATGGCTATGTTGTGATAAGCATTAGCAAAATATTTTAAATCTACAATATTAGCATATTTTTTTTTTAATTTATAAGATACTCATAGGGTTGATTTTAGTTTTTTCGACAAGGGGTTTAGGCTTTGAAAATATTAGCTCTGCAAGATCCATGCGACAATCTTATTTTCTTAAATAAGGTTTGATTTTTTTAGTTTTTACAGATTACCTTATGAAGGCTTTGTCTTTGGAAATATTGGCTGAATGGATTTGTCTTGACCGGCTAACATTTTTTTTTAAATTTTGATGGCTAAACTTACAATATTAGCATGAAATCTTGTAAATTTATAGGATACTCACGGGCTAATTTAGGTTTTTTCGACAACGAGTTTCGATGAAGGTCTTACCCTTGGAAAATATTAGCGGATTCTCTACAAATTCGAAGCAAAGATTTTTTTTAAATGTGGCTTAAACTACTGGTCAGGAGTCGATAATATTGTTAATATTAGATTTTTAATCGTTTAGTCTAATATTGAACAATTGTCTTTGAAAATATTGGCTGTAGGGTTTAGTCTCTGAAAATATTGACTGACTAACATTTTTTTCTAATTTTGATGGCTAAATTTACAATATTAACATGAAATCTTGTAAATTTATACGATTTTCATGGGCTAATTTTAGTTTTTTCGACAAAGAGTTTTGATGAAGGTCTTACCCTTGGAAAATATTAGCGGCCTCTCTGCAAGCAAAGATTTTGTTTTCTTAAATGTGGCTTAAACTACTGATCAGGAGTTGATAATAATGTTAATATTAGATTTTTAATAGTCTAGTCTAAGATTGGACAAAAGGGTGGTAATGCTCGAATAATATTGCCAGTGACTGTGTCTTGTACCGGGATTTATCGCAAAACGGAGAGTTTAGCTAGATTTGTGGTACTTGAGGGTGGGGTGTAAATAGAGATTGGGTCGTAAGAAATACACAGATATTTTATTGAGATCTAGGATAGCTATTATTTAAAATGTTTTATCGTACAGCTTGAGAAGACTTCCATATGTCCGCTCTATTTTGAAAATGCTTAAAGTATATTTTTTAGAATC
This sequence comes from Salticus scenicus, assembly GCA_963930645.1. NCBI lineage: Eukaryota > Metazoa > Arthropoda > Arachnida > Araneae > Salticidae > Salticus > Salticus scenicus. The sequence goes on from OZ005654.1 coordinate 322,915,014, forward strand.
CTTCTATCAAGACGGATCAGGTGAAAAGTATTATGGATTAGGATTACAAGCCAAACATATATGCATAATCGTGTAATTGAGTATGAAATAAAATATTTTTTTTATCTGTATGTTTTAATACAGATAAAAAAAATATTTTATTTCTAATATTTTTAATTCTAAAGTCTAAATTTACAATATTAGCATACCATTTTTAAATTTATAGGATACTCTTGAGTTATATTTTGTTTTTTTCGATAATGAGTTTTGATAGAAGGGCTTAGGCTTGAAGGCTAATGCCAAATGATTGTAAAGCTCTATATATTACTCCGTCGTCATTTGTCAGACAATAGTCTATAAAAGTCTTGTTTTCAAAGTCAATATTGTATAAATAACCCTATTTTAAAGGAAGTGGGTTTGGGCATCAGGGAGCTGGTTTATGCATGACCTTACAGTAGAAGAAATAAATTCCACTCCCACCCACCCTAATAGATATACTATATATATATACTATATATATAGACTACAGCGCCATCTACAATGATTGGCTAAAGAAATATAATTTTAGCAACCAACTGAGAAATATAACATTAAAATCCAACTGAGAAATATAACTTTAGAAACCAACCATCATATCAACCAACCAACCAACTGTAAAAAAAAAAAAAAAAAAAAAAAAAAAAAATTTTTTTTTTTTTTTTTTTTTTTTTTTTTTGAGTGGGTGTGGCTTGGATTCATTCTTTATAAATAGCCGTATTCAAACCTTCATTCCTTCATTCTGTCTGCCACTCTCATCTAGCTAACATTGAATTGTATCAGGCCAGTTTAGAACGATCATGGAGAATTTCATACGATATGAGTTTATGGACCTGCCTGAAGAAATGGATCCTAAATCTGAGTTCTGGATTCGAGTAAAATCTAATAAAGCTGGCATTGAAAGACTCATAAAAATATCTCTCGAAGGCATTTTTAGAAATAAAAATATTCCGATAGTGGATCGTATTGACGGGACCCTTTTAATGCAGGCAGACGGAGCCTTAGCCGCGAATTCAGCAACCATCGACCGTTTCAACGAATTTTATCTAAAACATAAAATGGATGGGTCCGAAATCCGTTTGGATGAAAATCTGGTTCTCAAGCCAAATTGCATTGTAGTTGTGAATGAATACATTTGTGGGGGACCTTTTGGCGGCACTAGATTAATTTTTCTTTACCACGACGTTGAAAAAAATGAAGCTGTGTGTAAAAGTCCTAAAACGGGTACCGAAGTCAGAATATCTCAGTCCGTACGCACTGGACGGTTTCCTATCGAACTGGGATTTGCCAGATCCATTAATATCTATCGAGATGCGATCGACGATTTGAAAATGGTTGTCAGTTTGATCGGATATGTAGATCCTGTTTCTTGGCTCTTGTATCGTGTGAATCAATTGAAACAGGTATTGGCCGTAGAGTTTTAATTTAAAAATACAACCTTGAAAAAAAAAAAAAAAAAAAAAAAAATTTTTTTTTTTTTTTTTTGAGTGGGCGTGGCTTGGATTCATTCTTTATAAATAGCCGTATTCATTCCTTCATTCTGTCTGCCACTCTCATCTAGCTAACATTGAATTGTATCAGGCCAGTTTAGAACAATCATGGAGAATTTCATACGATATGAGTTTATGGACCTGCTCCGAGTTCGACTTGCCTTACGTCTAGAGACCTGCGAAATGATGTTGGAGTTTGCCCGCTCTATGTTGAAAATGCTCACAGTGTATTTTCAGAATAACGCTATCCCTTCCATAGACAAACTCGATACACCCGAAAGGGCATTTAAAATGCTGAAAAGCCAGTTGAAACGTATAGCTTATTACGACTACGATAGCATGTCTCCTGAGTCTATTGGCTGAAGATAATCCTGGCGAATGGTGTTATCAAGTTTGGATTCTACAATGCTTAGTTGTTACGGCATGTATTGTTGCAGAGTGCTGGACAAAATGCAAAATGTGTATGTTTGATGTTTCTTTTAAAACAATGATAGACATGTTGGACACCTATGGTTATATTGGCTGCATTAAACGTGACCTAGATCGATCCGTTTGACAATCCCAGCGAAATTGTCTTGTTGGCTGGTCTAAAAATAACCAATTAGATAAAAAATATCACGTGGCTTTGTAGTGGCATAATATCCTGTCAATATTTTTAGCCGCTTCCATCCTGTTTTCAAGGACTTATGCTACAAATAACTTTATCTCATCCGGACTTATGTAACTCCTTATCGCATCCTGTCTTCTTGGAACTCCTTATCGCATCCTGTTTTAAAGGATATGGGTTCTACTATAAAAGCCGCTGCTCAGAGCTTACAGATTCATTCGCTCACTAACTCTCAAGTCATGTGGATGCGATTATTTTTCCCAGGCCAGATCGGCTTGAGGTCCGCCCTAGCCTCTGACGGAAAGACTTACGTTTCGGCAGTAGATGTGGGCGTGATGCTGAAATTCAATGATATTCATGAATTTGCTAACTATCGGGCCACCAAACATCTAGACTCGTTTCCAGTCTTTGAAATATCCGAAATGTTCGACTACGTGAGCCTGTTCTCAGACGTAGAAGACATGCAGAGACTCTGGAGACACGGAAGGGTCGCCGCCGATTTTCTCATGTCTTCGGAGTACGTATTTGATGTTCATATCGAATCTGAGGGAAATGCCAGTTTGCAGGACTGGCTGCAAATCTATACTGACCTCTTCAGAAATGACCTGTTCGACGGCCCTCGTGTCAAGTCCAAGAGATTGGCTACCACCAACGAATGTAAAGTCTGCCTGACGGAAGAGAGCCAGGTGGCGTTCTTCGACTGCGGGCACGTGGTGTGCTGCATGGCCTGTTCGGACAAACTCGAATATTGTCCTGTCTGCCGAACGGTCATTGCGGAAAAGAGACGGGTCTATGTCCAATAGATGTGAAAAATTTAAAAAACTTGTGTCAAACGAGGCTTCCTCATGTCATTCATCTTGACGATGGAAGCCTCGTTTGACACATTTTTTTTAAAGCGATAGGCTACCAATATTGGATTTGTGAAAAAAAATAACTTGTAAATATTTATCGGTTTAGACGGTACTTTATGAGAGTCCATTGAATATAAGTAAGCAAGACCCTTGCCTACCGTTAACATATTGTAAATTATGTCTGAAGGCATGGATCCTAAATCTGAGTTCTGGATTCGAGTAAAATCTAACAAAGCCGGCATTCAAAGACTCATAAAAACATCTCTCGAAAGCTTTTTTAGAAACAAAAATATTCCGATAGTGGATGGTATTGACGGGACCCTTTTAATGCAGGCAGACGGAGCCTTAGCCGCGAATCCAGCAACCATCGACCGTTTCAACGATTTTTATCTAAAACATAAAATGGATGGGTCCGAAATCCGTTTGGATGAAAATCTGGTTCTCAAGCCAAATTGCATTGTAGTTGTGAATGAATACATTTGTGGGGGGCTTTTTTGCGGCACTAGATTAATTTTTCTTTACCACGACGTTGAAAAAAATGAAGCTGTGTGTAAAAGTCCTAAAACGGGTACCGAAGTCAGAATATCTCAGTCCGTACGCACTGGACGGTTTCCTATCGAACTGGGATTTGCCAGATCCATTTATAGCTATCGAGATAGAATCGACGATTTGAAAATGGTTGTCAGTTTGATCGGATGTGTAGATCGTGTTTCCTGGCTCTTGGATCGTGTGAATCAATTGAAACAGGTATTGGCCGTAGAGTTTTAATTTAAAAATGTAACCTTGAAAAAAAAAAAAAAAAAAAATTTTTTTTTTTTTTTTTTTTTTTTTCAGAGGTGGGTGTGGCTTAGCTCTATATAAGCCTGTAGCTTTAAACATTTTTCAAGACTCATGCCTTCGCAAAGCGTTCAAGTATGTGCTGAAGCCTTTTGGCTGGGCGAAAATTGTATACCATTAGAAATAGCGTTTGCTGTTAATCCAAAAGAAGTGAATATATTTCGATTGGCACCATTGCCTTTGCATCTATCTTTTACTTTACAAGAATTGGCCAATGCTAAATCTAAAATGTTGGATCCTCATCAGTTTCATAATTCTAATTTTTTTAGCAATCATCTAATTTCTCCAAAGGTGTACGATTGGAAATTAGAATATGATAATTGGTTAAATCAGCTACATAAATATGTTCCTTTACATGCTGTATTGTGCGTTAGAGGATTATCCCAATGCCGATTTTTCAACGTAGTTTGTGGATATCCTCACGTAAAACGAATCGTATTACCAATTGGTAGAGCCGTGCCAAAAGTTAGCCATTCTCACAAACGATCAAAATTATTAGCTTATCCATGTCCAGGCATAGAAGTTGCTACTATGGCCAATTATGTAACCAGTGAAAATTTAAAATCTATAAAGTGTAGTTTTAAACCAAAATTTCAAAAATATATGTTAAAATACATATATACTGACTAGTTTTTTGGCGATTTAACTACAAAAATAGGAAATGGGTTTGGACATCACGGAGCCGGTTTATGCATGACCTTACAGTAGAAGAAATAAATTCCACTCCCACCCACCCTAATAGATATACTATATATATACTATATATATATATATATATATATATATATATATAGACTGCAGCGCCATCTACAATGATTGGCTAAAGAAATATAACTTTAGCAGCCATCTGAGAAATATAGCTTTAGCAGCCAACTGAGAAATATAGCTTTAGCAGCCAACTGAGAAATATAACTTTAGCAGCCAACTGAGAAATATAGCTTTAGCGGCCAACTTAGAAATATAACTGTAGCAGCCAACTGAGAAATATAGCTTTAGCAGCCAACTTAGAAATATAACTGTAGCAGCTAAATGAGAAATATAACTTTAGAAATATAACTTTAGAAACCAACCAACCAATTGAAAAAAAAAAAAAAAAAAAAAAATTTTTTTTTTTTTTTTTTTTTTTTTTTTTTTTTTTTTTTTTAAATGTGTGGGTGTGGCTTAGATACATATATAAGCATTATCTTTCCTGGCAGTTATCAAGTCCAGACTTACAGAGTCTGTATAAAGGTGTGTTATTTATGAAATTTGTAAATATAGCATGAATGAAATAATATTATTTTATTAAACCCGTTACTGCGATTCCAATTTGTCCCAGTCTAATGTTGGTGCTTCATGTGGTTTGGGGGGTTCGCTAAGCGTATCGTCAACTTTTTTATCTGGAAACGACCTGCTATTGACAAGATACATGCGGCTACTTAAATCTAGATAAAAACCGTTTTCGTTACATTTCAGTTCCATTTGCATATTGGATGGTAACTTTTTTACCATTAAGAAGACTTCTATAATGCTAGAGATGTCAACATATCTTCTATATCTATTGGCTACCGCCTCCAGTTGTTCGAGAGACATGCTGCTCATTTTAAGATGAAGGGTTGAGTCATCGTCGAACGGGGAGATTTCTTCAATAAATTTTTCCTGATCCATAACTACTTATTTTATTTGAAAATGTTCCGTCTACGTGACTACATAGAAATCAACCAACCAACCGTTAAAAAAAAAAAAAAAAAAAAAAAAAATTTTTTTTTTTTTTTTTTTCAGTTGGTTGATTGTTATTTATCCTGTATATAAATGCTGGCCGCCTTCCAAATTTATATCATTTTTTCATTCCACAATTGTTGTAGGTACCATTTCTCACAATGAACTTCTCTGATTCCATTCACAGCATATTTCATTACCTACTCAGAGACTGCGTGCATTTGGCAAACTGGGAAGATACAAGCCAATTTAGGCTGGTCGATGTCAAAGATGACTGGGATGATCCACAATGGAAACCGAGAGAACACAAATTTGCCCTTGCTATTTTGAGGATGTTAGAATATTATTTTCAGACACCGCCCTTACCTACTGGTATTGAAATCGAACAGATTGAAGATGTCATTCCCAAGCTGAAAGAAAAATTAAAAACTATTCTCGATTCCGATAGCATATCTTTTAAAGTCCGAAACCTTTGTAATGACGAAAGCTTGACGCATCGTCGTTGGTCGGGTCCCGAATCTTATCAGCCTTGGGTGATGGAATGTTTGATAACTACTGGATGCTTTCTTGGAGAATGTTACGCAAAATTTGGATTCAATGAGAATTTATTTAATCTGGCATCCAAAACCCTTATAGATATTATGGAAGACTCTGCGTTATTATCTTGTATTAGACTCGATTTACATTATAAAATGGATCCGTTTGGTAAGCCTGGCGCTAAGATTAAATCAGTTTTGGACGAAGATTGGAGTATGTGGACCTTTCAATTGAACAAAGCACAGGAGAAAAAATTGTTCAAGAAGTGTCCAGGTAAATCGTAAGTCCAACACTATTTAAATATCAATCAATCAATCAACCAAACTTAAAAAAAAAAAAAAAAAAAAAAAAAAAAATTTTTTTTTTTTTTTTTTTTTTTTTGAGTGGGCGTGGCTTAGCACAACATACGGCTATATAAGCTCGGTCATTTTATTTGTTCAGCAAATTATTCTTCTAACATGGCTTTCTTAAACATGGTTCTTCAACGCCTTGCTACTGGGATAGTCTCGTTTCTATTTCGTCACTATAAGCCAGAAGTGAAATATATGAAAGTGCTGAGTTCTGCCATAGACCCGAAACAGAGAGACGACCAGTCTTTGGGATTCGATTTGTACGCGCCTAAGAAAATCGTGTTGAGACCTGGCGAGACAAAAACGATTGATACTGGAATAGCGTTCGAGATTCCATCTTACATGGGAATGTATCTCTGGGACAAGTCGTCGTTGGCTTTGGCAGAACTGAGAGTGTGTGGCGGCGTGATAGATCCAGGCTACAGAGGCTCTGTAGGCGTGATTATGGAAAATTGTTCGCTGGACAACTTCACCATCCAGAAAGGCAGCGCTATAGCCCAAGCTGTGTTTCAATTGGCAATTTATCCTGAAATGATAGAGATGACGGAATTGTCAGACACCGTTCGTGGCGATAGAGGATTTGGTGGAAAATCAGACTGGGCAGATAAATAAATCTTCTCAGGCTAGTAACCTAATATACAAGTAGATAGATGGATTCAACCTATACACCAAAAATTGATCCGGAACTCAATTATTTAAACTGTTTAAAGGCCCATTATAAACGTAACGATCATCATCCCGAGCATTATGAGAAGCCTGAAATGAAATTTGAAGCTAGAATGGAATTGACTTGTGAGTTATTAGGAACTGTAATGGGTTGGGCTCATAATCGAGGATTAAAAGTAAATCTTGCTGAATGTCGAGCTGTTATCGAAAAGGCTAACTGGGAGTCATGGGATCTTGCCGTGAAAGATAAATTACCAGAACCTACTGAAATTGATTTCAATATTCATGGAACATGGCATAATAAGACATATTCCATAGACGAATTTAAAAAATTGGAATGTTATGAGGATCTCGACGAACTCAAATGCGTAAGAGATTATGTGGATGACCTATTGAAGCATAAATTGGCAGTTTATCAAGTTTGGCGAGATATTACTGAATATGATAAGCGATACTATGCAATAGCTGAACGTATACAAAATCATGATTTGGATAAATTTCGAATCGATATGTTACGAGCCTATACTATGAAGTTTAGCGAGTTTCGGGGAAAGACTAAACAAATTAATGTTGAAGAGACTCCTAAAACGGATGATGTTGAAGAGACTCCTAAAACGGATGATGTTGAAGAGACTCCTAAAACGGATGATGTTGAAGAGACTCCTAAAACGGATGAGTAAATTAAAAGACAGCCGCGATATTTCACCCTCTGTAAGACTAAATATGAAATTAGCCCACCGTAAAACTAAAATAGATTAATAAGCTATCAAGTTTAACAAAGATAGTTTACCCACTGTAAAATTAAATATAGAATTTAAAAAAAAAAAAAAAAAAAAAAAATATATATATATATATATATATATTTTTTTTTTTTTTTTTTTTTTTTTAAAGGTGTCCTTGAAATAGCTATATATATACACAGTCATAAAAGCCATATGTATATACAGCTATAAAAGCTTCCACACTACATATATTTTACCAGTATGAATGTTCCGTTTCGACAATGGGAACCTGCTATGATGTTTAACAAAAAAGTATCAAGTCACGTTTGTCGGTATGTCGTATTGATAAACAGTACTGCTAAATTTGATGTAGAAAAAGACTTGAAAAAATTACTACGTGTAACAAAAAAACCTCTCATATGGTTTATTAAAACATTTCGGTCGTTTGGTATTAGGGTTGAATATGGCACACTTTTTTCCATACAAGATCTTAAAACCCAGGGACCCATGTTTAAAGATATCTCGGATGGAATCGTGCGGCAATATCTAATATCAAGGTATTTACCAGATGTGACTTTTGTATGCTTTCCAGGATTCGCTAAAAAATTACCTTTCGATTGCATACATCCTGACACGTTAGTTGGTAAGCTTATCAAGAGGAAATAATATACATTAAAAAAAAAAAAAAAATTTTTTTTTTTTTTTTTTTTTTTTTTTGTGGGTGTGGTTTTACTATATATAGGCATTAATTTTACTATCTGTTATACATTTCGTCAACTCTTCCTCTTAGTGTGTTTGGCAAGTCTCATAGATTCCAATATAAGCGTTTAGTCTTTGAAATATTGACTGTTTCTTTTACGCGTTTCAGAAAACCTTCTGCAAGATATCAAAGTTTGGCCAATATTATTCCAAGTGAAATGTGCTCGAAACTTATTGCAGTCATCTTTCAAAATACCCTGTAACTACTGTAAAATTGGACGGTCTAGACAGTTTATGGTACTTGGCCATATGTGTAAAGTTTAATATTGGACACATATAAATAATAACTGAGTAATTCTTTTGACAAATGATGAGTTTTCCGTTTTTTCTATTGCCTAATGAAATAAAATTGAAAATACTCAAGTACCTTCCCGTTTACGAAAAATATAAATTATTTTCTATAACTGAATTCAGCGATTTGGTGACCTATCCTCGATTATGGTGTAACAAAGCTTGCTATAATCTATATCGAAAGACGCTTGAAATACAAATCTATTCAGTACGAAGTATTATTAGAACTGATTTTGTTTTAGTAAACATTTTTATTTATATGCTTAAAACCAACATCGATATTTTATATCCTGATCATTGGAATTTTCATCCAATCAATGAACATGAAGAAAAATTTATTGTCACTATGAAAACTAATTTTAATGAATTTATAGCAAAATATGCCGTTATTGTTACCATATACGTTAAAGTATTCGCGACTCCATTCTATGTTAGATCTATACTACTAAGTATAGAAAATGTGCATGGTATACTATTTCCTTATATCGTACATCCATTTTTTCTAAACATGAAGGGTAAAAGACAATGGATTCGGTTTATGATCGCTTGTGAATTTATTCGCCAATTATACAGTTTAATTGAAGCTGATAAATCGAGCTATAAGACTAAATGTTTATTTCGTATATTGAAAATACTGACATCTGAGTACGACGAATGGGTTAATAATCGGGGTGGATGGGAATGTATAAAAGATTGGCAGAATGACAAATTGGATGAAGATATTTTTACTGTCAGTACTTACTAAAATACCTTAAAAAAAAAAAAAAAAAAAAAAAAAAAAAAAAAAATATTTTTTTTTTTTTTTTTGAGTGGGCGTGGCACATCCATAATTACTATATATAAGAGAGATGTGGTAGCGTCTAGCAATATTATTTATTATTTACCCACACAATTCTTTGCAATGGCTGGTCTACACTATGTTTATGCTGTGCATGTCTCTTTTGTTCGCTATGAAGGAAGGCAAATCCCATGGACTATTACTATGACTTCGACCGTGACACCATACAAGACTTTTAGTATTGGTTTGCTCAGCAACGACTTTACCTGGACAGATTCTGATTTGAATTATAATTGTCTAAACGCGGATGATTTTCCCAGAAACCCTTCTAAAAAACTAAATCACCAAATCAGTCTGCCACATTTCGAATCTGAGTTTAGAGAAATCTATGGCGCAGAGTACTGGAAAGATGGCTGGGTGACACAATTGGCAGCCGTCGATCGGCCTACGTATGATTATCTAAAAACATTTTGCAATTCAATTATATTGTTGGATAACACATTAATTGCTGAAGATAGAACCTTGGCTGCAGCATACAGGTATAACGTATTGCCAAATAATGGAGAGGAATTTAAAGAAATTGTAATTGAAGGTTGAAGGACTTTTAAAAATCTTAGATACCCCTTAAAAAAAAAAAAAAAAAAAAAAAAAATTTTTTTTTTTTTTTTTTTTTTTTTTTCAATTGCCCCCGCCCACCCAAGTCTGTATATATATCAGAAAATTCTATTTAGACAATTTATTATTGTTAGATGGTATGATATTGCACACATGCAAATATGCTAAGTAAAGTTTATGAGAGTTTTTTATTAATATGCTCATTCATATTTGCCACAATTTTACTTATTACAGCTCTTTTTATAGTTATATTATTTATAATAACGACTTTTATTATGGAATTTTTGCTAGGCCCAGAAATTACAAAAAAATGTATTAAAACATTTTTAGAAAAGATGAAAATAAATCTTGTCTTTGCTCAAGAATAAAGGGTTATGCAATTTTTAAAATATGGATAAATGTTTGTGCTGTAATAAGTTAATAAACTATCCAAGATCGAATTATAGATTGGATTGCGAACACGCTTTTCATCAGCGATGCCTTGTAAATTATTTTCAAAACCATCCACTCAAATGCCTGGAATGTACCCAGCCGCTATCTTACATTGATCTAACATATTTTCAAAGCATTCATGAAATAGTAAATGATATAGAAGATACTGATTCAGGCTTTGAATCTAATTAATTCATGTCTTAGAAAATATAACTTTAGAAACCAACTTCATCAACCAACCAACTGTTAAAAAAAAATTTTTTTTTTTTTTTTTTTTTTTTTTTTTTTTTTTGAGTGGGCGTGGCTCATGTATATATAAGACTGTTGACTTGTCACTTCATCATTCTATCTCGATCTTTACCAGCAGCAGTCATATCTTTCCTTTACGGACATGGAATCAACAGTATCCTACAGCTCTTTAGTTTGGACGTTAAGAAATAATAATATGGAGCTAGCACATAAAAATGATAAATTGGCTAAAGAAGTTAACGATTTACGAGATATATCTTTTTTTCAAAGTATATTAAATGAATTAATATATGCTGAAAATGTCCGATTAAGGGGTGAACGATCTCGCCTTTGTATGGATGCAGCACAAATTGCTGTAACTTTAAACGAAAAGATAATTAGTTTAAATTCGATCATCAGCAAACAACGTAGACTGTCAGCAGCAACACTGAAAATGTCAAAAGCTAAAGATAGTTTTAAACGTAAAACTAAAAGGATTATAAAGCCCAAGAAATGTACAATATGCCAAGGATAATAAAATCGTAACCAAGCCATCAAGGTCACACATTTAAAAAAAAAAAAAAAAAAAAAAAAAAAAAATTTTTTTTTTTTTTTTTTTTTCACGTGACCTCGATATTATTTATTTTTTATACTGGCCTTTTGCTATATAAGTAAGGTTCGTTGGATTACTATTATTATTTCATAATGGAAGCTATGAATCCTATTGAGATGCTTATTGATGGGGCTGTTCAGCATGAAGTCTTGCAGAATAAAAATCCTTACTTGACTATGGAGACTATCATTTTACGTTTGTACAAGAAAATTTCACAGTATACGCGTGTCCAGTTCTATCAGAATGAGAAAACTCTACTGTTTGCGCAATATCACGATGAAATTTTGAATGCCTATGAAAGTATAAAATCTAGGCTGTCTCACGAAGAGCGAGCTACGGTAGAACGTGTCCTATCTAGAGATTGCCCACATCCCAACGAATTGCTGAAGTTTACCTGTACTTGGTACAAACATGATCCTGCCAGCATTTGTAGATGGTTTGCTGTCGATGGTATCATTAACCTACATCCTAAATATTACGTTCAAGATGCCTTTAACAATAATTTCGAGAAACACAATGCAGCCGTCAGGGCTCTGTATACTTATTACTCTAATCCTGAAAGCATCAAATTGATCGTGAGCAAGGCCCTGGATATTGAAGGTGACGAAACATATGCGGCAGATCCCGATATGGATAGGTGTTTGGAACTGTACGTAACAATGGTGGGTGAAGAAGAAATGAAACGTGTGGCAGAAGACAGGCGAACCAAGCTGCGAGCTCAACAGCAACCCAATAAGCGTAAAAGAAAAATACAGCCTCTGAAATTATCCGAAACTGTAGAAAATCCAATTGTAGAGACCCCAGAATCGCCTAGGCCGATTTCACCCCAAAATGAGTAATAGCTGACGGTTAGAATAATCAGGTTTCAGTTTCTTTAAAAGGTTTTGGCGTAAATTTTCACCGATTGACAGATGCCATTTAGAAGTCGTGCTGAGAAGGTCCATAGCAGTCAAAATTTTCAAATAGGCCTCGTGACAATTTTCTACGTTTGATAAGTCTATTCTAGTATTTTCAATTTTCTCGCAGAAAGGCCAAGCGTGGTTCGTCGGAGGTACCATCGCTTCCATATCTGACAGGTCATCTGTAGGTTGGGAGATATCAAAAATCTTGTCACATTTTATAACCTGAGTGTATAATGGATTCCAGAAGAGTTGCAAATGGCTGCTCAAAACGATTGTCCAAACGTCAGATGGAATGATGGCGTCAAACGAAGGTTCGATCACAATATGTAATAGACGTGATTCGTATAGATTTAGACGATATAAAAATGTCAGCTCGTAGTCTGATACGGGTTCTAGCTCAGGAATGGAATCCAAATAGAATTTGACTAGGTTAGGATAACGTCCATAATGACTATAAATTATGGTAGATTTCTTAGAAACTAAAGCCTTTTGAAAAAATTCCATATCTTGATTATTAAACATTTAAAAAAAAAAAAAAAATCTAGCCTTTGGGGAAAAAAAAAAAAAAAAAAAAAAAAAAAATTTTTTTTTTTTTTTTTTTTTTTTTAATTCAAGGTCATATTATTTATCTATATATGGGTGCCTCCTCTGCGCAAGGATCATTCATGGTAGAGCCTTCTATCTATGAGGTCTTAAGTTTTTCTGAAAGCTACATACGGCTTAACTGAAATAGATTAAATTATTAATGCTAAGTTTTTTGTCAAGAAAGCATCAAAAAGGTGTCATGAGACAAACGAATAAATATACTACTTCATATGGCTTAATCGTCAAAAATTCTGACAACCAAGTTGTACTTATCAAGCGTAAGGTGCCATACTGTGTGCAAAATTATTACACGCATCTCCATAAAAGCAAAACTAAGTATTGTGAATATTCCAAGAATGCCTTTGACCAGATACGAGACGTTTTTGAAAGAGAACAGTTACCAAAGCTGAGCGAAGAATATAAATTGGATTATATGTGCTTTGTGAATGGCAAATTGTACGAAGATCTGTACGATTTTCCGCATGGACAGCCGTCTACGAAAAACCCACAAACCTTATTTGATTATTTTATAACGGCGTATCGAGAATTTCGTGAAGAAACTGGCTTCAGATTTACTTTTACGAAAGAAGACGTGGAAAATTATCCAATCGTACATTTTGAATTTATGGGATGCGATAAGATTTATTATAAACAATATTATTTTCTTATTGAAAATGTAAAAGATTTGAAGAGATATAGATATTTTGATTCACTCGATTTTCCAATGATATCGTCTGCCCAAATTAAGAGTTGGAATGATGATCGACTTGTGTATACAGGCCAACTGTATCCCGTAAAAATAGCATATAATTATTTTAAAATTCAGCAAAAAATAAAAATTGATAATAAGCATAAAATTTTTGAGAATTTTTATCCAAAGTACTATATAATTTCTTATCAAAAAAAAGAAGATGATAAGAAACTGATGGAAAAAATATTTAAAAATTAATTAATAAAAAGCCACACCCACCTCTGAAAAAAAAAAAGAAAAAAAAAAAAGAAAAAAAAATTTTTTTTTTTTTTTTTTTTTTTTTTTTTTTTAAGAGGTGGATGTGGCTTTCTTCAAACGTATAAAAAGGCGACGCCGCACTCTCAAACTATCATTCTACTGCAATCATGAATCCTGCTATCTTCTGTTGTCAAGATGAAGTCTTTGCTGAGGCCGTTTGGCTGAATGTTGGAAACGGATCCCTAAAACCGTTAGAAATAGCATTTGCCATTTCTCCAGATAAGGTCTACATATTTACAGTAGCACCCTTGCCTCAACATTACTGGGTCACGCTAAGAGATCTTGCCCAAACTAGATCTAGAATACATAACAAAGATCGTTTTTACAATTCTCAATGTGAACAGCTACTTTTACAGCCAAAACTCTTCGAATGGAGACTTAAAGCCAACAGTTGGCTTAATAAGCTGACATATTGCGTTCCGTTAGACACTCCACTGTATGTCCATGGTCGTGCCCAGTACAAATTTTTCAAGCATCAGTGCGGATACAGAAACGTACATCTGGTTAAAGTGCCAACTGGAGTAAGAATCATAAACGCTTGTCATTTTCATCTGAAGTCGAAATTGTTAGATTATCCTTGTCCAGGAATAGAAGTAGCTACGATGGCCTATCATCGAAGAGATCTTCAAATAAAACAATAGTGAAAAAAAAAAAAAAAAAAAAAAAAAAAAAAAAATTTTTTTTTTTTTTTTTTTTTATGTGGCCTTGTTTTTTTTATTTATAAATCAAGCTAACGATGGGCTATAAAACCTTTGTCCAATCCATCTTTGGCAATCAGTACTCGTTTCATGCCCCATACTTACACGGGCTCAATCTCTACTGTCTCTTCGTTATTACGTTAACAGTGTCCCTTTGCGTTTATACCCTGCATCAGCATCAAGATGTCTGCGACAACACCTTCAAGCAGCGCGTCCATGACCTACGAATTAAATACGCCAGTGCTAGACGTCCCGGCTATGATTAAACCTATTTTAGATAATTATAACATACACGTTAATAATTTTATTCGATTTTTGCGCGATCGTCTAGATGTCTATCTCGTTTACGAAGGCCCAGCCGACCCCCATCAGCACATTTTGTTAAGAACCATGTACGCGTGTTCTATCAAATC
This sequence comes from Salticus scenicus, assembly GCA_963930645.1. Classification (NCBI taxonomy): domain Eukaryota; kingdom Metazoa; phylum Arthropoda; class Arachnida; order Araneae; family Salticidae; genus Salticus; species Salticus scenicus. The sequence continues at coordinate 322,930,110 of OZ005654.1, forward strand.
CAAAAAAATTTTAAAAGATGTATTTCCAATCATGATAGGATCGCTTCTAGATATGGCCATTCGCCATCAAAACGAGAGGTCTTTTCGCGAACCTCTGTCGGCCTCTGAAACCCAGTATCCATTTACAAAATTAGATGTAGGGAGTGGATTCTTTCTAGTCGGTGGTTCTTTGCGCCATTTACCCTATTTCTATACGAACGATCCTACCAACACGCATGTCATTCAAAGAAAAATTGTTCGAGTCTATTCCTACAATGCTCTGGATCGCGGAAAAGAGTTAAATTTCTACGTGGCAGACTACGATGGCAAAAAATGTGGTGATGTGGTAGTTATTCATAACAACGGTACTAAAACCAACGACGATCCACATTTTTTCAATCATTGTCCCTATCCAGTAAATTTGACGGCTTACATGTCCATGCTGTATCGAAACGAGCATTTTGACATCGATCATCTGGGTAATAAAATGGTTGTCAGCCCAGGCCACATGTTTACCAAACTCTTCATAAAATATTTGTACGGTCCTCTGCTGCAGCAAGATTGGAAGCTGATCAAAGCCAGAACGGGTCTGGTCTCGAAATCTATCGAAGACGGGTTCCTGCTGCACGTTCTGTCTCGAAAAACGGTCTATTATAAGGAAACTAAATCTGCTGGAAAGATGACCAACGAGCCTTCAGGATCGCATCGCGAAATAGGTGTCAACGGCGAAGTATTCATGGAAAAAAATATAGGTTGCTATAGAGAAATTACGTCTCAGACCTACAAACTAAATCCTTATCTGCTACACGTTATAGTGAGACAGATTTCCAAAAAAGTTAAAAATTCAACCGTCGATTCTTTTCATCCTAGCTATTTGTATTTTTTATGCATACTGGGCATTTTCGAAACAAAAAACGTGGGTCGCACGACTATGATGGTCAGAGACACGATTGTTTCTACGTGCGACGATCTGGATCCAGTCTATCATGATGTACCCAATGATAAATTTTGGGATGAGCTGAAACTCGAGTCTCAGAAAGACAGCCGCTATTTCGTGGTTGTGAACGAGGCCTGCATACCCGTAACCGAAAAATCTTTTTACGGTATCGAGCTGCTGAGGCTGAAGAACCATTTCAAGACAATCGAGTGCTATCAGAGAGAAAATTTTATCATTATCCGTTATAAGATGGGTTTCATTATGAAAAGGGTGCCTGACACGGATATCTGGGTGACCCCGTACGACATCTCGTATTACATACACAGGCTGGCTGGGATTCATGCGACCAGCTACTTGGTGGATCTGAACCGATTTTGTAACCATACAGCCTTTCCGAAAAATATTTTGGCCTTCAACGCGATGAAAAATTCTGTTTTGGCTACGACTTCGGAATACGCTCTATATTTTATGGATACGGTATCCACTTATTATAAAAAACTGACTCCTGACCATAAAGTTCTCATACCGGCCAAGAAGGATGGCGTTTCTGAACATTTTGAGATAGCCATGCCTCAGCCCGTAGTCACTTACATGAGTTTCAAAGGCTGCACGCAAGAAGACTGCATAGCGAAACGTAAAGGCTACGATGCGTTCGATGGCTGTAGGTTTTACACGCTCAGATTGAATTTGGATGCCAAATCTTGGGTTAAATTTTATCCCGTTCGCGGCGACGAAGATCCAGAATCTGGTTTATTGGGGACGCTTGTTAGTGGCGATGTTTTACAAGTCGAACCTTATTCTTTACATATAATACTGAATAAAATTTCTGATAGTGAATACCGCATTCGTTTCAACAAAACGCCGTTCAGGGTCGCTCAGCATTTCATAAGCGGAGACAAACTGACTATTAGCGTAGAACAACAGCATGTCTGCGATACAGGAGACAAACTCTGTAGTTTGCACGGTCAGAAAGGGGTCGTGCGAGTCTTGGAAGAGATGCCTATTTTGGATGATGGAATCGTACCCGATTTGATAGTGAACCCTTACTGCATGTTCAGGATGACGCCCGGACAGATTTTAGAAGCCATGTATTTGGGCAGTGGCAGAGACAGCCAATCCGTACGTAATTCGAAAGGTGTTTTGATACGAGACGCGAAGGCCTTCTATGGCAAGACGTTTTATTTTTCGGTCGCGTATTGGGCTAGCGAACACTTATACGCTCCCGTAAAATGTGTGTTGGATAGAGTGACCAACCAACCCGTCAAAGGTCGCAGTAGAAGAGGGGGTATGAAATTGGGAAATATGGAAGTTAATGCTTTAAGAGGTAGCGGTACGGCGTCTGCGTTTGAAGAAAAATTTTTTGAACATGGTGATAGAGTGCATATTGAAGCTACTGTGGCGATACCTAAATCGGTCAACGTGGTCATTGAAGACGCGAAATGCTACAAATATCTTTTAGAATATAAGACAGAACCTACCATACAGATGGAGGATTGACGCGATAATTTTAAATTTGTAGATACGAGTTACAGTTTGTCGTTTTAAATAGACAGTTTTGTACGAAATGTATTTTGCTATTAATTTTTTAACAACAAGGGTCGCTATTTTATAGATTTGATACTCTGAGCCCTAAGGTCATTTTTTCTAATTTTTGCGACTAAATACCTCATTTTTTATAATGCCAGAGTTGGTCTCAGAGGTTACATGGTACTCGATTAGAAAATATGAGGCGTTTTGTCTTTCAAATTAGAAAAAATGATTTTTGAAAAAGACATAAATATTTATGCTATCGTATACGATACCGTATTAGTACTGGAACAGGTTTTAAATTTGCGTGGTCAAAACTAGGGTGTTGAATTCCAGTAAAATGTATATGACCAAAAGAGGCTTCGAGCAGCGACTGCATAATGGTTAAAGCATGAATTAATGAATCGAGCACTGACTGCATAATTTTTAAAGCATATCTTAATGTATAGAGCGTTGAACAAATAAGGGGGGATATATGTAACAAAAGCCTCGAGCTTTAAACTAACAAATAGTTTAAAGCCTCGAGCTTTAAACTAACAAATAGTTGGGCAAAGTTGAGCAAAACAAAAAGCCTCGAGCATTGAACAAACAAAGGGCATATGTGTAACAAAAAGCCACGAGCAAGCGCGGCAGAATGTAGAGAGCAAAAAAGTATGTAGAAATATAGTATAAGCAATATTTGCATGGTCTAAATTTGTACAAAAACCTTCGAGCATCTATAGAGAGGCTATATTTTGTTTTTTAAGTAAAATATTTAGCATCTCGTTTTTTATTTTAAGAATGTCGGAGTAAAATAGGATTATGAATTGTAGCTAGCTTATAGTAATGGGCTTACATTTGGTTTAGCGAGACAATTAAAGAATGTAACCTCATACCGATATCTTGAAACTGGCTGAGACAACAACACTATAGCTGACATACAAAGTCCAGACTAAAAACTTACATTTGGTTTAGCAAGACAATAAAGAGCGTAGTCTTATGCCGATATCTTGAAACTGTCTGAGACAGCGACACTATATCTGACATTCAAAGTCCAGGCTAGAAACTTGGCAAGACAATAAAGAGCATAGTCTTATGCCGATATAGTGAAACTGTCTGAGACAACGACACTATAACTGACATTCAAAGTCCAGGCTAGAAACTTGGCAAGACAATAAAGAGCGTAGTCTTATGCTGATATAGTGAAACTGTCTGAGACAACGACACTATAACTGACATTCAAAGTCCAGGCTAGAAACTTGGCAAGACAATAAAGAGCGTAGTCTTATGCTGATATAGTGAAACTGTCTGAGACAGCGACACTATAACTGACATAGAAAATCCAGACTACAAAATTATAATCACTTAAATTAAAAGATGTTTTACAGTAATTTCTGAGTATACAAGTATATATATATATATATATATATATATATATATATATATATATATATATTATAAATATATTATAAATATATTATAATATAAATATTATTATAAATATTATTATAAATATAATATAAATATAATATAAATATAATATAAATATAATATAATATAAATATAATATAATATAATATAAATATATTATAAATATTAAAAAAAAAAAAAAAAAAAAAAAAAAATCTATCCATTTCTATAGGGTAGCGACGATTCATGCTCCGACCTTCTCCTATTTTGCTCCGACTTGCTTTTTGTGGCAACGAGCTTCAAGGTCATATTAAAAAAAAAAAAAAAAAAAAAAAAAAAATTTTTTTTTTTTTTTTTTTTTTTTAAATGTGAGCTTTGTCTTGGCCAGCACCTATAAAAGCCTCACTCCAACTTGCAGTTTTATCATATCATGGACAACTATAGTCATACTGCTCATGTTACGTTTATTTTACAGAATTCCAATTGGAAGCCATGGATCGTAGCCTTTACGTCTGTACATCCACCCTTCGAAACGATAACCTTAGCTGCCAATCCGAACAAGATTTCCTTCTTGCATCGAGATATAGCCTATAACAACACCGTAAACGGTTTTCATGTACCCGATAACGTAAAATTTGGTACTTATGTAGATATTTCTGAGATGGATGCCACTATTCGTTCAGTTTTTCATAAGAACTTAAAATTTAGCGATTGGGATGTAGTCGGGGCCGTGGATAAGCGCACTTACGACTATTTGAAAAATATTATTCCCACTGTCTTGATACCGACCAACAGCCATAGCGAAGATATTACATTGGGTGTCGCATACAGAAAATTTCAGTCTGATGAAAAATGGCGTCAACATAGATAAAATTTTAGAGAGTTTCTTTTATAAATCGCGCTTTAGCCTTCTCTACGCAAAACGGCTTGTGATCGATAGTCACCAATTCGTAAGGTGCCAGGCACATACATAAAAAATTGTATCTATTCACGTATAAAAATACTCCATGCTCGCACACATCTGTGTTGAGTTCGCTGCAATCCGGGCCTCTATAAAACGTAGAATTTGTACAGATGCATGTCCATCGCGGTACGGGGTCTTTGATCAGCATCAATACGCCTCCAGTCTCTTCTTTGCACGGAACCGTTTCTTCTCGAGATTGGCAAACGCCATCTATGCACTGGGCATCCCTATCTACGCAAAGAAACGAACAATCGTCTATGCACGGTATCTGTTTAGTAGTACAATTTTGGCGAAACGTGGGAGCCTCGGCTCGAACCTGCCTATTATCGACTTGTAGTTTTGAGCTTTTCCAAACCCAAACATAGGCCAGCCACATCAGAAAGAAAACGACCCAGGTCTTGTGCATGCTTTTTTTGTTAAGTCAAGATGTCTGAAAATCGACAAGAGACGTTACACATTCCCAGATCTCTGAGTCGAGTCAACAAATGGCGAGATGCATGGGCCGCCTGCTATAGAATTATAGAAGAGTTCACGGTCGTAGATCTCAAACAATTTCATATCATTTTCGAGCGTTGGGTGCCGATTCTGAATTGGATATTCGACCAACGCATTCCCAGATTGGATCGTTACGAACCCGTTTTTTATTATTGTAATTTACCCAACGGGCCTAAAGAAATCATCAAATTGTATATGGATGAAAATACCACAGACGAAACGGTGCCCGTCTACATTATTTTCAATCTGTACGAATTTCAAATTATTCAGAAACGCTATTGTCTAGACTATACCAAATCCAACCAGATGTTGTACAACGAGTCTCGCGGAACGGTCAACTTGGCATCGATGATGCAGGTTGAAAATTACAACCCAGCAGAATATTTCAAAACGATGACTTGTTGGCATTTGCTGTTTATCTATACTCTCCATGCGCTAGCTCATTGGGACGCGTACGATAAATATGAACATTGTTATTACGATACGCACATTAATGTGAGAGATTCACCCTTTTACAAGTTTCATTTTTACGGCCAAGTCATGTATCGTAAATAAAGATGCCGAATCCTAATAAGATACCTACACAGTTTGCCTTCATTGTTTTGAACGAAACGAATCGGGGATATAGAAACCCTGATGCAGTAGATATGCACGACTTGCAGGCGTTGTGCGATGGTGAGAATAGTTTGGTCAGGGTGGCCAAACTTAGACGTTTTTTCGCCAATGCCGTAACTTATAAAATGTTCAAAGAAGGTTTGCTTGTAGATGACAATGCTTGGAACGCAGTCGTACAATCGACTGAAAATGATGCCGTCAGGAAATACGCCAAGCGATTCATGACTCGGAGGCCTAGAAAGCGAAAAAATAGACACGTATCCAGATTGGGAACTTATTCAAACGCTGAGCTTTCAGATGATGAACTTTCAGACGCCTCTGCCATATCTATTACCCCATCCAACGACGAATGCGATGATACGGACGTGAATCTACCTTTGCCAGTCTGTGCTGGAATAAGACGCGTTTGTCGAAATTACGATGCCCAACGTCGATATATTCCTTACGTTAGAGATGCTAGCGACAACAAGCGCTATCATTTGAAAGTGGCTTACGCTTAAATTACGATCGGGTTCTCTAACGGATTGAAAGCCAGCGGTACGAGTGTCTTCCAGCGGGTGGAATAATATTGCGTGAACTTAAATTGGTCGCTGAGATCGTTTAGCGATAAGAGAGTCGATCTAGATTGGCATTCGGATAATCGACCCGCGATCACGCGAATGGGTACGACTCCTTCTTTAGGACCGAAGCAGGCTTGATCGGTTTCGCTCAACGGTTGGTAGTTAATGTTTCGTACGCTATGTTTAAACACCCACAGTTTGATTCTCTGAGGCATGAAACGCGTGCTTTCGAAAAATCCTAAATTCAGTACGCGAGCTATTTTCGGTACGTCGAAATTTAATAAGGTTATGAATTTGTAAATTTCTTCTTCAAAAGTCTCATTTTTCTGAAGTAAAATGGATTCGTCCAAATAAGATCGATTCAGCCTAATGGTGATGCATTTCGTTGGAAAAGACTGAAGTTTGTCCACGTAATGTGTGTAAAACGTATTGTCGCCGACACAGACCATATAATGTATTTGGAAAGGTTTGGCATCTCGAATATAAACATCTTCTGGATTATGGAATCGCCTGTCGTACGGTATGACCGTAGTAGACGGATGGTCGATAGGAATCATTTTGTAGTATATGTCTATGACTACATACTCTTCCAGTATAGGATATTTTTTTTCGTTTAAAAGTTGTAAGACTAAGGTCGCGTAATCCATAACTTGGTTAATTAAAGATGCCTAGGCCAGCCAAGGTGCCCGTTTTGTATGCCTTTCAGACTTTGAATAGAATAAATCGAGGTTACGAATATCAACCCGATGAAATCACGCACGCCGAAATAACCCGTTTAGCCATAGGAGATAATTTTTTGGTTCCTGTAAAAAATCTCAGGCGATATTTTGCCAACAACAACGCGTTTCAAGAATATAAAGAAAATATACAAGTCGACGAAGGTTATTGGAATAATATTTTGAGAATGTCCGAGTTTCAAGGAAAAGTGGCTGATGCTAAATATGCCAGGCGTTTTTTGCCTAGAGAGCGCAACAGGTCCAGATATAAACACGTTTCTAAATTGGGTGATTATTCAGACAGCTCAGATTCGAACGCTTCAATTATTTCCATCACCCCTTCCAACGATGAATGCGACGAGACAGATGTGAATCTTCCTTTGCCAGTGTGTGCTGGAATCAGACGCGTCTGTAGAAATTATGATTCCCGACGTAGATACATTCCGTACCAAAGAGATGCGAGTGAGAATAAAAGATATCGTTTCGACGTATCGTATGCAAATGCTTAGTAATATAAATGTTAAAGATTTATTTATTTTTTGTTTCAAGGTCACGTAAAAAAAAAAAAAAAAAAAAAAAAAAAAAAAAAAAAAAATTTTTTTTTTTTTTTTTTTTTAAGGTGCCACGCCCACCTTTAAAGCTTGTCTATATATACTATGGCTAACATGACTACACCCTCATTGTGTCTCGACATTTGACTGCAACGGTCGTCTAGTTACTATACCTCATAATGTGTTTTGAGCAAGATGCACATTGATGGATACTAGATAGTTAGATTTTTCTATAAAAGCCCATGATCTATTCTAATTTCATGAAAACCTGCAATATCTTGTCATTTGTCAGACAAAAGTCTATAAATATCTTGTTTTCAAAGTCAATATCGTTATCCCATCCTATTTTAAAGGAAATGGGTCAGGAGCGATTTTATGCATGACCTTACAGTAGAAGAAATAAATTCCACTCCCACCCACCCTAATAGATATACTATATATATACTATATATATAGACTGCAGCGCCATCTACAATGAATGGATAAAGAAATATAACTTTAGCAGCCAACTGAGAAATATAATTTTAGCGGCCAATTGAGGAATATAACTTTAGAAACCAACTGTGAAATATAACTTTAGAGACCAACTTCATCAATCAACCTTAAAAAAAAAAAAAAAAAAAAAATTTTTTTTTTTTTTTTTTAGTGTACCCTTCAATCATAAATAAATAAATCCAAGGGTATATATAGGCCTGTCTGAGACATCATTAATTTAAAACAGTACCAATGGCTAGCTCTTTGATCGAATCCTTTTCAGAAGATATCGATTCTGTTAACTCGATGTCACTATCTTTTGACAATGTCCATATTGATAACGTTGTACTTAAACCGCCCAATTCTTACAAGAGTTTGTCTTTACCATATCCAGGCCCTTATGGCATGCTCAGATGTCCAACCTTCAACTATCGATGGCTAGGTCCACCCAATTCAGACATGGTGAAATATCTTCGAACGAATGATGATCAACCTCAATTTTTGGATGGCCGTTCTCTGAATCCAGATGATAGTAAGAGTACAGAAATGCTGAACAGTCCATGGGCAAATCTTAATAAGGGCATTCGCAAATTTGAGTAATATATTTAAAACACGTTTATGTAATCGTCTTCGAAATAACAATCTTCATTTTCTACCAGCATGATCCAGTCTCCTATTAAGCCAGCCCGAATTCTTAAATTCGGAATTAGATGTCTGAAATTTTTTACGACGTCCAATAAACTAGTCTTTTCGCTTTTGCAGACCAATTCATGTGTCTGATCTGAAAATGTAAATTCTTCTTCGTTCAGAATGCAATTCTTACCCTTTTTCTTTTTCTGAAAAAAATGCGGAAAGTAAATCTTCAAATATCGTATGACTTGCCTATTCGTTTTACGTTGTAAGAATTTCTTAAATTTTTTCTTGTTGAAATGGTCTTCGCGGTCCAGGAGCCGTTCTCTATTTTCTACGTTATATTTTCCGATGTCGCATAATACGGGATGATTTCGCGTATACAAGACCGAGAAATGATTGGTATCGGGCATGTGGCCTCCTAAACGATGGCACGTCGCTATGAAAAATACTATCATGGTAAAAACCGTTTCTATGAATTGAGGGCGTTCGATTATAGCTGGCGGATACATTTCGTCCGGTTGACGAAACATGCCAATAGTGTAGCCCGAATACTCTCTGAAATGGCCAGCGAATGGCAATACGTATTCGTCACCCAATATCTTGTTCAATTCCATTATGTCAAAAAAATGTTCTGGTATGTCGCACGATTTTGTACAGGTATAGGATCGCCATAATTTAGAATGGTTGGTAAATAGGCAGTGATATTTTTCAGAATTGAAATTGTTGAGTAAAGTAAGACAAGGCTTGTTGAAATGAAAAACGCAGGTCGTAGGTGAATATAACGGGTTCTTCTTCTGAATGTGGCGAATGATACTTTTGGATTCGTCAGATGTGCTAGTAATAGACCGTTTCGATTTACGAGGCATGTCTTTTTTTCAAGCCAAGCAATGATTGTAGTCGTTTTAGATATGGATGAAACACTAGGCGTGTATCAAGAAAATGTTTTTCAACCGCGTCCCAAACTCGATTTCTTTTTGAAGATGTTACGAGCTATGGACATAGATATCATTTTATGGAGTCTGGGCGAAGATGATTATGTACGGCGCGTCGTGGAAGGATTTCTGCCTTCGGTTAAAAAATACACACAGATAAATTTTGCACGAAGCGAGTGTAAGCTATCAAAAGAACTGTATGGCTATTATAAAGCATCTCAGCATATCAGACAAATGTACAAAGATCCTGTATTTTTAATAGGGGTCGACGACAAGGTTACCGAAAACATGGATTCGTCGTACGATGTTAGGATACATGTGCCTCCGTATCGTAAACCCGACGGCAAGGATCGCCAGTTGTTGAGAGTTTCTGAAGAAATTGTTGACGCCATCAGTTCAGTGAAAGATTTGACCCCTATTCAGTTTATGTCGGTAGACTATATGTGAAATAAAGACGATGGCTAAAGTGGGGAGTGAAATAAAACTCCAACAGAAAATATACAGGTCACAACCGATGTATGCATTTCTAAAGTCTAATTACAAAAAAACAAACACTAGCCAGACAGTGGCTACTACTACTACTACTACTGAATCGTTTTATTCAAATGTTACAGCAAATGCAAACGATCAGGGAAATTTACCATTAAATATATTCGATCCTATGTTGGAGGGAACTAGACAAAATATGAAGATTGCCGAGTATAAATTGCGCGGAATAGAAGAATTGGCTTCAGAATCAGACATAAAAGCGTTGAGTTTTGTTCTAATGAGAGAATACATACATACTCAACAGAGATGTGATGGTTTTGTTTATTTTAAAGAAGGACAAGACGATAAATATCCCTTATATGATTTAGAACAGAATAAAATTTTACATCCATATTATCAGAAGAACAAACTTAATTTTAAGACACACGACTTGTTACGTAGATGGATGAACGTTCGCATATTAACGTTGGGTAGTGATATTGTAAAAAAGTATCTTAAAAAGAAGGAAGATGATCGAAAGGCAAAGGAAAAGGCAGCGGATGAGGCCCGACAGGCAGAAGAGGCTCGAAAGGCAGAAGAAACTCGAAAGGCAGAAGAAGCTCGAAAGGCAGCGGAAGCGGAAGACTTATAAAATATCAAAGCGACATTAAAAAACATTATATAAAATTTATTTAAAAAAAAAAAAAAAAAAAAAAAATTTTTTTTTTTTTTTTTTTTCAAGTGGGTGTGGCTTCAATTTATTCTATATAAATAACGGCTATCGTATTCAAACTATCATTTTGCTGATTCTCCTTTAGAAATAAAGTCATGTCTTTTCAATTGTCCTATTTACATTGCGTCAACAGAAAGACTGAAGCACCGCTGAAGGCCTATTTAATTTATAATCTTAAAGGAGGTATTTATTATTTATTACCTGATGATTATTCCAATTTTTGTCTACAGTGGATTGGTTTATCCAATCCACCTTCTTACACTATGGATTTGCCCTCTACTCTAATGCATTCTATAACTTTAGATTTCGATTACAAGGGTTCTATCAAGACTGCGCCGAAAAGATTTTTCAGTACGATAGAATGCGTTCTGAAAAGCGTTTTTTTATCTAACGTGAAAAATTTTACTTACATTATTGCTATGAGAAAAGCCAGCTTGGGTATTCATATACATTTGCCAGAATTTCAGATAGGACACGACGATTACATACTATTTTGCGAACATCTTCAGTATAAATTCAAACAGATAACGCTGAACGATGAAACTTATATATTGGATATTCCACAAAATATTATGTTAGTCGGATCTTCTAAACCAAGCCATTGTCCCTATATGCCTGCCAGGCTGGTGTACGTAGATGAACGCAACACGTTACACTTAAACGTTTGGCAGCCGATCGAAAACGATATAATAACACTGAGATCCAGTTTTACCGTACGAAAACATAATGAAAAATCTGTTTTCAGAGAAATTTTAAATATGCCTGCGGACAAAATTCGTAATAAAATTTTAAATTACATGATGCCTATCGTAAACGATTTTCAATTGCAGAGACACACCTTACAATATGCTACCCATATTGGAAAATTACCCAATAGCTCGCCAGAGTGCAGAGACGTGGCCTCTTTTGTCACTAAAAAATCAAACGAGAAAGGTTTTATCAGCAAATCTAAAAAACTTTTGTTTAGTGACAGTAATGTACTAAGAGCCTACTATTATTTGGAAATTATTTCGAAATCCATTAAGGAATTCGAGACTAACAATCATGCTTTAAAAATGTGGTTCGAACGGCTGAGTCGCGACAAACCCATCGCGATTTGCAATGTACCTGAAGCGTTCCAAGAATTAAACGATATGCTGCGATTCGAAAACGCCTCGCTTTCGGAAGAGGTCAACCCCTTAAAAACTATCATGCAATTCAATAACGGATATTATTTCTTACCCGTATTTTATTCTTTATGTAAACATTACAGGACGGATTCTAGATCGATGTCTCGACAATTGTACCCGGTGCTGGATCAAGACTTTCATAAATTGCTAGATAAAATTCAAACGATCGATCCCGAAAATATACAGTATGAAATAACGGACATTACTATCAACACCTTACATTTTTGTGCCAACAATTTGTATGGGGATCGACCCGACATGTATCGGGATAAGCTTACATTGATCGTGCGAAACAATAGGCGGGCCGTCTTATCCGTTACGAATGACGATCAGATGATACAAATGATTAGAAGCATACAAGATAGGCATTTACCCATTCACGTTCTCAGGCTGAAAAATGCCATAAAGAAAGCTGGACGTTATATATGGAACGCGCTCGAAGATACTTGGCAAGAGATTGAACAATCAGATGTTAATCACCACGTTACCAATTTGTTTACCAAAATCAAATCATTTATCAAAGAATACCGTAGTTCTGGTGGTCGTGGTGGTCCCGACGACGAATACATAAATAAATTTACCGTTAGCGGTGTCAATTCAGCCATTTTGAGCGATACCAGCATGGAACGCAAATACATCCTGATGGATTCTCACAAGTGGTTTCTGAGGCTGCAGGACGGCGTTTTAGATTTATTGACGGGTCATATTGGCGGGGTCGTGCCAGAGTTTTTTCTTTCGGAAAAAAAGATAAATCTAGGGATTCCGCGTAACGAAATGATGATTTTGTGTAACAATTCTTCGAAACACGTAGCCTTGTATGAAAAACTGACAGATAAGAAATTTTTCATGGTCTATTTAACAAATTTATTTGAGGACGTGACCGATAACCTGTATGACACGCTCTGTCAGTTGGTACCAGAATGCGAAGACGATCTGTCCAAATCCATGCTGCATTTCTATATAAATCTCTGTAAATGCGTTTGTTTCGAATACGACATTATGATGTATATGTTGGATATTTTGGCTAGCGTCTATATTGCGACAAATTACGAAAGAAAATTTTTTGTGTGGAAAGGCTTGACGCGTAACGGAAAAAGTAAGCTTTTCGAATTGATGGGACGCGTTTTGACTGCATATTATCATTCTATACAGTCTGAAAACCTATCTCCAAGCCATTCTGTCAATAATGCTACTCCAGAATTGGCGTCTACGCTTTTTTCTTGTAGGATGGTTGCTACTGAAGAATTGGGTAGAAAAATTGATGAAAATCGTATTAAACAAATTACTGGCAATTCGTTCGTGGCTTTCAGAAATATGTACGAGCCGAATTCGGGTGGGATACCGATGGCCAAACTGTTCGCCTCTACGAATAATTATCCTGAATGCAAGGCCACGGAGGCTTTCAAAGATCGAGTGGTAGCTATACCATTCGATGCTGAATTTACCAGCGACGCGCCCGATTCGACATCGAAACAGGTAGCCGGCGATACGTACAAGAAAGATGTCTATGTCGTGGAGCAGTCTTTCAAAGGCTGTTTTTTCATGCTGTATTACCATTTGCAAAAATGTATGGCTAAAGATGGCCTGTTACACTACCGAAAAGAACCCGAATACATACAAGAATTTACGCGAGATTATTTAATTCATGCAGACATTTACGTTCAGTTCAAGATGTATATGGACGTTCAATTGATGCCCGGTACCATGACCACTACGAACGAGGTCAAATCTGCGATAAGACAATATCTGAAAATTACCAAAAATACATCTTTTCACGAGTGCGATCTGCTGTTCTATTTCCAAAAAGAATTTGGTCATTTACGTTGCGAAGATATTAATTTGAAACCCGGGGCCTTTAGTTACGCTACCGCTCAAGATGAAGATGAAGAGCTGCCCAATAAAAAATTAAAAGAAGACGATTCGATGGTAGTTTATTACGAAGGGGTAGTCATTAAGAATTTGAGACGAGTGAATTTGGATAACTGAGAACTAAGATCAATGTCTTGTAAACTTCAAAAGAAAAAATTTAGTGACTATTACGACTTGAACCTTTTGAGGGTAGCCAATTTGCCGATAGATTGTTTGATCGATCAGGTTACATCTAAAAATTTAAGCGAGATTGGTAAGACGCGTGAACAGAGCGGATTGTGGAGTTTGTTTTACGACGTGACGCCGAGAATCGTTCAGGTCTTTGAAAGAGAAGCCATGGAACATATTAATACTATATTGAAAGATGTCAGTCTTTACGGATATTTGTATTTCGTTGCAGACAATAAAAACCATTGGTATAACGCGCCGCTTTTTGATTACGAACAATTTCCGTTAATGTCTAAGAGAGACTGCGTTATGAATAAAATTCGAAAGATGGCTGAGAAATTTTTTAAGAATGGCACTATGAATTTTCACGCCACGTGTTTATATTTACTGTATTTCTACGCTTTGTTGGTCAATCCACACATCAATTGGATAATTGTAGATTATATAGCCAATGGTAATCGTTATCATCAATTTGGAACTCGATTAACGGGTAACATGAAAACTTGTGTGAAAAAAGTATGGACTGCATAATTGTAAAGTCTCAACTTAAATTTCTACCAACCAACCAACTGTAAAAAAAAAAAAAAATATATTTTTTTTTTTTTTTTTTTTTTTTTTTTTTTGGGGGGGGGGGGGTGTTAATATTTTTTATGGTATTTTCTACATCCGCCTGCCAAAGTATAAATACTCCTCTCGCCTCAGTTTATTATATACTCTGACTTTTGACTGGTCTTGGTTATAATACCTAAACCTAACCGTTACGAAAATGTCTCTTTCAAACATCTGTTTGGTAATAGACTTAGACGGGTTTCATGTAAATAAAGTTTTTTATCCAAGAGAGTTTGGTTACGCCATTCTAGAAACAAACCATTGTGACTGCGTGAGATATAGTCTCAATCATCTCGAGGGCGTCCTTTCAGAAGAAGATTGGGATGGTATCAGATACTGCTCCAGACATGTACATGGCCTATCCTTCAGAAGGCAACCCCGAGAACACGTCAAGAATCTACACACGCTTGGTAAACTCATGACAAATTTATATAAGACGTACAAGACTGAAGATAAATACCTAGTAGCTTATAAAGGGGGTGAGTATGAGAAATATCTATTAGATAACTTGGGAATATCGTCAATTGACCTCGAAGACTTTAAATGCCCAAAATTTGACAACCTACCCCCACCCAAAGTAAAAGATTGCGGATATCATAGTAAATTTAAAGACGGGTCTAGAAAACCTCATTGCAGTATGCAAGAATGTATAGCATTTGCAGATTGGATTAAGAGTGAGATCAATAGAATTAAGTGAGTTAAAAAAATAAATAACCCCCCACCAACCACCTTCAAAAAAAAAAAAAAAAATTTTTTTTTTTTTTTTTTTTTTTTTTTTAGGGTGGGCGTGGCGTAGCTTAACTTTATTATATATAGCTGCTACCGTACTCAGATAATCATTCTCCTCCTGTCTACTATTCAAATATATACCTATACCACTTGGGCAATGAGATCTGACATTAGAGTCGCTTTCTGTTATCTACTTCGAGATTGCGTTCATTTGGCAAACGATTTGGATACTGCAGATATGGTGTTCATTGACAGCTTGAAATGCAAAGACGATATAATATTTAGTCGGAGAGTACATAAATTCGCTCTTTCAATTTTGAGAATGCTTAAAGAATATTTTCAGTTTCAGCCCCAGCATACTGGTATTACAATTGAAAGGGTCGAAGACATTATTGTCGAGCTGAAGAAAAAATTAAATGATATTATCGAGTCAAATTCGATATCTCCTAGAGTCAGTAATCTGTTTCGCGGTAAAATTTTAACAAATCATGGCTGGCGAGGTCGCGATTATTATCAGCTTTGGGTAATGGAATGTTTGATTTTTACCGGACAATTTCTTGGAGAATGTTTTAAAGAAATACCATACAAGTGTGAAAAGTATTTCAATTTGGCATGCAACGAGTTGATTAAAATTTTACAATATAGTAATTTGCTAAGTTGTATCGAACTAGATGTGTATTATGAGAAGGATTCGTTTGGCAAACCTGGCATTAAAGTAAAATCTGTCTTAGACAAATATAATTACCTATATGATTGGTTTTCATTTGAGTTAAATGAAGAAGAGCTACGAAAATATCCACTTGAAATCGTTTTTCGTTATCTACTTCGAGATTGTGTTCATTTTGCAAACGATTTGGATACTGCAGGTAAGATGTTGGTTGACGACGCGAATTACATGGACCATTTAAAATTTAGTCCGAGAGTACATAAATTCGCTCTTTCAATTTTGAGAATGCTTGAAGAATATTTTCAGATTCCACCCGAGCATACTGGTATTACGGTTGATAAGGTCGAAGACATTTTTTTCGTGCTGAAGACCAAATTATATTATATTATCCAGTCAAATTCGATATCTCCTAGAGTCAATAACCTTTTTCACCTTAAATTTTTAACAAATAATAACTATCGACGTCAGTATTATTATCAGCCTTGTGTAATGGAGTGTTTGATTTTTACCGGACAATTTCTTGGAGAATGTTTTAATAAATTTCCATATGAATGCGAAAAGTATTTCAATTCGGCATATGAAGTGTTCATAAAAATTTTGAAATATAGAAATTTGTTAAATTATATCGCAATAGATCTGTCTCAGGAAGGGGATCCGTTTTGTAAACCTGACATTAAAGTAAAATCTGTCTTGGACAAATATGATTGGTTTACATTTCAGTTAAATGAAGAAGAGGAACGAAAATTATACGAGAAATGTCCATAGTTAAAAATTACATCTTGAAAAAAAAAAAAAAAAAAAAAAATTTTTTTTTTTTTTTTTTTTTTTTTTTTTTACTTGGCTACTTCAGGACTATTTAAACCGCTGCTCAATTCTATAGCCATATTATTTGGCTTAGCCATAGATACTAACAGAGTAATCACATATTCGCTCACAGCCTTCATTTGCTGCGTGAATCGACCATACAGTGGGTTCGGTATCTTGACAGTCTCTTCATTTTCCAGCATTTCTTGAATACAGTATAACAGACACTGTAATTCTACAACCGATTTATCTTCTTCCATTTTTGAGCAATTTTGATATTTTTCGTAAGCAATTTGTAACTGGTTAGGTGCCAATACTTTTGATAGTGTAGGAGTGACCATTTTTTCGTGGACGTAGCGACAAACTAATCCAGAAACCATATCGTATACGGCATGAAAAGCTTTAATCTGTTTGAGGCGCATTTGAGATTGTATAACGCTTTTAGCGGCCGTAAACATATATTCAAATTCGTTCGATCCACTCCTCTCCGTTATGATACTGACCAAGTCTTTACCCATTGGTATCTCGTTCATTAATTTTTCCATATAAACTGTAAAATATTGTTTTTGAGTTTCAAACAAACGCTTTTCCATATGATCGTTTAAATTATTAGTCTTCTGCAAATTTGTCTGTAAATCTTGCAAAATAGACGTCTCCTTAGATTCTTCGTCTTCCATTTTATGCTTAGCTGGATTCTGTTCATCGCTAGATTTTTCATCTTCTTCTTCGATTGAACGTTTCATCCTTGATTAGTTCTGGCCCTCATACATCAATTCTGGAAAGGAAGGTTTTTTCTGCATGTCCACCTCGTAATTTGGAACGTTGGTTTCGATAGCCATGTAAGTATTTGGCTTGTATTCGTAATCTAGATCTATAGTCCAGCGATTGACACCCACGTTCGAATCATATTTTAAAACGAAGGCATTAAAACGGTGCAGATGATCATGTTCTTTGAACGTTAGATGCTGAGGATTGACCACGACCTTGCCCCAAAACATAGGATCTGCTTTCGGGTCGTTCTGGGCGATTCGGCAGACGGGACTCGTGTACAGCAGACTGTAGATGTCTACGCGACGATTTAACCTATTATGCCAAAAATTGGGAACTTCTTCGCATGGAGCTGGCGAAAAGTCATTCACGTATAACCATTCGTAAACCGTTTCGATATCAAACAAATAAAAGGAAGAAATCTTACGCGTTCTCGCTCGAAATTGGGGCTGGGTATCGAAAAAATGCTGGGCGTAGTCATATCGCCATAGCTTTTGACCGAGAAGGATGCTTTCCGATTCTTTGAAAGGATTTGCGAGCTCATGATCTTTTAAACCTTCATAAAGAATAAACGAAACGGGTTCGCGCGTTCCAAGATAAAAATACGTGATGAGCTTGACATCTATAGGATCTTGAGGATCCTCTGGAAAAATACTCGCGCAAGCATCGAATCCAGGCGTTTTCAAATATTTTGTATCTGTATTGTTTAAATGACCGTCTTCTAGCACGACCCCAAATAGACCGTAACGCGGATCTCAAACGCAACCCCATCCGTCTACATATTTAGCTTGTTTGAGAGGTCTTTCACTCAAGGCGTCGAATGTGCACGGTCTCTTGACACATTTTAAAGAGGACAGGCGTTTCACGTAATCGGGATGAAATCCATCGCTGGGCTTGATAGAACCGACTTTGATTTCGCCCGGTTGACAAGGATTCAGATTAATGTAATCGATCGCGGGTAGCTTTTGGCAAGTTAAGTTGACGACCTTGTATCCCGGATCGCAAGCGCAGGTATTTGTATCAGGAAGATATTTGCCATGGATGCCACATCCTACGTTTACATCACAGTTTCCACCAAAATATTTTTGATTTATAAGATGTGGTTTTTTACAAACGCAGACGGCAAACGTAGCGCCTTGATAAGTGTATGATATCCATTCGCCAGTTTTCGGGTCGCAATGGGAAACCCGTAAAAGTTTTGGGATGCACTGATTGAGCATACAAATATGAGTTGACGGGCAATCCGAATTCGATTGGCATGCAGTATCTATCAGTTTTTCTTTAAGATCTAGAGTCAGTAGTGGCCATGGAGAAATTTCAGACGTTTTCGTGTTTGTGGCCGCGTAGACGAGCGTGAGTCCAACGTACAAAACCAAAAGTATCCAAAATGCTATTAACATGCTTTAGTAAATGCGAACAATTTTAAATGAGCCTCGTACATAAGCTAATCCTATAGAGGGATCGATGGCATCCATATTCGTTAAATATTTTAGCATTTTAAATTTTGTCTGAGGATTTTTGATACGTAAAAGAAAATTGTATGTACTGAGATACATCTTATTTATAACTAAGGTAAAAATATTGTATAAATAACCCATCCTGTTTTAAAAGGTTTAGACATCAGGAGCGAGTTTATGCATGACCGTACAGTAGAAGAAATAAAGTCCACTCCCACCCACCCAAATAGATATACTATATATATACTATATATGTATAGACTACAGCGCCATCTACAATGAATTTGATTGGATAAAGAAATATAATTTTAGCAACCAACTGAGAAATATAACTGTGAAATATAATTTTAGAAACCAACCAACCAACTGTTAAAAAAAAAAAAAAAAAAAAATTTTTTTTTTTTTTTTTTTTTTTTTTTTTTTTATTGAGTGGGTGTGGTCTTTGTTCACGTGACTTGACTGATTCTATATAAGAGTTGTAAATTATCTTGGCTTGCAGTCACTTGTGCTCTGAGCTAGCAATGTGGACTAAACCTCGTATTCCATTATTCTCAGACCGATATTCTCGATTTCGTTCGTTTAAAGGCTGGCCTTATGATAAAACTCAAATCGAAGAATTTGTTGATAGCGGTTTATTTTTTAACCGTACAGATGATACACTTAGATGTTTTTGGTGCACTGTTCGACTACATCCCAATAATAATCCACTTGAAAGGCATCGGCTATTTAAATGTGGTTTCGAAAGACCTACATTCAGAAGACCTACCAATGCAGTGTCTACCAATGCAGTTCCTATCGAATCCGAAAGATCTACTAATGTAGTGTCTACCAATGCAGTTCCTATCGAATCCGAAAGATCTACTAATGTAGTGTCTACCAATGCAGTTCCTATCGAATCCGAAAGATCTACTAATGCAGCTCCTATCGAATTCGAAAAACCTACTAATGTAGATCCTATCAAAACGAAGACTAGCATTACCAATGAGGATAACCTTGAGAATTTAGAAAATTATCGCCTGCTGTGCAGTATATGTTTTAGCAAAGAGAGAAAAATTATCTTTGAAGCTTGTAGTCATTTCGTTTGTTGCGAAAGTTGTTCAAACCATATTACAATTTGTCCCATTTGTCGATCACCTATTACAAAGAGAATTACAGTATACCTATCTTAGTCAATCAACCAACCCTTGAAAAAAAAAAAAAAAAAAAAAAAAAAATTTTTTTTTTTTTTTTTTTTTTTTCAAGGTCATATTATTTTTATCATATATATATAGGGTGCTGCGACTATAAAAATGTAATCGGTCTAATCAAGCATGCATTACGGAAGGTTTACTCAACGCTCCTTAGACGTAGCCGTATCCAACGAAATTATCACGCTCGAAGAAAGGGCTCAAATTGAAAATTTTTACACGTCCGATACATTTGTTCTGAAGGGTGAGGAAGCCGTTGAAATTCTTCGTACAGTTATTCCAGACATCGTATCAATAAACTACGATTCAGAGAACGACTTGCATTACATCCAAGTTGAAAAATGGCCCCATATCAAAGAAATGTGTTTGCATAATGCCAGAATTAAACCATGTTATTGGAAATATGTAAGACAGGACGACGGAGAACCCATATTCGAATATTATATGGATACGCATACTATTAAATTGTGCGAATGATTTAATACTTTGTCCATTTTCCACGTTTTTGTAAAACCGCAGCCATTCTTCGCGGCATAGATTCTAGCAGCTCGTCGAAATAGGAGTCGGTCAACTGGTTGAAGGCAGCATATACGTTCTCCCATAACTGATACTTGTTCGTCATGTCTCGACTCGTTAGTTTTTCTAGCTGTGCCCATACGTTTTCAACCGGATTCATGTCTGGGCCTTTCGGAGGCCAATCTTCCATGACTTCGATATTATGAGCTTCAAACCAGTGTTTGGCCAACCTGCTCGTGTGAATGGGAGACAGATCTTGCATGAAAATCAAATTGTTTTCTGCGAGCGTGTCCTCGACCAACGGTAGGATGGCGTTGGTATAATATTCGGCGTTTAAGGTTTTTTGATCTATCCTATGTATAATTTTAAAATTTTTTCCGAATGCCATCCATACGCATATGGTGAATCGGCCGTTGGCATTGGTATCGTTTACAATATATCTCTCGTCAAACCGATCGCTCAACGCGGGCCTATAGACTTTCAAAGCTCCTCTGCTGGAAGCTCGAAATATTTTTTCATCCGAGAATATGACCCTATTCCATTCGCTGACACCCCATCCTATATGGGCTATGGAAAATTGAAATCTTTTTTGTATGTGTACGGGCTTCAGAAAAGGTTTTCGTGCTGGAATGCGACATCGCATACCTTTTTCTTTCAAGCGTTTCCGAATCGTGTCCACGCTGACATGGGGTGCTATTTCGTCTCTTATATCAACCGCAGACACGAAAGGATTCGTAGTGACAGCGTTTTCGATATACAGATCGGTCAATTTGTCTGTTGCGCGAGGCCTTCCTCTCTTGAACCTGGAAGGTGGAGCGTATTCTTTAGCGAGCCAGTAATGGACCGTTGAAGGTACAAGATTCAATCTTTTGGCGATCTCGCGCTCAGACAAATGTTCTTCGTGACGTAATCTGACAATTTCTTGTCTAAATTCCATGTCTTGGCTTTGCGTCTCAGATAAAAACAAGTAGCATGGACACTACGGTATTTGTACATTGCGGCAAGTGCAAAGAAAAGACTGAAACGTCTGATATAGAGATTAGTATGACGAAAACTGGCAGGCCTATTTTGAAAGGCGTCTGTAGAATATGCGGTTCCAGAAAAAATACTTTTGTAAAAATGAATGGTCATAATCAAGAATGCAAAGATGACCTTTTTGAATCTTATTAGTAATGATATATGCCATCCTGAAAACGTACATTTGCAACCCGGACCCACGTTATTTTGTAATCAGTGCCAAAATAGTTTTAACGTATACGAATTGATTACCAAGCCTTCCACAGACCATTTTCGATCGAGTCAGCTGGCCGAAGCCTTTTTCGAATGGACGGGCGACGAAAATGTACCCATGAATTTTACGCTGGTAGATTTGGAAGGCCTGTTTCCAGTATGTGTGGTAGGACAATCTCTGAATCGCGTCAAAAAAGGCTTGCGTCTTCTAAAAGCTTTAAATGGACCTTTTATGACTCGTTCGGAAATAAATCATTTCCCAGATATGGACACGTTTCTGATCGATTTCTTAAATATAGTCAACGAGCACTCGAACGAAGAATCTAGCCAGGCGCGTGCGATATTGGACGTATTGATAAAAGGCATGCACGATCTTCTCCCTTGCAAAGAAATAATCAATCCCTTCGAGACGTATTTCAACGACTTGGTGCCGTACGTGAAAAAATGCCTGAGTCAATGGGAACCCGTGCATTTGAGCGAGGAGTATCCCAATCTGGCCCACGAACTGCTGGTTCATTTACAACTGTCTTCCGCGATCCGCCAATCGTTCGGCAAATATTCGATTCCGTTTGATATCATACATGTCATGGTCAGTAGCTATATCTGTTCGGCCGATATGAGCGTGGTGGGTAACTGGGTGTTGGATTTCATGGCTAGAGTCTGCCGAGGTCAGTTCTTTTGGAAAGCCTATCCCGATTGTCCGTTCGTCGCTAAAATGAATAGAGTTATCCAACAGAATATCGATCATAGAAAACATGCCGCGTACGCTCAGACTCTGAAAGCCATAAGATTAGGGGATGCGATAGAATATTATTCGGAATACTTAAGGCCTTTCCATCAAGTTCAAATGTATTTAAAGAGTCAATTCTGTAGTAAAAATGACAGCGTGGCCGAAATGGCCTTCAACCAAATATTTCCTGCCGTTTGTTTTCAAGATCACGGAGATTGCTTAGGATTTATGGTAGGTAGCAGCTATCTCATGCAAATCATGAAACGTAGCAACGGAAACCCGCCGAAAGGGTCTTGTAAGAAAGCCAAACAGCTTCATGCAAAAATACAAAAATTTGTCGGTAAAATACAAAACTTTGATTCGGGACCGTTCTTATTTTGGACCTTGGATACGTTTCAGTTGTTCTTGATGAGCGATTCCAGTTACGAACAGGAAATTCAAGATCTGTTTGGCATAGTTTTGGATATTAATCAAGATGGAAACTAGCTGCTGGGAAACACTTCAAAGTCAGATCGCTAAGCTCTTAAAAACAGCGGTCGATTACTATGGGTCTCAAGATTCAGTCACCATTAAGACCATGAAGCTTTATATTGTGGGAGAGGTATTCAGGACGTTTGGCCTCGATTGGGATTTCATCTTCAGACTCTTCAAAACACATACACCCGTTCATCCTAAAATTGTCCAAGAGATGTTAGAACACAGCGACGATGATATGGGGGGCGCATTGTCTCAGATATTTGTCAAGAACGAAAAGCTCAAAAGCTTGACCAAGGCCCTCGCCGCTAAAGGATACGATACCGATCGATTGTTGGCTATCGACGGTCTTGCTGGAAATATTACTAACAAACCCAATTTCGAAATGAAACATTACATGGGCAATCTTCGATTTGCCGATAAGGGCGAGAGAAAATTCGTGTTCGACGAAGAGACTGAATTTAAGCGTCTGCATGTCCAGGCCGTGAGGGAAATGTATAAAATGTTGGGAGATGCTAAATTTAAACCTAAGCACGTCTATGAAATTTTAAGAAAATGTTATAGCGATACAGCCGACGTGAATCTACCAGAGATCGAATTCGAAGAGAGTCTGGACGAGGAATTGGAAGAGAGTCTCTCAGAAATGTACATGACTAGTATGGGTAGAGATAATATCATGAGCTTCGTAAAAAGTTTGAGATTCAGAGGTGAGAAGCGACCCGCATCGGAAATGGAGGCGGTTGAAGAATCTGTAGAAAAACGTAAGTCAGAACCGGAAGAACCTAGAATGGATGTTGCTGACGAAGAAGCTCCTTAAACTAAATAAATTAATAATATAAATTAAAAAAAAAAAAAAAAAAAAAAAAAAAAAAAAAAAATTTTTTTTTTTTTTTTTTTTTTTTTTTTTAAAGGTTATATTTTAGTTATATAAAAGCCTTTGGCTGTTAGAGAAAAGTGTTATTATATATTCCTTTCAAGCATGTCGGTCCATGAAAAAAAGACTGTATGTTTAAGCGGCAATGTCACGGTACGTTATTATGAAAAAGAAGATTCGATAGAGAATGCGAAAAGAGAAAATGCCCATAGGGTACGTGTTTCTACAAAACGCAGTATCTTAGAAAAATCCGTATTTACCACACCAAAAACTGAACTTGAACGTGTTAAACGTATGATTACGTCTTGGCGAAAACACGATACGTGTATCGTTTTTGGTAATTTGGGACGCCAGCCATACCTCTTAAATTATTATTTGGACCTGTGTTTCGGTCATCAGGAAGACTTGCAAGTCTATTGCAGCTGGCCTATAGATACACCTTATCGTGTCGAAACTACAAATCAACCATCTGATTTTCTATTTATTGTGGAACCCCTTTTTGGATCTACTATCAAGAAGCCATCGTTGACCAAGCATTTGGTTGTATTGACTAGCCATTTAAATTTAGACGTTGTCGCCACCTATAAAACATATTATTGCTATCACCTGTCTTCTTATAAAAACCAAATTGCTGCGACGCCCGATCTCATATCTGATACTGAGTTCAAACCTCCCATTTTTCATGAACAAATAGTTGTGCCAGATGGACCTGTGGTTCTGAATGTTAGTGAATCTGATTCTGCGAACGAGGCTTATCTCAGGCTGCTGACTGGAAAAGAATTAATTAGACATAGACCCTTTAAAATTATGATGACGGAACGCGATCGTGATATTTTAAAAATGTATTTTTCGCAAACTAAACAAATGTTGGCAACATTACAATTTAAAAAATGGAATGACACATTTTATTTTGATATTTAAAACGGGCATGTTTTCGCAAGATTATTAGAGTCTTTGCAGGACTTAATATAATAATCAAACCAAGCACTAAATTTACGACATCTTCTAAATTTTTTGAATGGCATTTTGGTTTTCAATCGATCTTTTATAAGCTTGCGAGTCGTTGTTTCGTTTAAAAATATCCCACTTCCTAATGGTATCTTATGTTGTTCGTTTAAAGGTATTAGTTGAGATAGAGAAATGTGGGGTTCATCATATCCCAAAATCCATAATACGGCATTGGCAAAAAAATAGTATGCGCCGTCAAAGTATATTACGAGTTCGAATAGACGGTCATCCCATAAAACGTCTGGCGTAAATGTGAGCTTAATCCATTTATAACCAGACATGATTGCTTGTAACTAGTTTGATTAAAAATATTTCAAAAAAAAATCTCAACCAACCTACCCTTAAAAAAAAAAAAAAAAAAAAAAAAAAAAAAAAAAAAATTTTTTTTTTTTTTTTTTTTTTTTTAAGGTTGGTTGTTTGGTTGATTGACTCTAGCTAACCTATATATATCATGTTATAGTATCTACACTATCATTGTCCAGCCATGCTTATTTGTTTCAGCGTCTATAAAAATCTTTACCGCATCCTGTTTCCGTGTTCAGCGACATCTATAATAAGCCTTATCTCATCCTGTTTTCGTAGAAACTGAGTTATGCAATATCCAGCGACAATAATTCTATAAAAAGCCTTATCTCATCCTGTTTTCGTAGAAACTGAGTTATGCAATATCCTGCCTCCAGATTGACTATATAAGCTCTGGCATTTGATCGAATAGCCATTCTCTCTTCTGCCTTCGTCTAAACTTTGACAACAGCAAGTATAAAATGGCTCCAGTTTTATTATCGAAACCAGACTTTATTAAATATGTATTAGATACATATTTCCCCTCGGCAAAAGATGTCATCCGCATGGATTTTATTCTCGATAATACGTTTTCACATCTATTGAAAAAATACCATACATTTAACGCTATTGAGTCTGTAAATGAAAAAGAAAAAGAAGTGCTGAACTCTATAACAAATAGCTTAGATGAATTTATGTTGGTTTATAAGACAGAAATGGAAAGGCTTTGTGCAGAAATGGATATATATGACGGAAATGCTGTAGATTCTGCTTTGGTAACCGTAGCAAACGAGCTTTTTGGTGAAGGCATAACTTGGAGTCGAATTATAGCATTTTTCTGTTTTATTGGAGAATTTGCTATCATGTGTATTCGTCAAAATAAACCGAAAGCATGGGTGAATGCAACATATGAAGCTTTTGTACGAATAGTAAAAGAGACATTGAAATCATGGATAGAAGATCACGATGGTTGGGAAGGAATAAAAACTGCTTAAATATTACATCATCCAAACCAAGTTAAAAAAAAAAAAAAAAAAAAAATGCCAACTTTGAAAAAAAAAAAAAAAAAAAAAAAAATTTTTTTTTTTTTTTTTTTTTTTTTTTTTAAGGTTGGTTGATTGGTTGATTCTGTATAAATAAAGCTTATGACATGGATCAAATTGAAAGCATTCTACAAGTGGACGACCAGAGTCTAGGTTCATTTGGATCTCTCGAAAAGGGAATTGCCTATACAGTCATTTTGTCTATGGTTGGTCCCGTAATCTTAATACCAATCCTATATATAGTTATACGAGGTAACGTTAGAAAACTGCCGCTGATGTTATTAGCTTGTCTAGGCGTCTTACTGTTAGTGGTGCATTTTAGATTTTCTTGGATAGTTCGAGCCAGCGTTCAGCTACAGCAACTTTATAACCGATACTATAATGTATGAATACGAATTCAGACTCGTAGTTCATAGTTTGTCTTCATTCAAAG
Organism: Salticus scenicus; assembly: GCA_963930645.1. Taxonomy (NCBI): domain Eukaryota; kingdom Metazoa; phylum Arthropoda; class Arachnida; order Araneae; family Salticidae; genus Salticus; species Salticus scenicus. The sequence goes on from OZ005654.1 coordinate 322,957,100, forward strand.
AATTTTTTCAAGAATTGGGCATTTCGACCGAAAAGAAAATAGTTTATTATATAAAGCCTCATTTTCGTTTCAAAGACGATAATTGGGATACGAAACGCGTAGAATCTACTCAAACAGTTTATCATGACGGTGTCTGGTTTAGATGGGTTTGTTCTATCGAAACGCCTTACAGACTCTGGAATACGTCAACGTGTAAAAATTTCTTGCATCAACTTGGAAATTTTCAAGACCCTATTACAGTCCAAACTCGAGATTTTGTCAAAATCGATTCTGGAGCCCAACTCTATTCGTTTCAAAACGGACTGGAACATTGTTTGGTGTTCGAATGGGAATATGGTACGTTTGAAAAACCTTTATTGTATTTTAATAATTTAACTCCTTCTCTTGATAAATATAAAAACATTTACCATACCATGAATCGTTATTCAATTCCGCCGTACGAATCCAACGAAAATATTTTTCGAAAACCAGTCACTTGCGTTTCAACAATTTTGGAAGGTAATTCCTATTTATATGCTCATAAACTGGATGGAATTTTCGGGCTCGTTTTCAGCTATCGAGACAGAATCAAAGAAAAATGGGAAGGGCACGAATGCGTGGTACGTAGCGATATCAGTCTAGGTGACGGATTGGTATTTGCTGCAGAAAAATTAGAAAATGGAGCCATATGTTTGTTGGATGTCTATCGATATATGGGACATGATACTACTAGCTGGTGCCGACGAGAAATTTTGACAGAATATTTACCACGTATGAAATTGGTCGAAGGCTATTTTGTCCAAAAATATGTTTCCGATAAGAATGCGTTAGGCAAACCCTCTTTTAAAGTCGATGGGATAATTATACACGACGTGCGAAAGGATATAGTTTATAAATACAAAACTAAGCATTCTGTGGATTTGGTATATTATACAGGCTATTTTCTTTTACCAAAAGGTCGAATTAAATCTTACGAGAAAAATTTAGAAGACGGATGCGTGTATGAAATTGCTATAACCGATGGGCGAGTCGTTCGAAAGCGATCGGATAGATTTAAAGGCAATTCGGCCAAACAAATAGAAGATATTTTTAAGTTTGGATGGAATGGGTCACCTATTGAATATGAAGACGAAAAGAAGACAAATAAAAAATCCAAATAAGTTTAACATACACACACACACACACATTTAAAAAAAAAAAAAAAAAAAAAAAATTTTTTTTTTTTTTTTTTTTTTTTTATGTGACCTTGATAGCTTTATAGCGCCTATATAAGCAGCTGACAAATCTCATTTTCTAACATTACTTATTTAACTATAATACAAGGACATGGATAGCTATTTAGATCTCGTGTCAAAGGTTTTGGAAAAACCGCAATTGTCTGCGGGTATCGACTCTATTTTGGATAAAGACTGTTTAAATCTTATATCTAAAGATTGGGTAGCTCGTTTGAAAAATAACGTGACCTTTCAAGATTATGCCACCGACGGCAAACGGTTATGGAATCCACCTTATGTGACGCTGAATTATGAATATGAAGAATCCAAGCGCCCAAATTTTAAAGTTGCTGTCGTTGCATACTGTAAATTTATGAAACCTTATGGCGGTCTGAATCCCAAATTGCATTTAAGTATTATGGCTTCAGAGCCATTACGTTTAATTGCGCGTGCGATGACATCTGATCTCGATCCTTCACTTCAAATTTCTAACGATTTTAAATTTTCTTTTCAAGAATGTAGTGGTGTGTTGAATTGCCATGAATGCGGTAAACGTGCAAGTGAATTCAAAGCAAAAGGTCATAACATAGATCTAAGATCTCAACCATGCATACTGGACACCAGTGTATTTACTGGAAATGAAGTCGTGAATCGCTTTCATAGTATGATCGAATCTACGTTTACTGACACGTTTGTAGCCATCTTAAAAATAAAAATTAATACGAGATACCGCTATAATACTCAAAATAATCAAAAATTTTTACGTATTAGTGGAACTATTTTAGATTTCATCGGATTTCAGGAAAGAAAATTAATGGCTTCTAAAACAGCTAATATAGGATTCATAACAGAAATCAATAATCAACCTCCAATGAAGGCTAAGGAGGCTGAACCTTCAACGAAGACTAAGGAGGTAGAATCGTCAACAAAAACGGATGATGAGTTTGGCGATTATTTGGAAGGGGTTTTAAACGATTCAAAACTAAATGAACCTTTTGATTTGGAAAAGCTAACAAATGATTCGAAACTAAATGAACAAGGGATATCTTATGAACCTTTTGATTTAGAAAATACTATTGAGTTGGAAAATACTGAAATTAGTCACGATACCATTGATTTGAATGATGTGGATGTAGGCAACAAGAGAAATTCTAATGATTTAGACTCGGATTCTAAGAAAAGAAAAGTAGATGAGGGTGAAAGTTATATATCCCAGTGGCTTTATGATGACGTTTAATAAATTACGTAAACCATATATACTTTGAAAAAAAAAAAAAAAAAAAAAAAAAAAAAAAAATTTTTTTTTTTTTTTTTTTTTTTTTTTTTTTAAGGCTTGTTTAGCTATATATATATAGAATGGCTAACGTGCCCACACTATCCGTTAGTGTTTCTTCTAACAAAGAGTTCCACTTTTCATAGCATCCGATAAAGCAAATTGTGACGGCACGTCGTTTTGTCCATAATTTTTTGGTGAAATTTCTTTCTTAATCAAAGATATAATAGAATTTAAATAAATTTGACTTGTGACAAAATAACCTTTTATTACGAACCACAGGGGGTAACTAACATTTTTGGTTGCTACTAAACCGATACCTTTTAAAAATTCACAATTCGGAAATAGAAAATTTGGAAATTTCTCTTCTGTATACGAAATTTGAGCTTCAGCAAAATGTAAATTATATAAGAAATATTTCATAGATAAAGATATTTCTAAATCAGTTAAACATGACGCCTCAGCATTTTCATCGTAAATGTAAAAATCCTTCATAATATTATGTATAGTTTGATCTTGGATATAGGATTCAGAAATTGATCTTTTACTGCGAATATGAGAGTTTAAGCGTTTAGTATACGTTTCGTGATGCGGTGCCGAGTCAATCTTAACGTCTATGAAATTTCTATACAGTTCGTATATGTATCTGTCATCATTACTTTTGCCAGCAATCAAACTGTATTTCCGTACGTTTTCGACAATGACAGGATTCATTTGATAATTTCGCACCGAATCTACTTGTCTGTGATCATCGAATTCTTCAGGACGAAAATATCTATCGAAAAAATCTTTGGTGGGTACGATGACCGTATTTTCTGGAAAGTAGCCCCTGTTTTGGACTGGCCGTAAAAATCCTCCTGCGTACGCTACGTTAGTTGGATGATCTTGCAAGTGCATTGCCATTTCCAAGCCAAAATACTCTTTTAAATGATTTGAGCATATGAGCATCTGCACATTAGCTCTCTTGCGACCTTTGCATTCGTTTTTTGAAGCGTTAAAGAGACATACGGTCGATTCTAGCTTTGACATAATACACCTTATTTTATCGAATCAAGTCCTTCCTCATGCGCAAGTTCAATTTTCATCCCAAACGTGTTCCGACTCGTTTCAAACCGTTTAAAGTCGTGGCCAGAACCAAACAAGGCTTGAAAGCGCTCGTCACGAAAAGTAAAAAATTGGAAAAGGCTATTAAAGTAATTTTCAGTAAAAAAAGTTTAGCGGTTGCAGCTACCGGGACGGCTGTCGGCGTAGGCGTAGCTAGCATTTGGAATTATATAGAATCCAATTCGGGTTGCTTCAAGAGACATGCGGACGGTTCCACATGCAAATACGAACAATTGAGTTGTTGTCAAAAAGATAAATTGGACAATGTTCCATTCTGTGATGGAGCCGATAAAATGGTTAATGTTTGCGAAAATTTTGACGCGGATCAAGAACAATCTTGTTGTCGTCTCTGCGATTGTCAGTACGTAAATTGTTTGCCTAGCGAGACCATGCAGTGCCAGAGACCGACGGTGGCAGACGCCTTATCCCATTACGCATCTCAATTCGGCTCGACTCTCTGGTCCGGTATCGAAACTATTTTTCCATGGCTATGGTATATTATTTATTTTATGGCGGCTCTGTTTATATTTTGGATTGCTAATTTAGCCCGATCTCTTTTATGGAGAAGAAAGTAGCATGTATGAAAGATTGGCGAGCTGTCGTTTACCCGTCGACGAATTGTTATCTGAACTCGTTCAAAAGGAATCCTTAGATCAAGCCATTAGAATTTTAAATCCGAGACTTGGTAAATGGCCGATAGAATTTTATGTTTCTTTGGAAATGGTCATGCATCCTAAACTCCGCGACGCGGCACGAAAATATATCTCAAAATTATTGGAAGAGAAAGAAAAATATGGATACATTTATTATTTGAGTGGCCAGAGTTTACTAATGCCGTTAGCGATTCAGTTTCGAGGAATCGAATTGTTTACTGAAACCGAAGAAAGAGATCGTATCACGAAAGCTATAGAGGCACTGGCCAGCGAGTTTGCATGCAGGAGTAGTATTATGTACGAAATTACTATGGTAGAAATTTATTACTTTTTCATAAGACTTGTCAATCCAAAATTGTCTTGGTTGGCTGTCGAATATATGATAAATAGCGTAAAGTTGCACGCTCATCTATTAATGTCTTCAGAAAGAAAATTTACGTGGGCTGAAGATAAAGAGTTGGATGCAAATATAAACAAAGATAAATTGTTATTTTGTACCAGCTAAAAAAATCGTAAGACAAGAGTAATATTTACAATTTTCAAATTAAATATTTATCATTAAATCAAGATAATGGAGGCCTCAGAATATGATATTTTGTTGAATGGTATATTAAATAACGATATTCTTAAAAATGAAGTGGAATGCTTAGTTGGCGAAACTAAAGCGTTGAATTTAATTACTTACGACTGGCAGTCAACTTTAGAAAATTCTATGGTGTATCAAAACCACATTAATAAAAAGATTAGATACAGTAAAGGGCATGCGTGTGGAGCTGAGAATGTTGCTTTTGTGAGAAGGATTCTCGATCGTCAAAATATTTACCGTATATTAGTTGTAGGTGAATGGATTCTTCAAAAATCGGATAGAACGGATGACTATTCAATCGTTGCAAAAAGCTGTGAACCTTTAGACGTTATTGGCCTATCTATGCGCGAAGACGAAGATAAAAAATTACATACTGGCGGACGATTTTTTAATAGAACGTGCAATCCAGATCTATGTTATTGCTGTAGGAAATACCATCAACATTTTAATATCAACATTGAACCAAAAAATTGGTGCGTATTAGATATTAAAAAATATGATGGTGCTAAGCTTGAAAATACTTGTACGTCAAAACTACTATCCATAATGACAGAAATGCCAAGTTTTATGGGAATTTTTAGCATGGAAATACATAGTCGAACTACATTTGGTGATAGTTCATACAAAATATGTGGCATGATAAATGAAATGGTTATTTTTCAAAGAAAATCATTATTTACTAGAAATTTTATTTCATTTCCACTAGCTGTTGATTACCTAACTGAAAATCATTTGGCAGTGGAAGAAAAGTCTAAAAATGAGCCGGTAGTTGAAGAAATCTAGTTAAACAACCAACCAACCAACCGAAAAAAAAAAAAAAAAAAAAAAAATTTTTTTTTTTTTTTTTTTTTTTTTTTTTTTTTTTTTTTTCAAGGTCGTTTTTTTGACATGACTTCGAGCCTATATAAATAAGCGCGTTCATAAACGATTTACCATTATCAACTGTTTTCTTCTATAGTAAGAGTCAAAATCTCATGCACTAGAGATATGGAATATTTAAGCGCAACTGCTTCATCGTATTCAGATCATGACCAGGAGGTTTCAAGAGCATATGCATTTTTAGATCGTAGAAATACAAATTTCGAAAGTCAAGTTGAGATTTATGAAATCACTGAACGCCTTATGCAATTTATCGCGAGAACTCCAGTTTTCTATGGAATATACCTTTCTGTTTTTGAAAATGCACCTGATGACTCTGACGACCCTCCGATAACAAATCCCCTTTCGAATAATGTTGTGGAAAAATTGACTGTTGTAAAATTGGATGAAAATTCAATTGAATTTAATAAGAATTGCGTTATTTGTACAGAAGCCTTTTCTCTAAATGAAGAAGTGCTAATTTTACCTTGCAAGCATACATATCATGAAGCATGTGTAAAGGACTGGTTTAAATTACAAAGTACTTGCCCAGTTTGTAGAAAAATACCGTATGAAGAGTTGTCCAGTGATTCTTCAGAAGATTCAAATGATGATTACATTGACTTGGATTATCTCACATTTTTTAGATCTATTGATCAGCTGTATAGATCACATCTAAATTTGGACGGTAATCCTGGAGCCCACTTAGATATGGACAGTGCTACTGATTTAGAGGCCGATTCAAATATTGATTCAGACTTGATTTCAAATACTGACTCGAATATTTCCATCGATATGAATTTAGGAATCGATCTGAGTATTGACTCTCAAATGGATTCTGATAATAATTCTATGTCGGAATATCCACAAAATGAAGATTGCAGCGACTTTGTTAATGACATAACTCCTAGCAATTTACACGACATGAGAGATATGAGCTTGTACGATATCGATTGGGATGATATGAATTTCGATGACATGTCTACATAAAAAAAAAAAAAAAAAAAAAAAAAAAAAAAAAATTTTTTTTTTTTTTTTTTTTTTTTAAGGTGCCACGCCCACCCTTGAAGCTTGTCTATATATACTATGGCTAACATGACTACACTCTCATTGTGTCTCGACATTTGCCTGCAACGGTCGTCTAGTTACCATGCCTCGTAATGTGTTTTGAGCAAGATGTACATTGATGGACACTAGATAGTTAGATTTTTCTATAAAAGCCCATGATGTATTCTAATTTCATGAAAACCTGTAATATCTTGTCATTTTGTCAGACAAAAGTCTATAAAATCTTGTTTTCAAAGCCAATATTGCATAAATAACGCTATCACATCCTATTTTAAAGGAAATGGGTCAGGAGCGATTTTATGCATGACCTTACAGTAGAAGAAATAAATTCCACTCCCACCCACCCTAATAGATATACTATATATATACTATATATATAGACTGCAGCGCCATCTACAATGATTGGTTAAAGAAATATAACTTTAGCAGCCAACTGAGAAATATAGCTTTAGCAGCCAACTGAGAAATATAGCTTTAGCAGCCAACTGAGAAATATAACTTTAGAAATATAACTTTAGAAACCAACTTCATCAACCAACCAACTAAAAAAAAAAAAAAAAAAAAAAAAAAAAAAAAATTTTTTTTTTTTTTTTTTTTTTTTTTTTCGTGTGACCTTGTGACCTTGATAGTTTTATAGCGCCTATATAAGCAGCTGACAAATCTCATTTTCTAACATTACTCCTATATATGTGGCGACAACGATGAAAGGGCTTTGAAAATATTAACTGGTCTGAAGACTCTCTGCAAAGTCCAGGTAACTATGTTATTTTTTTTAAATGTAGTTTAATATTTTTCGTTTTCGCAGATTACTTTATGAAGGCCTTATCTTTGAAAATATTGTCTGGATGGCTCTGTCTCTGAATCTATATAATCATTAACAAAATATTTTAAATTCTAAGGCCTAAATTTACAACATTAGCATGAAATCTTGTAAATTTATAAGATGCTCACGGGTATATTTTAGTTTTTTCGACAACAAGTTTGGACAAAGGGCTTACCCTTGGAAAATATGAACGGATTCTCTGCAAAGTCGACGCAAAGAGTTTTTTCTTAAATGTGGCTTAACTTACTGATCAGACGTCGATATTAAATTTTTAATCGTGTAAGCTTGACTCCTAGCTGGCTGGATCAGGTTTGTGTTCTAAAGAAATCATTGGACCTATCCAAAATAATTTTCGTAGCCCTTAAAGTATTATTTCATAAACTAAGAGCATATCCAAACTCGATACGGACTGATTAAAATTTTTGATAGATATAAGGACTCACTTTGCCAACTTACTGGTCTACCAACTTATGTTGGGTTTGGTAGACAATAAAGAGAGTAGTTTCATGCTGATATAGTGATACTACATTAGACAGAGACACTATAGCTGACATACAAAATCCGGACTACAAACTTACGTTGGGTTTGCCAAGACAATAAAGAGAGTAGTCTCATGCTGATATAGTGAAACTGAATTAGACAGAGACACTATAATTGGCATGTAATGTCCAGACTACAAACTTATAATCACTTAAATTAAAAGATGTTTTACAGTAATTTCTGAGTATACAAGTATATATATATATATATATATATATATATTATAAATATATTATAAATATATTATAATATAAATATTATTATAAATATATTATAATATAAATATTATTATAAATATATTATAAATATATTATAATATAAATATTATTATAAATATTATTATAAATATATTATAATATATTATAATATAAATATAATATAATATAAATATAAGTATTAAAAAAAAAAAAAAAAAAAAAAAAAAATCTATCCATTTCTATAGGGTAGCTACGATTCATGCTCCTACCTTCTCCTATTTTGCTCCGACTTGCTTTTTGTGGCAACGAGCTTCAAGGTCACACGGAAAAAAAAAAAAAAAAAAAAAAAAAATTTTTTTTTTTTTTTTTTTTTTTTCAGTTGGTTGGTTGGTTGATATTCATTCTCTATAAATAGCGGCTCCGTACTCAAGCTACATTCATTCTGCATTGCTTGCTAAAGTATGGTGTACAAATATAAGCTTATCCGAGTCTATTTTCATTAGACCTTTTGCCTTGGCCCGTTTACACGATTTTCTCAAGGCTTCAAACGTAACCTTTCTACCGATCCAAGCAAAAACCATATTTTTCCAGCGAATTAAGTATGTTTGATGTTTTTTCGTAAATAGTTTTTTAGCCAACGCGTAATCTTCCAAAATATTCAAGTCTTTTAAATACGTTTGTCGTCGACCTGGGTTGTCATTAAACCATCCCAACAAATCTATCATCTTGAGATCAGTAAACATCATCACGTAAGCTAGCATACTGGTTTCGTCTGTTGTTTTTCGAAATTTGAGTCCGTTATATATTCGCTGTAACTCTTTAACAGATATCATGTTTGTGGCCAAACGTTTGATGGAATATACTCTATTAAACAGACCCGATCTTTACGAGGCCATTTTGAATAGAATCCAACCCCATAATATGGATTCGGTTTTGAGATTGATCGAATGTCATTTGAGGAAAATTCAAGATTTAAATATATTTAACAAAAATATTACAGCGGTTCCTGAATTCATGTGGGCCGTAGTAAAACATTTGAAATTTCCTACGCCTGGAGACGCATTTGGAATCTATCGAGCATGTCGCGTTACTAAATCCGATACACAGGGTGCTCTAGACAGCAAACACTTGTCTTCGTCTTCGGAATCCGTCAAACAATTTAATGTCGAAAAAAACATTTTATATGAACTCACATTGTTTTCCACTCAAAAACAAGTTTTCGAATTGTCCAACAGACGGCGACATTCTACAGTTTATACGATACTTTCAATTCCAGAATTGATGAAATTGCTACCAGATGCCTGTCACTTAGAACGAGGCGGTCCTCGAAACAAAGGTAGAAATTCAAACGGAGATTTTAAATATTTGAGCACGTGTAAATATATTTTGGTTGAAGACAGGGGTTCTATCAAAATTCTTTACCAATCGCTAAAAGATTTACATGAGATGTTATGTAAGATTCCTCCTCAAATGGTTGTGGCTTTTTCTGATGTGCGCAGCGTTTTTCAAAAATGTGGAATCGTTTGCTATTTTTTTAACATGGTGAATTTAATAGAAAGGCAATTGTTTACAAATGATGGGTCGGCTTACGAAAAAGATGTATTATTTCTAATTAAATGTCAATGTCGTAGCGGCAAACCTTTACCATTAACTAGAGATGGGTTAGCAAAAAATCCTGACAAGACGCCTATAGAAGTGTTGAGCTTTGAAGCAATTAAGAAAAATTTAGCGCGATTAAGCACTGGTACGAAGGAATGGTATAATGTACAATCTTCAGCCGATAGTATATTTTTTGGAGAACAGTTTAAGGAAGGAACTGGTTATGGCTTCAGTTTAATGTCGTCTGATAAAAGTTAAAAATAAGTTGAGGTTGAATGAAGGTTGTATGAAATTATATTTCAAAGTCACGATTAAAAAAAAAAAAAAAAAAAAAAAAAAAAAATTTTTTTTTTTTTTGTGGGTGGGCGTGGCTTATATACATATATATAAAACAAAAATTGGTTAGTTGTTCACAATAGCTTGCAATTTTGGTAGAGATGGCTGACTCTTTTCCACTCTTAGATTTACCGTATGAAATTTTAATAACAATCTTTAAAAATATTTCTTGTATTGATAAAGTTGACAAGTTGTCTAAAATACCCGAATTGGATAACTTGCTGTGGGATCCATATACGTGGCGAGCTTGCGATAAAAATTTTCTAACGATGATTCGTACTCTGAAAGAAGGCTGGTATCTAAACCCTTATGGTTTTCCTTGTTACGCGTGGGTGAATGGGCATCTCAAGACTCTCTCCATACGCTATTTTGATTATGACTACAAAGGCACTGAATGCACACGATTGGGAGCACAAAATCCTAAAGACGAAAAATGTATATCTAAAAGAAACTGGAAAAAAATAAAATGGGAAAAAATGAATAGCTTGCTGAAAAATGTTTTTTCGAAACAATATTTACCGATAAGATATTTACATAGAATTAAATTCTATAAATTAGAATTTGCTAATATTTCGGTGAATTGGTCGTCTGATACTCTTTATTGGTTTGGTAAAGCATACAAATTGGATATATTTAAACCATGTATTTTACATGATGTAATGTTTCCCAAACGACCCCATTATAAAGTTAAACCAACATACATAAACGATAAAGAATTAATTGTGAAATGTATTTATGAGGGAGGCTGTTACGAGTGCGAAGAAAAACAAATTATTAAATCTCTTTCTGACTTAATTTGGGCACCTAATAAACAAGTCAATTGTTCTATGATAGATAAAGATAATGTTGAAATAGAAGAAACCATATTTTAAGCACGTAATCTCATTCTACAATCATGAAATTGGCATAGGCAACAACACTTCAGCTGACATTCAAAGTTCGGACTAAAAACTTACGTTGGGTTCGGCAAGACAATAAAGAACGTAATCACAGGCTGATATCATGAAACTGGTTTAGGCAACGACACTTTAGCGGACATTCAAAGTCCGTACTATGTTGAGTCCGGCAAGACAATAAAGACCGTAATCTCATGAAACTGGTTCAGACTCTATAGCTGACATACACAATCTAGACTACCAACTGATGTTGGGTTCGGCAAGACAATAAAGAACGTAATCTCATGAAAACTGATCTACCAACTTATGTTGGGTTTGGTAGACAATAAAGAGAGTAGTCTCATGTTAATATAGTGATACTGCATTAGACAGACACACTATAGCTGACATACAAAATCCGGACTACAAACTTACGTTGGGTTTGCCAAGACAATAAAGAGAGTAGTCTCATGCTGATATAGTGAAACTGAATTAGACAGAGACACTATAATTGACATGTAATGTCCAGACTACAAACTTATAATCACTTAAATTAAAAGATGTTTTACAGTAATTTCTGAGTATACAAGTATATATATATATATATATATATATATATATATATATATATATATATATATAATTATATTATTATTATTATTATTATTATTATTATTATAAATATATTATAATATAAATATAATATAATATAAATATAATATAAATATATTATAATATAAATATAATATAAATATAATATAATATAAATATGAGTATTTAAAAAAAAAAAAAAAAAAAAAAAAAAAAAAAAAATCTATCCATTTCTATAGGGTAGCTACGATTCATGCTCCTACCTTCTCCTATTTTGCTCCGACTTGCTTTTTGTGGCAACGAGCTTCAAGGTCATTTAAGGTCATTTAAAGTCATAAAAAAAAAAAAAAAAATTTTTTTTTTTTTTTTTTTTTTTTTTTTTTTTTCCAAGGGTGGGTGTGGCACCTTCCTATAAATAAGCCGCCATAAATATTTATTAACTCATTCTCCTGTTGGATTGTTACAGTATAGTCTACATTGGTTTAAGGCTATGGTATTTATAAATCTTTATTGACCCATTCTATTGTCGGATTGTTACAGTACAGTCTAGATTTTCCACAAAACATTTCAATCGTGCTTTCGTGAAGTTTTATACTCTCAGTTGAATTTCTTCTACAAATCAAGAGTGTGCCGTTGGTACCTACTGCATAGTATAATTCAGACATTTTAGGTCTTTTTACAAACAATTCCAGGCTTGACTTATCTTTTTGTTCTCGGTATCGTGTCCATATTACGCAATTTAGCCATTCGTCTGGCTTTATAATTTCGTCGACCTTCAACGTAATAATTGATTCCACGTATTCCGTGGATGAATCTTGTAATTCGCGTCCCATATACAAGGTGTATAAATCCGTCAAATAGGCTTTAGGTACTCTATTACAAATAAATAGAATATATTCGGCAGTCTGACCTTCAGAATTTACAAGAATCAAGGAAACGGTCTTTTTCTGACAAAGATGGCATCCACGTATGCTGTAACCTCCGATATCGTAGTTGATAAGCAAGGGCTCCGTGAACATTTTCTTACTTTAAGCAAATCTCAGAAAAAATTTTTCAATTATGTCGTCGACTGGATCAGGAAGCCTCGCAAATTATTAGTGATTGTTTCTGGGGGTCCGGGTACTGGCAAATCGCATTTGGTTAAAAATACTTTCGATCTGATTAAGGCTCCGCAGATTAGGATGAGTTTCACGGCTCATAGTGCTGAAGCGATAGAGGGTTGTACAATTCATTCCACACTTAAGCTGAATTCTAAACACGTTAAAAAATTAGAAGACAAGTTACAAAACGAAAAAGATTTGTTGAAATCTATAGATAAAAGTCGAGAGATTTTGTCTCAATTCAAATGCGACATTTTTCCTCATTTGGTACTCGTGGACGAAGTGTCTATGATTAATGGATGGCTGATGTATTGGCTCATTAGATATTTTATGGATAGGTCCCACGGCCCATTGCTATTTGTTTGCATGGGAGATCCTCATCAACTCGAACCCATCAGTTCTGAGCATAATTTGTTTAGCATTAATTTAAACGAAAAACGATACGACGTTTGCAAGATTCGTTTGAAGGAAAATCATAGATTTACACCCGAATATGGAAAAATTGTGAAGGAATTACGTCAATTTATTGATAAAAAAGACACGACAGGCATGTTTGCTTACATATGCGAAAAATTTCCAGTAGTACAGGATATCGATAGGACTCTTTTAATGAAAGCGGATAAAGCCATGGCTCATCAAAATACAACTGTCAACAGTTTTAATAAGTTTTATTTGAAACATAAAATCGAAGGCCCGGAAATAGAGTTACATGAAGATCTGGTCTTGAAGTCAAATTGTGAGGTGTTTGTAACTGCAAACTATTGTGCGAAGGGTTGTAATAATGGTACTAGGTTAATCTTTCTTTGCTATGATATTGAAAAAAATGCAGCAGTGTGTAGAAATCCTAAAACGAATGCCGAAGTTAGAGTGTTCACGTCAGGGTATACTGGACGTTTTCCTCTAGTGTTAGCATTTGCCGGTACAATTCATAAATATCAAGGCGATACGATAGATAATTCGAAAATTGTAGTCAGCTTAGATGACAATCGAAGTATGAGTTTGGTTTATACAGCCTTGAGTCGTGTAAGAGATTTGGAACAGATATTAGCTATAAAGTTTTAAGTAAATTATTTAATAGATTAATGGGTTAAATACCAACCTTTAAAAAAAAAAAAAAAAAAAAAAAAATTTTTTTTTTTTTTTTTTTTGTGGGGGGGGGGGGTATGTGTCCGGACTATATATAAACCTTAGCCATTACATCTCTCTTCAAGATTGTTACTTAAAGCTGATCTATATTAATTGTTGTATGACGGGGTGTTTGATCTCGTCGTAGTGGATATCGTTTTGAACAATGGCTTGTTAATATTCTACACGTTTTGTTTGGCAATCGATTCGTTGGAAATCTTCCTTGTACCTTTTTAAATCTTAAACTGTGTGGATGGTAGTTGTAAACCAATTCGTTTTGCGATACTCTTCTCAAATATGGATTTCTAATACCCCTGCGAGGGCTCGAGCTTCCAGTGCTACTATTGCTGCTAACGCTACTACTTCTGCTTCTACCTGAGGAGCTACTGCTTGAATTACTGCCTGTGCTTGGGAGGCGAGGTCTGCCTCTACCTCTACCTCTACCTCTACCTCTGCCTCTGCCTCGACCTCTACCTCTGCTATTAGCTAGGCCTTGAGGTCGTCTTGTTGGAGATGGAACAAGTCTTTGATCATTATTTCGAATAGCTACAACATTAGAAGGTCCTGCTACAGCGTTAGAAGGTCCTGGAACTCTTCTAAAGATGACACGAGTAGGCGATGTAGGACTTATGGATGCAGTATACGAATTCAATATAGGTGAGCTTTGATTTATCATTCCCTTTTTTTTCATTCATTCTACCGGACTCTAAGTACATTGTTTACCATAGGATAAACGTTATACATATAGGCTGCTTTGCAGGCTTCTTGTTCAGATTTAGGTATTATATATTTCACACCGCCAAAGGAAGATAATTTCACGTTAAATTTTTTGTCAATATTTCCAAATTTATAAAATGGTAGCATAGACAGAATCGTTTGAATATCGGTCACATTTCCATATTCGAAATCTTTGCAGGATAGGGCATCAAGCGTCTTTTGTCTAAATCTACAGAAACCGCTGTATCCTTTTTCGGCAAAGCATAGAACCCATCGCGAAATAGAATCTTTGTTTTCTAGCATGAAATCAAACGCATCCCAAAACGCGAGAAACATACTCAATATGTCTTTTGTGTAGTGAGTGAGGTCTACGATGACATACGTGTCGTTGGTTTCGAGAGCAGGATTATCTTTTCCAGAAATTCTTACAACGTTTGTATAATCGACCCGAACCGAACCCACGTTTTGAGTCTGAATTGAAAAATCTTGCCTGTCTAATAAGCTACGCGTGCCAGTGGGATCGATTTTCAAAAAGAAACAAACACGTGCCCATCGGGCATCGCAAGAATGAATAAAATTTAAATGAGACGCGAATACGACCACGCGAGAAGCCAATCGATGTTTGGTTATCGTTTGCATAGATTCGGGTTCTAGATAGATTAACAAGTCGCAACTTTCAACGAGTTGGTCGGAACGCTGGACTCGTATCTGATTGTCAGATGAATATAAGTTATTATTTGAAGAAATGACCATTACTTTTAGCGAAGGAATTGATTTTAAAATTTCAAAGAGTTTGTACGGGTAACGACCCAAGTCGCCAAATACAATACAACGATCTTGTTGTAATATAAAATTCAATAGTTCTTCAGCAGATAGCATCGTACTTATTTCTTATGGTCTAATCTGACATCCTTTAAAAAACATCTTCACTGACAGTGCTTACAAAATGCTCCGCCCACGTGACCTTACAAAAAAAAAAAAAAAAAAAAAAAAAAAATTTTTTTTTTTTTTTAATGGGCGTGGCTCGACTATATATATAGCTGATTCTCGCTAACACAATATATTATCAATTATTCATTCAACATTAGCAGCCAGGTTATAAGACTTTAAAGTTGGGTTTCATATTTAAATAAAGATGAATACTGAACGATACAATCCACACTTAAGTGATCATATCCGAAATAAAAAACCTGCTCAAAGAGATTGTGAAGAAAAAGAAAATTATATGCAATCTATGTATAATAGAGATGGCTATACGTTGAATAGTCCTCAGACACGAACTCGATTTGCAGAATTAAATGATAAATTTAAAAGGGAGAGTTAAGGTCTTAAATTAACCAACATTTTTACCTTTTGATGAATCATAAGCGAATTGGTTACATATTTCACTATTTGGCAATACTCCCTCAGCGTATCCATTAATTGTGTCTTTGGATCTCTGTTGCCAATAAGTTTTTAACTGGTCTAATGTGTAATCGTCGTCGGGAAACTCCTCTTTAAAAATTCTTTCGGCCTCAGTTGTTACGTTTGGGGCTATATTAGTCGCGCGCGCTTCTTCTGGAAATATCACACAAAATATGTTCGGATTCTTCTTTTGAAGAATTGTTATCATTAACTCAGCTAACGTAGCATCCAAAGTCGCCATTACTTAATATACACTTTTGTGATAATGGAGTACTTGACTATTATAAAGAAAAAAGCTATCCGACCCATTAAATATGCTTACATGTCTTCAAACCCTTTAAAATTTTCCATTGAATTTGAAGACGGTGTCAAAGTTTGCGTAAAAGATAACAACGAAGGTCTTCGGCAATTTTTATGTATCGCTCAGCATTTGGAAATCACACCTATTTTGGGCAGCACTGAACATTGTACCGTTTCCGAAATCGACAAATGGGCGCTGATTGGAGTTCGTAGCGGAGATGCAATACTTTTTCAAAACGATAAAGGAGAGAGGCTTCCTATTTTATTTTCATAGCCCTTATGAGGTCTTCCATTTGGCGGCAAGCGAAACGACATTTGAGATATTTAAACACGCTAATGGCTACGAGAGCAAAAAAAAAAAAAAAATTTTTTTTTTTTTTTTTTTAAGTGCCACGTCCACTTTTGAAATTTGTCTATATATACTATGGCTAACATGACTACGCCCTCATTGTGTCCCGACATTTGCCAGCAACGGTCGTCTAGCCACTATGTCTCGTAATGTGTTTTCAGTAAGATGTACATTGACTGACTCTAGATAGTTAGATTTTTCTATAAAAGCCCATGATTTCATGAAAACCTGCAATATCTTGTCATTAGTCAGACAAAAGTCTATAAAATTATGTTTTCAAAGCCAATATTGCATAAATTACGCCATTTCATCCTATTTTTAAGGAAATGGGTCAGGAGCGATTTTATGCATGACCTTACAGTAGAAGAAATAAATTCCACTCCCACCCACCCTAATAGATATACTATATATATATATATATATATATATATATATATATAGATAGATTGCAGCGCCATCTACAATGAATGGATAAAGAAATATAACTTTAACAGCCAACTGAGAAATATAATTTTAGCGGCCAACTGAGAAATATAACTTTAGAAACCAACTTAACTTCATCAACCAACCAACCTACTGTTAAAAAAAAAAAAAAAAAAAAGAAAAAAATTTTTTTTTTTTTTTTTTTTTTTTTTTTTTGAGTGGGCGTGGCTCAGCTATATATATGACTGCGAGCGTACCCATACAGTCAGTTTGTCTCGACACCTTCTAGCAACAGACTTAGATTTTTTCAAGAAGGTTATATAAAGTTCGATATTTATAACGGAATGGGTATTACTAATTTTTGTAAACTTATCCAGTTAATATCGTCACCCTCTAAATTACCAGCTAATTTCGATTCCGTACTCATAGACTGCCAAAGTTATTTGTATGTGGCTATCGAACAATGTCTTGAAATTGAGGAAGAAAAAATTTTTCAAGAAATTTGCGAATCCGTTTGGGATCAAATAAAAACGTGTTTTAAAACTTTTTTATCCCTTACCTTGGATTATGTCACG
Source organism: Salticus scenicus (assembly GCA_963930645.1). Classification (NCBI taxonomy): domain Eukaryota; kingdom Metazoa; phylum Arthropoda; class Arachnida; order Araneae; family Salticidae; genus Salticus; species Salticus scenicus. Next base: position 322,974,789 of record OZ005654.1, read on the forward strand.
TTTATTTTATCATTTGACGGCGAAGGTTTACCAATGAAATGGGCCACGCAACGAAAACGCCGTTCTCGATCCAAAGAGACGAAAAAAAGCTTCTATAGATATATTTTATTCGGAAACAATAAACTGACGACACGTGTACAAATATACATCCTGGAAAATTTGAAAACATTCAATCGCGACATGCAAGTCCTATTGTGTGGTTGTAACGTTCCTGGCGAGGGCGAACATAAAATATTTCATGTAGCCGAATCTCTGGGAAAATGTAAAAATCCAATTGTGGTCAGCATTGATCAAGATGTCTTCATTTTGTCTCTATTACGTTTAAATAGATACGAATCGATTCAAATTTTTCGATATAATCAATTTTATAATATTAATAGCTTAGTAAAAAATATTGAAAAAAGCTATCCAATCAAACGTTTAACAGATGCCTCTTTCTTATTTGGAAATGATTTCATACCTCCTTTAACGGCAATTTCTTCTACAAATCCGCCAGCCATCCACAACTGCTTAATGGCTATAGACGAAGACTACGATACCCCCACAATAATAGCGTCTTTTATTAAGGAAATGCGAAAACATCTTCATTTTACAGAAGTTGAGTTTCTAGACGATAAGTTGGTAGTTTGGTTTTGGACGATCTATTTTTGGGTATTAGATTATTACACTTCACGTTCATTCAAACAACAATTTTTGCAAAATCATTTATTTGACACTTTTGATCGGAATCAGTTACTGACAGGGCTGTCTAACATACGCTTTTCTAAAGAAATGTATCGTAAAGCGAAAGAAGGTTACGAGAATACGGTTACTCAACCCGTACCTGATGCTGAGCGTCACGTCTTTGTGGATTCGGAAGATCTCGTCAGGCGTTTGAAGGCTTATTGGATAGAGACAAAAAACGAAACTTGTTCTTTAATGAAAATGACCAGTACAAAACGAAGAAAAATACAAGTGTAAATATTTTAATTCCGTTCTTGTTAAACGATTCGAAAAATGGAAAAAATCTAAAAGGTCCAAAAATATTGTTTGCGGCTTCTTCGTATTGTAATCGACGTTCTAAGCGGACGAGTTGATGAACGGGATCCGGTGCCAAAACCAAATGTAATTCGTCGTTGAAAACTATAATGGCATTATTCCAATCTACACTTTGAAAGGCTGATACGTTAGGTTTTTCGGCATAAGAATATTTTTTATAAATTTCTGAATCCAGCATGTGTTTTAAAAATTGGGTTGTAAAAATAATATTTTCAGGATAGGTAATAGTTATTCGAGATTGTAAAAATTTATCGTTGTAAGGTATCCAAGGTGACTTAAACAAGACTTGTTCTAGAGACATTCGAACTTATTTTAAACAAAGGATATGGCGGAAATAGAAAAAACCCTACGTATAGCTACGGTGGCTGCAGAGGCAGTCAAAATGACAGAAACATTTAAACAATATTCAGGTAACAAGTATATTGATATTTTGTCACACAATGTGTTATTAATTCCTGATGCATACGCACCAGATCGTTTAGAGGATTATTATAAAGCTATACTTGAGAACTTTAATATTGAGACGGGACGGCTAATAAATAAAATCCCAAACTTTGAGAATACAAAAAAATTAGTTAAATCTAAAATAACTGAATACATTTTAAAAAATTACGCTTCAGCACATGGAGCGTTTGAAAATCCGTTTGGCACAAACTGGATTTATACTGATAAAAATAAAACGGATATCACACCGGATGTGAGGAAATTTGTAAATGAACTATTCGGCGATACTGAGCAATATGAGTATCCATTCAATTTTTCCGCATCAGAAAAAGCTTTTCAAAGTGATGTAGTAAGCTCTTCTGGGCAACCAGACGATTCCCAAGGCACATCAAACACCCCAGCGTCACATCTCTCAGAAAGTAAAACCCCATTGAATAAACGAAGCCCAACAACACCAGTAATAAAATTCACACCCTCACAAGTTACAGCCCCACAAGAAATATTTATTGATACTATGAAGGATAAATATTATGGTTTACTTAGAAAGGGTGATGCAACAAATCCAAATACGAGATTGGCCTATCATTATTTAAGTAATCGAGATCATCTTCAAACTATGCAAAGAATTTCAAACCTTATCGAATTGTATATGGGCAAAGAAAAGGAATTTGCAACAGTCACCATTAATGACGACGAAACATATACTGTAAATCATCATTATTTGCAGAAACATAAAAGAAATACTGCCAAAGAACATGCGCTTGTAGGAAAACATTTAAATGTTTATGAAATGAAAGCTTATAAATCAATAAAAAAGAGGAAATTAGAAGAAGCAGCTGAAATGGATGTGTAAAAAAACTAGCCAACCATTTAAAAAAAAAAAAAAAAAAAAAAATATATTTTTTTTTTTTTTAACTGTTGGCTAGTTTTTTTACACATCCATTTCAGCTGCTTCTTCTAATTTCCTCTTTTTTATTGATTTATAAGCTTTCATTTCATATACATTTAAATGTTTTCCTACAAGCGCATGTTCTTTGGCAGTATTTCTTTTATGTTTCTGCAAATAATGATGATTTACAGTATATGTTTCGTCGTCATTAATGGTGACTGTTGCAAATTCCTTTTCTTTGCCCATATACAATTCGATGAGGTTTGAAATTCTTTGCATTGCTTGAAGATGATCTCGATTATTTAAATAATGATAGGCTAATCTCGTATTTGGATTTGTTGCATCGCCCTTTCTAAGTAAACTATAATATTTATTCTTCATAGTATCAATAAATGTTTCTTGTGGGGCTGCAGGGGGATCCAAGGGTTTAAGGTATTGTGAAGCTGCAGGGAGTTCCAAGGGTTTAGAGGTTTTTACGGGTTTAGGAGGATCCAAGGGTTTAGAGGGTTCTACGGGTGTAGGAGGATCCAAAGGTTTAGAGGTTACCAAGGGTTTAGTGATTGTTGAATCTGGTACTTCTTGGTTGGATACCGGATCTATTACTTGATATAGTACGTTATTTAAGACGATTTCATTAGTTGAGTCTGGCTCGATTTCTGATTTTTCTTTCGAGGTTAAATTGGTTGGCGTATCTCTCTCATGGTCATCTTTAAATAAATCCTCTACATATCCTTTCACAACTGCTGATATATTCTTAGCCCCCTTTTTAAAACTACGAAATTCATTGTCTTTAAACGAATTCATATACCTATTATTTGTAAAATCCACATTCGCCATAATGTAATTATATATTTTATGTTTAATATTAATTTTTTTCTGCTCAAAGTCTGGTAGTTTTTCTGGCATGGAATTTCTTAGTTTATATAAATTATTAATTATAAATGTATAATAGTTCTCTAAATTTTCTATATGTTTATCAGGAATGAAAATTACAGTATCTAGTATAACATCAACATACTTCTCACCTGTATATCGTTTAAATTGTTTTGTCATTTCGGCAGCCTCTGCGGCCAGCTTAGATATAGTTTCTTGTATTGCCGTATCATCCATATCCTTTGTTTAAAATAAGCTCGAAAGTCTTGTTTAAGTCGCCTTGGATACTTTACAACGATAAATTTTTACAATCTCGAATAACCCTTACTTATCCTAAAAATATTATTTTTACAACCCAATTTTAAAACACATGTTGGATTCAGAAATTTATAAAAAATAAAATATTCCTATGGCAGAAAAACTAACGTATCAGTTTTTTCAAAATAAAAAAAAAAAAAAAAAAAAAAAAAAAAAAACTTTTTTTTTTTTTTTTTTTTTTTTTTTTTTTCAAGAGTGGGTGTGGCTCATCTATATATAGGATTGTTGAAATGCCACCTCATCATTCTATCTTAATCTTTGCCAGTAACGGTCATATCTTTAATTTAAACCTATATATACTAAAGCGTGTTTGAGAAATTTAACATTGATCGCCATACTGTATTATTTGAGATGGCTGATGAAGTAATTCAACATAAAATTCTCAAGTATTTAGCTTTACAACCTCATAGTGCCCGTTCTATTAAAGAAATTTGTGAATCTGTTGGATGTGATAAAAGAACGGCAAACATATGTTTATATAATATGCAAAGATGTTACTTAGTTATAAAAACTAAGGAGAGTAATCCACCACTATGGAAAATAAAATAGATGTTAAAAAAAAAAAAAAAAAAAAAAAAAAAAAATTTTTTTTTTTTTTTTTTTTTTTTTTTTAAGGGTTATATTAGGCTTATAAATACCAGCTACAATCCTCATCATCAAACATTTTTTAAACAACTTACTACAATCCAGACATGATTGAATACTACGCTGCCGAAGACGCGGAAAGAGCCTTACTATACCTTCTTCAAGACTCTATTTATATGGCTAACTGGAAATTACAAAATTACACATTTATAGATGATGAGCCAAATTTTGATGGAAAAATATGTGCCATGTCCCAGTCTATTCAGAATATATTATATGAATACTTTACTACGTATCCTGGCATTGGTAAAGTTACAAATCCTAAAAATATGTCTGACGTCGGCCCTATTTTAAAGACGAAATTAATGCATAAGATCAAGCAAAAACATTTTCCAAGAGTCTCTCATGTTTTAAAGGATAAAATTTTCAATCGGAATCCGAATTGTTCAGAAAGTTATCAACCATGGGTATTAGAATGCCTTATCTATACTGGGATGTATGCGGCCAAATGCATGACTGTATTACATAGTCCTGATAAAATTTTTGAAATTACATCTCAAATAATGATTAAATTTTTAGAAGGCGCATGTGAGGATATAGTTGATGACATTTATATACGTAAACTAAATCCGTTTATGCCAATGAATGATAGTAGTTAAAATTTGATGTAATACTGCCACTCTACAATAATTTTTGAAACGCTTCAACGACTCATTAAAATTTATCAACCAAAAATATTAACTAATTGTAAACGACCTTGAAAAAAAAAAAAAAAAAAAAAAAAAAAAAAAAAAATTTTTTTTTTTAAGGATGGGTGTGGCTCGGCTATATATAGGGTGGCTAGTGTACCAACGCCATCATTCTGTTTGAACCTCTTCAGCATCATTGGGTCAGTAACATTTTGTAATACACCCTTCGTACTTTGGACAAATAACACTTACTTTGCATATGCATCGAATTATAGCATGTAAGGTTGGAGGCAGCGTTGATTCTTTTAAATAAACTAAATTACCACCCGAATCTTTCAAATAAACGAAAGGCTCGTTTTGTACGAATTTGTCCATATGATTCCAAGGAATCATAGGATGACCTTTATGACTTTTGGCATAGTACACATCTCCGTCCCTTTTTCGCATTAAGTAAGGATTTTGGTCATCTAACAAATAATACTCGTTTCCAGTAGAATCGACTGGATATCTTTGAGTACCATCTGAATAAAGAGCGAATTGTACATTTTGATTATAGTGATCTTCTATTAAGACTGATTTATTTCGTTTTAAAGGATAATATTCGTCTCCGTTTTTGTCTTTAGCATAATAATATATACCAGACGCGTCTCTTGCAAAAAGAATTTGCTTTGACTTTGGATAGATTTCGTTACCTTTTCGATCGCGTGCGTAAATCTCCTTACCATATTTATCGGTAACGAATTTGTCATTGGGATAGTACTCGTCACCGTTTAGTTTTCTCGGATACATCGTTCATTCAACTTTGTTATAACATGTCTGTAAGCCGATACCGTATTTCGATGTTGAAATTGAACAAATGTACTCTACGAATCGAGCCGCAAGAGTTACTTATAATATTACGAGCTTGGCGCAAGAAAAACGCGTTCGCCTCTGAATGTCTAAAATGTAAGAAAAAAATCGAATTCGGATCTAGAAATTTCAATATGTGTTGCAGTCAGTTTTATTTCAACGACGAGCTTACCTGTTATCCTCTTCAGTCTATAGCGATACCTACTCCAGGATATATTTTTGTATTACCCCAACATAAACGCATGATGAATAATGCAGGCATTCAATGCAAACAGGAATTTTTAGTTTTACCAGATCCAATTTATTGGCAGTTGACAACCACTCTCGTTTACGATAAAGTCATGCGTTTCGTGTTGGGAGAGCCTATAACGAGTCGTACGAAAACCATACAGCCTTCTTCCAAATCTGTCACTTTTTATAAACAGATACAGGAAGCGCCTTTAAATTACGGCAGTTTGGATTCGCGGTCTTGCGGCAAAGCTACATTTATTCGTCAAGTAGCGTTCGGTAAAAGATGTTCTTATTCCATGAGAGGTATGATTGTTCCAGACGCAACCCTGAAACCTAACGAAATACATATGCCAGAGTTCATCGTAAAAAAATTTGGTTTGAAGGGTAAATGGGTGCTATTGAATAGAATGCCGTCTCTACAACCTGAAAATTTCGTGGCTTTACAAGTACCTGTAGAAGGTCCCGCATGGACCTACGATTGCTTTGGCATACCGTTAGAAATTTTGTCGTCTATCAATGGAGATTTTGATGGCGATGAAGTCAACATTTATTTGTTTTATAGCGCCCTGTCTCAAGCGGAATGTATGATTTTATTAAATCCAGAATGGGAAATGGGTAGTTCGGTCATGGATATGAAGTTGAGTCCGTGTCAAGATATGCTAGTCGCTTACTATTTATTTAAAGACGAAATTAATTTTTTACCCTATAAAGAAAACGATTTGAAAAAAACATTTAAAGTAATATATGAAATTTATGGATCGAAAAGAACTTTTCAGGCATTTGACGATATGAGAAAATTTTATCTCTATAAATTCGAAAACGAAAAAATATTTTCGCTGACTTTAGAAGAAATGGAATGGTTGATCGATACTTATAAAAAACGAGGTGACGTCCAACAAGGTAAAGGTTGCTTAGTGACCCAAATATTAGCAAACGCTAAAGGAAATTTTGAGATTTTAAAACAAATGTTTGGAGAAATAGGTATGCAAGGGGATGTAAAAATAAAAAATTCATTTTGGTCAGGGTTGACACCCATAGAGGCAATCGCTCATGCAAAAACCTCTCATGTAGCTCTTTGGCAGACTTCAAAAATTTGGCAACCGGGATACGGTCACAATAAAATTATATTTAACCTGCAAGGTTTAGTTATAGATTATTTGGGTCGCGTCATTGACGGAAATAATCGAGTCGTAGAACAGGACGTGGCGGATGCGATTCATTATACAGACGCCATGTCAGAAGAAACTTTTAACTATATATTGAATCAGGTACTGGTCGAAAAAAATTTTCAGTTGGCATCTATGTAGTAATAAAATTGATTGGGGACAAACATTTGAGTGCTTAGAAAATGCCCCACCCACATTTAAAAAAAAAAAAAAAAAAAAAAAAAAAAAAAAATTTTTTTTTTTTTTTTTATGCCACGCCCACCCTTGAAGCTCGTCTATATTAACTATGGGTAACGTGACTACACCCTCATTGTGTCTCGACATTTGCCAGCAACAGTCGTTTAGTCACTATGTCTCGTAATGTGTTTTCAGTAAGATGTACATTGACCGACTCTAGATAGTTAGATTTTTCTATAAGAGTCCATGATTTATTCTGATTTCATGAAAACCTGCAATATCTTGTCATTTGTCAGACAAAAGTCTATAAATATCTTGTTTTCAAAGCCAATATTGTATAAATAACGCTATTTTATCCTATTTTAAAGGAAATGGGTCAGGAGCGAGTTTATGCATGACCGTACTGTAGAAGAAATAAATTCCACTCCCACCCACCCTAATAGATATACTATATATATACTATATATATATAGACTGCAGCGCCATCTATAATGATTGGCTAAAGAAATATAACTTTAGCAGCCAACTGAGAAATATAACTTTAGAAACTAATTACATCAACTAACCAACCAACCGAAAAAAAAAAAAAAAAAAAAAATTTTTTTTTTTTTTTTTTTTTGAGTGGGCGTGGCTCAGCTATATATATGACTGCGAGCGTATTTATACAATCATTATTTCTCGATACCTTCCAGCAACAGTCTTCGTGAAATGCTTATATATATGACTGGTTTTGTCCAACATAGACCGCAGGCTATATAAATTAAGTAGCAGCAACAAAATTTAATTCGTCAGCATGATATCCTTGTTGCAACTCATCAAATTTAGTTCCAAGCATAGTGAAAGTCATAGTGTGTTAATTGACTTTTAACAAATCTATGTTCGTAATATTCTTCTATTTTGTACGGGCCTTGGCATGGCTCGCATTTTATTTGGACAAAATATAATTTGCCAAGTAACAGAAAAAAGCGTGTCGCAATCTTTTGTCGATACAAAATGTTTCATAAATGGAACCATGACTAGAGATGATCCAGTAATTTATCACGATTATTATCAATGGGTGTCTGTTTATTTACTATTATTGGCATTTGGATTTTATTTTCCATATTCCGTTTGGACAAAATTATTTGGAAATTATCTACGATACCTAGAAAGCTTGGCTGATAAACCTGAAGATGTAATTCGAGTCATTAAGGATTCGAAAGGAAATTTAATATTCTTTAAAACGCTGGCATTGGAAATATTTTATATATTTTACGTAATGTTAATATTATACATAACCAATATTTTTTTTAACAACATTTGGGGTCATTTCGGCTGGTCGATAAAATCAATTTATACAATTTTTCCAGACAACGGGTCGTGTTTCGTTACCTATTATCACAGTAGTGGATCTACAGCTGGAAAATTCAATTGTCTCTTACCATTAAGCAGTGTATATCGTAAAATATTTATGCTACTTTATGGGATTGTACTCATGCTAATACTATTAAATATTTTGACGATGCTATATAGAGTTCGAATGATAATTGTCAGAAATAAATATATAAATGTATGGTGGGCATTTATGATTGCAAAACAATCTACTGTTTCGTGGAATGCTAGAAAGAAATTGGATTTAGCGTATTATAAAATGCTGAGCAATTCTAAGGAAAATTTGATACAGTTAAATGATATGCTTTTAAAAGATGAAGAGTTAAAGATTGTCTAAAAAACAACGTCGAAAAAAAAAAAAAAAAAATTTTTTTTTTTTTTTTTTTTTTTTTTTTTTTTTTTTTTAAGAATTGGGTGTGGCTTTTATTAAAAGTATATAAGCGTTTACATTTACAATTTGCAACATTTTACTCGTATCAGTCAAATGGAAGACGTATTAGATTCCGAAGCATACTTTAAATGTGACTATTGTCCAATGTTATTTTACGAAGAAACATATTTGACGGCACACATTAATGAGGGCAATCACTTATATTCGTCAATATGTAGTTATTGTCGCAAAATATTTTCACCTGGGACTACTAAAGATATTTTTGATGATCATTTCGCTAACACGTGTATTTCGTCAAATGATCAAGGTATTGGAACTATATCCTTATTCAAATCTGAGAACAACAAAAAAACTAATTGTTGGGCATATATCGACGGTCAAACATTTTATTTAATACAATCTGCAGAAAAGGTTTCAACGTTTCCATTTTTTTGGCCTATTATACATTATTCTGATGACACAGTATTAAATGCGCTGCACTGGGAATTTGATGAGAGATTACAGTTGCGAGTAAATTATAACATATTTGGATAAAACTCTTATATCTTGTAGAGGGTCTTCTGAAACGTGTAAAAACCAAGTCCGGTTGAAATTATCAAAGACTAATCCCCCCTTTAAAAAAAAAAAAAAAAAAAAAAAAAAAAAAAAAAAAATTTTTTTTTTTTTTTTTTTTTTTTTTTTTTTTTTTAAAGGTGGGTGTGGCTCGGCTATATATAGGGTGGCTAGTGCACCAACACCATCATTCTGTTTGAACCTCTTCCAGCATCAGTCCGACCACATAAACAGCTCTTGAAAACTTTATCGAATCCTGTTTTCGTGCTCTTGTGACGTGTTTCAAGATGACTACAACTTATTTAGATGCTCTGCAAAAGAAGTACAAGATTTATAATAATCGAGTTAATATTTTACATTTCGAAGTATTATCTCGTTGTAATAATAGTCGTTTGAAATTTCTTTTGAACAAGAGAGATGAATTACACTTAAATAATTGTGTATGGTGTCAGGACGATGTAATAGAGGGACCTGATACTTGTCTTTGCATCTACGCTAAGAGATCTCCAGAAAAATATTTAGCTGACGAAATGCTTTCAGGAAATTTTCAAAAATTACATAAGGAAGAACGTTTAAGCGGATCTTCAGCAGCGTTTACTTATCCCGATTCTCATCAAACTGAAAATGTACGAGATTTTTACAAGCGTTTTGTATCAGACAGACAAAATGTCTTCAAATGGTATGAAGAATACAAAACTACAAAGAATGCTATACAGTTTGAAATAAAAGTGAGAGAAATGGGAAAAAATCGAGAAATCAATGTAATTCTTAATCCTGAAAGTAGAGAATGGCACTTGACAGATTGTATGAGATGCGTTTTAGCTGAAGGATCTCCAGATACATGTTCTTGCCAAAAAGCCTTAATGGATCCTGCAAAATATCTTCGAGAGCGATATAATTTAATAGAACAGACAAAGGAAATAATACCATATAATTATCTTACGGCTTAATTAAAAAAAAAAAAAATATATATATATATATATATATATATTATAAATATATTATAAATATATTATAAATATATTATAAGATAAATATATATTATAATATAAATATAATATAATATAAATATATTATTGTGAAGTCGTTCCTTCACATATATTAATTTTAATTACAGCTTTAAATAAAGGCAATAAATAATTATTATATTTTCAATAAATTAAATAGCTAATAAAAATAGATAACGAAATTCTAAATTACTTTTATTTATTCGCTTTTGTCTATAACAAATATCTTAATTCTAATAATACTTTATCCCTTATGCTATTAATAAATCGTCTGAGAAAAAAAAACATATTCCTTTTAAATGACATTTATAAGCTCTTCTAAATCATTTAATAAATAAAATATAAAAATAATATTATTTCCAGTCATAAGCCGTTGGATACATAATTACATTTTCATTCTTTTAAATTGCGTATGTTTATTTATTCGAAGCTAAATTAAGCAATACATTTCCGTTCTAATATCATTAAAGAGTAATTTATATTTTTTTTATCACGGGATGTGCAATAAATCCTAGTCTGAGTGTCTCCCTTAAATAACGGCCTTCTGGCGATAAAGTTTGGCATTGAGGATTGGCGTTAGTTCTTTAACGGTCGTGCTAAGTTCAAAATATTTACATTAAATTATTCTACAAACAAAGGAATATCTTTGGCTATAAATTTGGCACTTTTTCAAAATTCTTGGCGTAATTCAACAGTCTGATCTGAGTGGCAATAGAATCAACTTCAAGAATTCGCTCTACAATCTAGACGTAAGAACACGTAATCGCAAAGCCCTCTCTCTCTCTCATCTAACCCTCTGTATGTCTATTAGACTTAATAATAGATTTTTTAAAATACCTTTCATAAACAAACTTGTTTGATTTCCATGCTGCTTAATAAAGATGTTTGCTGCAAAATTAATAGTTTTTCTTCGTCACGGTCTACAGTTTATTTTTCCTTTAGTTATTGCGACTGCTTATTATACCTGGAGTTTGTTGCGGTCCCTTTTCCTATAGCTCAAATCTTCTTCGGAATCTGCTTTATAAACTTTGGTGCCAGACCTCTTCAGAGTGGTTACGAGATAAAAAGAGAGAGAGGGGCACTTGTTTAGATAAATTTACTAGCTAAAGAAACTATTTTATTTCTGTTGTTTCAAAGTTATACGAACTGACTTTCTTAAAAAAAAATAAATCGGCCCCTTGGAGACAGATGTGTAGTTCACCAGTGGATATTTAGCGGTCTGCTTAAAGTTCTACCTTATGCATGTACTATTTGATGTATGAAATATTTCTTCAACGACAGCGGGATATCCAAGTATTCAATGAATGATCTTCACATCGTGTTTTTGGTTTTGACGCAATGGTTACCCCGAACTCTTGGGAATTTTTTTCGCTGCACGCTGGATCTCGTTTTCTAGAGCACGGGCTGGTGTTTCTCCTTCGTCCTCTCATATTATATGCTATGGAGACTCACACCCTCAATGTTGCAAACTCGTGTTCATGTGGAGTGACGGAGTGACTTCATGTTCTATTGTTCGTCTTTTCGACATTTTTCAAGTTATTAAAGGATTTGTGTTTACGGAACTGCTTTATATGCAATACACTCCGCGTCTTCTTCTTCTACTGTGGGCTATGGAGGCTCACTGTGTGTTTTTTAAACCACATTTAGGTAATGTCTTCATTTTTTTTAATTCGAATTTTTCAAGGTTTTTTTTTTTTTTGGCAAGTTGTGTTTACATTCATGCTGAGACATTCCTGCATTCATACAGGGAAAATGCCGCATCTGTTTATGGACAGGATTTTGCGACTTAAGTATACGTTTTATTTCGGTACCTTCATAAACTCAAATTTTTGTTTATTCATACTGGACATGAAGCTAAAATGAAGGACTGGAAGTCTACAAACTTAGGAAGTTTTTAATTTTCCACGAACGTTCATTAAAAGAAATAATAATGGAAAATAATTATTTATTGATAATGAAAGATAATAAAAGAAATAAAACAAATAAATATATTTTTTTTTTTTTCACACCTATCTTTTATAGACTGACAGGTATGTCCAAACTATGGTAAGTGTTTTCCATATTTTTACTCTAAGTGTCCTTGTTAATACATAATTTCTCTTGGCACATTATTAATTAAAATTTTTAGATAATACAAACGACAAGGATACTTAGATATTTTCAAATCTCTGTACATAGTTTTCTGTTTGTATACATATGCTAATTTTTCAATCTTAAAGATAATGATTAAGAAAAAGAAATGTTTCATATATTTTTTTGCTAAATTCAAATGTTGTTTTGCTGGTAATTTTTATTAAATAGGTTTGGAATAAATTAATTTTGTATATCGTGTAAAAATAATTTTTCATTGATAATTAAATAAATAAATAAATAAAAGGGAATTAAGTAATTACATAAAATGATGTAATGTTTACAAAATTTTAGCGAATCTTTATTTTTTTAATTCATTAACATCGCAATATTTATTATGTTTGAGGTGTTGAATTTTCCATGAGGTAAATTTCTTATCTTTTAATCAAATGCTTAATAAAATTCGTTATTGATTATTAATTGTATGTTTTATATATATATTTTATTGCAAAATAATTATCACTGTTTATTAATTGAATTTAATTAATATTTTTAATTTAAGAACTAAACTTGAAGTTATTTCATATGTTGGTGTTTTTCAGGCAGGTGGAAAATACACATACCTTTTTTTTAGATACCTTTTCGAGATGTGTCGGCGAAAATTCGTTTTTGATATCAGTCGATATCTAGACACTTATTTCTCATCTTTTTACACACATATATTTTTTTTTTGTTCACTTATTTTAGCCTGCTTGGAACTGCCATTGCATAACAAATTAATAAATAAATAGAATAAATAGAGTGATAATTTCAGGTATTCCCATACTTTTGTTCCATAAACTTATGTTTTCATTACTTTTTAAGGTACTATTTAAAAAAAATTTTAGAAAATTTCATTGATTTTTGTTCTTTTCTCACATTTTTTTTAATGTTTTACAATTTATAATTTTCACACCTTTTGCATTGCATTATTGATATTCATGTTTTTTTAATTGTAAGGATAATGGGTTTATTATTTTTATCATGGTTATATTAAATCAAGGATAGTTATAGTTAGTTTCTTAAAATAAAGGTCTGTGTAATTTTGTGCATCACTGTGTTTTGGATGCTAGCTCCAATGCACAAGTGACTGGTTCGATGTCACCATGTTCCTTCATCTTGAATTCTTGGCCAAATTTTTTCTTGATGAGGGGGCCTGTGTTGTATGCCTTACCTTGCACGATTTTGCATTGAGTTACATAATATTTTGTGGTTACAATAATTCATTTACATAATATTTTTTACTATTTAAATTTTACATAAATTTAATATTATTTTACAGAATCGAATAGAATGGCTTGTAATTAGGGTATTTTTTCTCATTCTTTACTAATATTGTTTCTATAAAAAAATCTTTCTCACAACGCATAGGTACATACTCACGCACACAATGACAGAAGAAATAAATAAAATAAAATATTGAATAAGATATTAATTAATTGATTGTATCTCCAACAATTTTCCTTTTTAACACTATATGTATTCAGGACAATATGTAAATCCAGTACATAATATATATTATATGAATCTATACTGGCTGTATCTTGTTGCATGCAAGTGTCCTAAATAAATTTAACACACAATTTTCCAAATTTACATATTTCTTTTCTCATTTTTCGGATATTATGTACATTGACTTTCATGTAAACCTAACAAATTTGTTAGTCTTGAACATAAGGTTCAATGTTTTATTTATTATACTTACCAGGCATTCTTAAATAATCATGTACAATCACTTATATAGAAAGGGAATTGGTTGTATATCTTAGATACCTAAGCACATAAACATAATTTTATTCTAATATTATTTTTGGTTGTCGTATATTTTTCAAGTTTCAATTTTTTATAATAACATAACACAGTATTTTCTTTGCCCATTTTAACTACAATGTTACATTTTGACACAAATGTTTTAATTATTATTTTTTCTAATTTCATAAACGTTGAGAAATTTTATAACACATTATATATTTTTGTCAGTTAGATGTTATCGCTTAAATCCATGTACTCTTATGCTGGTCGTGAAATTTGACATCTAATGTAATTTTTCATTTCACACATTTTTTTTTCTTCTCCACATTCATTCAGCTCTGTTAGATGAAACCTATCATTATTTTCTAAAATTTTAACCCTTAATTACCTTTCATACGAAATTTATTTTATGTGCATAATAGTTTTATTTCGTTCATTTACGTAAAAAAAAAAAAAAAAAAAAGAGAAACGGAAGACTGCTTAATTTTTTTTGAAACCGAAATAAACACCTCGCCGTTTTCGCCTGAGTTTGTTTACGTTCAAATAATAATAGTGTTTTTTTTGTTCCTCATTCAGTTCAAATACGTTGATTGCAGAGAAATTTTTTATTTTTATTGTACATAGGATATATTTTTATCGCATTTATTCGCTATTTCATGTTTGTTTATTGATGTTTATGTTCAATATATATATATATCATATACATATAGGAATGTTTTTCTACTATTGCTAGCTAATAATTATGACAATACATATATGGTAAGCTTACTTTAACATCGAATTGGGCCCACTGCTGAATAATTGCAGTATAATTTTTTTTAAGATAAAAAAAAGATAAAAACATCTTTTGCACATGTGTGAACAGATTTATTTTACTGTTCCTTTTATCAGCTGATTTGGTGAAATTCTTTTTATTCACCTTTTTGAAGTGAGATTACACTTCTTGTACTCGAGTCTTTTTATTATTTTACTGAGCAATTTATAGCCTTTAAAGCTATTTATATATCTACTTTATGCGCATTTTTAATTTTTGAGGCCTCATCTGAGCTCACCTGTGCTCAGTTCAGTTCAGCTCAGCTCATTTCAGCTCTGCTCAGTTCAGTAGATAATACTGTTGTTTTAGTCATGACTTTTTACTTTTACTTTGTGTTTATAATTTTCTGTGCACGTTAAATTTGCAATTTTTGCGCTTTCATCTGCGGCTATGGAAATTTATTTTGTGGCATTTAAAAATTTTTTTTTTTTAAATTTAATATTTGTTGGAACACTTACAGACATATACTAATTTTTTAATAATGTAAATTACTTCACTTGATAGTCATTTTTACAATATTACTTAAATACTTTGACATATCACCCATTTAGTTATATTTTTAATTTTCACATATACACATTTACCCTCTAAGCACAATTGTGTTGCTCTGGTTGTCAATATATTAATGACTTCTATAATCTACGGATTTTGACCATTATATTGGTTTCAACACTTGTAATTGTGTAAGGGATTTCACACTTTCACAACAATTTTTTAAGGTTATGTTTTATTGGCTTTCATATACACTTATAATTCATTAACACATGTTCTATAAATACTTCGGGTGACAAAAATAAATAATTAAAATAATGAAAATAATAATAAATAAAAAAGATATTGATATAAGATTACTTAATAGATTTTAAATAAATAACATGAGGATGTATGTAACTTTTGGAAATATTTGGATTGTATAATTTCCTAATTATATTTTCATTGGTTGTCAAAGATTCTTTGCGTGAACACATCGCCTCTTTCACAAGATTCATTTTTAACAAATTCACACTATTTTTTTATCTCATTTGAATAACATGATCAGTTATTTTAACGTTTGCAAACACTTTATAATTAATAATTCTCACACACACACACACCAAAAAGAATATATTTTTTTTCTCCCTATGTTTCTACATGTGTTCCTGTATATGTTTTCTTTTGGGTCAGAAATTTATTGTATTATTGGCTGGTTTCTCAGTTTGTCAGTCATAATGCAAATTTATCCAATAGTATTCCATTATCTTTCACATGTATGGTTTTCCATGCTTTTCTACGTCATTCTCAAACTTGGCCTCACAACCCAATGTTTGACACACATACACACTCTCACAAAATTTTATCTGACCTATTTAGTTGCTATTTAATTGGTTCACATGTGGAGATAATTACATTTTCTTTTATTAAATTTTCACGCGATTTTTTTTTTTACAAAAGACTAATTACAATAATAATACACACATACACAAAAGTAAATAAATTTTTGTCAACTTGCAATAAACTCTGTCATGTTTTTTTTTGAGCCTATTTGTTTTTCAAAGAAATACATAAAAAGTGAAATTTCTGTACATAGTCTGTACGTTTTAAAATTTTGTTTTTATCAAAATTTTTTTTCTTGTCTAAAGAGTAAAACCCTTGCAGAAAGTTTTCTTTCAGCTTAAATTAAATATTTAATTATTTAAAATTTCTTAATTAAAATAATTCCTTTTTGGAAGGTTTGCACCACAGATGTATTTTATATGGCCGTGAAATCATCTGTGCGTTGTAAGAAGTAGTCTGTGCAGAAGTATGTGGCTGGTTCACTCTTCCTTTTTTTTTTTTTTTTTTTTTTTTTTAAAGACTATTTCTTACTGAGCAGTATTATGGAATAATCTGTGTAACATACAGTATACCTTTTAAAAAAGATATTGAATATTAATTGGGCTCGATAAAATAATAGTTCAACTGTAATTATAAAAACAATAGTGTATTTAGATTTTTTTTTGCTGTTTTCGACAATTTTTATGAGTTATATTCTTATCACCTATTTCAGGTCTACTCAGATTTTATGCATTAAAGTTAAAATTTTATTGAGATCATTTTTTTTTGAGAAATTCAAATGCTAATTCATTTATTAAAAATTTTGTTCAGGAAAAGGAAATTATTTCATACGAGTAAATTTTAATTTTTTTTTTTTTGACCAACACAAGCTATTGAAATAAAGTTGGTTCATAATTTGATGCAAAACAAAATAAATTAGGAGGCATAAAATAAATAAGAGTTAAAATAAAATAAAATAAAATAAAATAAAACAATTTTCTTGAACTCTTACATGTGCGCTTTTATTCTGACATAGGGCTAGATTTTTTTTTACACATTTTTACACATACAAGGGACATTTCATTATGTCACTTTGCAGAATGCTGGTTGTCATTTTTGCACAACATGAAGCCTCTTCTGCTTTTCACATATTGTTCAGTACGCTATGTTCAGTTAGGCATCACAAAACCATCATATCTGTCATAGCTATTGTTCTATTATACACTCTCTGGCTCACTTTGTTAGAATTTAATTTTTCACGTGTACGATAATGTTTTTTTCAGTCAAAAATGATTGATTTTTTTTTTTTTTTTTTTTTTTTTTCATATTAATGCAATATGAAATTTTTTTTGAAAATTAACAAAATAAAAAAAATAATTTGTTTTTCATACTTCTTATTACTGATTTCCTTTTCCTTAGTATCAACCATACATACATTGTAATGAATAATTATTTTTAATATTTTACACATTTTATATATCATATTTATATAAATTATTGATTATGTGATTTGTTTCAGAATATCACTCTAGCATCACGATGATTGAATATGTCTCATTGTTCCATAACTGTCATTATTATTATTGATTTTTCAAATTTATTGTTATATGCCACAATTTTTTTTTATTGTTTAACAAAAGGTTACTTTACATTTCTCACAATTGGATGCAGATTTTTTTTTGGAATTGTATTATGCTGTTGTGAAGGTGAGAGAGAGCGTTCCATATTTTTACAATTTTCGTCCATTTTGACGATTCATTTTTTTCCCTCGTCGCTGGGGAGAAATATGTGAAGTCGTTCCTTCACATATATTAATTTTAATTACAGCTTTAAATAAAGGCAATAAATAATTATTATATTTTCAATAAATTAAATAGCTAATAAAAATAGATAACGAAATTCTAAATTACTTTTATTTATTCGCTTTTGTCTATAACAAATATCTTAATTCTAATAATACTTTATCCCTTATGCTATTAATAAATCGTCTGAGAAAAAAAAACATATTCCTTTTAAATGACATTTATAAGCTCTTCTAAATCATTTAATAAATAAAATATAAAAATAATATTATTTCCAGTCATAAGCCGTTGGATACATAATTACATTTTCATTCTTTTAAATTGCGTATGTTTATTTATTCGAAGCTAAATTAAGCAATACATTTCCGTTCTAATATCATTAAAGAGTAATTTATATTTTTTTTATCACGGGATGTGCAATAAATCCTAGTCTGAGTGTCTCCCTTAAATAACGGCCTTCTGGCGATAAAGTTTGGCATTGAGGATTGGCGTTAGTTCTTTAACGGTCGTGCTAAGTTCAAAATATTTACATTAAATTATTCTACAAACAAAGGAATATCTTTGGCTATAAATTTGGCACTTTTTCAAAATTCTTGGCGTAATTCAACAGTCTGATCTGAGTGGCAATAGAATCAACTTCAAGAATTCGCTCTACAATCTAGACGTAAGAACACGTAATCGCAAAGCCCTCTCTCTCTCTCATCTAACCCTCTGTATGTCTATTAGACTTAATAATAGATTTTTTAAAATACCTTTCATAAACAAACTTGTTTGATTTCCATGCTGCTTAATAAAGATGTTTGCTGCAAAATTAATAGTTTTTCTTCGTCACGGTCTACAGTTTATTTTTCCTTTAGTTATTGCGACTGCTTATTATACCTGGAGTTTGTTGCGGTCCCTTTTCCTATAGCTCAAATCTTCTTCGGAATCTGCTTTATAATTATAAATATATTATAATATAAATATAATATAATATAAATATATTATAAATATATTATAATATAAATATAATATTAATATAATATAAATATATTATAAATATATTATAATATAAATATAATATAATATAAACATTTAAAAAAAAAAAAAAAAAAAAAAAAAAAAAAAAAAAATCTATCCATTTCTATAGGGTAGCTACGATTCATGCTCCTACCTTCTCCTATTTTGCTCCGACTTGCTTTTTGTGGCAACGAGCTTCAAGGTCATTCAAAGTCATACAAAAAAAAAAAAAAAAAAATTTTTTTTTTTTTTTTTTTTTTTTTTTTTTTGTCGGTTGATATATCTTTACTCGACTATATAAAGGGTAGCTAACACCCACATCCTCATTCTGTCTCGTGCTGCGAAAATGCGTCCGGTCATACTAAGCTCTGATCTACACAATCAAGCTTATAATGAGTTGTGCGCTATCTGAACAGGATTACCATAAATTTATTGACGTGTATGGAAATAAATACAATCGACAGCATTTTATAGCCATACGTTTCAAACGAGCCATCATAACCTACCATTGTACCGAGTTTGATACGACTCCTATCGATCCTCCCAACGATAGTATCGTCGTGCTACGGGGTAGCTATTGCCCAGACATTCAGCTCGATAACAAATGTATTTTACTTTACACGATTGGAAAGAACGTTATCAAGGGTGGCATACGCGTACCAGATCAAGCACCCAATACTTTACTGCGAGCCTTAATACCAGAAGACCAAACTAAGGTATGCGAATTTTACCACTCAACGCTTTACGTGATAGCTTCCGAAAACCCATTTCCAAAAATTACGAAAACGTGTAAGAAAAATAAGGCTTTTCGAGCTTTAGTGACTTTTGTGGAAGCGACGAAAAAAAATAGAATTTTGACGTTAGAAGAGGCTGCTAGTATCCGTTTCTTTAAAAGACACTGCCAAAAATTGAATAATTTTAACCGATGGAGTCCGTTCGCATTAAATATCGTTTATAAAAAATTTTATTCGCTAACCCATGCTTTACCAACGAGTCATATAGGCAAACAATTGTTTAGACTTTTAAAGCGATCGAAAAAAGCTCCCGAATACATTATCGATTCTGATTTTTACAGATGCGAGGTATTTTTTACAGATATCGAACCCGTCGGCGTAATGTGCCTCTTCGAAGCCGATAAATTGAAATACGTGTCGCCTATGGTAGTCAAAGAAACGTCTGAAAAATTTCGAGATACTAATTATATCGAATGTAATACGTGGTTGCCCCTTTACAAGGATAAACAAACTTGGAACGACTACTGTTTACCGTTTTACGTACATGATTTGAGCAAGAAAAAAATTCAACTCAAACAAGTACTTTTGTGGCTACAAAATTCAACGGTAGAAAAATATCAGCTACTCTACAAAGACTTAGAACAAATCGGAAAAATTCTTTTCGACGAATAGAAAAACAAGATGATTTTCAGAACCTTGATAGAGGCCATCATAAAATGGCAGCGAGATCCAGACGACGTGCTGGCTCTCAGTACTATAAACACTTTGAAAAGAGAATTGCAGAACGATTTGACTCAAGCGTACGATTTGAGCAGACCGCTCATCGAACGAAATGCAAACTTATATTGGACTAGCAGTAGTTTTTTAGATTTTTTATTCAAGCTATACAAACTACCAACAGCTATCGATTCTTCATCTGAAGATAAAGGTTTATCGAAGTTATTGGATGAATGTAAAAACGAAAAGGATAGGTTGTCTAAAGAATTGGAATACTATAAAAACGAAAAGGATAGGCTGTCTAAAGCATTGGAATGCTACAAAAACAAAACTCAGCCTAAACAATTATTAGATGCGGATTACAGTCATAAAAATGACTCGTCGAGCGATCAGGCAAATCTCACAAAAAACCTGACCGATTTAACAATAGCCCATGAATCTCTAAAGAAAAAAATGGATAAGTTCGAAACCGAAAACGATAGTTTAAAACAACAACTGGAGGCATGCAAAGAAGAAAAATGTACTTTAGATAGCAAATTATCAGATGCAGAGCATAATGTTGCCGTTCTCACACAAACTAACAATACTTATAAGAAGCAGATACAAGAGTTGGAAACAACTATATTTGACGTAACTATAAAATCGGACCGTCAAATATCAGAATATAGGCTATTGAAATCGCGCTACGATGATCAACACAAAATTTTAAAATCTTTATTGGAAAGATCCGATGTGAATACAATGTCTCATTCAATGAATGAAACTGTTTTAAATCAACGTAATTTCCCAATTGAGTATGTTGATAATTCCGTCGAACAATCTCAAACGGCATTGACATATCCTTTACAGTATGCAATACAATCTGGATTAGACTCACAAAAACCGATGCTAAATGCATCACCCATTGCGATGCCAGGAGTAGAAGGATTTCCATTGCAGTTACAATCTGGGGCCGAATCTTCAGTCACATCACAACAACTTGCGACAACATCCTATAACCAAACCGTAAATGGGGTAGTTACACAATTAAATAACAAGATAAATATTTTAAATGAAAAAATTGGTATATTAGAAAAGGAAAAACAAAATTTGCTAGAGGGTAAGAATGCTAATCAGGCAGAGATACTCTATTTAAAAGAACAATATCAAAACATGTGTAACTCGGGTGTAAACGAACTTAATAAATTGCATCAAGAGGGTTCAGCATTATTGTGTGAAGCTCAAGAACGCGAGAAAAATTTGACTGATCAATTGCATAGTAATCAAAATATGCAGTATCCAGTTTTACCATTAACCAATTTGTCAGACAACATAAATTATTTAAAGGCAGAAATTCAAACTAAAGACGAAGAAATCAACGAGAAGGACAAAATATTACAGGACCTTACAGAAGGTAAAATGGTTCCAAAAAAGGAATACGATGTATTATTAGAGAAGCTTAATAAGCTACATGCGGAACACCGAACCTTAGCTAATGATTATGAACCGTTAACTAAAACATTTGAAGAGGTCAAGTACTTATATAATAAATTAGGTGAAGAACATGAGAATTTGAAGAAAGAGCATGTAACTTTACAAGAATTATATACTCAAACACAAAATACGAATCAAACATTGACCCAAGTAAAAAGTAACTCAGATGATCGATATAGGGAATTGGCTGAGCGAAAACAAAATTTAGATGCTAAATACGAAACATTGTCCAACGATTATACAGAGTTAGAAACTAAATATAATGCCTTATTAAAGGCGCGTGAAAAATCAAAATCTCAGCACGAATCGGCAAGAACAAGACAAGGGCTATTGACAGAAACAAATGAGTCATTATTAACTCAAAACGACTCATTAAAACAAACAATAGACCAATTGCAAAATGAAAAACGTACTTTAGCAGAAGTACAACTATCTTTAAATCAAACAATGGAACAAGTTGTAGAATCAGAAGAACAGCTAACAGGCGAAAACCAAACAATAGAACAATTGCGAGATGAAAAAAGAGTTTTAGAAGGACAACTAGCACGCGAAAGCCAAAACCTGGCAGAATGCAATGCTAAAATAGAAGATTTACAAACACAAGTAGCAAATGCACGGATGATATTAGATACTGCAGATCATACATTACAAACTCAAAACAGCTCTTTAAAACAAACAATAGAACAATTGCAAGCTGAAAAAAGAGCTTTAGAAGAACAACTAACACGTGAAACCCAAAATCTGGCAGAATGCAATGCTAAAATAGAAAATTTACAAACACAAATAACAAATGTACAGGTATCAAATACTGCAAGGACAACTAGCACGCGAAAGCCAAAAGCTGGCCGAATGCAATACTAACGTAGAAACTTTACAAACACAAATAACTAATGTACAGATATTAAATGCTGCAATTAAAAAATTACAAACTCAAAACGACACTTTAAATCAAACAATAAACCAATTGCAAAATGATAAAAGAACTTTAAAAGCAAAACTAACAAATGAAAAGCGAAAGCTGGTAGAAAATAATGCTAACGTAGATAATTTAAAAACGCAACTAGCGAATGCACAGGCATTACAAACTTCAGATCAAACATTACAAACTCAAAACGACCCTTTAAATAAAAGAATAGAACAATTGCAAGATGAAAAAAGAGATTTAGAACGAAAACTAGCAGAAACCACGAAGTCTTTTCAACGACAAATAGAACGATTGGAACTTGAAAAAGGAAATTTAGAAAATAAAACGGTACAATCCACGGACCTTTTAAAAAGAACAATAGAACAATTGCAAGGTGACAAAGGAGCTTTACAAGAACAATTATTAGATGTAAACGAAAAGCTGGTAGCATGCAACATTAGCCTAACTAATTTAAAAACACAAATATCGAATGGACAGGTATTAAATACTGCAGATCAACAAGTCATAGATTTTTTAAAAGATACCTATAATATGGAAGATAATTGGCAGAACTTTTTCTTAGAACAATGGCCAGAAGATACAAAACTCATTCTTGCGGTGAGTAAACAATGTGAAAAGGTTAGAGACGAATCTAATTATGATAATATATCGGCGTATAATTTTGGCAATATAATATTATCCTTAACTTCCAGATCTCCTACTGATACTACGAAAATAACTGAAATTGCAACAATGTTTCGGATACCGAACGATGATAATGTCGTCGCGAATATCAAGATTATAATAGATAAGTATGCGGAGTATACCGATGCAATTAATCAGCTAGGTTGCGGTATCAATGTAGATAATTTTCCTACTAAAATAATTGAAATATGGAATCATATTAAAGATTTTGCACAACGTTTCGTATCAATTGATAATGAAGTTTGGTGTATAAATTTTTTGACGGCGATGCAACAAGAATTTGAAATAAATCATACAATCATCAATGAATTTCAAGCACTGACTCTAGACATTCCTAATAATGATAAATTACAATGGAAAGATTCATTTATTAAGCGATTTATTGAATTTCAAAAATTTACTCAAAATTTTATATTTTCAGGAAATTCTGTAGAACAGTTCTCCCTTAATTTAAGTAATATCGCTAAAAAAATAAATCCAGAAAGTTTAAACGAGCAGCAATGGATGAAAATATTTATAATAAATATTACATCATTTGTTGAAAAATTACGAGATAAATACCCTTCGGAAAAAAATTTTAGTGAATGGGTAAGCGATATGTTATCTCCTTTGCCTGATAAAGAGATTAATTCAACAGAAACCGAAAATATTGGTTTGTTGTATAAAACATGGTTACGCATATTAAATTTTGAGCCTAATACAAGTCCAGAACAGTTCACAGATTTATTAACTGAACGTGTAAAAGCGTTCGCCAATAGGAAAAGAAGATCAATTCAAACGGTAGATGATTTGGGAGAAACAAGTGATAAAAAAATCCTATTAGATCAAAATTGGACTGTAATTGAACTACAAAATTTGTTTTATAATTTATATAAGGGATATTTCAAACTACGATTAAATATTTCGAAACAACTTTTGCCCGATGTTGAAGAATATAAAGATCAAATTGAAGTTAAATTGCGGTTATTAAGGAACCTTAGAAGAGACAATCGGGGAAATACACTTATGGTAATTTATCAGGATTACTTATATTACGATTTAAAAACCATACTTAGAATAGACTTAGACAAAATATTTTTGGATACTGTGAATAAAGATCAATTATTTATTACTACTTGTAATGCAACTGAAAATTATTTACACACATTATTGTCTAATGAAAATGCTATACCGTTATCAGAACCTGCATTAAATATTTCAAGTGCTATTGGTATGGACTCGGAACAGATTGAGGAAGAAGAAAATATGGAAGCAAGAAATGAGGAAGAAGAAAATTTACACGCAAAAAGAATGAATACGGTTAGTTGAAATATATAGATAAACCACACCCAATCACCCCCCCCCTCTAAAAAAAAAAAAAAAAAAAAAAAAAATCCTTTTTTTTTTTTTTTTTTTTTTTGAGAGAGTGGGCGTGGTTTATATAATATATATAGGCTGGCTAGTGTACCCACACATTATTATGTCTCAAGGTATGCCGGCAACAGTCTTCTAGTTTAGACTTTGAAAAATTTCAAATTTGTTAAATTAAACATTGATATTATTTATAGAGTGTCTTATGAAACGCGTAAAAGGACTAAACATAATATTTTCTTACATGGCTTTGGCGACACGATCGCACTTTATATGACTTTTTATAATTGTATAAATTCACGAGGATAAAATTCATCACCATTTGCCTTACGAGCGTAGTATGGTTCCATTTCGCCATTCTTATACAATATGGCACCTTTTTCAGAGCTACCGTCTTCAGCTTTCAGATAAAATTCGTCCCCATTATTCCGTTTTGGATAAAATTCAGACCTATCTGGGTTTTTGGCATATTTATACTCGTTCAGAGGTACGTCATTACCATCCTCGTCCTGACGATAACTTTCTTGACCAGCCTCATCTACGGGATAAACATAATTTCCCTCTTCATCTTTAAGATACATTTCCTCTCTTGTTAAAGGATACGTTACCTTAAGCGTAGTTAAATTTAGGGGGTATTTTGGACATCCATTTTCATAAATATAAACATTTGTACCATCTTTCTTAGCGCATGGATATTCAATCAAATATTCTTTATCCCCGTCTATTACTTTTTTGCAAGCATAAACTAATTTTCCAGTTTCATTTTGCCAATATTTATCATGACCTTCAACATCCTTTGCGTAATACTGGTCCATATTATTATTTTGCAAACAATAACCTCTTAAATAAATTTCGTTATATTTTTGTTCTAACACGTTGTCGTCATCTTGAGGCTCATCACCCCCCAAACCATTTAGATTGCCGGGACCAGGCAGAACGGGATCAATTGCGTTGTTGACAGGTAAAATTACATTGCCGAGACCAGGCTGCTCATCTTCATTGCCGTTGCCGCCGAGACCAGGCTGCTCATTGCCGTTGCCGCCGAGACCAGGCTGCTCATCCTCAGGTTGATGTTCAAGATCGATATCAGCGGGTTGCTCGTCTACGATTTTCTCCATTTTAAAAGCTTTGTTCACAGTATTAGAAGAAGAGATATCTCTTCTCTTGCGATTATTTGGCTTTAAAGAAGTTGAAACTGGTTTACGATTAGACATACTTTATTTGTACATTTAATAGCAAGAGCATGCTAATTATATTATTGTGTATTTGCATGTTATTTGTCTGTTGGAATCATAGGTTATATCGAGCATATATAAAAATTACATTGAATACTTTATATTATAATATGAACCCAATGGAATGGCGAAAATATCTTATACATAAACAAATTCAAAAGAGTCCAGGATGGAAAATAACTACGAACATAAATAACTGAATATTTCATCTTGTTTTCAAAGCCAATATTGTATAAATAACGTTACCCCATCCTATTTTAAAGGAAATGGGTTTGGACATCGCGGAGCTGGTTTATGCATGACCTTACAGTAGAAGAAATAAATTCCACTCCCACCCACCCTAATAGATATACTATATATATACTATATACACAGACTGCAGCGCCATCTACAATAAATTTGATTGGATAAAGAAAATATAATTTTAGAAACTAACTGAAAAATATAAATTTAAAAACTATCAACCAACCAACCGTTAAAAAAAAAAAAAAAAAAAAAAAAAAATTTTTTTTTTTTTTTTTTTTTGAGTGGGTGTGGCTTGAATTCATTCTGTATAAATAGTCGTACTCAAACCTTCATTTTGTCTGAACCTCTTCTAGCATCAATCTTCTTCTGGTTTTTTATGCGATCTATGGGGCGTATATATAGATATGAGAAACCTTAAAATATTATTTTCAAACTATATAATCAAGTTTTATAAATGATATATACTTTGCCATCAGCTATTAAAGGTAAATTCTTGGGTAGCCATGACCCACCCTATTTAGAAGGTGATAAAGCTACTCTGCAATGCGATGATGGATATCGATCTAACACTATATTTTCTATTTTAACAAAAAAAGATGACGAATTAGTATGGAATCCTTCGTCGGTCGAATGCTTTCCAAGGTCTTGTGGCGCACCTCCTGTTATTGAAAACGGCTACCATACAGGCTCAGTATATTCATTTCCTAGTATGGTAACTTATAAGTGCTTTGAAGGTTTTAAACTCAAAACCCCTTACAAATCCCTATTTTGTTCTGCTACTGGCGAATGGATTCCATCAGTAAAAAAAATTGAATGCGAACCCATACAATGTGAAGAGTTAGACAACCCCGAAAACGGTTCTGTGTCTTATCCGAATAGGAACGTTGATTCAGTAGCGACTGTTGTTTGCAACCCAGGATTTTATGCTGTCGGTAGCAACAAAAGAATATGCCAGACAAACGGACAGTGGAGCGGTCCAGAAATAATATGCGATCCATGTCCGATAATACCAAATGCCCGAATAATTTCACCAGGATTTGCAGCAGTAAAGTGCGACGGTAAAGAGGTGCTTGTAAGA
This sequence comes from Salticus scenicus, assembly GCA_963930645.1. Taxonomy (NCBI): domain Eukaryota; kingdom Metazoa; phylum Arthropoda; class Arachnida; order Araneae; family Salticidae; genus Salticus; species Salticus scenicus. The sequence goes on from OZ005654.1 coordinate 323,002,580, forward strand.
TGTAAGGCGGACGGAACTTGGACAAATCCAAATTGCCCAGAAAATAATTCTCAACTGCCCATTGCCAACCCAGTCTCGCCAAGTTTACCCATACTACAACCTAATCCAGTCTCGCCAGGTTTACCCATACTACAACCTAATTCTCAAATACCCAATCCAGTCTCGTCAAGTTTGTCCACACTACGACGACGATCCTATGAATGGATCATATCAGCAATTGGTTTAATAGTATCCTTCATTTTATTTATAATAACATTATTTAGATATTATAACATTTAAAAAAAAAAAAAAAAAAAAAAAAAAAAAAAATTTTTTTTTTTTTTTTTTTTTTTTTTTTCAAGGCCATATTTTATATATAAATACGCTTGACTCTGAACATTTAATTTACTTTCATCATGGCTCCTTACATTGTCTGTATCGACGGATTGATTGGGGCTGGCAAATCTACTTTGATGCGACAACTGGCTACAGATTTTAAATGTTTTCCTGAACCCATACACGAATGGACATTACTACCCCATCTATATGAAAATCAAACGCTTTACGGACCGGCTTTCCAATTCCAAGTCTTAATTTCTCAATACAATCAAAAAATGTCTTTTCCGAAAGGTGACGATTTAATTCTAGTCGAACGGTGTCCTTGGACTTCCAGGTATATATTTGCCCCGCTGATATTAAACGAACAAGATCTACATACGTACGACAAAATTTATCAAGTTTTAAATTTTAACGTAGATTGTTTCATTTATTTAGACGTAGAGCCTCTCGAAGCGTTTAATCGAATCCGGGACCGCTCTCCGATCGACCGTTTGATAAGCTTAGATTATTTAGAACGCTTGCATGATTCTTACAAAGAAAATCTCTTGAAGGCTCGTTCGAACGTTTACGTAATCAATGACCCTGTCGAACAACAGGTTCGAGAAATTTTATCTAAAATAACAACTTCAGTTTTTCCAAATGAATAGAGAGTGTTTTTTCTGCCCAGCTGCCAACATTCTTTAAATGTTCTGGATTTTGAGTCGTCAAATACATTACGTATGCAGTCAGTCCTATAGTCAACAGTATCAGTAATACGAAAATCCAACGACCCGTGGTCACCCCAATACTCAGCAGTACGCAATTTATATATAACGAAGAATAAAATAGCACACCGTGGGCCAAAGAACGTTCGTCCATACTTCGTGGTTTATACGTACAGATCTTCTTTCAAAAATTCGACGATTTGAACGGGTTTATATGTAGGAAGTGTTATCGTTTTATTCGTAAATTGTCCACGCCTGACTATAAATCCAGACAAAGAATCGGAAACGAGTGCTTTTCGTCCCGCATCGCTATATTCAAACGCCACGTTGGGTGGATAGGTTACTCTGTATCGCAATTTGAGCTGAACGGGTTGGTCAGTGAATAATTTAAGCCTCATGCCCGTACTCAGTTCTAAACCTTCTTCGGTTAAATGTATTGGATCCATACTTTTATTAAATTTGACGGACGGTGGATTATTTTCGTTCCAAATCGCAGGTTTTATTTGTCTGAATTCTCCAGTCGCAAAATCTAACCAATCGTTCAACCAATTGACTACATATTCCGAAGTCGGAGGAGGCTCGCAGGCATATTCTTGATCAGAGACTGAAATGATACGTTTCGTATGCGTAGAGGGACAAAATATGAACGGTCGTTGGATATTGCACGTAGCATAGACAGTACTATCCCAAATAATATTTCCAGTTTGTATTTTCTGACCAGGTTGACAAGGCTCTTCTGGCCAGTCTGATATTTTCTGCGTCCAAAAATTATATGTAAAATGGACAGGTTCTTTTTTCAATAATCTTTCATTTTCGTAAAATTTACATTTGGCTGCATGTTCGCGAGGTAACAGGACGGCCATTTGTGGAATCTGAGACACGAAGGCGTAGTTGACACAATCGGGATGAGAACAAATATTATACATCTGGATATAGATTTCGGATTTTTGACAAGTTGGTATGGTATCCTTATGGTAATTGAACGGCTCGATCCAAGATTCTAAATTTACTTGGGGAAATTCAAACAGATAAAACTTATTATATTTGAAAGCATTCTTAGGCTTCTGAATGCATTTCGATCCAGTAAAAACTGTGCCATCAGGACATTTCAGATGTTTCTTTTCAGCGCAATCGTAATAACATTCTGGGGCGTCGCGTATGAATATTTTTTCATCCGAAACACATACATCTTCGATTTTATAACGTTTAGAAATTCGTTTGCCTTCGTCGACCAGTTTTCTTTTACGAACTCCATTTTCACAGATAAAGCCTGCAGTATGATCTAAATCTTCAGAATTCCTCCAATTTTTAACGTGTTTTGTAAATTCGTAAACGGGGACGATAATATTTGGGTCTTTGGAAAAGACATTGTCACAAAATATGGGTTCCGTACATTTCTGGCCGTTGTAAACCATAGGTAAAAATGGCAAGTTATCGCCTTTCGATTTATCCCAGTTCTGAGGACATTCTACAGTTTCATCAATTTTACCATTCTTACAAGTCATGTATCCAGGCGTGAAATTGAACGGAGGCATTTCTGTTTCAGGCAAAGATATGTTACTACCGTCCGGTAAACCATTACAATTGATAGGTTCGCAATAATCTTTACCTAAAAATTTAGTTCCAGGCTTACAAGTAATGAATACGGGCTTACCGTTATGACATTCGACTCGCGTTTCGTCGTTATGAATAAAAGGTGTATTTGGAAAAATTTTACAATAATGATTTAAATCTTTGACGGGCTCGCATCGATCGTGATAAAACAGGGTTCCGTTACGACATTTTATAAAGACCTCTTTGCCATTCTGACACATGATATACTGGGATATGTTTTTAGGATTTGGTAGCATTACTCCGTTCGATCTGCCAGTACACGCATTGACGGGCTGGCAAGCGTTCGCTATGAGAGTAGTTCCTGAGGGACAGATTTGGAGACTCGAGACACGACCGTTTTGACACTCGAAATTGAAAACGGTTCCTTTATGAACGGTAAACTGACTATTTTCTTTAAAATTTGGAAGGTTTTTCAATTGAGGATCCGATTTCAAGTGATCATAGAGATTTTGTCCTACAGCCGGAACCAACGAACCGTTCGATTTTCCATAGCATGGATCGACTGCCAAAATTTGGCCTTGATGAAACATGTAAGCGTCACTGGATAAGGTATGCTCCCAAGCTAATTTTCCGTTCACTGTAAACTGAAAATGTTTTGGCTTCTTCGAATCGAATACGTAATTGAATGACGGGGCTTTTGAGGGTGAACCAGCAGAAGGTTTCATAACGCTTTCAGACCCAGGCGCGTAAAAATACCAGTAATAAATTAACAGCAAAGACAAGAAGAACACTCGTATCATTTCTGTATCGAGGCTTTATTAAGAATGGATTTTCTATTTAATGAAGAAGAATGCAAACTATGGATTCAGAAAACAAATGTTATGAAATGCTGCAACGAACCGACTTATGAAACTTTTTTAAAACAAGATAGGGCGATAGATGAAATGCCCAATTTGTATAAGAAATGTATTCGCTGTGGAAAAATTGTTAAAATAAAATAATGGGATTCACTCTGTCAGTGTATGGTCAGCAACAGTCTGACTTCATGATAATATTTTTATAAGTTTAGTAAAGTCCGAGATATGTGTTAATGAACTTTAGCAACCAACCAACCAACCGTAAAAAAAAAAAAAAAAAAAAAAAAAAAAAAAAAAAAAAAAAAAAAAATTTTTTTTTTTTTTTTTTTTTTTTTTTTTTTTTTTTAAAATGTTGGTTGGCTTGACTATATATAAGCTAACTAATGTACCCACATATTCATTATGTCTCGACGTCCTCCAGTAACAGGTCTCATAACCTCGTTGATTCCGAATTTTATCGAAAAGTCCGATTGGAACATAGCAACCTTTAAAATAGAAAATTTTCCATTAGTCAGAGACAGTATCTGCGGAGACATAATCGTCATGATTAGTCTTCTTAAATGGAATAAGGGAGTTGTTGAAAAACAAATACTCTATATACTTCCCAATGGAGTGCAACCCTTAAAAAATTATGAATACGCGACAGCTTTTGCATCCGAAGCCGAGATGCTGACCCAGTTTCATGCTTTGCTAGACGGTGTTCAAATTATAATCGGCTATGGTATTAACACGTACGATTTAACTCCTATTATTGCAAGACTGATGTGGTTAAAACTGTACGGTATCCTTCCACGTTACAAATCTTTCAAAATATATAACGATACAGTGTCTTTGTATGACGGCAAACCTACCATAGATATTTATACTGCCCACATGCATAATTTAGAAAAAAAAATAATGTCAGTGCTCCGCCTATATTACTTTATAAAACAAATATATAAAAAATTATAAGTTAAAAAAAAAAAAAAAAAAAAAAAATTTTTTTTTTTTTTTTTTTTTTTTTTTTCAAGGTCATATGTATATTATATATATATAACGTAAGCATTTCCTCAAATCTCATTAGTGATGAATTTCTCAACGAAGTGGTCCTGTGCCTGGCGTCGAAAAAATGTCATTGGTGTAGAGATATCATTTTTGAATAAGGATGGTCATTACGAAAAACAACTTAAACATTACACAGAATGGATAGGGGTATGTACAAATAATATTGATACTGTCATTCGTAAAATTAAAAAATATTTTCCGGGTAATGATGTTACCTATATTGAAATCACTCAACTCAAAAAAGTTTTACCCTCGTTCGAAGATAGGCTAGCTAGAAACAAATTAGAATATAGATCGAAACCTTTTTATAAAATATATACGACAGCCCCTCATAAGAGTGTTGGACGCTTATTTAACTGCTATAAAATGGTTTATTATAACCCCGAGGATTGGCTGACGCGAATTTATATTGATCTGTGTCTAAAATTTAATACATATTCTTTCTACTACAAATGGTACGAAATTCTAAACAATTCTTTAGATCTCATGTCCTCGTTGAGTATGACCCCCAATTGTTTCGAAGAACCCGATTGGACGATGGCAGCATTTGATATAGAAACTGTTCCATTAATCGGTAACCATATTCCAATTTGCCATTTCAGCACAGATAAAATCGTTATGATAAGCCTTTTTAAATGGAATAAGCGGAATGGGGTCCAAAAACAAATACTCTATTTACTTCCCAACGGAGCTCAGCCCTTAACAAATTATGAATGCGCAACAGCTTTTACATCTGAAGCCGAGATGCTAGCCCAGTTTCATTCTTTGCTAGTCGACGTTCAAATCATCACTGGCTATAATATTAACGCATACGATTTCCCATGTATTATTGCAAAACTGGTATGTCTAAAACAGTACAGTACCATTCGACGTTACAAATCTGCTAAAATAGGTAAAGATAATGTGGCTTCGTTCGACGGTAAATTTGTAATAGATCTTTATACTTTTACAAGAGTATTTTCCAAAACCGATTTGCCAAGTTATAGATTAGATGCCATAGCTAAAATGAAATTGGGTGGTGAATCCAAAATTAAAGTAGCCACCGTTGGGATATGGGCTTGGTATCGCAATGAATTGGCAGCTCAGCTGTTGGAAGAAACGCAGACTGAAATATGCTATGAAATGCTGAAACCCTACAAAGTCTCAGATGCGTCTGAATTTGGTACGTTTCGCACATATTTAGATTATTGCTTAAAAGACTCGGAATTAGTTTATCGATTGTTTCAACTCGAAACAGTTTTTACGTTTTTGTTATCACGGGCCAATATCGTGGCACTGAATACCGTAGAAAGTTTACATTTAGGCAATTCTCGATTTATAGAAGAGGTTTTTAAAACTCATGCGATATGTAGAGGTTTTCTGATTAATACTAAATATATTAGTTTAGCAAACGATTTAAAATACCAAGCAGCTTTCCGTGGAAAAACTTACCAGGGTGCGTTAAATTTTTGCTTTCCCGAACGATATTATGAAGATGTAGTGATTATGGATTTTGCCAGCATGTATCCTAGCACTCTGCTGAGTAGTAATTTATGATACAGCACTTGTACTATTATGAACCGCGACGAATGGCTGGCAAACGAGACCGCTCAGAAAATGACTTGCATCCCGTACCGCATCCATAGCAACGATGATTTTTTGGAAGATCGACCTATGACAGACAAATTTGCCTATCCAACATTCAATCCAGAAATCGACGAGTATGCCATAGTTATTAATACGAAGACGGAAGCCTTTCTACCTAATTTTGTTAGCCATTTTATATCGCTGCGTAAAAATCATCAAATTGAATACAAACGAACAAAAGACATTTATCATTACAATAGCCAGCTGGGCTATAAAATTTTAATTAACTCGCTTTACGGAGTCATGGCCGGTAAAGACTCGACCCTAGCCTATCTTCCCATAGCCATGTCGATCGTGACCCTTTCTCGATATCAGCTACTCGGATCCTACCATTACGCGAAAAATTTAGGCTTCCACGTTTGTTATGCAGATACCGACAGTCTGATGGTTCATAAGTGGGAAAAAGACAATTGCGATAGCATAAACGCGTTCCTAGATATACCAAACGTCGAATTGAAATACGAACAGCGCTTGAGACGCTTACTCGTCATATCTAAAAAACGTTATATTTATGAGTCTATGGACGACCCCCAGCCAGTCACGAAAGGTTTTGAAAAACACATTAATGAAATCGGCCAATACTTGAAAGATGAAGTCATAACGGCCGTTTGGGATGCGCTGTTCATACATCCTGAAAAAATGACGCCGTCAGTAGGATGGCAGTTATGGGCTAGAATTTTACAGGAAGTTGTTTATAAGTGCCGCAATCCAAGAAAATATTCAATTTATCGTAAAGTTAGAAGATTGGAAGAATATAAATCCAAATCTTGTGCCGCTGTAAAATTTCTCAATAAATATCCAGGCATAACCGAAGAATTTGTCGAATTCACTTACAGCCAAGCGGACGTAGCGAAAAAGGAGATCTCCAATTGGATTATGAGTGCGGCAGACTGTCAGTGGGTAGATTATGAAAAATTATTCATCGGTCAAAGAAAAGCCTTTTGTATATTGTTAAACATAGCATTTTGGCATTTGCCTGAACCCCTCTACCCTGGATATATGGTATTAAACTCGCTGCATTGGAAACGATTCAATAACGCTGAACTCTTACACTGGAGCCGGACGGGTAGACGATTGATTTTATTGACAGAACCAGGCGTTAAATATACATTTACAAAGAACGATCATTTGTTTAAGGAACGCAAGAGGGGCCGCGCGAAAAAGGCGGTTATTGAATCGTCGAATAATAGAATGGACTGCGAAGAAGTTAGTAATGCTACTAGTTATTCAGAAATTACGATGGACGATTCAACCAATATGGATCAAACATCCGACGACGAGTTAACCAATATGGATCAAACGACCGATGAAGATTCAATTGACGAATGGTTAGACACATCCTATAATGAGCGCAATTCGCCAGATTCTGACGCGAGCTACAACGAATTATTATATGACAGTCCCAGAGAATTATCAGACGACGAATATCCATCAGAAGAAGAATCCGATTAAAAAAAAAAAAAAAAAATTTTTTTTTTTTTTTTTTTTTTTTTTTTTTTTTTTTCAGGTGCCACGCCCACCCTTGAAGCTTGTCTATATATACTATGGCTAACATGACGACACTCTCATTGTGTCTCGACATTTGCCAGCAACGGTCGTCTAGTCACTATGCCTCGTAATGTGTTTTCATGTACATTGATGGAGAGTTAGATTTTTCTATAAAAGCTTATAATCTATTCTGATTTCATGAAAACCTGCAGTATTTTGTAATTTGTCAGACAAAAGTTTTGTTTTCAAAGCCAATATTCTATAAACAACGCTATTCCATCCTATTTTAAAGGAAATGGGTTTAGATATCAGGAGCTAATTTGTACATGACCGTACAGTAGAAGAAATAAATTCCACACCCACCCACCCTAATAGATATACTATATATATACTATATATATATAGACTGCAGCGCCATCTACAATGATTGGCTAAAGAAATATAGCTTTAGCAGCCAACTGAGAAATATAGCTTTAGCGGCCAACTGAGAAATATAGCTTTAGCAGCCAACTGAGAAATATCTTTAGAACCCAACTGAGAAAAATATAACTTTAGAAATATAACTTTAGAAACCAACCAACCAACTGTTAAAAAAAAAAAAAAAAAAAAAAAAAAATTTTTTTTTTTTTTTTTTTTGATTGGTTGATTGGTTGATTGGTTGATTTATATTTAGTATAAATAGCGGCTCCGTACTCAAGCTACATTCATTCTGTCTTCATCTCTTGCCTAGTCAGTTCATTGTAAGTCAAATCACTTGTAAGCATGATTAAGTGTCAATGTGAAGGCATCTCAAGTAGTTATTATTATCGTAGATATCATGCCCACAAACATAAAAATTTTAAATTTATATATCAAGCCATAATAAAACAACAAAAAAATGCGTATCATTTATTTGATAAAATTATCAAAACCCATTCGATAGAAGTCATTAACTATATACGCCATTATGAACAACTGGAGCCACATATACATGCGTTTATAGGTTCAGAGAGTGAAATTGATCAAGACGTTTGGAAAGATTTCTTATTCGGATTTAAAATAAATTTAATCGATTATGAAATATATGATAAACTATATAAGGACTATCCTCAAACACTTGAGAATTGCAATTATCATTTTTTTACGTTAGAAGATTGGTCCCTTAAAACGATATGGGATAATATTACAAATTTTCATGATATCGAGAATTTAAATTTGCCTACTAGGCTCTTACAAAAAGCTATTCAAAAATATGATAACTATAATATATATACTACTCAGTTTAAAGAAAAATATGAGAGCTTAGAACCACGTCTTAAGGATTCTTTGAAAGGTAAACTTATAGAAAAATTATTTTCTAAAATAGATACAACATTTGACAAATATAGCGCATACTATATTAATCAAAGTCGAATGTATCGCATGCCTGAAAGAAGAAATTTGACAGATCATTTGTATAAAATTCGATCCTTCTTTGTAAAGGATAATAAAAGAATTCATATGTGTTTGAAATGCACGAAATTATTTTTTTATGGAGAAGAGTGTTTAATTGAACGACATTTCAATATAGTATATATTCTTAGCACTAAAAAGTTTATATTGAATATGAAACATTGGTGTCGCTTATGCAAACAAACGCCTTTATTTCAAATACTAACTGAGGGAAATGTTGAAAGATATTATAAAACTTTTAACAATCCCATAAAAGTTCAAAAATATCAGTTGTGTAAATATACCATGAATGAAACATCTTAAATTAAAAAAAAAAAAAAAAAAAAATTTTTTTTTTTTTTTTTTTTTTTTTTTTTTTTTTTTTTTTAACCTTGGCATAACCTTAACGAAGCGTGGGCGTGACTTGGCTATATATAAGCAGTAGCTTTACTGGCTGTTGTACATTATTTTTAGAATTATTTTCATGTATGGAGTTGCGATGTGCACATCCTTATGACGATGATTATGTATATAGTAGATATCGGCGCCACGAACATAGAAATTTAAAATTTATATATCACGCCATAATAAAACGACTACAAAATACGTATAGTTTATTTGATAAAATTGTCAAAATCCATTCGATAGAAGTCATTAATACTATATATCATTATAACAAAGTACTGGAGCCACATATACATATATTTATAACTTCAGAGAATGAAATTGAACAAGACGTTTGGAAAGATTTCTTATTTGGATTTAAAATAAATTTAATCGATCGACAAAGATATGCCAGGATATGTAATATTTATCCTAAGGGATTTGAGATTGTTGAGATTTGCGACTGTCACTTTTTTACGTTAGAAGATTGGTCCCTTCAAACGATATGGGATAATATTATATATTTTCATGATATCGAGAATTTGTATTTACCTACTAGGATTTTTCAAAAAGCTGTTCAAGAATATGATAAATACAATACACATACTACTCAGTTTAAAGAAAAATATGAGAGTTTAGAACAACGTCTTAAGGATTCTTTGAAATATAAACCTATAGAAATATTATTTTCTGAAATAGATACCACATTTGACAAATATAGCGCTTACTATTTTAATCAAAATCGAATATATTTAAATCACAATAAAATGTTAAAATTAGTTTATGTTCGATGCTACTTTGTAAAGGATAAAAAACAAATTCATATGTGTTTAAAATGTATGAAATTATCTTTTTATGGAGAAGATTGTTTAATAGACCGATATTTCTTTAGGGTACAATTGCGTGGTACTGAATATTATACACAAGATATAAAATATTGGTGTCGTTTATGCAAACAAACGCCTTTATTTCAAATACTAACTGGGGAAAATTTTACAGAATATTATAAGACGTTTATCAACCCCATAAAAGTACAAAAATATAAATTATGTCAAAATATAATGAACGAAATAATTTAACATAGCCTTGAAAAAAAAAAAAAAAAAAAAAAAAAAAAAATTTTTTTTTTTTTTTTTTTTTTTTTTTTTTAAATATTGGGTGTGGCCTAGCTATATATAAGCTACGCGATCGGTCAGATTCTACTCATTCTATCATTATGTTCGATTACAATGCCCTACAGCACGAAGTTGCCCAGCATTATTTCAGACTCTTTAAACCTTATCAAAAGATGGAATTAACTCGTCAATTTATCCGTCGTATGTTAGATATCATCTATTCCCATTCGAAAATAGATGGCTTCATAGCCTTTGAGCCTAGTATCCCACTTCTAACTCGCTTAAGACGTCCATGCAAGGGTGTAGTTCTAATCCCATTTTACAATACAAATTTAGGTAAGAAATTGCCTCGTTACGTGTCTGTGTTTCCATATTACCCGTTTCGAGTCAAACAAATACATAAAGACGAAAATGTTAAAGTCGGCCTGGAATTATTTCATTTGTATTTAGACATTACCGGCGTCGAATACGTATGCTTTTTTCAGTTATGGTTTCAAGAAGATGAAATTCTTAAAGAGGTACAAACTCAGCATAAAAACGTGAAAGTGTATACGGCTGGCTCGTTTCATAGTTTTCGTAGATTTATTGCAATGCTTTAGATACGTGATTTAAAATTTCAACTTCGTTTGATAAATTTGTGGGGTAAGCTTTAGCAACGGGCGGTTCTTTTATCCAATTTAATAAATAGCGATAATGTAGAATTTCTTTTTGAATTTGGGTGTCTAAGCGAATCGCTGGTATGTAAGTATCTTTTGATGAAGTCGACGCATATCTATAAATGATATCTTTATCAACTAAAACGAAAATGTCTTTGGGTAAAATTCGAATGAGCGTAAACTCGTTCCATTTCCATATCAGGACGTAATGTCCATGCCATGGCCGGCCCGGTATAAATTCCAAATTGAAAGCCAAGAACATTAGACAAAGAATGCCAAAGAGTACATACATTTCTTTGATATTATTTACACTCATCTTAGTCACGATGATTAATCTGTACTACAAGCCTAACATCCACTTGAAAAGCGAACCGATGCATTGGCTCGAACGCATGATTCATCCAATATCTCAATCGGCTTGCCCTCTGCACGGATTCAAATGCCCGTCTAGCGAACCATGCGACTGTAAGAAATTTTGCAACAATGAAACGGATTTTGTACCATTTCATATCGTAGACGCGAACGAACGAATATACGTTATGAATAAAAAATTAACCCCTGGAACGTATTGTTTACCAAAAGGCGTGGACAAATGCATTTTAAAAACCAATTATCATGTATTTTCGTTGGCAGGCTGGTCCTGTTTACCATTAAATGAAATCGTGTTTAAAGGCGATAAGAAACGCGCTTGTAAGAACGAAGAAGCTCAAGATAACAACTCGAATGTATTGTGGGACTATTTAAAACAGGAAGAGGCTGGCGACAACATCGAAGATTATTACGAACCGCTAGGAGACCAACTCAGATATCGATGCAAATGCGGATCCAAATCAATAGACGGAACGCCTATGATTTCTGCATTTCAATTTGTATGCTCAGTAGATTATTGCTTAAGAGATATATCACACCCTCTTCCATTTATGGGTTGGAATGGTAAAACCTGTGACTGTGGCACATATTTCCATCTAAATCCGGACGACAAAACTTCTCCGTGCAGACATGAACTGTCAAGAGTGCAAAATGAAACCCTTATAGGACGAGTGGATTGCATGACAGAACATACGTTTCTAAAACAAACACTTTTTTGCCCAACAACAAATACAGGATTAATTTTTAAAGACTGGATAAGAACGAATTCATCAGACGTAGCCGATTTTATTGACACGCTTATAACTAAAAGGTTAATTTAAGTTAAGCCACGCCCACCTTTAAAAAAAAAAAAAAAAAAAAAAAAAATTTTTTTTTTTTTTTTTTTTTTTTTTTTAATGGCTCGTATATATATATAAGCATTTGCTTTTCTGGTAAAATGTTATTTAAGCTTCTGAGCTCTCTGAGATCTGACGATGCCAGAATTATGCACTGTTCATATTTCGTTTATCCTTTTCGAAAATAAACCAATTCCGTGGGAAATGACTCTGACTTCAACCAAACCGCCATTCAAAACCATTAAACTTGGATTATTTACGAAATATTTTAAATGGAATAATGAAGATCAAAAGTATGATTTTGTACAATCTGACAATTATCAGTCATTTATGAAACTAAATCATGAAATTAGTTTGCTTAATTTCAAAGCCATGCTTAAATATGTACAAAAATGTTTGGAAAGCGATCAAGAAATTGAGCTAGTGGCTATCGACAGACCAACATATACTTATTTGAAAAAATTTTACGATTCTATTATATTGTTAGATTATGACTATAATGGAAGAGATAAGACTTTATCAGCTGCCTATAGATTTGTCTCAGATTTTATACCTTACAAATTATCTGAAGAAGATGAAAAAAACATAGTTGCTGGGCGTATTTTCTTTTCAGATTGTATACCTGAAGAAATAGAATACTGTCCAACAGAAAACATTTTTGCTAGTGTCTAATAAACTGAAAAAAAAATTCTATAAAAACCCATGTTCTATTCTGATTTCATGAAAACCTGCAATATCTTGTCATTTGTCAGAGAAAAGTCTATAAATATCTTGTTTTCAAAGCTAATATTGTATAAATTACCCATCCTATTTTAAAGGAAGTGGGTTTAGACATCAGGAGCGAGTTTATGCATGACCGTACAGTAGAAGAAATAAATTCCACTCCCACCCACCCAAATAGATATACTATATATATATACTATATATATATATATTGACTACAGCGCCATCTACAATGATTGGCTAAAGAAAATATAATTTTAGAAACCAACTGTGAAATATAACTTTAGAAACCAACTTCATCAACCAACCAACTAACTTAAAAAAAAAAAAAAAAAAAAAAAAAAAATATTTTTTTTTTTTTTTAAATGTGGGCGTGGCTTCACTCTATATAAGCATCAGCTTTGTGCTACCATTTCATTCAAGATGTCTTTTCTTTACATCCCTCACACATCAGTAGAGCAGTTGATAAAAATATTTCAACAGACAAGCGTGTTTAGATATGCTGTTACACCCCAGCAAGAAAAGCCAGCACCGAATTTTGTCTTAGTGAATCCTCGTTTGTATCACGGAACGTATGGTGGCATATTACATAACAGCGTTCTTCAAGAAATAGATGGCAGATATATTTCAGAAGATATAGGAAATGATCAGTCTTTGGTCTGGTGGGAGTCTTATCCTGAAGCGATCGGCGACCAAGCTGCACTCTCTTTCAAAGATCGAGTGGCTGTGACACCGTCCATTTTCAAGCGCATGCAAATCAACGAGATCAGAAAACCAGCGTCTGGTAAATCATCTTATTATGGCAATAGAGCTTGGCGCATGAATGCCGAATCTGCCTCGTATTGCGATTCTGAATAGTTGGGTTCTTGTAAAAATTTGTAATGTTCTCGCCGGATCGCATGAGTTTTATTATGCATTTCGAAAAACAGTTTAGGTAAATTCTCGTACGTTAACCTCTCATGGTTTTCTTTTATCATGTTTTGGAAATGCACCATACATATTCCGCATCGAAGGGTCCGATAAATTGGGCCTTTCAACAAATCTAACCATACGTCTTTATACAAATTCATACCTTCATCTCTTATGGCAATCGCTTCAGCCATCCAGTGTAAATATCTCCAGTAAAATGAACCGAATTGTGTAATTTGTAAAAAACTCATTTTTTCAAATGAAAGTTCTGCCGGATAAAGTTCTTTTTGGGCCAGCTTTATGCCCAAATCCAACATGAGCTTGCGTAATGCCGACGCGTCACCTTGGCTAAACATTTTCACGATGGTAGGCTCCAAATGATTGAGGATGATTTCGGGAGTCCATTTTACATTATAGAGTAAAGCCAAACCAGTCATCATAACGTTACGTAAAATAGAAATCCATGCTAAAACGGCTTGATGCGATTCAGGTTTTCGATACGTGCGTATGTAGCTCTCTTCTTTGATGATAGCGGCCGTTCTCAATACGAAAGCGAAAAATGTTTCATCTAATCTTTGACGTACAGGCCCTGAAATGAATTCGGTTGTGAAGGGTTTAGTATCCCATGCAATCGTAGGCGCGTTCTTTGAAACTATGATATCAATTAGATTTTGGTAAAAGGGGTCAGACTCTTCGTTTCGAGATAGTAACAAATCCGTTTCATTAACGACTCCTAGATGGGCTTGGTATAATTTTTTATACGTAGAATGTTTCATCTTTATTTGTACAAGGCTTGAAAAAAATAACATTGGTAGAATTAAAAAAAAAGATATATTTCACCGTCATTACTTAGAAAATGTACCGCCCACATGACTTGAAAAAAAAAAAAAAAATTTTTTTTTTTTTTTTTTTTTTTGGTCACGTGGGCGGTGCATTTTCGAAGCACTGATAGTGAAAATGTCACAGTCTATAAATAACTTTATCATATCCGGTTTCATGAGAAAGGCTTATGCAACAGTTTCAGTGGGTGTGGCAAACCAGTATATAAAGCTCAGAGCCCAGCGCTATCAAATCATTCGTGCCTTAGTGAAGAGTTTGTTCAGACGATAGAAATGGCTGAACGAATTTCATTTCTCAACTTACCCTTTGATATTAAAATACTGCTCTGTAGAAAATATATTTCTCTGTACGATAAAGTTCACAGTTTGAATACTATATCTGAATATAAGAAAGTGCTAGTCAATCCATATGCATGGACTCCCAAAGAAAAACTATTTTTACGTATAACCTCCATGATAAAATTTGGCTGGCACCTTGGATTTAACAATAAACCGTGTTACGTGTTTATGGATGCAAAAAATATGAGTATATGCTATCGCTATTTCAACTACTTAGATCCGGAACAGGACTCAAGTGACATTTATTTACCTATGCTATACGTAAATATTGGAGAAATGAGAAAAAATATAAAAATTAGATGTACGGGATATTATTCAATGGTAGATTGCTTTCGTGAAATTTTGCCTTCAAAAATAGTTATGTCTGTTGAAAACTTGGAGGATTTGAAATATTATAACTTGCGATATGGCACTATCGTTGTAAATCATAGACTGAATTTAATTTATCAGCATTGCAGACAATATGCATTTAATAAACCCTATATTATGTGTTACGAGGATTGTAACGAAATACATATTGAAATAAAGCCATATGACGACCACTGTATTATTGTAGAATGTATCAATATGTATTGTGATGAATGTGATAAGGGAGAACAATATGTATTTCCAGTTGATTCACTTTGGACAGAAGGATTTCAATGTAATTATCGTATAATCGATAAGGATAATATTGAAAAACAAACATTGTATCATTAAACGATATACACCCCCCACTCCACCTCAAAAAAAAAAAAAAAAAAAAAAAAAAATTTTTTTTTTTTTTTTTTTTTTTTTTTTTAGGTGCCACGCCCACCCTTGAAGCTTGTCTATATTAACTATGGGTAACGTGACTACACCCTCATTGTATCTCGACATTTGCCAGCAACGGTCGTCTAGTCACTATGTCTCGTAATGTGTTTTCAGTAAGATGTACATTGACTGACTCTAGATAGTTAGATTTTTCTATAAAAGCCCGTGATTTATTCTGATTTCATGAAAACCTGTAATATCTTGTCATTTGTCAGACAAAAGTCTATAAAAATCTTGTTTTCAAAGTAAATATTGTATAAATAACGCTATTTCATCCTATTTTAAAGGAAATGGGTTTAGACATCAGGAGCGAGTTTATGCATGACCGTACAGTAGAAGAAATAAATTCCACTCCCACCCACCCTAATAGATATACTATATATATACTATATAAATAGACTGCAGCGCCATCTACAATGAATTTCATTGGCTAAAGAAATATAACTTTAGCAGCCAACTGAAAAAAAAAAAAAAAAAAAAAAAAAAAAAAAAAAAATTTTTTTTTTTTTTTTTTTTTTTATGTGGTCACGTGGGCGGAGCATTTTCTAATTACTGACGGTGAAAATATCAAAGTCTATAAATAACTTTATCATATCCTGTTTTCATGGAAAAAGCTTATGCAATGGCCTGGCAGATCAGTATATAAAGCCCAGAGCTCAGCGCTATCGAATCATTCGTGATTTAGTGAAGCGTTTGTTCAGACGATAGAAATGGCCGAACCAATTTCATTTCTCAACTTACCCTTTGACATTAAAATGTTGCTCTGTAGAAAATATTTTTCTCTGTACGATAAAGTTAACGGTCTGGATGCCATATCTGAATATAAGGAAGTGTTGGCCTATGAACATGCATGGACTCTCAAAGAAAAAATATTTCTACATTTAACCTCTATGATAAAATATGGCTGGTTCCTTGGACTTAACAATGAACCGTATTACGTATTTATAGACGCAAAAAATATGAGTATATGCTATCGCCATTTCGAATGTTTAAAACTGGGACGTGATCCAGGTGATATTTATTTACCTATAGAATGTCTAAATATTGGAGAAATGAGAAAAAGTGTAAAATATAAATTTTCGGAAAATTTGTTAATGGCAGATTACCATCGTGAAATTTTGCTTCCAGAACAAATTATACCCATCGATGAAGATATGAAATATTACGAATTGGTATACGATAACATTGTTATAAATCATAAATTGAAATTACTTTATCACAATTGTAAAAAATATGTATTTGATAAACCCTTTATCTTGAATTACGATACTGAAGACAAAGCACATATGGTAGTAAAACCATATTACGGCTACGGTATAATTGTAGAATGCATAGATATAAATTGTGACGAATGTGATTGGGGAGAACAATATGTATTTCCAAATGATCCACTTTTTACAGAAGATTTTGAATATAATTATTGTATACTTGATAAAGATAATATTAATAAACTATCATTTTACCATTAAAAAAATCTACCAGTCAACCAATCTACCAATCTTAAAAAAAAAAAAAAAAAAAAAAAAAAAATTTTTTTTTTTTTTTTTTTTTTTTTTTTTTTTTTTTCCAAGGTCATATTTTTACCATAGCCTATTTATATATAAATGGCATCTCTGTTTGAATCAATCATGTCATTCTTCTCATTCCGTGTTCGAGTGAGGAACCCCTGCCTAGCTTTCCACAAAAAGTTATTGGGTTACTATCTCGTTACCTATTTTCGGCTCTTTCATCTAGGTCGCATTACCATCAAAGTCTTTCCCAACACTTGGTATTTTCAAGGTTCGTTTGTCCTCATACGCTTTAAAATTTACAATTTCGATCATGGTATGCGCCTCATTGATCGTGCCAGACAACGTACCAAGAGACTTTCTAAACTTGGCTGCCGAAGAAAGGCTCATCACAATAGTGAATCAGGCCTCACCCTACGCGCTGTTCGACCGAGCTCGAAAATGCGCCTGCGGTACGCGAGACGACTTGGCCATAAAAGGAAGAACTGTCGCCGCTAAAAAGGACAAGCATCAATCTCTATGTTATCCGTGTTACGCTTTACCGGAGGACTGTACGTTCGAAGAGTCTTTCACGATCGTGGCCTGGTTAATGAGAAACGCCATGAATTGTTATTACACAGCAGCCCATGCTTCGGCCATGTACAGATCGCTTCACAAGAATAAATGGTTCCAAGTCCAGTCTACCATTTGCTGCGACTTTTTCGTATTAAAAGACGACCCCGTATTCATGTTACGTGGAATGGTCGTATCGCCTTTCGGAAAAGGTCCCGCGCTACAAAGCGTCATTTATCCAAAACCAAGCTCATGAATAAGCCAGAATACACACACGCGTTGCGATATGCTACCGAAGCCACACAAGTTTATCTGTTGGAACATTACAAAAAACAATATCCTCATTATTTCGATTATGCGTTTTTGGAAACGAGGCCCGCTACAGACCAAGATTATTTCATACCGCCTTCTATCGCAGATCGATGCATTGTTGTCACCTCGATTCGTTTCAACGAGATTGGATGCAAGAGATTCGGTTGCTATCCGTTCAAGAAAAATTGGGAAGTCTGTAGTGACATCGATTTCGATCAGTGGGTCAGAATAGGCAGCAGATATGCGATGGCATGTCAACTGTCTTGCAAAGACCATTCTATCGATACGGAGTGGACTCCAGATGGAAAATGCGTTCTCTCGAATCCTTTAAAAAAATCTTTTGCATCGATGCCTGAAAAAATTTTCGAAAGGGCCTCGAGACATATTTTTCATGGCGGATTTGATATAGTCGAGGGTCGTTTGAAAATTAACAAGACATACTGCGACGCGTACGGTTTAGATTTTCAGAACGACGAATGCACCAGGTCTGGTGGTCAGAAATTCGGCGAATGGTTACTGGGTACGACTGCCATCCGAGCCGCCAAGGTGGGTAACTTGAAGCCGTTGAAAGATAAACCGCCTAAAATTCCAAATTACATGATATATACAATTCGAGCTGGTAGAAGCAGCCGTGTCAGACGCGAAGCCATTGAAGAGCCTATCGAAAATGTAAGTGTCTTTCACGACATAGCGTTCGAGCTGTCTAAAGACTTGGGTAGAGAGATCTCGGAATACGCCGTTGAAAAGTTTTTGAAACGCAAGGCCCCAAAACTATTATCCAAAGCGGCCAATAGCATTGCGGCAAAAATTGTCTTGAAAAATTCGATCGTCTTGTCTATGAAACAAATTGGAACAATGTCTCTGAGAGCTTTGGGAACGAGTATTGGTGTCATTACTACAGCTTATGCCATATACGAATTGGTAAATGGGATATTAGATAGTATGGATCCATACGATTACTCAAAAGTTATAGACAAACAAACACTAGAAAAAATTGACCGAGAATTGGATTACACATATTATCAAGACGGTCCCATTCGCCCCGAACTAACTCCAGATTATATTTGGGAACATGAAATTTTAGAAATTGACGAAAACGAACGCTTAAACTTTATGACTTCTAAAGTAGAAGAATATCTGACGGCATTGCACGCAATACCAGCCAACGAATATCATAAAAACTTAGAAAAAACAAAAAATAATTCATTAACAGAGTTTGTTTGGTTAGAAAAAAGTGATTGGGACAGTACTCTATTTAAATGTATCCTATTTGTAATGATTTTTCTGACATTGGTATTTTTAAATTGGATACATGTTTGGTCATGTTGCTTATTTTTCACAATGTTGTTTTACAAAAATTTTTAAAGTAAGAAATAATATTTTCACTGCTTAGAAAATGAATTAACCAACCAACTTGAAAAAAAAAAAAAAAAAAAAAAAAAAAAAAAAAAAAATTTTTTTTTTTTTTTTTTTTTTTGAGTGGGCGTGGCTTTACTATTACAGTATGTATATATATATATCGGATGGAAAAGTCTTTAGAGTATAACTTGCCATAACACTTTTTCATCATTTTGAAAGATGGATTCGTCAATATTATATATTTGTGTTATTTTATGGATAATCTATCGGTTTTGTTATGGTTTACGTTTAATTTATTCAGACGTCCAAAAATTGTTCTATTATAAGAATGATAAAATCATAGCTATTTTGAAAAATATAGACTCGTTGAAATATACTTTTCGTGAATCGTTTTCTGATCCGAAATGTAAAAGAATTTACAGCGCTTTAGTAATATATGAGGATTCTAAAGTCGTAGATAAGTATCTTCAATGGAATGGATCTACGCATTATTTTATTTCTATTATAGCCTATCTATATAACATACATCCTATTGTGAAAATTTTAATGATTTGCTATTACATGAACCATAGACTAAATATGAATATATTTTACAATTCCAGTTTGAGACACTATATGGGATTTTATCTAGAGCAAGACGACATAAATCCAATAGAATGCCTTAATACTTTTATTTTTAACCAATTGCTTAATTTAAACAAGTCTACAAATTTAAAACGAAAATATTTTGTAGATTATTATTATCAGCATAGCTTTGGTAAAAGATTTTTGTTGAAAGAATATTCAGAGACCCTGTCTGTATTTAATCTCATAGACTTAAAAAATAAAAATATAATTAATATATGTGCTGGAAATGCTTGTGGAATTCATCTTGTAGACACCAAAATGACATGCGTTGATTTGAAACAGTACAAAGGCATGAAATTATTACATAATATGAATGTATGTAATTTTATACAATGCAACATCAATGACGATAAATTTGAAAAAATAATACCATCCTATAATGTATGGGTAGCCATTCACGCTTGTAGAGGATTACCCATACGAATAATAGAAATGTTTGAAAAATACGCTTCAAACTCTTCAGAATTATATTTAGTACCTTGTTGTACATTGAGCAAAGGCTATTATAGAGCAAATTGTGATTTGTACGAAAGAATACATAAAAAATATTATACTGCTAAAGAAGATATGCTAAGGCAACATATTTATCCAGCCATGCATTTTGAGTTGCTATGTTCTTTATGCAAGTCGAGTAAATTTAAAGTTAAAACATTAACAGATATGAGATCTGTAAAAAATAAAATTATTATATTATATAAGTAAATAAATATTTTCACTGCCAGTGCTTACAAAATGCTCCGCCCTCTCTCTCTCTCTCTCAAAAAAAAAAAAAAAAAAAAAAAAAAAAAAAAAAAAAAAAAAACAATTTTTTTTTTTTTTTTTTTTTTTTTTTTTTGAGAGTGGGTGTGGCCTACACTATAAAAGACCCTGCCAACAACCTACAGTTATTATTTCTTTCTTCAAACATGATTTACAACACTTGCGAGGGTTTTACTCTAGCAGAGGATGGAGTCAAAGTCATTGATAACATATTGACTCCAGAAGAGCTTTCAGCGCTACAAGATAAAATGTGGCAATGGCTTAGCGACAAAACTAAATATTTATCAACTCCAATCGTAAAAAACAAACCGTTGACGTATGAATCAATATTTGAATTTTTTCCAAAGTCTGGAATGCTATTACAGAATTGGGATTTCGGACACAATCCCATGTCTTGGGCTATTCGTCAAAATCAAAAAGTTATCGATACATTTAGTAAAATTTGGAACACCGACGAATTATTAACTAGCTACGACGGTCTCAGCATATCTTTGCCATGCGAAATAACTAATCGAGGTTGGTATCGAGGAACAGATAAACTTCATACAGATCAGTCATTTATGAGAAATGGATTTGAATGCGTACAAGGGTTGGTCAATTTATTCGACGTCAATGAGGGAGACGCTACCCTTCGAGTGCTGAGAGGCAGTCATAAATTACACAAAGCGTTTCGAGAACAATATCATATTAATAATCCAAAAGACTGGTACGTAATAACAGACGAACAGAAACGATTTTACATGGACAAATTAGGACACGATTCCGATATTTGCGTAAAAGCTAAAGCTGGTTCGCTTCTTCTATGGGACAGCAGAACGATTCATCAGGGCATACAACCTCAACATTTCAGAGAAAAACCAAATATTCGCTGCGTATTGTATGTCTGTATGACACCTGCGTCTTTAGTATCCGAATCGGTATTAAAGACGCGAATACTGCGTTTTGAACAGAGACGGACTTCCAATCATTGGCCCCATAAAATTCAAATTTTTCCGATAAAGCCACACACGTATGGTAATCCTATACCTCGAGTAGAAAACGACGACTTGGAAGAAACCGCTTTAATGAGAAAGCTTGTTGGATATAATTATTTAGAGAAATTTAAGAATCCAAAAGGAAAAAAACGAAAAAGACTGCAGTAGAATTGATCTGACAAAAAAGTACTATGAGCCAACGACAAATTTTTTTGGATACAGAAACGACTGGTTTAAAAAAAGTAGGTGTAGGCCATAGCGTTATAGTGTAGGCCACACCCACTCTCAAAAAAAAAAAAAAAAAAAAAAAAAAAAAAAAATTTTTTTTTTTTTTTTTTTTTTTAAAGCTTGGCTATATATAGATTATTACAATATCATTTTATTTCTCTCTTTCTCTTTCCATGTCAGGTTTATTTGTATCTACCCAGTCAGGTGCATAATGTTTACATACTCTACATCTAAGTGATAATGCTGCCTCCTGTCTTACTATGTTAAAAAAATTATCTGGTACCTTAAAATCTTCTTCACACGTGCATGTTTCGCTATGGGTTACTCCAGAAACGCTTTTTAGGCAGGATGATATATGCCAACCATTTTCGTCACTATATATCAATCGAATGTTTAATTCTGGCCTTTTAAGCGAAGCTAAATGAAATTTTAACAATGTTGCATATTTTTCATATTTGTTGAAATCCTGCTTATATTTCTGCAGCATGCCCTCTGGCAATATCAATAGCTTTTTATAAAAATTCTCATCATTATCATGAGGCGAAATTTTGATTAGAGTTTCAATGACTTCCATCATGTACTTATTTATACATGGTTAGGTAGAACCTACTCATAACAGTCTTTAGCAATATTCTTATCGCAAAAACAAAAGTCTTCAAATTGTAAAATATGGCCATTATATGGATAATTATAATATGATATGGTTGTATTTTCCATAATATCGTTTTCTTTTACACGGTAATTGGTTTGTTGCGTCTCTGTCCAAAGTAATTTATTGGGCATCATTATTTGTTCCCCTTTTTCACATCCGCATTCATGATTATAAATACATTCTATAGAAATAGAATTTCTCCTTGATGGCCTGACTTTAAAATGAGGTTCATGATCGTAATTTGGGTCAATTAAAATACACGGTTTATCGAAATTATATTTACTACCCTTCCAATAAAGTGTTTTAGAAGATCGATTAACGGCAATAACCATTCCTATTACAGAATAAAAATAAAAGTCGTCCAAATTTTCAATGGGAAAATAAGATTCTGAAAACATCCATTTTACATGAGCTATTACGAATTTCCACGTCCGTTTGGCCTCCCATTTTTCGGATATATCCTTTTCTATATCTTTCGTAGGATTTAAATTCGACAAAGGTAAATATTTATCATCTAATGCTGAAGAATATTCTAACTTATCATCCGTTTCTAAATTAGAGGGATTTTGATTTATAATATGTTGAAAATAGCGTATGGAAAGAGTCATGTTTCTTTCATCATTAAACACGTAACATGGTAAATTAAAATAACTAAAATACCAGCCAGGTTTGGCTATCTGAGTCATTTCTAAAAATCCCTCCATCTTCTAGTTTCAGTATAAATTATTTTCAATACATATATACTTATTTATCATGTAAAATTTACCAAATAGATTTAATTCTGATACAGAAATATCTTCAGCCATGACAGTAGTCATAAATTTCTTTTAGTCTGTCAAAAACAATATTGAATCTGGCTCGTTAAATTTTGACATACATCCCAATAGATACAATCTCGAAGAAGAAACATGTTTTCCAAGTTCCATACATTTTTATTGTCGGCATCCATAAACTATGGTCTAATCTAGTCCCAAGCCAGTCTCTTTAATTTAAATCTTTGTTTTAAAACAAGAGGATCATGAATTTTAATACGTACGGATCCATATATTCCAATTTTAAGCAATGTTCTTTGTCTATGATCCGAAACGACGTTATCATATTTGATTTGGGGAATTCGCCATACGAAACTTGGACCGTGTCTCGCATGTATCCTTACGAGTCCATCGCCATCGATTCCAACAGACCTTTTTTGCTGGCCCTCAAATCATTTTTTAAATCGGATGTGACCGCGTCTGTTGTTTCCAATCCCAATTATCTATGGACTGTTCTTTTAGGCAACGAACGCATGATTTATCCCATCAGTCGAGACACGAATGCAAATAACACTTTACGTTTTTACGCGACCCCTTATTTCGTGACAAATCCACAAGTAGTCAGTCGATATGTGCAAAGTATGATCAAACCGGCTTACGAAAACATATATTTCTACAAAAGCACAATCATGTATTTGGATAATTATGATGCACCCTTTCCAGGAGGCTGTTACTTTAGCGAACACGGTCCGACCGATTTCTATAGACTCTGTTTTTTGTCCGACGAACCTATAGAATACGTACTCAATCTGGCTGCAGTATGGCAAAACCGACACGACGTCTTAAACATACCTTTCATGACCATGAGTAAGGTAGTTGAACCTAAATTCATGGACGTCAAACCCGTAAGCGGCTTTGGGTTTTCGGAATCGAGCGTCACTTCCAGTGGTATGATACAACGTAGGCTGAGTCCAGAGAAGCCTGAACTCGTGATCCAAGATATTTTAATATCCTATTACAGAAATATGTCTAGGTATATGGACGAACAAAATTTTTCTAAATTGGTGCCTCTGGGTCTGATTATAGAATGGCCCCTGGAAATCATATTCGAAAACTCAAAACCGATCGAGAGAACGTACGAAGACAGAAAATTTATAACTCTCAGCATCAACGGCACCAGCCCGAAACGCGTTGTACAAGTCTTGCATCCGTACGATCGATACATAGAATATAGCGAAGTGCCAGCATCGACCGTCTGGACACCAATATCTTTTGTATATACCACGTTGCTGACAGACATAACCATTCAGAAAGTTATCGTGGACACGGTCGTCATAGGCCTCGTTTACAGACAAGTGTTTTTCTGTCTCAGTTATCCATTATTGGAAGGCAGGCCAGCGAGAAAGGCTATATTGAATACCGAACACATACTGTCCGTAGCCACTATCGAAGATCTCGAATCGGATCCCAATATACGCATTCTAGAGAGTTTAAAATACGATGATAAATATTCGCTGAGACGCGTGGCACTGAAAAACATCTCGTTAGAAACTTGGTGCCTGACCGTAGCCGAAAATAAGCATCCCAAGCTCAGAAGTTTTAAATTACCATACCTCGTAAAAGAATGGTTACAATTTTTCACGGAAGCTAAACCGAACACGTTTGAAATAGATATCAGCCTCGTCCGATTGGCCCTCATGTTATCCAAACACAACATATGTTACAATTTAATAGCCACGAACGAACCTACGGAACGCGTGGACTTGACTGATAACCAGGTCAAATTTTATACGAGCGAAAAAATTGTAGATTTTATAAATGAAGCCAGAATCAGGAAAATGGAAGCGCAAGACGATACCGCTTGTGTGGTATCATAAACATAGTTGAAAAAAATCTTACATTAAAAAAAAAAAAAAAAAAAAATTTTTTTTTTTTTTTTTTTGTGACTTTGAATGACCTTGACGCTCGTTGCCACAAAAAGCAAGTCGGAGCAAAATAGGAGAAGGTAGGAGCATGAATCGTAGCTACCCTATAGAAATGGATAGATTTTTTTTTTTTTTTTTTTTTTTTTTTTTTTTAAATATTTATATTATAATATATTTATATTATATTATATTTATATTATATTTATATTATAATATATTTATAATATATTTATAATAATATTTATATTATAATATATTTATAATATATTTATATTTATATTATATTTATATTATATTTATATTATAATAATATTTATATTATATTTATATTATAATAATATTTATATTATAATATTTATATTATAATATATTTATATTATATTATATTTATATTATATTTATATTATAATAATATTTATAATAATATTTATATTATAATATTTATATTATAATATATTTATAATATATTTATAATATATATATATATATATATATATATATATATATATATATATATATATATATATATATATATATACTTGTATACTCAGAAATTACTGTAAAACATCTTTTAATTTAAGTGATTATAATTTTGTAGTCTGGATTTGTATGTCAATTATAGTGTCTCTGTCTAAGTCAGTTTCACTATATCAGCATGAGACTACACTCTTTATTGTCTTGCCAAACCCAACGCAAGTCTGGAATTGGTATGTCAATTATAGTGTCGTTGTCTCAGCCAGTTTCAAGATATCAGCATAAGACTACACTCTTTATTGTCTTGCCAAACTCAACGTAAGTTTGTAGACAGGACAGATTGTGTATGTC
The DNA here is from genome assembly GCA_963930645.1 of Salticus scenicus. NCBI lineage: Eukaryota > Metazoa > Arthropoda > Arachnida > Araneae > Salticidae > Salticus > Salticus scenicus. Next base: position 323,029,016 of record OZ005654.1, read on the forward strand.
AGCTATAGCGTTGTTGTCTAAGCCAGTTTCAGTATATCAGCATAAGACTACACTCTTTATTGTCTCCCAACGCAAGTTTGTAGTCCGGATTATGTATGTCAGCTATAGTGTTGTTGTCTAAGCCAATTTCATGATATCGGCATGAGATTATGTTTTTATTATCTTGCCCAACCTAACGTAAGCTTACATTACCTATAATTGATGCCTTTGTCTAATTTTCTGAATGTTAAGCTTATACGGACACCTAATTTTTCTGGTTCTTTTGATATTTCATGAAACCAATATTTGTTGGTTGGTGGGCGCATTACCATTAATCTACCACTCGTCATGTTATAATAGACTGGTTTAGCACCCAACTTTGAAAATTTGAATTTTCTCTCTTGGCCAAAACTAACGCATGCTATGGGTGAATCAGCAGCAATGTCTTTTTCATCGTCTTTATTTTTCCCAATACTATCGTATCCGTTACGATATTTATTAACCAAACAGAAATTATATTTATAATTAGTAGCCAATTCCACCATCTGTTTAATGCGAAATAGCGTTGGCGTCCATACTTTGGCTGGAACATTTGTGCCAGAATACGAATAGGTTATGAAACTGTTGTCGCCATAGCCAGCCACGAGACGCGGAACAGAATGCGTGTGATAAATTTTATAATTTTTTATATAAACTAATTCCTTCTCCAACAAATTTAAATATTTACCAGGTTTTGAAATGAAGCTGGGATCGAACGTTACATTTAAATCAGACATGTTAATAATAATATTGCTGAGTCAAGTTCTTCTATTTATACTAAATTTTATTTATTATGACCTTGAAAGAATATCCAAGGTCACATTAAAAAAAAAAAAAAAAAAAAAAAAAAAAAAAAAAAAAAAATTTTTTTTTTTTTTTTTTTTTCAAGTATTACCATGACTCATACATTAAAAGACTAGCAAACGTCAATTGTAAAAATTGCATTATGAATTGGACATAAACTGCTACTGTATGAGCTTTTACAATATCTCCCCCTGACTGACTCGTCGTGGTAGTATTTATAGTATAAATTAGATAAGAGTACATGATAACATTCATTGCTATTATAAATAGAAGTGTTCCGCATAATATTGTTTTGAGGTTCATCGTTGCTTGTTTTACTAATATACTAATGGTTGTATGCTAGGCGGTGGTGATCTGGGTGGAGATCTTGATCTGGATCTGGATCTGGACCGATCGCTGTAAAAATCTGAATCGCTGAGGCCTGTGTAATCCAAATCAGAATAATTGAGTTCAGAGTCTGAATAATCCAGGCCATGTAATTGCTCAAATTTTTCTGTCTGTTTCAAGTTGAGCATCTTTCTGATATCTTTTCTAGTAAGGCGTTTTTTACAAGACGGGCAAGGTGGCAATTTGGATACATTTGAGTTTTTACCCTTAGAATATTTATTGGAGGCTTTTTTATTCGAAGCGTTCCGTTTTCGTTTATTATATAATCGATTGGCGCATTGCGCATGGAAACGATGTCTGCATTCCGCAATAAATAGATTTCCTTTCTTTTCTCGGCAAACTGCACATTTATAATGCATACTTTTTTAAACTGCGATACCAAGATTGGGAGGTGATCTTGATCTTGATCTGGATCTTGATCTGGATCTGGATCTTGAACTTGATCTGGACGTATCGCTATCAGAGCCCGACAAGTTACGATCTTGTTGCCATCTTCTCACCGCGACTTCCATCAGGCGCCACGTGTCTTTCATCCTGCCACCTATTCTTCGGATATCCTTTCTGGTAAAATATCTATTACAGGCTGGACATTGAGGCAAAGATAAATTTTTTGGGATTTTACCACTAGCTCCTATCTTTTTCCTAAGAGCTAGTCGTTTTATTCGATCTTTGGTTATGTCTCCACGTGCCACGGAACGTATACGCTGCCTACGTAATCCTCGCGCGCATCGTAAATGGAAAGGATGCCCACACTCAGGAGAAAATAATTCTTCGGTAAGCACATCGCCTTGGCAGACAACGCATTCAGGATCCATCTTTTTTTCATGTCGTCAGTCTTTGGGGTATTGTCCAATAATTTCATTAGCGACGAAATAACCATTAATCTATTTTGTTTGAAGTAATTTTTTTAAATCCCTCTGTAATTTATATATTTTTTAAGCTACGACACCAAGATTGGGAGGGGATCTGGATCTGGATCTTGATCTGGACCTTGATCTAGACCTGGATCTGGATCTGGATCTGGACCTATCGCTATCAGAACCTGGCAAGTTAAGTTCTCGTTCCCATCTTCTCAACGTGTCTCCCATCATGCGACTTATTCTTCGGACATCATTTCTGGTAAAATATCTATTGCAGGCTGGACATTGAGGCAAAGATAAATTTTTTGGAATTTTACCGCTAGCTTTTATCTTTTTCTTAAGAGCTAGTCGTTTTATTCGATCTTTGGTTATTTTTCCGCGTGCCACACGACGTATACGCTGCCTACGTAATCCTCGCACGCATTCTAAATGATAAGGATGTCCGCACTCTGTATAGAATAATTCTTCGGTAGGTACTCCGCCTCCGCAGATAACGCATTCAGGATCCATCTTTTTTTCATGTCGACTGGCCATCGTTAGTCTTTTGGGCGTTGTCTAGCAATTTCATTAGTGACGACATAATCATTAATCTACTTTGCTTGAAGTAAGAATCAACGTAACTAATAGCCATGCCAATCACCATAAATAATAACATAAGCATCCAATCCATATCTTTATTCATGACCCTTTGATTTTTTTAAATGAATCACTATTATCGCTCACATTCTCTGATTCTAGAGGAACGATCTGGACCACCCATAACTTGGCCAGGTTTAAACAGTTTTCTTCTTTGTTCGCAAGCCGCACAAGTACCGTTCACGATCCGGCATACAGGCGAAGAAATCTTTGGGACTTCAGGGGATTTCCAAGCACGCTGACGGTAATTTTTTCTCGGCCGATTGTAGCGTTCCCAAGAATTCATTGCATCCAATTCTCTACGAGAATATTCCAACCACGCCTGAAGTTCGTCATCGTTCATAGCATCGAAGTTGGGTCGAGGAGAATAGCCATAGTATATGGGCTCATTACTATAAAAAGCCATGTTATTTGATTGTGGCTAGCAAGAGACTACCTTATATATATACTCGAAAGCGGTGCGATGCCACACCCAATTAAAAAAAAAAAAAAAAAAAAAAAAATTTTTTTTTTTTTTTTTTTTTACAGTTGGTTGGTTGGTTTCTAAAGTTATATTTCTGAGTTGGCTGCTACAGTTATATTTCTAAGTTGGCCGCTAAAGCTATATTTCTCATTTGGCTGCTAACGCTATATTTCTTTAGCCAATCATTGTAGATGGCGCTGCAGTCTATATATATATATATATAGTATATATATAGTATATCTATTAGGGTGGGTGGGAGTGGAATTTATTTCTTCTACTGTACGGTCATGCATAAACTCGCTCCTGATGTCTAAACCAATTTTCTTTAAAATAGGATGAAATAGCGTTATTTATACAATATTGGCTTTGAAAACAAGATATTTATAGACTTTTGTCTGACAAATGATAAGATATTGCAGGTTTTCATGAAATCAGAATAAATCATAGGCTTTTATAGAAAAATCTAACTATCTAGAGTCGGTCAATGTACATCTTACTGAAAACACATTATGAGACATAGTGACTAAACGACCGTTGCTGGCGAGACACAATGAGGGTGTAGTCACATTACCCATAGTTAATATAGACAATCTTCAAGGGTGGGCGTGGTATCTAAAAAAAAAAAAAAAAAAAAAAAAAATTTTTTTTTTTTTTTTTTTTTTTTTTTTTTTTTTTAATGTAGCTATGTCTTACAAATATATAATTTATGGAGTAATTGCTAATATATTCTTATGATAATCCTCTATTAAATTTAATGTTGATTTTAATTTAGCGATATATTCATCACGTACATCAGATGAACAAGCCTTTGGAGAATAGCTTGCCGTCCGTTTAGCATGCTGAAAATATTTATCTACTAATTCGAACGACGATTGCAATCTTTGGATGTGCTCGTCATCTATAATTCGATTGGTAGTTGGGTTTGATATTAATTCTGTCAGCCGCTTGACATTTTTATAAATTGCGTGTAACTGATCAGTGGACTTAGATTCCCAGTCACTCATTATTCCAATTAAAATGGCTAAAGCGTCGACAATACTGAAAAATTTTTCATTTTTGTCCATTAATTTATCAATATTTGCTTTTAAAATTTCCACTTTTTTCTGAAACCTTTTATTATTAACTGTCCCAGTCTCTAAAAATTCCAAATCCACAAGCATTTCACCGTAATAATCTTCATATTTAAAAATGATATTTTCCACGTACTCCATTATACTTTATTTAATTATTGGCTATCCTCTAACGCTTTCTTATAATAATTTTCTATCAAATTTAGGGTTGATTTTAAAGTTGCAATATATTTATCGCGCCTATCAGGTGGATGTATTCTTGGGTTATAGCTTCCCTCAGCCTCGTCAGGATATGAACACATCGATAAGAGAGACGATTCCAATTTATCTATGCACTCATGATCTATAATTTGATTGCCAGTTGGGTTAGTTACTAGTTTTTTCAACCGTTTAGTATCGTTATGAATTTTGCGTATAAGATTGATAAAATCAAATTTCCAGTCATTCATTATTGTAGCCCAAATTGTAAAAGCATCGATAATGCTGAAAACGCCTTCATTTATGTCTATTAATTTATCCATATTCGATTTTAAGGACGTCATTTCTTTCGCAAACTCATCTTTATCTATTATTTCACCCAAATTTAAAGATTTCAAATCTGCAGCCGTATCGCTATAATATTTTTTATGTTCGTTCATAATTTCTTTAACACGGTCCATTATGCCTTTATTATAGCCAGATCAGATTTTTCATTCTATATGTCTTACATATATCTAAGGGTCATTTTTAACGCTCTCTTATAAACATCCTTTATTAAATTTAATGATGATTTTAATTTCTCCATATATTCGTCGCGTACATCCGAGGAACAAGCCTTCATAGAATAACTTGCCGTCAGTTTACCAACGTAATAATATCTCTGTATCGATTCGAATGAATTTTGCAAATTTTTAATGCACTCGTCATCTATCATTCGATTGTCAGTTGGGTCTGTTATCAATTCTCTCAATCGCTTGACATTTTCATGAATTGCTTGTAAATGCTCAATGGTGTCATCATCCCAGTTATCCAGTATTCTAGTTACAACGGCTAAAGCATCGATAATACTGAAAATTTTCTCATTTTTGGAGAGTAGCTTATCAATATTTGTTTTTAAGGATTTCGTTTTTTCCTCAAACTCATCCGTCCCAATCTCTAAATCTTTCAAATTCTCAACGACTTCACAGTAGTAATCTTCATATCTAGAAATAATTTTTCCCACGTATTCCATTATGCTTTATTTAAGAAAAATTTTAATTATTGACTATCCTCTAATGCTTGCTTGTGATGATTATCTATCAAATCATGAGCGGTTTTTAATTTTGTAATATATTTATCTCGCCAAACAGGTATGAACGCTCTATCGCATTCTAGCGATCTAACGTGGTCAGGATAATCCTTTATCGATTTGAACGACGATTCCAAGCTATGGATGCACTTATCATCTATAATTCGATTGCCAGTTGGTTTCGTTATTAGTTTTTTCAAATCTTTAGCTTCTTTATCAACTGCACATATAAGATTGGTAAAATCAAATTTCCATTCCTTTATTATTATAGCCAAAACGGTAAAAATATCGATAATGCTGAATATCTCTTTATCTACGCCTATTAATTTATCCATATTCGATTTTAAGGACGCCATTTCTTTTTCAAACCCATCTTTATCTATTATTTCACCCAACTTTAAAGATTTCAAATCTGCAGCCGTATCGCTATAATATTTTCTATACTCGTCGATAATATGTTTAACAGGATCCATTATACCTTTATTATGGCCAAAATATATAATTTTTTTACGATCGGACATCAGTCAGATTTTTCCACGACAAGTCAAACATTTCTACATCATTTTCAGTATCCAAATTCACATACTCTTGGATTTCATCTTTTTCTCCCGTCTTGAGGTTTTCGCTCTTTTTCATCAGGTAGCCTTTATCGTTTATGAATCGGCCAACGACCATTTCTCGGCGATTGCCATCCATAACCATGTTGCCAGTTTCCATTACACAATTTACGCCCGGCCCAGACTGATGCATCATTTCATGAACTCTCGTTGAAAGAAATTTAGGTAACGTAGCCACGCCATTTAGCAATGACTGCATGCATTGCTCAACATCGTTTCTGGTAGCATCAAAATTGTAATAAGGGGCTAAAGGCATTTCTGATGTGGCTAAATTATTCATCTTGACTCGATATATATAGACAAAGAAAAAATACTTAATTACAATCAACTAGAAAACTGTTGCTGGCAGATGTCAAGACACAATGAAGGTACGTTAGCCATCTTATATAGCCAGGCCACAGCCCCAACCAACTTAAAAAAAAAAAAAAAAAAAAAAAAAAAAAAAAAAAATTTTTTTTTTTTTTTTTTTTTTTTAAGAGTTTTATAAAAAATAATATATTTTTTTTTCAATGACGTAGTATTTAATTAAAGTTCTACGGCTAATACCTGTTCCATTTTATTAATGCGATTCAAGACCCTGGAAACCAGATTCAAATTTTTATATCCATCCAAACTGATGACCATTTTCGAATGCTCGATTCTATTTGGATACATATGAAGGGGTTTGGCAAATCCCAACTCAATAGGAAAACATTCATTGTAGTACGGAGATATTCTGACTTCGGTACCCTTTTCAGGATCTTTACACACAACTTGATTTTTTTCGACGTCGTGGTAAAGAAAAATTAAACTAGTGCCTCGAATAGGCGCCCAAGGAAAGCTTTCAGTCGCAACTACAATACAATTCGGCTTCAGAACCAGATTTTTACCCAATTGTATTTCGGGTCCATCCATTTTATGTTTTAGATAAAACTCATTGAAACGTATCCTGGTCGCTGGTTTCAAGACTACGGCTCCGTCCGCTAGCATTAAAAGGGTATCATCAATACGATCCACTATCGGAATATTCTTTTCTCGAAAAAAGTCTTCGACAGATATTTTATGGATTAAACTCGAATCCCTTACTTGAACCCAGACCATAGATTTAGGATCCATTCTATCAAACAAAATTGCACAATATGCCAACGATGGGCACAGCTCATGTTTATATAGAGTTGACACACCCACTTAAAAAAAAAAAAAAAAAAAAAAAAAATAATATATTTTTTTTTTTTTAATGTGACCTTGAAACATAATATAATATAGTCTTCATTGAACCTCAACCTATCTCGTCGTCTAAACTCTCCAACAATTCTCCTGACACATCCTTCCAAGAATCTCCAACCACCTCTACGTAGATCTTACCAAATCTCTTCAGCAGCGCCTCGTTTACATTTTTAACGTCTGGATAATACTCTCCGAGCTGCTGCAAGTGTCCCTCTGCTGCAACCACGGCTCTCTCGATCCTGACAGCGACCCTATCGTCAGAAGCCGATCCGTACAGTCTCAAGAGAGCCAGGAACACAACACAAGCTGAATCGGTACCCGTCAAGCCTGAAATGCTATCTGTCTCGTCGATACAATGGTAGATGGCCCTGACGCCTCGAGCATGATCCTCGTATTCTTTTCTAAGTGGAACCGTAGGCAAATAGAGCTTGAGATGTTTGGGTTTGAACCCTCTGAATCCGTCTACGGCCAAGATCTCGTAGATCTCTCTCGAAGAAAGCACGGCCCCAGAACAATGATTTCTGATCCATTTGTTGAGAAGCTTTGTCCACTCAGCCGTAGTAGTGGGCACCTCTCTAGATCCCAGCAGAGTTACGAGCCTATTCTTGAACCCGTCTTCGGTCGAAACGTCAACTCCCATCCATTGGGCTACCTCACCAATAAGTTCTCGCCGATGAGACTCTAAGGTACGAAAAGGTTCTCCTTTCAGGACCCCACGCACTAACTTTCGTCTCAGCAGATGCTTAATATCGTTGTCCAAAGTTGCCATGACACGTAATTTAACAATGACAATTTAAAACAATGCTTCTATAGAGAGCGAAGGATCTGAACTGGTCTAGCAAGGATACGGCTTATATATACCCAAGCCACACATGAAGGTCATTACAAGGTTACATTAAAAAAAAAAAAAAAAAATATATATATATATATATATTTTTTTTTTTTTTTTTTTTCAAGATAGGTATACTGTAATACAATTTGTAATAGGTGATCGACAAATTGGACAAGTTGTGAAATGGCTTGAACAGCTTTTACAACAAACGAAATGCTTACAATCTTCAAAAACAATTTGTCTCTCTCTGCTAAAACAAATATTACACAGTAATTGAGAATTTTCTAAATCTGTATTGGTAATATTAGTCATTGATAACTCTCGCTTCTGGGCTATTTCACTCGGATCGTCTTTGTCAGCTAGCTCGCCTTTCATAAATCTAATATAAACATAACAGTCAATCTTTTTCATCAATAATTCAAAAGCCTTATCAAAAATATCTACTTTCAATTGTTCTGTACAATCTACAATAGTATTTGTTGTAACAATCAAATATTTCAAGACCCAAGCTTGATAACGCCAATGGACACGTGGCAACTTTTTCTCGCCCAACAGACATCTAACATCAGGATCGGACCGAACATCTTCATAATGTAAAATAAGCCTCAATTTCATGTCCAACCTGGAAATCATCTTTTCAACTGTATCCAGTCTAATTTGCAAACGGCTAGCGGGGTTCTGAAAATATATTTCAAGCTTTCTCAAAATACAGTAGGCAAATTTAAACTTGAACATTCCGTAGGTCTTTTCACGAGAGGCGAGACGAACGCAATCTTGGAGTAGTCTACGAAAATCACCTCGGATAGACATGATACCAATGATTTATTTTGAACGTAAACTCGCGTTTATATAGTCAGGTTTTTTTTCAAGTCTTAAATAAGTTAAGCCACACCCACTTAAAAAAAAAAAAAAAAAAAAAAAAAAAAATTTTTTTTTTTTTTTTTTTAAGGTTATATTTGGTAAGTTTTTATACACTTGCCAACAGTACTCTTTTACTTAGATTACCAAACGGATCGTGGTTGCAAGACAGGTCATCATCAATACGTTTAATATAACCGTAATATTTCAACTTTTGAAACAATACTTCAAAAACCATATCAAAAATATCCACTTTGAATTGTTCTGCATAGTCTGCAACGGTAGATGCTGTAACAATCAAACAGTTTAAAACCCAAACTTGATAACTCCAATGGTTATGTGGCAACATTTCCTTGCCGAACAGACTTTTAATATCAGGAGAGATTATACTGTAGTTAGTATGTATGATATTCCTCAATCTGACATCCAACCTTTTAATAGCCCTTTCGACAGTATCAGGTATGTCCTCCGAGTCACTAGATGAATTCTGAAAATATACTTTCAGCAATTTCAAAATAGAGCGGGTAAATGGAGATTCTAACACTTCGCAGGTCTCTTGACGAGAGGCAAGACGAACACAATCCCTGAGTACGATACGAAACTCATTTTCGATGGATAGCACACGAAATTGGAAGAACATGATGTAAATGATTCCTTTAGAACACAAACCTGCATTTTTATAGGCACGATCGCATTAATACAAATAGATATAGCTAAGCCACGCCCACTCAAAAAAAAAAAAAAAAAATTTTTTTTTTTTTTTTTTTTTTTTTTTTTTGAGAGTGGGTGTGGCTTTTTTTAATTACTGGATATATACTCTTCTCTTTTCTACAATAGCTTTTCTACATATGGGACAATTTACCATCTTTTTGGAACAAGCCAGACAGCATACTACATGCCCACAGTTAAAGAATGCGACTTCGCTCTCTTCTGTCAAACAGACCTTGCATTCGTTCTTCGTTTTATTCATAGGCCTTTTCCAATCGATTAAACCAATCAAATACGGGCATCTTGGACTCTTGCGAATATGTTCTTTTAGCGGATTATCGTAAGGTTTCCAATCATGCAAGATCACTTTGCAGTAAGCACATTGTACGAAATCTCCATACTTTAAGTAAAACATGCCGCATTCGGCTATTGATTTAGTATCATCTCCAAACGGAGAGCTGCGAAAGGTAGTCAATCTGTTTTCGAGTTGTGTCTTGTCACAAGTAAGGCCTGGGCACTCGATCTCTTCAACCGGTCTGTCCAACAGTTGATTTTTAAAGAGGTCCGCATATGTTTGAAGCCAGTCCTGCAATTTGACCTCTCCCTGCGTTTCAACATGAACGTCGAATATATCTTCCGTAGACACTGGAAAATTAGCGGCGACCCGTCCATGTCTCCAGAGCATCTGCATTTCAACTACGTCTAAAAACGCTGAAAACAGGCCTACGTAGGTGAACATTTCTTCAATCTCAAAAACTGGAAATGCATTGGCTATGTATTTGATGACACGATTCTTAGCAAACTCGTAATTGTCATTAAATTGCAGCATCTCACCCACGTCTACGGCCGAAACGTAAACCATTCCATCAGAAGCTAGGGTGGCTCTCAAACCGATCTTGCCGGGGAAAAATATTTTCATCCACATGACTCGAGAGGTAATGAATTAATGAAACTGCAAGCGCTGAGCACTGGCCTTTATAGTAGCGAGCTTATCTATGAAAACAGGAAGCGATAGCTATTTATACGAATCGTTACATAAGTCCTTGAAAACAGGATGGCCGCGTTCTAATTGGTTATTTTTAGACCGGCGAACAAGACAATTTCGCTCGGATTACCAAACGGATTATAGTTACGATCTAGGTCGCGTTCGATACAGGCAATATAGCCATAAGTGTCCAACATGTCTATCAGCGTTTCAAAAACCACATCAAACATACACACTTTACAGTTTGTCCAGCACTCTGCAACAGTACATGCTGTAACAATTAGGCATTGTAGAACCCAAACTTGATAAGGCTGCACAATATCTTCAGCCAACAGACTCTTAACCTCAGGAGACATGCTATCATAGTCACAATACGCTATGCATTTCAATTGGCCTTTCAACATTCTAAATGCCTTTTCGGCTGTATCTATTCTGGCCATCTCGCGATTAGGGTGATTCTGAAAATACACTGTGAGCATTTTCAAAATAGACCGGGCAAACTCAGATTCCAACATCATTTCGCAGGTCTCTAGACGTAAGGCAAGTCGAACGCAATTTCGGAGCAGGTCCATAAACTCATATCGTATGAAATTCATTTCCACGATGCAAATGATTCTGTTAGAAGACAAACCGGCATATATATAGGTTAGCTAGAGTCAATTAACCAATCAATCAACCTTGAAAAAAAAAAAAAAAAAAAAAAAAAAAAAAAAATTTTTTTTTTTTTTTTGTAAGGTGGGTGTGGCATGGCTATATAAACCATGGTTGATTTTATATGTATATATTTTTTTTTGGACTTTGTCATTTTTTACCAATCTCAAAATTTTTTATAAATTTATTTTTTTCATTTCGATTTTATATTTTTTATTTCTAAGTTTTTTTTTCACAAATCTTGAAATTTTTTAAGTTACTTATATTCAATAGACTCTCATAAAGTACCATCTAAACCGATAAATATTTACAAGTTATTTTTTTTCACAAATCCAATATTGGTAGCCTATCGCTTTAAAAAAAATGTGTCAAACGAGGCTTCCATCGTCAAGACATGAGGAAGCCTCGTTTGACACAAGTTTTTTAAATTTTTCACATCTATTGTACATAGACTCGTCTCTTTTCCGCAATGACCGTTCGGCAGACAGGACAATATTCGAGTTTGTCCGAACAGGCCATGCAGCACACCACGTGCCCGCAGTCGAAGAACGCCACCTGGCTCTCTTCCGTCAGGCAGACTTTACATTCGTTGGTGGTAGCCAATCTCTTGGACTTGACACGAGGGCCGTCGAACAGGTCATTTCTGAAGAGGTCAGTATAGATTTGCAGCCAGTCCTGCAACCTGGCATTTCCCTCAGATTCGATATGAACATCAAATACGTACTCCGAAGACATGGGAAAATCGGCGGCGACCCTTCCGTGTCTCCAGAGTCTCTGCATGTCTTCTACGTCTGAGAACAGGCTCACGTAGTCGAACATTTCGGATATTTCAAAGACTGGAAACGAGTCTAGATGTTTGGTGGCCCGATAGTTGGCAAATTCATGAATATCATTGAATTTCAGCATCACTCCCACATCTACAGCCGAAACGTAAGTCTTTCCGTCAGAGGCTAGGGCGGACCTCAAGCCGATCTGGCCTGGGAAAAATAATCGCATCCACATGACTTGAGAGCTAGTGAGCGAATGAAACTGTAAGCTCTGAGCAGCGGCTTTTATAGTAGAACCCATATCCTTTAAAACAGGATGCGATAAGGAGTTGTTATTACATAAGTCCGGATGAGATAAAGTTATTTGTAGCATAAGTCCTTGAAAACAGGATGGAAGCGGCTAAAAATATTAACAGGATATTATGCCACTACAGAGCCACGTGATATTTTTTATCTAATTGGTTATTTTTAGACCAGCCAACAAGACAATTTCGCTGGGATTGTCAAACGGATCGATCTAGGTCACGTTTAATGCAGCCAATATAACCATAGGTGTCCAACATGTCTATCATTGTTTTAAAAGAAACATCAAACATACACATTTTGCATTTTGTCCAGCACTCTGCAACAATACATGCCGTAACAACTAAGCATTGTAGAATCCAAACTTGATAACACCATTCGCCAGGATTATCTTCAGCCAATAGACTCAGGAGACATGCTATCGTAGTCGTAATAAGCTATACGTTTCAACTGGCTTTTCAACATTTTAAATGCCCTTTCGGGTGTATCGAGTTTGTCTATGGAAGGGATAGCGTTATTCTGAAAATACACTGTGAGCATTTTCAACATAGAGCGGGCAAACTCCAACATCATTTCGCAGGTCTCTAGACGTAAGGCAAGTCGAACTCGGAGCAGGTCCATAAACTCATATCGTATGAAATTCTCCATGATTGTTCTAAACTGGCCTGATACAATTCAATGTTAGCTAGATGAGAGTGGCAGACAGAATGAAGGAATGAATACGGCTATTTATAAAGAATGAATCCAAGCCACGCCCACTCAAAAAAAAAAAAAAAAAAAAAAAAAAATTTTTTTTTTTTTTTTTTTTTTTTTTTTTCAAGGTTGTATTTTTAAATTAAAACTCTACGGCCAATACCTGTTTCAATTGATTCACACGATACAAGAGCCAAGAAACAGGATCTACATATCCGATCAAACTGACAACCATTTTCAAATCGTCGATCGCATCTCGATAGATATTAATGGATCTGGCAAATCCCAGTTCGATAGGAAACCGTCCAGTGCGTACGGACTGAGATATTCTGACTTCGGTACCCGTTTTAGGACTTTTACACACAGCTTCATTTTTTTCAACGTCGTGGTAAAGAAAAATTAATCTAGTGCCCCCAAAAGGTCCCCCACAAATGTATTCATTCACAACTACAATGCAATTTGGCTTGAGAACCAGATTTTCATCCAAACGGATTTCGGACCCATCCATTTTATGTTTTAGATAAAATTCGTTGAAACGGTCGATGGTTGCTGAATTCGCGGCTAAGGCTCCGTCTGCCTGCATTAAAAGGGTCCCGTCAATACGATCCACTATCGGAATATTTTTATTTCTAAAAATGCCTTTGAGAGATATTTTTATGAGTCTTTCAATGCCAGCTTTATTAGATTTTACTCGAATCCAGAACTCAGATTTAGGATCCATTTCTTCAGGCAGGTCCATAAACTCATATCGTATGAAATTCTCCATGATCGTTCTAAACTGGCCTGATACAATTCAATGTTAGCTAGATGAGAGTGGCAGACAGAATGAAGGAATGAAGGTTTGAATACGGCTATTTATAAAGAATGAATCCAAGCCACACCCACTCAAAAAAAAAAAAAAAAAAAAAAAAAAAAAATTTTTTTTTTTTTTTTTTTTTTTTTTTACAGTTGGTTGGTTGGTTGATATGATGGTTGGTTTCTAAAGTTATATTTCTCAGTTGGATTTTAATGTTATATTTCTCAGTTGGTTGCTAAAATTATATTTCTTTAGCCAATCATTGTAGATGGCGCTGTAGTCTATATATATAGTATATATATATAGTATATCTATTAGGGTGGGTGGGAGTGGAATTTATTTCTTCTACTGTAAGGTCATGCATAAACCAGCTCCCTGATGCCCAAACCCACTTCCTTTAAAATAGGGTTATTTATACAATATTGACTTTGAAAACAAGACTTTTATAGACTATTGTCTGACAAATGACGACGGAGTAATATATAGAGCTTTACAATCATTTGGCATTAGCCTTCAAGCCTAAGCCCTTCTATCAAAACTCATTATCGAAAAAAACAAAATATAACTCAAGAGTATCCTATAAATTTAAAAATGGTATGCTAATATTGTAAATTTAGACTTTAGAATTAAAAATATTAGAAATAAAATATTTTTTTTATCTGTATTAAAACATACAGACATTTCCGCTTCGCGGAAATGTCTGTATGTTTTAATACAGATAAAAAAAATATTTTATTTCATACTCAATTACACGATTATGCATATATGTTTGGCTTGTAATCCTAATCCATAATACTTTTCACCTGATCCGTCTTGATAGAAGGATTCTAAAAAATATACTTTAAGCATTTTCAAAATAGAGCGGACATATGGAAGTCTTCTCAAGCTGTACGATAAAACATTTTAAATAATAGCTATCCTAGATCTCAATAAAATATCTGTGTATTTCTTACGACCCAATCTCTATTTACACCCCACCCTCAAGTACCACAAATCTAGCTAAACTCTCCGTTTTGCGATAAATCCCGGTACAAGACACAGTCACTGGCAATATTATTCGAGCATTACCACCCTTTTGTCCAATCTTAGACTAGACTATTAAAAATCTTATATTAACATTATTATCAACTCCTGATCAGTAGTTTAAGCCACATTTAAGAAAACAAAATCTTTGCTTGCAGAGAGGCCGCTAATATTTTCCAAGGGTAAGACCTTCATCAAAACTCTTTGTCGAAAAAACTAAAATTAGCCCATGAAAATCGTATAAATTTACAAGATTTCATGTTAATATTGTAAATTTAGCCATCAAAATTAGAAAAAAATGTTAGTCAGTCAATATTTTCAGAGACTAAACCCTACAGCCAATATTTTCAAAGACAATTGTTCAATATTAGACTAAACGATTAAAAATCTAATATTAACAATATTATCGACTCCTGACCAGTAGTTTAAGCCACATTTAAAAAAAATCTTTGCTTCGAATTTGTAGAGAATCCGCTAATATTTTCCAAGGGTAAGACCTTCATCGAAACTCGTTGTCGAAAAAACCTAAATTAGCCCGTGAGTATCCTATAAATTTACAAGATTTCATGCTAATATTGTAAGTTTAGCCATCAAAATTAAAAAAAAATGTTAGCCGGTCAAGACAAATCCATTCAGCCAATATTTCCAAAGACAAAGCCTTCATAAGGTAATCTGTAAAAACTAAAAAAATCAAACCTTATTTAAGAAAATAAGATTGTCGCATGGATCTTGCAGAGCTAATATTTTCAAAGCCTAAACCCCTTGTCGAAAAAACTAAAATCAACCCTATGAGTATCTTATAAATTAAAAAAAAAATATGCTAATATTGTAGATTTAAAATATTTTGCTAATGCTTATCACAACATAGCCATCCAATCAATATTTTCAAAGGTTAAGCTTTCATAAGGCCGCTGAAATGTCTGTATGTTTTATTACTGATAAAAAATATTTATTTCAAACTCGATTCAATAGCGAAATATATATATATATATATATATATATATGTATATATATGCCTCAAGTACCGCAAATCCAGCACGAGTATCGTCTATGCAATAACTAAGGCCAAACGCAATGTCGCATGCAAAATCTTCGAGCGTCTATAGGAATGGATATATATTTTTTTTTTTTTTTTTTTTTTAATAAAATATTTATATTTTATTTATTTATTTATATTATATTATATTATATTATACTATAATATATATATATATATATATATATATATAATATAATATAATATAATATTAAGAGTTTTATAAAATATAATATAATAAATTTGTAAAGATATTAGTAGGAATAAGTTAGGGAAAAAAATTAGAATATTAGTATATACTGAATTTTGATTTATCCCTACGTTTTCCCTAAAATACATCTACATAGGGAATTTCTAAAAGGGAAAAATAATCCTTCTGTATGACAAACTGATTCTTAAAAAAATATCTTCATATTAATATAAATTTTATCCATAGCCCTTATAATGTAACGATTTTTATTATTTACAACATTAGCCTTCAACCTGTCGCAAAAAAATGGGTCGAACGAGGTTTCCAACGTAAAGACATTATCTCTACATGAGGAAACCTCGCTCGACCCATTTTTTTACGCATCCCAAAGACATTATTCGCTATACAATTTCAGAATGTCAAGCTCTTCTGGCACATTTATAACGATCCTCTGGTCCAGATACTCTAAAATCTGATAGTATCTCTCATCTTGGCTCGCAGCCGGCAGCCGGATGATGTTGACCACTCGATTCAGCTGTGCCCGAAACCTGTTCTTGGCATTGGGTATATCTTTACCCGCATAGCCAATCATTTTGTCCCAGTCCAACAGAACTCTGAACTGATCTGGATGCAGGTTTCGCATTTTAGCATGAATCCATTTGATCTTAAATATGCCAGGGCTATGCCAAGCGAGCAGATCGCCATACCGACCGTCTCCGGTAGAATAAAATCCTTCATGAGTTGTTTAGACATTCTGATAGCAGAGACTGAGGCGAGAGGCTAATATATACTATTTCAGAGCGGATGTCGTTATCAGTTCTACGAAAAACAGACAGGATGTAAGCAGATCCACGATAAAATTAGAATGTCAAGTCTTTCATCCACGAAAAAAAGACAGGTCATGTAAGTTTTTACATTTAACATTTTACAATTAAGATTTTACAATTAAGATTTCAAGGGTCAAACGAGATCTACGATAAATTTAGAATGGTAAGGTTATGCATACAGCTTTCATCCACGATAAAATTAGAGGCCAATGATTTTATAAAGTCATGTCAAGGGATTCTATTCAAACTACAGCTGCTACGCCAAGTACCGCAAAGCTGGGTAATCCTACGAGTTTACGCATCTAAAGGTTTATCAGACGGTCACCAGCAATAATTTTCGAGCATATTTAACCTTTCAGAATTTCAAAACGACAGTTCCTATGCCAAGTACCGCAAAGCTGGGTAATCCTACGAGTTTACGCATCTAAAGGCTTATCAGACAGTCACCAGCAATAATTTTCGAGCAACTGCACCCTTTCAGACGGTTTAAATAATAAAATTTAAATAGTTTAATTATTTATAAAATGTATTCGATATTGGCACAGCATTCATTTAGCGTAGCAAAAAATGTATCAAGCCAATAGTGTAGAAATTTAATTTGAGATTTTAGAAGACATGAATTTAAATGTATCAAAGACATGACCGTTGCTGTTGAGATAGAATGATGAGATGGTATGTCAACAGTTCTATATATAGTATACAACCAACATTGAAAAAAAAAAAAAAAAAAATATATATATATATATTTTTTTTTTTTTTCAAGGTTGGTTGGTTGGTTTCTAAAGTTATATTTCTAAGTTGGCCGCTACAGTTATATTTCTAAGTTGGCTGCTAAAGCTATATTTCTCAGTTGGCTGCTAAGGCTATATTTCTTTAGCCAATCATTATAGATGGCGCTGCAGTCTATATATATAGTATATATATAGTATATCTATTAGGGTGGGTGGGTGTGGAATTTATTTCTTCTACTGTACGGTCATGCATAAACTAGCTCCTGACGTCTAAACCCATTTCCTTTAAAATAGGATGAAATAGCGTTATTTATACAATATCGGCTTTGCAAACAAGACTTTTGTCTGCAGGTTTTCATGAAATCAGAATAGATCATAGGCTATTATAGAAAAATCTAACTCTCTAGTGTACATCTTGCTGAAAACACATTACGAGACATAGTGACTAGAGCAGGCAAATGTCGAGACACAATGAGCGTGTAGTCATGTTAGCCACAGTAAATATAGACAAGCTTCAAGGGTGGGCGTGGCACCTGAAAAAAAAAAAAAAAAAAAAAATATATATATATATTTTTTTTTTTTTTTTTTTTTTTCAAGGTTGGTTGGTTGGTTGATTTTAATGTGACTTTGATGGAATTTTATTTCTAATATTTTTTTGTATATAAATTTTTACAAGCCTTATTTTATCCGTTCAAAATCTTAAGTCAAAATCTTAAACGCATCCAACATTGGCAATATAACTGTTACAAAAAAACGGGTCGAACGAAGTGTCAAAGACAGTAATCTGCCATGAGACACTTCGTTCGACCCGATTTTTTATAAATCGTTTGGGTGACCTCTGTTTCTATTAGGCAGTTGATAACGACTATGCCGTTTTATTCTCCAACTGTTTCGGCCGTATCATAAAATTAACCCTTGGTCGAGGATTCCAGGCTCGGTATATTTTGTATCTCGTAGAAACTTCAGGAGATTTTGGCAGTCGGCTTATGGGATTTGGAACTTTTAAGTAACTCTTCTGTGATGTGGCTATTGTAACTGGCTTTGAAACTGGCTTTGGCTTTGGAGTCGGCTTTGAAACTGGCTTTGTAACTGGCTTTGAAACTGGCAGAGACATCGATTTATCATATTGAAGTATCAGCTCGCAATAGAGACGAGAGGTCTTTAATATTTTCCTTTTAGGTTGTAAGGCATAGCCGTAATCAAATTGCCTGTCAGAGTCTGCGGAAAGCATTTTGCAAAACAAAAGGTCAGAATGAATAAGCTGAGGCGAGAGGCCGGTATTTATACTCTGGCGAGCGGATGCATGAGATCTGATAAGCGGTTCTGAGAAACGATAAAAATAATAGGGCTCGACAGGATGACTGTTTATAGATTAGATCTTATCTTTGAGGAAACGAGTTACATAATATCCTGCAAACGCAATTATTCTAGAAGGTCAGCTAGCCCAAGCGATAAACTAATCTTATAAAAATTTTCCTGGATTATCGACTCCTGATCAGTAGTATAAGCCATATTTAAGAAAAAAAATAGTTGCTTGCTCTCGTTAATATTTTCCAAGGGTGAGGCCTTTATCAAAACTTGTTGTGGAAAAAACTAAAATTACCCCATGAGTCTCCTATAAATTTACAAGATTTCATGCCAATATTGTAAATTTAGCCGTCAAAATTAAAAAAATCAGTCAATATTTTCAGAGACTAAACCATTTAACCCTTTTAGAATTTGAAACGACTACAAACTTGGTAAGGCAATAAAGAACGTAGTCATATGCTGATATAGTGAAACTCGTTGAGACAGCGACACTATAACTGACATACAAATTCCAAACTTGGCAAGACAATAAAGAGTGTAGTCTTATGCCGATATAGTGAAACTCGCTGAGACAGCGACACTATAACTGACATACGAATTCAGACTACAAACTTGTCAAGACAATAAAGAGTGTAGTCTTGTGCTGATATAGTGAAACTCGCTGAGACAGCGACACTATAATTGACATACGAATTCAGACTACAAAAATATAATCACTTAAATTAAAAGATGTTTTACAGTAATTTCTGAGTATACAAGTATATATATATATATATATATATATATATATATATATATATAATTATTATTATTATTATTATTATTATTATTATAGCTCTATTATTACTACAGCTATTATTACTACAGCTCTATTATTACTACAGCTCTATTATTACTACAGCTCCTATGCCAAGTACTGCCAATCTCAGACAAGACATTAAAAACGAGACATTAGAAACGAGACATTAAAAATGTAAGCATGTAAATTTTTACAATTAAGATTTAAAGATTATAGTCTATTCAAACTACAGCTCCTATGCCAAGTACCGCCAATCTCGCTGACGAGACGTTAGAAACGAGATATTAGAAATTTAAGCATGCAGTCATGTAAATTTTTACAATTAAGATTTAAAGCTTACAGTCTATTCAAACTACAGCTCTTATACCAAAGTACCGCTGACGAGACAGTAGAAATTTAAGCATGCAGTCATGTAAATCTTTATTTATACAGCGTTATTTATACAATATCGGCTTTGCAAACAAGACTTTTGTCTGCAGGTTTTCATGAAATCAGAATAGATCATAGGCTATTATAGAAAAATCTAACTCTCTAGTGTACATCTTGCTGAAAACACATTACGAGACATAGTGACTAGAGCAGGCAAATGTCGAGACACAATGAGCGTGTAGTCATGTTAGCCACAGTAAATATAGACAAGCTTCAAGGGTGGGCGTGGCACCTGAAAAAAAAAAAAAAAAAAAAAAATATATATATATATTTTTTTTTTTTTCAAGGTTGGTTGGTTGGTTGATTTTAATGTGACTTTGATGGAATTTTATTTCTAATATTTTTTTGTATATAAATTTTTACAAGCCTTATTTTATCCGTTCAAAATCTTAAGTCAAAATCTTAAACGCATCCAACATTGGCAATATAACTGTTACAAAAAAACGGGTCGAACGAAGTGTCAAAGACAGTAATCTGCCATGAGACACTTCGTTCGACCCGATTTTTTATAAATCGTTTGGGTGACCTCTGTTTCTATTAGGCAGTTGATAACGACTATGCCGTTTTATTCTCCAACTGTTTCGGCCGTATCATAAAATTAACCCTTGGTCGAGGATTCCAGGCTCGGTATATTTTGTATCTCGTAGAAACTTCAGGAGATTTTGGCAGTCGGCTTATGGGATTTGGAACTTTTAAGTAACTCTTCTGTGATGTGGCTATTGTAACTGGCTTTGAAACTGGCTTTGGCTTTGGAGTCGGCTTTGAAACTGGCTTTGTAACTGGCTTTGAAACTGGCAGAGACATCGATTTATCATATTGAAGTATCAGCTCGCAATAGAGACGAGAGGTCTTTAATATTTTCCTTTTAGGTTGTAAGGCATAGCCGTAATCAAATTGCCTGTCAGAGTCTGCGGAAAGCATTTTGCAAAACAAAAGGTCAGAATGAATAAGCTGAGGCGAGAGGCCGGTATTTATACTCTGGCGAGCGGATGCATGAGATCTGATAAGCGGTTCTGAGAAACGATAAAAATAATAGGGCTCGACAGGAT
Source organism: Salticus scenicus (assembly GCA_963930645.1). Taxonomy (NCBI): domain Eukaryota; kingdom Metazoa; phylum Arthropoda; class Arachnida; order Araneae; family Salticidae; genus Salticus; species Salticus scenicus. The sequence goes on from OZ005654.1 coordinate 323,050,329, forward strand.
GACTGTTTATAGATTAGATCTTATCTTTGAGGAAACGAGTTACATAATATCCTGCAAACGCAATTATTCTAGAAGGTCAGCTAGCCCAAGCGATAAACTAATCTTATAAAAATTTTCCTGGATTATCGACTCCTGATCAGTAGTATAAGCCATATTTAAGAAAAAAAATAGTTGCTTGCTCTCGTTAATATTTTCCAAGGGTGAGGCCTTTATCAAAACTTGTTGTGGAAAAAACTAAAATTACCCCATGAGTCTCCTATAAATTTACAAGATTTCATGCCAATATTGTAAATTTAGCCGTCAAAATTAAAAAAATCAGTCAATATTTTCAGAGACTAAACCATTTAACCCTTTTAGAATTTGAAACGACTACAAACTTGGTAAGGCAATAAAGAACGTAGTCATATGCTGATATAGTGAAACTCGTTGAGACAGCGACACTATAACTGACATACAAATTCCAAACTTGGCAAGACAATAAAGAGTGTAGTCTTATGCCGATATAGTGAAACTCGCTGAGACAGCGACACTATAACTGACATACGAATTCAGACTACAAACTTGTCAAGACAATAAAGAGTGTAGTCTTGTGCTGATATAGTGAAACTCGCTGAGACAGCGACACTATAATTGACATACGAATTCAGACTACAAAAATATAATCACTTAAATTAAAAGATGTTTTACAGTAATTTCTGAGTATACAAGTATATATATATATATATATATATATATATATATATATATATAATTATTATTATTATTATTATTATTATTATTATAGCTCTATTATTACTACAGCTATTATTACTACAGCTCTATTATTACTACAGCTCTATTATTACTACAGCTCCTATGCCAAGTACTGCCAATCTCAGACAAGACATTAAAAACGAGACATTAGAAACGAGACATTAAAAATGTAAGCATGTAAATTTTTACAATTAAGATTTAAAGATTATAGTCTATTCAAACTACAGCTCCTATGCCAAGTACCGCCAATCTCGCTGACGAGACGTTAGAAACGAGATATTAGAAATTTAAGCATGCAGTCATGTAAATTTTTACAATTAAGATTTAAAGCTTACAGTCTATTCAAACTACAGCTCTTATACCAAAGTACCGCTGACGAGACAGTAGAAATTTAAGCATGCAGTCATGTAAATCTTTATTTATACAGCGTTATTTATACAATATCGGCTTTGCAAACAAGACTTTTGTCTGCAGGTTTTCATGAAATCAGAATAGATCATAGGCTATTATAGAAAAATCTAACTCTCTAGTGTACATCTTGCTGAAAACACATTACGAGACATAGTGACTAGAGCAGGCAAATGTCGAGACACAATGAGCGTGTAGTCATGTTAGCCACAGTAAATATAGACAAGCTTCAAGGGTGGGCGTGGCACCTGAAAAAAAAAAAAAAAATATATATATATATATATTTTTTTTTTTTTTTTTTTTTTCAAGGTTGGTTGGTTGGTTGATTTTAATGTGACTTTGATGGAATTTTATTTCTAATATTTTTTTGTATATAAATTTTTACAAGCCTTATTTTATCCGTTCAAAATCTTAAGTCAAAATCTTAAACGCATCCAACATTGGCAATATAACTGTTACAAAAAAACGGGTCGAACGAAGTGTCAAAGACAGTAATCTGCCATGAGACACTTCGTTCGACCCGATTTTTTATAAATCGTTTGGGTGACCTCTGTTTCTATTAGGCAGTTGATAACGACTATGCCGTTTTATTCTCCAACTGTTTCGGCCGTATCATAAAATTAACCCTTGGTCGAGGATTCCAGGCTCGGTATATTTTGTATCTCGTAGAAACTTCAGGAGATTTTGGCAGTCGGCTTATGGGATTTGGAACTTTTAAGTAACTCTTCTGTGATGTGGCTATTGTAACTGGCTTTGAAACTGGCTTTGGCTTTGGAGTCGGCTTTGAAACTGGCTTTGTAACTGGCTTTGAAACTGGCAGAGACATCGATTTATCATATTGAAGTATCAGCTCGCAATAGAGACGAGAGGTCTTTAATATTTTCCTTTTAGGTTGTAAGGCATAGCCGTAATCAAATTGCCTGTCAGAGTCTGCGGAAAGCATTTTGCAAAACAAAAGGTCAGAATGAATAAGCTGAGGCGAGAGGCCGGTATTTATACTCTGGCGAGCGGATGCATGAGATCTGATAAGCGGTTCTGAGAAACGATAAAAATAATAGGGCTCGACAGGATGACTGTTTATAGATTAGATCTTATCTTTGAGGAAACGAGTTACATAATATCCTGCAAACGCAATTATTCTAGAAGGTCAGCTAGCCCAAGCGATAAACTAATCTTATAAAAATTTTCCTGGATTATCGACTCCTGATCAGTAGTATAAGCCATATTTAAGAAAAAAAATAGTTGCTTGCTCTCGTTAATATTTTCCAAGGGTGAGGCCTTTATCAAAACTTGTTGTGGAAAAAACTAAAATTACCCCATGAGTCTCCTATAAATTTACAAGATTTCATGCCAATATTGTAAATTTAGCCGTCAAAATTAAAAAAATCAGTCAATATTTTCAGAGACTAAACCATTTAACCCTTTTAGAATTTGAAACGACTACAAACTTGGTAAGGCAATAAAGAACGTAGTCATATGCTGATATAGTGAAACTCGTTGAGACAGCGACACTATAACTGACATACAAATTCCAAACTTGGCAAGACAATAAAGAGTGTAGTCTTATGCCGATATAGTGAAACTCGCTGAGACAGCGACACTATAACTGACATACGAATTCAGACTACAAACTTGTCAAGACAATAAAGAGTGTAGTCTTGTGCTGATATAGTGAAACTCGCTGAGACAGCGACACTATAATTGACATACGAATTCAGACTACAAACTTGTCAAGACAATAAAGAGAGTAGTCTCGTGCCGATATAGTGAAACTCGCTGAGACAGCGACACTATAATTGACATACGAATTCAGACTACAAAAATATAATCACTTAAATTAAAAGATGTTTTACAGTAATTTCTGAGTATACAAGTATATATATATATATATATATATATATATATATATATATATATATATAATTATTATTATTATTATTATTATTATTATTATTATATTATTATTATATTATTATTATTATTATTATTATTATTATTATATTATTATTATTATTATTATTATATTATTATTATTATTATTATTATTATTATTATATTATTATTATTATTATTATTATTATTATTATTATTATTATTATTATTATTATTATTATTATTATTATTATATATTTTACCTATAATTGAGTTTGAAATAAAATATTTTTTTTATCTGTATGTTTAAATACAGATAAAAAAATATTTTATTTCCAATATTTAATTTAATTTATTTTATTATATTCTATAAATCCTATGATATTTAACTTGAGACTCTAAAAGACATGATAATATTGAATCAATTTAAACAATCATTAAACGACATACCTCTGTCATGACTAAAAGACTGTTGCTGGAAGAAGAAGACTGTTGACTGTTGACTGAAGACATGACTAGACGACTGCTGCTGGTCAAATACAATGACGGTTGTTAGCGATCATATATAGTACGCAACCAACCAACTGAAAAAAAAAAAAAAAAAAAAAATTTTTTTTTTTTTTTTTTTTTTTTTTTTTTTTTTTTTAATACAGTTGGTTGGTTGGTTGCTAAATCCGTTTCAAGGATGATCTACTCATTATCATATTTAATGTCCTGTCGCAACGAATTCTGTTGAGTCTGATTGGAGAGCAACAGGTTCTGCAGGTTTTGGATCTGGATCTGCTGCTTCTGAATCTGCACTAGAGATCTGTTCTGCTGCACGCCCAACTCTAATTTAAGCCTGTAAATTTCTTCCTGATACAAGTTATCTATTTTGGAGTACAGTACGTCAAATTTTTCAATCTTGGTTTTCAAGAGTGAGATTTCTGCATCCAATTTAGATTGCAAGTCAAACATTTGCTGCTTTAAATTTTGCATTTCGGTCTTTGCGTCGTTGTCCAACGGTTCCCACATTTTGTACATGCTGAGCTTCAATGAAAGGAATAATATTAGAAACTATCCAATGTGAGAGTCCTGATACAATTCAATAACAAGCGTTTAACAGGATCGTTCTAAACTGGCCTGATACAATGTTAGCTAGATGAGGCTGGCAGACAGAATGAAGGAATGAAGGTTTGAATACGGCTATTTATAAGGAATGAATCCAAGCCACGCCCACTCAAAAAAAAAAAAAATATATATATATATTTTTTTTTTTTTTTTTTTTTTTACGAGACATTAAAAATTTAAGCATGCATTCATGTAAATTTTTACAATTAAGATTTAAAGATTACAGTCTATTCAAACTACAGCTCCTATGCCAAGTACTGCCAATCTCAGACAAGACATTAAAAACGAGACATTAGAAACGAGACATTAAAAATGTAAGCATGTAAATTTTTACAATTAAGATTTAAAGATTATAGTCTATTCAAACTACAGCTCCTATGCCAAGTACCGCCAATCTCGCTGACGAGACGTTAGAAACGAGATATTAGAAATTTAAGCATGCAGTCATGTAAATTTTTACAATTAAGATTTAAAGCTTACAGTCTATTCAAACTACAGCTCTTATACCAAAGTACCGCTGACGAGACAGTAGAAATTTAAGCATGCAGTCATGTAAATCTTTACAATTAAGATTTAAAGATTACAGTTACAATTTATTCAAACTACAGCTCCCGCTGATGAGACATTAGAAACGAGACATTAGAAATTTAAGCATGCATTCATGTAAATTTTTATAATTAAGATTTAAAGATTACAGTTACAATCAGATCCCGCCAATCTCAGCAACGCTCACGAGACATTAGAAATGTAAGCATGTAAATTTTTACAATTAAGATTTAAAGATTACAGTTACGAGGGTAGTCTATTCAAACTACAGCTCCTATGCCAAGTACCGCAAAGCTGGGTGAACCTACTTCTTTACGGCATATAAAGGTCTATCAGACAGTCGCCAGAAGTATTCTTCGAGCAACTCCACCCCGTCAGAATTTTTGACGATTCGATTAAGTTGTCGGTTTGAATAATAAATATTTAGAATTTAAATATATTATTTAAATATTTTATTTTAATAATAAAATATTTATTATTTAAATATTTTATTTTAATAATAAAATATTTATTATTTAAATATTTTATTTGTTTATCGAATCGTTAAAAATATATTATTTGTTTATCGAATTGTTAAAAAAATATATTCAATATTGGTACAGCATTCATTTAAAAAATGTCCTTATTCAACATTGTAAATTTCAGACAGAATGAAGGAATGAGTACGGCTATTTATAAAGAATGAATCCAAGTCAATCAACCAATCAACCAACCTTGAAAAAAAAAAAAAAAAATATTTTTTTTTTTTTTTTTTTTTCAAGGTTGGTTGATTGGTTCATTTAAAAAAATAATCCTTATACAATATTGTAAATTTCTATCTCAGAGACATTAGCTATCTCAGATTCAAAGGCATCGTTTCAATATTGAAATATTACTATTATCTCTCTCTCAGAGACTTATCCAATTCAAAGTCTCAATTTATAAACATCCAATATTGGCACTCTATCTATCGCAAAAAAATGGGCCGAACGAAGCGTCAAAGACAGAAATCTGCCATGAGACGCTTCGTTCGGCCCATTTTTTTGCCCCCTCCAGATTTAAGGCATTAGTTTGTACCATCTAGATCGATCCCCCACAAAGACTTTGATTTTGGACGGAGGGGTGTCTGTCCAAGAAATAGTCTCAAATCTATCTTCGTGGAGGCGAGGGTCGTCATCGTGGTCCCCATCGAAAAACAGCATGGTTCTGTCTATGAAATCTTTTAAGAATTCATTTATGCATGTGTCAGAGTCCCTCACGATCCGAATTCGGATGGCTTTATGGATGCATGAGGTGGGTACTATGGGGTCTAGAATCTGGATTTTAGAGGATGTCAGCATGGCCTCGAATCCCAACGACGACAGGGCATCTCCAAAATGTATCTCGTCGACTGGATACACCCAGGTATTGGCTAGAGAGATAGGTAACCTGACCCTCCTGTAAACGAGATCGCTCACCTTCAGCCTGGTCGTTTTTTTCACATAGGCATTCGATCGACCCATCAGCTTGGCCACATCAGAGGCCCTGACGAACAAAAGTCCATCCGCAGAGACTACGAATAGGATTTTAGCGTCAAGCTGTGGATGTTCAATAGTGAATAGCATGACTTATGGCAATAGCAACAGAAGTCAAAATGATGTAGGCTCTTAGAGGCAGCTCGTATATATACCCGATTCGTGACCTCGTTTTATCAGGCTTTACTAAGAAAACAGGATGTATGACGAGCCGCGTGATCTTCTAGAACAGGACGCGATAAAATTATTTATATAATTAATCCGATAGCATGAGGATGTGCGTCACAGGACGTGCGTCACAGGATGCAGATAAGATATTTACTTGGAATTTAGATAGAACTAAAGATTACTGCTAGTATATATACAGGCTACTGGACGAGACATTTCATTCTGAGCTAGTCTTACTGTTCTCCAAAATGATCTTCCAAATTCTGTCTGATGAACTGAATGTTAAATTAACATGCTTTTTATCATTTGACGACCAAATTTTCATCAAAGGCCGAGACGTGGCCTATTACATGGGGCATGAAAACCCCAGTAGAGTGGTGAACTTGTGCCATATAACGGTAACGGACATTGCTCCTGAGGGCTTGAAACTACCCCCGTCTTTAGCCAAGACATGCGTCTTTGGACTGGAGGATGCAAAAATATTGATGGATATGCATCCAGGAGAGTTTGATTCCCTATTTCAGGGGCCGATTGAAATTCTTACGCCCATCGAATGCAGCTTAAACCTGAGGCGACCTGTCCAGGTTAAGCTCGCAGCCATAACCTCATCCAATGCCACAATGGAGAGTTTCTTGGCCGATTTAAAGAATGTCATGGAGGAGTACCTGGCAACGGTACCCATGGACACCTATGTGTTTGGCGAACGATATGGGGACTTGGAGCTAGGCTATTTCCCCCGAAAAATAAAAGTTTTGGTGGGAAACAAGCCCTACTTCTATAAATCCTCGTCTTAAGATCAGGACGAGGTGCAAAAAAATGGGTCGAGCGCGCTCGGCCCATTTTTTTGCGATAGATAGAGTGCCAACATTGGATGCGTACCGATTTGAACTTGTAATTTTCAAGGGATATGGCTTAGCTATAAGATAATTTTGATAAAATATGCAGACTCTATAGACAAATTTAAGGTATCTGAGTTTAAAAATTTAATTGTTTCGTTTAAAATTTGTATGTAAAATTTAAAATTTTTAAAGACTAAGTATGGCGGTCATTATAATTCTAAATTTTCAAGGGATATGGCTTAGCTATAAGATAAATATGAAACTTGGTAAAATATACAGACTCGATAGCTAAATTTAAAGTATCTGAATTTAAAAATTTAATTTTTTCGTTTAAAATTTACCGTGTAAAATTTAAAATTTTTAAATACTAAGTGTGGCAGTCAGTATAATTCTAAATTTTCAAGGGATATGGCTTAGCTATAAGATAAATATGAAACTTGGTAAAATATCGATAGCTAAATTTAAGGGATCTGAATTTAAAATTTTAATTTTTTCGTTTAAAATTTGTATGTAAAATTTAAAATTTTTAAAGACTAAGTGTAGCCAAGCCAACATTGAATGCGTACCGATTGTAATTTTCAAGGGATATGGCTTAGCTATAAGATAAATATGAATCTTGGTAAAATATCGATAGCTAAATTTAAGGGATCTGAGTTTAAAAATTTAATTTTTTCATTTAAAATTTACATTTTTTTTGTAAAATTTAAAATTTTTAAAGGTTAAGTGTAGCCAAGCCAGTTATTATGATCTGATCTCTATAAAAAGATTTTCGAGAAACTATTGACAGGATCCCGGTTAAAATTACAATCAGATCTCTATAATAAGATTTTCCCAGAACTATTGACAGGATATTATGCAATTTCCTCAGGAAGCCCGGTTATAATCAGATCTATTAAAAATTGTTCGAGAGACAGGATATTATGCAATTTCCTCAGGAAGCCCGGTTATAATCAAATCGCTAAAAATTGTCCGAGAGACAGGATATTATCTCTTGATAAGTGGTTCGTAGAAAATTACAATCAGATCCTGTTGATAGGACCGGGTATATATACGAGTGTCCAGCGAGAGCTCTTCAATTGCTAGTCGATCTCTCTACTAGCTGCTTAGATTCATTAGCTCTCTGTCAGTCATGTTTTTCCATGTAAAAAATTATGCTTATGGCGTTGCCTTTAAATGCTTAATGGCCACTGATGGCACCCTGTTTGTCCGGGCTGAGGACCTGGCTATTTATTCGAGGCACCCTCTAGATCTTCATTTTGCCGAAAAATATGCAGGCCTCACCGTCCGAGACGTGATGGACCCTAAAATCGATTTACCTAAATGGCTCGCTAAGACGAGAATCTTCTCCATTAGCGAAGCCAAGCATCATTTGAAAGGGTACCTGGGCGAACAGGAATTTGATGAAATGTTCGACGGTTCGGCCATGGTGAAATACCAGGCTAACATGAAGCTTAGCTTCGAGAAAGCCATAGGTGTTCGATTTGTAGAAAGGTCCCATACCAAGTTCGAAGACTTCCTTGCCACATACCAACTACAGGTGAGGAAATTTTTTGAGCTTGAATATGAGGATTATGAATTATACAAATCTCAAATGACCGGACCGTTGAAGATGACCATCAGGAGGTCATCTAATGAGCAACCCATAGAGAGCTTGTGTTAATCTTTAAAATGAGAGTAAAAAAATGGGTCGAACGAGGTGTCTCATGGCAGAATTTCTGTCTTTGACACCTCGTTCGACCCATTTTTTTGCGATAGAAAATAGTGCCAACATTGGACGGGTTTAATTTAAGACTTTGATGCTAAGGGGGCTTAATTTAAGTATTTATAAAAAAAATCTATTAAGCTAGTATTGAAGAGGTTATCAGCATAAAAAAATAATTAAGACGTTTAAGTTGAGACTTTACAATTTTTTTAAGGTTGGTTGGTTGATATATATTTATAATGCTAATTGAATTAAGTATATTTTCAAAAATGAAGATTTAGACTTTGAGTTGACATTCGACCAACTTTAAAAACATAATGTTAAAATAAAAATATTTTTGAAAACTAATCGTGGAATCGTGATTCTTATTACATATACATAGTAAAATAAGCAATTTAATTACTTTTCAGTCGTTTTTTTTTCAAATTTAAAAAAAATTGAAAATTTTGCAAATTCGACCAACTTTAGAAACGTAATCTTAAAATAAAAATATTTTTGAAAACTAATCGTGGAATCGTGATTCTTATTACATATACATAGTAAAATAAGCAATTTAATTACTTTTCAGTCGTTTTTTTTTCAAATTTAAAAAAAAATGAAAATTTTGCAAATTCGACCAACTTTAGAAACGTAATCTTAAAATAAAAATATTTTTGAAAACTAATCGTGGAATCGTGATTCTTATTACATATACATAGTAAAATAAGCAATTTAATTACTTTTCAGTCGTTTTTTTCAAATTTAAAAAAAATTGAAAATTTTGCAAATTTGGCCAACTTTAGAAACGTAATCTTAAAATAAAAATATTTTTGAAAACTAATCGTGGAATCGTGATTCTTATTACATATACATAGTAAAATAAGCAATTTAATTACTTTTCAGTCGTTTTTTTTTTTCAAATTAAAAAAAATTGAAAATTTTGACAGAGGTGGTGGCACATCAGCAAATTTAGATAAACTGTTACTTTAGCATGATATATATAGGCTAGCTAGAGTCAATCAATCAATCAACCATGCTAAAGTATATACATTATCATTGTCCAGCAATGCTTATCTGTTTCAGCGTCTATAAAAATCTTTACTGCATCCTGTTTTCATAGCAAATGAGTTATACAATATCCTGTTTCCGCGACATCTATAATAAGCCTTATCTCATCCTGTTCTCGTAGAAACTGACTTATGCAATATCCTGCATCCTGTCTTCAGATTGGCAATATCCTGCATCCTGTCTTCAGATTGACAATATCCTGTTTCATCTATAATAAGCCTTATCTCATCCTGTTTTCGTAGAAACTGACTTATGCAATATCCTGTCTTCAGATTGGACTATTGCAAATTCGACCAACTTTAGAAACGTAATCTTAAAATAAAAATATTTTTGAAAACTAATCGTGGAATCGTGATTCTTATTACATATACATAGTAAAATAAGCAATTTAATTACTTTTCAGTCGTTTTTTTTCAAATTAAAAAAAAAATTGAAAATTTTGCAAATTCGACCAACTTTAGAAACGTAATCTTAAAATAAAAATATTTTTGAAAACTAATCGTGGAATCGTAATTCTTATTACATATACATAGTAAAATAAGCGATTTAATTACTTTTCAGTCGTTTTTTTTCAAATTTAAAAAAAATTGAAAATTTTGACAGAGGTGGTGGCACATCAGCAAATTTAGATAAACTGTTACTTTAACATGATATATATAGGCTACTAGAGTCAATCAATCAATCAACCAGCCTTGAAAAAAAAAAAAAAAAAAAAATTTTTTTTTTTTTTTTTTTTTTTTCTAAGGTTGGTTGATTGGTTGATTGACTCAAAGATTTTTTTTCACAGTTGGTAGTTTAACATAATTAAACTATCTCTCTACGAGCCAGCTTGACGGTCAACTCATACGCTCTGTCTTTTTCATCAACTACATAGTCTTTCTCTATTTCCTCAAACTTTCTCTTAACCGTAGCAGTCAATTCTTGAAGCATGTCGCCCGATTTGACAGACCATATACCTTCAGCTCTCACACGCATGGAAAAGTTGCTAGGTTTCTCTTCTTCAGTATCCCCATACCTGGATTCTACAGACGGGGGTGCGTAGATATTCGTATGTTGTTCGCAGACTGCCCTCGAGTATTCGTAATACCCTTTAAGCCAATCTTGTAAATTCATCTCGCCTTCGTTTCGAACTGTGATTTCAAAGGCCATCCTTCTGCTGAACGGTATAATGTTGGGATACGTAGAGGTTACCCGGCCATCGGTCCACAGTTTCTGGATACGGCAGATTTCCTCGATAGGCATTCGGTGCGTCTTCACAAGTACGTGCAGCATATCGTTGAAATCAAACACGCGCCTGGAACTCATGTTCAAGCGTTGTGCATTGGGATATAGATTAGCCAGATCCTTGTTGGAATATCGATGTGCAAAGTTGTAAGGTGACGCGTAGCCTAGATATTTGCCAACTTCGACGGCTATGAAATAAACATCTCTACCAACAGTAGCGGCGATGAGTGCAGGCTTGGTATCAAAACAAATTTTCAGATACATGATTGCGCTATGATCTTTCAATGGCAACTAGAATGGACAGAATGATGGTAGCTTGAGTACGGAACCACTATTTATATAGAATATCCATGAGTGGGCGTGGCATGTTAAAAAAAAAAAAAAAAAAAAAAAAAAAAAAAATATATTTTTTTTTTTTTTTTTTTTTTTTTTTCAAGTTAGTTGTTTATTTAGTTATCATCTTTGATCTAGAAAACTTCTTTATAAGCTTATCCGCCTCGTTTTCAATCTCTGTACGAATCGAGTCCAAGTCATAACTGCAGCCCTCGTCCTTTTCATAGACTGAAATTATATCTTTTAGCGAATCGCTCACCATTTCTTCTTTGATTTTCTCAAAGTCTTCGCCGATTTTGGAGTACGCAGATAGGTATCTATTATAATTTACATAATTTTTGATCTTGTACTTATTGAGAGCTTGTTCGTTGAACTGCTTACGCTTAACCTTAAAAATGTTTCTAGACCTTGGAGATTCTTCGGCGTCGGCCTTCATTACAAATCCTTCTAGCGGACACTCTGCATAAGCGCTGGGATACGTTTCAACTTTTTCGTACAGATCCCCTATCGTTTGGTAATCTAAATCTAAGATGGGTACGTGGGGTAGCATCACTCGCTGGAAAATGTTCACGGCTTTGCTATACTTCATAAACGTATCTGAATCCAGTTGGTAGATGTCGAAGGCCCGAAAAAAGACAGTATTGCTACCGAATACGGCTTCGGATTCAAAATCACGATAGGTTATTCTCTTCATGTGGCTTCCGAATACTTCTCCATAAATGATAAAATTGTCATGTAAAATGTCTTTGATAAGCCGTACCTTTTCCGACAGCGGTTCCAAGATTGCGTTCAAGTTAAAAAGGCGTGTCTTTTCATCTAGCACTACGTTTCTAGATTGTATCCTGAACGTATTCTTCACGTAGCCAATACCGATATTAGATCCATCCAATTTTTCGGTAGCGATTAAAGGTATGCCCGAATAAATTTGGCTTGTGATCTCGTGGTACTTGATAAGGGCCATCGTAAATAGATTAGAAACAGAACGTATTGTCTGGTCAGACTAGAAAATATCTAATAAGCTATTTCAATGAGTATGAAGACAGAATGAATGTAGCTTGAGTACGGAGCCGCTATTTATACTAAATATAAATCAACTAATCAACCAACCAACTGAAAAAAAAAAAAAAAAAAAAAATATTTTTTTTTTTTTTTTTTTCAAGGTTGGTTGGTTGGTTTCTAAAGTTATATTTCTAAAGTTATATTTCTAAAGTTATATTTCTAAGTTGGCCGCTATAGTTATATTTCTAAGTTGGCCGTTAAAGCTATATTTCTCAGTTGGCTGCTAAAGCTATATTTCTTTAGCTAATCATTGTAGATGGCGCTACAGTCTATATATATAGTATATATATAGTATATCTATTAGGGTGGGTGGGAGTGGAATTTATTTCTTCTACTGTACGGTCATGCATAAACTCGCTCCTGACCCACTTCCTTTAAAATAGGATGAAATAGCGTAATTTATACAATATTGGCTTTGAAAACAAGACTTTTGTCTGACAAATGACAAGATATTGCAGGTTTTCATGAAATCAGAATAGATCATAGGCTTTTATAGAAAAATCTAACTCTGTAGTGTACATCTTGCTGAAAACCCATTACGAGACATAGTGACTAGACGACCGTTGCTGGCAAATGTCGAGACACAATGAGCGTGTAGTCATGTTAGCGATAGTAAATATAGACAAGCTTCAAGGGTGGGCGTGGCACCTTAAAAAAAAAAAAAAAAAAAAAAAAAAAAATTTTTTTTTTTTTTTTTTTTTTTTTTTTTTTTTTTTTAAAGGTTGGTTGATTACATTCTCTATATATAGTATCGCTAACGTGCCACTTCATCAGTCTATCTCAGTCTTTGCCAGCAACGGTTCTAATCTGTTTCAAGTCACCTTAAAAAAAAAAAAAAAAAAAAAATATATATATATATATTTTTTTTTTTTTTTCAAGGTTGGTTGGTTGGTTTTATTTTAAGAGTGGGTGTGGTCATGTGACTAGTAAATATCATCGGATCAAAAAGTGATATAGCCGAGATTAATTTCGGTGCTAAAAAGAAGAACCCAAATTGTCTTCCCAACTGGCTGAACCCAGATTAGGTATTTTTTAGCTTGAAATCTTAGCTGATCTGAGTTTGGTCGTTGGTAAAAAATATCAGCGGATTTTTCTAAGGCCCAAATGAAATTTTTTCAAACTAAATCTGGCAGACTAGAATTTTATTAAGAAATACATACTCATAAGACTATGCTCTTTATTGTCTTGCCAAGTTTCTAGCCTGGACTTTGTATGTCAGTCATAATGCTACCAATATTGGATTTGTAATAATATATACTAAATGAAATATTAGAAATAAAATATTTTTTTTATCTGTATTTAAACATGCAGACATTTCCGCGAAGCGGAAATGTCTGCATGTTTAAATACAGATAAAAAAAATATTTTATTTCATACTCAATTATAGGTAGAATGTGTGTGGTTTAGATTAGCCCTATATAAGCAGCTTGAAAAATTTCAATCTTGGGAATTGATAAAATAAATAAACACATTTTTCTCAGACACATTTTTCTCAGACACATTTTTCTCAGACACATTTTTCTCATTTTGGATAGCCTCTAGATTTTTTTCGTAAATCTCTTTCATATTTTTCATTTCGGCTTCCATCTCTTTGCAGCTTCTCAATATGGGCATCACGCACTGAAAGCACATCTGTTGAACCTTACTAGGCACCCAATAATCTTCTTTAACGACTTTGTAAAACAGCTTGTAATCTTGTTCGGTCTGCGTGCCTCTCGTAAAAAACATCTTTTTTTCGTTGTTCAGATGCAAGAAGTATTGGGTACGTCTACTAGCCGACTTGAAATTTCTCGATATGGGTAGTACTAGTTTTAATTTTATGTCTGGCAAATGTTTGATTTTGATTTGATATTTTCCGTCGACGAAAGTCATTGGAACCTTGAGCAAACTATTGGGATGCCTGCAGGCATAATTTTGGGTTATGAGCTTCATGATGCCTCCATTCCAGAGCGTAGCCAAGACCAGCCTGTAATCTTTGGGAAGCGTCTCTTGAATGTAAAAATGTTTCCTGTTACCACCCCCTAGTTGGCTTTCGAATGAAAAATTACAGCTGGATTTTCGGTTGCTGAGATATCCCAGCGTATTGACCAAATGCCAGACGGTCTCTATGGATTTACTTAAAAGGCATCTGTAACCGACATACGGCCGTTCGTCGGGCCTGATCTTACACCACACGTTCTTATGAAAATGATCTTCTGAAGGGGCTACTACAACCATGTGCCTATGCTGCCTGAATTTAGAATTGGGTTCCGTGCCTCCGTCGCACCAGCAAGAAAATGGCAGGGTCTGGGTCAAGCCGCCGTCCCTATCCATGAATTTCAGAAAACTTTCATAGGCTATGGCTCGCACCATGACGTGGATGAACGCTAGGTTACCTTGAAGATATCTCAGCACGCAAGAGGCGGCCAAGTTTAACGTTTCGTCTTCAAACGGTACGGGGTAAGGCTCTAACTCGATCGGCCAGACGGGTTTGTAGGGCCTGTCATCCATAAAGAGCCGCGTATGATCGAAAAAATCTTTTTTTGCGCACATTGGGCTGAAATCGAAAAATTCGTACTGATCTTCTTCGTCAGGAGAATCTTCTTCCATAGGATCAGGTTCAGGTTCAGGTGCCCGAAATCTAAATTTAAAATTTCTAAAGCATTGCAGCAAATGATCAGCGGCACCGTTCTTACCCCCTTTTTGGAATGTAAATTGGCCCTCGCACCAAACGCAGCATGTTAAAGGGTCCATGCCGGTTTCATTCTTACAATGTTTTTCATATTCTTTGGACAAGACGAGAACGTTGCAGCGCGGACATGGAAACTGAGTTCTGTCGCATAGGAGAGCGTTCATATACCTTCTCAAACTGAGACCGGCAGGCATTGTAGAAGAGTGGCTTGAAGATGGCTGGATATAATTTTATAATTTACAGGGTCGGTATATATAGGCAAAGTAAAGCCACGCCCACTCAAAAAAAAAAAAAAAAAAATTTTTTTTTTTTTTTTTTTTTTTTTTTTTTTTTTAAGTTGGTTTCTAAAGTTATATTTCTCAGTTGGTTTCTAAAGTTATATTTCTCAGCTGGCTGCTAAAGTTATATTTCTTTATCCAATCATTGTAGATGGCGCTGTAGTCTACATATATAGTATATATAGTATATCTATTAGGGTGGGTGGGAGTGGAATTTATTTCTTCTACTGTAAGGTCATGCATAAACTAGCTCCTGATGTCTAAACACATTTCCTTTAAAATAGGATGGAATAGCGTTATTTATACAATATTAGCTTTGAAAACAAGATTTTATAGACTTTTGTCTGACAAATGGCAAGATACTGCAGGTTTTCATGAAATCAGAATAGATCATAGGCTTTTATAGAAAAATCTAACTTTCTAGTGTCCATCAATGTACATCTTGCTCAAAACACATTACGAGGCATAGTAACTAGACGACCGTTGCTGGCAAATGTCGAGACACAATGAGGGTGTAGTCATGTTAGCCACAGTAAATATAGACAAGCTTCAAGGGTGGGCGTGGCATCTAAAAAAAAAAAAAAAAAAAAAAAAAAAAAAAAAAAAAAAAAAAAATTTTTTTTTTTTTTTTTTTCAAGGTTGGTTGATTGGTTGATTGACTCTAGCTAACCTATATAAGCAACTTGGAAAATTTAAATTCACCATTATTTTTTTTAGATTGCTACAGGACGGCTGTTTAATTTTTGGTTTCCAGTTATAATGTATCCGCATGGCAGCTAAGCATAATTTAAAATGTTATCGCAATATGCTTTATCGAGATGCCGTTCCGTTCTATTGTCCGCTCTGCAAAGGAAAATTTTTAATCTTAGCTAAAAATTATCAGAGGCATTGTTTTGATAGACATAAAATAAATGCCTGGCTTTGTTGCGTTTGGTGCAATGGTAATATCAAATTTGGTAGAAGCGAGAAGCGCCTTCATGTAGATCATCTCATCGATTGCTATAGACAATTCAAGGTTCGCGTAGCCAAACCCGTTCCTGAAGAAGATGTCTCCTTTTCAGACGAATCATACATAAAATTCAATTTCAATCCTATGTGTGATAAGCATGATTTTTTCGAGCACGATCAAATATTTCCAGACGGTAGCCGTGCCTATGAGCCCATTTGGCCAATCGAGTTAGAGAGACCGCCTGTTTATTTTGAAGACGAAACGCTGAATTTGGCAGCTGCATGCGTTTTGAAGTATCTCAGAGGCGAAGGAGTATGGTTTCATGGAATGGTTAGGGCTATCACCTTTAACAGCTTTCTCGAATGCATAGACGCAGACGCCGGTAATACTACCACCCTACCTTTTTCATGTTGGTGTGACGGCGGAACCGAAAGAGATCCAAAGTTCAGGCAGCATAGGCACATGATTGTGGTGGCTCCTTCCAGAAAACATTTTCTGAATAAGGTGTGGCGTAAAATCAGACCCGAAGAGCGACCTTATGTAGGCTTCAAATGTCTCAAGAGAAAAGACATAGAATCCGTATGGCATTTGGTCAATGCCTTGGGATATCTCAGCAGGCGCCGGTCCAAATGCAGTTTTTCTTTCGACGATTACGCTATGGGTGGGAAAATGAACCATTTTTATATCCAAGAGACGCTGCCGAGGGATTACAACCTAGTATTGGCTACGCTCTTTGACGGAGGCATCACCAAACTCTTAGACCAGAGATATTTCAACTGGGATCCGAAAACGCTCATCAAGGTCCCGATGGAGTTTATTAACGGCAAATGGTGCATCAAAATCAAACATTTGCCAGAAAACATATTTAATTTGGTGCTGCCCGTGTCCAAAAATTTCAAGTCTTGTGAAGAGCCTACTGAGTATTTTTTGCATCTGATCAACGGTAGAAAGATGTATTTCCAGCCCGGTACACAAACTGACAGAGATTATAAGCTGTTTTTTGGCATCGTGCAAGAAGAATGGTGGGAGCCCTGCAGGTTGCAGCAAGCCTGTTTTATGTGCGCGAAACCTTACATGCAGATATGCGACAAGCTAAAACTTGAAATCAGCGAGATGCAGAAATGTCTGCATGTATAAATACAGATAAAAAAAATATTTTATTTCTAATATTTTATTTAGTATATTTTATCAACAATGTTGATTTGTTTCAATTTTATCTAGGCCTCCAGTTTCAATTTTAAATTTTTACGAAATTTCTCTACCAGGGGGTCTTGCTAAGCGATATGTCTTCGTGTTGACACGGCACCCGTTTCAGTCAGATTTCAAACATCTAATTGCTACGTTTTGTCATGGGGCCAGTTTCAATTTTCATGAAGGCCTCTTGGATGGCCAAGCAATCCACGTTTAAGATAGACATGATCAAAATTAACATGTTTCATTTAAAATGAGACCATTTTATCGAGGCTGTTTCAATTTTATCGAGGCTGAAGTGCGAGACTTTTGAAACTTAGCATTTGGATAAAAACATGAAAGGGTCAGGATGAAATTGAAAAGCTAATCTTGATAAATGAAAAGTGATGAACGAGGAAAAAAATATATATCGACCAACCAAACAACAAAAAAAAAAAAAAAAAAAAAAATTTTTTTTTTTTTTTTTTTTTTTTTTTTAGGTGGGCGTGGCTTTACTTGTCAATTATATTTTACCTATAAATACCCAGCCATCTTCACATCTTCAAGCCATTATTCATCTTCTACCATGCCTGCCGGTCCCAATTTGAAGAGATATTTGAACGCTCTCCTACGCGACAGAACTCAGTTTTCATGTCCGCGCTGCAACGTTCTCCTCTTGCCCAAAGATTATGAAGGGCATTGTAAGAATGAAATCGGCTTGAATCCCCGAAGATGTTGCGTTTGGTGCGAGGGCCAATTTACATTCGAAAGCGGGGGTAAGAACGGTGCCGCTGATCATTTGCTGCAATGCTTTAGAAATTTTAGATTTAGGATGCCTGAACCTAAGCCTGAACCTGAACCTGAACCTGATCCTATGGAAGAAGATTCTCCTGACGAAGAAGATCAGTACGAATTTTTCGATTTCAGCCCAATGTGCGCAAAAAAAGATTTTTTCGATCATACGCGGCTCTTTATGGATGACAGGCCCTACAAACCCGTCTGGCCGATCGAGTTAGAGCCTTACCCCGTACCGTTTGAAGACGAAACGTTAAACTTGGCCGCCTCTTGCGTGCTGAGATATCTTCAAGGTAACCTAGCGTTCATCCACGTCATGGTGCGAGCCATAGCCTATGAAAGTTTTCTGAAATTCATGGATAGGGACGGCGGCTTGACCCAGACCCTGCCATTTTCTTGCTGGTGCGACGGAGGCACGGAACCCAATTCTAAATTCAGGCAGCATAGGCACATGGTTGTAGTAGCCCCTTCAGAAGATCATTTTCATAAGAACGTGTGGTGTAAGATCAGGCCCGACGAACGGCCGTATGTCGGTTACAGATGCCTTTTAAGTAAATCCATAGAGACCGTCTGGCATTTGGTCAATACGCTGGGATATCTCAGCAACCGAAAATCCAGCTGTAATTTTTCATTCGAAAGCCAACTAGGGGGTGGTAACAGGAAACATTTTTACATTCAAGAGACGCTTCCCAAAGATTACAGGCTGGTCTTGGCTACGCTCTGGAATGGAGGCATCATGAGGCTCATAACCCAAAATTATGCCTGCAGGCATCCCAATAGTTTGCTCAAGGTTCCAATGACTTTCGTCGACGGAAAATATCAAATCAAAATCAAACATTTGCCAGACATAAAATTAAAACTAGTACTACCCATATCGAGAAATTTCAAGTCGGCTAGTAGACGTACCCAATACTTCTTGCATCTGAACAACGAAAAAAAGATGTTTTTTACGAGAGGCACGCAGACCGAACAAGATTACAAGCTGTTTTACAAAGTCGTTAAAGAAGATTATTGGGTGCCTAGTAAGGTTCAACAGATGTGCTTTCAGTGCGTGATGCCCATATTGAGAAGCTGCAAAGAGATGGAAGCCGAAATGAAAAATATGAAAGAGATTTACGAAAAAAATCTAGAGGCTATCCAAAATGAGAAAAATGTGTCTGAGAAAAATGTGTCTGAGAAAAATGTGTCTGAGAAAAATGTGTTTATTTATTTTATCAATTCCCAAGATTGAAATTTTTCAAGCTGCTTATATAGGGCTAATCTAAACCACACACATTCTACCTATAATTGAGTATGAAATAAAATATTTTTTTTATCTGTATTTAAACATGCAGACATTTCCGCTTCGCGGAAATGTCTGCATGTTTAAATACAGATAAAAAAAATATTTTATTTCTAATATTTCATTTAGTATATATTATTACAAATCCAATATTGGTAGCATTATGACTGACATACAAAGTCCAGGCTAGAAACTTGGCAAGACAATAAAGAGCATAGTCTTATGAGTATGTATTTCTTAATAAAATTCTAGTCTGCCAGATTTAGTTTGAAAAAATTTCATTTGGGCCTTAGAAAAATCCGCTGATATTTTTTACCAACGACCAAACTCAGATCAGCTAAGATTTCAAGCTAAAAAATACCTAATCTGGGTTCAGCCAGTTGGGAAGACAATTTGGGTTCTTCTTTTTAGCACCGAAATTAATCTCGGTTATATCACTTTTTGATCCGATGATATTTACTAGTCACATGACCACACCCACTCTTAAAATAAAACCAACCAACCAACCTTGAAAAAAAAAAAAAAATATTTTTTTTTTTTTTTTTTTTTTTTTTTTTTTTTTTTTTTTTTTAAGGTTGGTTGGTTGGTTTTATTTTAAGAGTGGGTGTGGTCATGTGACTTTGAAACTTAACCCTTTCTACATATCCACTTTTGAATTTTATAATTTAAAATTTTACAATATGGGCTCTCTACGTCTTTCACCTATAGATTTGTTCAGTAAGCCGATTCTATCAAGGCCTCTTGGATGGCTCAATATTAAACAGGTTTCTTTTAAAATGATACCATAGACTGGACCCAGGGCCGCTACTTTTAAGCTTTTCATTTGTCGCTTTGCCATTGTATCTCGTAAATATTATTTTTACAGTATGGGCTGCTACTGCTAAGCATGGCCCAGAGTTCAATGGTTACGTTTATGGCTCAGCTCGTTTAAATTTTGCCTGCTAAGCGATGCCCCGTTTTCAATTGCCATGTCAAAGGTCTTCGTTTGACATGGCACCTGTTTCAGATACAGGACTCAGTTTTATCATGACCTCTTGCATAGCTGATCCACGTTTAACCGGTCAAAATTGAAAGGCTACTATGGCTTAGATAAATTTTAAAGGGAAAGGGTTATGGACTCAGTTCAAACATCTAATTGCTACGAATGGCTTGGATGGCCAAGCGATCCACGTGATCAAAATTAACAGGTTTCATTTAAAATGAGGCTTTGAAACTTAGCCTTTAAATAAAAACATGATAGGATTAAATTGAAAAGTTAATCTTGATAAATGAAAAGTGATGAACGAGGAAACAAATATATATCAACCAACAAACCAACCTTGAAAAAAAAAAAAAAAAAAAAAAAAAAAAAATTTTTTTTTTTTTTTTTTTTTTTTTTTTTTTTTCAAGGTTGATTGGTTGGTTGATTTTAATGTGACTTAGATGGACTTTTATAAAGTATTGTCATGTGTCACTTTCTAATTAATCTGATAAAATTTACAAGTTATTTTTTTACAAATCCAATATTGGTAGCATTTTGATTTAAAAAAAATGGGTCAAACGAGGCTTCCATTGTAAAGATAAGTCATAATGACAAATTTAAACATGAGGAAGTCTCGTTTGACCCAATTTTTTTATTGTTTTTATTGTAAAGATAAGTCATAATGACAAATTTAAACATGAGGAAGTCTCGTTTGACCCAATTTTTTTATTGTTCTGATAAATTTTACAAGTTATTTTTTTTTCAATACCAATATTGGTAGCATTTTGATTTAAAAAAAATGGGTCAAACGAGGCTTCCATCGTAAAGATAAGTCATAATGACAAATCTAAACATGAGGAAGCCTCGTTTGACCCAAATTTTTTAAATTTTACATATTTTTATATTTACATAAAATCTGGCAGTTCAAATCCTGGCACTTTGAACTGAGTCTCCAGCGGTCCGTCATCCATTGTATACTGTATAGTTGATGGCGTCATAAGATCATCCATCAACGAGTCTAGCGTATCCGCTGGCATGGATAAAGGCGTACATAAAATATTATCAAGCTCATCCAGTTCAGTTTGTACCTCTGAGCTTTCAATAGTAGGCCATCCATAAAAATATTCTGGATTTTCAATGGGACATATCTCAGGATTTTCAATGGGTTCAGGATCTTCAATGGGTTCAGGATCTTCAATGGGTTCAGGATTTTCAATGGGTTCAGGATTTTCAATGGGTTCAGGATCTTCAATGGGACATATCTCAGGACTTTCAATGGGTGCTGGACGTTTAAAAACTGGCTCAGGTGGTAGTGGGCATTTAAACACTGGCTCTGTATTTGTGGCCGCCTCCTTGAAAGATGGCTTATGTTTCTTGGCACTCTTGGGATTTGTCTCAGCCTTCCGTTTTACCGATTTAATTCTCAGGTCAAGTCCAGGTAGATCTGGTCCGTAGGGGCGTACAAAGTTATTGTCGGGGCGATCTGTCAAGTTTTTCCAGTCTTTAAAAGTCAGAGACTTGTATTGGGCTGCAAAGTTTGTTGTTATGACTATTGTTCTTCTGTCCAATGCGACAGGAGTTGGCAAATAGATCTCTGGCTCTGGTTCTTGGGACGACTCTTGGGATGATTCAGGAAAATAGATCTCTGGCTCTTGGGATGGCTCTGAGATTGGAGATGTTGGCTTATCAAAATATTTAGAAGTGATTCTGTCCGTACTCATTTCCACGGGGGAGTCGTCTTCATCATCTATATGCTGTATCATGGGCGTTGGTACGGGTACGTCGTACATTCCATCTATTTTTGTTATGCGTTCTACCAAAGGATTTTTGGTTTCGAAGCCCAACTCTAAATTCTCTGGCACAATGTCCAAACTGAAAAAGTTTTTTTGAGTTGTAAACAGAATGTAGGTGGTCCCAGCAGGCACCTTGTAACTGGAGTCGGCAATCAATATGAAACGATCGTAGTAGTGGAGCTTGTCGCCAGCAAAGTATCTGTTGTCCGCTCTCACTCGTGTCTCGCCAGGACGCCTCACAAAGAACAGGAATGGCACGTTCAACGTCTGTATGATATGGGCGCATCCTTGTCCGACGGTTCGCTGGCCAAATGTAAAATAGGACTTTACAAGAAACTGATTGTTGGGGCACTTGAAACCAATTCTCACGTCGGCGTTGGTTCTGTTGGCTTCGCTGGGGGGTCTTTTATATCGGTTCATCAGAGTGCTCCATTTAATCTCCTGAGGTCTCAGCGGATAGTTTGTCTTGGCCTCTCTGCCTATGGCTGGAATCGTATTTGTTATCTTGTCCGTCAGAGTACGTTTTTTGAATTCAATCTTCAAATTGGACGTCATGTATAGACAGAATACACAAATCTTGCCTTCACCGATCATGGTTTGGAAGTGCGGATACTCTTCCAATTTTTTAACGGTAGGCGAAAGGTTTTTGGGAAACAGTTCGATAACCCCAAAACGGTTTCGTAGCGAGTTTACCGCTTTAAGCTTCTTCAGAGAGCATTGATTTTTATACATATTGGTAGTTCAAAGCTCCGAAGAGAGAATGGCTATTCGATCAAATGCCAGAGCTTATATAGTCAATCTGAAGACAGGATGCAGGATATTGCATAAGTCGGTTTCTACGAAAACAGGATAAGATAAGGCTTATTATAGAGTCGCTGGACGCGGAAACAGGATATTGTCAATCTGAAGACAGGATATTGCATAAGTCAGTTTCTACGAAAACAGGATGAGATAAGGCTATTTATAGAATTATTTGTCGCTAAACGCGGAAACAGGATATTGTATAACTCATTTGCTATGAAACAGGATGCTGAACAGGATGCAGTAAAGATTTTTATAGACGCTGAAACAGATAAGCATTGCTGGATGTATACACTTTAACATGATATATATAGGTTAGCTAGAGTCAATCAATCAATCAACCAACCTTGAAAAAAAAAAAAAAAAAAAAAAAAAAAAAATTTTTTTTTTTTTTTTTTTTTTTTTTTTTTTTTTTTTTTTTTCAATGTTGATTGATTGATTGATTGACTCTAGCTAACCTATATATATCATGTTAAAGTGTCTTTGGCCGATTTCTATAATTTTTTCAAGATACTATTTTTTTTGGACTTTGCAATTTTTCACCAAAATTTTTCAAATCAATTTTATAGTTTTTGATTTGAAAATAATATTGTTTTGCCAAACTGTCTTAAGTTGGCGTTTATATAAAAATATATATCTCCAAGACTTCAGTTATAAAAATATCCATTCAAATTCTTAAGTATCCATTCAAAAATCTTAAGTCAAAATCTTAAACGCATCCAATATTGGCAATATAATTGTTACAAAAAAAACGGGTCGAACGAAGTGTCAAAGACAGTAATCTGCCATGAGACACTTCGTTCGACCCGATTTTTTTATAAATCGTTTGGACTTAAACCCAACAGTAATTTTTCCTGACCTCTGTTTGTATGTGGCTATAACATTTGCCATCTTTCAGACTGACGATTGACTTGAGAACGACTATGCCCTGCCGTCTTCGAATTCTAGGATCTTCAAAGCCAGCAGTTTTAAATTTAGGCCGTACCTCGAAATCTATCTTCGGTGGAGGCTTCCAGGCACGATAAGTTGTTACTTTGGACTCTGGAGATTTTGGTAGCGGGCTTAATAGCGTTGGTACTTTAAAATACATCATCTCTGACATGGGTATTGAAATTTGAACTGGATCAGGCTTAGGTGTGGGAACTGGCTTAGGTGTGGGAACTGGATCTGGTTTAAGTGCTGGTGCTGGTTTTTGAATGAGAACTGGATCTGGTTTAGGTGTGGGAACTTGAGCTGGCTTAGGTTTGGGAATGATAGCTGGAGCTGGCATATTCATAGAACGATCATAATTACATATTAGCTCACAAGATACGCGAGGGGTGTTCAATACGTTCCATTGCGGTATTATGACACAGTCGCAATCAACTCGTTCATCCGTCAGAGAGTCAAATGATAGAGTGGCCATTTCAAAAAGCAGAGGGTCAGAATGAATAAGCTGAGGCGAGAGGCCGGTATTTATACTCTGGCGAGCGGATGCATGACATCTGATAAGGCTAAAGTAATACTATAAAAGGCTCGACCGGATGACCTTTTAGATTATCGCTTAGAGAGGATGTCCTGTTGCTATCGGCGAGGACAGCTATAAATAACTTTATCGCGTCCTGTTTATGAAGAAATGGGTTACATAATATCCTGCCATTAAACTTGAAACAGATTAGAACCGTTGCTGGCAAAGACTGAGATAGACTGATGAAGTGGCACGTCAGCGATACTATATATAGAGAATGTAATCAACCAACCTTAAAAAAAAAAAAAAAAAAAAAAAAAAAAAAAAAAAAAAATTTTTTTTTTTTTTTTTTTTTTTTTTTTTAAGGTGCCACGCCCACCCTTGAAGCTTGTCTATATTTACTATCGCTAACATGACTACACGCTCATTGTGTCTCGACATTTGCCAGCAACGGTCGTCTAGTCACTATGTCTCGTAATGGGTTTTCAGCAAGATGTACACTACAGAGTTAGATTTTTCTATAAAAGCCTATGATCTATTCTGATTTCATGAAAACCTGCAATATCTTGTCATTTGTCAGACAAAAGTCTTGTTTTCAAAGCCAATATTGTATAAATTACGCTATTTCATCCTATTTTAAAGGAAGTGGGTCAGGAGCGAGTTTATGCATGACCGTACAGTAGAAGAAATAAATTCCACTCCCACCCACCCTAATAGATATACTATATATATACTATATATATAGACTGTAGCGCCATCTACAATGATTAGCTAAAGAAATATAGCTTTAGCAGCCAACTGAGAAATATAGCTTTAACGGCCAACTTAGAAATATAACTATAGCGGCCAACTTAGAAATATAACTTTAGAAATATAACTTTAGAAATATAACTTTAGAAACCAACCAACCAACCTTGAAAAAAAAAAAAAAAAAAAAAAAAAAAAAAATATTTTTTTTTTTTTTTTTTTCAGTTGGTTGGTTGATTAGTTGATTTATATTTAGTATAAATAGCGGCTCCGTACTCAAGCTACATTCATTCTGTCTTCATACTCATTGAAATAGCTTATTAGATATTTTCTAGTCTGACCAGACAATACGTTCTGTTTCTAATCTATTTACGATGGCCCTTATCAAGTACCACGAGATCACAAGCCAAATTTATTCGGGCATACCTTTAATCGCTACCGAAAAATTGGATGGATCTAATATCGGTATTGGCTACGTGAAGAATACGTTCAGGATACAATCTAGAAACGTAGTGCTAGATGAAAAGACACGCCTTTTTAACTTGAACGCAATCTTGGAACCGCTGTCGGAAAAGGTACGGCTTATCAAAGACATTTTACATGACAATTTTATCATTTATGGAGAAGTATTCGGAAGCCACATGAAGAGAATAACCTATCGTGATTTTGAATCCGAAGCCGTATTCGGTAGCAATACTGTCTTTTTTCGGGCCTTCGACATCTACCAACTGGATTCAGATACGTTTATGAAGTATAGCAAAGCCGTGAACATTTTCCAGCGAGTGATGCTACCCCACGTACCCATCTTAGATTTAGATTACCAAACGATAGGGGATCTGTACGAAAAAGTTGAAACGTATCCCAGCGCTTATGCAGAGTGTCCGCTAGAAGGATTTGTAATGAAGGCCGACGCCGAAGAATCTCCAAGGTCTAGAAACATTTTTAAGGTTAAGCGTAAGCAGTTCAACGAACAAGCTCTCAATAAGTACAAGATCAAAAATTATGTAAATTATAATAGATACCTATCTGCGTACTCCAAAATCGGCGAAGACTTTGAGAAAATCAAAGAAGAAATGGTGAGCGATTCGCTAAAAGATATAATTTCAGTCTATGAAAAGGACGAGGGCTGCAGTTATGACTTGGACTCGATTCGTACAGAGATTGAAAACGAGGCGGATAAGCTTATAAAGAAGTTTTCTAGATCAAAGATGATAACTAAATAAACAACTAACTTGAAAAAAAAATATATATATATATATTTTTTTTTTTTTTTTTTTTTTTTTTTTAACATGCCACGCCCACTCATGGATATTCTATATAAATAGTGGTTCCGTACTCAAGCTACCATCATTCTGTCCATTCTAGTTGCCATTGAAAGATCATAGCGCAATCATGTATCTGAAAATTTGTTTTGATACCAAGCCTGCACTCATCGCCGCTACTGTTGGTAGAGATGTTTATTTCATAGCCGTCGAAGTTGGCAAATATCTAGGCTACGCGTCACCTTACAACTTTGCACATCGATATTCCAACAAGGATCTGGCTAATCTATATCCCAATGCACAACGCTTGAACATGAGTTCCAGGCGCGTGTTTGATTTCAACGATATGCTGCACGTACTTGTGAAGACGCACCGAATGCCTATCGAGGAAATCTGCCGTATCCAGAAACTGTGGACCGATGGCCGGGTAACCTCTACGTATCCCAACATTATACCGTTCAGCAGAAGGATGGCCTTTGAAATCACAGTTCGAAACGAAGGCGAGATGAATTTACAAGATTGGCTTAAAGGGTATTACGAATACTCGAGGGCAGTCTGCGAACAACATACGAATATCTACGCACCCCCGTCGGTAGAATCCAGGTATGGGGATACTGAAGAAGAGAAACCTAGCAACTTTTCCATGCGTGTGAGAGCTGAAGGTATATGGTCTGTCAAATCGGGCGACATGCTTCAAGAATTGACTGCTACGGTTAAGAGAAAGTTTGAGGAAATAGAGAAAGACTATGTAGTTGATGAAAAAGACAGAGCGTATGAGTTGACCGTCAAGCTGGCTCGTAGAGAGATAGTTTAATTATGTTAAACTACCAACTGTGAAAAAAAATCTTTGAGTCAATCAACCAATCAACCAACCTTAGAAAAAAAAAAAAAAAAAAAAAAAAAAAAAAAAAAATTTTTTTTTTTTTTTTTTTTCAAGGCTGGTTGATTGATTGATTGACTCTAGTAGCCTATATATATCATGTTAAAGTAACAGTTTATCTAAATTTGCTGATGTGCCACCACCTCTGTCAAAATTTTCAATTTTTTTTAAATTTGAAAAAAAACGACTGAAAAGTAATTAAATCGCTTATTTTACTATGTATATGTAATAAGAATTACGATTCCACGATTAGTTTTCAAAAATATTTTTATTTTAAGATTACGTTTCTAAAGTTGGTCGAATTTGCAAAATTTGCAATTTTTTTTTTAATTTGAAAAAAAACGACTGAAAAGTAATTAAATTGCTTATTTTACTATGTATATGTAATAAGAATCACGATTCCACGATTAGTTTTCAAAAATATTTTTATTTTAAGATTACGTTTCTAAAGTTGGTCGAATTTGCAAAATTTTCATTTTTTTTTAAATTTGAAAAAAAAACGACTGAAAAGTAATTAAATTGCTTATTTTACTATGTATATGTAATAAGAATCACGATTCCACGATTAGTTTTCAAAAATATTTTTATTTTAAGATTACGTTTCTAAAGTTGGTCGAATTTGCAAAATTTTCAATTTTTTTTAAATTTGAAAAAAAAACGACTGAAAAGTAATTAAATTGCTTATTTTACTATGTATATGTAATAAGAATCACGATTCCACGATTAGTTTTCAAAAATATTTTTATTTTAACATTATGTTTTTAAAGTTGGTCGAATGTCAACTCAAAGTCTAAATCTTCATTTTTGAAAATATACTTAATTCAATTAGCATTATAAATATATATCAACCAACCAACCTTAAAAAAATTGTAAAGTCTCAACTTAAACGTCTTAATTATTTTTTTATGCTGATAACCTCTTCAATACTAGCTTAATAGATTTTTTTTATAAATACTTAAATTAAGCCCCCTTAGCATCAAAGTCTTAAATTAAACCCGTCCAATGTTGGCACTATATCTATCGCAAAAAAATGGGTCGAACGAGGTGTCAAAGACAGAAATTCTGCCATGAGACACCTCGTTCGACCCATTTTTTTACTCTCATTTTAAAGATTAACACAAGCTCTCTATGGGTTGCTCATTAGATGACCTCCTGATGGTCATCTTCAACGGTCCGGTTATTTGAGATTTGTATAATTCATAATCCTCATATTCAAGCTCAAAAAATTTCCTCACCTGTAGTTGGTATGTGGCAAGGAAGTCTTCGAACTTGGTATGGGACCTTTCTACAAATCGAACACCTATGGCTTTCTCGAAGCTAAGCTTCATGTTAGCCTGGTATTTCACCATGGCCGAACCGTCGAACATTTCATCAAATTCCTGTTCGCCCAGGTACCCTTTCAAATGATGCTTGGCTTCGCTAATGGAGAAGATTCTCGTCTTAGCGAGCCATTTAGGTAAATCGATTTTAGGGTCCATCACGTCTCGGACGGTGAGGCCTGCATATTTTTCGGCAAAATGAAGATCTAGAGGGTGCCTCGAATAAATAGCCAGGTCCTCAGCCCGGACAAACAGGGTGCCATCAGTGGCCATTAAGCATTTAAAGGCAACGCCATAAGCATAATTTTTTACATGGAAAAACATGACTGACAGAGAGCTAATTAATGAATCTAAGCAGCTAGTAGAGAGATCGACTAGCAATTGAAGAGCTCTCGCTGGACACTCGTATATATACCCGGTCCTATCAACAGGATCTGATTGTAATTTTCTACGAACCACTTATCAAGAGATAATATCCAGTCTCTCGGACAATTTTTAGCGATTTGATTATAACCGGGCTTCCTGAGGAAATTGCATAATATCCTGTCTCTCGAACAATTTTTAATAGATCTGATTATAACCGGGCTTCCTGAGGAAATTGCATAATATCCTGTCAATAGTTCTGGGAAAATCTTATTATAGAGATCTGATTGTAATTTTAACCGGGATCCTGTCAATAGTTTCTCGAAAATCTTTTTATAGAGATCAGATCATAATAACTGGCTTGGCTACACTTAACCTTTAAAAATTTTAAATTTTACAAAAAAAATGTAAATTTTAAATGAAAAAATTAAATTTTTAAACTCAGATCCCTTAAATTTAGCTATCGATATTTTACCAAGATTCATATTTATCTTATAGCTAAGCCATATCCCTTGAAAATTACAATCGGTACACATTCAATGTTGGCTTGGCTACACTTAGTCTTTAAAAATTTTAAATTTTACATACAAATTTTAAACGAAAAAATTAAAATTTTAAATTCAGATCCCTTAAATTTAGCTATCGATATTTTACCAAGTTTCATATTTATCTTATAGCTAAGCCATATCCCTTGAAAATTTAGAATTATACTGACTGCCACACTTAGTATTTAAAAATTTTAAATTTTACACGGTAAATTTTAAACGAAAAAATTAAATTTTTAAATTCAGATACTTTAAATTTAGCTATCGAGTCTGTATATTTTACCAAGTTTCATATTTATCTTATAGCTAAGCCATATCCCTTGAAAATTTAGAATTATAATGACCGCCATACTTAGTCTTTAAAAATTTTAAATTTTACATACAAATTTTAAACGAAACAATTAAATTTTTAAACTCAGATACCTTAAAATTGTCTATAGAGTCTGCATATTTTATCAAAATTATCTTATAGCTAAGCCATATCCCTTGAAAATTACAAGTTCAAATCGGTACGCATCCAATGTTGGCACTCTATCTATCGCAAAAAAATGGGCCGAGCGAAGCCTCAATGACAATGTCATGAGAGGCTTCGCTCGACCCATTTTTTTGCACCTCGTCCTGATCTTAAGACGAGGATTTATAGAAGTAGGGCTTGTTTCCCACCAAAACTTTTATTTTTCGGGGGAAATAGCCTAGCTCCAAGTCCCCATATCGTTCGCCAAACACATAGGTGTCCATGGGTACCGTTGCCAGGTACTCCTCCATGACATTCTTTAAATCGGCCAAGAAACTCTCCATTGTGGCATTGGATGAGGTTATGGCTGCGAGCTTAACCTGGACAGGTCGCCTCAGGTTTAAGCTGCATTCGATGGGCGTAAGAATTTCAATCGGCCCCTGAAATAGGGAATCAAACTCTCCTGGATGCATATCCATCAATATTTTTGCATCCTCCAGTCCAAAGACGCATGTCTTGGCTAAAGACGGGGGTAGTTTCAAGCCCTCAGGAGCAATGTCCGTTACCGTTATATGGCACAAGTTCACCACTCTACTGGGGTTTTCATGCCCCATGTAATAGGCCACGTCTCGGCCTTTGATGAAAATTTGGTCGTCAAATGATAAAAAGCATGTTAATTTAACATTCAGTTCATCAGACAGAATTTGGAAGATCATTTTGGAGAACAGTAAGACTAGCTCAGAATGAAATGTCTCGTCCAGTAGCCTGTATATATACTAGCAGTAATCTTTAGTTCTATCTAAATTCCAAGTAAATATCTTATCTGCATCCTGTGACGCACGTCCTGTGACGCACATCCTCATGCTATCGGATTAATTATATAAATAATTTTATCGCGTCCTGTTCTAGAAGATCACGCGGCTCGTCATACATCCTGTTTTCTTAGTAAAGCCTGATAAAACGAGGTCACGAATCGGGTATATATACGAGCTGCCTCTAAGAGCCTACATCATTTTGACTTCTGTTGCTATTGCCATAAGTCATGCTATTCACTATTGAACATCCACAGCTTGACGCTAAAATCCTATTCGTAGTCTCTGCGGATGGACTTTTGTTCGTCAGGGCCTCTGATGTGGCCAAGCTGATGGGTCGATCGAATGCCTATGTGAAAAAAACGACCAGGCTGAAGGTGAGCGATCTCGTTTACAGGAGGGTCAGGTTACCTATCTCTCTAGCCAATACCTGGGTGTATCCAGTCGACGAGATACATTTTGGAGATGCCCTGTCGTCGTTGGGATTCGAGGCCATGCTGACATCCTCTAAAATCCAGATTCTAGACCCCATAGTACCCACCTCATGCATCCATAAAGCCATCCGAATTCGGATCGTGAGGGACTCTGACACATGCATAAATGAATTCTTAAAAGATTTCATAGACAGAACCATGCTGTTTTTCGATGGGGACCACGATGACGACCCTCGCCTCCACGAAGATAGATTTGAGACTATTTCTTGGACAGACACCCCTCCGTCCAAAATCAAAGTCTTTGTGGGGGATCGATCTAGATGGTACAAACTAATGCCTTAAATCTGGAGGGGGCAAAAAAATGGGCCGAACGAAGCGTCTCATGGCAGATTTCTGTCTTTGACGCTTCGTTCGGCCCATTTTTTTGCGATAGATAGAGTGCCAATATTGGATGTTTATAAATTGAGACTTTGAATTGGATAAGTCTCTGAGAGAGAGATAATAGTAATATTTCAATATTGAAACGATGCCTTTGAATCTGAGATAGCTAATGTCTCTGAGATAGAAATTTACAATATTGTATAAGGATTATTTTTTTAAATGAACCAATCAACCAACCTTGAAAAAAAAAAAAAAAAAAAATATTTTTTTTTTTTTTTTTTTTCAAGGTTGGTTGATTGGTTGATTGACTTGGATTCATTCTTTATAAATAGCCGTACTCATTCCTTCATTCTGTCTGAAATTTACAATATTGAATAAGGACATTTTTTAAATGAATGCTGTACCAATATTGAATATATTTTTTTAACAATTCGATAAACAAATAATATATTTTTAACGATTCGATAAACAAATAAAATATTTAAATAAT
This sequence comes from Salticus scenicus, assembly GCA_963930645.1. NCBI lineage: Eukaryota > Metazoa > Arthropoda > Arachnida > Araneae > Salticidae > Salticus > Salticus scenicus. Next base: position 323,082,717 of record OZ005654.1, read on the forward strand.
AAATATTTTATTATTAAAATAAAATATTTAAATAATAAATATTTTATTATTAAAATAAAATATTTAAATAATATATTTAAATTCTAAATATTTATTATTCAAACCGACAACTTAATCGAATCGTCAAAAATTCTGACGGGGTGGAGTTGCTCGAAGAATACTTCTGGCGACTGTACCTGCCTCTTTGATTCTCCGTAGAGGATATAACTCCATGGATTTAACATCATATTCCCTCCACAAAATTTTGCTTAAGAACATCCAACCACCCAACTTTATCTGTCGTCTGGTTGGAAGAATAACAGGGTTAGATTTTAAAATCTTATAATCGTAAATGCCAAGAGAATTTTCATTGTTTAAATTGGGCTTTATTTTCTGAATTTTCAATGAAGTAGTTTTTTATTAGCGTATACATGGTATCTCAATTTTTATTTTATAGGTTAAAAGTTAAAGATGGATAATTTGGAGAATAGTTCATCTTTCAGGGTTTTATCAATTCAAAGTCATGTAGTTTCTGGATACGTTGGAAATAAAAGTGCATGCTTTCCTTTACAAGTAACAAATTTCATTTTTTTTTTTTTTTTTTTTTAAATAATTTTAGTTTTTTTTTTTTTTTTTTTTTTTTAATAGTGACTATATATATATGTGTGTGTATTTTCCCATTAGGTTCTTGGTTTCGAAGTGGATTTTATAAATTCGGTCCAACTTTCAAATCACACAGGTAATATATTATGTTTTTCAAAAATATTTAGCAGAAGGATTTTATTAATTTTTTTTTTTTTTTTTTTTTAAATTTAATTTTATATATATATATATATAATTTCATTTTCTATTCGAATTTTCATTGTTTTACCTTTATTAGATTATGTAAATAATGTGCAATTTCAGAGTCCACATTAGTTGGCGGGATTGCGAGAATCCTACAATATTTTTAAAAGTCCTTCTCAAAAATATGTATATTTTCCCACTATTGATCCATTTTTTCAATTGCTTTGGATAATAATTGCTTCAAAACCTATGATCCCCTTTCTTTAGCTTCTTTTGAATTTTTTTAATCAAAAAGTAAAATAAATAAAGTGGAAAATCGTGTAATTTTTCCAAAAAACAACAAACATTTGTAAGGGAATGCATGAAGATATATATGTATTTTATTAACAAACTACTACAATGTTTGGAAGTTAAATTATTTTTATATATTTTTTATTACATATTACATTACTAGCAGGCTACGCCCGCTTCGCTGGTCACTATATTTAAATGAATTTTCAAAAGAATTAGCTCTACACCACATATTTTTTACATCATTTTATAAATAAAAACTAAAAAAATTACATTGAAATCGCTCTAGACCTCGTTTCGGGTACCTGCTGCCTATGGCAGCTCTTTTTTCCACCTGTACTGCATCAGGTCCAAATTCCCACTGTCTGCAGAAAGGACTTTCCCGGGTACTTCAATGTAGGTATTTATCGATGACATGTGGATCTTCTGTTATTTAAGAACTACCTTTTTAAAGAGGACTGGGAACAGCTTTACTATACGGCACCCATTGCTTATTGCCGTTGCCGATGTTTAAATCACGTGGTATGATGGTGTCTTGATTCGGTTTGTGAGTCGGTACTGCGAATCGTTTCACAACGTCGTGAATCGAATCAAAATGTCATGGAACAATACTTTTCATTATTATGAAACATTTTTTGTTATGTTTCACTATGTTTTCTGCTGTTTGCTCGCTTCGCGAGCATTAAAACAAAAAAAAACATCACTGGACGCCCCTAATTCGTGGAGCATGAATCAGTAAAAGCATGAAAATTCATGGAGCAGCGATCACTATGTTTCCTGCTGTTTGCTCGCTTCGCGAGCATTAAAACCAAAAAAAACATCACTGGACGCCCCTAATTCGTGGAGCATGAATCAGCAAAAGCATGAAAAATTATGGAGCCTCGGTCACTTTGTTTTCTGCTGTTTGCTCACTTCGCGAGCATTAAAACCAAAAAAAAAAAAAAAAAAATCACTGGAGGCCCCTAATTAGCGATGCATGAATCAGTAAATATTACGTTTCGATACAACAGAAAAAAGTATCGATACTCTGATTAGGGTCTCGAATCACCGTCATATCACGTGATCAAAACATCGGCAACCAGGGTTGGCAAAAACCCGGGTTTTTCTAGAAAAACCCAACCCATTTGTGTTTTTCTGGGTTTTTGCGGGTTTTTCTGGGCTTTTGTGGGTTTTTGTTTGAATACATTTGCACTGCAATGTTAGATAATATGTTATTTAGCATATTGCAATACACCAAGTTATATTAAACTACTAATTAATAATTAATCTAATATTTATCTTAGAAATAAAAATTGGTTTAATTCTAATATTAAAATAGTGTTAATAAGATTATGCTTATTCAAAATAAATATTCTTAATGACAATAACTGATAAAATAAAATAATTTAAATTCTTAAGTACAATACATATCATTTAATTTTTTTTTTTATTATAAAAATAAGTTGCACTGATAATTATGTTGCTACTAAAATTATTATAAAGATTTAAAACTAAACAATTTAATTAGTTAAATATTGATTCTGGACAACTTTTATGTCCGCTGTTAAACAAAATTATTGTTCTGTTTTACAGGAAAAGGAAAATTGAACCAATTATAGAAGATAAATTTGCTTTTATTATATTTATAACTGTTAGTTACTTTTTCAATTCCTACTATTAGTTCACACTCTCCTTATATATATCTTGTACAAATCTTGCAATCGATTTTTAACTAACTTTCCGACTAGCTAGAAATTTGAAACTTTCAGGATTACTTAGAACATGGTGACAAGACAACACAATCTTCGAAGTCGAATTTTCGAATTTTTTATTAGTTTTCTTATAATTAATTAAAGTATGAAAATAATAACATCCTATAATGTCAAAATAGCCATTAAAATATTAGCTATAATTTAATTGTTGCCAAAAGAAAATTACGAGTTCATTTTCTTTTGACATGAAAATAAATATATTTAATTAAATGCGAACGTTAAAAATTTTTATAAAAAGTTAAATTATGCATCTCACAAAACTTGACATCATTATCACTTTAAAAATTTTATGCACATTGATAAGAGCTCTATGATTCATCAGAAAATGTAAAACATGGTATATAAAAAGTTTTTTTTATCTGATAATTATTTTTATTTCATTTTGCACACATGCTTCTTATTTCCTAATGCAAAACTATTTAAAAAAACTTTTTCATTAGTATTTGTAAGTAGGAATTGACTTTAAAATTTTTTCTTTTATATTACTTGTTATGTTTAATATTATTTTCTAGAAAATAAAAATAAGTTTTTTCTTAAACGGTAAGGTGTTTTCTATACTTTATAGATGGGATTTGTAAATTATAAATAATTTTTAACAAAAACCCACTTATTTGCAAAAACCCAGTGGGTTTTTGTTGGTGGGCCCACTTTGCCAACCCTGTCGGCAACGGCAATAAGCAATGGGTGCCGTATAGTAAAGCTTAGCCGAGGACTGTATCTCAGCATCTATAATATAATATTTTAGTTTTTGAACCATGTGTTTTATCGCTCCCGTTATTTACACTATATTACGATTTGATTCCGACCAGTATAATAAAATAAAATAAAAAATAGATTTTCTTTTGAAAGGAATTAATTACATGAAAAACAAATGAATTTTAATCAGTTTAATCCTTTCTACTATATACTATCATTTTTTCCCCAATAAATATTATAAATAAAAAAAGGATTTTTATTTTAAAGGAATTAATTTAAAATGAAAAATAAAAAGTTGTTATATGGGAGAGTGGGGATGAATGGGACATTTTTCATGTTTTTATTGATAACGTTGACCATATGTAATTCAGAATTTTGTAACGTGGCTCATAAGTACACTTCAGTAATCAGTTACATATTAACATACTAACTTTAATAAAAAGTTATCATTTTTAATTTATAATATATATATATATTTTGCATGCATGTGCATTGTCTCATTCATCCCCACCTATGGGGATGAATGGGACAGGACTGGAATTAACAAAGAAAAGAAAACAAAATGGAAAGTAAATAAGTTTTTAAAGTTAAATCGGTTTATGTGATTTTATTACACAGTGTGAATTTACTGAAATTAACATAAAAAAATAAAATAAAAAAATAAAACTCAAATTAACATCAAAAGGCAAAAGTCCTTTGGTTCGCACAGTTCCTAGTGCTCTAGGCTTTGGTAATTTAATCTAATAAGACTTAATCTAAAGATAAATAAATAAGACACTACAAAAGAGATAAATTATTATAATAAAGTACAAATTATCCAGATAAACTTTTGTTTCCGACTGATCGGGAAAATCAGCATTCTATTCTGTATTACATTAATAATCACCTGGATTTATTTAATTAGCTTGATTGAAATTGTGATTTTAATCAAATTATAATTACTTTATTTATTTTGTTTAATTATTGATTTAAGTTGCATTGAATATTCAAACTTATAATTTTATTTTAATCATAATTATTATAAACAAAAATCAGAACAATTAATTAAAAAAAAAAAATTTAAGTCCACAAAATTAAGAATTCTGATAATCAATTATCACTAATTAATGTATTAATATAATTCTTGTGTAAAATCTTAAATTAGTGCATAATGGGGAATGTCCCAATCATCACATGATGATATGAAACAGGAATTAGGCTTAATGAGCAATTGTCAATATTCTTCTTGAATATCATAAACATAATAAAAGATTATGCCCTTTCACCATATAAGAATTATATTAACTTTAAGCAAATAGTTAATGTCTTAACTACTACCAAATTGAATCAGCAAAAATTTACTTTGCCAGCTGAAAGAGACACTTTAATTCTTTTCTGCCCTTCTATGGATAGCACTATTCTGAATCTACACTTGATGAATGATCTCAGTGCTGCCATATATCAGAAAAAATGTCAAGTTTCTGGTGCTTGCAAAACATAAAAATCTATTGTCTCATTCATCCTGTGTCCCATTTAACCCCACTCTCCCCTACTATAAAAATTATACATAAACATAACAATTTATTTCTACTGCATTACCATTTGATTTTCAATAAATATATTAAATAAATAAAAATAATAAAAAAATGATTTCGCCTTTCAATGAATGTACTAAATAAAAAATACATTGCATAATAACTGTTGCTAAGATACACAGACTACAAAGGAAAAATAAATTCATGAAAAATGAAACATAAAAGCCAGTATTTAAAATTGAAAAAAAAAAAATAATTAAAAAAGTTCAAAATTCGAAAAAAATCTCGATGAGGTGCACTCCTACAGGGTCCCAGGTACCCATCTGCCAAATTTTGTAGCTCGGCAATTAGTAGTGTGAGCACCAGAGCACAGACACTTCTATTTATTTATATAGATTAATGCATGTCCAGTCCAAATACATTGCACCAATATGTGAAATAATTTTGGTTATTCCATTAAATGCTGCTTCTAATGAGCGTTCATTGAATACTCAAAATCAAATTAAAAATTAATTTCAAAACAGTTTAAATGATAAGAACTTGAGTAATGTCATCTGCCTTTTTAATGAAAATTTTGACGTTAAAGAAGTAGAAAAAGTCTTTAACTTGAAATAAATAAATATATATATTACATTTTAACAATTACTTGATCTTCAGAATTATTAAACTTCCATATTTGTAATTCATAGGAAAAAAAATAATAATCTGCAAAATGTAACCACTTATTTAACTTTGAAAAGTCTCATTTCTTTTCTTTCCTAGTGTGAACCCTGATTTAATTTATTTTATACTGTATATATATTATCTTTTCATTGTATGCAAAATCGATTTATGCTATTTTTATTTGTTCTTTTATATGACTAATAAAAATAATCAAACTGATTGAAATATTTACTAAAAATTATGCAGTTAGGTAATTATTTTGTTATAAGTACGAAACTTTGAATAAACTGTGTAAAATGCAAGAACTCTCACCAATTGTTTCGAGTTGAAAGAAGACACGACCTTTCATCAGGTGTACAAAGCGGCAACTGTGGTGCTTTTTAAAATTACTTTGTTGTATTCATTTTAATTATGCAGTTAGGTAATTATTTTGTTATAAGTACGAAACTTTGAATAAACTGTGTAAAATGCAAGAACTCTCACCAATTGTTTCGAGTTGAAAGAAGACACGACCTTTCATCAGGTGTACAAAGCGGCAACTGTGGTGCTTTTTATAATTACTTTGTTGTATTCATTTTATATACCACTCTATTTATAGTTTTAAAATCTAACTGTATTTCAAGTTTTAATGTATTTAAAATTTAATATATTAGTATTTTGCCAAAATCTAAAGATACCTATTTTCTGAAACACATGACTCAGTTTACTTAGAAGAAAAGTTTGTCTTTTCAACTGTCGAAACATGCTCATTCTCTGAGGTAGTATTGGTATTACTTGAGAACATTGTGATATCGAGGTCATTGTATTGTTAAGAATTTGTAAATAACTCGTAGTTATTTTTATGTAAATTCATTCAAAGAGGCTTAGTCAGAAATGTTAATTTTCCGCATTTCTAGTTTGTTTTCACATTAAAATAGCTTAAAAACATGTTAAAAAATCTCATTAAAGCTGGTAATGAATTTGGTGCCAAATCTGGCAACTTTTTCGCTCCTTGGTGAGAAAATTCTTGTGATCGATATATGTACCAAATATGGAAGCTATAACTTGATTGGCTAACGAGGTTCTGGATTTTTCTACGCAGGTGTTTAAGGAGCTGCATTACGCCAAATTAGTCAATCTCTCACCAACCGCCTTGCGATAAAGTGCTCTTCTGACTAGTCTCTTTGATTATAGCCTTGCTGTGTGTTAATGCTCTGATACATTTTGTACTGTGAATTTGCTGTTGACAGCTGTTATTTAAGCTGTGTTTACTAGTGAAAGGGAAGTTGATACTTGGTTATAGACCTATATTCTTCTAGAATTTTCTGTAAATAAACTATTGAGCTACTGCAAGTTTGCCTTTCATTCACAAACAACTCACTAGCCCCCAAGTACGTAACAGTATTGTTACTTTCAAATATTTGATTCTGAATAAACAGAAAACACAAAAATAATAACTGAAAACTTTGATTTTAATCAAATTTCTTTGAATACAAGAATATTAAGTGATATGTGTTTTTACTCTTTATGAAAATTTAATAAAGCAAATCTTTATTCTTGTGTTTACAGCTTTTAAAATCTCAAAAATAAAACACCAGTTTTAACAGAAATAGATTTATTATATTTTTTTAAATCCATAAATAAGTAAATCAAAGAAACATTTAAAGAAACTAAGGAGTTAAAAACTATTAACGAATTTACTGTAGGGGAAAGTGGTGTACCTTGGACATAAGTGTACCTCTGACCTATGCCATTTTCAGCTCTATTTATTTAGATATAAAAACAATATCACATGCAGTTAAAATATTTATTGTTAGGGGTCTCAGTGAAGTAATCTATGTGTGCTTGGAAGCTTAACTTTTTGAAGAGTTCTTGAAAAAATAAATTCACCTTGCAAAAATAAATTTTCTCACATACTTTTATGAATTTCTATGCCTACACATACATTGTATATTCTGAAATGAGTGTAATGCACCATGGAATAGCTTTCTAGCTATAACTAACCCCAGTGGCAGAAAGTTCCACTGGGGTGGTGTGTTTTCTGGGATACACCCCCCCCCCCCCTCCAAAAAAAAAAGAGTAGCATTTTTTGTAAAAAATGGTCCATAAATGTTGCAAGAGTTTAATTATGTTTATAAATGTAGTCTTTCAGGCTGTACATCCGTCAGATTTCTTCTTCCATCCCATGTTACCTTATTGGATATTTTTTTCTTCATTTTATAAGAATATCTCATTCAAAACTGAAGTTTTTTTAATTCTGTTGTTTGGGAATTCTGTCCTCTTTGAACATATCACCTTTTAGTTTACTGAGCAGTTTTTTTGCAAAATGAATTTAAACATTTCTATTATAAAATGAAAATTTTAGAGTCTTCAGTTAACTTAATAATACAAAATATTAAAATTTATTTTTTTAAAACAATTGCTCCCTGAGCTAAAAGGAGACATGTTCAAGAAGTAATATAAAAAAAAAAAAGAAACTTCATAAGAAAGGGGTAATCTGACTGATGTGCAGCCTTAAGCAATTATTAGTTCTTTTGTAGTTGGCACTTTATTTATACACTTATAAATAATTTCTGGCTTCTTTGATACTGTTGGAGGTTGTAAAAAATTGTCAGCAGTACAACAACTGCTAAATGTCAAGTTCCCATTGCTATATGAGACCACCCAGATTCATAATGAATGATTAAAAATAAATAAGAGTATTGTCTTCTAGAAAATTTCAAATTATCATAAAAATTATATTTAAAATAGATGTACTTTGATATGTTTTGTGCATATAATAGTTAAAGAATCTAATGTACCTAAAAGAAAAACAATTATGATACTATTTTGGGGTAAGAAGGGCATGTTTTAGGGGCAAGTATGGCATTTTTTGGAGAGCAAAGGGGTATATTCTTTCAGGAGCATCTAGTGCAATCATTAAATTGTAAAGGACAGGCAAGATGCAGCAACCTTGTCAGATGCTCTAGGGAAGAAATCTGATAATATTTATTTAAAAAAGATTTCTTTAATGCAGGCAAAATTATTTTGTTGCATTTCTATTTTAAAACCTTCTAATATCTTTGAATGCTTCTCAGGTGATGTAGGAATAATACTTATTTCAAATGCAAAAAGTAGAAAATGTAATATTCTATCAAGGCAGAAACATTTTGTGAACATTATCTGAGGATAATTTTTCAGATAATGTTCACAAAGATTTGCAATTCCCTTGACTATATTTTCTTTCATTATTCTAATTTTTTTAATCTGAGTAGTATATATTATATAGCAAAGAAATTTGTATACCAATATTTATATAATATGAATATTTGTTATATTTCAATTTAAACTGTTTATGAAATGTCTTATAAGTTTAAAGGGAGAACATCTCACTCACACCTGAAGCAAAATATGGTAAATAAAATAGATAATAAGAGCATTTACAATCATATTTATTTAATAAGACAGTTGATGATGCACACTGATTTTGTTTTTTTTTTACATTATTATCTGTGTTATTAATCTACTATGCCGTGTTTTATTTAAAGAAAAAATTTATGTGTATATAAATATATTTATATTATTTTTTTTCCCTAGGTTATAAACATATAAAAGGTCAATGTCTGAATGCTGAAGATCTTGAAGAACTTTATAGTGGCTTAAAGTTGAATAATTTAGTAAATTATACACATGTTTTAACTGGTAATTTTTCTTTTATAATTTTTCGTGAAACTCATTGCTAAATATTTAAAGTATTTAACTATGGGAATTATCAACATTCAAAATCCATGAAACATTCCTTTTCTTTTCTGTAAAATCATTGCTGGGGGAAAATAAAATAAAATTACATCCATTTCTTTTGCATTTCTACTCCCAACTTTTAAAATAAATATTGTTGGAAATACTATGTATGGGGCCCTAGAGATAGTAATAGCTTTTGTAATCTCTCTATAGTTGACTCTTTACTAGAGCTAGATTATGATTAACATTATTTAGGACTGTAGTATTGTATTATAGTGCTGTAGTAGAATGTACTTAATTTCTGCTATACGCCATCTTAAAAAACATTATTGAATGGTAGTTAAATGGCATTTATTTTTATGATTTTTCATTATCACTTTGCATAGATATCTAAAATTTATTTAAAAAAATAATAATAATGAATAAATATCAAAGATTATCCAAAGTTTGCAAATCTGTCCATTTCTCAGTTAATGACTTTCATGAGTATTCATCTTCATGAATATACTTTCAAATACTCTTAGTGTAAACTTTAACAGTTCGGCCAAACATACATTTAAAAATTTAATCAATTTTTAGTTACTCTGAAAGCCCAAGTATGATTTTTTTTTTTTTCTTTAATATACAAAGAATCTAACAGTTACCTTCATTTTATCCGTACACAAGTGCCCTTGATGTAGTTCTTCTATAACAGGCCTATTTAATGAAAGACACTTTTAAAAATGTATTTCACTTTCTTCTTTAATTTTGTAAACAGTTTAATATTCCAGTGCAAAATTTTAAACTTGTTTGCCCTATTTAAATATTTTATCTTGAAAAAAGTATATTATCTAAACTTTTAAAATAGATAGCAGCTATTTTTAAAAAAATGTTATGAAGATGGGTACATAATGACTTTATATAGTGACAGCTTATATCAAGCCATTTGTTGTTGACTTCAGCAGGAGCATTGCAGCTCAGAGTTTCAATTTTTTATATGGAATAAAAAATAGATTTTTTATGAATAATTATTACACTTGATGAAAGTCGGTTCTTTCTATGTTATGCATAGATTTTTTTAACTATATGCATTTTTAATTTTAAGCATGTTATTATGATTAATATTTTAAATTTGTATAGATAACCAGTATACATATGTCTGTTTTGGGCTGAATTTTGTCTATGATAGATATTTTTTTCTTACTACAGTGTTTTCCATTGTCATAATAAGTATTAATATGTTTGTTTATTTTGTAGGTTATATTGGAACTGAAACTTTCTTACAGAAATTAATAGATATAATTAAGGACCTAAAGAAATCAAATCCTTCAATATATTATGGTATGTTTTAAATAGAATTGTACTTTATTTTTATAATTATTAAAATTGTTAAGTATTCCTTTATTTAAGGGGACTTCACACTATTGAAGGTTTCATATAAAAGCTTTTATTACCATTTAATATTTATAAATTGAACTATGTTTGGTATTTGATAAAATATATAATCAGGCTACAATTCTAATAATTTTTAATACATATTTTTTTACAGCTTTGAAATTTTTAAATTGTGTTTTCTTACTTTGCATTTTTTCGTGAATTCATGATCAAAATGCTTAAATTTCTACAGATATTAAAGAAAAGGCTTGATATATATGTATATATTTTCATTTAATGGAATCTATTTAAAAGAATTAGGGATGGATTTTGAAATATATAAAATAATTTTTCTGAAAAAATGAAAATAAATAAATAAAAAATGCATTAACTATTAAGTAAATTAAAAAAACAACCATATAACTTCATGCTTCAGCTGGAACGTTTTCACCGGGGTACCCCAGCATTTTCAACGGCACCTTGGTGCTTGAAGTCTCCGCAAATGTGATGTTTCTTCCAGCCGCCACTACTTTTAAGTGTGTGGTGCCACTGCTGATCCAGCCCCACTGCATCTTGCCATTACAAGAGAAAGGAAAACTCAAAATTTCAACTGCTTCTCTATACACGGCATAATTGTGATTATGGTAATTTGCTAGTTTTTTAACATTTTCGAACCCAATATTTATTTCTTTATCTCTATTAACTTTAGTTAGAGCGGTGGTGATTTTTCCGGTGGATATATCATGGCTATGCTCTTTAATTCTAGTTCTGATTTTTCGTTTCGTTTTGCCAATATAACATTTCTCATAATTATCATTATCCATATAAGGGATTTTATAAATTCCAGCTGTATTCAAAGGGTTGATTGGATCTTTATCATTACGTATAAACTGAAAGATGTTTGAATTTGTATAATAACAGGAGACTTGGCGTTGCAATATTAAAACCCGAATAAACTACTACGTCAAAAACGCCAAAGAAAATATTGGAAATGCATACAGCTGTTTCGGTAGCCTATAGTGTACTGTCTTCAGTGCAAAAAGGATTCTGAATCAGGAGAAGTGCTCGTATATATAGGAGAGGGACCGGATTTAGTTCAACCAAATGAACTAAATCCGTTGCTCAGTCGATAATTGGTTCCTAATAAAGCAAGATCATGATCATTAAAGGTGATAATGAATATTCATATCGTAGCCGTGAGCTGTGATTTCAGATGAACCCAATGTCAAATATCATGCATGCATTATGCGAGTATCATCCCCTCTCCTTCCTATCAACGATTACCGGCTGTCACGGCACGGGATGAAAAGCCAGTGTCAAATATCACGCATGCGTTATGCAAGTATCATTCCTCTCCTTCGTATCAATGATTACTGGCTATCACGGCACGGGATGAAAAGCCAGTGTCAAATATCACGCATGCGTTATGCAAGTATCATTCCTCTCCTTCGTATCAATGATTACTGGCTATCACGGCACGGGATGAAAAGCCAGTGTCAAATATCACGCATGCGTTATGCAAGTATCATCCCTCTCCTTCGTATCAATGATTACCGGCTATCACGGCACGGGATGAAAAGTTAGATATCGTCGCTCACAATACATTCACATCTGAATTCCTGATAACCGTGGTGGTTGCGATACATCGCCAACTGAAAGATTCCGTTATCGGTTTCAAATTGCATGCATTAAATCGATGTTTCGCGATGTATCGCCCAGTCCTAAGCCTAACAACTTAAGTAAGCCATTCCAAAGAGCAATGCCAGGATTTGCTTGGAATTGACTCAGGATATTAACAGCATAACAGATGTCTGGTCGAGTATGACTTGCAATAAAAGAAAGACATCTCCTTTAGTGACATGATTTAAGAAGCTATATTTCCCTCCTATAAATGGTAGGGCAAAAGTTGTTTCTTGGATTTCCCACCACATCTCAATGAAAGAAAAATTAAAAAAAAATTCAAAAGCCGGATATCCGACATAACCGGATATCCAGTGGTTTTGATCCGGATATCCGATGATATTTCGGATAATGAAAAATCTGCCGGATACCGGATATTTTCGGGATATCTGGTCCATCCCTATTAATTTTAATAAATTATTTTTTTGGGTGAGTCTGTATAGGAAAATATAGAAGAAAGTCATGTGATAGCCACAACATACTAGTTTCTTGTATAATTATGTGTTTTGAGGTTCCCTGAATACTAAAGTAAAGTTTTTAATGGTTAATCTTTGTGTTTGTCTTTTATCAGTGTAATTTAAAAACAAATAATGGCAGTCAATTCAAATGTTGTATTTTGAAGTTCATATGAGGTATCTTGAAAAGGTTGATCAAGACTGAATCAAGGAGTGGTACATTTGAAAGTTGTATGAATAATTTTAAACAAACTTTTTAAAAACTTTAAAATACCTTTGACAATCCTTTTACTTGAGCAGCTTTTATGATATATTTCGACTTGCATAAAATTCGCAGTCATCCTCAGATGTTTGTTTTGCTGCTCTACTGATCTTCGTCTTCATCCTCTTCCACATCCTCCTCCTTGTCTCCTACGTCATTCTGTCGTCGATATTTATTTATTACATGTTGCCAATCTTTAGCTATAATGCTATGCTCTCTCTCATTTACTGCAGTGTTAGAGGTTAATATTTCCAAGGCTTCTCGTTTTAGTGCGTAGTTATGTGAGTTATAAGGCGCTATTTTGATGGTTTTTAAGGTGTCAGGTATTATTGGGTTAGTTTTGTGCATACGTGATAAAGTGGTGGAGCATCTATTATATTTAAGGTCGCTAATGTGTTCTATTTCCCTGTCTTTAATTTTTCTTTTCATCATTCCGATATATGAAGCAGGTTTATTATTATTTTCTAGATCAAATGTAATTTTGTATATCCCTGGGGTTTCTTTAGGATCAATAATATCTTTTTCGTTCCGAATTCGTTGTATAATGTTTCTATTGGGTTTGATGGGTATATGTATATTATGTTTAGATCCTTCGTTTTTAATTTTGTTCGCTATCCGTTACAGAATGGTATGGAAGTGGTGAATTTAGGTTTAAATAAGGAAGTGGTGAATTTAGTTTTTATCACGTATACACAAAACTAACCCTATAATACCTGACACCTTAAAAACCATCAAAATAGCGCCTTATAACTCACATAACTACGCACTAAAACGAGAAGCCTTGGAAATATTAACCAACACTGCAGTAAATGAGAGAGAGCATAGCATTATAGCTAAAGATTGGCAACATGTAATAAATAAATATCGATGACAGAATGACGTAGGAGACGAGGAGGATGATGTGGAAGAGGATGAAGATGAAGATCAGTAGAGCAGCAAAACAAACATCTGAGGATGACTGCGAATTTTATGCATGTCGAAATATATCATAAAAGCTGCTCAAGTAAAAGGATTGTCAAAGGTATTTTAAAGTTTTTAAAAAGTTAATTTGTCCTTTTTATGCATTGCATATTTATTTCAAACTTTTAAATTTAGTAACAGTATTGAATTTCATATAAATATAGGTACAATATTCAAATGGGGGTTGAGAGGGGTGATTGCCCCCTTACATAGATTTATTTTTCAAATCAAGCTATTCCTAAGTGAATTGTTTTTAACGTAGGTTTGTGTGCAGTACTTGTTATCTTACCCTTTAATCTACAATCTGTCTTTACAGTATTAAAATGCAAGATAAGAGATAGTCATGTAAGGGCTACACCAGATTATTTAAAAATGAAATTGCATTCTAAAGCATAACTTTTGTGGCAAAAAAATGATGCTAGAAAAGTTTTTAGAAAAAAGAAATGGTGGTTTATTTCTCTGCGTTAAAATATATTATATTTCTTTGATATTTTTTCAGCTAGAATATTTACTTTAATAAAATAATATGCTGTGACCATTAAAAAACTTTTTTCTATATCATTTTATACAACAGCGAAATCTACTGGTTAAAAAAACAAAAATGTAATTAACATAGCTTAATTTTTTTTATTAGGGAAAAAAAAAAAAAAAAAAAAAAATTGGAAACAATCAGAAGACAGTCCATGTCTCACATACTTTTTAGAAATTATTTATTTATTTAAACTATGTAGTAGTAGTTTAATTACATAATTACTCTAAATTGAAAAAACAAAATATTTTATATTAATGATTTGTATGGTCTTCTTATTTATACATTTCTATATTTTTAGTATGTGATCCTGTGTTGGGAGATGATAATCAAATGGTATGTGTTTCAATATTTTCTTACAACTTTCATTTTAGTATATTTTATATTCAAATCTCATTAAGAGGAATTTTAAGGCAACATAAAATTTATTCATCTTAATCAATATTTTTATTGACAGTAGTCATATTTTATATCACAGTCAAATTCAGGTCTCGTTAAGATGAATTTCAAGAGCACATTAAGTTTATTCATCTTAACCATAATTTGTATTAACAGTAGTCAAAAAGAAATTGAAAAATCAAAAGGATGGGGGAAAAAAAGATAAACAAACTTATAATGCAATATTATAGAAATCCTTTGAAAAAAAAATTGGTGCACTTTCACATTTTAACACAAAAGTATTTAATTATTAATTTTTTGCTTCTGTTTTTTTTTTTTTTTTTTTTTATCATAACAGTCTTTAAAATGCATCTGAAAATTATCAATACAATTTAAATATGCAGAAGAATTTTCATGCTTAAGTAAAAGATGGCAAAGAGTATCTAAAGCGGTTGCTTCTAAGAATGTCGTCATTCTGATACCATTGTTTTCATAATCATTTTCTTCCTTCTTATCGTTTTCTTTTTTTTCTTTTTGAATTAGTTATTAATAGAATCACTTAGTTCGTTTGATGTGAAGGTATCCACATCCGTCTGATCATCAGCAATTATATTTTGGAAAAATAATTCTCTTGCTTGAGCTTAGTCAAATTACACAACGAATTTCTTAGTTTAACCTAAATTAGCTTCATCAGAATAAGCATTTTCTGCAGTTATGAAACCAGGATGTTTAAAATGGATTTTAATCATCTTTGGTTTTGGAGCTACTAATTTCTATGCACCCCTTTAGAATAATTTTAAAAAATCAAACATTCATTTCAAAAGGATTGTTTTTATTGAATGAAGTGAGCACTTTTTTTAATCATTTTTTTTCTGTTAATATTGCTTAAAGTTGTACATCAGTCAGATTTCCTCTTACTTTCTTCCCATGTTCTCCAATGGGATTTTCATTGCTTCATTTTATAAGAATATCTCATTCAAAAATGAAGTTTTTTGAATATTACTCTTTGAATAGGTCGCCTTTTAGCTTACAGAGCAATTTTTTGAAAAAATAAATTTTAATATTTCGTTTAGAGATCCAAACTTTTGAGTCCTAAAAATTTACTTAATAAAATAAAATATTTAACTAAAAACTTAAAAATCGAAAAACCTTACTTGCTTCTGCCTGTGGGCAAAGTAATTTCTGTGGGGTACCCCGCCCTCCTTGGCAGCACATTCGGTGTTGAAGTCTTTCACTTTAAAATATTTAAATTATTTTTTTTCAAAAAAATGCTCACAAAGCTAAATATTCAAAGAGTAATATTAAAAAAAATTTTTTTTTGAAAAACATTATTTTTGAATGAGATATCCTTATAATAGAAAACAAGAAAAATCCCTTAGAAAAACATGGGAAAGGAGAAAGGGAAGGATATAACTGATGTGCAGCTTTAATGCAACAAATGATGCCTTAATTGCAAGGCTGCAGCATAGATATTGTGTTTGGAGATAGAAACACTAAACCCTATAATGGTCGTGAACATGTTTTTGCAATTAATTGTTTGTCCCGTAATAAACATATATTTAAAATGTGCATAATTATAGATTTTATGGTTGTTTCTTTAAGCACGAACGTCATATATAATAGTCATGAGGTTTATCTTTAAATGCATACTGAAAAATATATTTTAGTACATTAAAAGAACTTAGTGAAAACGTTACAATTTTCCCCCTCGGATGCACCCCTGAGATGCCTAAAGTGTTAATTGCCTCTAGACCTGGCACTTCATTTTAAGCAATACATTCAGTTATTCTAAGTCTCGCTTTTGCTATAACTATATCCCGTAATATGGGAAAGTGTTTCGTAGTTTGCAAGAGCTGCATGATTTAACATTATTGTTTTTTAAGTAACATTTATGTAATCAATCTCTGACTCACTCTCATTTTTGCTGTATCCAGTAATATGCTATAGTTTAAATTAATGTGTGTAACAATTAATTGATAAATAATGATTAATTTAATTAATTATGGTATAATTTTAAAATTCGTGAGCAATACATAATTTTACTTTGTCTTATTATTATTATATTAATTTAACCATCCCCTGGCTTATTATCACTTTTATTATAGCACTATCTTGTAATATGAGAAAGTAATAGCTTATGAATAATGTTTTTTAGTGAATTTTGCAATATGAATTTGTCTTACACACATGTAAACATGCATTAACTAATCAAATTCTTCAATTTTTAATTTTTACCAGTTGCAATTACAACTGAATACCATAATATGGGAAAATGTGTTCTTCATTTATCAGTGATGCATACTTTTTATGATGACAATTTATCTGCAGATTGAATGAAATAATGATTGTCTGTGACTGTCTAACTAGCTGTCAAACTGTCTAAAATCGCAGAAAATTTGTTAATGACATTATAATTAAATAAATGAATGCATATAAATTCGGAGAAATATCATGTTTTCAGCATGAAAATACTTGGGGGGAGAGGGGGGGATAACATAATCTTTACTACTTTGTTATGAAAATAAATAAAATAAAAATAAATCTTGCATTAAGACAGAATTTGTTTTCATTCTTGGAGCAACAGAAAGGAAAAAGTAAAGAAGCATTTTTTCATAATATAACTAGAGAAAAATTGATTTCGTTGTTAAGGGTTAAAAACAGATGATTAATTTATACAAACATGTTCGTTGGAACATTAAAAAAAAATTAAGAAGATATTTTTCACATTGTCTTCTAATATTGAATATAAATTGTTGGTTTTTTTATCTAACAAAGTATATGAAGATCACAAAGTAATATTTTAATAATTCAATATTTTAAAGATTTACTGCTGGTTAATTTGGACTTAAGGTGCATTAATTACAATAATTTTATGAATGCCTTGTCATTTCAAACATTTAATTGAACTATAAAATAATAATAATAATAATGATTATAATTATTATTATTTTGTTTATTTTTTATGGAAAAGAAAAGAAATAGTTATTCTAACAATAAATAAAAGGATTTCCATTAATTCATTCTGGTACTAAATAACTTTTTTGTGTTTGCCCACACTAAAAAAAAAAAAAAAAAAAAAAAGACACATATTCTCAAATTTAAAATTCTTTATTAAAGCCATAATTTAACCTACTGAAATATCCTAAATTATTAAACAAAATTTCATAAAATTATTTTGAAGCTAAATATTCCCTATTGTCCATACACAGAACACAAAATATCTTTACATTAAGGATGAAAGTCCTTACTTAAATGCAAAGTCACACATAAAATAAAATAAAATTATGGAAAATCCCTGACTTACATAAAACCCCAAAAAGCCCCTACAAAATAAAAATCTGTCCCTACATCCTCAAGGAAACTTCTGTAAGTCGTTATATGTAGGGATAAATCCATACAGTTCGTGACACAGCTCATTTTCCTGACACTAAAATCGCTAAAAATATAGAGGACTAGCACCCGATTTTTAAGCTATTTGATGCCTTGCAGACGAAAAGTGTTTGCATGTGCAGGCTTGCACAAACGTAAAACAGATTCACTTCAAGAAACGGGGACTCAAAAATGTTTTTGGATGGTTCTTTGTAGAACTGATAGATGGCAGCACCAGATACCTTTTTTGTACACAGGAGATAAGGAAAACTCTAAAAAATGATATTTTAAAATATGATTATATAGATTTAAATTATGTTATTTAATTTTTTATTTAATTACTTATGTTATTTAATTTTTTCTACGGTCATCAACGAATCTATAGATGACCGGACGCCTCGCCACTGATAAATTCTATTGTTAAACTTAAAATAGTTCTCATTTAGCAGAAAATTTGTATTAGCTGTAAGGGTTTGTGCTATTTTGGGATCAAGGAAATTTTCTTTTATTGCTTTATTGATGATTTGACTAGCTTCTTCAATATTTATGGAAGGGTAAAGATTGATTACGTCGAAACTGACAAAATGGTAATCTTTTTATTTTCTATTTCTCTGAATTTTTTAATAAAGTCTTCAGTAGATTCCAAAGAATGCTGTGAGAGGGGAATAATTTTAAGATATATTTTAGCCATTTATTTTTCAAGATAGTTGGTAGGGGCTTCATTTTTGTTAACAACCAGTCGGAATTTCGGGGATCTTTGTGATCTTTAAATCTACCAAAAAATATGGTGTGTGTGTGTGGGGGGGGGGTATTATGAGGCCATTTACCATCTTTAATTATTTTCTGGATTTTTTCTATTAATCTGTTGTTAGGATCTTTAGTTATTTCTTTAACGCCAATTTTATTAATCGTTTCTTCCATTTTTTTTCAATATATTAATTTCTGTCAAAGATGGCAATTTTACGTGTTTTATCAGTAAGTGTACATGTTTTTTCGTTGTTCTTTTTGAGATTTTTTAATTCACGTAGGTCTTTCTTATTGATATTCCTATTTTGGGTGGATTTTGTAACTTCAGTGACAGCTATATTTCGAATATTAATTCTATTTTCTTCTGGTATTTGGTTGATAGCAGATTCAACTTTCGCAATGCTTTCTGTAATATTAATGGGCTGATCTAGAATATATGTATGTGGATATTACTTTATTTTAATTTAATTTAAAATACCTTATCGTATCATCCTTTTTCATATTGTGTATATATTTCGACTGTCACATCACATTCCTCCTCAGCGCAAAGATGATGACTTCTGTGACTGGTACGTTCATCCTTCATCGGCAGTCCTATTCACTTCACTTCACAAGGTCTAAAAGTTGTTGCCATTCATCTGGGATTAGACCATATTCTCGGTCGTTGATAGCAGAGTTAGTTGTTAGAATTTCTATTGCTTCATGTGTGAGGACAAATTTGTGGCTATTATATGGGGCTATTTTTTTAATGTTAAAAGGGTTAATGTTAATGGGATTATTATTATGAGTGGTTGATAGTGCAGTAGTAGAGATTTATTTTAAGGTCTGAGAGATGTTCTTTTTCACGTTCTTTGATGGGTCTTTTTGTCATACTGTTAGAATTTCTATTGATTCACGTTTGAGGGAAAATTTATGATTATTATATGTGGCTGCTTTTTGAATGTTAATAGTGTTAATGTTAATGGGATTATTATTATGAGTGGTTGATAGTGCAGTAGTAGATTTATTAAATTTAAGGTCAGAGAGATGTTCTTTTTCACGTTCTTTGTTCGGTCTTTAGTCATGTTTATGACAAAAAGAATCTACTTAATAAATCTACTACTGCACTATCAGCCACTCATAATAATAATCCCATTAACATTGACACTACTAACATTCAAAAAATAGCCCCATATAATAACCACAAATTTGCCCTCAAACGTGAAGCAATAGAAATTCTACCAACTAACTCTGCTATCAACGACCAAGAATAGAGTATAATCCCCGATGAATGGCAACAACTTTTATACCTTACATAGTGAAGTGAAGAGGACTGGTGGTGAAGGATGAAATGTTTTGGATGAACGTACCAGTCAGAGAAGTCATCATCTTTGCACTGAGGAGGACTACAGTGTGACAGTCGAAATATATACACAATACGAAAAATAATGATATAATAAGGTATTTTAAATTAAATTAAAATTAAATTGCAAGATTTTTAGATGAATTATTAATTTTCATTTTAGGTTTTGAGTCGGGTGTGGATCATTAAAATTCTGTATTATAAGTTCAGGTCGATTTTCAGGTTACTATTATGTATTATCGTAAATATATAAGCATGATTATAAACCTAGTATAGTTATTTATATCTTTAAAATCAAATTTGTCTTTTATGAAAATCTACAAGCATTCTAACATTTGTTGCTCCCCCCCCCCCTTCCAAAAAAAAAAAATTAACATTTAAATTTTATAAAATATAAGTATGCTCACGATATTTTGTTAATCAAAACAGTATTAATGTATAACTGAATGAACTACTTTTTTCTAATTCAGAATGTATTCTATTTTAAAGTATAGGAAAGACATCAAAATACAAAGTTTGAGATGTATAGTTATATACTTTACAGGGATGAGAATTTTCCGACTTTTGTAGGAATT
This sequence comes from Salticus scenicus, assembly GCA_963930645.1. Classification (NCBI taxonomy): domain Eukaryota; kingdom Metazoa; phylum Arthropoda; class Arachnida; order Araneae; family Salticidae; genus Salticus; species Salticus scenicus. The sequence goes on from OZ005654.1 coordinate 323,103,746, forward strand.
TCTGATTTTTCTTAATTTTTTTTAAAGCAGTTTCAGGTTTTTTTTTTTTTTTTTCTAAATATTCTTATTTTTACATTAAAAAATTTATAACCATGAAGTTGATTTAATTAAAAACTTTAATAAGACATACAACCTTTTATTACTTCATGTTTTCTAACTGCCGAACTAGTTTCCTCTGGGGCGCCCCAGCTTGATCACCGGCATCTTGGTGTGTGAAGTCGCTCGAAACTAATGTTTCTGGTTTCTTTCCTCTTTTATAGACTCTTCGCCATTGGCGGTTGAGTAATGCCCCATCGTTGCCATCGCAGCAATTTGAACTTGTTAAAATTTCTACGGACTCTCTTACTGTAGCGTAACTGTGGTTATGGTAGTTGGCCAACTTTTTTACTTGATCAAATTTTATGTCTATCTCTTCGTTTCTGTTCACCTGGGTTAAAGCGGTTGTTATTTTTCCTGTAGTTATATCGTGGCTATGTTCTATAATTCGTGTTTTTATTTTTGTTTTTCCTATATAACACATTTCATTACCTTGTTTATTAGTATATGGTATTTTATATATTCCTGCGGTCTCTAAAGGATTTAGTTTATCTTTGTCACTTCTGATTAATTGGAAAATATTAGGGTTTGGCTTGACAGGTATGTTTATATTATGTTTTGCTGCTACTTTTTTGATTTTATTTGAAACTGCGCGATCATAAGGAATTGAAGTGGTGTATTTAAGTTGAGGTTTTTGAAAATTATTAATCTGATTTAAACTTTTTAATCTTTTTTTAAATAAGTTATCTATTAATTTATTTGAGTAACCTGCTTTTTGGTTAAATTGTTTAATATTTTTTATTTCGTTTTTTAGAATTTTAGGGTCTTTACAAATTGTTATGGCGCGATTTATATGGGCCTGTATTGCATTTATTTTGTATTTAAAGGGGGTACTACTATTTTTATGGATAATTTCATTACTACTATTAGGTTTTCTGTAAACTTGGGTGGTTATTTTATTATTGTGGCGGTTGATGGTAACGTCTAAAAACTTTAATTGATTATTATTTTCCTCTTCAAGGGTGAATTTTATGTCCGGGTCTATTTGATTTAGGGTGTTTAAAACTTCTGTAGGGTCAGTTTTTTGGTCTATTATTGCAAAAACGTCATCAACATAACGAAACCAATCAAAAAATGTTTCTTTAAGTTTTTCATCAAAATTATTTTCGATTTTACGTAATTTATACTCAGCCAGGTAAACAGAAACGAAGAGATAGACATAAAATTTGATCAAGTAAAAAAGTTGGCCAACTACCATAACCACAGTTACGCTACAGTAAGAGAGTCCGTAGCAATTTTAACAAGTTCAAATTGCTGCAATGGCAACGATGGGGCATTACTCAACCGCCAATGGCGAAGAGTCTATAAAAAAGGAAAGAAACCAGAAACATTAGTTTCGAGCGACTTCACACACCAAGATGCCGGTGATCAAGCTGGGGCGCCCCAGAGGAAACTAGTTCGGCAGTTAGAAAACATGAAGTAATAAAAGGTTGTATGTCTTATTAAAGTTTTTAATTCTTATTTTTGTTCAATTTTCTTTCTTTTGACTGTTTCTATACTTATTTTCGTATATTCTCTATTTTTGCTTGTAGAAAATATGAGTTTGTGTATCTGTTTTTTCTTTGATTACTAAAATTAAATTATCTTTAAGTTTTGCTGATACTTTCAGACTCTTTCTCTATTTCCCACTCTCATCTCTGACTTTAGTTTAATAATTCTATTCTTCTAATCTTAGTCTTTTTGTGTGTGTGTGGGGGGGGGGGAATGTATATTTGAAAAAAAATTTAAAACATATATTCCTCTCCTTAATGCAAGGAAAATAAATGATGTTACCCCCCAAAAAACTAATAGTTACAATATTATAACATTGCACAAATAGTGTACATATGTTTGTAGTTATATGTGTCTGTTTTAGATTGATTTCAATTACTATTTACTTAGATTGTTAATGTTTTTTTTTTTTTTTTTACGATATATCGGTTAAAAAAAAAAAAAAAAAATGAATATGTTAATTTAAAAAGATAGGTTGGATATGTCAATAAAAAAGGTCATGAAATTTTTTTTTGAGGTCATGAATTCTTTTTCTGTCAAGTCAGTAGACACCCTGGGTCTTCTTGAAAAAGAACAGGTTTTGCATTGTTAACGTCCATCTTGAATAAAAGAAAACAATTCTAAAGCTATTAGAGAGCACCACCAACTAATTTATTTGGAAAAAATAACAATCTTTTTAATATTTTCTTCATCCTGCAGCAAAAATTTGATTATCTTAACCTAAAATTTGTATTAACTGAATTCATCTTAATCAAATGTATTAATTTTCAATCTATTTGGTTAGTGATTATGAATTTAGTCTGTGCTTATGATTATTCATCTTAAGCAAATTCGTCTTAATGAGGTCTGACTGTATTTAAACATTCTAACTTAAATAAATTTATTTCTGTCTATAAAGTTGTTTCTTAAAGTTATGCATTTTATATTGATATTATTTATAATTTCAGTATGTTCCTGAAGCATTATTACCAATTTATAAAGATTCTGTTATTCCATTAGCTGATTTAATTACTCCAAATCAGTATGAAGCTGAGTAAGTTAAAAATATGTTTTACTTTGTATTCATTTACAGTTAAACTTTGCAATCTGAGGCAATAGCTTTTGTTTATATTTCTTCCATTGCATAAACAAATTCTACTACAGTGAATTGTATAGTTTTAGCTTTAATATAATTTATTTTTGTTACTTGTTTACATTTAAGTATGAATAATAGTTGCATCAGATATTTAGTTTTATTCACACTGTGCAACAATACTAGAACGGAAAAAAAATCCTTCTGGCTCAGTCAAAAACTTTTTTTTTTTTTTTTTTTTTTTTAAGCAGTTGCTTTTTAAACACAATAGCAGATTAAGTTGGTTAATAAACTTGGGTGCAACCGTGATATAGCAAAGGTCAATCCAGGTTTTAATGTCTGGGCCTCTTTTTTGTGAAATTTTTATTTATTTTTTGAAAAATAAAATATCATGTAAAATATTCCATTTTAACAGTCATTCTATACAGTATTTAATATCAGTTGATAGTGTTTCATTGAACTAGTTAATTAAAAAAAGTACTGAACAAATTTATAAAAACATCATTTTTATCAAACAAAACCTTGTGAAACGGATTTTGTTCATTTTATAAATATGAATTTTGTGAACCCCATTTATACATTTGATTTTTTTGAAGGGTCTCTCTTTATGATGTGAAATTTTGTGAAGGGGCAGCAGAAAGAACTCAATTTTTGCCTGGATTGACCCCTGTATTGGCTATGTACAGTGGCGGCTCATGCCAACTTTCCCAGGTGGGGCCCGGTCTATTGCACAACGAGTGAAATATATTTATAATTCAAACACAAAAAAAAGTTAATTAATGAAAAAAGTTATCCTTTTTTTATTTTTATTTTATTTTTAAATATATATATATATATATATATATATATATATATATATGATGTGTTCCATGTATATTATTATTATTATTATAAATCTTAGTGAATATTATAAAATTTTACAATGTTATGCTTAATTACAATATAAAAATTTTTAAACTGAAATTTTTCTACATACAATTTTTTTTTAACTTTCATGTGTAATAACTTTAAATCTTTTATGTATGAATGGAAACATTATATATTTAATATATATGTTTCTTGTATGTTTGTTTTTAAAAACATAGCCTAAATAAAAGAAATTAAATGTAAATTAGAAATTTCATAAGTATTAAACATGTATGCACATTTTAAAAAATGCCAAATTTTTTAATTAAAGTGTTTATGATTTTATTTTTTTATATTTTAGCTTATTTAAAAATGAGAATGTAGGACAAATGTATATAAAATCTAAAATATTTAAGGGATTTTGTAATGTGTGTTTAAATTAAAAATTAATCCTGTACAGAAAATTCAGTTTAAAATTTTATAACTGCCGCAATAAAATATTAATGTCTGACAGTTAATTTCTTTGCAGTTTTTTGCATAAAGTTCAGTTAAAAACACACAAATAAAGACACTTTAAAAATCCATCTCTTATATATATATATATATATATATATATATATATATACTAGTATATAACCCCGTCAAAAATGACGGAATGTGAACGATAAATCTTGAAAACAATGTTTAGATCATGATGGTTACCACGTGATCATTTAAATGTATTTTCAATTTTTGTTTATAAATCAATGTGTTTCGATATTTTATAATTTTCGTTTTTTGTGAGGTCTAACTGTAATAGAAACAGTGTCCGGAGAGGAGAGAAGTCGTGTAGAGCCACACCAGATTGTAAAAACGTGAAAAAAATTGCAACTTTGGCCTTTATCATGGTTTTGTGAGGTCTAACTGGAACGTTTCCGGCTGCAATCTTTAAGAGACAGTGTCCGGAGATGAGAGAAGTCGTGTAGAGCCGCACCAGATTGTAAAAACGTGAGAAAAATGGAGGCTTTGTCCTTTATCACGGTTCTGTGAGGTCTAATTGCAACGTTTCCGGCTGCAATCTTTAAGAGACAGTGTCCAGAGATGAGAGAAGCAGAGCTGCCAGCCTAATCCGGCAAATTGTTAGTACCGCCTCTTTTTCTACACCACTTAATTTTTAGAGAAATTCTCTTCAAATGTATCTACGATGAATTAAGAAGAAAAATACTCTAAAAATTAAGTGGTGTAGAAAAAGGGGCGGTACTAACAATTTGCCGGATTAGGTTGGAAGCTCTGGAGAAGTCGTGTAGAACCGCACCAGATTTTAAAAACGTGAGAAAAATGGCGGCTTTGGTCTTTCTCATGGTTCTGTGAAGTCTAACTGCAATGATTCCGGATGCAATCGTTAAGACACAGTGTCCGGAGTTAAGTGAAGTCATGTTGAGCCGCACCAGATTGTAAAAACGTGAGAAAAATGGCGGCTTTGGCCTTTCTCACGGTTTTGTGAGGTCTAACTGCAATAGAGACAGTGTCCGGAGATGAGAGAAGTCGTGTAGAGCCGCACCAGATTGTAAAAACGTGAGAAAAATGGCAGCTTTGGGCTTTCTCACGGTTTTGTGAGGTCTAACTGCAACAGAGACAGTGCTCGGAGATGAGAGAAGTCGTGTAACGCCGCACCAGATTTTAAAAAATATACAGTATATAATTATTAACACATCACATTAGCAAGTTAATTGTGTGATACATTATTTGTATCATACAAGGATGGAAAGCGTTTGCTGACGATGACGCAAATTCAATGATTTTTCTTCACCCAAAAGTTTTCACTTCAAATGGAAAGCGTTAGCTGACGATGACGGGAGTTCAATGATTTTTGTTCACCCAAAAGTGCTCAATGCGCCTAAAGAAGTTTTCACTTCAAAAATTTTACCCGATCAATAAATATGAATGACAATAAAAAAACTGCTGGTTGACAAAAAATATAGGCCCGACAACACAACAGCAACAACACATCCCAGTGTACCATTAAGTGCTCTATACGCAAGCGAAGTGTGATGTCACTGACCGTCCGTGTATGTAAGAAAATGATTTCCTATGTTAATCGCCCATTGGATTTTTTGTAAAAAATTATTAAAAATCGAGGAAAATTATTTCCCGATTTTAATCCCCGTATTTGCGTATATATATGTATTAGTTATCATGTGCATATGTTAGATTGAGTTATTTTGCTGTCAAATTGACAAAATTTTAATTTTAAATTTCAAAACTCTGTTGTCCTTGGCGTTTTTGTATTTGACGATCAAAAACGTACTACGAAAATATACATGCCAGATGTATATTTTCGTAATATGTGTTGTGCGAAATATTGTTTCATATTATTCCTTACTCTCTTAATATAAATTTTTAAAATAACCATGATTTTTGAAAGGAATTAAATTATATTCGCCAGATAATTTGGCGATATATATATATATATATATATTTTTTTTTTTTTTTTTTTTTCTGCCAAGGATGACCGATATCAAGTCTATTCCTCTGCAACGTATTCGTATCTTATATCACATACTTTATTTAGACATTTGAAAACAAATTTCACTTCAAATTATGATAGAATATTTATCATTTTTCTTTTAATTAGTATATTAGTTGGATATTTATTGTGTAATATCATCCTTTGAAATGAAATGTTTATGTTTTCAATGGAATATGGAAGTTTTTTTTTTTTTTTTTATCTAGAGTTTTGAAATTTAAAATTCAAATTTTATCAATTTTAGAACAAAAACAACTTAATCTAACGCATGCACATGATAACTAATACATATCTAAACCTAAATATGGGGATTAAAATCGGGAAATAATTTCCCTCGATTTTTAATAATTTTTTTACGAAAAATCCATTGGGCGTTTAACATAGGAAATATTTTTCTTGTATCCACGAATGGCCAGTGACGTCATCACTTCGCTTGCCTATTTAAAGTCCTCATAATAAGAAAAAACGATTCACTCCATTTTACCAAAATACTTTTTTTTAAGACTATCGTAGATCCTGTTTTCAAATTTTCTAACTAACTATCCAATAACTACAGACACTCCATGCTAACCCAAATTCACCTCTACTCGATACCTCCAACCAGCTATCTCACCCTCAACATCGCCAAAATATCCAGGATCCAGCTAGGGACTTTCTCATTCTCAACCGAGCATTTTACCTTGACTCGACATTATCACCTTAGACTACTCTAATTTCAATACTCATTTCAACTGGTGACTTTTACTTGCCCAACCAAACATTCTATCCCAACTATCATTTTACACTAATTTCAAAACTAAAATCAACTGGCGGCATTTACGTACTAAACTCGGCGCCAATCATACCTTACAATGTAAACAAACAATGAAGTTTGATAAAAATATTTAAAGGCTTTAATGCGTTTTTACAAATATTTTAAGATTTTTAAGGCTTTAATAGAGTTCTAACAACTACATGACTTTCTTCTTAGTAACCTTAGCAACCTGAAGGACAACGCTAATTTTTCCATGCCTTTGGAAGCGTAGAAGTCGAATTTTTTTATGCTTTTGCAAATACATTTACAACACTGTGTTACAATAAATTTGTAACACTATTCCGCATTGATAAAATGGGTCAATGAGGTCAACTGTCCCTCAGCAAACATGCTCGTGACGTCATCTGTTAGAACCTAATATGTTTTAGAAATATTTTAAGCGTTTTTTTAATGAAACAGTCAAAGAGTCGTTCATTCGGAATTAAAAAGTTGTCCATTTGGAATTTGTATTTTCTGAATGGCAACAGTTTTGGTTTGTTTTGATTTGGTCTTGCTTTGTTTATAATCATGAAGTTACATAATTCTATTTATAGGTTCATGTTTATAATAGCCAGTGATCCGTTATACTTAATTTAGACATTTAAACATTACAATTGAATAGCTTTTCAAGGTTTTATAGGAAATAAGAATATGTGCGATACAAAACATGTATGAAAATGATATGTATGTTTCCTAAGTTGAATTAAACAAACGGGAAAAAAAATGGCTGCCAAAAGTCTCTGTTTTGAAGCGGTACTAACCGGATTCGTTCATGACAGATGAGGATCATTATATATATTAATTATTTAATTTTAATAATGATGTCCTTTTGTCATAGCCTAAGCAAATTTATTATTTAATATTTCTTTTACTATTCGCGTGAAAATATATCTTACTTTTTGTCGAAAAATAAATCAACTCGTAATTTTTTTTGGCAACAATTAAAAATTGAAATAATTATTTTTAAAACTTTATTATAGAAGAAATATCTATATTATTATATAGAAGATATAATATAGATAATGTTTTGCTTCCTCCCCCTCCCCTTGGGGACTGAATTTCTAAAATTCCAAAAATTGGTTTTTAGGTATTTGTGTTAGCTATATTTTAAAGCGAAAATTTTACAGATATCTGTGTTTTTCTTTGAGATATAAAGGTTTTTGTGAAATCACATTTTGCCCCCTGTCCCCCCTTAGGGGCCGAATTTCTAAAATTCCTAAAATTGGTTTTTAGGTATTTATGTTAGCTATATTTTGAAATAAAAATCTCACGTATATCTGTTTTTTTATTTGAGATATCAAGGTTTATTAGTTATCCCTTTTTGCGCATGTGAAATCCCATTTTGCCACACACCCCCTCTTGTGGACTGAATTTCCAAAATTCCAGAAACTGATTTTTAGGCATTTGTGTTAGCTATGTTTTAATGCAAAAATTTTACAGATATCTGGTTTTTCCTTTGAGATATGAAGGTTTATGTGAAATCACGTTCTGCGCCCCCCACCCCCCTTGGGGGTCAAATTTCGCAAAATCGCTTCTTAGGGGGTGCTTACACTACATGTTCTATAATCTGACCAAGTTTCGAGTCGGTGACTCCAGTAGATTTCGCTGTGCATTCATGAGTCAGTGAGTGAGTAAGTGAGTGGAAGTACTCTTTTATATATATAGATAATAAAGATGATCTATTAAGCATAGTAGAAGCCAAGCAACAGATACAAGATCACTGAAACACCAATGACCAATAAGAAAAAAAAAAAAATACGTGTGGCACTCGAGGACTGCCGCGGTAAAGCTATTGCATAGCATTTTTTATCAACTTATGCAATTATAATTATTTATTTAATTTATTTATGCAGTATTTTTTTTTTCTTTGATATTAATTCAAGTTTTTTCTTTGATATTAATTCAAGTTACACTTTTTGAGCGTGGTGACCGATAAGAAAACAAATTTTTTTCTTTTATTGAATAAATGAGAATATATCCGCAATGAGGATATATCAAAAATATCCGCAATCGATTTGTAGGTATCGAAAACCTCGATGTACCAAATTTGAATGATCTAACTCTATTTTTTGAGAAAAGGTATTTTAATAGGTTTTTAAAGGCCTGCAAGTCGAATGGGGATATTCAAGTTTTTTCTTTGATATAATTTCAAGTTACACTTTTTGAGCGTGCTGACCGATAAGAAAACAAATTTTAATACAGAAAAGGTATTTAATAGGTTTTAAAGGCCTGCAAGTCGAATGGGGATATTCAAGTTTTCTCTTTGATATTAATTCAAGTTACACTTTTTGAGCGTGGTGACCGATAAGAAAACAAATTTTAATAGAGAAAAGGTATTTAATAGGTTTTAAAGGCATGCAAGTCGAATGGGGATATTCAAGTTTTTTCTTTGATATTAATGAATAAGATAACAATAATGATAAGAAAACAAATTTTAATAGAGAAAAGGTATTTTAATAGGTTTTAAAGGCCTGCAAGTCGAATGGGGATATTCAAGTTTTTTCTTTGATATTAATTCAAGTTACACTTTTTGAGCGTGGTGACCGATAAGAAAACAAATTTTAATAGAGAAAAGGTATTTAATAGGTTTTAAAGGCCTGCAAGTCGAATGGGGATATTCAAGTTTTTTCTTTGATATTACTTCAAGTTACACTTTTTGAGCGTGGTGACCGATAAGAAAACAAATTTTAATAGAGAAAAGGTATTTAATAGGTTTTAAAGGCCTGCAAGTCGAATGGGGATATTCAAGTTTTTTCTTTGATATTAATTCAAGTTACACTTTTTGAGCGTGGTGACCGATAAGAAAACAAATTTTAATAGAGAAAAGGTATTTAATAGGTTTTAAAGGCCTGCAAGTCGAATGGGGATATTCAAGTTTTTTCTTTATATTAATTCAAGTTACACTTTTTGAGCGTGGTGACCGATAAGAAAACAAATTTTTTTCTTTTATTGAATAAATGAGAATATATCCGCAATGAGAATATATCAAAAATATCCGCAATCGATTTGTAGGTATCGAAAACCTCGATGTACCAAATTTCAATGATCTAACTCTATTTTTTGAAAAAGGGTATTTTAATAGGTTTTTAAAGGCCTGCAAGTCGAATGCGGATATTCACGTTTTTTCTTTGATATAATTTCAAGTTACACTTTTTGAGCGTGGTAACCGATAAGAAAACAAATTTCTATAGAGGAAAGGTATTTAATAGGTTTTAAAGGCCTGCAAGTCGAGTGGGGATATTCAAGTTTTTTCTTTGATATTAATTCAAGTTACACTTTTTGAGCGTGGTGACCGATAAGAAAACGAATTTTAATAGAGAAAAGGTATTTAATAGGCTTTAAAGGCCTGCAAGTCGAATGGGGATATTCAAGTTTTTTCTTTGATATTAATTCAAGTTACACTTTTTGAGCGTGGTGACCGATAAGAAAACGAATTTTAATAGAGAAAAGGTATTTAATAGGCTTTAAAGGCCTGCAAGTCGAATGGGGATATTCAAGTTTTTTCTTTGATATTAATTCAAGTTACACTTTTTGAGCGTGGTGACCGATAAGAAAACAAATTTTAATAGAGAAAAGGTATTTAATAGGTTTTAAAGGTCTGCAAGTCGAATGGGGATATTCAAGTTTTTTCTTTGATATTAATTCAAGTTACACTTTTTGAGCGTGGTGACCGATATAAAACAAATTTTAATAGAGAAAAGGTATTTAATAGGTTTTAAAGGCCTGCAAGTCGAATGGGGATATTCAAGGTTTTTCTTTGATATTAATGAATAAGATAACAATAATGATAAGATAACAATAATGATAAGAAAACAAATTTTAATAGAGAAAAGGTATTTTAATAGGTTTTAAAGGCCTGCAAGTCGAATGGGGATATTCATTTTTTTTCTTTGATATTAATTCAAGTTACACTTTTTGAGCGTGGTGACCGATAAGAAAACAAATTTTAATAGAGAAAAGGTATTTAATAGGTTTTAAAGGCCTGCAAGTCGAATGGGGATATTCAAGTTTTTTCTTTGATATTAATGAATAAGATAACAATAATGATAAGATAACAATAATGATAAGAAAACAAATTTTAATAGAGAAAAGGTATTTAATAGGTTTTAAAGGCCTGCAAGTCGAATGGGGATATTCAAGTTTTTTCTTTGATATTAATTCAAGTTACACTTTTTGAGCGTGGTGACCGATAAGAAAACGAATTTTAATAGAGAAAAGGTATTTAATAGGTTTTAAAGGCCTGCAAGTCGAATGGGGATGTTCAAGTTTTTTCTTTGATATTAATTCAAGTTACACTTTTTGAGCGTGGTGACCGATATAAAACAAATTTCAATAGAGAAAAGGTATTTAATAGGTTTTAAAGGCCTGCAAGTCGAATGGGGATATTCAAGGTTTTTCTTTGATATTAATGAATAAGATAACAATAATGATAAGAAAACAAATTTTAATAGAGAAAAGGTATTTAATAGGTTTTAAAGGCCTGCAAGTCGAATGGAGATATTCAAGTTTTATCTGATCTACTTTATACACAAATTTTACGCGTACAGCTATTCACTGTTGTACATAGATGATAGATACCTATACACCTATATACTTTCTCACAAACAGCTGCTTATGTATTCGTCCGATTTCGGAGCAGCTCGGCTCGATCTGTGCGAGCTTCGTACAGCCGAAATCTACCGAATTGTGTTAGGTTTTTTTTTCGTTACGGAATTTTTCGATTCGGTCGCCGCGCTCAAAGCCCGCGATAAAAGCTATACAATAGCTTAAAAAAAAAAAATCATCAGTGGATGAAATACACTAATGTAAAGAAACCAGATCTATTAATTAACAGCCTGCAAAATAAACAAATCAATAAAGTAAAACAACAAATCTTAACTTAAAACCATAAAGTTATCAAAATTAATGAAAAAACAACCCAAGAAGATAGGAAGAAGGAGGCAGGCGGCAAGACTTGTGACTTGCCTGTGGGGTTACACTAGTTTTACGCCGGCAACACTCTCCCAGCCTGCCACAACCAGAACATGAACCATATGGATTTAAAAATGCAAAACCTCAAAGCAGATGAACAACAATGAAACCACAAAGCCACAATGAAATTCACTGATTGATCACATTGTGTTTAACAGTATAATTAGAACATTAAATATAGTTGACAACTCAAAAAGGAAAAATCTGAAATTTTATTGGAAAATGAAAGTTTTCATAGTAATACAAAGCAAATGCAACAAGCCTTCTACTTTTTTTTTTTTTTTTTTTTTTTTTTTTTATTTAATTTCACAAACCCACCCAACCATCCAATATATATATATATATATATATGCCTATGGATTAATTACAATCCTAAATTAATTTTTTCATTGAAAATATCTAAGATAGCACTTTTTATTTGTTTACAGATGATAAATTTCTTTGTTACCATTAGCAATAGTGACATTTATTTTACACCATTGTTTTCATTTTAATTTCCCTTTGGAAAATAACGTCATTGACAGAATAAACACTGTAATAAGAGAAACTATTTGCAAGATGGCAAATAGAGTACCTTTGTTAATGCGAGGTTTTTAATTGATAATTTTGTTAATTAAGGCAATCGAAATTTCTAACCAAGAAAAAGTCTGCCTTGGGGTATTCAGCAAACATTGATACCTCTCATGATGCAGAAGACACTTCCATTCACAAAGAAATGTGATTGCAGACAAAAAATATTTATGCCAGCAGCAGTAGCTTTTTTTTTTTTTTTTTTTTTTAATATGTAACATATTTTAATAAATGTGGATTGAATTGGGATCATTTTATTGTTTTATTTTTTAAAACTATTATTGTGATTGTCATACATATAAAACTATATTATCAGTATTGCTATTGTTTGACACCAATCTTTGTTGCAAATAATTGTTATATGCACTTTTGTAAATTTCATTTGTTTTATTTTAGGCTTTTAACTGGTAAAGCTATAAAATCAAAAGATGATTTGTTAGAAGCAATCAATGTATTTCATTCCAAAGGAGTGGAGACTGTTGTGATATCTAGTGCTGAACTAGATGAACCTGATAAATTACACTTATTTGGAAGTTCAATTAAAGGTAGTTTTTTGAAATATGACTTAAAAAATAATTGTACAGTCATTTGCAAAAGTTTAGACCAGTAGCTGACTTTCATTATTTTAACACATTGCATCATTTGCACAGATTATTGCGTCATCTCGTGTGCTGATTGCATCAGACTCATTCTACTGCTATAAATAAAAGTGTCCATTACGTTTATCGCCGGTTGTTTATTGGATTTTGTCATAGACAGTGCTGTTGTGTAATTATTGTAATGGGTAAAAAACCTTCACTTACTGTTACAAAAGGTCAGAAATATTGACCCTGCATAAAATTGGATTTTCTGACTGTCAAATAAGTTCAAGGGTAAATGTGAACAAGACAGTTGTGCATCAAGCTATTAGTAAATTTAGAATTTCACGAAAATTTGTGGACCTTATGAGTCGTTTCTTTTTCATACTTGGAGTAAATTGAGGTTTCCTTGAAGGTTTATGGGATGATAAACCAAAATCTCTGGCCAAACATCATGAAATAGTACTCAAATTGACGTTGGTGCCTTTTGCAGCCAAAGAATGTCTAATCGTATTGCAGGAATTTCTTGGATCTCATACGACCATCCTTATCACATGATCATCACGTGCACTCATATCCTAGGGCGACCACTTCTCTTAAGGTTCACAAATTTTCCCGAAATTTTAAATTTACTAATAGCTCGATGTAGAGTTGTCTTGCTCACATTTATCCTCAGACTTATTTGACGTTCAGAAAATCCAATTTTATGCAGGATCTCATCCTTTTGTAACAGTAAGTGAAGGTTTTTTACCCATTACAATAATTACACAACAGCACTGTCTACAACGAAATCCAGGAAACAATTGGCGATAAATGTGCTGGGCACCTTTATTTATAGCAGTAGAATGCGTCTGATGCATTCAGCACATGAGATGACACAATAATCGACACAAATGATGCAGTGTGTTAAAATACTGAAAATCGACGACTGGTCTTAAACTTTTGCAAATGACTGTATAATAATTGTAGGAGAGTGTGTGTGTTATTTGATGGATGATAGATTCCAGTTCTCTTTCCTAATTTTTAATTGACGGCACAGTACAGAACGAAACACGCACTACGCATAATTGACATGAAGAGAGAAGAGGGCAAAGCCTGCTGTTACATTTTGGGAATAAACCTGCTAATTGATTCCTTTGGTAATGAAACCCACTGATACAGAATGGGGATGTACCTACTATGCAAAATCGACTGCCATTGCAGTCAAAAGCCAAACTACTACTGAATTCTTGTTTTTGTCACATGACCACGGAAACCCAAGGAACCCCAAGGAGCTCGTTCGACATGCGCAGATGTCCGAACATGCTGCCCCATGTTGCAATATGCACAGCACATTCAAAAGTTCTAGTTGCATAAAGAAAACACAATGCAATATAATAATAAATGAAAAAATTAAAATACAAATGCAGTTATGCATAAGGATATATTATACAAAGGGCTTATCATACATTGATATTAAATGCAATATTATAAAAGTACGCATAAGGAAAAAAAAAAAAATATTATGCATTAATTGGTAAAATTGCCAATTTTGAAATAGCTCTTTTCACTATACCATTTTTTGTTTTTACTTCTATGACTCTGACAATATTATCATTTCCTAAATAGGTTTTAATAATGCAGCCTAATAGCCATTTTAGAGGGGGCAAATTATCCTCTTTTATAACGACCTTATCGAATATTTTTACACTTTGTTTTTCAAAGTGATACTTTGCTGTAGATTGTTTAAGTAATTGTTAGACCAAAATTTCCGGAATGTTTGAGTTGATTTACATGTTATTACCAACAATTTAATTTATTAGTTTGAATGTTGGTCAGTGAGGATTCGGAGATGGACGTTAGCTATCGATCAATAAGGAAATGACCAGAGGTCAAAATTTCCAAATCTTCTATGTCCGCTGAAAGAGGGGTTAACAGACGAGAATTCAACATTGATTAAATTTGTATCATGATGGTTTGGAAGGTTTCATACATTAATTTAGCATCACCATTTGTAATAATCTTAAAGGATTTAATCCCGGCTTCCCATAAGCCACCAAAATTTAGGGCCTTAGGAGGGATAAACTTCCATTCAATTTTCTCATTTAAGGAGAAATTTGTGAAATTTTCATCTTGCTGGGTAACTAATTAAAAAAATTTCTTTAAGTCTTTATTGGCTCGAACAAGATTGCTCCCATTATCCAAAACAATTTTAGTACACTTACCTCATCTATCAATAAAACGTTTTAAGGCAGCTATAAGTGATTCTGAAGTTAAGTCAGAGACGATTGCTAGGTGTACTGCCTTGGTTGTAAAGAAAAGGAAAAGAACGACATAAATTCTCATGGGAGATCCTTTTCTTTGATGTTTATTTTTGTATAAAGAATGGGCTAGAGAGATCTATTCCCGTACTATTAAATGTGAATCCCGGATTTATCCTCTCTTTGGGCAGATCACCCTTTTCTGAGAATATAATTTAGGGTTAACCCTAAAACATTTCGCACAATATGGACAATTTTATGACATGCATTTCGAGCGTTTAAGGGTCAATATTCTTGCCTAATATTATAAAGTAATGCTTGAGGGTCTTCATGGTGAAATTTCTCATGAAAATCTTTAATAATTATTTCACTGAACTTACTCCTTGGCAATATTACAGGATGTTTTTTCTCGTTATTAACTACCTCCAACTCTTAATAAACCATCAGAGTCCAAAAAGGGTGTCAAGGGGTGAAGTCTGCTGGTAGGAGAAACACATTTATTAATTTTTATACCTGTTATGTCATTCCTGAATTCTCTTTCTTTTATAGACCTTAGGATAAAGCTGAGAGCAGTCCTTTTTTCTTCAGGACCTAGGGGGTCCAGTTTTTCTTCCCCCGGAATTCTTTACATTGCTTATAAACCTGAAAATAAACACTAAGACATGCACAATTTTAGTGAAATTAGTCAAAATATGATCTACAAATTTCAAATTTTGGGTTGTAACATAAAAGGAAAAATTTGGTTCAGGATCACTAAGGCCCTTTTTAGCCTCAGGATAATAGTCCCTTTCTGGAACAATAATGCCATCTAAAATAGGCAAGTCCGGATCAGTCTAGAAAGGTGGTCCATGTGATAGAAAGCTTAAAAACTTTACTTATTGTTTCTATCACTTGTCCTCACAAATTGCTCAAAACATTTTTTTATAGAACATAATAGAAATAGAATATAATAAATGACTGTTTAAATTACTTAAAAACCTTTTTTGAGTGCTTTTAAAACACTCGTTAAACTTTATTTAATATGTTCGTTTTGCTTTACTTACTTTTTTTTTCCTGACTCTGTTTTGTTTACATTCTTTAGACATCGCGGTACAATCTTGTTGCCAGATGCATTACTATCAAAAGTTTGTTCGGAGATTGCATGTTTTCACCACTGAATGGCGTTGATGGCGGTTGAATATTTATGCCGTGTTGAGCCGTGATTGGCTGTTTGCTCTTTGATCATGCTGCATGTTTTGGACACTATTATATAAATAGAGGTTTTTTATTTTGAGTTGGTGGTGAATTCGACTGGTAAAAGATGCTAATGTAAGATTTTATGTTCTGTCTGAGGCTGGTCCTCGTAAATTTATTTATTCAATTAGCAGTTTATCATTTCAAGAATGCAGTCGTTTAAAATGTTAAATAGTTGTCCAAATATGTAAAGTTTATTTTTTGCAAGTTAGCGGCGATAATCGTTTTGAAGTTATCAGTTGTTAAATTATGTATGTTTAAATGACGGCTAAGAATTTAAAAAGCAAGTTCATTTTGGCTGTGAGTTTTTTTTTGAAGATAACAGTGTTTGTTTGAACTGTACTCTTTTGAATGTCATCCTAGACTGTTCCAATTTTCATGCTATGTGTCAACCAGGCGACCATAGCTTCTTCACGAACAGCGTGCTGTGTGTCAACCAGGCGACCGCAGTTTCTTTTGAACATTGCTTGTGAATATTTTTAACCTGTCAAGTTTTTTCCATGCTATGTGTCAACCTGGCGACCATAGCTTCTACAAGTTGCAGTTTCATCAAATTATTGGTTATTATCAAGTTTAAATATCATCAGTGGTTTCTTGCAATCGTTTTATCGTTATACGTGATGTCTCAGTTAGAAAATCTGGGAGTCAGGAAATTTTTTTAAAGGTAAAGCCTTCTTATAAATTAAAAATGCTAGATTTAATTTATTGGTCAGTTCAGTTGTTTTTTTGAAGTTAACTTTTTGATAACCTTTTGAATATGAACATTGTTTTTTCATTTACATTTGTTAAGTTTATAGCTAAAATTAATTGTTAAATATTTTTTTTCTATTTGTTATTGTTGGTTTTTTGAATCTTTAAAAGTTTTTTAATAAAAATGTTTAAAATGAATTTGACTTTGTTTTACTTGTCAAATTTTTCCTTTAAGTTACACTAGTCATTAAATTTATTAAACTTTCACTGTATGTCTGCTTAAATATAATGGAAATAAAAGTTTGACTTTTTATAAGTCTCATTTATCAGGGTTATGGGCCCAGTTTAGCTTTTAGCTAGCCCAATTTTTTTTTATAACCTTTATGCAAGTTAGCTTAAATTGCTTTTTTGCCTTTGACTAGTGTTTTTTGACATTTAAAAGTAAATAATGGCTGTTAACCTGGCTCCCCAGATTAAGAGACTCAATATGACTAATTATTCAACTTGGAAAGATGATGTAAAGTTCCTGCTGTTGGAGAAAAATGCTTTTGAAATTGTAAAGGGTAGTGAGAAGCAGCCTAAATTGGATGAAGAAAGGGGTATAACTGCTGAAGTGATTGCTGACTTTAAAAGACGTCAAAATATAGCGTTGTCCATAATTTATCTTAATATTGAACCTGAATTTAGATCTTTAATTGTTCAATGTGACGATCCAGCTGATGCCTGGAAAACCTTAAGGGCAAATTTTCAACCTGATAGTCGGAGTCATCATATGGCAATTTTTTCCGAAATTATGAATTGTTTTCTACAGTCTGGTGAAACTATAGGTCAATATGCTGCTAGAATTTCTAAATTTGCAGAGCGTTTAAAAGCAATTAATAAACCTATCAGCGACGAGTACTTGAGCTTCCAGATTTTGCGGTATTTACCAGACAAGTATGATCAAATAATCTAGCAGATTCTCCGATGGCCTGATACTGATTTTTCATTTAAGAAAATTGTTATAGAACTCTGTGCAGAAGAAGTGCGACTTCAACTGAGAGTGTTAGATAAAGAAAAGACTGACTGTAGTATAGAAGTTCAAACGGTAAAATATAAGAAAAAATCAACTGTTAAATGTTGGAGATGCGGGAAAATGGGCCATTATCGTAAGAATTGTCGGGTGAAACTTGAATTAAAATCTGATAATAGTGATAAATTTTCTAAGGGTAATTTTGTAAAAAAAGTTGACTCCAGACAACAGCCAAAGCGTGACAAAACACCCCCTCGAAAAAAGACTTCTTTCAAAAGTCAAAATTTTATTGCTGAAGCAAATCTCGGTAGTTATGAAAGGGATGGTTGTTGGGTCTTTGACACAGCAGCCTCCCACCATTTCTGTAAGGATAAAGAATCGTTTTGTAATTTTACTGAGGTAATGGGTGACGAAATGCATGTGGCTGTTGATGGGGTCACTTTTCCGATCACCGGTAAAGGTGAAGTTGTTCTAAGTTTTAATGGTAATCAAATTAAATTATGGAATGTTTTGTACTCTCCCAAGTTAAGGAAAAACCTACTTAGTGGATCCAGATTTGATAGAAAAGGTGCTAAATTCAAGTGTGAAGATGGTGAGTTGAACGTGATCGACAGGTTTGATAATTTTATTTTTTCTGCTAAACTGCATGATGGTTTATATTACATTTTTCCTAAGGTTATTAAAAGTAAAAAAGGCAAGCAAAGTGTTAACTTGAATGGGGGGCTAAAAGAAATAGAAGTTGAAAGAAATTTTGATATGTCAGCTTCACCTGTTTATGAGCCAGTTAACGTAAATAACATGGACACTTGGCATTTGCGTTTTGACCATATTAGCCCCGAATTAATTGTTAACACTTGTAGAAAATCTGCTGTAAGAGGCTTGCCAAATTTAAAATCTGTAAATTTTTCTTGTGAATCATGTAGTTTGGGCAAACAAAATAGAGTATCTTTTAAATCCCTGGATCGTTCATTTTCTAAACATCCTTTAGATAGATTATTTTTAGATGTTTGGGGGCCTATAAAAATTTTGGGAAAAAATAGAGAAAGGTTTTTTTTGTCCATAATTGATGATTTTTCCGGTAAATCAGCTGTATATCCTCTGCAAGATAAATCCATGGTTTTTGATGTCTTTAAACGACATGTTAATAGGGCAGAGAGATTTTTGGGCACCAAATTAAAATCTATACGTACCGATAATGGTACGGAGTTTGAAAATGAGCAATTCAGGAATTTTTGTAATGAAACTAGGGTAAAACATGAATTCACCAATGCTTTTACACCTGAAGAAAACGGTGTATGTGAACGTTTTAATCGGACAATTTTAAACTGTGTGAGGGCTATGCTCAATTCAAGTGGTTTGTCTGGTGATTTTTGGCCAGAGGCTTGCATGCACTTCAATTACACGTGGAATCGTATCTGCCATGGTACTAACGACAAAACGCCTCTTCAATTGTACTCGGGAAACAAGCCATCGGTGCGTCATTTACGCCCTTTTGGTACAATAGCATATGTAGGAGTTCCCAAGGTCAAAAGAAAACATAAACTAGATTTTAAAGCTAAGAAAGGTTTTGTTGTGGGTTATGCCTTACGTACCCGAGGGTATAGAATTTGGCTAAGCGATGAAAACAAAGTTATAGAGACTATAAATGTTTCCTTTAGGGAAAGTAGTGATATGGTTGGCAGTGGAGCTTTGGGAGGCGACTCCTCTTTTGAACTGGAATGCGTGCCAGATGTTTTACCAAAGCCTGTTGATTGGTGTCCTCTTCCCGATCCGGAACCTGGTACATCTGGTTGCGTGCCCAGTGAAACTGAGGATGCCGCCTCAGTTGGTTCCCCCACAAGTCCTACGTTACCTAAGACATCGCCATGCTGGTCAAATAACCCCATTTGGTATAGAAAGGCAGTTCAAAGACCTATAGGGAATAAAGTGGATATTTATTACTATCCTGATGGTGAAGGCAAGAAACTTCCACAAAGATCTCCACGTGATGTTGAAAAATTTTGTGCAGCTAACGGTATAAATTATGATCCCCAGTTTTTTGATTTTTCTAAATTTAATACTTATACCGGTCTTGTTAATCCTGTTCTTACACCTTCTGCGTCCAGCACTTCTAGTTGACTAGAAGTGGTGGTACCCAGGACGTATAAGCAGGCCTTAAAATCAGTTTCTTTTGATAAATGGCAGGAAGCCATGCTAGAAGAGTTGGAGACAATGGCTACGAGAAAGGTGTGGCATCTTGTGAGGTTACCTGAAAATAAAACTGTTTTAGGAAACCGTTGGGTTTATACCATAAAACAAGACGAATCTGGTGCTATTGTCAGATATAAAGCTCGACTTGTAGCACAGGGTTATAAACAAATTCAGGGAGACTCGTATGATGAAACTTTTTCTCCAGTAATAGATTTTTCCGTAGTCAGGTTTTTTTTCACTCTTTTGGTTTCATACTGTGGCTGGATCAACCTACAATGTGATGTAAAGTGTGCATATTTATATGCACCGTTACAAGATGAGATCTACATGAAGCAACCAGTTGGTTTTGTAGAAAAAGGCAAAGAAAATATGGTTTGCAAGTTAGATCGCGCATTGTATGGATTACACCAGTCAGGTAGATTATGGTTTTACGAGTTAAACAGGGTTTTGTTGGAATTGGGTTTTTTAAAATTTGAGGTTTGTAATTGTGCATATTCATATAATGGTTTTGCAGTTTTATTAGTCTATGTGGATGACATGGTTATTTTTACAAAAAACGAGTCACAGTCAGAAATAGTTTTAAAAATTCTACAATCTAAGTTTGATTTAAAAGTTCTTGGTACCACACGAAAGTTGTTGGGTGTCGAATTCGAGTATAATGGTAGGAGTGTGTTAATCCATCAAAGCCAATATATTGGCGAAGTTTGTAAAAGATTTAAAAACCACCGAATACCAGTCTCTTCTTTACCCATAGTGAAAGGTACACGTTTTTCTAAGAGTGACTGTCCTGTCATCCAAGCTGATATAGATGAAGCCTCAAATCTCCCTTTTAGAAATTTGTTGGGATGTATATTTTTTTTGGTAAATCGTACAAGACCAGATATAGCATACGCAACAAACATTTTTTCTCAGTTTCAGCAGAATCCAGGTTTAAAACACTGGCGTGGGCTACTTAGACTTTTAGGGTACATTAGATATACTAGTCATTTAAAACTTAATTTAGAATGTAAAAACATTGAGTTAAATTCATACTCTGATGCAGATTTTGCTTCCAATAGAGATGATTATGTCTCCATGGGGGGGCAGATTGTTTTTTTAGAAAATGCAGACATTTCTTGGCGCAGTAAGAAGCAAAAAGGTGTCACTATATCAACCATGGAATCAGAATTTATCTCAATGTGCGATTGTGTTAGAGAACAAGATTGGTTCTTTAATATTTTAAAAGAGTGTCATAATTTTAAACTTATTAATGAAAATATTAATGTACCCACTATTTTTGCAGATAATGAGTCTGCTATTCGTTTTACTAAATCTAGAATTGAAAACTTTCAAACGCGGCATGTAAACATTAAATTATTTTTTATAAGAGATTGGTATGATGAGGGTAAATTTGATCTTAAGTATATTCCTTCAAAATCAAACCTGGCCGATCCGTTCACAAAGCCGCTCACAAAAAGTGAATTATCGAAATTTATAAATAGTATTTTTGTCTCAAAATAATTGTTTTTCTTTTTCACTTTGCAGATATGTGTATATATATGTTGTATGAATGAGTGTTTGAAAGTCGTGGGGCCTCACGCAAATGTTTAATGTGTTTATGTTTAGTATTGTATTGTGAAATGTTCTTTGTCTGCATTGTGGGAGAAACTAGTATTTAATTATATATATATGGGGGGAAATAGTTAATTTGATAAAATGATCAATTTAAATTATATATACTTATAAAATATCTTTTCCTTTAACATTTGTTAAAGTTTCAGGTTTGTACTGCCTATAGGTACAGTTTTTTTTACGTTTCAGATATGTCCTGAAGTTGAGAATTTGACTGTGGTTTTTTGCCTTTAGGTATATTTTTTGGTCATGTTTTTTTTCAGATATGGTTGGAGAATGGACTGTGGATATTGAACTAGCTGAGTTCACCAAAAAAAAAATTGTTAAATTGTTTTTACTAATATTTGTTGATATTAACATTGTTACTTAAAGTTTTTTTGAACTGACTAATAAAAAAAAAAGTTTTTCGTGTTTTGTTGCGGTGGGGGGCTTTGATAGAAAGCTTAAAAACTTTACTTATTGTTTCTATCACTTGTCCTCACAAATTGCTCAAAACATTTTTTTATAGAACATAATAGAAATAGAATATAATAAATGACTGTTTAAATTACTTAAAAACCTTTTTTGAGTGCTTTTAAAACACTCGTTAAACTTTATTTAATATGTTCGTTTTGCTTTACTTACTTTTTTTTTCCTGACTCTGTTTTGTTTACATTCTTTAGACATCGCGGTACAATCTTGTTGCCAGATGCATTACTATCAAAAGTTTGTTCGGAGATTGCATGTTTTCACCACTGAATGGCGTTGACGGCGGTTGAATATTTATGCCGTGTTGAGCCGTGATTGGCTGTTTGCTCTTTGATCATGCTGCATGTTTTGGACACTATTATATAAATAGAGGTTTTTTATTTTGAGTTGGTGGTGAATTCGACTGGTAAAAGATGCTAATGTAAGATTTTATGTTCTGTCTGAGGCTGGTCCTCGTAAATTTATTTATTCAATTAGCAGTTTATCATTTCAAGGATGCAGTCGTTTAAAATGTTAAATAGTTGTCCAAATATGTAAAGTTTATTTTTTGCAAGTTAGCGGCGATAATCGTTTTGAAGTTATCAGTTGTTAAATTATGTATGTTTAAATGACGGCTAAGAATTTAAAAAGCAAGTTCATTTTGGCTGTGAGTTTTTTTTTGAAGATAACAGTGTTTGTTTGAACTGTACTCTTTTGAATGTCATCCTAGACTGTTCCAATTTTCATGCTATGTGTCAACCAGGCGACCATAGCTTCTTCACGAACAGCGTGCTGTGTGTCAACCAGGCGACCGCAGTTTCTTTTGAACATTGCTTGTGAATATTTTTAACCTGTCAAGTTTTTTCCATGCTATGTGTCAACCTGGCGACCATAGCTTCTACAAGTTGCAGTTTCATCAAATTATTGGTTATTATCAAGTTTAAATATCATCAGTGGTTTCTTGCAATCGTTTTATCGTTATACGTGATGTCTCAGTTAGAAAATCTGGGAGTCAGGAAATTTTTTTAAAGGTAAAGCCTTCTTATAAATTAAAAATGCTAGATTTAATTTATTGGTCAGTTCAGTTGTTTTTTTGAAGTTAACTTTTTGATAACCTTTTGAATATGAACATTGTTTTTTCATTTACATTTGTTAAGTTTATAGCTAAAATTAATTGTTAAATATTTTTTTTCTATTTGTTATTGTTGGTTTTTTGAATCTTTAAAAGTTTTTTAATAAAAATGTTTAAAATGAATTTGACTTTGTTTTACTTGTCAAATTTTTCCTTTAAGTTACACTAGTCATTAAATTTATTAAACTTTCACTGTATGTCTGCTTAAATATAATGGAAATAAAAGTTTGACTTTTTATAAGTCTCATTTATCACCATGTCACCACATGGAACTGTCTAAAAGTGAATTAACATTAGCACCTCTGGTTAATAGGTCAGCAGGATTGTCCTTTCTGGAACAATGATGCCAGGAATTTTGATCACTTAAAGTTTTTATTTCAATCATTCGATTCGCTACAAACTGTTTCCACCATTTGGCTGAGCCTTTTATCCAGTACAATGTTATTTTGGAGTCAGACCAGTAGTAAACTGCAGATGCTATTTTTTTTTATCTATAATAGGTTTTACTTTGTGGATCAGTCTTGCACTTAATGAGATTCATGCATTAAGCAACTTTAATCTAGGTAATGAAATTTCTTTTAAGGGAGCATCATGGCTTTTAAATATTATGAGGTTGATTTCTATACTATTTTCTGTCTGTATACGTAGATAAATAGCAGTACCATACGCTGCCTTACTGGCATCTGAAAATGCATGTATTTCCACTGCAAGTACCTGATTCAAGCAACTTAGGATTTTTCTAGGAATTTTTACTTCAGACAACCTTGGAAGCTCTTCACACCGTTTAGCCATCCACTTGATTGTAATAGTGGATGGCATGAGCACACCCAGAGGGTCAAATATCTTGCCGACTGCTTGCAAAAGAAAACGTTTTGAACTTTTTTTAGAGGACAAGAATTCTAATAAATTTTTTACTTCTAAAGTTAGACAATCCTCTTCTGTCTTCCAAGGCCATACCTAAGACCTTTGCTAGATTACTTCCCAAGCTGATTGTAGAGTGCTCCAATTGCGTATTCAAGCCTTTTTGTTACCAGAATTTCATTAACCCATCATTTCATTAAAATCACCATCATTTGTTATCCATTTTCTTAAGGTCATTCCTGCCTTAGACATAATTTCTTTAGCATCAAGAGAAATTTTAAGAGCCTTTTCCACAGTATCTTCACCAGAGATGAAAACGTCAATGTAGATGTAATTGTGGAGAAGATGAACAGTTTTTGGATATTGGTCACTAAATTGAGATACTTTTTTTTAATAGTCACTGACAAAAGAAATGGGAATGCATTAACTCCAAAAAAGAACATGCTTAAATCTTAAGGTTTTTAAGTTTTCAAGAGATTTAAAATCCCTTTTTCAAACCATAAGAAGCGCACAGCATCATGATCCTTCTCTGCAAGGGATATCTGTAAAAAAGCTTTTTCAATGTCGGTAGAGAAGGCTATTTCATTAAGTCAGAAATTAATTAAAATATCAAAGAGAAACGGGTTTAAATTATTACCAGGCCATAAACAGTCATTTAAAGAAAACTGATTATTATCATGGGAGCTTGCATTAAAAACGATATGAATCTTCGCCATAAGCTTGTCTTCTTTACAGACAGCATGATGGGGTAAGTAATAAATTCCCCTCTCAAATATTGGCCCTTTCTTTTGACTTGCTCAATAATACCTTCATTTAAATATTCATTTATAATTTTAGAATAATTTTGAAAAAGCTCAGGATCCCGATAAAATTTCCTTTGTAAAAATTCTAGTCGTTTTTTTGCTACATTAAAGTTATTGTGCAGTTGTTTCAGATCCCTTCTTCAAGGTAACTGCACTTCATAACGATCGGTCACAAACCTGGTAGTTTTCTCAAAAATTTGTTGGGCTTGATCTTCCTCTACTGGTTCTAAATCATTAGGCTGAATCCCAATGGATTCCAACTGCCAAAATTGGCTTAGATTATTATTGATTTCATCAAACTTTGTAATAAAATAACACTGATTCTCATTTCTGTTTAATGGAACCGTTTCTTCTGAAACACCAGTTGGAATCCAGCCAAAAACCGAATCATGTAAAAATAATTATTGCTAATTTGAACAGAATTGGGTTTCAAAATTCTCTAAAACAGTTCGCTACCAATGATGCTGTATATCTTTCCAGGTTGAAAAATGTGGGATCAGCAAACTCTACCAGATTTGACAAATTAATTTTTGATATGTCTAATTTATTTGTTGGAATATAATCTGTGACCTTGGGAACAATTAAAAAATTAATACTTTCCTGAAAACTTTCATCTGCATTGGAAATAACATTGCTAATTTTTCTCTTAACATTATAAGAAGAATTATTTAATCCAGTAATAGGGGTATTTATAACCTTCAATCTCAATCCTAATATATTAGCGCAATCGGCAATTAATATGTTTGTGTTACATGCTGAATCTAAAACGGCATGCATCTTTTTTCTTCTTCTGAATTTATCTTGAACAAAAATAAAGTACTTATTCAATAATACAGATTTTTTTCTCTCTTTCCAAGCTGCTAAATGTGCATAACACTTCACTGATTCCCTGCTGAAAGGGGGTTAGAATTCTCACTCTTTTCAACCTTGAGATTATTACAGTTAGTTTCTTTTTGTTTATGCGATAAAGAATGATGACTCATACCACATCTGTTGCAGGTGTGCTTAGATACACAAGTGGATGCTGCATGAAATTTAAACAATTAACACAAAATTTGTTACATTTCACGAAATCAAATCTTTCAGATACATTCATTGTAAAAAACTCGGGACATTTGTTTAAAGTATGGAAATTTTTACAAAGAATACAATTTTTTACTTTTGAAATAAATGTAGAATTAAGCATAAAATATTTTGTTTTTGGATGAAAACTGTTCTTATTTACTATTCTTTCTGCGGGGTTTCTTGATATGCTTTCTAGAGTAGCACTTTGACTTTCCAGGAATGGCATTAATTTTTCGAATTTTGGATATTCTGTTTTTTTGACCGAATATTCAAACAATTTTTTGGTTTCTTTATCTACCTTTTGTAATATAATATTAATGAGCATTGCATCCGATAGATTATTTCTCTTATAATCTAAAACACTCAGTGCTCTTATATTTTTATTTATACAATAAATAAGGGATCTCAGTTCATTAAAAGATTCTTGTTGGATTTTTTCATAATACACTATTGCTGAATAGGTGAGTGTCAACTAAGATTCGGTGGTTTTCGAATCTTTCTATAAGTGCGTTGAATAAGGAAGGAAATGTGTCATCGGGACTTTCTAGTTTTTTCGCATCACCAGTTAAAGAGGCATGAAGATAAAATAATTTTTGAGCATCATTTAGTTTCATATTGTTTGAAATCAGGTTATTGAACTGTGTTTTAAATATGGAAAAACCTTCTATTTTACCATAAAAAAGAGGTAAGGGGATGTCCGGCAGCCAGACATTAACTTATTAACTTCATCAGAATTTTTAAATTCTAAAGTATCATTTTTACTAGAATTGTTCTCAGAAAGTTTAGTAGATTTAAGAAGCAAATTGAGTCTTACCTCAATTCTTTCAAGGTGATCTTCAAGTTCTTAGATTTCATTTTCAATTGCAGGTAAATCCTTTACATCTGGGATGTCATAGTTTTGGATCCGGATGTCACTGAGCTTACCTTGCAGCTCCTATACCTTTTGGATTTCTATTTCAAGTTCAGTTGTGGAGCAAGAAATATTTCCCGTACTTATATCAATAAAGGATTTTAATTTTTGTTATATCACCTTTTACGGTGCCTTTCATTCTGTTAAGTTTTTCCATATTCACTTATTTGCTGGAATGCTGTGATGATGACAGATCACTAATGTAGGAGAGTGTGTTATTTGATGATTGATAGATTCCAGTTCTGTTTCATAATTTTTAATTGACGGCACAGTACAGAACAAAACACACACTACACATAATTGACATGATGAGAGAAGGGTGCAAAACCTGCTGTTACATTTCGGGGATAAACCCGCAAATTGATTCCTTTGGATATACCCGCTATGCAAAATCGAGGCTGTTTTCAAATGTTTTTGTTGTGGATATTCCATTGAGACAGCAAAATTTACTGCATGTTTTTTGCTTGATTGAATTTGCCATTTTATGCAATCATCAGAGCAAAAATTCTTCACTCAATTAAATTAATTAATTTATTTATTTTTAGATAACAAAATAAAATTCTTGTAATTTTAATCTATAAAAAACATTTATACTTAGTTAACAAAAGCAAAAATGTCTTTAAGTTCTTAACATTGAGCAGCACACTTTGGCTACTACTGCCTGAACTTACCCAAGCATGCAGAGAGAAGCAAATTCACCCATGAACCTCAATTGAGGGTCCTTATTACCTACAGCAGTGTCTTATCTGCACGTCTTTTTTCTATCTTCCTTATATTTATTTAAAACTTTAAAAATAAGTGCAACTGATTCGCAGCACTTGAAAACCTAGTAACACACATTTTCTAGCCTCTAATTACTATAGAAAATTTTACATTGTTGTGCTCCCCCCTCCTTAATGTTGATATTGCAGTAATTTTTATAATTTATAAGATGATATTACATACATATTATTTTTTAAATTAATTTTTTATAATTTTTTTTTAACCTTTCAGGAGGAAAAAAAAATATTATTCATATAGAAATACCTAAAATAACTTGCCCTGCAAAAATTAGTTTTACTGGAACTGGAGACCTTTTTGCTGCCTTACTACTTGCATGGATGGCAAAAACAGAAGGCAATCTAAAGGTTTGATTTGATAAGTTTTTTTGTAGTATAGTTTAAAAATGCTAATGCTGTAATTAAAAGGTAAATTAAAACAAATAATACAATTAATAAACAACAAGAAACATCTTATACTATTAAGGAAGCAAGATTTGTATATATATATATATATATATATGTATATTTCACTGTTTTCGAAATCTGTCCAATGAAGACTGTACAATTCATGGTGTAAACTACTTATTATAGATAGAAAACATGAAATTAACTTAAATTTTTCTCAGGAAAATTAGAATTATTTAATTATTTAAGAAATAAATACGAATTCTAACCTCCTAATATCTTTAAAATTAGCCATATACATATTAGCTATAATTTAATTGTTGCCAAAAAAAAATTTACGAATTCATTTTTTTTTTTTTTTTTTACATAAAAATAAATACATTTAATTAAACATGTACAATAAAAAATTATAAAAAGTTAAACTAGGCATTTCACAAAAACTGACGTCATTATCACTTTAAAAATTTTATACACATTGGTAAAATGCTAGTATAGTTAAAGGATGCAAAAAAATGTTCTAATTTTTTTTTTTTTTTTTTTTTTTTTTTTAACTCCTTTTTTTGTATTTTTACTGTCAAGTTCACACTCGACTGCCTAGTGTTTCTTTACTACTCTAAATTCTATGAATCATAAATTTATTTTATCAGTTTTATTTATAGATCCTCCTGGGCGATTTTTTAAATTTTGGCGTTGAAGTACACTGGAATTTTTTGCCAAGAAGTTTAATTCATCAACAGCCATTTTAATCTAGATAATGCATCAAAAATATAAATTAATTATAAAATATTCCAAAAAGAAAAAAAAAAATTAAACTGAAATAGTAGTCATATAAATGATCTATTTTTATTTGAGTAGAAATTTTATAGAAAAAAAAATAATGCAGTTTTAAATATAGAAAATTTATTTCAGCAAGCACTATTTTAAACCTAAAACCCATTAATAAAATACACAGAATATGAAGGAAAAATGATGGAGAAAGGTCATACATTAAGATTATGATTTGAAAAAAAAAAAAAAAAAGCAGTACCAAAATGAAGGGGGAAAGGGGTGTGTTTCTGCTAGTCATAAAAACTTAAAATAAAAAGTGATTATCTCCAATATTTATTTATTTTTAATTTCAAAGAAACTTCATTTTTATTTATTACCTCTTCCATTTCTGAAGTGAAATACTTTTTTTCAGTCTGTGATTAATCAAGAGTGGTGAGCTTGAGCTTAGGCCCAAAGTTATGTAAAACTGCACAAATTCACTTTTATTTTGTCTACAGCATGTGCTACAATCTTATTCTTTTTATAATGAAGGTTAAAACTGAATCTGAGGCTCTGTCGCACAGAAATGAGTAGAATTTTCCTGAGAATAGCACAGTCATGTATAATTCTAGCTTAAAATTTCAGCAAATTCTATTCTGTTATTTAAAATTTATTTTTATCAAAACTTTTGCCTTATTTTCGTGACTGGCATGTGATTAATCAACATAATTTTAACGCTTTTAATTTTATATAGAGCTTAGCTCAATAAAATTCAATGTAAGAAAATGCTGCTGTATATCAAAATGAGTTGTAAATATGCAGTATATTGTTATTAAATTACTAAATTTCAGTTTTTATTTTTTTACCATTGTATTTTTCAAAACCGACATTTCTGCAAAGTTTTGCCCTATTCTGCCATGTTAAGAAATTTGTAAATTTCCAATAATTTGCGAAATTTTCAAAGTAGCATGTTTATTGTTAATTATGTTCATCTTGGCATCAAAACTGATATTTAAAAGCTGTTTTTACACCTTTACAATAAAAATATTTTTTTTTTTTTTCATGCACATTTAAGTGAAATTTTGCCCTATTCTCCCATGTTAAGAAAATTGTAAATTTCAAATAACTTCTAAAGTTTTTAAATTAGAATGTTTCAAATGAATAGGGTTCTTGCCAGTGTCATAAATAATACTTTAAAACTGGCCTGACCTCTCTGTGATCATTTGTTCAAGAGATATCGTACACACAGATTAACAAACTATTATACTATGACACCATACAGATGGAAACCATACCCATTTTGATATTTTCGGATTCCTCACACTTGAAAACATGCAGATGTCAAAAACCGAGGTAGAAAATTTTCAAGAGTACCTAAGTTCCCCATACCTATAGTATGATGGGGAACTAAAGAATGTGTATTTTATTTGTTTATTTTGGCATCAAATATTTCTTTCTTTTTATTCATTTTATAGTTAAAATGGAGTTTGTAGTTAATATGTGTTTTGATCTAATTATCCAGTTGAACTAAAAAAAAAATCCCTTTTTGGCAAGCTTAAAGTCAAAGGTAGATTCCTGTATGTTAATGTTATGTAAAGAAATATTACATATGCATTAACACATACTCAGCCAATGGCTTTGTTCCCACACATTACATTATTTGCGTTGCTATTCTGTTTTCAAGAAATTTAATTTTCAACTACAAAAGGATTTTATTCGTTCTACTTAAAGTTTTAGGCTGGATTTATTGGTCAGTAAATGTTTCAATATTTTAAAATCCAAGCTCTTAATCATTCAACGAATAGAAGCCATAAAGATATACAATTTGCGACTTAGCAATGAAATTTGTGATTTGGCGGCAAAATTTTATAGTTGACAACAAAATTTTTGACTTGGCGATGAAATTCGTTATTTGATGATAAAATTTTGCGAGCTTGGCGATGGAGAAGGGCAGTTTTGGCATCATTATATTTTCTTCCCATGCGAAAACCTCATATCTCTTTACAGACCAATATCTTGTTTCCACAGGATAAAAAGTCAAAGGAAGCTGTAACTTATTACTCTCAGTTTCAATCGTAAATTTTACATTCTTACCTAAACCAGCATTCTAAACTATTCACCACAAACGATATATTTACTAAAACTAATGTATTATTTTAATTTTATATTTTTAAATGATTAATTAAAGTTGTTATCATCCTTTTTATATTTTCAGTGATCTTTTTTATTATCGTTTGCACTTGATGTAAGCATCAGATTATAAATTTAAGCAATTAAAGCTACAGAAAAAGTCGGCTTCATTACAATTGATGAAAAATCACTTTTTAACTTGTAACTTTTAAGCAATTGAAGCTATCGAAAAAGTTTAAATACAAAAATTGCTGTTTAGGGTAAGGCAGTAATTCACCTGATTTGAATTTTTTTCCCATTTTCAATATTAAAGAAATTATGGGCAAATGAAAATTTCCGCCCCCTGTGAGCTGGATACCCCATCTATGAACTTGACCGAGATTTTTACTGTCCTGACAACATACCCCGAGCTTGTTTAATTTAAATAAAAATTACTCCAGTTACCATGTTCACAACTTAACATGGGAAAAAGCATTATATATATATATATAAACTGTTGAACGGCGGGTGGTTTTGGGTTCTAGGGCTCATGATCGGGGAAGATATGAAGAAATTTTCCAGAAGTCATGTCATGAGAACCATTGCAATAGGTAGATTTCCTATAAGGAATCTACCTAAATACAGTGTTTGCTAGATTTTGTTGGGATTAATAAGTATGCCAATTTTCGTAGTGGTTGGATGAACAGTATAAATTTGTATAGCTAACTAAAAATACGGGCAAACAAACAATCAGCTTTATATATAAAGAAGATTAATTTTAATTTGTCCTTTGTTTAAAGTATTTATAAATCATTATATCTTGAAATATTTTAAAGAAAATTTAATTACAATAAAATTGATAAACTTATTGCAATTTAAAAGCATTTAAGGTATTAAAACATATGAGATAATGTATAAATTAATAGACTGAATATAAAATTAGATATTTCAACCTTCTTTTAGCACCTCGCAGTACAGACATCAAAAATGAAAAACATTGAAGAGCTTAAAGTATCAAAACATCAAACTAATGCAGCATACTCTGTCAGCACCGTGCCTTTTTCAGATAAGAAGGAAGCCTAGAATACCATCCCTCTAGGAAAATCCTGGTATGGTAATCAGAATAATTAGAAGCAATCATTTTAATGCCATCAAAATCAGGCAAATGATCCATCTCTATGGAATGTTGGACAATTTTTTAACAAATAAAAGTTTCTTTTATGTTCTAGAATTCGAGTATGGAGAAAATGGCTAGTTTTACCTATATAAAACAGAATTGCATAATATGTATGGAATAATATACACAACACCTGTATGAACAGAAGGTTGCAATAACTGGTTTAAAATTTGAAGAAAATTATGAATTTGATGTTACAGTTTAAAGACTACAGATACATTAGCATTTCGTAAAATTTTTACAGTAGATTCAGAGGTTTTTTTTTTTTTTTTTTTTTTTTTTAAATAAGGGAAAGTAACGAAAGACTTAGGAGACATAGAAAATTTAATAAGAGGATTATTTAGATTATCTTCAAATTCACTAAGGATTTTTTTACGCCAGCAAGAGAAGGGATTATTTAGATTCAAGTCAAAAAATATTCTTTTAATTCTTATTGAAAAGTTCTGTTTTGTATATTACTTTATGTATTATCTCATATGTTTTAATATTTTAAATGTTTTTAATTTATAAGTTTGTCTTAATTTTATTATAGTTAAATTCTCGTGTCCTTTGTGTTTTGAAATTTTTAGACTTCCTTAATGGTTATTCTTCCCCTTTTCCCCATCGGACATTTCTCCTCCTTTTTTTAATGGCATTTCTGCCTTTCTTTTATTGTTTCCTTTTACTTTTCAGTCTGCCTGCTGCTTTTGCAGAAAAATACTGTCTGTAGAAAGTTTGGCTAAATGTGACATTTCCTCCCCTTCCCTCCTATGTTCTAATAATGACATCACTAAAAAAATACAATTTTTTTTATTAAAATCACACAATCAACTGATTGGAAGAAAATATTTATTGAAATTTTATTTTTCCAACTGAGTGAAAATAATGCCTGGACCGGGAGTTGAACCCCGGATCTTTGACTTACAAGGTCAAGGCTCTACCAATTGAGCTATCCAGGCTGACAACCGGTCAGCATTACTCACTCAGACAACCTTTAGGCAGAAATATCTGGTCTATCATGTAGATAGCTCAACAGAAATAAGCCGCAGGTAATGGAAAGAACACCATTAAACAAAATCCATTGTTTAATGGTGTTTTCCATTACCTGCGGCTTATTTCTGTCGAGCTATCTACATGATAGACCAGATATTTCTGCCTAAAGGTTGTCTGAGTGAGTAATGCTGACCAGTTGTTGGCCTGGATAGCTCTGGTAGAGCCTTGACCTTGTAAGTCAAAGATCCGGGGCTCAACTCCCGGTCCAGGCATTGTTTTCACTCTTTCGGAAAAATAAAATTTCACTAAAAAAATAATTTTTGTTATTTTGTAAACTATTGTATCTATTAATATACTGATTATTCCTTTTTTACTTTTCCTTAACAGGTATCTTGTGAAAAAGTTGTTAATACAATGTTAAGTGTAATAAATAGAACTGTGTATTATGCTTTAGGTAAGTTTATTTTATATTCATATGTAATTTTCAAATAGAGTAAAAATAGTCAACAGTTTTTTTTTTTTTTTCTTCCCCTCCTCTTTATTGATCATGACTAATTGGATTCAAAAACTAATTATTTCATATTTGATATGCATTTATTTATATAATTTTAATCATGAAACAATTTGTTGAAATTATTTAAAAAAAAAAAAAAATATATTATTTTTAAATATCTTGACTGAAAGAATTAAATAAAAAATAAAAAAATGTGCTATTTGATAGAAAAAATTGTTATGATTTGCAGCATGTTCTTGAATAGAAGGTATCACATTAAAGAATAGAATTATAACTAATCCTTTAATTTTTTTTTTTTTTTTTAAGCTAAGGATATAAAAAAAAAAGCATGAAAATTATATAAGTTTTAAAAATACATCTCATCCAGGGAGCGAAATTATAATCAGCAAGTTGGGTGCCAAATGGCAACTAACATTGTTTTCTTAGTTGCCATTATGTTTGTACTAAGGTGCTATTTTAAAATTGTTATCTATACATAGAAAAATATCTATAAACATTGTATATAAACTATAATTACTTTTTTTTTTTAATTCACTTTACAACACGTATAAAATGATACATTTAATTAAAATTATCAATTAAAATTACAACTTGTCAAGGCCTTTCGCCCTGACCATCAGGGCATCATCAGGACAAAGCTTTTTTTTTTTGGTTCAAGTACACCAACATTTGAATTATATATACAAAAAGATTCATAGTACAGTTACAGTTGTTGTAGATGAAACAGTTGAAAACAGATGAACCATAGATGAAACAGTCTGAAAAACTGAATTTAGTCGAGCTTCACTTGGTTACCATTGTTGTATTTTTAAAATTCTTATAAATATATAGTTGTTTCTATTTTTTATTTTTTTATTTAGAGAAATAATTTGGTTTAAAAGTTATATTAGGCCATATCGTGATCGTATACAAAAACAAACTAATTAATTAATACACCAGGCATATTCAAACAACACAACTTTTAATCATGAAATATTTAGTTGACTTTATTCTTGTTTTATTTCTGGACATCAACTCGAATATATAATCACTAAGATAAAATATTTTATACAAAAGATTCTGCATTTTTTATAATAATCTAATTACATTAGCGAAATTATAAATGATCTGCATTCTAGAATCATTACAAAAGAAATTTTTACATACCACTCTTTCCAGATGCATCATCTTTCAGAACTTAATAAATCTTTATACAAAGCAGAATATATATGAATATTATTCCCTGTTGCAAGCACATTCTTCTGCAATTTTTTTACGCTGCATCTTGCATGCCGACCCGAACGAGAAGAGAGCCATCATCGGGGAATCCCCTAATTTTTTACTAACGCCGAACAGGGTTGCCGGAGAAAACAAACGTGCCAAATGGCAGAATTAAAAAAAAACTAAATGTAGCCAACCAGGCATCTTAAAGATTTAACTTATGAAAATTTTAAACAAAAAAAAGGCTGATAATTAGCCAAAAATAAAGGACAGTGATTGATTAAACTGAAACAGGAAGTGACATATTATATATTTTAGTTTTCTCATTGGCTAAAGTTAAAAAAGAACCGTTCGCTTTCAAATAATGGAAATGACGTATGATGGGTGACACTGAATATAATTGGCTGAAATTTAAAGATACATTTTTTATTATTTTGTAATATTGCTTTACTTTTTTTTTTTTTTTTTAATAAAGAAAGTTTCTAGAAGGAATGGAACAATCTGGCAAGTTTGGGTTTGAAAAAAGAACAAGAATTTCATTGATTTTGAGAACAATGAAAATGAATTAAAGATACATTGATATTTAAAATATCATTTTGAATAAAGCCACATAAACAAAAACAAAATGATTTCTTTTTCTCAAGAACTGGAAATAAACATGGTATAATTTTAAAATGACAAAAAATAATGATATGAAGTGGGGGAAACACCACATAATACCCGACAGCCAGGAAAAAAAAAAAAATTGAACGTAAAAGGTGTAATATTTTACACAACAGAGAATTTTTTTTTTTTTTTTTTTTTTTTTTTTACATTTACTTATCATTGTTATATTCAATTAGGACAAGCAATAGGGATGTTCATAACAGGATCCAATTTGAAATACTTATACACAATGCAAAAGTATCAATTTAACATACATATTAGATGATCATATTATATGTAATACACCAAGAAATATATAAAGACATGTTGTCATTTTATCAGGAGAAAAAAAAAATATTCATCTATAAAAGACAATTTCAAATAAAATATACTGTATTGAAAGTGATCTTGGCAATATACAACCACTAGGAATAAAAAATGAGAATACATAAATACCTCAAAAACCATCCATACATTCACAAAAGTAACAAACATCTCAAGATGTAAATAATAAACAATATTAATTCGAAATCTTTACGAATGTAAATTCTGTTCTCTATATTTAAACAATTCCCTTTCACTAAAGAAATATCTTGTTATTTCAATTATTGTGAGAAAAAGAAAATATCTATCAAACAATAATTATATACACTTGAAATCAGTAATATGAATAATATCATCATATACCATAGCATGAAGTCAAGTTATGCACAGACATCCTTTTTTTTTTTTTTTTTTTTTTTAATCATTATCATCACCATTTTTGTCAGATGAAGTAATTTAATTTACAGTTCTATATATTTTACATTTTAACACACACATACAATAATACAAATAATTGTATCATATATCAGTAAAATTATAACATTCAAAACAATATCTGGCCAGTAAAACCGAGAAAAGAAAAAAAAATTAACGCTTATTTAACAAAACACATGATCATGTAATTATTTATAGAATCATCTTTGTATACACATACAATCATATACAAAATATCATGAGATCTCATAATACCATTTTGATTAGGCATGCCTTTTAATATTCATACATAATTTTCTTTTTTTTTTTTAAACAGATAAACCAATTTGATATTCTATATTTTTACCATAACACAATTGGGAATAAGATATAACCATATATGTGCAAGAATATATTGTATTACACAAAATATACATAAAAGGTATAATGTGTTATAATATTATAGTACGGTAAAAAAATGAAAACTGTGTCAATAATAATACACAGAAAAGGTAATAATAACCATAAACAGAATTTAATGATGACCAATAATACTCAGTATTACATTAATAGAGTACTCATTGATAAAAGAAAAAAGCATATATACATTGGTAAAATCTCCAGTGGCATTGTTTTAAAATCCACTTACATATATCTAATACCACCATTATATAATACAAATAACTAATTATTACTTTATTTATTTTATTTTTTATTTCAGAAAAAAATTTCAGTAATTTTATTGAGCTGTGAGATACACTTTAAATTTTTGTTATCCGACAAAACCACACAATGAAGTATTTTCTAATATTTGTTGATTAATTTTTGTGAAAAAAAAAAAAATACATATCTATCTCTAAATTAAATGTAAACTGTAAGTAAATGGAATGATATAAATGTGACATTTCTTTGAAAATGTATCAAAGAAGCTTATATAAATCCACAGATACATAACATACATAATTGAAAAACATTGTTCAAATGAATGTATAACATGCCTGCATAACAATCAGACGTTTTCTTTTTTTTTCTTTATTTCAATTAGTTTAAAATAAATATTATGCTGAGATAATAAAAAATAAATAAAAATATGTATCATCAGAACAGATCGAAAACAATTCAGAAAACATCACAAGTATATGTTTACACAAATTTTAATATATATAATCTTTTAAGAAGTTTCATTACTTCCATAGTAACAAGATTATCACTCTATATTTTTCCTTTTTTTTTTTTTTTTTTTTTTTTTTTTAATATCACCCTTCATAACAATAATAATGACTTAACCTTAAAGTGAAATCAGTATAATAAGGAAGTGTAAAATCTGTCAATGGGTGTCACATAATTTTCTTTGCCCTTTTTTTTTTTTTTTTTTGACAAAAAAACGACTTGCATTTGATAGACGGTCACAGATATGAAATGATAATAACATTAATTTTTCTTAATATGGATATTGTATTGTATTATGAAAAATGATGACATACAATAGTGCAAAATGATTGTCTTATACATCAGGAAAAAAAATATTACTTTATATCTACCCTAAAAAAAAATCTTATTTTGCATACAAAAAAAGTATAAGGATTCTCAATTTACAACAGATGTAACTGATGAAATTTTATGTATTGATAGGTAACAAATTGAAATTATCAGAAAATAATTACATAAAAATCCAAAACAATGTAAATAACAATAATTAATCTGTAAATCTATTATGACTTAGACTTTTATTCCCCTTACCACATGTTAGTTAGAAGGTGTGTCTGTCTACAAAAATCATAAAATAATAACACATACCTCAAATTTTTCTGACCAGCAGAAAGTAGAGGAGAAAAAAAAATTATAATTAAAAGGATGATTAACAGTGAAACACTGCCTGTGCACCTGCAGCGCTCCAAAGCATGTAGACGAACACAGCCTCTAAGGAAAAAGAGAAAAAAAAATATTAATAATAATGATATTGAGTATCAGCATTTTTCTGAATTTTATCTCGTGGTCTGAGGGTATACGATGAACTGTCATCATTGTGGCACTGTCTATTTCTATCCTGCAAATTAGGGGTAGGAGAGACCAGTTCCTGGATTAGAGTATTAGAGTCATTATTGTTTAATGGAGCTTGCATATTCCCTGAACTATACTTTAAATTGTCTTTTCTTTTCTGTATTTTTATAACTCTATTGGTGTGAATTAACATTGGAGAACGATTTTGATCTTTGATAGATTGGATTTGGAGAATCACAGGTGAAATCACTTTTACAACACGAAAAGGCCCTTGTAATCTTTTTTCAAAAATATTAGGAAATTTTATGTACACATGATCATTAACTTTGATTGGTGAAAACTTATTCTTTTGTCTTGATCTTTCATAAACTTTTTGTCGATTTTCTTCGTTATTCATATATGCTTGGTAGTATGTTTTATCAAGTACTTCAATTAATTTATGGATGTCATATGCTGAGTCTAAAATTTTCCACTGTGGGTGACCTTTATAGTTTAAATATACATCATTAATTTCTCGACCAAAGTGTAGCAAATTAGGCGTACATTTTGTTGCAGGATGGATTGTATTATTATAAATACTCTGATGAATTTTTGCAGCTGTTGCTAAATCAAAACCATGGGAAGCCATGGCATTTAATGAGGATTTTATTTGAGTATTGACACGTTCTGAACATCCATTTGCCTGAGGGTGGGCTATTGTTGTATGTTTTAAATATATGCCCAAAAGTTTATTGAAAGCATCAAACATATTGCTCGTAAATTGTGATCCTTGATCAGTAAGGATAATTTCAGGTCTACCATGAGTTGCAATGTATTGTATTAAAGCATTTGTAACAGCTGGAGCAGTTATGTTATGTAATGTATATAATTCCAAGTGTCTTGAGAAATGGTCAAGAGCTGTGAGAATGTAGGTATGATTCTTTAAAGGACCCAGAATATCCATTGAAATTTTTTGATTAGGTTCAGTAGGTGCAGGAGCTGCCATAAAAGGTGCTACGTTATGTTTGTGGTTTTTATTCAACAGACATGTTTCACATGACAGCACATAATTATGTACATCTGGAGTTATTGTTTTCCACGTATACCTTTTTCTCAAATTTTCAAAAGTTTTTTTAATACCAGGGTGGGATATATGAGCAATTCGAATTGCTTTCTCTCTTAAAGACTCAGGTAAAACTACCCTATGTAAGTCAATATTTTCTGGAGTAAAAAAATTATTATAACATAATAAATTATTTTGAGGATTTATATAATAGCATTTATTACGTTTGTTTATTTTATTTTGTTGGATGTCTTGGAAAATTTTTTTTAACTCAGTATCTTTCTGTTGTTCATTGAAAATAGTATTTTCAGATATTTCCAAATTAGTATCAGTGACAGGATTCTGTGTCAAACAAAATAAATTTTCCTTTTTATTTTCATTTTCTTTTAAATTTTGCATTTGTAATTCTATTTCATTATGTAAATTAGTTTGCTGATCAGTAATTGGGATTATTTCTTGTGAAAAAATGATATCTGGGTTATTGTTTAGGTTATCTGTTGTTGGATTCGTAGTTCTGCTTAAGTAATCGGCAAGCACATTATCTTTTCCTGCAATGTGTGTGAATGTAAAGGAAAATTCCGATATTTCTAATAACCAACGTGTGGTTATATCTGCAGGTGAGGACGATTTTGCATATCTATCTAAAGGTTTTGCATCACTTAATATGAAGAAATGTCTTCCAAAGATATAATATTTAAAAGCATTAAGTCCTTTATATATTGCATATAATTCTAATTTTATGGCAGGATAACGTTTTTCTGCATCAGTTAACGTTTTTGAGTAATATGAAATGGGTAACAATTCCTCATCAAACTTCTGCATTAATACTGCAGAGATTGCATTCTTTGATGCATCAGTGTTAACATAAAATTCTTTCTCCCAATTAGGTAAGTTTAGTATAGGTTTCTTGAAGAAACATTGTTGTAGTTTCTGGAATGCATTTTCATGAATATCTGTCCATGCAAATTTTGTTTTTGGTTTGGTAAGATCAATTAGGGGTGAAGCCAATTCTGCAAATGATTCAATTAAATTCCTATAAAATGAACATGTTCCAATAAATGATTTTACTTGCTTTTTAGTTTTTGGGCGGGGAAAGGAGACTATTTTTTCTATATTACTTGAAATGGGTAAAATTTTGTGATTGTCAATCTTAAAACCCAAAAAGTTTATGTTAGTTTGCATAAATGTGCATTTTTCTGGTGACAATGTTATGTTATTTTCAATTAAGGTTTCTAAAAGCTTAGTAATTTTTGCTTTCATTTCTTGAAATGAGTTTGCCCCTACCACAATATCATCTTGATAGGCATAACATTCAACCTGAGAAATCTGTATTATGGTATCAATCAAGTGTTGAAAACATGAACTTGCTGTGCGTAAGCCAAAAACGAGTCTTAAAAAGGTAAAAACACCAAATGGTGTAGTAAATGACAGTTTATCTTGCA
The DNA here is from genome assembly GCA_963930645.1 of Salticus scenicus. Taxonomy (NCBI): domain Eukaryota; kingdom Metazoa; phylum Arthropoda; class Arachnida; order Araneae; family Salticidae; genus Salticus; species Salticus scenicus. The sequence continues at coordinate 323,144,616 of OZ005654.1, forward strand.
TCTGTTTGGGTAAATCTATCTGCCAATATGCAGATGGTAAATCCAGTGTTGAAAAATATTTAAATTTTGAAAGGTTAACTAGTAGATTCTGTATCTTTGGCAGTGGGTAATTTGATGGTATAACAATAGCATTTAACAGACGTAGGTCCAAAGCCAATCTGTACTTGATAGGTTTTTTAGGGTCTGTTTGTTTTTTCTTGACCAGAAGCATGGGGCAAGCCCATGTCGAATCTGATCTTTTTATAATATTAGCTTCAATCATTTCTTGTAATTGATCAAGGGCTTCTTGTTCTAAGGCTTGGGGTATGGGAAAAGGAAGGGCTTTAATGGGATGTGCATTTATCATATTTATTTCTGGTTTTATCAAGTCTGTGTGACCAAGAGTTTTTAAAGATTTTGAAAACACCTGAGCTTTTTGCTTAAGTAATTGTAACATTTCTTTCCTTTCTAAATCATTCAAATGTTCTAACTTAAAGTCATTTTCATTAAAATCCTTTTCTCTTTGTTCAACAATATCTCTAGAAGGTTGTATTAAATTGCAAAAATGTTCATTTTCATCCTGTTGAAAATCATATTCCTCAATATCCCCAAGTTCTACATTTGTATAATATCCCAAAAGGGTATTTTTTCTGATATGAACAGTTTGTTGTGATGTATTAAAAATTGGAATAAGAAAAACATTATTTTTTATGTGAGACAGAGAATGTATAGATTTATGTACAGTAATTTCTTTATGATTAAATGTTGGAGAAAATAGGAAATATTCTTGGGGGTTAGAATTGTATTTGACTTGAACATAAGTGCATGCATTCGGAGGTAGGATGACTTTCCGTGTTGTATAAATATTGTTAGTTTGTACACTTTTATGAATACTTTGATTATGGTTCTTGCTATGTTCACTATGATTCATAATTTGATTCCCAGAGTCATTGGTTGAGTTATCATACATTTGGTATGAATTTACATAATTATCAATGATATGATTGTTTGTATAATTTTTATTATACGAGTAATTTTGAGAATACCATTTTTCATTACTATGATCACAACAAGTCACATCCTTTGTATTAAATTTTTGATGTACACTCAATCTGTCAGATTCCATATATTCAACATTGGGATTATTTTCTACAAACAAAGTATTATGGTGTATTATATTATTTAGTGAACAACCATCATTTTCATTATTTTTGTCAAATGTGACAAATGGAATATGGATATCCTTGATTAATACAGATTTAAAAGAAGGTATAATTGATATTCCATTTTTATTAATGAAGTCATAGCCCAATATGATTTGAAAATTGTTATTATCAATATTGGTGATAAAGAAATTATGATGAAAAAAAAATTTTTCCACCCTGAAGCATACCTTTACACACCCTGCAAATTTTATTTGTGAATTAATAGTTGAAAGAGTCACCTGTCGACCTAAAAACTTATATGTAATATTAGATTTTATGGCATTAAAACACTCTTGATCAATTAAACAGACAGATGAGCCAGTATCGATTAATGAAGTTAAATTCTGACCTTGCATATTAATGTTTATACATGGCAGGAATTCATTATTTTGAAATGAACTATAAATAACATGCCTATCTAATTCAGTTGTTTTATTGCAACTGTCGGTTTCAAAAGTTTTGATTTCTTTGATTTCTGTATTTGAATTATTTTGAGTCTGTGCAAATTCTGTGACTTGAGTAGTTTCATTATGTTGAGGATTATGTTTAGATTTAATTTCTGGCAAAGAAGAATTGGAGTGCAGAGTGCCAGATATGTCTGCCTCCATATTTAGTTTAAATTAGTATGTTGATAAGAATGACTACTTGGCTGTAATGCCTCATTACTTACTAATTTGTTTTCATCACTTTGTGTATGCATATTCCGGCAAAAATTCTTAAATTCAAAACAATTTTTTAGAAGGTGATTAAAACGTCCGCAAAATGCACAATGTTGGTTAGTAAATGTGTTTGGTCTGCCTCTCTGATGAAATCTTTGTGATGAAAATTTCCTTTGTTTATACTTATCCTGAAATTTGTGAAAATTACTTCTGTTATACCAATTTTTTTTATATGCAAATTTATTACCAGCATATTTTTTTTGCTGACTAACTCTTCCTGGAATGTCATCGTTTGTATTATCCTTATCAATTTCACTTTGTTTATCAATGTGAAACATTGGCATTTGTTCATACTGTTTGACAGGAGACGCAAAAGCAGCGTATAGGTCCTGAAGTTGTTCCGCGCGATTTAGCGCGACATCATAATTTGTGATATTTTCCTCTAAGATTTTTAGTTTAAGTTTTTTTGGTAACGCTTTGACAAATAAATTGAATTTTACAGCTTGTAAGACTGAATCGTCGACGTTTGGATACGCCAGCTTTATCTGTTTGTTCAACCTGTAAGCAAAGTTACGCACGGATTCGTCATGCTCAGGTTTAATATTTTCAAAGTTTTGTAGAAGGATATTTTTGTTACCCTTAATTGAAAAAAAATTCTCAAATTCGGTCCGTAGTGTTTTTAAATTATTAGTTTTATTTACAGCTTGTGATTCTAGATAAAAGTTTAATGCCGGACCTTGTATCTTAGATCTAAATAAAGCCAGCATTTCTTTTTCATTGTAAGAATTCAATTCCTGTATGTCTTGTAATTGATCGAAAAAAAAAGAAACAGTATTTGGGTTACCGTCATACGGTAATATGTTCAAAGATAAGTTGCTTTTCGGCGGCATGATGTAAATCAAAACTTATTCATATAAGTATGCAATTATCACTAATCACTAAATGTTTTCAACTATCATTATCAAAAAAAAATTTTTTTTTTCTTTTGACTTCATACCCATATAAATTGCAACAAGAAACATTATTAAATTATAAGCATTTCAAAAATTCAATTATTTTCATATTTATGAATATATCTGAAGTTGCAGAATTCCATAATAAATCTTTATGTAATTTTCTTTTTGTTTGCGTCATACATTTTTTTTTTTTTTTTTTTTTTTTTTTAATTTAGATGTCCAGAAGAAGGTCACAGAACCAAATGTTGTGTTTTTAAAATTCTTATAAATATATAGTTGTTTCTATTTTTTATTTTTTTATTTAGAGAAATAATTTGGTTTAAAAGTTATATTAGGCCATATCGTGATCGTATACAAAAACAAACTAATTAATTAATACACCAGGCATATTCAAACAACACAACTTTTAATCATGAAATATTTAGTTGACTTTATTCTTGTTTTATTTCTGGACATCAACTCGAATATATAATCACTAAGATAAAATATTTTATACAAAAGATTCTGCATTTTTTATAATAATCTAATTACATTAGCGAAATTATAAATGATCTGCATTCTAGAATCATTACAAAAGAAATTTTTACATACCACTCTTTCCAGATGCATCATCTTTCAGAACTTAATAAATCTTTATACAAAGCAGAATATATATGAATATTATTCCCTGTTGCAAGCACATTCTTCTGCAATTTTTTTACGCTGCATCTTGCATGCCGACCCGAACGAGAAGAGAGCCATCATCGGGGAATCCCCTAATTTTTTACTAACGCCGAACAGGGTTGCCGGAGAAAACAAACGTGCCAAATGGCAGAATTAAAAAAAAACTAAATGTAGCCAACCAGGCATCTTAAAGATTTAACTTATGAAAATTTTAAACAAAAAAAAGGCTGATAATTAGCCAAAAATAAAGGACAGTGATTGATTAAACTGAAACAGGAAGTGACATATTATATATTTTAGTTTTCTCATTGGCTAAAGTTAAAAAAGAACCGTTCGCTTTCAAATAATGGAAATGACGTATGATGGGTGACACTGAATATAATTGGCTGAAATTTAAAGATACATTTTTTATTATTTTGTAATATTGCTTTACTTTTTTTTTTTTTTTTTAATAAAGAAAGTTTCTAGAAGGAATGGAACAATCTGGCAAGTTTGGGTTTGAAAAAAGAACAAGAATTTCATTGATTTTGAGAACAATGAAAATGAATTAAAGATACATTGATATTTAAAATATCATTTTGAATAAAGCCACATAAACAAAAACAAAATGATTTCTTTTTCTCAAGAACTGGAAATAAACATGGTATAATTTTAAAATGACAAAAAATAATGATATGAAGTGGGGGAAACACCACAACCATGGAGATACTTGTTGTGAGATGGTTGAGTCTTTCTTGGAGTTAAATGAAGTTGAAACTTTATTATGCTTCTATGGAGCAGCTTATATTCTGTAAAGAGAACTTGTAGACCTTTATAGGAAATATGGAGAAAACTTTTAAATACCGCAATGGTTGAGTCACTTTTATGGGGAATTGTAGAGGAAAACTTGCAGTAACTTGTAAAGTTTGTCATGTTGTAAAGTGAATTTTTTTATAAGTTTGTGGTTTTTCTACAATGACACGTGTGTTTATGATATCACTATGTGAGATAAGATTATTTTATCTAGTTAGTTTTTTATTTTAAAGATGTGTTATAATTGCACACTGAAGGGGAAAAAGAATATTAGGCATCAAAGTGATGACTAGGTATAAAACTGTGGTCATCAAAATGAAATATTTAGTTGCAAAATACAATTAACGACTGCTAGTTTCGAGCCCTGATCTCATCCCTGGTGGCATTATAGCTCCCAAATAAACTGCCCAGTTTCATTGCAGTTTTTTTTTTTTTTTTTTTTTTTTTGTAATTAGAATGCTGATTTAAGGCTGTGCATCAGTCAGATTTTCCTTTTCTTTCTTCTCATGTTATTCTATGGAATTTTTATTCTTTCATTTTTTAAAGATATCTTGTACAAATATAAAATTTTTCAAATTATTTTTTTTTCTTTTAACATTACTCTATGAACATGTTGCGTTTTAACTTTGTGATCGATTTTTTGAAAAAATAAATTGAAATATTTCTCTTAAGGATTGAAAATTAGAGTTCTCAGATTACTTAAAAAAGTAAAATATTTACTTTGTAAATAAATTCCACTCTAAGTAAATATGATTCATGTAATAAATAAACAGTTACAAAATATGGAATTTTTTTTTAGTTATGTAATGCTCTAGTAAAAGTTTCGCATTTTATTATTATGCTGAATTAAAATTTGTGTTCTAACTTGTTGATTTTTTATTATTAAAGCTTCAGAAGATCCAGAATTACCACAGTCAATTGAGTTAAAATTAATTCAGAGTAAAAAGGAGATAGAAAATCCACCAGAAACACTAAGGTGTCATGAATTTTGATTTATTACTTAGATGTACAAATTTTGAAAATTAATAACATAAACTATTTTGTTAAAAATGGGATATTTATTTAATAGATTATATGAAATTTTATTAAAAGTTTCAGTGATCATTGAGTTATAATTATTGTGAGATGTTTTAAAAGATTATTTGTTACAAACTTAATATTTTAAATAATATTTCTGATTCATATGTATATGTTATGTTAGGAACATAAATCATGTTTTTTTTTTTTTATAAATTAAATTGTTTGTTATTCTTTGCATGAATTTTATAAAAAAAATTTATTGCTTTATATGTAGTCGGTCTTGCTTCATTGAGTGTGATTTTTAGAGTTTTCAGTTTTAATAGTTCTGTTGAAATGCTGCATATTGAAAAATAGCATTTAAAATCAACATATTCATAAAAACTGATACTATTAGATGACAATTGTTTTAGAAACACTAATTTGCATTTATTGTTATAAATTTTTTAATTTTTTAATGTGCAATATTATGATTTCTTTTCAAAGGACAAATTCACACATTTAAAATATATCTTTCTAAAATGTAACTTTTATATTGTTAATATATATATATGTATATACAGTGAAACTTGAATAATTCGAACTTGTTTAATTCGAAATTCTGTATAATTTGAATTTTTTACTCGGTCCCTTGAATTTTGTATTAAAACAATGTTAAAAAATCATGGATAATTCGAATTCTATTTTGGATAATTCGAATTTTTCATAAGATTACCTTAAAGATATTACAGTAAAATTTGTTCCCGAGATTTTTCGCAGCTAAAGTGCATTATGTTTTTTAAGTCTTTCAAAAGAAGGATAAGAAATACAAGAGTATTTCCTACCTAGTGCATCAGAAGATAGGGTCCATATACATGAACTTCCAGGTTTTTTTTTTTAATTGAAATTCATCTCTAATGTAGAAGATTCTATTTTTGTATCAATTGATAGGTTGAAGTCATATGCTATGACACAAAGATTGTACTTAAAGAAACAATCAAAAATATCTGACTAATTTTTAAAAAGTGTTGAATAATTAAGCTCGTAAAAAATATTGATTTAATGGGGGGGGGGATGTAGCAGTATTCTTACAGGGTTGCTACTTAAATCTGGAGAAAAAATCCCCTGAGTTTTCCCTGTCTCTTTTAGAAGTAAAATAGATGACATGCAATCATGCAGCATTAGAATCTAACATGTTTATAAGTCAATTGAACATATTTAGAGACTATTAATTTTATTAACTTACTATAGTTGACAGGGTTCATACTCCTCAGGGAAAACCTGGAAAACAGGGAATACTCAGGGAATTCGGAATTTGTTAAAAAGAAGTCAGGGAAAACTCAGGGAAAATAAAAATTTTCATTAAAAGTCAGGGAAAATCAGTTATAAAACCTGGAAAAACAAATGTTTTTTTCTCTCAAGTTATGTTTTTCTTGTTTAGCATCGTATCAAAATTTAAATGATTAAGTATTGTGAAAATACGCATGTAAATAATGATTTCTACCTGAATTTCTATCATGATCGGCAGTAATATGACATCATACAGTGGAAGTAGCTGTATTTTGTCCTGTCTAGAAGAGCGTTTCTTGGAATATGTCGCTAATATTTTCTTGAAACTTGTCTGTGAACTCAGGGAAAACTCAGGGAATTTTTTTCCCATACTTGAGTATGAACCCTGGTTGAAGAAAAAAAAAACATAATTGATTCATTATAAAGCACTAAAATTAAAAAAAATATTTGATTTTGAAAAAATTTTCCAATGTTTTCCCAAAAAATTTCAAAATTCCCTGAATTTTCCCTGTTTCTTCAATAAATTTTGAAATTCCCTGTTTTTTAATAGATTTTCAAATTCCCTAAATTTTCTAGGTACCGTAGCAACCCTGTCTTAGATATAAAGTTCATGTGTTAAATCTTTGATCGTATAGTTTTATCTTTTTAATTTATCGCTTCTTTTTGACAAAATAGTATATGCAATTCGAATTTTTGGATATTTCGAATTTTTCTCTTGTCCCTTCAACTTCGAATTATCCAAGTTCTACTGTATAATTTTATTTATTTATTACTGAGTAAATGATAAATACTTTTGAAATTTTTTGAAATATTTATATATTGATATATACTGATCCAATGTATGGCAATACAGTATAGGATCTGTTATCTGGAATCCCAATATAACTGAATGAATAAAATCAGAATTCAAAATGCTAACCAAAGTTTTTATTTATAGCAAAATAGAGTGAAAGAAATACAATAGTAGTGGTCAGAATTATAGTGTTGCGACCTACTTTCTTTAATTCTACGATGAATTTTATACTAATTCCTATTGCAGTTCCCGCCGCTTATTAAAATCACATTCGTTCTGAGCCAAAGTGATTTTATTAAGCGGCTGATTTTTATATCCGGCGAATGTTCCTGCACTTAAGGAAAAGGTATTACTTCCCTGAATTTGGAAAGAAACTTCAAAAGGTAACGAATAATGGAATTAGTGAACAGTATTAATTAATTTTTGATAGATGATTAATTGTTTCTTCGATATAAATAAATTAAACGCATTTCAAGTTCTCATGCACTTTCGTTTGAGGAAAATCACCATTACTTTACCAAAAGTTCACGTTGTTCTTATAAATTAAAAATCTTTTCGTTTAAATCTCATGAATTATAGCAGTTTTAAAATAAGAACTAGAAATTGCCTTTTAATAATTACAAATTTAATATATATATCATTTCAGATTAAATTTGTAACTTATTACTACTGCACTTTGAAGAATACGTTCCTTGAAATTGTTACGGAGATAAGTGATGGGGCGTGTTTAATTTGCAATTGTGCTGCAAGAGTAAAATCTTCGACAATGGGAGGGATTGTTTTGCTTTAATTTCTTTTCTTATTTAAAAAAAAAAGAATTTAGTATGCATAAATGATATTTTTGGCTGCTGAAGAGAGATTTTTGATTTTACTAACCTTCAATGCTGATTTTATTAAACGGCGGCTTTAAAAGTAATTTGTATTGATTTGATTCCGGTCCTATCAATTTGATCAGAATAAGCGGCTGATTTTATTAACCAGTGAATTTATTAAGCGGCGGTTACTGTATTTGTAGAATTAATTTCATGAAATATTTAGCACTAGCAAACCCGTGCAAAATTTTCGCACTGTATTTCTTTTATTATTTACCTTTAAAATTTGAAACTCATAAATATTATACCAATTTCATCACCTAATTAAAATTTTAATTTACCAAAAGTCAAATTATTATTAGAACCAAATCAATATTGTGCAGTTGTGAAACCAAAATGATTTAAAGAAAGGTTTCACAACAAAATTAATGGTTGAAGACCCAGTTTTTCATACCTCCACAGGCAGTACAGTTTTAGTATAGGACTTCTATGATGTCTTTTAATTTTTTTCGCCATGTTGGTGATGACTTTTTATTTATTTTGATATAATTTTTTGCTTAAAAAAACTAATTCCTATTTTGATTATATATTTTATGATTGTGTTTTTTGATCAGTTTATAATAATAATTCATATTCTGTATACATCATTAAAGTATTGCCAGGTTTAAAAAGCCGCTTACAAAGATTCTGAAGAAGTAACTTTTAAAAGTACATTTTTCCTTAAAATAATGTCTTCAGATAAATGTCGACATTTTTTCTTATTAGTTCACTGAGCTGAGACTGCGTGCTTAAATATTGTTCATTTTTAAATATTATTTTTTATCCTTGCATATTTTATTAATTACACTATCGTATCGTTTTGATAAAAATAATTGTAACTGGTCCACGTTAAAGAAATATTATATAGATTATATGCTAAAAATATTTGAAATATTTATGAACAATTAGTGCAATAGACACAATACAGCAAAAAACTATCTACATACATACATACAATTGTAAAATACATTTTATAATTTATTTACTTTCGCTCACAAGTCCCAAAATTAAATTTCAAATATGTTTCTTTATTTTTCATTTATTATTGTAATTATAAATTATTATTATTATTTGTGTGTGTAAATAATTTATTAAATGAACAAATCTGTAAGTAATGCACTTATATATATTATTTGTTTTTATCTCTGCTATTTATGAAATTATTTGGTGTATTTTTTATACTTATTGTAAGGCGTTCTGAATTACAGATAAATCCTTTATCCAGAATATCCCAGTCCCAAGGTTTCTGCATAACGGATCCTATACTGTACTTATAAGATTATATTTTCAGTATTGCCATATTCAGTCATCCTTTAATATTTGCAATTTTAACATTTACAAACACAGAAATGTGGTAAAACGTAACATTTGTGAATGTGTCCTCCAATTATTCAAGATTTTATTTTTTAACTCATTTTTTTTTTTTTTTTTTTTTTTTTTTTTTTAATCGAATAATGAATGAGATATTGTCTTCAATGAGTAAAATACAGTTAACTCTCAAAAATCCGCAGCAACCCTAAAATCCGCAACTCTCTAAAATCCGCATATCATTTGCAATGTAAACAAACATTGCCATAACTGATTTGTTGATTAGTGGATTGCAAAAATTCAGCTATATTAGGAGATGAATCAATAATTAACTGGTGCTGACGAATCACCAATCACTCAGCATATTACAGAGGAGAAAATTATAAGTGTGATTATATATAATTATTAAAAAATAAATCATATTAATTTAGATGAAGAAAAAGAAAGACAATTTTCATGAAAGATTTTCTCTCATGAAGATAAATATTCAAACTTTCTCATAGCACAAACTTATGTGATTGACCAAGAATTGCTGACTTTTTTGCAGGTTATAGGAGAAAGTAAATATGCATGAATATTCTTACTGAAACTACTATTGATCAGACTTTTCAAAAATCTAGAAAATTTGCAACTATAATATGATGCATAAAAATTGTTCTTTAAATTAAAATTTCATGAAATATTTGTACTTTTATTGGGCACACTTTATTACAGCATTGTATGTAGTATAACATCTAAATTGTTTCTTAAAGATTTGCTATTCAAATGAGGTTATAAGATGTAAATAAAAAAAATGGCTCTAAAATCTGCAAAATTCCGAAATTCGCAAAACACTTCGTTTTAAGCTGTGCGGATTTTTGAGAGTGCACTGTAGTATCTATTTACCAGGTTTAAAATATGTCAACACACAAAAGAGATAACAGTGTCAATCTGAGGCAAAGTCTGTTACAATATGCTCTATATCTTTAATTATTCGGTGAAGTGCAATATTCCCTTTATCCTTTCACTTAAAAGGAACAAATACTCTTGGTTGTAAAGGATGCTGTTATATTTCACCTGTTACTTTAGATTAGAGATTACGCTGTGTTCCAAGTACGCATTCTTACAATTTCAGAAGACAAATCAGGGCTTTTTTTTTTTTTTACATTTGTAAGTTAATTTCTGAAATTAACAAATTTTCACTGATAAAAATTTATTTCATAACAATTTAATTTATTCATTTTTTCATAATTTCGTCATTAGACCCGGGGCTTTATCAGACAAATCTGTGATCTGAGGATACTTCTTCCCTTGAAAACTCGAATTGAACACCATGCACTATCTGGCATCAGTCAGGGCGGGATCATTTTTCTTGTGTATTGTTGGTTGGTTAATACCTCTATAGCTTTTCTTTTTAGTGCATACTTGTTGTTAACATAATTAGCAATTTTTTTAGAGTTTTTAAAGTCAATTTTCAAATTACCTCTTTGATTAATTTTAGTTAAAACTGTTGTTTTATTAAGTGTAATATCATTCTGATGATAGCCTTTTATGTGGGTTTTTCTTTGTAAAAGAACTTCAGAATGATATTAGATTTAATAACACAGTGACAGCCTTAACTAAAATTAACCAAAGAGATAACTTGAAAATTGACTTTAAAAATACTAAAAAAATCTCATTAATTATGTTAACGATAAATGCACACTAAAAAATGAAGCCATAGATGTATTGATTAACCCAACAGAATACAACAACAACAATCCCATCCTAATTGAGCCAGAGGGCACATGATGCTCATAAAGGGAAGAGGTATTTCAAGACCGCAGATGATTCATTTGATGAAACCCCAGCCCGGTGATGAAAGGTTTCTTATGAAGAAAAAGGTGAAATAAATTAAATTGTTATAAAGTTTTTTGTATTTAATATGTAAATGCAGTTTGCTTATGTACTTCCTGTTAATAAACATATTTCTTTGTTTGTAATTTCAATTAAGATTTTGTGGAGTTGGATATCCCCCCCCCTGTCCCACCCACCCACCCACAGAAAGGGTAGTCTTAACATTTGCAAATTTGATATCCGCAAGATTTTCATGGAAACTAACCTTCACAAATGTTAAGGTATTATTGTATTGGATCTGTCAATATCAACTTAGAAATAACCCCCATGTATTAGGATCTTTTGTTTTAATGCTGAGTGATATTTAATTAAGCTGGGATTACTGAAATAAAACTATTGTTGTAATTTAAACTTTGATATTCAAAGTAATATTTTTATACATGCCTAGAAATGCATACACATTATGAAAGACATAACTATAATTTTACTTATTTTAAAATTTGAATGAAGTTCGCTTAGATTTAGCAATCTTTAGTTATTGCTGTATCTAGATGTTAAACTTATCAAAAGTGTGCATGAGTGTTGCAGTTTATAATTGAAAATTGATGATTGTGCACTTTATTTAAGCATTTTTTTTTTTTGTCCCATTTATTATTTTGAAATTAGAGACATCACACTAATTTATCTGGGACAAAAGCTTTACTTAGAAAAACAGCACATTCCCCTAGCAGTAAATTTTGAACTTTATTGTATTTATTTATTTATTATGTGGAATCCTTCATCCCCTGTCTTGTTTAATCTTCCTACAAACTTTGGGGTTATTCTTACAATTAAATCATGCTACAGAACATTGTAAGTACTGTCAGTTTAATTATAGTCACCTTGTATATTGTATATATATATAAAAAAAATTATAAATTTAATCAAATAATTTTATGTCAGACTTTGTGAAAATTATATAATTTTCCATTTCTTTTCCTTTTTATGCAAATATTGTTTTTAATTTTCATGTGAAGCCGTCTAGCATGGAATTTTTATGAAAAAAAAAATATCCCTTTTAAATATATATATACAGTAAAACTTCTATGGGAGACCACCCCTGTTAAGTGACCCCCTCCTCGAATGACCGATTTTAAAGGCACCGATTTTGCTACCCTATCTACTTAATGTCCAATGTTGACACTTCTTTGAGCGACCACCTCTCTTTACGACCAAATTTTTGCAGAACAAAGGGTGGTCGCTCGCAGGAAGTTTTACTGTATATAAAATTTTTTGACTATAAGTTTTGCAATAAATCTTATCATTTTCTATGTATACAGGGTGTTTATAAAGTCCCGGACCCATTTTGATGTTTAATAACTCATACAATAATAAAGATAGATTAAAATTAATAACATAAATGGTTAGATAGACTCAAAAAGTTTCGTGACCCTTGTCAATGAACTTCCACGTGTGCCCCCTTCGTCGCACGGAGAATATCAAGTCGATAGTCAATTTCACGCCAGGTAGCGGCAAGGATGTCAGCACCCACAGAGGCTATTGCGGTTGTAATTCTGACTTTTAGGTCATCAATGTTCGACACTCTCTTCCTGTAAACATTGTCCTTTAAAATCCCCAAAGGAAAAAGTCCAGCGGCGTTATATCAGGTGATCTGGGTGGCCAAGGAATTGGACCTCCTCGCTCAATCCATCTTCCTGGAAAATGGCCATTCAAAGAACTACGAACGATGGTACCCCAATGAGGTGGTGCACCATCTTGTTGCAAAATGACATGTGGCTGAAGCTCTTCTAGTTGTGGAAATACGAAGTTTTACAACATGTCTAAGTATACATACGACTGATGAGACCGTCTTTTCTGTAAAAAAGAAAGGCCCAATGACTCGGTTGTGCATTAGTCCACACCACACATTAACCTTTGGTGAATCCCTTTGTGCCTCACGGTATTCATGGGGGTTTTTAAAAGAGTCAAAGAGTCAAAAAAAGTCAAAAGAGAGAAAAATGCAATTAATAAGCAGACGATATATAAAAATGTGCAGATATTTAAACTGGAAAATGAAATTATCTGAAATTAACCACACGCGCAGACGATATTTACAAAAGTAAAGATATTCAAACCTGAAAAGAAATTATATGAGTAATTCCATCAATAAATGCCATAAGTTTGTTTATATCTTCATTATTTTATGAGTTATTAAACATCAAAATGGGTCCGGGACTTTATAAACACCCTGTATTTTTTAAAAGTGTATTTTTCTCTCAAAAGAGAAAGTAATTTTGTAATTTTGTTTCTTTACCATTATGTTTAAAAGGAAACGTAAAAGTATTTGTGGGTATTACAATTTTTTATCTGATAAATCTTGATTTATTAGTAAACTTGTGTTGATATTGTATTTATTGAAAATGCTGGACAAAAAAGGGGACAGCTAGAAGGAGGAAGAGAAAATAAAGGAAAGGAAACTTTTCTTACAATGGGAAGTGAATGATAAAAAATTAGGAGATATATTTTGTGTAGAAATTACTTAAAATGATTAGGATAATAAAGTGTGTTTTTAGGGATCTTAAAGTGATATCTGGTCTTCCATATATTTATTGTATATTGCCACTATATATGTGCCTTCTGTTTTATGTAGAAATATTTATGCATTTAATTTTATTGGCTGACTGTATTTTCTAGATTAAAAAGAAAGATTTGAGGGGAAAAAATTATAAAATCAAGATTAGTATTTAGAGATTTTTTTTTTTTTTTTTTTTCATGTACATTTTGCATTTAGCTTTTGCATTGTACACAGTGGTTGGTGTAGAAGTAAGTAAATATTATGCTTAAGAATTCTTGAATGCTAGTCTTAAGCATGGTTGTTTGTGATGTTTAAAAAATATATTAATGCATTGCAATTATAAATCTGTCTGCATTTTATTATTATTTTTTTTTTATATATACAAGTTTTATAAGTGTTTAAAGTAGGGTTCATGCTAGCAAAGCAATATATGTCGATATGCCATTAGCAAATGTTTCCAAAAATTCCAAATACTGATAAACCATTTCCTTTTTGATTTTTCTATTCATATTTTTAACAATACTGAACTGAATTTACATTGATTTTTAACAAGTTTTTGGGAAAAAAATTAATTTAGAAATTAAATTAAAATGAGACACTGTTTGTTTTATAAATAAACATAAAATATGATTCATATTTGAAACAAGCCATGTACATTGTAATTATTTGTTCACTTATACTGTCTGTTCAACAACTATCTCTCTCATTCAATCACAATTTCTCTCTGTTTTGTGATAATATTGTTGCGTACTTGGGGGTTCGTGAGTTGTCCGAGAATGAAAGGCCAAACTTACAAAAATTCAGTAATTTATTCACAGAAAGTTCCAGAAAAATACAGGTCTATAAACCAAGTATCAGCTTCAATTCAAACAGTAAACACAGCTTAAATAACAGCTGTCAATAGCAAATCCACAGTACAAACTGTATAGCAATAACACATAAAGCAAGTCTCTTCCAAAGAGGCTCAAGAGCAATGCAAGCACTAGCGAAGCTGACTGAACTGAACTGACTGCCTTGGCGAGAAAGCGCTTCTTATATACTGTTCCATGGAACCCAGATTTTTCGAGAAAACTCTAGAAAGTGGTCAACCAATCAACTTACAGCTTCCATATTTGGTATATCCCTTATAAGGATTTTCTCGCCAAGGTCGCCAAAAAAATCGCCAAGGTGGGAGAAAGTCGCCAAATTTGACACCAAATCCATTACCTGCATTATTGGGGCTTTTTAATGCGTTTTTAAGGGAGAATAAGGTCATTTTAACGCTAAAACGACTGGAAATGCACAAAATTAGCATTTTATCAATTTACTAAGCCTCTTTGAAAGAATTTATACAAAAATAAACACAATTATTTACAATTTTGTAACAATATAATGAATAGAGGGGAGAGAGGAGGGGGAGTAATTTAATGATAAAAATTGCTTTAAGTCTATTCCCTTATAATTTAATATGTCATTTCCAAAATTATCATTTTAAAGTGATAATTTTTTACATAATGTTTTAACATTAAAACATTAAAAAAAAATTTCTTTTTGGTGATAGTGGTGACAATACAATAAAATGCATGTAAAATTTTAGGAATGTTGCAAGGCCTGTTATCGTCTTAATTCATTATATTTATTGTGCATATGCATATTTACGTTTTAACTACATTTTGCTTGTTGAAAACTTTAATTTACTTTACGGTTTTATATTTGCAGATATTAATATTCAAATAAAAATGTGCTGATTGTAATATCATAAAAGGAAGATATTTGCATTGTAAACAGGTTATAGGGTAGCCATTAGTAAGGGAAAGTCAGAGAATCACGGAAAAGTGAGGGAATTTAAATGAATCTAGAAAAGTCATGGAAGGTTCATACTTAACAGGGAAAACCAGGAATACTCAGAGAATTTGGATTTTGTTAAAAAAAAGTCAAGGAAAATAAACATTTTCATTAAAAGTCAGGGAAAAATTGATTATATAAAACCTGGAAAAAATAATATTGCCTTTATCTCAAATTATATTTTTCTTCTTTAGCTTCATATCAAAATTTAAATGATTAGTATCGTAAAAATACACATGTAAACAAAGATTTCTACTTCAATTTCTGTCACCGATCTGCAGTAACGTGACATCATACAGTGGAAGTAGATATATTTTATCCTCCCTTGAGGAGTGTTTCTTGTAATATGTCCAGCTAATATTTTTTTGAAAACTGTCTGGAAAACTCAGGGAATTTTTTCTCCATATTTGAGTATGAACCCTGTCATGGAATAGTCAGGGATATTCATGTGAAGTCAGGGAATTTTCACAAATCTAGTAGAAATAAGCCATATTTGAAAGTTTGTTATTGGAAATTGCCAAATTATTCGCTAATTTCATGGGAAATAAACAGCACAAGTCAGGGGAAAATAGTCTTGGAAAAGTCAAGGAATTTTGAAAAATCCTAATGTTAGCCAACCCGGAAAAAAAAAAAAAAAAGCTTTGTATGTGGATTGTTTTTACTTTTGTTTACCAGTTAATTTTGGACCACTAAATTTTCATCACTGGCATGAACCCTAGTTTAAATTATCTCATAGATTCTGTGATTTATTTCTTATTTTTTTTTTTTTTTTAGTTTCATATTGTTTTAATAAATTTTATATCAAATATTGATAGTCATATATTAAATATTTAAAAGAAAAATATTTTTATTTTCTGTTTTAACTGTCCCTTTTTTTCATTTACTTTTTTTTTTTTAATCAAAATCCTTAGAGATTATTTTACACACTATTTATATTTTTTTCCTACCTAAATATTATTTAAATGGCTCTTTTTCCTATATCTTTTCGTCTGTGTTTTTAGTTTTATTATTATTGACCGGGATTTTCTTTTTGATTTGTCAAATATGAACTTGTATCTTTTCCCTTAAATGATGCTCAGTTGTCTCTTGCATTTTGATTTTAATTCCTTTTATTTTTATAAAAATCATGTTTTTACTCAAGTAAATAAGATTTAAATTTTGTTTGATAATTTTATTTATGAGATCATTTAATCATGAAGCTTGCATTTATTATTTAGTCAGATTTGTTTTGTTTCATAATCTGTAATTCTGTACTTAAATTATTCAAGAGTTTTATTACAAGTTGTACATGTAGTCTATATATAATTTTATATATTGGTTTTTATTATTGTTGAGCAGATTTAATAAAATCTTTCATTTTCATTTGTCTATTTTCTTTATATTTTCTGTGCATAAATAAGAAGCACTATTTAACAAAGTTTTGATCGTTGTCCATTTATTTCTTTAAAGTAAAACTCTGAATGGAATTAAATAACCATTTAATAACCATTACATTTTAATAATTAAATTATTAGCAAAAACAATAGCTCAAATCATAAGTGCTGACTGTTTTCCACATTTCAAGGAAGCAATTTTGAATTGTATTTTCTTGATGCCAAGATGTTGTGAAATAAGCATATCATGAAACGAAAAAAGGATGGCTTGATGAAGAGCTTCGGGGATTATGACTCGTTATTCTCCAAAAATAATGATTTAGAATAAAACAGTAAGGCATCAATTAATCAAAGATATTAGGACCAGTTTATTGCTATTGAAACATCAGTATTTGTATTTTTTTTTTTTTTTTTTTTCTAAATGGTGAAAAACTTTTAACTTTCTTCTATATACATAAAAAGAGAGTATTGGATTCATGAAAAATTTTCTTTTCTAGTTTAAAATACATTTTCACATTTTGAAATGTTAACATGATTTGATCGGTTTTTAGAATATGTTTGTCTTTGTGTGTATTCCCAAAATATTGTGGGCACTGCAGTTCATAAAGAAATGAACAGAATTATACAGAACTTCATATTTTGAAGTTTCTTGACATGATAAATAGGCGCTGATTAGATTTTTGTATATATCTCCCAACAGGTATATACTGCAATTTTTCACATTCACAGTAAGGCTTATATCTGAGCTTCACATCTCTATGTATTAAGAAAAAAGCCTTGTGTTAACAAAGGTACTCTATTTTCCAACTTGCAAATCATTTCTCTTAGTATGTTGTTTTTTCTGTCTCTGACATTACTTTACTTAGGAAAAATAAAATGTCATAAATAAATAAATAAAATAATTGTCAATATTGCTATTAGTAACAATGGTATTTATCGTCTGCAAATAAATAAAAAGCATTATCTTAGATATTTTCAATGAAAAAATTAATCTAGAAGTGTAATTTATCATATGCAGATATGTTTTTTTTTTTTTACTTTTAGAAAATTAAATGTGTAAAAAAAGGAGAAACTGAAAAATTGGCATCCACAAGATGCTTGAGAAAAGAAAAAAAAAAAAGATTGAAAATAATGAAAACGTGTAAAAATAACTGATATTTAAAAAATATTAAGCAAAATTTTAGAAAATTAGTTTATATTTTATTAATTTTATTTTAATGTCAGGCTAAAAAGATTTAGTAATGAATACCATGTTTATGTTAAACAACTTTTGCTAAAGAGTTTTAAGTTAATCCCAGAAATTTTTAAAATAAAATTTAAGAGACTATAATTTAGATCAGTTTATAGTTTTTTAATTTAGAGATGAAGTAGCTTGGATGTTTTTCTCCAAAGAATTCATTTCTACGACCACAATAGCCATTTTAAATCTAGTCATGCCTTAAATATATAGATAAAATATAAAATGGTGCAATAATAATAATAATAGTGAAATGTTTAAAATATTTATAATAATCACATAAGTTTTTTATTTTCAATGTGTCTGAGTAAATCATATTCTATAAAAAATGCACATCAAAAAGTTGCATCTTTACTATTGCAAGTACCATTTTAACCCTTTACGTTCGAGAGGTGGCTCTCAGTTACCATATGATTTGATGCAGTAACTTGAGAGGTGACCAAGAAACATACCTATTTGAAGCAATAATTTAAGTTATAATAATGTTTATTTGTTTATTTAGGTTTGGTTTGAGCAATATCAATTCATGAGTGTATTCAACAATACTTGCATGTAAAACAGCTGCCATATTTTAGCTATTTCAGGACGAGCACTGCGAAAATGTGTATTAATATTTTCGCGACCAGATATTTTTGTCTTTTTATTATGCTCTTTCTAATCAGAATACTTGTATCAATAGTACATTGCTTGTACAAATATAAATGTTGCGTATATTCTTAAGAAATAAAATAACACACAAATTGCAAAAGAAACACCCACTGGGGGAGTTACAGATTTCCAAATGATGTGAATGAACAGCCAGTGGTCGCAAAAGTGTAACACGCTTGGTCTAAAAAGCCTTAATATTTAACAAATGTCCTTTTTTGAATATAAAGATATGTAAAATATAAAAATTTTTAAACATTAACTTGTGTGTGAAATCATTTTATGTTAATGGCAAGAAATTCATTAAATATGTAGAAAATTGTCTCGAGTTACTGGTTCGCCCGAGCAAAAAAAAAAAAAAAAAAAAAAAAAAATGAGTACAGAGGGTTAAACCTAGCTATACATTAGAAATAATTATAAAGTATTACAAATTGTCCTAAATTTAACAAGCAAATGTAATAGTAAAAAATATATTATATTTTTTACTAGAAAAAAAAAAAAGTTCATAATTTCTTTAAATAAGCAATTATGTCCAAACATTAATCGCCAAATAAATATGACAAAAATTTTAGTCTCCAAGAGGGGGTCATATACTAAAGTTGTAATGCTAAATGGTTTAGATATTTAAAAAAAAAAACAGTTACTTCTGTCATTGTTTAGCTTCTATCATATGTGTCTGCCCCAAATAGCTGCATATTGTTATTAGTCGAGCATTAAAACATATTTTTGAAATATTATTTCATTTAAAAAACGATATAGTATTAAATATTGTGTATTTCAATGTGATATCAAATACGGGGATTTTTATAATATTGCTCTGCTTTTGTCTTGTGTTATGCATTATCAATATTCCTATTCAATGAAAGACAAAGCTACAAATAGGCAGGTAGAGCCCCACAGAGGTTAATGAGCAAAGCAAATTTGGTGGTGAAGCCTCCCTCAGGTGTTGATGAGCAGTGCAAGCACAGACTGTCTACTAGGTCATGAAAGTCATGAAAAGGTCATGAAAATCAGCAATGGGTCATGAAAGTCCTGAAAAGGTCGTGAAATTCGACCATCGGTGTGAGTCACGTATTGGTTCAGGTAACCCAATTTCACTGGTCAGGTGGAACGATTACTTTCTCTTGCAGTTCAGGTTGAGTTGATTGAATTTTTTTCTCTACAAGTCGGGTCAACTTAAGAATATCTTTCAAAATAATTTCTTTAACGATCAAAAACATAATTCGGCAACGCATCCTTTGGTTCATTGTCGCTTTGCTTGTAGTACTCGTGTCCACTTTGTTCGCCTGAAGAATGGTCGTGTTTTTTCAACCCGAAACAATTGTAGCGAGTTTATTGCATTTTATGGTGTTTATTCAAAGTTTTGTACTTATTACTAAACTTGAAGCACATTTTGTACACTTGAAGTACACAACACACCTAAATGGTTAAAAATTATTATTTATCAATTTTTCAGATTTTAAAACTTTTAACTTGGTGCATTAGTAATTACTTTTTAAATTATTTATCAGTTGTATAACAATAAAAGTTTACTTTATAACTTAAATTGCAAGATTTTTAGATGAATTATTAATTTTCATTTTAGGTTTTGAGTCGAGTGTGGGTCATTAAAATTATCTAGTGTGACTTCAGGTCGATTTTCAGGTTACTATTATTTAGTAGCGTAAATATATAAGCATGATTATAAACCTAGTATAGTCATTTATATCTTTAAAAAAACAAAATTGTCCTCTTTAAAAATCTACAAGCATTCTAATTTTATTATCCCCCCCCCCCCCCAAAAAAAAAAAAAAAAAAAAAAAAAAAAGAAAGAAAGAAAAATTCTTTGAATTTCTTTTACTTGACATTTAAATTTTCTAAAATATATGTATGCTCAAAATATTTGTTAATCAAAACAGTATTAAAGTATAACTGAATGAACTACTTTTTTCTAATTCAGAATGTATTCTAATTTGAAGTATAGGACAGACATCAAAATGCAAAGTTTGAGATGTATAGTTATATACATTTCTTTTAGTTTAATAATTCTATTCTTAGTCTTTTCATGGAAAAAAAAAAATTAAAAAATGTTCATCGATATGAAAAAATTTTAATACATATATTCCTCTCCTTAATGCAAGGAAAATAAATGACAATTTTCAAATCCCCCAAAAAACTAATAGTTACAATTTTATAACATTGCATAAATAGTGTGCATATGTATGCAGTTATATGTGCCTGTTTTAGATTGATTTCCATTACTATTTAGATTGTTAATAAAAAAAATATTTTCATATTTTTTTTACTTCCTTATACAAAGTATAAGGAAGTATAGTAATCCCAATTTGCGAAATGGATTTTGTATTTCACATTGCTCGAAAACGAATGATCGCTGAATGTTGCTAATTTATACGTGTGACTTTCATGATGTCTAGTTGCACACCTGCAAGTGTCATCTTAACACGAGCTCTCGTTTTAGAGATATAAGGGATTTTACACGATTTTTCGTGACGTCTGTATGTGTGTGTGTGTGTGTGTCTGTGTGTGGGTATGTCGCATAACTCAAAAACGGTTGGACGTAGAAAGTTGCGAATTGGTACATAGGTTTCTTATAACATCTAGTTGTGCACCTCCCTTTTTGGACTTTCTATGATTTTCCGTTTTGGAGATATTTAGGAAAATTAGGTTCATAATGACAAAAATTTGGCCATAATGTATCAAAAAACGGTAATAACTCAAAAACGGTTTAGACAAATCTTGCAATTTAACTGACTTTCCGATTAGCTAGACATTTGAAACTTTCAGAAAAGCTCAGAACACGTTGACAATGCATTTTTTAAATATTTTTAGCCAGCTGTTTCAGATACCTGCTGCCTTCAGCAGCGTTTATGCGATTCAACAGAAAATTTATTTAACTAACTTCCCGACTAGCTAGACATTTGAAACTTACAGATTAGATCAGAACACGGTGAAAATGCATTTTTTAAATACTTTTAGCCAACTGTATAGGGTCCCTGCTGCCTTCGGCAGCGTTACCAGTTCAAATCTTGGAATCGATTTGTAACTAACTTCCCGACTAGCTAGACATTTAAAACTTCCGGAAAAGCTCAAAATACGGTGACAACGCATTTTTAAAATATTTTTTGGCCAATTGTTTCGGGTCACTGCTGCCTTCTGCAGCGTTTACATGGTTCAACAGAAAATTTATTTAACTAACTTCCCGACCAGCTAGACATTTGAAACATTCAGAATAGTTCGGAACACGGTGAATATGCATCTTTTTAATACTTTTAGCCAACTGTTTCAGGTCCCTGCTGCCTTCGGCAGCGTTTATATGGTCCAACAAAAAAATTATTTAACTAACTTCCCGACTAGGTAGACATTTGAAACTTTCAGAATAGTTCAGAACATGGTAAAATTCCTTTTTTTAATACTTTTAGCCAATTTTTTCGGGTCCCTGCTGCCTTCGTCAGCGTTACCAGTACAAATCTTGCAATCAGTTTTTAGCTAACTTTCAGAAAAGCTCAGAACACTGTGATAATTCATTTTTTAAAAATATTTTTAGCCAACTGTTTCGGGTCCAATGTCAATGTTTTTTAACATTATGCATATTTCTAAAAGTGTATAAGGAAGTCATGTGGTGCCCACATCAGATTTTTTCTTTTTTTTTTTAACAGCTAATACTGTTGTTAAACAATAGTTTTAAAAATAAAGCAAAGTGATATATCAGTTAAAAAAAAAAAAAAAAAAAAAAAAAAAAATGTTAATTTAAAAAGAAAGGTTGGATATTTCAATTCTGGAATTTAATTCATCAACCTGGAAATTAATTTTAGATAGAATGGAGTAGAAGGCTGATTTTTTTTACCAACTATGTGAAAAATACCAGAGCCGGGAATCGAACCCGGGCCTTCCGCATAACGCGCGGATGCTCTAACTACTGAGCTACCCTGGCTGATAACCAGCTCGGCACTTCTCACATAATTTACGTTGGCAAGGTCACCGAGTCTGCATTAAAGCAGCTTTATCAAGTGACAAATTTAAACATGGCATAACTCCAAACCGCCACGAAATTTCAATTCTGGATTTAATTCATCAACCTGGAAATTAATTTTAGATAGAATGGAGTAGAAGGCTGATTTTTTTACCAACTATGTGAAAAATACCAGAGCCGGGAATCGAACCCGGGCCTTCCGCATAACGCGCGGATGCTCTAACCACTGAGCTACCCTGGCTGATAACCAGCTCGGCACTTCTCACATAATTTACGTTGGCAAGGTCACCGAGTCTGCATTAAAGCAGCTTTATCAAGTGACAAATTTAAACATGGCATAACTCCAAACCGCCACGAAATTTCAATTCTGGAGAATCCAGAATTGAAATTTCGTGGCGGTTCAAATCCAAAAAAAAAAAAAAGTTATATGAGGTTATTAAGAAAAATTATCCTGATTCAACTTGCTGCATATTGCCCATAAGTATCCTGCATATTACAACAAGTATGGCTGTTATGTTGAAAATTTCTCCATTAATGGGAAGGCTATATTTTAGCTTATGTAATATACAGATGCACCAAATTTTATATTTAACCCTTAAAAGGTATCATGGATGAAAAATCACTCTATGAAAATTGTTTTTCAAATGTTATTAAAAAATCAAATTGCTAGTAACACTGATTTTTCCTGTATTCATTTATGGCATCAGTTGAAATGCTGTTATCATAAAAAAGTTCACTTTTGTTATGTACTTTGTTAGCTGCACAACAAAGAAAACTGATCTGTTGTAATATTTCACCCATCATACTGTAAGTTTTTAAAAATTATTTTGTGAAGATTTAATTTTCTGCTAAGTACTATGCTATGATTTTTGTTTCTAGTAAGACAACAGAACATCAGAACTGACTAATCTGAGCACTTCTGGCAGCACCAGGAAAACATTGAGATTTCACTTAAAATTGCATGTGTGAGGAATACTTTGGTTTAAAATTATACATAGTAGTATTAAAAGTAGTGATATGCTTGAAACAACTTTTGATTTTTCTCCTATGGTTTCCTACTGCAAAATGCATTGTGGGTGATTGTCTTTACAAATCGTGGTTTTCTGAAAATTGAAATAATGGTTCTTTTAAAATTAAAATCTCTTGCTATTAAAGAATCTTGATTGATGTAATAAGATCAAGTTTGTACAATTTCTTTAAACAATAATCAGTTCTTGAGTAAATGCTTCATACAGAAAAAGAAAAATATATCTATACATTCACCTACCTAAGATTTTCTACCTATTGTCAGGCTGTATCAAATCTTGCAATTCCTTTTTAATGCACTTTGGCCGAACCGATTTTACTCAAAATGTGAGTCATTGACAAAATATGCAAGCATTTTCAGGGATCTATCTCACCAGAGGCAAGTGTCAGAGGCAAAAAATCTGTCTGCCTGTATAAAATCTTGTGATTTATTTTTAAGACATTTCTACCAATCCGATTTTACTCAAATTTTAGACATGAATCTACAGTTGATGACAATACAGTGACAGTGACACCAGGCCATACCCGAAGCTGATGCCTTTTCGGGGTTTTGCCATGACCTGTCAATCAGTGGCGGCTGGTGAATGACGTATTGGGTGGGCTGCAGGCTAGTGACTAAAAACAGTTCATTAACATGAATAGCTTTTTCTGATAATTGGCTATTGAAGTGTCAACATATTTACGTTGATTCTCGAAATAAACGAATCAGCCAATAAGACAAATTAAGATTCCATTGTATGTACTTATTTTAGACGCTTCAATGCAGCACCCCCAAAACGTCATTCACGAGCCGCCACTGCTGTCAATGTCTGTCCACTTTCAGTTCATATTGTTATTTTAACTTGTTGAATTCTTTTTACAATGTTCACTTGATTGCAGCAAGCATTTTCATAAGTCTACCTTACCATGGGTCTGTCTGCGTATGAGAAATACATATCTGTCTGCCTATGAAAAACCTTGTGATTCATTTTAAATCCCATTTGTGGAACTGTTTTTACTCAAATTTTGTGAGTCTATTCCATATACTTGATGACAATAAAATACATCCATACTTTATAATAAAAACACTTTAAAACACATCAATTAAAATTATATTTAATTAAAAACATTTTTTAAATCTTATACGGATTCAAAGCTTTTCGCTTTTATATGCAAAGCATCTTCAGGAATTACATTTTTAGTTTCATATTAACAGTTTAAATATATTGCAGTAATTGCCAGTTAATAGTTAAACAATCTTCAGCTAATTGAGGAGATGATGAACATCAGAACAAATGGGTAACTTACTAAGTCTGGTGGAGGTCTTAAAAGATGCACTTTACAACTGCAAACCTGGGAGCAAGTGGGAGTGGGTCTTGCAGGGATATCAAATTGCTGCATATAGGAGCTGTAACTACTGTGGGAGTTTACTTGTACTGTAAAATCATACATCAGCAAACCGGAAAGCATAAAAAAGTGGATCTTGCAGGGCAAACCTTGCAGATTTGCTGAAGTATTATTCTTCAATACAAGTAAACTCCTACAGTAGTTACAGCTCTTATATGCAGCACTTTGGTAGCCCTGCAAGATCCATTTCTTTTCTGCTTCCCAGTTTGCTGATGTATGATTCTACAGTACAAGTAAATTCCTACAGTAGTTACAGCTCCTATATGCAGCAATTTGATAGCTCTGCAATACCCACTCTTGTTTTCTCGCAGGTTTGCAGTCGTAAAGTGCATCTTTTAAGACAACCTTCACTAGACTTAGCAAGTTACCCATTTGTTCTTATGTTCATCATCTCCTCAATTAGCTGAAGATTGTTTAACTGTTAACTGGCAACTGCTGCAATATATTTAAACTGCTAATATGAAACCTAAAAATTTAATTCCTGAAGATTCTTTATAAAAAAAAGCAAAAAGCTTCAAATCTGTATATAATTTTTAAGATGTTTTTAATTAAATATAATTTTAATTGATGTGTTTTTAAAATGTTTTTATTATAAAGTATCAATGACACGTGGTCTCCAACATGATCTCTTTTAGAGATAATTTATACACCCATACTTTTAGGAATCTATCTGATCAGGGACAGGTTTCTGAGGCAAATGTATGTCTGCATATTAAACCTTGCGATTTATTTTTTATGCACTTCTGCCTAACTGATTTAACTCAAATTTTAAACATAAATGGATTACAGTGGAATATGCAAACATTTTCAGATTTCACATTGCAAATCATGTTTTGCTCATGTGAAATCCGACTTGCCCCCTTCTCCCATTGTGGGACGAATGCCAAAAGTTTCTAATAGTTTCAGTTTTTAGATATTTGTTATATTTCAAAGCAAAAATTTTACAAATATCTATTTTTTCTTTGGAGGTTTATGTGAAAACACATTTTTGCCTCCTTCCCTCATTAGGGTGCGAATTTTGTAACATCACTTCTTAGTTGGTGTCTGCGTTACAGAAGGTACGCTTTTATGAAATTTCGTGCTTCTAGGTACAAGGGATTGGGATGGACAATGATGAATCAGTCTCGCACTTATTCAGGACAAACGACACGCATTCATATGATCGAGGAATTTTGCTCTTTTTTAAAAAACTGATTCTCGAAATATGCAATTAATTTGCTTCAATTCTATAAAATTTCTAAATTTATGCTTTTTTCGTTCCTAATTTTCGAAGTGTGGGATTGTTTTACTGTTGTTCAATAATGGGCTCTTCCCAGCATCGTCTGCTCAATCACGTGATAGAGGAAAACGAATAAACGAATTCTGAGAATCGAATTCAATTAAATATTGTTCTTAAGAACAAAAATTTTAATATTTAATATAAAATAAAATAAAAGTAATATTGTGCATTTGTAAACAGTAGAATAATTGTATTTGTAAATTTAATAATTTTTAAAAAACATTTTATGTGTTTATTTATTTTTACTTATAAGAATCGATTTTTGTATATTGTAGTGTAACTGTAACATTAACTGGTCTAGCAATAAATAACAGCTTGTTCTTGTGGAATGTTTACGGATTATAAAATGTTTTCATTTAATTGAATTGCATAAAGGTGTTACAACAAGTTAATTAACTTAGTTACTGGTCTAAATGGATTTACGTAGTACGATATTGCACTGTCACTGATTTAAGTACCAAAAATCAGAGTATTTAAACATGGTCTTCATGAACATCAATAACAGGTATAAACTAAATGATGATTATAAATGTATACAGTAAACGAAAGATGATGAATAATGATATAAAATGGATTAAAAATGATGATGTATAAAAAATAACACAGATTAAATACGATTGATCAAAAATAAGAATAGAAAATATGTTATTTTAGCAATCGCTCTAGCTAAACAAGACTTCGTCTGCTATTTGTTTTTCATCTATCATGTGACCTTTGACGTCAGGTGGGAAGAGCCCATTGCTGCTAGTTATTCAAATACTTAATTATTATTTACACTTTCTGATATAAGATACTGTTTCGCCTTTAATTGACAAATTCTAAACTCTTTCAAAACTGATTCTCGAAATATACAATGGTCTAGCAGTTGATTATTAAAATAACGCTAAATGATTCATCGTTAATTGGGGGAAAAGAAAAAGATGGATGCTTTCTGATATCAGTTTATTTCGTCTTAAATTGGCAAATTTTACGTTTTTTCAAAACTGATTATTACCGAAATATGACAATTTAGTGACTGATTACCAAAATTCTAAAATGGTTTGTCGTTAATTGAAAAGTTTTTGTTTAATTAAAAATAACTCTTATATATGATTTTTTTTTTTAATCATATTTTAAAAGTGATTACTTAAAATTTATGTCAAAAAATACTAAAAACAATTTTTAGTAATTTTTTAATAACATGATTTTTTTTTTTTTTTTTTTTTTTTTTACAAATGCTGAAATACGCTATTATTTCTTCCTGGAATTCTTGTAAATTCATATTAACTTTTTTTTTTTCTTTTGGTATGTGTGTGTGTGTGCACTTACGCGATTCCTAAATACTCAATGATTAATTGCGATTAATACGTAATTTTAGTAAAACGTCAATTTTCGGGCCCAAAATTTTCCTTGCTTGGCACCTGCAATCATTACAGTTGCTCCATCAGTGCAAAACTTCTAAATTCATCAAAAAGTATACAATTTTTTGGAATCTGAAATACCCCGCCATGGGATTTCCTTTGGAATAAATTCTGAATTTTGTGCTAAAATTTCATCACCTCAGCCTGAATTTTAAGGTCTGAAATGGCTGGAAATTACAATTTATCTTTCTACACTCCTTCTCATATTTATAAGGACACTTTATATTTTGAAATAACTAATGTAAAAGTAATTGTGAACAAGATTAACTAAGTGCACTTAATATATCTAGTATTCTAAAAACCAAAATTGCTATAATTTTTTTAATATGGAACAAAATTAATAAAAAATAATACTAAATGTGTTTTTCTCCACGTTTTTAGATGTTCATAGTTATAGGGACAATCCAGATTTTTTCGTTTTATTTAAATTACTAGCGGATAAATTACAGTTGACATGCTAATTTTTTAACTACTGGGCTAGATTAATTCATATATAAGCCTTCAATTTTTCTTGGACGGACATTACTGATAATTCCTCGAAAAAAAGAACATTCATATAGTGAAGTATGATAAATGTGTTTTTTAAGTGGAAGGATAATTTCAATCCGCCGAATTTCTAATGAAATTCGAAGATCTAAAATTGCTGAAGGAAATGTGATCAAACGTTGAACTGTTGATTTGACAGGAGAGAGATCTGATGCAAAATCAGAGTTGTTTTACAGAGATCGAAGACTCATAATTCCTCTTACTGTTCTACTCATAATGACTGCTGCTGAATTTGATCGTAAATTTTAACGAAAGGTTGGGGTCCACAATTATGCATGCTTAAAATAATTAATAATATGTTAAAATGATTAAAAAACCTGTAATAATCAATCAGCATTTAATGGGGAAAGAACGTCTGTGTTAAAATTGAATAAAGACAGTATTAAATGGTAAAATGTTGCATTTTCGGATGAAAAACATGTTATTCTGGATTAACCAAATGGTTTTAACAGTTACTGGCACTATCTGAAGATAGCGAAAGACAGAGCAGATTTTTTAAACGTAGATATGAATCGGACATTTTGAAGGTGGATCTATGGTGCTCTGGGGAGCTGTTTCTACTGAAGGCAGAAGGAATTTAGTAATTTTTTTCTATTATTATGAACATCAAAAGAATATCCGCAAATTTTAAGCGTAGAATTCTCAGATTTTTGTTAGATTTTGGGGGGTAATAATATTTTTTTCAACAATACTTACATTTTTGCTCTACTTTTAGAGCAATAGGAAATAGTTTGAAGAAAGAAACTTCTGTATTATTGCCTTTACCATGGTCTAAAAGTTGAAAAAACCTTAACTTATGATATTGGAAATGTGAATGCAAGTGGAAAGCAATTTTAAATAGTTTAAATGTATTAAGAATATCATATATGCTATATGAAACTGTATTGAAACTGAATATTAAAAAAAAAATGTATATATATATACCAGAGAGAATGTCTGACTGTTTAACCCTAAAAAGAGACCCCATAAGATATTAATTTAAAGAATAACTGAAAACAATTACTAAAATTCGAGCTGTCTTTATAATTGTGAACACCTAAAAAAATAACTTTTTACCATATTTAAAGTTTTTTAAGATAGAAAAACGATAATACTTTTTAAATATAGTCTATTAATGAAATTCAAATTAATTAAAAATATATTTGTTTAAATAATAGTGTTCAGTGTTTAGTTAATATAGAAAAACGGGTGTCCTTATAATTATGAGAAGGAGTGTATTTTGAGCAGGAGATACAATCCAATGGAAATAGCATTAGTTAAGTTATCAGAAGCTGATGCAATTTTTATATTGTCATTACCTGTATATGACATTAAAAAAACTATCAATCGAATGTATTTTATTTTGATCCATAGCAAAACACCTTCGTTTTGCAAAATAAAACTAAAATGTCTCACGTCGTAACCTATTTACGTTTTCCGAATCACCGACTGATATTCTGCACCCGAAAATTTAGTTCCTCAGTATTCATTGTGTGGAGAAAATATCCATTGCAGAGCTTTCTGCTAAAAAAATCAAAGATCAGAACTCCTAAAAAATATACAGATTGTAATGGCATGTCTTCGGACCACTCTTAGGGGTGAGTCTTAAAATGTCACCAATTGCCCGTAGCATAGTGTGAATTGTGATATGAAACAGACTCAAACCTAGAAATATGTGATGTATATTGGATCTAGTTCACCCTCACGTGTATACAGGCTAGGACCCCTTAGAAAGATCCCCATGGAAGGCACACCACTCCAGGCTTAGGACCCTTGTGTTGTCAAACGGCCTTAATCCTTAACACACCTCTAACTTTGTATGTGGTGGGGCCTGGATAAATCCTGGCTAGGCAAACGAAAGTATTTTATTGCCGAAATTTCAATGGAGGCCTCCATGTGGAGACTCAAAGATTTTGGATTCTGTCTGTGCATAGCCTCCTAAACTAGATGCCTGTCGCGTTGCTCGAAAACTTAGCAACAGCTGAAGCGGTAGAGAGTGCCACCTGGTACAGATTGCGCGACTTTTTTTTATTCAATTGTCACCAGTAATTTTAAGAAGTGATATATGATATACATATAATCGACTTTTCTTAGATTTTATTCGCCTTTTATGTATATCATATCGCAATTTAAAAAATTTTTGGTGGCTGTTGAATAAAAAAAATTCGCGCAATCTGTACCAGGTGGCGCTGTCTACCGCTTCAACTGTTGCCAAGTTTTCGAGCAACGCGACAGGCATCTAGTTTAGGAGGCTATGGTCTGTGTGTCTGTCTGTCTCGCGATAGTGGCCGCAAAAGTCACCCTATTGACTTACAATTTGGTACACATCTTCATGAGCCACACAGAATTAACTGTATGGTTTTGCATGTGTATTCTATTTGTAATTTGTGTACTGGGACACACCAAAGTTTTTCTTATTATAGTCTATGGACAGAATTTGCATATACTCCAAAAATCCTCCTTTTGACTTGCAAATTGCTGCACGTGTTTAAGCGCTAGACAGAAATAGTTATGTAATTTTTGGGGTCTACATTGTTTATGATTCGAGTACAGTAATACCTCAGAGTTTTTCTTATTACGGCCTACAGACTGAATATAACATAAATGCATTCAACAAATTGAAATTAACACACATTATTGCGATGTTTAAAAGCATGTTTTCTGTAGAAAAAAATGTGTGTTTAGACTTAATAATTAATGTACAAAGCCTTACAAAAGTTTTCCGACTATGTTGTGAAAATCATCCATGTCAAATTTTGAACAATTACTCATGAGATACGTAGAATGTGTTGAATAGTTTTTACTGGTGTATATAATGTTTATGGCACCTTTAAAGGGACATACAAAAGAATTTCATGACATTAGAGCCCATGGATAAAGTTTTATTTAAGGGCATTTGAACCCGTTTTTGCTGCATTCAACAAAATGAAATTAACATACATTATTCAGATGTCTAAAAGCATGTATTTGTTACAGACTAAATAATGTATTTACAAGACCATACAAAATAATTCCAATGGCATTCTGTAATCATTCAAATTATGTCAAATTTGGTTCAAATATTAATGAGTTACAATGAATTAATTGTATACTTTTTATTGGTGCATATAACAAACTGTGGTTCTTGTACAGGGACACACAAAATAATTACATACCATTACAATTTAGGGACGGTATTTCTTAAAACTGCATTTTGACGTGACTACACTCCATTAAACGTAATGAAATAAAGATACATTATTAGATGTTTAAAAGCATTGGTTGGCATAGAGTAAGTAATTAGTTTACAGGAAATAATCTTAGTCTACACAAAATAATTCCAATATGTTATGCAATCATTATATTTGATACAAGTATTTATAAGTTTGAAGGTATTAACATAAGGCTATGATTTACAAGGAAATAAATATATACACCATGATACAGATAGATACAACAAGGGGTTGAGGAGAAAGCAGTAGCCCCCTCAGTAACGTGCCTGGTTATCTTGCGAGTTAATCATATATGTATGTGTTTGTTCTCTTATAGATTTACAATTTTAAATAATATGGAATAAATAAAAATGAACTACTGAGCACTGAGGAACGGAAATAGGACATTGAGGCTTCTGATCTGCAGATCTACCAGTTGGTGAAACGTCAGTGGAGGCCTCCATGTAGAGACACAAAAAGATTTTTGGGTTCCGTCTGTGTGCCTGTTTGTCTATCTCATGATAGCAGCCGCAAAAATCACGCTATTAACTTGCAATTTGGTACACATGTTTATAAGCAACACGGAATTATCTGTATAGCTTTGGGTGTGTATTCCATATGTAGTTTGTGCACAGGGACACACAATTTTTTTTTTTTTATCATTATGGCCTATGGGAAGAATTTGTATGTTCAGCAATAGCAGCCGTAAAAATCCTCTGATTGACTTGCAAATTGGCACACACGTTCAGGCTCTGTGTAAAAATAACTGTATAATTTTTTATGTCTATATTTTTTATGGATTGTGCACATAGACATGCCAAAATTTTTATCAATCATTACGGCATATGTGGTGAATTTCGTTTAAACATATTTTAACATCATTACTTTGCAATCAAAATAATGAAATTAGCGTGTATTAGTGAGATGCTTAAACTTATGTTTTCTGCAGAAAATATGTGCTCTTAGCAGGGTTCGCATCGCACTAAGGGAAAAAAATCTGGAGTGACTCCACTCGACTTTCCGAACATTGAGTTATTAACAGTTTTGTAGATAAAGTAAAGAAAGAGTACTTGTTAAACAAACAAAAGAGAGAAAACCATAATAGAGTGTTTGAGTATTTTTCTCCATCTATTACACGTTGTTTTATTTAACGCTACTGAACTTTGAGCCCATAGATCATAATGACAAAGAAATTTTCGTTGTGTCCCTGTAAAAACCTATAAATGTTAGATTCACCAAAATGCTTATAGTTAGTGCAACAGTGATTTATAATACTCATATAAATTTTCAGCTGAATTCAATAAGGCGTTTAGATGCTATCGTACTTTTAAAAATTTAGTCCCATAGGCCATAATGATAAAGAATTTTTCTTTGTGTCCCTGTAAAAAAACTGTAAGTGCTAGATTCACCAAAATCTATACAGTTAGTTCAATTGTGATCTATAACATGTGTACAATTTTTTTGCTCGGATTAATAAGGCGTTTAGACACTATCACATTTTTAAAAATTTGGCCCCATAGGCATAATGATAAAGAATTTTTCTTTGTGTCCCTGTAAAAAAACTATAAGTGCTAGATTCTCCAAAATCTATACAGATTGAGTATTTGTGATCTATAATATGTGTATAAAATTTTTGCTCAATTGAATAAGGCGTTTAGATGCTATCGCACTTTTAAGATTTTGCTCCCATAGGCCATAATGATAAAGAATTTTTCTTTGTATCCCTGTAAAAAAACTATAAGTGCTAGATTCACCAAAATCTATAGGGTTCGTACTATGGTGACTTACAATATGCGTACCAACTTTCAGGTTAATCGAACGAAGCGTTTAGACGCTAGCGTGTTCACCCACAGACATATACACATACACACATACATACACACATACACACACACATACATACATCATCGTAAAAATAGTGAAAACGGACTCAGGGGACCTCAAAACGTATAGAAACATCAAAATCTCGAATTCGGATTTTTGACATGATTACAATACTTTCCTCACTATAGTGTTCGGAAAGTAAAAATGAGTGGGATTCTCCCACTCTAACAAAAAAATTAAGTGGGATTTTGAAAATTTAAGTGAGATTTTTGAAATTTAAATCAGTAATTACATTTTACAGAAAAAAAGGATTTTCAAGAAATATGCAAATTACAGACATGTGATTGCTGAAATTAGAAATTAGCTGAAAATTTTTCGCCAATATGACTGATTGGATGATCAGTTGGATATTGATAACGTCACTTTCAATAAACTGATGACATAATCATTTACATATATAGTTTTTATCTACATTAAGCTTTTTCAGGATTTTTTCATTAGCGTAAAAAAAAAAAAAAAATCTTCAATATACCTGCAATAACTTTTATATCCACATAAAATCTTATTAAAATTTCACACCAAGAGTAAAAGAAATTTTTCAAACAAATATAGAATATGTATGTACATTAATAATTCATATAAAAGTAGCAGTAGCTAATTATTAGTTTCAAACGTGCATAAAACCAACTGAGTATTAATTTTCTTAAATTGATTTGGAAAAAAATTTCTTACCTGAAAAATTTATTCTTCATTTCCCCCCATGTTTATAAATTTGGTATACATATGACACCCCATAAAGATTTAATTTAATTGAGAAAAAATAAATAGATTCATTAAGTTCAGCACTAAAGGTCTAAAAATAATTACATATGTCAGAAATATTGAGCACTTCTATTGCTTTATTGTTTCTAGAATTGATCATCGATCACAATCCGTATTCCGGAGATGGGTAAGAGGGGGGAGGGGGATTAAAAAAATAATTACGGAGTAAGAAATATTAAACTCTTTCAATTCTACTTCTAGAATCTAATAAAGCAAGTTTAAAATGAATATTATAAATATAATTTATGTTGCAGATGGGTAAAGATTGGGAAACAAGACTTCTGCAGAACATTTGATTGCTGATCGCTAGATGGAGATAAATAAAGGGGGATGTGGGCAAAAAATAATTACATGAGCAAGAAATATTTAACGATTGTATTTCTTTACAGGTTCTAGAACCTCATAAAGCAAGTTTGAAATGGATATTGACATTTATGTTGTGGATGGAGAAAGATTAGGAATCAGAAGCTTTTGTAGAACATTTGATCGCCGATTGTTCCATTTTTCTTTCTTTCTTTATTTTTTAACGAACGATATCCGCGATTTTTTTAAAACGGAAAAAATAAATTCGCGGAGTTCAATGAATTAGATAAAAAAAAAAAAAAATCGCGGGAAAATAAGTGCGAGAAAAGCGCGCATATGAAATTTTTTTAAGTGGGATTTTTTTAAATATTGCGCGATTCCCGCGATCTAGCGCGAACCCTGTCTTAGGTTTCCTAATTAATGTACAGGACCTTACAAAAGTGTTCCAACAATATCACGTAATCATCGAAATTATGTCAAATTTCAAACAATTATTCATGGAAAATGTAGAATAAGCTGAATAGTTTTTACTGGTGTATACAATGTTTATGGCTTGTTTACAGAGACACACAAAAGAATTTCGTGACATTAGAGCCTATGGGCAAATTTTTTTAAAGTGCATTTTAACGCGTTTATTCTGCATTCGACAAAATGAAGTTAACATACATCATAAGATGCTTAAAAGAATGTTTCTTTAAAAAAAATAAAAAAGGTATGTATAGTATAGACTAATTTATTTACAGAACCACCCAAAGGAATTTTGTACCATTAAGATCTATGGATGGTATTTCTTAAAAGTGCATTTTAACATGGTTACACCCCATTATATATAATGAAATGTTATTAGAATAATTAAAAGAAAATTAACTAAAGAATTACAGCATAAGTACTGTAATATAATACAATTTAACAAGCATGACTTATTCACAACAATAAAAGAATTGCAAAATAATTTTGTCATAACTTATGTCGATAAATCAAAATCACCTAATAACTATGCTATTACTTGTAAACAGTGTTACAAATCTCTTCTAAACAGCTCAATATCCAATAATTGTACATTTTCATTGACTCAAAATAATGTTATAATTAACAATAGAAAAATCCACAGCTATTATAAATTATTAAAGCTTCCTTTTAATAATTTCAACTATCCTTATATTGTACTAATTCCTAAGTTCCATAAATCTCATATTAAATTCAGAACGGTTACTATTGGATGTAACACATACAACAATAATGCTAATAAATTGCTTCTTGATATTCTGATACAGGTTTATAACATCATTTGTAAAGATCAAAACTTTCGCTGCATTAAAAATAGTTACCAAATCATTAACCATATCAAACACCTTGATAATGTAGAAAATATTATAACTTATGATTTTCAGGATCTGTTTAATAGTATTATTTTATCTGACCTTTATCAAATTATCAATAATCTATTCATTAAATGCAAAGCTCAAATTAAATTACCTAATAACTTTGATGTTGAAAAATTTAAAACTCTTCTTAATTTCATTTTTATCATCTATAATAACTATATTTTACACAATAACCTCATTTATTTACTAAAAGTGGGCATCCCACAAGGGGGATGCAGCTCGAGTTTATTGGCTGATCTTTATCTATATTATTATGAGTGCAAATTTACTTTTGATAATCTGTTACTATACCGATACATTGATGATGTCATCATTTTATTCATTAATAATCAGTCATCTGATTTAATTACTTTAGACTATCCTTCAAATTTAAAATTGACTAAGACTATGCATAAAGATAAAATCATAAACTTTCTCTATCTTAAAATTTATTTCTATGATAATAAATTTCATATTGATATTTATGACAAAAGACAAGATTTTAACTTGAAAGTAAATTTGTTTACTCATTTTAAATCATGCCTGCATCTCTCTGTTTTCAGAAATATCATTTTTAATCACTTATATCGAATCAATAATTTATGTTCTGATAAATATAAAAATAAAAACATCAATAAACTTATTAAGGAAACCTTAAATATGGGATTCCCAAAAAGTTTTGTTTATTCACTGGTATATCAATAATTGTATCTGTCAAGCACACACACACTCACAAAAAAAAAAAAAAAAACCTCTTATGTGTTAAATTTTTTAAAAAAAATAATAAAATACAATAAAAAATGTGGAGGATGGGTAGACAGATGTTTGATTAAGGAGGTTGGGTGGCGTTGTTGGTTGGATGGGATGTTGAATTAGACTAAAAAAAAAGGGGGGGGGGAAGGAGTGTTGCATTTAATTTTATTCCAAAAATTAATTGGTTGAAAATTGGTCATTAAATAAGTTATCAAGGAATGATACAACTCAACTTCTAAAATGCCATTTTCTCCTGTTAAGTTCTCTGTTTTACTCGTGTTTTGAATTCCGTTTTTGTGGCTCGTGTTTTGAATTTATTTTATTTTTTCTGGTTGGTGTTTCATACATCAGGATGGATTGTATTTAAATTACCTCTCTTTCATTTCGGGGTGATTTTGTCTTGCGGGTTTAGGTTTTGGTTTTATTACTTTTTAGGCTCATGGTGTGATTTTGTTTTTCTGGAGGGTTTTCTTTTTTTGTTTTTCTGGAAAATAATTTGTCATTGTTTCATTTGATTCATTTCGGGGTTCTTTTTTATTGTGGGTTCGTAATCAATCAATAAATTTCATGGTTTCACTGTTCTTTATTTGCGATGGGGTTTTGATTTTTTTTTTTTTCATCCATGTGTCTCCTAATCTGGTCTTGGCAGGCTGCGGGAGTGTTGCCGGCGTAAAACTATACTCGGGGAACGCATAACTTGTCAGCATTGCAAAGGCTAAAGAGACCTGTTTACGCACTTGGCGTTAGTTGGGTTGCGATATCGGGCGATTTAGCGATGATTTCGGAAAGTTTTTTCTTTTTCTTTTTTTCGATTAAAGTAAAAATTATTAAAGTAAAATTTTTTTTTATTTTTTTTATTTTGAGTATATTTTTTAGTTTTTTTAGAAATGAATTTACACTAAATTCATTACTTACAATTTATTGTAAATCCATATTACTGCAAATTATGTAATATACTACATTTTACCTTGAGAGAAAAACAAAACAAAAAGGTTAATACTTAAATATTTTGAAAAAGGAAAAAATTAAATAAAATATTATCTGTATTTACATTTTTTGTCTTTGTTTTCTTTAAAGAGAAACTGATTATTATATATATATATATATATATATATATATATATAATTTAAAAATATACTTTTAAAATATTTCGAATATATTTTGGCAAAAAAATTATTTTATCATAAGATTTAAATTGTGATTTTTAAACGGCAGTATCTTCTGTGGAGAAAATGAACAAAAAGTTCTAAATGAACAAAACGTAATAGATTTTCAATTTGCATTATTATTTACCGGTTAATCAGTAAATGTTAAAAGCAGTAAAAAAATGAGAAAGTGGAAATAGTTTAAAGCTTTTATGAAAATGTTTAAAAAATATTAATTTAAAATAAATAAATAAATATAGTGAATTTTCATATGCAGAGGCAATCTCTGTTTACAATTTGTTTATACATTCATTTTGTCTGTATCCCGATTTTTTATGCTAAATGTGAATATGAGAATTTTTATATATTTATTTCTGAATAAAATTAAGAAACTCACAATTTATATGAAAGGGAAGCGAATTTTAATTTACTTGTAAATATGATTTGTCTTGATGTATTTATTTAATACTGATAAACACACACCTTTGCGACTGCTATTTTTAAAAACTAAGTTGAAATATTTATTTTCATAGCATTTTTAGGAGGTTGGAATGAGATTTTTATAGATGAGAAAGAGGGAAATGTTACGTTATTCGATTCTTTGGAATAGGAATGAAAGCATGCCATTTCACGCATTTTTCAATTTATTTTGATATATTGAATTGATAAGCATGCTTTGATATTAATGTGTGATATTAAATTTAAAAGCAATCTTAAAAATTTCAGAAACAATGTTTCCACACTTTTATTGAGGACTATTTCTTTCCGACAGCATAGACTAAATAAAAACGATTTATCTTTTTATTTTGTGATTTTGTTTTCCCTTTGGCACAATTAAAAAAATATTAAAGGTAAAATTGCGAGATAATGTTCGACTGAAATTTTCAGAAATTTATATAGTAACCGTTTCAAAGGGCTACAATTTATAAACAAAGTTAAGAACCCCCCTCCCATTTTTTTAAGGATATTTGTATATTTAAATCGAAAAATAACTATTGTAGTAAATTATGTAGAGCAATTGCAGAAAATGAGTCAAAATTCCGTCATACTTGATACTGAAAATCTTAGCAATTGAATGAATACCAATTTTGTAGCCATTTGGAATTATTTTTGATATCTGAAAATAAGTTTTAGACTTTTGTGTAGCTTTTGGAAGAACTTCGAGGCATTTTTATGAATTTAGGAGGCTCTTGGCTCTAAATTCAAATCTCAAAAGATAGATTTATAAGGACGAGAGAACTATTTCTTTCAAAGAGCCAATAATAATAATAATAATTGTCTCGTTAAAATTTTGCGGTAGACTACCTTGATTAAAGCAGGCAGTGTCAGGAGTACATTTTCATGCATACACAATACATAAATAGGCCACTTTCACAAAATTATACTATGTGTAGGACAGAATTTAAATTTCATTTCAATTCACTTGACCACTATCAGCCTTTATTTATTTATTTATTTTTAATTTAATTTAAATTAATTTAATTTATTATTTTTGTTAAATAATATAGTTTTTATTCACTTGATGAAATTATTTTACCAACTAAATCCACAGAATTATAAGTAATAATTCTATTCAATGTAAGCTTTTTCTAATCAAAATTTTTTATAATGATATCTTTAAAAGTAAATATTTTAAACTGCAATATAGAAAATCCTACATAATTGCTCTACATATCTTTAAAATTTTGTAATTCCTCTCCAAGGTATCGATCAATTTGTTATAAAGTCTCAAACAGTATTTATTTCCCAATTAATTTTCTTTAAGTAAATATCCATTAAAATAAAATTTGTTTTACAATGTAATGCTTGCTAATTATGTAATTTCGGCTTTAAATAAATGATCTGTCTCCCATTTATATATAAATTTTACATATATAAGTCTGATATATATATATATATATGATAATTATTATTATTATTATTATTATTAAAGATAATTATGTTTTTCGTTTATTGTTCTGTTCCAGAAAAAAAAAAAAAAAAAAAAGTAAAATCTTTAGTATATAGTGCATAGTATAAATTAATGTAAACACTATTAGTTGTTTGTATTGGAAATAAAAATATTTTATATAATAGTGCGTAAACGAATTGAAATTATATTATCAATGTAATAATAATAACGAAAAAGAAAAAGTATTTGTCGAAAAATATTTTTCCTTATTCCTGTTAGCTTGAATATTTCTTTGACATATTTGGTGTGAATCTGGTGGGAAAATGTCCCAAAAGTTCAAATCCGTCAAAATTTTTACTTTATTTTTAACAGTTGTTAAATTAAAGAAGCGGACTGTGCATTCTTCAAATTTTCGAAAATAAAGTAATCTATTAGCCCCACCAAACTGTTTCGCACTCACAATCTCTTCCGCCAATATTTCGCCAACAGACTTTCTTCGCGAAACAATACATTGATATAAATTTTATGCTTATCTATTACAAAAAATTCCATGCGTTAACATAAATACGTTTAGTTTAAATAGTTAATCTTTTTTCAGTTGACCAGAATAAAAAAAAAATCGAGAAAAAGTTTATTACACTTAAATATAGTAAAGAACTATTTTCTTTCGCGGATGTGTAATTTCTACAGGCTAATACACACTGTCAAGTTACCATTTCCCCGAGTATAGTTTAACCCCACAGGCAAGTCACAAATCTTGCCGCTTGCCTCCTTCCTTCCTTCCTTCCTTTCTTGGGTTGTTCCCCCCTGGATTTCGATTTAGTTTGAGTTTTTCTGTTGGGGTTTGGTTAAGTTGGTTTGTTGCATCGTTTGTTTTGCGGGCTGTTAAAAATTAAATTTGGTTTCTTTAAATAGGTGTATTTCATCCCCTGATTTTTTTTTTTTTTTTTTTTTTTTTTTTTCACTTTTCTGAGCTTCTCCTACATGGAGAAATTGTTCATGCTTATTGGTCTTTGTGGTTTTGGTGATCTTGTGCCTGTTGCTTGGCTTCTACTGCGCTTAATTGTCATTATTGTTCATAACAGGGTTCTCCTTTTTCACCTTGAAATATTGTCCTAGAGTCAACCTTCTTTTCATCAGAGTCTAATTACACGGTCCTATTTCAATTTTCAACAGGTATTGTTGTACAGTGGATTGTCGTCAGTGCTATTGTTGAACTTGATAACTGAATCAATTCCGGATATTTTGTTGCTTTGTTTGGCGTGTGTATGTCTCTTTGGTGAATTGTTTGACTAACTATTCTTCATTCTCATTCTTTGCTTATAATATTAAAAGGATTATATATATATATATATAGACAGATAAATATAGAGAGATTCTGAGGGGCTACTCTCCCCTCAGAAACGTATCTGTTTATGTAGCGATTGAACCGAGGCAATCTTTATGTATAATAAAAAAAATTAAAATATTATAACCACAACATAAATTTAAACGTTTCGAGCCCTTCTTAGGCCCCTCATAAGTAAAAATATCAAAAAGTAAACGCTGAAATAAACGGACAGAATTCTTTTACAAAATGGCAGTGTATTCGGCTGGACAGATCCACCAGTTTACAGCGTACTTTTTTGAGCAGATTACAATTTGCAACTTTGCAACGAAATTTTATCAAAAAGTATTGAACACCGAAATTGCCAGCATTTCATGCTATAAAAAATTACTACTTGTTCTCGTTCTTTTTTTTTTCAGTGTACCATTTTTTAGTTGGGTGTTGGGTTGGTATGTGAGTGGGTTTTTTACGTCACCTTAGACTACGGCATGAGTAGCTATAGTTAGCTGCGCAATGATTAATAGGCGACGGTCTAGCAATCACCCGTAGTGGTTTGGAGACATGCCATCATAACTTTGATCCTTCTCTGTCATCAGTTGTCTTGAGCATCGATTCAGCAACCATTTTCGAGTTTGGTACTCTACTAACCAAACTATTCCCCCCAATCCCCGCCCTTTATAGATATATGGGGGTGGGGCATGCTTTTGCGCATGTGGTTAACGTTTGCCAATTTCGTTATATATATATATATATATATATACAAATGTAAAAACACTACAATACATTAAAAAGAAATCCTTTTCATCATTTTACGCAAACCAGAAGGTCTGTTTAAAACCATTTTCAATATTGAACATATTATAGTTAATCTTTTTAACTAACATACATCAGTTTGAAGACATTCAAAAAATATATACAATATGATAAAAGCACTGACCAAATTCATAAACGCTTTTAAAATTTGTTAGAAAGTGTTAAGCATTTGTGGGATCGAATTCTTTCTATTCGTGAATTTTGATCTCTGCTTATAAGTTTTTACACCTGTGGCTAAGCATACAAGATTAGAATCTGTGAGATTCGCGAAGAACAAAACATATTCTCAATTTCTTTTATGATGAAAGAATGACTTTCGTCACATATTCACGATGTCATATGAAAGAAAATTAATTTTAATTTAGTAAGAAATCTAACTTTTAAGAAAATGCATCTAGAGACCTATTAAATATGCTAATCTGGAAAAAGACCCGCATGGTGAAAATGATATCTCATAGTGCCATTTTAATATGCTTACTTATCTTCCAATTTTCAGTTTTAATTGAAGGTGAGTATATATATTTTTTTTATAGTAAAATTGTAAATGCTTTTAATTTATATTACTATGCACACATGTTGAATAATTGCAATAACAGTAGAACCCCGAACTAATTTTGAAGGCGAACGACTCGCATTGGTGGAAATTCGGACTATGGAGTAATTCACTGTTGAATCTCTACAAGTCTAAATAGTGCAGAAAATCATAAATTATTCTATTATAGTATTATTTTACATATTACCGTATTGTAAAATGTAAACCCATATTTACGTACTGTGCAAATAATAATGCATTATTAAATTATAGGTTATGCGCAAATAATTTTAAGCATACTTGTTATGCATAGTTATTGTAATCGATCGATATTGGCATTGGGCAGCAATCAAGACCTTGCACGGTCAAGAAATATCTGTAAATTATACTAGGTAATTCAAAACTATATTTGAATTTGTCATTATTGAATTTACTCATATCAACACATTTGTAATTATAAATTTTTGCTGACTTTGGTTGACCTCGTCTAACTTTCAGTTCAATCGAATAAGGTATTTAGACGCAATCGCACTTTAAATAATTTGAGTCCATCGGCCATAATGATAAAGAAATTTTATTTGTGTTTGTATAAAAGAGCGATAATAATAATAAAAAAAAAAAAAAAACTGCGATCATCAAAATTTATACAAATCGTACGACGGTGATCTATAATATATCTGCCAACTTTTAACTCAATCAAATAAGACATGTAGACGTAATCGCGCTTTAAATAATTTGAGTCCATGGGCCATAATGATAAAGATTTTTTATTTATTCATTTATTTTTGGGCGTGTATGTGTAAGTTTTTTTGTAAAAAAAACTAAGTACTAGACTTACGAAAGTCTATACAGTTCGTGCGATGGCGGCCTATAACATACCTACCAACTTTCAATTCAATCGATTAAAGTGTTTATACGTTATC
Source organism: Salticus scenicus (assembly GCA_963930645.1). Classification (NCBI taxonomy): domain Eukaryota; kingdom Metazoa; phylum Arthropoda; class Arachnida; order Araneae; family Salticidae; genus Salticus; species Salticus scenicus. Next base: position 323,188,030 of record OZ005654.1, read on the forward strand.
GTGTTCACTTCCACACATACACACATCATCGTAAAGTTAACATCAATGAACTCAGGCGATCTCAAAACGTATAAATACACCAAAATGTCATAGACGAACTTTTTCATAATTACAATATTTTCCTTATGTAATGTATGTTCAGAAAGTAAAAATTGCGTATTGGATGTGGAATTTATTTTATATTTTTAGTAAAAGATATTTTCCAACGGTTCAGCCTGGAAATATCACGGCACGAGAGACAGAGAACAAATTTAATTTTCGACGAGATCCTTTATTTATTTATTTATTTTTAAACTGGATGTTGAAGGAAATTGTACTTGATTCTGAGTGGTCTTACGGAGGGTACATCAGGCAAAGGATATGACTAGAAAACCATTTACCATTCGTTTACAGCTCCACACAAAAGAATTTGGATATATTAGAGAAATATTTTGGAATTGTATTTCAAGTTGTGTTATACGTGATTCTCATACTGTACTAAATTTAAACATACTTTAGTGATGTATATATAATTTCAAACAATCGGTAGGGCCACACAAAATGGAAGGAATACGTTCTTCTCTATTGAATGTAATTAATGGATGTACTTTACTAAATTTTATCAATTTAAGAAAGATTGCTGTGGAATGATAATTACTCACCCTATAGTAAACAAAAAACTAATTTGGAATCCAAATTTCAACGCTTTTTCCCCCCGATAATTGCGCATTTTGAGTTGCCTCGAACAAGAAAATCAAGTTTTTTGTTTTTCTATGCATATGCCTGTTATCTGCGTTGCGTAAAAACAAATAATTGTAGAAAATTCAAATAGCATATTTTGAATATCACATTGATGACTGCGCTTGAAAATTTTGCCCACGATACGTAAGTTTCAAGGAATGGTGTAGGTAAAATTTATTTGCATAATTTTGAATAAGTAAACTTTTAAATTTAATAAAAGATTTCGATTTTTATAAAAGTATGTAATATGCTCTTTTTTTTTTTTTTTTTTTTTGGGGGGGGGGGGGGGGAGTTGTGAGAGACGATAGCCCGCTTATACAGAAATATATATATATATATATATATAATAAATCAGATTTAAACTATTTTCAATTGTTTTTAAAAGCATAGTTTTATACATCTTTTGTTATCTTACTCATTAATTTATAGTATGTCTTTATGGTTTTCCAATGCAGGGTGAAAGGAAGCCATGTGAGTGACACACCAGATTATTATTTTTTCTTATTTTTATTAAATATTCTCTTCAAATAAGCTGATTTTTTTTAAAGGAAAAATATGCTTCAGAAAAACGATGTAGGGGAGAGTGGGAATGAATGGGACATTTTTCATGTTTTTACAGATAACGTTCACCATATGTAATTGAGAATTTTGTAACATTGCTCATAAGCACATATCAGTAATCAGTTACATATAAACATACTAACTTTAATAAAAAGTTATCATTCTTAATAAATAATAATTGTTTTTTACATGCATGTGCATTGTCACATTCATCCCCACCTATGGGGATGAATGGGACAACAGGACTGGAATTAACAAAGAAAAGAAAACAAAATGGAAAGTGAATAAATTTTTAAAGTTAAACTGGTTTATGTGATTTTATTACACACTATGAAGTTCGTGAAATTAACATAAACTGATGTATTGACTCAAATTAACATCAAAAGGCAAAAGTCCTTCGGTTCGCACAGTTCCTAGTGCTCTATGTTGTGGCAATTTAATCTAATAAGATCTAAACTAAAAACTAGTTGGCATAGGTGGACTGTGCTCAGTTACCCATCATCATCATATATATGTTCTCATAAATTTCTAGTGCGAGACATATTATAATCATGTTAAAAGAAATGAATTTGACCAAAGCTTGATACAGTGACAGAATGAAATACCCGCCTAATAGGCTATCCACCGTTCACTTCGATATATTTATCTTATTCTAATCTATTAATTTATTTTATCAGGGTCGATTCCGTTGTTTAGTTTTCATGCTACTGTTTCCAATGCAATAATCCTCAAAATTCATATTTATATGAAAAATTTACAATTTCGCTATGTTGATAAAATCGTAAATTACGAATAATTTACGAAATTTTCATATTAGAATATTTGTATTCAATCATGTTCAAACAAATATCATAAATGTAATTTTGAAGTTGTCTAATGTATTTATGATCCTCAAAATGGAAGTTTATGCTCAATTTTGCCTTATTCTGACATGTTAAGTAAATCATAAATTCCAAATAACTTACGAAATTTGTAAATTGGAAAAATCATAGTCTATGATATTTATGCCAGTATCCTAAATAATATTTCGAAAGTGGTTTGACATCTTTACGATGAAAATATCCCTCAAGATTAACGTTTCTGTGAAGTTTTGCTCTATTCTGCCATGTTAAGAAATTCGTAAATTTCGAATAACTTACGAATTTTTTATATTAGAAAATTCATAGTCATTAATATTCATGCCAGTGTCCTAAATAATATTTCAAAAGTAGTCTGACATCTTTACGATGAAAATATCGCTCAAAATTGACGTTTATGTGAAATTTTGCCCTATACTGTCATGTTAAGAAATTCGTAAATTTCCAATAACTTGCGAAATTTTCAAAGTAGCATATTTATAGTTACTCATTCCGGCATCAAAACTGATATTTTAAAACTGGTCTGACATTTTTACAGTAAAAAGTTTTCATTTAATGCACGTTTAAGTGAATTTTTGTCCTATTCTCCCATGTTAAGAAAATCGTAAATTTCTAATAACTTACGAAGTTTTTTAATTCGAATGTTCCAAATAAATAGGGCTCTTGCCAGTATCGAAAGTAATATTATAAAACTGATCTGACCTCTCTGCGATTATTTGTTCGTGAGGTATCGTGTAAACAGACTAACAAACTAACGGACTGACACACTAACAGACACCCTACAGACAGACACCATACAAATTTTGTCATTTTCGGATTCCCCACACCTGAAAACGTATAAAAAAGCCAAAAAACCGAAGTCGAAAATTTTCACGATTACCTATGTTCCCCATACCTATAGTATAATGGGGAACTAATAAATAAATAAATAAGACACCAGAAAGAGATAAATCATTATAATAGAGTACAAATTATCCAGATAAATTTTTGTTTTCGATTGATCGGGGAAAATAAGCATTCTGTTCTGTATTACATTAATAATCACCAGGATTTATTTAATTAGCTTGATTGAAATTGTGATTTTAATCCAATTATTATTAGTTTATTTATTTCTTTTTTAATTATTGATATTATTGATTTAAGTTGCATTGAATATTATTATTAAATATTGATATAAACGCTTAGAGACGTATTTCAATCCATCTGCAATAAAATTGTTATTACTGTTTTGTAGACCCATAGGAAAATAATAATAATAAATTATACGGTTTTGACTATTTAAGTATAAAAAATAATGATTAGACCTTTTTTCACACATAGAAGTTAATAAGTTACAATCGCCGAAAACCTTAATTTTTTATTTGCATATAGTTTCTCGGTTCTTTGCTCTTTGTCGAAGGGGAGGGGGATACAGAACATAAATTTTAACAATTTTGATGGGAACTCAAATTGAAGGGTTTTGGAGATGTGGTTCGATCTAAAAGGTTATCATCTCGCTATGAAAATATAATTTTCTTGAAAATAAGCTTCAACCCGTTATAATCTTCAAAGATAACTCTTTGCTTTGTTGAAAAGGTCACCAGAATCGAAGGAAATTGAAAACATTTTCATGCGTAGATAACGATCTGACAGTTGTTTCTGAGAAAGTTAGTTTTCACTAGTGACCTGTTCGAAATGCTTGGCGATTCTTCTTCTGGGAGCAAACAAAAGCGTTGACCGTAATCTGAAAAGCTATAGCTCTCTGTTACTAAATTAAAATCAGTTAAGGACGAATTTTTTCTCCTCAATTTTATATATTTATTTTTATGAACATACTTCTTGAAAACCGAAACATAAATATTTTATTTTTTATATTTTTTTATAGGTCAACCAAATGTTGGTTATGTCCAGTGTGAGGATGTGCGGAGGAGCTTTTTTAATCATTATTATTGTACCCTTCAGGTATTTCATCACACTTTTTCTATTGAAATTTTTTAAATCGATCTTATTATCAACACATTAAGTACCCCAGTGAATTTTAAATTGTTTAATTGTCTATGATAATGAAAAGAGAATATTTCTTACTTACTGAACGTATGTAAATAAATATATTCTAATCTTGAATAACTCCAATTTTGGTACGTTTTTAAACTGGACAATTTGAACTAGTCATTTCTAATATATTTTTCTCCTTTAAAAGATGATTCCGTTATATTTATATAGCCTTTCTAAACAATAAAATATAATCAGCAAAAATGTCTTTATTGTACAGTACTTAATGTATTATATGAGACGAGGAAATGACAAAAGATTTGATTTAGCTTGTCTATTAAAAAAAAAAAAAAAAAAAAAAAAAAAAAAAAATCATTAAAATTATTTATTTTCAAAGTTAGTATGGAAAACTCGATTTAAATAAGATTTAATCATTAGTTTATGATTTATTACTATATTAAAGTAACAAAAAAAAAAAAAAAAAAAAAAAAAGATATAGGGTATAATAACATAACAGTGAATAAAAATACCTACCAAGATACAACAAAAAAATCACAAATCTTTCTGCAAATAAGGCAATTCAAGATGGCTTCCCTTGTAATACTTCTATTAGGCCTTCAGGTGGTAATGTCGGCTAATATAATAGAAGTTCTGTCAGACTTGCTAAACAATACAATGCGTTGATTAAAAAAAAAAAAAAGGAGAGAGAGAGAGAGAGAGAGAGAGAGAGAAAAGAAAGACAGAAATTGCATAATGGTAGTGTTAAGCATACAGTCGGTAACAAAAGTGTCCGAACACTAGCAAAAATTCCTATGTAAAGAAAGTACACTTCATACGGTTTTGTTAAATAATTCCTTATCGAATCGTGTTCTTACACTGACTAAGAACAGGATTCGACAAGGATTTATTTAACAAAAGCGTATGAAGTGTACTTTTTTTACATAGGAATTTTTGCTAGTGTTCGGACACTTTTGTTACCGACTGTACCATCATTAGTGTAGAATAGTACGTGCAAATTAAAAGGATGTGGATTTTATACATGCTTTTGAAAATCAGACACAAGCAGTATGCGGAATTGCAATTAAAGACATTTTTATGATTTTTATAAATATGGAAAGCTTCAAGAAAATCGAGTCCCATGTAAATGTTTATGTCTGCGGATTATTTTAGTTGAAGTAAAAGTGTGGTTCTTCTGCCAGCAATGCTTAGCAAGGACCGATTTGTCGATTTCTGGTTTCTGAATACAACCCATGTGTTCTTTCAGACGAAACTTGAGTTAACATTTTGTTTAACCAATATATCATTGTTCACAATGAGAAGAGATATACTATAAATACACCAAAAGTTATACATATCAAGAGGTCTCTTTAAACATTGAAAGGGTTAGTTTATCTGTGAGAAAATTATTTTGAAGTCATGTTGTTTGAAAACTTTAGGGATTTTAAAATTAGACTTAGCGAAAAAAGGAAAAACAATACTGATATCGGAAGAAGACATAGATCTAAAAGGATGTGAAGGATGGGGAAGCTGTAATTAAAAAAAAAAAAAAAAAAAAAAAAAAAAAAAGTTATCAACCTCTGTAAACAGTGATGCTTTTTCTTTCTTTCTTTCTTTTTTTTTTTTTTTTTTTTTTTTTTGATAGGTGGGTGACACTAACGAATATAGAGAGGTATTGAAAATTGTTACCATAAATGGTAGTGGAAAAGTCTTTTTTAGTGCGACGAAAGGGGTATCAAGGAAAAGGAATTTTTCGCATCCATAAAATAAAAGCTCCTCCGTTACAGTTTATCATTAAAAAAAAAAAAAAAAAAAAAAAATCAGTTAATTACCTCCCTATGCTCGTTCATGAGCTACATGGAATGAGCTGTATAGCTTTTGGTGTATATCATATTTGTTGTTTGTGTATAGAGATACACAAAAGAATCTCGTATTAATAGGTCTATGAACAGAACTTCTGTTAAGTGCATTTTAATGTTGTTGCACTGCATTTGTCATAATGAAACTAACATACGTTGTTAAAAGACTTAATGGCACTTTTTTTTTCTTTCAGAAAACGGTGCGCACAGTCGTGATAACTGATCTACACACACACACACACACACACACACAAAAAAAAAAAAAAAAAAAAAAAAAAAAGACCTGATCTATTATGAAATCAATCGATTTCAAATTTGGTTAGAAACATTTATGAATTATATGGAATTAGCTGTATTATTTTTTAGTGTATATATTGTGATTTTGATTCCTACACAAGGACACATAAAAGAATATTGCATCATTATGATCTGTGAACGACATTTCTTTTAAGCACATTTTAAAGTAATACTTAAAACTATTTTTTAATGATGTATAGATTTAATAAGTACAATTAGCCGTGCTACACAAAATAATTCCGATACGTTATGTAATCATCCAATTGACTTCAAACTTGGTACAAATGTTTATGAGTTACATTGAATCAACTGTATAGTTTTTAGTATATATCATGTTTGTGTCTCGTGTACAGGAACATTCAAAAGAACCTTGTAACATTTACGGTTTATTAAAGGCATATATTTTCATCGCATTTCAGTATGATTGCGCTGCATTGAACAAAATAAAATTAACATAGGTTATATGCATTTAGTCATCATTATTTTCTATTCAACAAAATGAATCTAACATTCATTATTAAAATATTTAAACTCATAGTTTTTAAAGAAAGCGATGTGTATTTATTAATTAATTTGTTTACAAGGCTACTCAAAAAATTCCGATAAGTCATGCATTGTTCATGGTAACTACTTAATAAGTATTTTACGTATGTTATATTCATTTTGGTCTTTATCTTTATCTATCTATATAATGTATGTATTAATAAACAATAATAATAAATAATATTAGTAATATAAACAAATGAAAATGAATTGTTCAGTAATGAGTTATGAAAATGAACATTGAGGCTCCTAATCAGTAAATCCCCTTGTTATTAATGCTAATTAATACCATATTCTGTAAGAAACAGGCTTAAATACATCTGGATAATGTATGTTAATTTCATATATTTTGTGCTTATGAAAATATTAAAACAAATTATAAAGAAATACCTCACATAGTAATTCTCGATGGATAGATCCATAAGCTATGCCATTCATCTCTCTATAAATAGTCAATGAGCCAAATATAGGCTAAATCAACAATATAATTTGGTTTTAATATAATTTGAGTTCAAACAGATATTGGTTGAATCATCAAAACTATTTGGATAAAACAACAAAATAATTTAGGTTTTGGCAACGAAATTTTTGTTGATGCTATATCAACAAAAAATTTTCGTTGATTTAACAAAATTTTTGTTGTTTTAACAAAACATTTTTATATATGTTTAAATTCCTTTTGAATGTCCCTGTACACAAACCGGCAGTACGATTTACACTATTATCAAAAATAACATGTTATAATGAAATAAATAACGAGTATCAGTGTCAAGGCATTCCAAACATATTTACGAAAATTGGAGCGTGGAAAGATAGACAGACGTGTGAACAGACAAACACTTTTTCCCTAAACACTTTTAAAATTTTTTAACTTTTTGAAAAGTGTAAAAAATAAATATAGTTTAATATACGTACAAGATAGTTTAATCGTGTATATACGAATGTTTGTAATCTACATTTGCTGTTTTATAATTCGAAAATATGCACATATTAATAATAATAATAATAATAATAATAAAAAAAAAAAAAAAAAAAAAATCATATTTTTAAAAAATTATATATACATATATATGATATATATACTATATTGATTATATTCACAACAAACCTAAAACGCTTACAATAAAGTTTAATATTTCTCTAGCAAACATTTCTCTTTTACTCATGAGAATATAAGTTATTCATTCTTTAATATTATTTTTTAATAAGCTTTTCCTTTCAGTGTTTTGGTGAAGTTTTACACCTGTCTTATGTCAAAAGTAACCTATGTGTAAGTTTGTTTATTTATCTGTAGATTTAGTTTTTATTTGTTAAATTATTCCACTTTGCTAGCATTCCAAACATGGGTGAAAGTTTTCAGTCTATTGACAGAATTCAGTCTTTTTTTTATGTGTTATAATACAGATAGGCCAATTTTATGGAATTAATCTTTGTTAGGGTCAAATAAAGGTCCCAATTGTTTTCTGAATCAGTCCCTATTAGTGTTAATTCAATTATATTAATAAATAACTTTCCTAAGTTTTCATACTTATGCTTATTAATGTAACTCTTGGAAATGTATGTCTTGAATATCTACATACATTATGTATGAGTTTATTATATTTTACCCAATATTACAAATATATATATATATACTTCAGTCCAGCGAAAATTTTTTACTTTCACCCATGATTCCAAATTAATATTACTTATAATAATTAATACTGTTTGTGTGATGCAGATATCGTTGCCATAATAAGTCTTTTCAGGCTCATGCTGGGTATAATAGAAAGGTTGAGAGTTCTCAGGGTGCCTTCATATTGAGTTGTAAGCCATTTTGTACATCTATTTGTACCTTTACAGATATAATATGTGAGATTTATAAGACATGTTCATCTTTACGTCCGAATACTTATGTAGTTCAAATATATGTCTTATGAATTAAGTTTATTTTACCTGAAGGTTGATTAAATTGATCAATTTCTTTAGTTGTATGAGGGCATAAATAAAGCTTCAATCAGAGGGCGTAGAGACTATATCCCCTTATTTTCCCGAACCATGACGGGCATCCATATATATATTTTAAACACATCCGCAAATAAATGATAGATATAATATGTGAGATTTATGAAACATGTTCATCTTTAAGTCCGAATACTCATGTAGATCAAATATATGTCTTATGAATTAAGTTTATCTTACCTGAAGGTTGATTAAATTGATCAATTTCTTTAATTGTATGAGGGCATAAATAAAGCCTCAATCAGAGGGCGTAGAGAATATATTCCCTTATTTTCCCGAACCATGACGGACATCCATACATATATTTTAAATTAAACACATCCGCAAATAAATGATAGTACAATACAGCATAAGTTTTTAATGTAATGTTCCTTTCCTCATTAATGTTTGCACTCCTGTTTCCTTCATCTTCATTCCGCAGATAAAAGTCGGCCAAATGCTAAGAATAACGAAAAATTTTAGTGCGTTATGAATATCAAGTTTGTAATAATAAAGTAATTATTTTATTTATTTTCGGGAAGGAGCTGTTAGAGAGTACTCCTCTCCTGAAATTTCCAAGCACGTCGTGATTTGTGGATGAAAATCTCCCGAATCCGGAGAAAACAACAGTTTATTTTCTCCATCAAAGAAAGAAAGAAATCTGCATCTATCATAACTATTAATTTAAGCTACAACAGAATTTTTAATTATTGTTAAAGAAACAGATTTAAGGAATGAAAAATGGCAAAAAATTAAGAAATTTAAGGAATGAAAAGATAAATGCTCTCGAATAGCTTTTTCTAAGTAACAGGAAGGGAATTTGATTTTATCTGAATTTATTAAACACATTTTTTAAGGGGACGGTGGCCATTATAAATAAATATTTTTAATTTTGCAGCAAAAGTTTTAATTTTTTGTATATATATGCACTGAAGTATTACAATATTAATAACATAAAAATAAAACTTTTTTTTTTTTTTTAATTTAAAAATTTAAAATGTCCCTCGCGTTTATATTTTTCATATATTTTTCATATTTTGCTTATTATTCATTTATATATTTTAAATAAATTTGGGTATCGGATTTACTATTCGTTCAGAAGTTTAATTTTAAGAATAATTTTTGTGAAATATACTGATTTTTTATGACAATTTCAATCTCGCGCATAATAAAACAGAGCCTTAAAAATCTAAATATAGGCGAAACTTAAAACGGATACCCAGACTTCACTGAAATGTAACATAAAATATCTTAAAGCAATTTTTATTAAATTTAAGCCAAAATTGTGACACGAGAGATATTTGAAAGAAGGGAAAATCGTTAAAAAACACATTAAGAAAAAACAGCATTTAAATTGAATTTCACCAGTTATCATTATTTATCAGTCAAACATTTTAGAAGGCTATATATTTTAAACTGTATGTTTTTCACTATTGTTTTAACAAAATTAAAGTATTTTAAAAGTTAAAAATATATATGATCAATCTCCGCCGACTATACCGGTTGTTTTTTTTTTTTTTTTTTTTTTTTGCATTTTAAAGGGCATTTAATCAGATCATTATTTTTTTTAAACCCTTGTAATTTTTTAAAATATCAACTTAGAAGCATACGGTTTGTTACATATTGTTCAGAATTAGTTGTAGAAAATGAATATAACAAAACGATAAATTGATGTTTTCCGTTGATTTTTACGATTTTCAAAGCCCACCATCCCCTTAAAGGAATAATAAAGGAGACCACAGCCGTATCTTTATTTATTCTAAAAACGAAACATATTTGAGAGGAAAGTTTTTTCTTTTTATGTAAGTTTTTTTTTTCCCCAGTGTGTGTGTGAAAATTACCTACTAAGCTATTCTGTATAGTTTATGAATTTGTACTTTGAACAAAAGTTCCAAGGATTCGATTCTTACTTCGAACATTTTTTTTTTTTTTTTCCTTTTTTTTTTTTTTTTTCACGATATATTATAATATATATTCAACATTCTATTCAAATAGATTCTAAAGTGTTACAATTATAGTACCAAAATACTGTCATTGTTAAGGAAAAAAATACATAAAGGTGTATATTTGAATTTTAAGATTTTTAAATTTTGATTTACATAATAGGCATTTAAGATTACAGCTTAGAATGTATTAGTCTTAAATTTTTGTTTATTTTCATTTTCATTATTATGAATGCGTAAAAGGTTGATATAAACATAATGATTTAAAATTAGCAAAAGAGTAATTTATTAATATTATAATAATTATTTTTTGCTTCATAAGGTAGCTTATCAAGCGAGGTAAACAACTACAACAATAGACTATTACCAGATGCAACAAACTAAAACGTATGAATACATAAAACATAAAATAAATATTAGGGTGACAAAATACATTTAGTATTTACAGTTCTAAATATTTCAAAAGATGCTTATTTGTTTCTGTACTAGAATTTTGTGTTTTATTTCTGTAATTATTATTATTATTATTGCAGGAAGGAACTGTTGAATTAGGTTTCAATCAAAAGGTTAGTCCACTTATATAAAAAAAAACTGAATAAAGTTTATTATTATTATTATTATTATTATTTTGCTTGCTATCATGTAATTTATTCACTTAATACTGCATTCAGTGTTTAAGACCCTATTTGCAAACCTAAAAAAGATAATAAATAATAATATTATTAATAAAAATTATATATAAAATCATCTTTTTCTTTTCTTATAAACTTTAAAAAAAAAAAAAAAAATTGGAATCTAGAAAACAATTAATAGCAGTTAACTTTATCTGGTATAAAAGTTTATTTTCTTCAACAAAGGAAGAAATAAATCTGTATCGATTCTAACTTTCTATATAACGAGATTTTTAATTACTAGCAAACCCATGCGAATTTTTCGCAGTTTCTTCCTTTCTTTCCTTTTCCTTTTTTTTTTTTTTTTTTTTTTTTTTTATTTACTTTTAAAATTTGAAAGTTATAAGTCTTGTACCAGTTTCACCATCCAATCAAAATTTTAATTCACTAGAAGCCAAATTATTATTAGTTTTTGTGGGAAGAAACGCTAATGATAGTTAAACCAAATCATCCAAGGAAAAGTTTTAAAATGAAATTCATGTTTAACGACGCACATGTTTCATTACAGTCAGCAAAAAAATTATTGAAACGCTATAGTACTAATTCGTATTTAAAAGATGTGCGCTTAATACTGTTTTTTTTTTTTTTTTTTTTTTTTTTTTTTCAAGTAAATATTTGTCGAATTATATGATCAAGTTAATGATAAAAATTAGCGATCAAACTTAAAAATAAATAAATAAATAAAAGTAAATGTAAAATGTGAATGTGTGCTTCAATAATTTTGCTCTTATTGTGGACGAAGTGCAGAACGAAAGTTAAGGCAAATAGAACAAAGTGGAAATGAATTTTTACGAAGGAACGCTACTGATAATTTAAAAAACCTTATTGGTATTTTTTTATAAAACTGAAATCTTTAGAGATGTTTTCGTGAAAGTTTGCATATATAGATATATTATTGGGTTGATCGGAAAGTAATTTCGTTTTTTCCTTTGAAAATGAAAGACGCTTTTCTTATATTGTATAAATAGTCTATTGAATTATATATTCTCCACTTTGATCGGTTTCTTAGCGATCTTACGAGTTGTTATTTGGCAGTTTTCATAAATAAATACTTTATTTTGTCTTCATTAGCATAAACTGGTTTTGCAGAACGTAATGCATCTTCAACGTCAAAATTGCCGGAATAAAATTTGGTAAACCAGTTTTGACACTGACGTTCTTTTAAAATAAATTTTCTGTATGCACATCGTATACTTTTTTCCTTGTTTCAACAGTATTTTTGATAGCAAAAACCAAATATGCTGAAAATGTCGCTTCCAATTTTCTTTATTTGATAGAGCACCAATCAAAACCTATTGAGCAGATTAAAACGAACTTTTTCACAAGCAAGCCTTGCTATATCAGCTGTCACAATATATAATGGTAATGCAGCTAATTGTGAAGATGGTGTGAAAAAAAATACAATTAAGCCCTCTGCTGAGAAAAACGAAATTACTTTCCGAACAACCCAATAGAATCGTTTATTAAACAAGAATAGAGATATGTACAAAATTGTTTTAATATTGATTAATTTTGTATACATTTTTATTGATGCCTTTTTTTTTTTTTATCAATTACATTTATATTTTAGCAACCAGTGCCCCTACCAATTGTAGGCAAGATTGCCGAGGTAAATTTTGTTGATTTTATTTACATATTTTTTAGATTTTTAATTGTTATTTATATTTTAGGCACCAGTGCCGTAACTAATTGTAAGTAAAATTATCGAGGTAAATTTAATGAATTTACTTTATATACATTTTTGGAGTTTGGATTTTTATTTATTACTTTCTTCTATCTTCAATAGAAGAAAGTATTGGATTCGTAAAAATTTTCGATTTCGGGTTTTTGATGGATTTACACGTTTTGAGAGCTGTAGAACACGATTTGACCATTTTTACTTTCTTCTATATGTAATATAGAGAAAGTATTGGATTCGCGAAAATTTTCGACCTCCGTTTTTTGACGGATCTACACGTTTTGGGATGTCCTGAACACGAATTGATAGTTTTTAGAAAATGTCTGTCTGTCTGTCTGTCTGTGTGTCTGTCTGTCTGTCTGTCTGTGTGTCTGTATCATTTTTTTGTGGACGCTGTATCTCACGAACATATGAATGAAATTTAACCAAACTTGGTATTTAGTTGCACCCTGACATGAACTGGTGCCCATTAGATTTGGGGATCAATAGCTCAACAGGTGGCGCTGTAATCGCATTTTATGCAAATTTTTAACATGGCAGCATAGGACAAAATTCCGTATAAATGGGCATAATGAGAGTTATTTTAAACTTGTGATTGTAAAATTAATTTGAATTATTGATGATAGTAGTAGTTAACTAGGAAAAAAAAATTGTGCATGGGGGGGCATCTGTTCCCCCCCTGGGGGGGAAGTACCCCCCGGGGGGGGGTTAAATTTTGAAGATGGGTATCATTCGAAAGATCTCGTCAATACCTTTAAAACGAATGGTTGAACCATAAATCTGTGATAATTTAAAACAAAGTTATCGATTTTTTTTTACTTTTAACAAAAAAAAAAAAAAAAAACTTAGAAAAAAAAATTCGATTTTTTTTTTTTTTTTTTTATTGTTAGTGATTGAATATGTATTAATTTTCACAAAAAAAAAAAAAAAAAAAAAAAAAAAAAAAAAAATTTTTTTTTTTTTTTTTTTTTTAAATATTGTTACTGATTGAATATGTATAGAAAAATATAGAAGAAAGTATTGTGGTGGCCACAACATACTAGTTAGAAAATGTCTGTCTGTCTGTGTGTGTGTGACAAAATTTTGTGGCAACTGTACCTCAGGAACTACTGGACAGAATTTCATACAAATTGGTATGTAGTTGCACCTTGAGATAAATTAGTGCCTATCAACTTTTGGTAAAAATCGTCTTACAGGTTGCGTTGCCATCCCGCTTTTTCTAAATTTTTAACATGGTGATATAGGGCAAAAATTTTCAAGATGGGTATCTTTCGAAAGTTCTCGTCAGTACCTTTAAAACGAATGGTTGAACTATAAATCTGTGATAATTTAAAACAAAGTTATCGATTTTTTTTACTTTTTACGAAAAAAAAAAACTTAGAAAAAAAATCTTAATTTTTTTTTTAAACGAAATTATCAAAACTTGGTATTTAGTTGGCTCCTGACATAAACTGGTGCTGATTAGATTTGGGGATCAATCGTACAACAGGAGGCGCTGTGATCGTATTTCTTCTAAATTTTCAACATGGTAGTATAGGACAAAATTTCGTATAAATGTACATAATGAGAGTTATTCTTAACCTGTGATTGTAAAATTAATATGAATTATTGCTAATAGTAGTAGTTAATTAGGAAAAAAATTGTGCATGTGGGGGCATCGCTTCCCCCCCTGGGGGGAAGTACCCTCTGGGGTGGGGTAAATTTTCAAGATGGGTATCTTTCGAAAGGTCTCGTCAATACCTTTAAAACGAATGGTTGAACTATAAATATGTGGTAATTTAAAACAAAGTTATCGATTTTTTTTTTACTTTTAACGAAAAAAAAAAAAAAACGGATATATATATATATATTTTTTTTTTTTTTTTTTAATATTGTTACTGAGTGAATTTGTATAGGAAAATATAGAAGAAAGTCTCGTGGTGGCCACAACATACTAGTTTTTAAATATCACAGTAAAAAAATTTACTTCTACCAAAAACAACAAAGAATTCTCCTCCTTAAAATTTACGGGGGAGAAACATTAATAAAGTAGTGTTTTGTTTATATTTCTTTCAATAAATGCAATAATATTACACTAATATTTGTTTTCTTAACAGTCGAGATGTGAAAGAAACAAAAATAAAAACGGCATTTCGGAAAATAAACCTAGAAATTTTTTTGGTTTACACCAAGAAATTTTGGGCGCATTGGAAACTTTGATAAGAAGATACTAATATCAAATGTTTGCGTTTAATTATTTACTTACTTATTTGACAGCTTTGAGACTTATATTTACAACGACTTTTCTCTCGAATGATTCATATTACATATATTCACAATATATATATATATATATATATATATATATATTTATATTTATATACATATAAGGGTTTCTCAAATATCCATGTCTTACCCGGTATTCGCACGCAGAATCATCTGTTCTAGAGCTCAACTATAGAAATATATAGAGCTCAACTAGAGAAATATTATATAGATTGTTATTCAAACTTTACTTTTAGTGAACAAATCGTTAAGAATTATTTCACTTTATGTTTAAAATGTCTAGTATTTATTAATTTGAAGTTGAATTAGTTTTACATTGCACTAGAGTAAGGTGAACAAACGTCCCTATTTTGTGGGAACACTGTTCCCACGGAACAGTCCTCATTTTTGGTAATTTTTTTTCTTTTCCCCACACAAACTTGTTTTCTTAGTAATGCTTTTGTCGCAATTTATAATTTAAAATTGATGATTGTGCATTTTTTAAAGCACTGCTTCTGCCCCCATTTATTATTTTGAAATATGAGACACTGCACTAATTTGTCCCCACTTTTCCTTTGGGAAATTTGGTCAGATTACATACAATAGAGGTACGCAGTAGGAAGTTGGCGACGGTCTGGGACTCATTCATTGGGGTAGTCTGGAAACATGTCATCATAATTTTCATTATCCGCTGAGTGTATGATAGTTCCTCCGCTTCAGTAACCCCCAGAGATATTTTTACGGAACATGGAAGACACTGCAGCCACGAACGATTTTACATTCACTAGCGAACATTAATGTACACTATGTCTTTAGTTGGCTCAAGTATCAAATCAACCATCTATTTTAAATTTAAAAAAAAATATATATATATATATTGCGAATTTGTTTTTCCAATCAAAATACTAGGATTTGATTATTCTAATACCTTACTAAAATGAATAATTTATCATAGAAAAGAGAAGTCATTTTTAAGTATATTTAACTATTAATTTATTGTGTTAATAAATTTTGAATATCTCTTATTTATTTCAGTGCATAGCAGTTCGATGTAAATCTGCTGTTCCTCCAACTATATGTGGCGGTGGATATGGATATCATCCGATCTCAAAAATTTCTTCCGATAATAAAATAGCTGGTGGCATAAAGGAAAATCAAACAAATCCAATAAATTCTCCATCTAAAGATTATTTTTATAGTGATCATGACATCAATGAAAGCAAAGCCGAAAAAGTCTTAACAGAAGAAGAAAATACAAAAGAGAAATTTGTAGAAGATACTGTAAAAGCGGACAGCTTAACATATGATGATGGTGATATCAATGAAAAATCATATGATAATTCAACTAAAGAAAATGGAACAGATTATTTTAGTGATGACAATGGTGATTATTTTTATTATGAAAATTATTACCCTTATGATGACTATCAAGGTGATTATTACAATAATGAAAATGACAGTAAAATAATCATTGATAAGAAAAAATCACCTATAGTAAATTCTGAAAAAAAATTTGAAGAAATTCCTGTAATAATTGGCATAAAAGATAATAAAAGTGATCTCGATAAAACTAGTAATTATAATAATAATGACTATTCCAAAGAACATGGCACTGACAAAAATCTCAGCGAAGAAAATTATTTTAAAAATGTAACTCTTAAAGAAAAAATTTTCGATGGAGATTTAGAAACAGCAACAAGTATTAAAAATGAAGAAATTATGAAAAAAGAAGACAATGAATCCTCTAAAAATGAAAATATAGACGAAATACTGTACGATAATTCAACAAAAGAGGAAAGTGTCATTGAAAAATCTAATACAGAATCAACAAAACAAGAAAGTATCCCCGCGAAATTAAATGAAGATTCAACAAAAGAAGAAAGTTTTATAATAGAATTTAACAAAGATTCAAATAAAAAGGAAAATATCACCAATAAATCAAATATAGATTCCATAAAAGACGAAAGTGTTGTTACGAAATCTAACAAAGATTCATATAAAAAGGAAAATATTCCTGATAAATCAAATGAATATTCGGCAAAAGAAGAAAGTGTCTTCGAGAAATCGAATGAAGAATCATTAAAAAATAAAAGTACTGTTGAGAAATTCAAGAAGGATTCAACAAAAGAAGAAAGTGTTATTACTGAATCTAACAAAGATTTAAATGAAAAAGAAATTCTCGCTGATAAATCAAAGGAAGATTCAAAAAAAGAAGAAAGTGTCATCGGAATATCTAATAAAGAATCAGCAAAACAAGAAAGTATCACCGATAAATTTAATGAAGATTCAACACTAGAACAAATGGTTATTATGGAAACTGGCAAAAATTCAAATAAAAAGGAAAGTGTTGTTAAAGAATTTAATAATGATTTAAATAAAGAGAAAAGTGGCACTGAGACATCTAACAAGAATTCGGTAAAAGACATATATGCTACTAAAAAAATTAATGAGAATTCAACAAAAGAGGAAAGTGATAATCAGAAATATAATGAAGACTCTATAAAAGAAGAAAGTGTTGTTAAGAAATCAGATGAGAATTCGATGAAAAATACTAATGATTCTTCGAAACAAGGGGATGAAAATATTTCTTCTCTAAGTAAAAGCATCCAAAATGCGTCAAATGAAAACATACAAAATTCCACACCAACAGAAACCCTTGAAAACTTATTGTCGACAGAAATCCCTGAAAATTCGTTCTCAACATATGCTCCAGAAAATTCGTCCCCAACAGAAGTTCCTGAAAACTCTTTGTCAACACAAATCTTTGAAAATTCTTTGTCAACAGAAATTGCTGAAAATTCATTGCCAACATATGTTCCAGAAATTTCGTTCTCAACAGAAATTCCTGAATACTCTTTGTCAACAGAAATTGCTGAAAATTCATTGTCAACACATGTTCCAGAAAATTCGTTCTCAACAGAAATTCTTGAATACTCTTTGTCATCAGAAATCCCTGAAAGCTTTTTGTCAACAGAAATTGCTGAAAATTCTTTATCAACAAAAATCTTTGAAAAGTTTTTGTCGACAGAAATCCCTGGAATATTGTTGTCAACAGAAATACCCGAGAATTCATTATCAACAGAAAATTTAGAAAAATCTTTGTCAACAGAAACTTCTGAAATTTCTGAACAATCTTTCTCAACAGAAATCTCTGAAAATTCTTTGTCAACAAAAATCTCTGAACAATCATCGTCAACAAAAATCTTTGAAAAGTTTTTGTCGACAGAAATCCCTGGAATATTGTTGTCAACAGAAATACCCGAGAATTCATTATCAACAGAAAATTTAGAAAAACCTTTGTCAACAGAAACTTCTGAAAAATCTTTGTCAATAGAAATTTCTGAACAATCTTTCTCAACAGAAATCTCTGGAAATTCTTTGTCAACAAAAATCTCTGAACAATCATCGTCAACAAAAATTCTGGAAAACTCTTTATCAACAGAAATCCCTGAAAAATTGTTGTTAACAGAAATTCTTGAAAAATCGTTGCCAACTGAAAATCCTGAAAACGCATTGTCAACAGAAATTTCTGAAGGTCCTTTATCAACAAAATTCTCTTCAGATTCTTTTCAAAAAGAAAATTCAAAAGAAATATTTTCACCTGTATCAGAAAATACAAGCAATGGTAAAGATAAATTTGAATATTCTCATCATAACAGAGAAATATTCAATGAAACTTCAACAAATGTATCTGAATTTCCATCATCAATTAATATTAGTAGTGTTAATGATGAGAATAAAGATGAAGATGAATATTATTATTACTATTTATCGCTTGATGAGGATAACAATTTCCAAATTGTTCCCATTAATAAAACTGAAATCCATTCAGATAACAATAAAGATACAAATGGCGATTATAGAAGTAATACAAAAAATAGTTATCCTAATCAACATACTATGTCAGATAAAAAAACAATAGATTATGCTCAACCCAACATTGATATGAACTATCAACCTATATCACATACAGAGCCTAAAAGTTTTCCTTTCAATATACATGAAACTCTTAATGATAGAAATACTCTTTTTGTAAACTCTGAAAGTGATCTAGGACCGAAAACAATTAATAGAGATTTTTTAGTTAATGGTGTATATGACAAAAATAATTTTCAATTTACTAATGATCAAAATTCAGTCGGTGCAAGAAGCTTAAACAATCAGAATAGCTATGGTCAAATTTTATTTCAACCACCTATTCAAAATAGAGTACAAGACCAACATCTTTTAGCTCCAAATGCATATAATTTTAATATGAATCAAAATGCATATGGGGTAAACCCATTTATTGCGCAATCTGGATTTCAAAATCAGCAGCCTATTTATAATCCTCCTCTAAATTCGCCTTTTCCTCAAAGCCAGTTTGTTCCCTATCCTTATCCTTATGTTAATACAGGCTACAATTTAAGAAATAAGTTCAGTAATCAATATTTTAGTTTTCCTGGAGCTCCAAACCAAGCAAATTATGGAAACATCCCTTTTCAAAACTCAGGATTAACTCAAACGGCACCAAACATGTTGTGGAATCCCATACCAATAACTACAAATCAGCAAGCACCCACGTCTAATAACGCCCAGTTTTTTGATTATGGTTCATCAAATGTCATTAATCGACCCTCCGTTGATCATACAAAGACAAATTCTCCTCAGTTATACCAGCAGTTTTCATCACAACAAGTGCCATCAACTGTTAGTCAATCCACATCCTTTGGACCATCAGCATATCAAGCGCCATTTTGGACTGGACCAATAAACAGACAACCAGTATTGAAGAATGCAGATGGGATGCAAACTTATCCAGATCCAGAGTAACCTTTAGAGTGTGATAAAGACATGTCTTTTGAAAATATTAACGGTGATTTTAAAATAAAACTTCTTGGAGGGAAAAAAAAAATCAGAAGAATCTTTAAAAGGTTTAAGTATTATTTATTGAACATATGATATTAAAAAATATATTTAGGGTGAAGTGGGGTAAATGTAAACTCTGCTTATCACTCAGAAAGTTGAATTTGGACCTAATAGCCATAATATATTTTTGCTTGAACCTTTCTTTGTTATATTCAGCCTTAAGGAACCAAATCAAATATGAAAAAGCGACAGTTTTAGAAGTTAAAAAAATTGCTTTTGCCCTCTCCGACATAGTGCCTCTCTCAAAATTTCAGCATATAGCCATTACTGTACTCGTAAAGTAAACTCCACAAATTGGACCATCAATATACCAAGCGCCATTTTGGACTAGACCAATAAACAGACAACCAGTAGTAAAGAATTTAGATGGTTTGCAAACTTATCCAGATCCAGAGTAACCTTTAGAGTGTGATAGAGACGTGTCTTTTAAAAACATTAATATATGATTTTAAAATAAAACATCTTGGGAAAAAAAAAATAGTTATAATAATAATTTAGAAGAATCTTTAAAAGGCTTAAATATAAATTATTGAACATATGACATTAAAAATATATTTAGGGTAAAGTGTGGTAAGTATAAACTCAGCTTATTACTCAATAAGTTGAATTTGGACCTAATAGTCATAATATATGTTTGTTTCAACCTTTCTTTGTTATATTTAGCCTTAAGGAACCAAATCAAATATGAAATAGCGATAGTTTTAGAATTTAAAAAACTGCTTTTTCCCCTCTCCTCTTTCAAAAGTTCAATGTTTTGCCATTTCTGCACTGTTAAAAATGAACTACTAAAAAATGAAAAAACGAGCCTCCTCATACCTTTCTGAGAAGATTTTTCTCAAAAACGAAGAGATGCATATTTAAATGTGGGAGCCGTCTGGCTCCTCAAAAATGGGAATATTAGTAAAAATAATTATAATTACTAATAATTTAATTTCATGAAAGGCATTACAATAAGTTACAATATTACCATCTCATTTCACACCTTACATTTTTTCATAAATGAGAAAAATTCTTCTCCTTTTTGTCAAAATGAGGGGGGGGGGGGACTAAATAACATTCTAATGAGAAGTTCCTATTCGGATCTATTATAAGAAATGGAACTTCTCAAAATGAGAAGATTCTGCTTATTTTTGAGAAGTGTGTTTTAATAGTGCAGCATGGCAAAAATAAAGAATGGCAAAAAAAGAAAAAAAAAAAAAAAAGGAAAAAGAAATTGATTCCCCCAGAGAAGTAAATTAAACGCAATGAAGAATTGATGAGTGAAAAGTGGACGTAATCGAATGTAATATTCTTATAAACGAATACTTATATCTACTCAAAAGTAAGGCAGTAATATTCTCATTTCAAATCGTACATTATCACAATTGAATACATATGTTTTCTCATTTATTAAAATATCTTCTCATATATCAATATTATCATCTCATTTCCCTCCTTGCATTTTCTGAAAAAATGAGAAAGAAAAAAAAAATCTTTTTTTTTTTTTTTTTTTTTTTTTTTTGTCAAAATTAAGAAAATATTTTATTTGAAAATGAGAAAAAAATAATTCTTAAAAATGAGAAGTTCTTACTCGGACTATTATAAGAAATGAAACTTCTCAAAAATGAGGAGATTCTGCTTATTTTTGAGAAGTTTTAACATTGTGTACTCGTAAACTACACAGTTTTTGATAAGGAAACTAACGTTGTTACTTTTACCTCACTAACAAATTGCCTCTGCATATTATTACCTAAAAATACCCTTCAGTCTTAAGATTTCTGTAATTTATTATTAAATAATAAAACAAGGAAGAAAAATCACTATGCTCGCATAGATTGAAAAATATTTTCCAACTGTATTTATCCGTTTCATCGTTGAAGGCTTAACAATTTTCTTAGATGTGTCCATGAATATTTTCAACGTTGTTGGGAATTGTTCAAACCTCATAACACAACGCAACTGAAAATGCACCTTTTATGTCCCATAATGTATCTCAATATTTTTTTCTAGCTCTGTAAAGCAATTATTTATGCCAATCCTACCATATATATACAGGAAACGTAAATTTGTGTATATGAATAATGTATATGGAATTCTTTATGTTTTGTGCAATTTAAAGACATTAAAATATATTTTAACAAAATTTCTGTTTTAAATTATAAGGTACAGTCGGTAACAAAAGTGTCCGAACACTAGCAAAAATTCCTATCTAAAAAAAGTACACTTCATACGGTTTTGTTAAATAAATCTTTGTCGAATCCTGTTCTTAGTCAGTGTAAGAACATGATTCGATAAGGATTTATTTAACAAAACCGTATGAAGTGTACCTTTTTACTTTCTCTTACCCATAAGGTAGAGTAAGTATTGTTTTTGGGTCAAATTTTCGAACGCGAGTTTTTGTTATATTTACATGTTCTGAGGTCCCCTGAATACGAAAATCATGTTTTTAGCAAATGGTCTGTGTGTATGTCTGTGTGTATGTTTGTGTCTGTGTGTGTGTGTGTGTGTATGTCTGTGTGTCTGTCTGTTATCAGCATATCTCAAAAACAAATTATGGCAGAAAGTTCAAACTTGATATTCTAAATGTGTATCATATAAGGATGCTACACTAAACTTTTCGTTAAGATCAAGCAAATAGTTCGTGTACAGGGACACTCAAAAGTATTCAAATACATTACGTCTATGGGGGAAATTGCAGGTAAGTAGAGTTTACATCTATAGACTGCACTAAACCAAATGAAACGAATATATATTTTTTGTAATAGAGATAGTCAACAGGGGGAAAAAATTGTGTATGTAGGAGTCTCGCCTCCCACCAACGGGGGGAAGTCCCCCCTCGAGGAGAGTAAATTTTCATGATGGGTATCTTTCAAAAGAGCTCGCCAATACCTTTAAAACGAATGGTTGAACCATCGATCTGCGATAATTTAAAACAAATTTATCGATTTTTTTTTACTTTTAACGAAAAAAAAAAATAGTATTATTACTATTATTATTTTAAATATTGAGAACAAAAAGGACTTTTTTTTGGATATTTAGTGTTATACTACTTCTCTAATACGGATACGCCCCAAACCACCGGCCAACCCGAAGGTTTATGGCCAGCCGAAGCCCGAAGGGTGGCGGGAGAGAAGTACCTACCACTACCAGCAAAGCCACAGCAAAAAGGAACCGACCCAGAAAAAACCAGACGGCATTTATTGATACCCGGAAGAAAATTACACTTGAAGAAAAATATGAAACAAAACAAAGAAAAAGCAACTTATACAATACGTTGCTAAATAAAAATAACAACAAAATAGAAAATAGCTAAAATTAAAAACAGTAGATGACAACTTAAACAATATGTTGTCAAAAGAACTTTTACACTTGTAAAAATACAGGGCAATTGCCTGTGAAACAAGACAGAACAAAAATAGATTTAAATAAGTGATAGTTCATAAAGTTCGTGTGAGCAATGTTCAACTCGGACCTAAATGACCAATGAAGATGGGAAACTGTTCATAAAGATTTATGAAGTAGTAGTTCACAAAGTTCATGTAAACAGTGTTCACTACGGACATAAATGTCCTTTGAGAATTAGTTTATATGAAAGAGAGATTGTTCAAATAGCCTCATTAAGCCACAACAACAAACAAAGGTAAAGAAGAACACCATTTCCCAACTCGAAGAAAATCACCTTAATCAAAAAGTATATTTTATAAGATTGGAATATTTTTTAATAAGTTCGTTATAAATGTTACATACTCTTCTTGTCAAATATGCAGAATTGTCAATGCGCAAAATGTATTCGTTCATAGTCTCTCTTGTGAACCTCTTTATATAATTTTTACTGAAAGAACATTTGTTTTGGAGAAAATGCATAGAATCGCCCAACTCGCCACAAGGACAACTTGGATCATTGGAGCTGTTAAATCTAGGCTGGAAAACTTCCGTGTCCAGTGACAAAATATATTAAAACTTGATTTTTAATTGCCAATTTTGTAGAAACCTCCGGAAAAATTTCGTAAGTGATACGGCCCTTGTCGGATGAGTCCCAGTGATTTTGCCATTTTTTCAAGGCATCAGACAACAGGATTTTGTCGAGATAGGAAACAGGGTAGGGTAGAGGATGATATACTCCAGAGTAAATAGCCCATTTGGCTAACGAATCCACCAATTCGTTCCCTATAATGCCTGGGTGGCCTCTGACCCATGCAATGTTAAAAATTCCGTTAAATGAATTTATCTTATCCAACAGTTGCTTCACAAGGATAGAATTTGATATCAAATTGTTAAGCGCCATAATAGCTGAAAGGCTATCAGTTCTAATTAGGATGTTTTGTAGCTTTTTGAAAGATGCCCATTCCAAAGCTTTTATAATGGCGAGAACTTCCGCCTGAAAAACAGAATTTCCGGCTTTTAGCCTATACATCTCATTATGAACCAGAAAATTTTCAAGTATAGCAACAAAGGCACAGCCCGTTCCTTCTTCATTTTTACTACCATCTGTATAGAATTTCTACTTCTCTAATATGGAAATCTTTGCATTATCGTAAAAGATAATTTTTTTAAATAATAATTTTAATAAATTGTTTTTTTTTTTAATTATTTTTTAATAGCCGAATTAAATTCTATATAAATGTAAGTGCATTAATGAAACGGGGGGTTGAGGGGGGCGGTAGCCCCCCTCACACAGAACTAATTATCATATAAAACTCTTCCGAAGCCTAATTTGAATTGTTTAACACAGGTTTACATAACAGTATACTCGTTATCTTACCTATTAATCTGCAACCTGTATTTATAGTATTAAATTTCAGGGTAACAGAAAGTCGTGTGAGTGACACACCAGATTATTTACATAGGAATTTTTGCTAGTGTTCGGACACTTTTGTTACCGACTGTATCAGAATTCGTTTATGCGCCCTTATACAAAACTCATATTTATGCTATTTGTATAATTCCATTTTCAATAGGAAACATGTTGCAGTCAATTTAAATTACATATATCAGTTTTATGGAAAGCAAATAGACTGATAATGAACGGAATTAATAAGCACTTTTCCACTTTGTTGAAAAATGTTGAAAATAGTCTGTACTTTGAAAAATAATCCCATATTACACTGCTATAGCTGCCAACATCCTAATTATGAATCTGGATCCGGAGTATAGTTAGTACCCGCCTTTTATTCACACCAGTCTTTTTTCAGAGAACTTTTCTTCTTATTTCATCGTAAATACATTTGCAGAGAATTACTCTAAAAATTAAGTGGTGTGGGAAAAAAGAGGCGGGTACTAACATACTCCAGATTATTAATCAGGATGTTGGCAGCTATGCAATGTAAAACAAATGTGTCAAAGTCGTCGACTTTTTCCTTATGCACAATTTTTCTCCATCAATGAATAACCATTATATGTAACAACTAAATTCTAAGGGGAAAAAAAAAAATCACAATTTTACGCAACATTTTAAAATTTCGATCCAGAAGGGGGGATTGGTATAAGCTTGAAGTTTTTGCGTGTATGTGTCTGTCTCTGACGTCTCTCTGTAAAGAAATGTGAAATGCATTCAATCTATGTGTACTAGTCAGTCTGTTTCCGCCAAGCGCTCGATTTTTATACGTGAATTTCCAAATTTATTTTTCCCTGCCAGTTCCAATTACTAAACGTTGGTTTAAATGATATTTAAAAGCAATAGATTCATCTTTTTTTACATATTAATATTTATATGTTTTGAAGTCCAAATGTCTCCCAGAATTTAAAAATGACATAGCAATCCTCTAATTTAAATTTTATAACTGCGACTCTATATTTATTATTAATTTCTCGTGAGGTAGTTAGCTTTTACATATTTAATGAATTAATTAATATTATTTTCCCCTTCCGTATTAAAATTCCGCATGGCAACGAAAGAAGATTATCCTAAAAGTACATTTATTTATTTATTTCTATTGAGAACTAATGAACGAATCTTCCAAAATCAAGCAAATCATGGATTTCGCTATCCAAAACTGTAAGTAAAAATTATGTAAATATTACTTTGTATCATAGTACTAAATGAAAATGTGTGCAAAGAGATTGTGTGGTGCAAAGAAAACATTTACATAATTTTTACTTACAGGTTTGGATAGCGTGACGCAATAGACAAATCATTTTATTTAACTAGACAATTTCAATTTATAATGTAAATTCAATAAAAGTGTGATTATTTGACAGTATATTTGAAAATTAAAGGCATTATTTCAATGTATAAATATACTTTACTCAACAAAACAAAAGTAATTGTAATGAAATCTAAAAATAACTCTTTTAAAGTAACACTGAGGCGTCAGAGAAGTTATATCATTTCTTTTAAAACTCATATTTTCAATTCACGAGGTGCAGATGAAAACGTATCCGAGAGTAAATTCTATGTATTTTTTCGTGCTGAATTAAAAATATTATGTATACACTATGATGTAAATAGAAGAAAAAAGCAAATAATGAAATAAGAAAATCTATGTAGTATATTTCAATTAATAGCAAAGTGTCACTCAAAATTTGATATCATTATTTTTAAGACCCATATTTCGATTTCATATCGAAATAAAATGCTGCGTCACAAACTTTTAACCCGTTAAGGTTTTTGTTCTGATACAAATTACTGTGTCAATGGTTTTATTTGAGTTTTATGAAATTGCTAGATTTAAACACTTTCCACTTTTAGGTATTTTTTAATGTAAAGAAATACGTGTATAAAAGGGAAAAATGGGGGAAAATGCATAAAAAATAAAAGTATTTTTAAATACCTTCTTGACATTGTAAGAAAATAATTTTTGTATTCGCAGCATCTGGCTAACCATACCTTTCGAATAATACCATTTTCAACACTCTACTCCCATAATTAATATGTTAAAAAGGGACTACAAAATTATTCTTCCCTCTTAATATATAGATGACCTATTTTACCATTTTCCCTTTTACCCCACAGTTTAAAAATTCAACTAATTTAGAAAAATAAGCAAGTGCTTCTAAAAATGAGCTGACATGTTTAAAATAGCTTACATTATTAAAATAAAAATATAATATAATAAGACTAAATTAATAATAATAAATATAATAATATTAAATTAATAATATTAAATATAATAATCTTAAATTATATTACCATTTTTTTTAAGCTATTCTATAGCTTTTATCGCGGGCTTTGAGCGCGGCGACCGAATCGAAAAATTCCGTAACGAAAAAAAAAAAACCTAACACAGGTCGGTAGACTTCGGCTGTACGAAGCTCGCACAGATCGAGACGAGCTGCTCCGAAATCGGACGAATACATAAGCAGCTGTTTGTGAGAAAGTATATAGGTGTATAGGTATCTATCATCTATGTACAACAGTGAATAGTGTACGCGTAAAATTTGTGTATAAAGTAGATCAGATAAAACTTGAATATCTCCATTCGACTTGCAGGCCTTTAAAACATATTAAATACCTTTCTCAATTAAAATTTGTTTTCTTATCATTATTATTATCTTATCATTATTGTTATCTTATTCATTAATATCAAAGAAAAACCTTGAATATCCCCATTCGACTTGCAGGCCTTTAAAACCTATTAAATAAATTTTCTCTATTAAAATTTGTTTTATATCGGTCACCACGCTCAAAAAGTGTAACTTGAATTAATATCAAAGAAAAAACTTGAATATCCCTATTCGACTTGCAGGCCTTTAAAACCAATTAAATACCTTTTCTCTATTAAAATTTGTTTTCTTATCGGTCACCACGCTCAAAAAGTGTAACTTGAATTAATATCAAAGAAAAAACTTGAATATCCCCATTCGACTTGCAGGCCTTTAAAACCTATTAAAATACCTTTTCTCTATTAAAATTTCTTTTCTTATCATTATTGTTATCTTATTCATTAATATCAAAGAAAAAACTTGAATCTCCCCATTCGACTTGCAGGCCTTTAAAACCTATTAAAATACCTTTTCTCTATTAAAATTTCTTTTCTTATCATTATTGTTATCTTATCATTATTGTTATCTTATTCATTAATATCAAAGAAAAAACTTGAATATCCCCATTCGACTTGCAGGCCTTTAAAATCTATTAAATACCTTTTCTCTATTAAAATTTGTTTTCTTATCGGTCACCACGCTCAAAAAGTGTAACTTGAATTAATATCAAAGAAAAAACTTGAATATCCCCATTCGACTTGCAGGCCTTTAAAACCTATTAAAATACCTTTTCTCTATTAAAATTTGTTTTCTTATCATTATTGTTATCTTATCATTATTGTTATCTTATTCATTAATATCAAAGAAAAAACTTGAATATCCCCATTCGACTTGCAGGCTTTTAAAAACCTATTAAATAGGTTTTCTCTATTAAAATTTGTTTTCTTATTGGTCACCACGCTCAAAAAGTGTAACTTGAATTAATATCAAAGAAAAAACTTTAATATCCCCATTCGACTTGCAGGCCTTTAAAACCTATTAAATACCTTTTCTCTATTATAATTTTTGTTTTCTTATCGGTCACCACGCTCAAAAAGTGTAACTTGAATTAATATCAAAGAAAAAACTTGAATATCCCCATTCGACTTGCAGGCCTTTAAAACCTATTAAAATACCTTTTCTCTATTAAAATTTCTTTTCATTTTATTATTGTTATCTTATCATTATTGTTATCTTATTCATTAATATCTAAGAAAAAACTTGAATATCCCCATTCGACTTGCAGGCCTTTAAAACCTATTAAAATACCTTTTCTCTATTAAAATTTCTTTTCTTATCATTATTGTTATCTTATCATTATTGTTATCTTATTCATTAATATCAAAGAAAAAACTTGAATATCCCCATTCGACTTGCAGGCCTTTAAAATCTATTAAATACCTTTTCGCTATTAAAATTTGTTTTCTTATTATTATTGTTATCTTATCATTATTGTTATCTTATTCATTAATATCAAAGAAAAAACTTGAATATCCCCATTCGACTTGCAGGCCTTTAAAACCTATTAAAATACCTTTTCTCTATTAAAATTTCTTTTCTTATCATTATTGTTATCTTATCATTATTGTTATCTTATTCAGTAATATCAAAGAAAAAACTTGAATATCCCCATTCGACTTGCCGGCCTTTAAAATCTATTAAATACCTTTTCTCTATTAAAATTTGTTTTCTTATCGGTCACCACGCTCAAAAAGTGTAACTTGAATTAATATCAAAGAAAAAACTTGAATATCCCCATTCGACTTGCAGGCCTTTAAAACCTATTAAATACCTTTTCTCTATTAAAATTCGTTTCCTTATCGGTCACCACGTTCAAAAAGTGTAACTTGAATTAATATCAGAGAAAAAACTTGAATAACCCCATTCGACTTGCAGGCCTTTAAAACCTATTAAAATACCTTTTCTCTATTAAAATTTGTTTTTTTATCATTATTGTTATCTTATCATTATTGTTATCTTATTCATTAATATCAAAGAAAAAACTTGAATATCCCCATTCGACTTGCAGGCCTTTAAAACCTATTAAATACGTTTTCTCTATTAAAATTTGTTTTCTTATCGGTCACCACTCTCAAAAAGGGTAACTTGAATTAATATCAAAGAAAAAACTTGAATATCCCCATTCGACTTGCAGGCCTTTAAAACCTATTAAATACCTTTTCTCTATTAAAATTTGTATTCTTATCGGTCACCACGCTCAAAAAGTGTAACTTGAATTAATATCAAAGAAAAAAATTGAATATCCCCATTCGACTTGCAGGCCTTTAAAACCTATTAAAATACCTTTTCTCTATTAAAATTTGTTTTCTTATCATTATTGTTTTCTTATCATTATTGTTATCTTATTCATTAATATCAAAGAAAAAACTTGAATGGCCCCATTCGACTTGCAGGCCTTTAAAACCTATAAAATACATTTTCTCTATTAAAATTTGTTTTATATCGGTTACCACGCTCAAAAAGTGTAACTTGAATTAATATCAAAGAAAAAAATTGAATATCCCCATTCGACTTGCAGGCCTTTAAAACCTATTAAAATACTTTTTCTCTATTAAAATTTGTTTTCTTTTCATTATTGTTACCTTATCATTATTGTTATCTTATTCATTAATATCAAAGAAAAAACTTGAATGTCCCCATTCGACTCGCAGGCCTTTAAAACCTATTAAATACCTTTTCTCTATTAAAATTTGCTTTCTTATCGGTCACCACGCTCAAAAAGTGTAACTTGAATTAATATCAAAGAAAAAACTTGAATATCCCCATTCGACTTGCAGGCCTTTAAAGCCTATTAAATACCTTTTCTCTATTAAAATTTGTTTTCTTATCGGTCACCACGCTCAAAAAGTGTAACTTGAATTAATATCAAAGAAAAAACTTGAATATCCCCATTCGACTTGCAGGCCTTTAAAACCTATTAAAATACAATTTCTCTATTAAAATTTGTTTTCTTATTATTGTTCTTATCTTATCATTATTGTTATCTTATTCATTAGTATCAAAGAAAAAACTTGAATATCCTCATTCGACTTGCAGGCCTTTAAAACCTATTAAAATACCTTTTCTCTATTAAAATTTGTTTTCTTATCGGTCACCACGCTCAAAAAGTGTAACTTGAAATTATATCAAAGAAAAAACTTCAATATCCCCATTCGACTTGCAGGCCTTTAAAAACCTATTAAAACACCTTTTTTCAAAAAATAGAGTTAGATCATTGAAATTTGGTACATCGAGGTTTTCGATACCTACAAATCGATTGCGGATATTTTTGATATATTCTCATTGCGGATATATTCTTATTTATTCAATAAAAGAAAAAAATTTGTTTTCTTATCGGTCTCCATGCTCAAAAAGTGTAACTTGAATTAATATCAAAGAAAAAACTTGAATATCTCCATTCGACTTGCAGGCCTTTAAAACCCATTAAATACCCTTTCTGTATTAAAATTTGTTTTCCTATCGGTCACCACGCTCAAAAAGTGTAACTTGAATTAATATCAAAGAAAAAACTTGAATATCCCAATTCGACTTGCAGGCCTTTAAAACCTATTAAAATACCTTTTCTCTATTAAAATTTGGTTTCTTATCATTATTGTTATCTTATTCATTAATATCAAAGGAAAAACTTGAATATCCCCATTCGACTTGCAGGCCTTTAAAACCTATTAAATACCTTTTCTCTATTAAAATTTGTTTTCTTATCCGTCACCACGCTCAAAAAGTGTAACTTGAATTAATATCAAAGAAAAAACTTGAATATCCCCATTCGACTTGCAGGCCTTTAAAACCTATTAAATACCTTTTCTCTATTAAAATTTGTTTTCTTATCGGTCACCACGCTCAAAAAGTGTAACTTGAATTAATATCAAAGAAAAAACTTGAATATCCCCATTCGACTTGCAGGCCTTTAAATCCTATTAAAATACCTTTTCTCTATTAAAATTTCTTTTCATATTATTATTGTTATCTTATCATTATTGTTATCTTATTCATTAATATCTAAGAAAAAACTTGAATATCCCCATTCGACTTGCAGGCCTTTAAAACCTATTAAATACCTTTTCTCTATTAAAATTTGTTTTCTTATTATTATTGTTATCTTATCATTATTTTTATCTTATTTATTAATATCAAAGAAAAAACTTGAATATCCCCATTCGACTTGCAGGCCTTTAAATCCTATTAAAATACCTTTTCTCTATTAAAATTTCTTTTCATATTATTATTGTTATCTTATCATTATTGTTATCTTATTCATTAATATCTAAGAAAAAACTTGAATATCCCCATTCGACTTGCAGGCCTTTAAAACCTATTAAAATACCTTTTCTCTATTAAAATTTCTTTTCTTATCATTATTGTTATCTTATCATTATTGTTATCTTATACATTAATATCAAAGGAAAAACTTGAATATCTCCATTCGACTTGCAGGCCTTTAAAACCTATTAAATACCTTTTCTCTATTAAAATTTGTTTTCTTATCGATCACCACGCTCAAAAAGTGTAACTTGAATTAATATCAAAGAAAAAACTTGAATATCCCCATTCGACTTGCAGGCCTTTAAAACCTATTAAATACCTTTTCTCTATTAAAATTCGTTTCCTTATCGGTCACCACGCTCAAAAAGTGTAACTTGAATTAATATCAGAGGAAAAACTTGAATAACCCCATTCGACTTGCAGGCCTTTAAAACCTATTAAAATACCTTTTCTCTATTAAAATTTGTTTTCTTATCATTATTGTTATCTTATCATTATTGTTATCTTATTCATTAATATCAAAGAAAAAACTTGAATATCCCCATTCGACTTTCAGGCCTTTAAAACCTATTAAATACGTTTTCTCTATTAAAATTTGTTTTCTTATCGGTCACCACTCTCAAAAAGGGTAACTTGAATTAATATCAAAGAAAAAACTTGAATATCCCCATTCGACTTTCAGGCCTTTAAAACCTATTAAATACGTTTTCTCTATTAAAATTTGCTTTCTTATCGGTCACCACGCTCAAAAAGTGTAACTTGAATTAATATCAAAGAAAAAACTTGAATATCCCCATTCGACTTGCAGGCCTTTAAAACCTATTAAAATACCTTTTCTCTATTAAAATTTGTTTTCTTATCATTATTGTTATCTTATCATTATTTTTATCTTATTCATTAATATCAAAGAAAAAACTTGAATACCCCCATTCGACTTGCAGGCCTTTAAAACCTATTAAATACGTTTTCTCTATTAAAATTTGTTTTCTTATCGGTCACCACTCTCAAAAAGGGTAACTTGAATTAATATCAAAGAAAAAACTTGAATATCCCCATTTGACTTGCAGGCCTTTAAAACCTATTAAATACGTTTTCTCTATTAAAATTTGTTTTCTTATCGGTCACCACTCTCAAAAAGTGTAACTTGAATTAATATCAAAGAAAAAACTTGAATATCCCCATTCGACTTGCAGGCCTTTAAAACCTATTAAATACCTTTTCTCTATTAAAATTTGTTTTCTTATCGGTCACCACGCTCAAAAAGTGTAACTTTAATTAATATCAAAGAAAAAAATTGAATATCCCCATTCGACTTGCAGGCCTTTAAAACCTATTAAAATACCTTTTCTCTATTAAAATTTGTTTTCTTATCATTATTGTTTTCTTATCATTATTGTTATCTTATTCATTAATATCAAAGAAAAAACTTGAATGGCCCCATTCGACTTGCAGGCCTTTAAAACCTATTAAATACATTTTCTCTATTAAAATTTGTTTTATATCGGTTACCACGCTCAAAAAGTGTAACTTGAAATTATATCAAAGAAAAAACTTCAATATCCCCATTCGACTTGCAGGCCTTTAAAAACCTATTAAAATACCTTTTTTCAAAAAATAGAGTTAGAACATTGAAATTTGGTACATCGAGGTTTTCGATACCTACAAATCGATTGCGGATATTTTTGATATATTCTCATTGCGGATATATTCTTATTTATTCAATAAAAGAAAAAAATTTGTTTTCTTATCGGTCTCCATGCTCAAAAAGTGTAACTTGAATTAATATCAAAGAAAAAACTTGAATATCTCCATTCGACTTGCAGGCCTTTAAAACCTATTAAATACCCTTTCTGTATTAAAATTTGTTTTCCTATCGGTCACCACGCTCAAAAAGTGTAACTGGAATTAATATCAAAGAAAAAACTTGAATATCCCAATTCGACTTGCAGGCCTTTAAAACCTATTAAAATACCTTTTCTCTATTAAAATTTGGTTTCTTATCATTATTGTTATCTTATTCATTAATATCAAAGGAAAAACTTGAATATCCCCATTCGACTTGCAGGCCTTTAAAACCTATTAAATACCTTTTCTCTATTAAAATTTGTTTTCTTATCCGTCACCACGCTCAAAAAGTGTAACTTGAATTAATATCAAAGAAAAAACTTGAATATCCCCATTCGACTTGCAGGCCTTTAAAACCTATTAAATACCTTTTCTCTATTAAAATTTGTTTTCTTATCGGTCACCACGCTCAAAAAGTGTAACTTGAAATTATATCAAAGAAAAAACTTGAATATCCCCATTCGACTTGCAGGCCTTTAAAAACCTATTAAAATACCTTTTCTCAAAAAATAGAGTTAGATCATTCAAATTTGGTACATCGAGGTTTTCGATACCTACAAATCGATTGCGGATATTTTTGATATATTCTCATTGCGGATATATTCTCATTTATTCAATAAAAGAAAAAAATTTGTTTTCTTATCGGTCACCACGCTCAAAAAGTGTAACTTGAATTAATATCGAAGAAAAAACTTAAATTAATATCAAAGGAAAAAAAAATACTGCGTAAATAAAATAAATAAATAATTATAATTGCATAAGTTGATAAAAAATGCTGTGCAATAGCTTTACCGCGGCAGTCCTCGAGTGCCACACGTATTTTTTTTTTTTTTTTTTACACATTTTAATGATAGAGTTCTTTAAACTAAAGCATTAGAAGGCAAAATAAGTAAAAAACTATTTTAAATTATACCTGGATCTGAATGCGGTGTGTAAAAGGTTAAATATGTTAATGCATTTTAATTAATAACTTTTTACCTAATTAAAAATTTGAAAATCCGGCTTCGAGGTGCACACGGAGATGTTACAAACTATCTGTGTGCCAAATGCCATGTTTGCAAGTGCAGTAGATTTTTCTGGAGACAGACCGAGAAAAACTGAAACCTATTTTTGTTTCCTATGTAATAGATGTAAAATTCATTACAAAACAGAATTTAATTTAGTATATGTGTGTATATATATATATATATATATGACAAGACTTGTTTTAGTCCATTTTTCCATATAAGGGCATTCGGTAACTTTGTTGAGTTAATTCGGAACAGTTAATAAATATATTCATTTCTTAAAATTTATATGTTACAATTTTAGTGTAGGACCCCCTGGACAGTTTTTAAATTTTTGTTGCCATTTTGGTTATAAATTAATAAATTAAAATGTCTATCGCAATTGCGTTAGTACAGACTTCGGCGAGAAACATACGAGTATGAGCTACTTCGGTGCCAAATTTCAAATTTCGACAAGGTATTCTCTGTTAAAGCTGTTCCATTTCTTTCACTGGATTTTTTAAAATTTTGTTTAAAAAATATATATATATATATAATTTGGTACGAAAGAAAGTAAAAACATTTTATAATTGGTCAAAATATACGGAAAGCGCAATAAATAAATAAATAAAATAAAATAAATATTTGATTTTTACCTTAAAATATTAAATTGCGTTAGTCAGCAACCGTTACCTATTCCTTTTATTAAAATTTCTTTTGGCGGTTTTATCTCAATTTTAATTTAATATTTTTTAACTTGTTGCCAGCGGAAAAAAAAATCTTCCTGACATAGTCAAGATGAAATATAGCAAATGATGACGAAGCGCAATGTCTGACTGAAAGCAATTATTCTGTCGTACTAAAAACAACAGTAATATTAAATTTAACAATGCGTTAAGTTTGCAAGTGCAAGAAGTGTATAAGAGCACAATGCATTAAAATAGAATAAAATTAAAAATAAATAAATAAATAAAATAAAATAAATAAACGACCACTTTATGTTATAGTAGTTATAATAAAAATGATTAAACTAATATTTTTTCTTTCACTAATCTCGCTTTCTTTCTTCTCTCTCTCGTTTTCGCTCTCTCTTGAGGATTTTGAGTGATTTATAATTTTTACTTTCTTCTATATTCAATTAAAGAAAGTATTGGATTCGTAAAAATTTTTGACCTCGGGTTTTTGATGGATTTACACGTTTTGAGAGCTGTAAAATACGATTTGACCATTTTTAGAAAATGTCTGTCTGTATGTGGGTACATGACACTTTGGTCCCGCCGTTTTGGTCCCGCCACTTTGGTCCCGCCGAATTGGTCCCGCCACTTTGGTCCCGAGGAAATTTTGGTCCCGCCATTTTGGTCCCCATATCAGGAATAATCAAACAAAGTATTACAGAGAAAAAGAGAAATTATTTTTTGATATTTCGAATTCTTGTCATTTGACTTGAAAACAAGGGGGTAGTAAAAGTCAAAATTATTATCATTATTATTATTATTATTATTATTTTGCAACAGAAAGTTGTAGTAACAAATAAAACTTAAAAACGTCTAAAAATTTGAGATTTCGATTTTTTCCTTTGTACGATAAAGGTAAAAGGACAGCAAATACATGAGGGAACTAAGAGAACTTAGACGAAATTTTACATTTGGAGAGTTAAATATCCACAATCTTTGTTGAAAATGGGGTAACTATAGGACACGTTGAACAGAAAATTTATTATTTCGGAGTGAACTTTGAATGGTAAAGGGTATTAGATATCAGCGAATATCTAAGCATTGTTAATTTATCAAAGTCCTGAAAGTTTTAGTTTAAATAAAATACAAGGTTTTTTAAATAAAACACTGTAATGCGGCTCTTAAATATCACATTCAAATTTAGAATGTTCGAAATTGATGCTTTATCCAAGCATTCTCTAAATGTTAGACTTTAATAATAAAAGAAGATGCGAGGAACCTAAATAATGATCTTGGGATTTAATTTGTACAGATCTACTAAACTTGATTTGTTTTCTTCTCTGTCAATCGGGATACATTTGTCAAACACAGAAAATAGTTATACATCACACAGAACTGTAAAAGCATTTTTCCTTCCTTATAATCCCTTACAATATTGTTTAAGAAAATTTCGATTAGAAGCGCCCCCCCCCCTCTTCTGTTTTTTCAAATGCGCTGAAACAAAACAGTGAAATTCCTTTTAATTGTCTGTTGGAGAAACAGGTGTGAAACGAATCAAAAGTGCTTCAGAGATTTCAATGTGGGCATTGTTTTTAGTCACAGAGTCATATCAGACAGATATATTTATTTATTTATTTATTTTATTTTATTTTATTTTATTTTTTTACATAAGATTAAAATAAAAAGATAAAATATTCTGCATTAACATTTTCCAAACTTTGATGCTCGCATAGTTGATTATATATTGGACTACTTACATTTTTTTCATTTTTAAAATAAAATCATTGTAATTAAAAGAAAAGTAATTTATATACATATATACATGGTTAACATAATTAAATATCACGGACAAACAATCCGGCATTTTTTTTTAAATTATTATTAATAACACAGATTTTGAAACAAATTCCTCTTAGATTAATGATAAAAATTAAATACAATCAAATTGAATGAAACGTCTCTCTCTCTCTCTCTCTCTCACACACACACACACATATATATATATATATATATATATATATATGAATATTCATACCTAAATTCAAAAACTTCATAAATGATCACAATCTTATACTCATGAAGAAGAGTCTATAATGGGTGCAGGTCAATAATTAGTTCTTTGAAAGAAACATAATTTTGTCACTAAAAGCAAATTATATTTAATATCCTAAGGTTTTCTTTTTTTTTTCTTTTTTTTTTTCTTTTTTTTTTTTAACAAAATTTTTCTGTATTTTATTATTTTTAAATTAATTCAGACTTTAACAATAAATATATTCAAATGGGTCTTTTTTAATAAGAAGGTACTGTTGTTATTGTTAGCAATACTTTTAAAATCACAAAATTTCGTCACTAATAGTAAATTAAATACCAAATTACAATTAAAGTCAGTTAAATCGAAATCAAATGAAAAGAAAAAAGAGAGAGAGAGAGAGAGAAAAGAAAAGAAAGTGCAATTGCATAAAAAAAAAAGTTTAAATATATTAAATGTTCGTAAAAAATCAGAACACAATTCTCTGAATCTCAAGGGCTAGGAAGTAATCATAATGTCAAAACTTTATGTATTTATCTATAAGATATTTCTTAATTAAAGATATTCTAAGAGCACTTCAAATTTCTCGTATTAACAAATAGGCTATCATATTAAAAAACTGATATATATTTAAAAAATAGCAAAAAATTAGCGGGACCAAAATGGCCAGGGACCAAAATTTCTTCGGGACCAAAACGGCAGGACCAAAATGGCGGGACCAAAGTGGCGGGACCAAAACGGCGGGACCAAAGTGTCCTGCTTCGCTGTATGTGTATGACAAAATTTTATGACGACTGTATTTCAGGGACTACTGCACAGGATTTCATACAAATTGGTATGTAGTTACACATTGACATAAATTAATGCATATTATTAACTTTTGGTAAGAATTGTCCAACTTGCATTGCCATCCTGCTTTTTCTAAATTTTTAACGTGGTGGTATAGGAAAAAAAAATTGTATAAATGTGCATAAAGGGAATTATTTTTTAATAATCATTATAAAATTTAAAAGAATTAGTTGTAATACAGATAGTCAAATGGGGGGAAAAAAGTGTATGTAGGAGCCTCGCCTCCACCCCCCTGAAGGGGGGGGGGGGTACGAGTAAATTTTCATTATAGGTGTCTTTCAAAAGAGTTCGCTAATACCTTTAAAACAAATGGTTGAACCATCGATCTGCGATAATTTAAAATAAAGTTATGGATTTTTTTTCATTTTTAACAAATAATAATAATAATAATAATAATAATAATAATAATGTAATATTGAGAGTAAAATGGACTTATATATATACATATATATATTTATTTAGTGTTATGCTACTTCTCTAATGTGGAAATCGTTTGCATTATCATGGAGGATAATTTTTTTAAATAATAATTTTAATAAATTATTTTTACTGAGTGAATTTGTATAGGAAAATATAAAAGAAAGTCATGTGGTGGCCACAACATACTAGTTCATATATGTACGTGAGTGAACATCCTGAGGATACGCCCTTCAGTTTCACTCTTCACCAGTTTACCTGTTGTATGTAAAGATCTTTTCATTATCAAATCAGGTCTGACTACATTTGGAAACCCATTGAATTCTAGTTCCGAATGTTTCGAAATTTACTTCCTTCCTCCAATATCGGGGTCAGAGTTAATCATCTCGAGGAGGAAAAAGCGGCTCACTTTGTTTTATCTGTTTTCACTTTCAATATAATTTTTATTTTTGTTTAATATTTGGCTGTTGCGCTTCTGCTTTGGCAAAAATAGCGGCAAAATTTCTAATTTGTAAATGTTTTATTACTTTTATATATATAAGAAGAAAATATTGAATTCATGGTCATTTTCGATGGAATTAAGCGTTTTGAGGTGTTATGAACACGATTTGCTCATTTTTAGAAAATATATGTTTCTGTGTTACCAAAATTTTGTGGGAAATGTGTTTTGTGAACCAATTTCCACAAAACTTTATGTTTTTCGACTTTGGTTTAAATTGGTGCTTAATGGATTTTGGGATATATCGACCAAACTTGGTATGTGCAGACCCCGATTGAATCTCTGAATCTAGAGGAAGCTCGGTATCATTTCGAAGCACACTTTTATTTGTGAAAAAATTTCCAAGTTCTAAATGCATAGAAACATATTTATGCTATGGATTTTATTTCCAGAAGTTACTTATGAGATTCAGATTTCAGTTTATTTTTCTCCTATATATTACTGCGTATTGCAGACTATATTTACCTGCAAATTAAAATTATGTAAAGCACAAACTATTCGGCAGCAATTTTTTAGAGTTAAAATTATTTGGCAAAAGTTTTCGTCGGATACAAAAAGGTAACCATTAGTGTAGCAACATTTCCTGCTCTCATATTGCACTCATGCTTACCCCACCCCTGCCCCCCTTTTTTTTTTCTTTAATGAAGTTTAGTTAAATCACTTCAAGCCAGAACACTTGTTGTGATTTAATACTTTTACTTGAATTAATTTCAAAGTTCTTATTCATAATCTTTATTCCACATCAGTGTGTAATAACTTTTATTGTATGTGTTTAGCGACATCGAAATTCCCAGTTATTAATTGTAGACTTAATATTTCCAAAATAGTGCTTATTTTCTCTTGCTTTCGGCAAATTACTTCCCCCCTCCCCCCAAAAAGAAAAAGATAAAATAAAATAGAATTAAAAAAAAAAAAAAAAAAAAAGTGACAATATGAAAAACTAATACTCGGAATTTGAGTCATTACTTTTCAGTCCTTTTGGGAAAGGAAGTTCTTGTTTCACGAACCCTTCGGGTAATCAGGCCAAGGGTATGGGAGATGAATATTACTGTAAACGTGTAAACTACGTTCTTGGTTGTTTGCTGGTGGCACTCTGGCCCTATTCGCTTTTCTTTCTCATCATGTGTTATCTTAGCTTTTATGATACGGGATATGGAATCACATTAAGCTTAAGCTTTATGTATGCGTACTCTGAAAAACCATGCTGGCAAAATATTGCCTCACTAGCCGAGCTGCCCAGGCCAAGGCGATTGACGGATCTGGGACCTTGATGCCTTCAGAAGCGTTGAACTACTGTTGTAGCAAATTACTGGTTCAAAAATTTAATAGATAAGAAAAACAATATAGTCATCACAGAAGTCGATATAAAGAAGTTTAATGCAGGAAAGACAGATGATTAAATTGTCACAATAGCCTAAGTAACTAAAATAAAAATAAATAATTTCATCAGTAGTTTTTTTTTTTTTTTTTTTTTTTTTTTTTTAATTATTCATATGAAAAACAAGAAAAAAAACCTACTTTAAAATAATAATAAATCCGATGAGAATACAAACCACAGAAACATAAGAAGGAGCATATGAAAAATTTAAACAAGAGCTTACTAAATAATCTAGTGTGACACTCACACGACTTTCTCTTACCCTGAAATTTAGTACTATAAATATAAGTTGGAGATTAAAAGGTAAGATAACGAGAACTGATAGGTAAACCTATGTTAAAATAATTCAAATTAGGCTTCAGAAGAGTTTTATATGATAACTAGGTCAGTGTGAGGGGGGCTCCCCGTTTCATTACTGCACATACATTTATACAGAATTTAAATCTGTTATTAAAATTAAGTTCACTTAAAATTATTTAAACAACTTTCACGCACGACATTCTTTGAAACTTATCAGTCTTGATCAAACTTCTCCAGCAACAAACTTATATTAACTTAAAAATACAATTTTTGGATCGCCTAAAATTATTCCTTTCTGACACAGACAAAGATCAAACGTTGAAAATTTGACTTTGGTAATCAGGAAGCCTCAAAACGTGTAAATATACAAAAAATAAGCGATGAATGTTTAGCTTTAAAACTTATATTATTTACCATATGTGTATGAGGAATTCATTTCAGTTCTTGAGCAACTTTCCAGGACATGATAAAATATTATAGGAAAATACTTCCACTAAAAATAAAAAAGAATGTTATCACTTAAATATTTGCAGCCATGTATATCTTTTGAAGATTATGTACAGACCAAATAATGCATCTAATTATAATCCTATAGTAATAGCATACGGTAAAACCTGAAATACCCTTTCATCAATTTTCAGCTATTATCGCACTATAATTTAGTTCTTTTGTGTAGCCCTGTAAATGAACAGTGAAGGATTTCCCAACCATTTTCTACATGAGACATGTCTTTATGCATATAAAAAATATATATTCATTCCATTTGTTTTAGTGCAGTCTATAGCTGTTAAACTCTACTTACCTGCTATTTCTCCCATATACATAATGTATCTGAATTCTCTTGGGTGTCTCTGTACACGTAACGTTTGTCCATCTCAACGAAAAGCTTAGTGTATCATCCCCTATATCATACACATTTAGAATACCAAGTTTGGACTTTCTGCTACCATTTGTTCTTGAGATATGCTGATAACAGACAGACACACATACACACACAGACCAACCGCTAAAAACATGATTTTGGGATTCGAGAGACTTCAAAACGTGTAAATATAACAAAAATTCGCTTTCTAAAGTTTGACCCAAAAACAATACTTTCTCTACCTTATGGGTAAGAGAAAGTAAAAACAACAACACAACAAAGCTCAAAAAAGATAGGAAAGCTTAATTTGGTGGAACAGAAAAATAAATAAATAAATAAATAGGAGATAAAAATTTTCAGAAATTCGGTCTGTCCTCTGTGGGATCGCATAAGCAAAATACATTGAAAGTTAAACGATGTAACGAGTACATACAGTTGGAAAGTCTTGATAATCAACGCGAACCGCGTGAATTTTCGTTTTTGTTTAAAGTAAATATGCAGGGATTCTTTTAATAAGACAATAAATAATACTTTATAAAGAATTCGAAGCTTTTTTTCTTAAATTACTGTGAGACAAACAGACAGAAAATTATACTTAACATTTCATACATAAAATGTCCATATCTTCACAAATATATCTTTCCTGTTTATATCTTCGTCACTAGAATTGCTATATATAATTTCAGATAAGTCATACAGAATAAAAATCTAGAATCATAATAGAAGATGGAGCAAAATTATGCCAAAGTTATCTCATAAGCACAACATAATCATTTTGGCAAACATAGCAAAAAATTATTTCCAGTAAATTGAAGATAATATTAAACAAAACAATGGATTTCCTGAATTTGTTATTTATTTTGACTTGCATCTAAAAATATATTTTTTTAATACTGTTTCTTGAATTACAACACAGAAACATTTATTGCGTTTTTAATTAAATTTTTTAAACAACAAGAAGAAAGAAAAACTTTTTAACTATATTTGCCCCGTTATATCGTTTAACCTCCAAAGAAATTTACATCGGCAATGACACCTTTATATATAATTTGTTTTTAACAATTGAAAATGCTGTTCGAAGATTTCCACTTACATCCCATAACTAATCTGAATATTTTTCTGCTGTTATTAAATTATTATTTTCATCATCTCTTGAAATTAATCTTTATACTTTTACTTTAAAAGAAAAGCCGTATAGTAGATTTCTTTTATGTATCATTATATGTTGTCTAAAAACAGCAATGCTGCAAATATATATATATATAGATAGATAGATAGATAGATAGATAGATAGATATTAAAACTAGAAACAATATGTTTAAACATTAGTAGTATTAAACTATTGTTAGAAACATTATGATTTCTAACAATATGTTTATAATTTCACACCAACATATTGTTACGAAAAACTTGTCGACTTTTTGTCGCCAAGGCTGACAGCACTGAAAGTGAATAAACCGCCACTTTATTTTCACTTTGCCTGTAAAACTGCTTTCACTGCAACGGAACAATTGATGCAGAGGAAAAGGGTTAATCTATTGTAACAATATTAATAGCCTCATTTCTAAGGAAAAAGTATTAAAAAAGATTGCTTTTGTGTAGCTCCCTATAGAGCTTTATATACGTATACATATATTTATTATGCAAGTTTATCGCTATACGCGTCCAATAATAAGCTAAAAAAGTTGTCATAACACTGAAACTTTCCATTGAGAAATTTCCAGTCATATCCCATTATGTATCAGAACTAGAGTACTGCACGAAATGTGTGTGTTGTCTTCAAATGTACAAAAAATGTGTTTCGAGTTTAGTGTTTGCAGTTTATTGTTAAATGCTTATATTGTAAACATATATAATGTTTCTTCGTTTATTGCTTTTGTCTCTGATATGGAAGTTGGTTTTACTTTACTATAATAATTTGGATACGCATATATTTAATCGTGGGCCTATATAGTATGTTTATATTAACTATACAGTTTTATTAAGTACTAGCAGGCTTTGCCCGCTTCGCTGGACATTAAACTTAAATGAGTTGTCAAAATCCCATATCTTTATTAATAACCCAAGTTCTCGCTGTGATTGGTAGAAGTTTTCTCGCTCGCAAAGTGAGGAGTCTAGGTCTCCACTGTCTTCGGCACAACTTACCCACTTCTTACTTCCCCTTCCTCAGCGGGTGAGTTCGAAGTTTTGCAAAATCACACTAATGTACATAATGCGTACACTTAATCAATATCCGCACACCAAAATTCGCCATTCTAAGATAATTCAAAGCGAATTCAAACGGAAAAACATGTTTTTACACATGTTTATTGGGAACGACTTCAGTATAAACCCACAACGATATTTGGCGAATTTTTTTTTTTGTTGGCGATTATGGCTAAATCAAAAATCTAAAAATCATAAATCATATATGATAAATGATAAAATCATAATCTAAATCATAAATCCAAAATAAACAAAATATTAGGCTGCCATATTATATCGCAAACAGCCCAGAACGACATCGTTATCCTTCAAAACAACGCCAAAGAAAAATCGCCAAATTCAGCTGTGGGGTTATACAGAAGTTATACCGTTTATTGCCCTCCGACTCCGAGAAGGGGGGGGGAGATTTCGAATTTCGTGAAATCCAGTTACAATAAGTGCCGGATGCAAACAAACAATTTACGCACCAAATTTCGTGACCACAGAAGTCTTTAATAGAAAATATAAATAAATAAGTACAAAA
Organism: Salticus scenicus; assembly: GCA_963930645.1. Taxonomy (NCBI): domain Eukaryota; kingdom Metazoa; phylum Arthropoda; class Arachnida; order Araneae; family Salticidae; genus Salticus; species Salticus scenicus. The sequence continues at coordinate 323,232,550 of OZ005654.1, forward strand.
TGCACAGCTTTAGTATGGGAACCCTTTGGTGACTTTAAATATTTTAAGCCATTTTTGCGATGAACTGAATTGGCTATCTCAATTGTGCAATCAAAGATTTTGGCGAGAAACGTCCGAGCTACTTCGGTTCCGAATTTCAAATTTTGCCAAAGGGATCCAATACTAAAGCTGTTCCATATCGAATCTAGGTTGAAAACGGAAAAAGGGTAAAATAAATTAGAAATATCAGACCTATATTTATAAATTTGGTACCAAATGAAAGAGGCGATTTTTCTGAATCCAGGGGTGCAAACAGTTTTTCGATGCGACAATTAGATATTAAAAAAATAACTAAAGTATGAAATTTAAGTGGCAACGGAAAAACGGAAAAAGGGGAAAATAAATTAGAAGTATCAGACCTATCGTTACAAATTCAGTACCAAATTAAAGAGATGATTTTTCTGAATCCTGGGGTGTAAACAGTTTTTCGATACGACAATAAGATGTTTTAAAATTAACTAAAGTATGAAACTCAGATGGCAAAACTTCATTTAAATCTTTTCATAATTTGTAGTGCGATTCACGCGAATGAAAAAAGTCTTTATCTTAAAAATTTATTTTTGCATTTTATTTTTCCATTCAAAGCGTTTTAGTGAAAAAATATTTATGGCGCATGCGCAGGCGTTTTTTACCCACAATTTAAACACTAATCAGAATTTTGAAAATTTCTATAGATATAATTTTAAGTTGGGTGAAGACCTAAGTTTCTGCCAAGCGCCGTTGAATTCCGTCCAGCCGTTCTCGAGTGATGCCCGGACAAACGTGTTTTAGTCTTTTACCCCCCAGGGGGGAACGGGGGAGAATTTCTGAAAAGTTGATGGATATAATTTTAAGTTGGGTGAATACCTAAATCCCTGCCAAGCGCCGTTGAATTCCGTTCAGCCGTTCTCGAGTGATGCCCGGACAAACGTGTTTTAGTCTTTTACCCCCCAGGGGGGAACGGGGGGGAATTTCTGAAAAGTTGATAGATATAATTTTAAGTTGGGTGATGACCTAAATTCCTGCCAAGCATCGTTGAATTCCGTCCAGCCGTTCTCAAGTGATGCCCGGACAAAAAAAGCGACATTCGGACACGATGACATACACACAGACACACACACACACACACACACACACAGGCAAAATTTTCTGAAGTCATTTTCGGCTTTCATGGGGTGTAAAACGTGAAGATATCGCAAAATTTTTCGATTCCGACAAATTTACAGACAAAACTCTGATTTTATTAATATAGATAAATTTCTGTTTTTTATGGGGAAATTTTTTTGAAAGATATTCTCAAGTCAACTCAACTCATTTGAAAACGGACTCACAAGAAAAAAAATTCTGTTAACCTGAACCAAATCCGGCCAGCACGAGAAAAAATTTAGTCAACTCGACCCGAATGAGACGGGTTCGGGTAAAACAGAGTTATCAGACCCGATGGTTCTAATTTGAATAACTTTGTGAGACCGGGCCCATAAACCAAGCAATAATGATAATTTCATTATGTTGTGTGCAGTATAAAATATTAAAACAGGATGGGGAAAAAAAACCCCTCACAGACTGTAATACATCGAAATGTTTTCGGATGCTTTTGTGCACAAACCGTTTGCGCTAGTTTTACCATTTTCAGTAGGAAACACGACATAATAAAAATAAATAACATATAGGGGAATGTCTCCTGTTGTGGGCACAGTTTTGATTTTGGCATATAACTTTTTATAGAGTAAATATTATAGCAAACATATAAGTACCAATGGAAAGCTAGAATCCTTAGCTAACGTTTTATAAAGTAACGGTATCGATTCTAACAACCAGAAAAATTTTATCCCCAATTTTGTGAAGTAGTCATTTTTGCCCTCCCCCCCCCCCGACCTCCAAAAAAAAAAAAAAAGAAAAGAAAAGAAAAAAAAAAAAATGCGTGCCTGGTTGTGCGCACACTTAAAAATTACGTTAAAAATAGGAAAACTTCCATAAATACAGAAAATAGTAATATTCATTCATTTTGTAAGGGTTCAGTGACCAATATAACAACAAAAAATGGCATTTTTCCAATTTTATTCGTCATCTTCTTCGTCCTCGAAAACAGAAGTGCAATGCTCACAAGTAAAATAATTTACATGCATATTGGCACACTTAAAATGCACCAGACGATCACACTTTTTGCATTTGATTGAGTTGGCTGTTGTTAGGCTTGGTAGAAGAGAAGGTGCCCCAAACAGATGATGCAGAAGTCGACATCATCATCAGATTGTGGATATTCCCATTTTTAGCGCGCTTGAGGGGCAGTTTGACAGGTGAAGTTGCCTTACTTTTTCCAGGCTTCTTCAGGAGAGACACAGATGCTGCGAGGAAGTCCATATTCTCGGGCAGTCAATTTTATAGATTTCTTATTTACTAAGCAATCCTAAATGGCTTTAACCAGCGCATTAAAATTCATTTCTTTTGAATCGGTTGACTTTTCCGGGGTTGACATGGATAAAAACGCCTAAAAATACATAAAAATACTAATAAAATATGTTATGTTGACATAAACGACCATATTTGTCAATTTGTAAATCAAACATATGCTTTAAATGAAAAAAAAAAAAAAAAAAAAAATGGTGTGCCCACAACCGGTTGTATGAAGGTGTCCACAACCGGAAATAGCAACCATTTTTATAATGACAGAAAAAACAATTTTCGGTTCACATTTTGGCTGAATTAGATATTGCATCACAAAATATAATGAATATACTGCTTGAATATACATTACACTTACATTTTTTAATTAATTCACTTCGATTTATCGCATTCTGAAAATATTCACAGATTAGTGTGTTTTTTTTTTTTTCAGATTTTTTTTTTTTTTTTTTTCGATGCTTGCACTTACTAAAAAAAAGTGTTTATTCACTTCGGTGTTAGCACAGAAACAGCGTACTGTCACAATACAAGTTTGACAGTACTGAAATCCACCACATTTACTTTCTGTTAAAACATATGGTGGGGTGCCCTTAACCAGAGAATTCCCCTAACAGGAGACATTCCCCTATTATTTTCAAGACATTTAAAAAATATTTACAGAATTTTCAGCTGAGACAGATAAATGTATTAAAGTCATAATCACTTTTAAATTTTATTGAAAAGAGTTAAGAATGTATAAGACAACTACAAATGCATTTCCAGAAATTTCTAGTTATTTCCCTAATGCAAATGAATTTTTTGTGTGGTCCTGAAAGGTAATCATTAATGCTAATCATACCATATTCTATAGAGAACATACTTTTATGCATATTAATAATGCATGTTAATTTCCTTATCTTTTGTGCAGTATAAAAGCATTTTAAAAATACACTCTATTGAAATCTGTCTAATTGAACTTAATGTATTAGAATTTTTATTTCTGCTTACACAAATCAGTAGTGATATTGACACCATTTTCAATAGGGAACAAGCCATAATGAATAACATACATTAGTTTCAAGACATTCTAAAAATATTTACAGAAATTAGAGCGCGGACATGCCGACAAAATGAAGATATAAACACTATTAAACTTTGTTGGAAAGTGTTAATAAACAATATTATTAAGCATTTTTGAAAGAAAGAAGAAAAGTTTCTATCTGAGTTGGCGACCTACTGATACTGAAACAAGTTCTAGCAGTCCTTTGAAGAGAAAACGAGTAGTGAGAGTGATTTCAGACTCTCAGGAAGTAAAGAAGTCATTTTCCTCCAAAATAATCATCAACTTCCTGTGCAAACGTTCCGTAAGTAATATTTACTTCTTTTCCTAAGGTACTATTTAACAAGCTTTGATATTATGCAGTTATTTGTTTATGCATTGTCTTTTTTCATTATTGCATGTGCAGTTAACAAAGCTCATAGGCTTATTTTTATGTCCTGCAAAAGCAAATGCACGCAATGACATTAAGATCTGAAAAAAAAAAAAAAAAAAAAAAAAAAAATATATATATAAGAAGGATTATGTTCCGAGTGGTTTTCTTTTTTTTTTTTCATTTTCTTTCTTTTGTTATTTTCTATGAATTAATGTAATGATAATATTTGGTTTTGTTATCAAATAGCTGAATGTTACCGATGAAAAAGAAGGAAAGAAAGAAATAACCTTGACATCATAAGAAAATTCTTTGTTTAATAAACAAGCCTGCATGAACTTTTTTTTTTTTTTTTTTTTTTAAACATACTTAGTCATGCAAAGTGTTTAAAATGCGAATTAATTAAAAAAAAAAAAAAAGTATCGAAATTTTAAAGGTGCATTTAAATTTTAATAAGCCTAACGCTTGTTTCTTAAACATTAATTTTATTAACAGCTCCGAAACAAAACTTTATTCAAATATACTTAATTTAAATATATATTAGTATTTATTTTATGATAAATATATTTTCTAACACTCCTTTTAAAACGTTTCTTCCTTTTTCGTTTTCTTAAATATGTGAAGTTTACAGAAAATTATGATTCAAGTACTTTAATATCGAATGATTCCCACTTATCTGTAACAATAAAAATAATTTCGGAGTATCATGTCATTTTTAGATGATTTTTAATTGTTTTTCGTAAATTTATACAATTTTAAAGCAGTGCATCTCAGATAGATGATGATGAATCACGAAAATTTTCGAGTCTGATCCTATGGATCCCAAGTCTCTACGGAATGAGTTCCACTAGCAGACAAGAGGCTCTGCTCAAGATAGCAAACGGGAGGTGCCGGGTCCGAACCCACGTCAGGCCCCGATCATGACAAATTGGGGCCCTGGGCAAAGCAAAATTGGGGGATCCCTCGAAAACAATGCAATATTATTTATATATGACAGATGGTCAGCCAGGCCCTGATTACCAAATAGGCATGAGAAGCACGTGCTTCCCCTCGAAAATTTGGAAGGGCCCCAAATTAAGCAAAGTAGAGTGCCCAAAATGTAGAGCCTGCTGCTTGACAACATTGTCTGATTATAAAATTTCACAGTAGACCCGATTACACGACTATTAATTCTAAGTTATTGGACATTGGTTAATAAAGCATGAATACACACACATTTAAAATGGTATAATTTTACATATCATGGATAATAGAAGTTTTCACCAGTTTGCATTTTAATGATAATACTGGGATCCGGACATAATATCGCGAGACAAAATATCGCCGGACAAAATATCGCGTCAAAAAAATAGTATGATCTATTTGAAAATTTGATTTTGTGTCAAGTGTGATCTCTGGAGGGGGCCATAGGGCCTTATAATTATTAATTAATTAATTAAAATAATTATTTAATTAATTAAATCATAGAGTTGAATTTCATTATTTTATCTATGTTTATTTTTAAGTTTTTTTTATCTTTTGCTTTTCACTATTCAAAATACATTTTAAAAATCGTGTACATCACTGCTGACATTAAAGCTGAACACTATTCACAAACTTGAATTAAAAAATTTAAAATTAATAAGCACGATTGAATTCATTATGACTAATTTTGACAAAAGTTAATAAATATAGTTTTTAAACTATTTTAAGTAAAATTAAAAAAAAAAAAAAATTGTAGGTTTGTCAGAATGTCAGTGCTCCGACGGTATGTGTTGTCATGAGATTTTATGCAACATTACTAATAATTACCAACTCCCTTTACTTTGTAATCATTTACTTCGGCGATATTTTGTCCCCAACCCGATAATACTAGGTGAATATACTTACGTGTAGATTTCCTTGAATTTCAGCTCATTACGATTTGTGTTTAATGAAAAATTTGTAAATTTTTTAAGGTGTTTGTTTGTGTCTTTAGAATAAGCAATTAGTAGGGGCCCCCAAATAATGGGTTTGTGCTTCCCCTTAGTTGAAAGGTTAATCATGCCTTGTGGTCAGCAACAATATCTTCAAGGCTATATGTTTAAGGCTATATTTTTCACATTATTAATTACTATATTAATGTTATACAATTACACAACTGAATACTGAATGGCTTTGTTCTGCTAATCGACTCATAATATCTTACTTAACAGGCAACAACAAAAGAGCATATTTAATATATAGCATATTTAATTTATACTAAACGGGACCTAACATATAAATTTAGTACTTATGGATTTACCAGTTTTAGATTGTCGCTCTGCTGTCATTTTTTACACATTTGGATTAATTAGAAAGGGACCTATTTTTAAAATTAATTTCGAACCACTACGAACATCCCTGACTAAACAAGGCACAAACTCGGCATCTCTTGATTACGTTTTTAGAGTGTTCACTATTTAAGCACTAGCTGAGCAGCAGAAATAGAAAAAATAAAATATATTCAAAATGAAATTTCTGTTTTAGAGAAAGTTTAGCATATTTTAAACAGAACATACACGTATACGTTTAAATTTTCATCGAAATAAAAATGAAAATTTTACAATTTAATATTGTGGCATTTGGGGACCCCTGGACAAAGTCCCTGTTTGCCCATGCGATAATATGGGCCTGACCCACGTTATGGGCGTTGCCGTGGTTTTCTCCGAAATTCGCATAAATACGGGTTAGGACGCTTCAGAAAGACACCCCCCCCCCACACACACACACAAACACACAGAGAGTACGTCTTATCCAGACCTAGGTTTCTAGAGTTAACAATCGGCCTTAAATCTTGCATCCCTAAAAGTTCTGCGGGACGAGCTTTGTCATGGACATATTATGTTAGTTTCTGGAAATATGATTAAAATATTTAATAAATATAATGCATGTTAAAATTTGAATTAATATCTTCCATATTTATTACAGCATCATCAGCATATTATTTTTGAGCATATTAGCTTGCTGAAATCTTAAAAGTAAAATTCGGAAAACTCTTATCCAATTTCTTGAAATAGCTGTTCTCATGAGTTTAAAGAAACAATTTTGAACATATAACTGAAACAATTATCAATAGTTTATTAATGATGCTCTGTTCAGTGGCGGCTCGTGAACCGAAAATAGGTGAAGAGCTCAAAAATAATATTTAAGTATTTTTAATCATAATTTTTATTAAGCATAGTCTTAACTAAAATTAACTAAAAATACTTATTAAAATGCAAATTTTGATTATATAAATGAATACAGCATAAAATACAGTGTGCCTCTTCATCAATTTTCGGTGCACGAACCGCTACTGGCTCTGTTATAATATTTTAGTTTTTTTTAATACTAGGTTCAAAATGTAAATTATCTTCGCACGAGAACAAGAATGTTATTCTTCGAAAGTTTTAGAAAGTTAATTTTTTCAAAACCGCTAGTGGCTGGCAACTTATACAGATCTGTTGTAAGCCACAACATCAAGTTGATAGAAGTACCTGATATTTGCACAAGTGAAGAGTGGAATTCAACTCTCCAAAAAAGTAAATCGACGCTTCAGAAGTACACTCACGGGTATCGATACCTAAATATTGAAGGTAATAGAAATATAGCATCTGAATCTGTGGTGATTAGAAGACTTCAAGCTTGCCATACCAGCAGTCATCTCGTCAATACTTTCAAGTAAGACATTATATATTTTTTATTATTTTCTAAAATAAATATCTCTATTTTGCAAGTGTTATAGATTCATGCCCCGGAACAAAACAGCAACAAATTAAATAAACATTCGTCTCTATAATGCTTTATTACAATTGCAGTAACTTCAGTACAAATGGCTGTTATTATTACTTTCTTCTATATTCAATAGAAGAAAGTATTGGATTCGTAAAAATTTTCGACCTCGGGTTTTTGATGGATTTACACGTTTTGAGAGCTGTAGAACACAATTTGACCATTTTTAGAAAATGTCTGTCTGTGTGTGTGTGTGTGTGTGTGTGTGTGTGTGTGACAAAATTATGTGACAACTGTATCTCAGGAACTACTGCACAGAATTTCATACAAATTGGTATGTAGTTGCACATTGACATAAATTAGTGCCTATCAACTTTTGGTAAAAGTTGTCTTACAGGTTGCATTGCCATCCCGCTTTTTCTGAATTTTTAACATGTTGGTATAGGACAAAATTTTGTATAAATGTGCATAAAGAGGATTATTTTTTAAAAATCATTATGAAATTTACAACAGTTATTTTTTTTATTAGAGATAGTCAACTGGGAAAAAATTTCTGTATGTGTAGGAGCCTCGCCTCCCTCTCTGGGGGGGGGGAAGTCCCCCCTCGAGGGGAGTAAATTTTCATGATGGGTATCTTTCAAAAGAGCTCGACAATACCTTTAAAACCAATGGTTGAACCATCGATCTGCGATAATCTATATATATAAAAATGAATTGCTGTTCGTTAGTCTCACTAAAACTCGAGAACGGCTGAACGGATTTCGATCATTCTTTTTTTGTTTTTTTCCTTATAGGTCAGGGATGGTTTAGGAAAAAAAAAATTCGAAAAAATTCGAATAGTTTTCTTATTATTAATTAAAATATGAAAATAATAACCTCCTAATACCTTATAAATAGCCATTAAAATATTAGCTATAATTTAATTGTTGCCAAAAAAAAAATTTACGAGTTCATTTTCTTTCGACATAAAAATAAATAAACGCGATTAAACAAATAATTTAATTAAACGTGAGCTTTAAAAAATTGTAAAAAATTAAATTATGTATCTCACAAAAATTGACGTCACTATCGGTTTAAAGATTTCATACGCATTGATAAAGTGCTAATGTAGTTAGTTCTATGATTCAACAGAAAATTTAAAAACACAGTTTATAAAAAGTTTTTATTCTTATAATCTATATATATATATATATATATATATATATATATATATATATAAATGAATGTTTGTCTGTATGTCCATTATAAAATTGTAAACGGCTTGACCGATTTCGATCATTCTTTTTTTGTTTTTTTCCTTATAGGTCAGGGATGGTTTAGGAAAGAAAAAAATTGAAAAAATTCGGCCCCCAAGGGGGGGGGGGAGGGGTAAAACGTGAATTCAAAATATCCTTCATAGCTCAAACAAAGAAACAGATATCCGTAAAATTTTTGCTTTAAAATATAGCTAATATAAATGTCTAAAAACCAATTCCTGGAATTTTCGAAATTTGATCCCCAAGGGGGGAGGCAAAAACAATTAGAAATACAGTTAGGCCTTTCAAAATTGGTACAGATAGGTTTCAATAGCCTGCAAGTCGAATGGGGATATTTTCGAAAGTGTAAAGTTATTAGGAGGGGAGAGAAGGGGGGAGGGGAGAGGGGGGAGCAAAAAAATAAAAATAGAGTTAGATCGTTCAAATTTGGTATATAGAGGTTTTCGATACTTACAAATCGATTGCGGATATTTTCGAATTTGTAAAATTATTAGGAGGGGCGGGAAGGGGGGGGGGGCTATGGGCAAAAACAAATAGAAATACAGTTAGGGCATTCAAAATTGGTACAGATAGGTTTTAAAGGCCTGCAAGTCGAATGGGGATATTTTCGAAAGTGTAAAGTTATTAGGAGGGGTGAGAAGGGGGGATGGGATGGGGGGGGGGCAAAAAAATAAAAATAGAGTTAGATCGTTCAAAATTGGTACAGAAATGGTTTTCGATACTTAAAATCGAATGCGGATATTTTTGAATTTGTAAAATTATTAGGAGGGGCGGTAAGGGGGGGCTATGGGCAAAAACAAATAGAAATGCAGTTAGGCCGTTCAAAATTGGTACAGATTGGTTTTAGATGCCTGCAAGTCGAATGGGGATATTTTCGAAAGTGTAACGTTATTAGGACGGACGGAAGGGGGGCGGAGGGGCAAACAAAATAAAATAGAGTTAGATCATTCAAAATTGGTACATAGAAGTTTTCGATACTTACAAATCGATTGCGGATATTTTCGAATTTTTAAAATTATTGGGAAGGGGGAGAGTGGTGGGGCAAAAAAATAAAAATAGAGATAGATTGTTCAAAACTGGTGCATAGAGGTTTTTGATATTTACAAATCGATTGCGGATATTTTTGAATTTGTAAAATTATTAGGATAGACGGGAGGGGGGGGTCGAAGGGGGAAATAAGAGTTAGAGCATTTTGGGAATTTTTTCGGAAGGCAGTGAGAACCCGGTGCGACATTTTTCCTAATCAGATTTTGTTTCGCTTTTTTTTTTTTTTTTTTCACGTGATAAAAATCAATGCAATTTTGAGAATTCAGTAATTATAGTGATTCATTTAAAAATAGTGACCAGCGAAGCGGACAAAGCCTGCTAGTTTAAGATAAAATTATCGATTTTTTTTCCCTTTTTAACAAAAAAAAAAAAAGTAATATTGACAATAAAATTGACTTTTTTTTGGATATTTAGTGTTATACTACTTCTCTAATATGAAAATCGTCTGCATTATCATGGAAGATAATTTTTTAAATAATAATTTTAATAAATTATTTTTAGTGAATGAATTTGTATAGGAAAATATAGAAGAAAGTCATGTGGTGGCCACAACATATTAGTTTTTCTTTGTCTTGTGTGTGAGTGTAGTGAAACTTTCCTAAGAGGGCCACCTACAGTGATACAGAAAATTGATCCTTTAGAGAGGTGGCCTTCTAATATATATCTTTCATGAAATCTCAGTTTATCAATTACACCATACCAATAATAGATTTCGTCCAGCGATATTTTGGATGCGAGATATTGTCCCCAACCCATTTCTCCTGTAAACCTTTCAAAAGACAAAGTAGTATCATAGACTGAGGTCTTCTAAACGAAGCTCTCGATCTGAAGATCTAATAATTTGATTACCTAAAGTTTACTATAACCCTTAATTAACCTAAAGTTCAGAAAGTCGAGTGGAGTCATTCCTGATTTTTGCTTTCTGTACATAAGTAAGGAAAGTATTGTAATCGCAATTTGCAAAATGGATTTTGTATCTAAAAACGAATTGTGTAGAATGTTGCAAATTTATATTTGTAACAGTCATGATGGGAGTAGGTTAGTTGCACCCGGAGAATGCCTAAACGGGCGAGTTGCACCGCTTACTCTCTGAACCAAGGGGTGAGTTGCACCGCTTAGCCATTTCTACAAAGGGGCGAGTTGCTCCCTCCAAGATATTATTACATAATTTCTTTTATACATAATCGCATAATTTTCCCTTCACACTTTTCACAGGCTTAGGACTGTCATGGGCTAAAAACCCATGGCGGGTTAAAAAAATTTGCGAATAATTCTTCTTTGTCTCATAGTGGTAATAAATTTACCTTGTCTAATAGCCGAGCATATGCCCATTGTCTTTGAGAAAGATGATCATCTGTCGTCTTATTTTATGCATAGGTTTTAATTTGTTTTCTTTTTATCTTTATTTGACCTGTAGTAGGAAATAGCCTTTGAAAATTCAAATCTTGTAAGTTCTTTACTCGTATATTTCTGCTTCATTTTTTCCATGTTTTCCATTCTCTTTTTCAGAAATTTATTTGGTTGTTTTGTGATATTTACGCTATTTTTCAAAGCATTTACATCAACCTGTGCTTGCTTAATTACTTCAATAAGAGCATAAATATTTAGACTAGGTGCACTGAAATTGGTATTGAATTTTGCGTGAATATGCAATTTTAATATTCTTCGTCTAAATTTAAATGCGGCGCTTTTATAAGGAAGATTTTATGATGGAATTAAGTTGACATTCTAGAAACCTTTTCCCCAAATGACTTATCAGTAAATCGTTACAATTCGCCCGTCGTTTCCCTGACAGGTAAAGAGAGGGGTGCAATTGACCCTCGTCCGAAAAATCCCAAGCGGTGCAACTCGCCCGAGATTAGAAGAACAAAGGAAGGAGGTCGGGTGCAATTCGCCCGTCATTTGACTGACAGGTTAAGAGAGGGGTGCAATTGACCCTCGTCCGTCATGATGTCTATAGTTGTACACCTCCAACTTTGGTCTTAGCACGAGCTCCCCTTCTAGAAATATCTACGTTTTTACATGATTTTTCGTGATGTGTGCATGTTTGTGCGTATATATGCATGTGTTTGAGGGAACACGACAGCGTTTAAATGCTTTGTTCGAATAAGCTTTTTTTTTTTTTTTTTTTTTTTTTTTTTACCGGTACGCAACAAAATTTTTTTTTATCATTATGGTCTATGAGTTCAAATTATTCAGGGCGATAGCGTTTAAAGGCCTCATCCGATCGAGCTGAAAATTTACATACATGTTACATGTTACAAGTCACCGTTACAAGTCACGTGTATAGATTTTGGTAAATCTAGCACTTATAAATTTTTACAGGGACACAACGAAAATTCTTTATCATTATGATCGATGGGCTTAAATTATTTGAAGTGCAATAGCGATAAATGCCTTATTCAACTGAGCTGATTGATTTCACACTTCTCTTACTTTAATTAAACAATCGGTAATTAATTAATGTTTGAAAAGTCGAATGGAGCTACTCCAGGTTTTTTATCTCTTACTATATGCAATCAAAAATGTGTAGACGTATCACGAGTTTCATTTATCTACACACAGATTACGCTGTTGAATAAACTTTGATGAAATTTTTGTCATTCCAGTAAACATAGAAGGATAGAATATTGCCTCATCACTCAGGTGGGTAAAGAAATACAAAATTCATGGTTACAAAGGGAAATTTGCAAAAATTTTCAACACTTTTATTCATAATTTTCTCGACAAAATACCCATTACATTGGTCAATGTGTATAACAAGTGATTAAATGACTACATTTATTGGGGATGGCTGAGGGGATGATTAGATAGTTTATATTCCTTTTAGAAATTCCTTGCCGAATAGGTAGTATAATAAAGAATTAATAGACTATTGAATGATATGTAGCTTTCCTCCAAATCATTGGCACTACAAAGAATATTGTAGGGCTTGAATCATTAATCCAATCACGCAAGTTACAATGACATAATTATCATGCGTATATAGTTACGCTCATCACTGACTGACTCTGTCACGCTTAAAAAGGCTACGAGATTTCCTAGACTCTGTCTGTGGGTGAACGCAAGTTGCCACCTAATTTTCATACTTTAGTTAATTAAAAAAAATCTAATTGTCCGATCGATAAGCTGTTTAATCCGACGGATTCAGAAAAATCACCCCATTCATTTGGTACCTTATTTGTAACGAATTTTCGATTAATTTTTTTTAAATTAATTAAAATATGAAACTAGACATAGCTTTAAAATAGACATATAAATTTTTAATTGTTGTCATTCTTTTTTTCAGCATAAAAAGAAATATGCTTTCACGTGGGGAAAAAAAAAAAAAAAAAAAATTATAAAATATTAAATTTGCGTTTATATCATGTCGTGATGATCTAAAAAAATGAGTCTATAAAATAATAATAATAATTTTAAATTTTAAAGGTAACGAAGAGATAAATAAAGTGCGAAAATTTCGCAGGGGCTTGCTAGCAAATGAATTATTTGAAGTGAGAAATAAATAAAATGAAATGATCATTTTTCAACGGGCGCTTTAGTCGCCCTACAACTAACTAGTACATTATACTGACACAAATGTTGCACATAACATTAAGTGTCCATGACTCACCTTGATCTTCGATTCGGCAACCATAATAACGATTTTATGTCGTTTGAATCGATGCCATGATAGCATGTCTTTGACTAGATACAGATAGGGTAGATTCCCACAAACGTAGTGGGAGCAGTCTAGAGAGTTCATACAATCTCAAGGCATTTTAAAACAAGAAATAGATATCACCAAGCTATAAACAAATGATAATGAGAAATTATAAATGTAAGTATTCACTTATGTACCCCAGAGGTAAACGACACTATGTCCATCATTTTGCGAAAAGAGTTAACCACCATGTCTTTGATGTGTTACAATGAAATACATTTGTCATGAATGAAGAAAATGAATACGGTTTTATTTTCCACTGTCTAGTCTATCCCCTTCACAGTAACTGGACTGTGTGAGTGTTCACACATATGTTCTTAAAAGTTTATTTATTTATTCAAATTTAATATATATAACTAAAGGAGGGATTAATATAAATAATATAAAAAAAATCTTTTTAAATTGATGTAATTCAATTAATTAATTATATAGAATTTCCCGTTTTATTTACAGATCAAAATCTTTCATTTATAGCGTTTCATTGTCCTTTAATTGTTACAAACACATTGCTCTCGAAATAAATAAAGCAATTTTTATATCGGGTTTTTTGAAAAGTAATGGTGTTTATATTTTTCCCCCCGAAAGAATTAAATCAATTTAGCTATAATTATTTATTTTGAGAAGGTAATTTAAAAGTCGTTATCAGCCTATTTCTAGCATAAGCAGCTATTAATAAAATAAAAAACAGTCATTTCAGTTCATATTTATTACCCTTATGTTTACATTAAAAGCTATTATTATTTCAAGTAGGTCATTATAGTTCTAAAAATAGATTTATAATGGATTTTTGCCGACTAAGCGGCGTCTATTAAAACTGTCGGTTTAAGTACGTTGAAGTTGAAGGACAGTTGGGGATGCTTTTCAATGTCAAATCGATCTAACTTTTGTAACGACTTTTTATATTCAAAATTTAGTATTAAAACGTTGTAGGGACAAAGAAACAGCTTGGCATTCTTTTGGCTGAATTTTAACGATGCCAAACTTTGGGGTTGCACTTTACGTTCTCTGAGACTGGCCGATCTAGTTAACTTTTTGGCTTTTGATTACGTTCGTGTAAGACGTGAATTTTTGTGTTCCTCCTCTCCTCCCGTCCCAATTTCCGTACGAGATTCATACTTTCATCTGTAATTCAGTAAAGATGTAATATATTTTTGAAGATGATTGTTTTCACGAAGCTGACAATAAAACACCAGTTTAGCTAATTGTTTCTTCTTACTTGATCTGCAAAGGATTGTTTCAGTCAACAGTTTTTATTGACTTCGACACGGCCATTCGAAATATGGATCTGGGTAAATATATTGGTGAATATCTTCACCACACTGGACAATAGTACTTAAAGCCTCAATATAAAGAAAAAAAAAGTACATAAAGAATATGTTGTTAACACTCTTCACAAAATGGACACGGTGTCCTTCACCTCCGGGATACAGATTTATAAAATAGAATCAAACAATAATTGGAACCTCTTCTATACACTGAATTTTTTCTCTTATTTTATTAGTATGAATTGGTTTTTCATAACCTTTACTGCATTATAATTCTTCACAACCAACGTTTGTAAAAGAAAAAAACTGGAGTGAATCCCTTCAACTTTCCGAAAATTAGGTAATTAACGGTTGTATGGACAAATTAAAACAAAAAAAAGTAATTAAATAAACAAAAGAGAAAATTATAATAGGGTGTTTAATTCTCTATATAGTATGTAATCTAATTTAATGCTGTTGCGCTTCAAATAATTTGAGTCACAAGATCATAATGATAAAGGAATATTCTTTGTCTTCCTGTAAACATCTATAAGGGCATGGCATAAGTAAGACATAAGTATTTTCGTAAGAAAACTTACGATATCAAAACAGTTCATGCGATGGTGACCTATAACATGTAACATGTATATAAATTTTCTACTAAATTGGATGAGGCGTTTAGACGCTATCGTACTTTAAATAATTTGAGTCCATAGGCCGTAATGATAAAGAATTTTTCTTTGTGTCTATTGTGTGGGGGAAAAAAAAATCTATAAGTGCTAGATTCTCCAAAATTCATACAGTTCAGAGTTCGTGCAACGGTAATCTATACTATGTATATAAATTTTCAGCTCAATCGGATAAGGCGTTTGCACTTTAAAGAATTTCAGCCCATAGGGCATAATGATAAAGAAATATTCATTGTGTCTCTGTAAAAAAAAAAAAAAAAAAAACTATAAGTTTTAGAGTCATCAAAATCTACACAGAGAAAAAAATTCTGTTACTAACATAGAAACTAAATTGTGACTCTCGTAAAAATAGTTTCATGTAATCCTTATAAAATCTATTCCCTTTTGAAAGCGAATTCTAGAAACCCCTATTAGAATTCTAGAGCGTTTTCCTATATTATGGAAGTCAAAGTTATATTTAAATATCTCTGCAAATAAATTCGAACACAAGAGGTGAGTTTTAGCAACTATAATTTGAGTTTATAACCCAATTCTAGAAAATCAAGCCAGAACTTCTTGCAATACAAAGGAATTGTACACTGAGAAAAAATTCTGTAACTGACATCTAGAATCTAAATTGTGACTCAAGAAAAAATAGTTCCATGTCATCCTTAAAAATTCTAGTCCCCTTGGTAAGCGAGTTCTAGAAACCTCTATTAGAATTCTAGAGCGTTTGTCTATATTCTTGAGAGCAAAGTTATTTAAAAAATTTCTGCAAATAAATGAGACTACAAGAGGCGGGTTTCTGCAAGTATAATCTTGGTTTATTACCAAATTCTAGAAAATCAAGCGAGAATTTCTCGCCATACAAATGATCCAGAATATTTAGAGTATTCAGAATATTGTTTCACCATCTAGAAATGTGTACACTAGAAATTCTCGATAATTTCGTCTATTCAGTTTATTGGCGTGCCTCATGCGCATAGCTCGGAAATCTATATTTCTAGTTAAGGGATTTAGAAAATGGCCACTTATTCATTCTAGAGAAAGGCGGTATATTTTTTTCTCAGTGTAATAACCATAATATTCGTAATATTGTTTAACCATCTAGAAATGTATAGACTAGAAATTCTCGATCATTTCGTCTATTCAGTTTATTTGCTTACCTTATATGCATAGTTCGGAAATTTATATTTCTAGTTTAGTGATTTAGAAAATGATTACTTTTTTGTTCTAGCTATGAAAGCGGTATATAGATTTTTTCTCAGTGTATGCAGTTTGTGTAACGGTGACCTATAACACGCGTACATATTTTCTAAAGAATTCAAGATAAACTCAACCGAATAAGGTATTATCATTCTTTAAAAAATTTAGGCCCATAAGCCGTAATGATCAAGAATTTTTCTTTGTGTCCTTGTAAAAATACTATAAGAGTTGCATTTACCAAAATCAATAGAGTTTATGTTATACGTACCAACTTTCAGTTCATTCGAACAAAGTGTTTAGACGCTATCGTGTTCCATCACATACACACACAGATATGCACATACTTCACCGTAAAAATAGCAAAAATGAACTCAGGGGAATTCAAAATATTTAGAAACACGAAAATTACAAAGTTGGATTTTTGACACGATTACAATACTTTCCTTACACATGTATGTTCGGAAAGTAACTAGAGCTAATTTTCACTTTTGATTAACATTTTCGTCTTTAGCCGCATCAAATTTATATAAATTTGCTACTTTTATTTAATTTACGACTTTTGTTGTTGAATGATGTTATTGCTACACATTAGGAACCTCAATTATATAGTACATAGCTGTGATCATTTGAAGCCAATGGAAAAATAAAATTATCAGGTCTTGCAAAACGTGAACCCCTAACAGGAGACAATTACACACGAACATTTAATGGAGGTAAATTTGTATTAAATTCTATAGGAAATTTTTGAGAACACATAAAAACTGGCCTTAAAAGAAGGTGACCATTCAATAGAAGTGAACTTTTAGGGAGGTTTCATTGTATGTATGCTGATAAATACATTAATAAATTTCTAATTAATTTAAAAAGTAAATTTATTTTTTCTTTTTATTATCAAAATTAATAAAGATTACATATAATTGAAACTCTTGCTAAAATTTTGTACATTTCTTACTTTTCTCTATAAACAAGAAGAAAGTATTGGATTTGTACAAGATTTAAATTTTCAGAATTTGATGATTTACACGTTTTTGTTTTGAGAAGTACTAAATACGATTTGACCTTTTTAAAAAATGTCAGCATATTACCATAATTTGTAGACGCTGTATCTCACGAAATAATGAACCAAATTCCACAAAATTTTATGTTTTGTTGGATTTTGATATAAATTGATGCTGATTAGATTTTAATATATTTTGACTAGAAGGTGGCGCTGCTATGCTGTAATTTCCTTTCATTCATAGGAAGTCTATATCTTAGCTTGTATAGTGTATAAATGTCAAAACTTGATATGTAAAATAGTCATTAGGAAAAATTATGTTGATTCAATAAAGGTGCATATCGGTTGACAGGTAGCTGTGCTATACTGCTTATTCTTTTTTTATGGAAAGGCTACATCACAGTTTTCATGACGTATAAAGTGTATTCTTATTTCATGGTAGTTTCGCTCTTTGTCCCTTCGTAGTTAACAGCAGTTGATTTCAATTTTAAATAAAAATTTTCAGACTTCTCACGAAATTCCCTGACTATTCCTTGATTTTTGCAAGATTCTCTGACCCGTGAACACCCTGATAATATCTACTTGTGCTCTTTTTTTTTTTTTTTTTTTTTTTTTTTTGCCATCATATGATCTCCTGTTTTAGAAATATCCATGATAATTCAAAACAGTTAGCTATCGATATTAAATATTGCTTAATGTTTATATACCTTCCTTTTTGGTTATTATATGATCTCCTGTTTAAAGTTAATAAATAATATTTTGTACTTTAGTTGAAAAAGGAAAAAAAAAAAAAAAAAAAAAAGAACACTAATAGATTACTATTATGCAAGGACACATAAAAATTTTCAAACCTATTTTGTGAAAAATGAATCTCATTTTACAAAATATTAAGCTGTATTTTTCAATGTAGGTATTTATTAGAAAATTCTGAAGAAACAACTAATCTCCTCAGATGGCCTGGCCTCATCACTCTTATGCTGTCTCAAGGAATTGGTTATCCTTTTGCAGCAGACAACTTCTGCAGCAAAGCCTTAGAAGATGTCATTTGGTCTTCTCAAATAGTGCTGGCTGAAATCATCAACATCCTTCACTACAGTTTAGTATTTAGAGCAGAAAATTGGAGATTATTCTCATCAACAAGAAAATCTGACCGCCTAAAAGCAATGAATGAAGTAGATCGTTTGATGCAAAAATATTTTATGTCTTCAAGTATTTACAAATTTTCAGCTTTACAAAAATATAAAGAGAATTTTAAGGTATTTTTTTAATAGTACATTTTAGTTTCTAGTAGCAGTTTACGAGTTTTCATAAGTTTGATAATATGTTCTTTAAATAATTGATGCAAATTATTTTATGCTCTCAAGTATTTAAACGTTTTACACACTGCAAAAATCACAATAAATAAATAATACATATGTACAAAATGTCCAATTGAATAAAAATAAATAAAAAATAAATAAATAAATAAAATAAAATAAGAAATAATAATAATAATTAAAAATTTCAAAACAAATAAAATAAACTTTAATCATTGAAGATTGCCTTCTACTGCTTCTCCTTACTTGTGTGCTTTTTGGGTGTATTGCTTGTGAATATGTCTTTTTAAAACTTAACATTTAATTCGTATTAATAACTTTAAGATTAAGCTTTATTAATCTAGGGTTAACATTACTAAAATCAACACTAATTAATTAAATGGTGCCACATAATCACTTATATCATTAAGTTAAAAATCTTCTATAAATAATACACTGTATAGTAATTGTTTGTTTAAACCTGAATTAATTTAACTGACTTATTAATGTTTATCTAGCTACAGTCGGTAACAAAAGTGTCCGAACACTAGCAAAAATTCCTATGTAAAAAAAGTACACTTAATGCTGTTTTGTTAAATAAATCCTTGTCGAATCCTGTTCTTTGTCAGTCTAAGAACAGGATTCGACAAGGATTTATTTAGCAAAAGTGTATTAAGCGAATTTTTTTTACATAGGAATTTTTGCTAGCGTTCGGACACTTTTGTTACCGACTGTACACGACAGACGGCGCTTGCTCACTGCTGAATTAATATTAGCTGTCATTAATTTTTTTCCATGATGGTTTTAAAGTTCATTAATTTAAATAAAATAAAAATTTAAATTTAACTAACTTAATTAACAATTACACTGTGAATTTTATCGTTAATGAAAATGCTCAGTTGTTAATTCTTTATCGATTAATCGAAGTTTGAAAAGAATTTATTTTTTATTTCATTAATATGATAGCAACTTCCTTTTCTCCGTGTTGGGTTGATAGCTTTACGTGTGGTTACTCCGATTTTTTTCTATTTTTCTCACTGGTTTCCTTGATGATTTGATTTAATATTTTATTTCATTTCTCATTCAAAGTGGTTTTGCTGCTCGATTGGGGCCTGAACAATATAAATTTGCTATTGTTAGCTAGATTGTTTTACGGAATCGTTGCAGCTTTCACAGCTTTATGATGTACTTGCCCCCTGATGAGTTAATACTTCTACTTTTAAGCATTTTTTATTCCAATTATTAATCCATTTTTTATTCCAATTATTATTCTGAAGTCCTTTAATTACCTTCTCTGCTATTATGTTTAATGGTCCTTTTTTTTTCTTTCTTTTTTTGTTCAAGTGGGCGTAAGTAATTTAAATTGTTTTTGTCTCTTATTGGATCTTAACATGTATCGCAACCTTTTTGTGATAGTTTTAGCAATGTGTTATTATCAGTTTTATATTTGTTGTGTTGGTATTGACATGATCTATTAAATGCTAAAATACTAATGTTAAAGTTTAATAAGATATCTATCATTTATATATATATATATATATATATATATATATATATTAAGCACATTTTTAAGTTTTCTATTTTTCATATGTTTGATAATATATTCTTTTAAATAATTAATGCAAAATTGTTTTAGGTTCTCAAGCATTTATGAATTTTACATTTTACAAAAGTACAAATAAATAAATATTTTATTTATTTATTTTTTGTAAGCACGGTTTAGTTTCTAGATGCAATTTTCCAATTTTTCACATGTTTGATAATATGTTCTTTTAAGTAATTAATGCAAAATTAATTTATGTTCTCAAATATTTAAAAAGTTCCAGTTTTACAAAAAAAAAAAAAAAACAGAAAGAAAGAAAAGAAAAGAAAGAATTTTAAAGTGCTTTTTAGGCACACTTATAGTTTTTAGCACAATTTTCAATTTCTCAAATGTTTCAGATTATGCTCTTTTAAGTATTTGATGAAAAATTATTTTACATTTACAAGTATTTACAAATTTTATACTTTTTTTTTTTTTTTTTTTTTTTTTTTTTTTTAAGCACATTTTATTTTTCAGGCACAATTTCTAATTTTCATATATTTGAGAATATGTTCTTTGACATGCCTGATAAAAAATTATCTTATTTCTTCCAGTACTTATACAAATTTTCAGCTTTATAATAATTTAAAGAGAATTTCAAAGAGTAAACTAGCTAACAGCTTATAATTTCTGATATGTCTGATAAGAAGTTTTTTTAAAAATAATTTTCAAATAATTTGTATTCTAGGAAAAGCAAAACTGTATTAAAATAATAAAATTTGAAACATCATTATAAAATTTTTTTATTGTAAATAATTAGTCGCTTTATCAAATCAGCTTAAAATAATATTTAGATACTTTTAATAACCTATTAATAAAAAATAATTAATAAGAAACAAACATATATTTTATTAGGTGTAAGGGAAAGTTCTGTCATTGTGTGGTTCCCAAACAGAGAGTTTGGACACGAAATCAAGCCTTTTAATGTGATCCAAAGCAGTAGTCTGATGAATTCCAAGCTTGAAGCCCACTTCTGTGGAAGTTACGTGGGATTAGTCCAGATCATACTGTGCTGTAAAAATTTTTACTAACGTTCCTCAAGAACGTTGTAAAATTTCAATATGCGTGTGGGAAGTGTTAAGATTTTAGAATACACTGTTCTTTTGAACAACTTTACACATCTTGTTTGAGAAACATTCAAATACAAGGAGAAATCGGGAGAAACCAATTATAGGATTTACAGAGGAAGACATCTTCTAAAAAGCTGACCAATTAGGTTGCATTACTTCCCATCTGACGCCATTGCCTAGTGTATACCTCATCCAATACAGGCTGGCTCATCAGGCATTTTGTTTCCCAAGTCAGCGATTGTTGCCCACGCGGTCCGAATTTCAAGTGTTATCAAATCACATAAAATGGAGGTTTTGCAGCCGAAAATTGCTCAAATCACACCAGAACTGCTTTTAGAATGTTTAGATTTCCAACAGATAAAGAAAGGCGAAAGAAATGGGCTATTAATTGTCCAAAAGAAAATTGTACGCTTAGCTTTCAATCACAAATATGAAGTGTACTTATGATATGTTTTCTTGCATTTTTTGTATCAATTATTTGTTTTTATTGCTGTTTGATTATTTAAATGTTGTATTTTACAACCTACACTACTTTTCAACGTGTATAAATATTTAAAATTAACTAATTTAACAGCAACAGAGATGACTACTTTTTACAAGGGTTTTAAGAAATTTTCGCCAAATATTACCGCCAAACTTATCAAGTACAAACAATAATTCGCTCTTCTGTTTAGGAAAACTCGCCATTTTAGGCGATAAAGACGCCAAGTAATACGTCTGCAACTAAACGTCGCCAAGCTATATTTCCCCTGGGCAACAATGATCAGCTGTGAGTCAGCTCGTATTATAGGAGTCTTAGCCTAGTGAAAGCGAAAGTGAGCAACATCGTGATCGACCCATGCTAGCAACAGCAAGCATACCTTTTGTGGCAGAGAGAACGAAAATTGAAATACACATATTAGAAACTGGAAATGATTTAACTATCGGTAAGTATAAATGAGATCTTAACCCATCCTTAATTAGATCATTTATATTTTCTAAAATTTTTCTAAGGATTATTTCTCAAACTGCTAAATATATAATGAAAATACATAAATATGAATAGAGTCATTCAAGAGAACATATTTAAATTTTAAAGAAATAGATACGTACATAATAATTTTAGAAATACTAGTAAGTCTACAATAAATTTTGTAAGAATTTTGTACACAGTTCTGACGTACACCATAATAAATTAATTTATATGATGCACATTGTTATTATAATTATATTAAAGCAAATTTTAATAACAAAAAACTATAAAATTCAGACTGTTAATTTGTTTTAACAAACTTTCAAAAAAGGTAAAATATTTATTGATTCTATAATCAAATGAAATTATTTGTACAAGGAATTCACAAGCAAAAAGAGAAATTTAGATAAAAGAAAAGCCATTTCTCTTATTCACGAAAAATTAAGAGCATTAAACTTTAAATAAAATTTAACCTCATCCTCCCCCAAATATATATATATATATGTAGGATCTTGGCTCGGCGTCTAGAGGTGGGGCAATGATGAGATGCGAATTAGATAACGACACATTTATTTGAAGACACACAAAACACAAATTACACATAAATAATATTATAACAGCAGAATCTCATTATTAACCAACAACGGGTTCTTCGGCTTGATACACAGAACATCAGAAGTTCACTTCATTAAATGACTATCACAAAGCAACATATGAGCACCTACTCGCTCTTATAATTCACAATAGCACCTACGCGTACTATATCAAATATGTGAGATTGAGCCCTCCATGACTCTACACAACTACTCAAAACGTTTCAAGCTCTAAATAGAAGAAAATGACCATATCAGCCTTCTCTCTGACGGTCTCAACAGCTTTCCATGGTAGCCGAATCCCAACTGACTCTGACTCTTCCGTTCGTCATCTCGTTGAAAAATGGGCATCGGAGGCAGCGCCATCTGTTGACTGGTAGAAGAAATTACTTTCCACAGAGTTTTCCACAGAACTTTCCACATATATATATATGGAGAATCTTAACGAAATGTTATTTTATAAGCAGCCGTTGGAAGTACCCAATACATGACATATTAAACCCCATTTTCAAGCTGCATCCAACCTACTGCTCAAAGTATATAGTCATAGTCAACCATTAAAGTTGTATAGTGTGTGTAATGTATAGTATTTATATACAGAGAAATACTTTCGTAAAATAAAATTACATAAACATAAATAGATATTTAAATTGATAAAATAATTTCTCTTTTCTTTAATAAATTCATCAATATTGAATTTTTAGTTAGAGACAAATAAAAAAGTAAAGCTTTGAAATTATGAAAATTATACATATAAAAAATATTTTATACTGAAACTAATAAAATAAATTATTTGTTTTATTATTTCAAAGTTTTCAGCATTAAAACAGCAGGTTTACAAATGCAGAAAAATTAGTTTTCCGTAATAAAATTTTATAAGTATAGAAAGAAAAACAGGCACATTCTGTTAAATATTTCTCTTTTCAAAATGACAAAGACAGCAATATTAAACTAAATTTTAATCACATTAAAAACTGAGACAGATAATATACACTAAAAATATACATTTTAAAATATTAAAAACACAAAACACAAATTTTATACGTTTCGAGCCTTTTACAGGCTCCTCATCAGTAAAAAACATCAAATGTAAAAGTTGAGATGAACAACAGACTTTCATTAAGTGAGTACAATGTATTCATCTGGAACTGCGCATGCCTCATTAAGTGGCGAAAAATGTTGATTTGTGTACCAGCCCTCCAGGAAAATTCTTGAGTGAGAATTTAAACAATTAAACATGATTATTTTAGTACTGTTAAAATCAGGTAAATTGTCAGTTTCTATGGCATGCTGTACTATTTTCGAAAGTATATCACGGTTTTTGCAATTTGTTTTATGTTCCTTAATTCGAGTATGAAGAGAACGGCCTGTTTGACCAATATAAACCGAACTACAAGATTTACAAGGGATATTATAAATAAGGATCAAAAAGGCCGTTCTCTTCATACTCGAATTAAGGAACATAAAACAAATTTCAAAAACCGTGATATACGTTCGAAAATAGTACAGCATGCCATAGAAACTGACCATTTACCTGATTTTAACAGTACTAAAATAATCATGTCTAATTGTTTAAATTATCACTCAAGAATTTTCCTGGAGGGCTGGTACACAAATCAACTTTTTTCGCCACTTAATGAGGCATGCGCAGTTCCAGATGAATACGTTGTACTCACTTAATAAAAGTCTGTTGTTCATCTCAACATTTACATTTGATGTTTTTTACTGATGAGGAGCCTGTAAAAGGCTCGAAACGTATAAATTTGTGTTTTGTGTTTTTAATATTTTAAAATGTATATTTTTAGTGTATATTATCTGTCTCAGTTTTTAATGTGATTAAAATTTAATTTAACTACGAAACGTAATGATTTTTAAATATTTTAAAAATATTAAACTACTTAAAACTGATTTTAAAAATAAATGAATATTCTGCTTTCAAAAGGCAGTGCTATGTTATTTTGACTGCAGATTAACCCTTTGCGGCGCAGGGTAATTCGGATCATTTCATTTTAATTTCCGATCATTTTAATTCCGGTGGCAGTGTAATCTAAATGATTTAAATTAAACTGCCACCGGAATTTACGAACAAAATTAAAAGAAAAGAAATTTTTAATTTTCAGGTTAAAAAAAGGGGCCTTTTCTGCTATAAATGTAAATTTTTGCTAAAAAATTTCCGGGATGAGTTTTTGAACTTGATAATTAAAATTAGGTGTTCCATCAGCGGGAACACTGCGACTGAAAGGGTTAAATAAAAAAATGAAAATGCTCATAGCATTAGAATGAAATTATTGGAGGGAATTGACATTTGATCACACATAACTTTATAGAATTGACACTTGCGAGCATTATAATTGAAATACTATATGCGTAAATTGCTTTAAAAAATTATATAAGATTGTTCTAAAAGTGTCATTGTATGTCAGTTTGTCGACCAGGCCTCAACACCAACCGTAGAGAAGTTTTTTAACGCTTTATATAATAATTTACTCATGTATTCAATATTAATCTTTAGTAACTGCCGAATTCTTCCTCCATCAATTAAAAAAATAAATAAATCATCATCCTCCAGTAATCATCTCTTTGCAAAATCTCATAATCATTTCGTCTCATAAAGAATAACAGATGGCTTATTTCATTTATGTTCCTCCTAAATTATAGTCTAATTTACTAACGTACTTTTTCAGTTAGTCAAAATTATCCTTGAACACAATTAAATTATAGCTATATTTTACGCATCTGTCCGTTGCGGTGTATTACTTCTCATATCGAGTGTTTGGCAGAATTTAAGGGTTACCATATGTGGTAATCCTGCTTTGTGTATTCAAAAATTATTAGCTTAAATAAAGTATAACGTATCTTTAAAAAAAAAACACTTTTTATGTGTTCTTGCCGATGAAATTAAATGCCAATATGTAATGATCATTTGAATTTGGCTGGAAATTTATCATTCTTCTCTGATCACTCCTGCTTAGAAGATCTACAGATGTAGTTCTCAAAATATATACGTTAGGGGCACCTTCCCTTCTTACTTTTATGCTGCAAATCAATAAAAAAATCTTTGTGCACAGTTTTGTGTCCATCTTCATTGATTGGTGGAATTTGCTTTTTTAATACCTCTGCATAGAATCTTGGGTACTTTAGTGGAAGTGCTATAAATCAGATGTCTGGCGGCGTACAACGCAAGAAAAAGAAAACTGTTTCATTTATGCAGAGAAGTTTTTTTAGTGGCAAGTAAGTAATTTTCCGTAGGATAATACAGGTATGCAGAGAAGTGCTTTGCAGGCAGACAAAATGTAAATAAGGAAATTTCCATTTCGACGGTTTCCACTATACCATATTTCCATGTAAATGAAACAGTATTATCAGACTTAAAAAAAAAAAAAATCTGCATACGTTACACAACACTGTTGTGCAAAGTTACCGTTTGCCAGAGTGGAACTTTACCTACTGATCTCCATAATTACACAATAATGTTGTGTAAAGTTACCGTTTGCGAGAGAGGAATCTTACCTACTGGCCTACATACGTTACACAACTATGTTGTGTAAAGTTTCTGTTTGCCAAATTGGAATCTTACCTAATAATCTGCATACTTTACACAACATTGTTGTGTAAAGTTACCGATTGTCAGAGTGCAATCTTACCTACTGATGAGCATACAATACAAAACAAAGTTGTGTAAAGTTATCGTTTGCAAAAGTGGAACCTCATCTTTTGATCTGCATACCTTACACAACTATACTGCGTAAAATTACCGTTTGCGAGAGTGGAACCTTACCTTTTAATGTGCATACGTTACACTACAAAGTTGTGTAAAGTTATCGTTTGAGAGAGTGGAATTTTATCTACTATTCTGAATATATTACACAAAAAACTTGTGTAAAGTTACTCTTTGCGAGTGTGTAAATTTTCTTCTCTGTCTGCAAAGATTATGCAACTACAGTCGGTAATGTTTCTCAACATAGTTGTGGCAAGTAAGCTGTCTCAACATTGTTGAGTAAAGTTACACAAAATTTTTTACAGTGTGCAGCACTTCGTCATTGACACATGATGTCTAACATAACTGTTTAAACCGGTTTCAGTAGATAATTGACAATGCATAAAAGTGCACGTGTAAAAAAATGACAGAACTTTCCCTTACACCTAATATTTAGCTTATTATAATTTGAATTTAGTTTTAGTTTTATAGCTCTAAGGTTTGGCTTTAAATTGTATTTTGGATATAGATATTCATAGTGATTCGGAACCCTCTATAAGCTGTAGGTCATGGTCTCATAATAATTCTATTCATAATTCTATTTCAGACATAGATGTTCATAGTGTTTTGGAATCCTCTATAAGCTGTAGGTCATGGTCTAATAATGTGTAACAAATGACCATAGAGTAACACTCTAAATCCTTAGTTCTAAGCTTTATTTTATTTTTTACATAAAAATATAAAAAATTAGAAATTGATGGACTGAAAATACTATGAAAATATGATGTTACATAAATTGCGTAGCAATAAGTGAAGTATAAAGTATAAATGGCTAGAAAATGTTTCAGTTTGATTTGCCATTGCTTTAATACTAATATGCATGAACTGAAAAAGAAAAATTACGATACTAAACTCAATTTTAGATATTTGTGGTATTTTTATTATAAATTTTGTTATCATCTGATCCCCCCCCCCCCCCCAAATATTTAATCTGAAATCAAAATTTCCTTCATAACTTTTCAATGAATGATTCTATAATTCTAAATATATAACTCAAAATTTTCTGTAAAATCACTTGTTTTTACAATGTTATAGGTGATATTTTTGCTGTCAGATGTGCTAGAATCTTTATCAAGAACACAGAATGAAGTTAAATCCCAATTCAACTATATCACAAATAAGTCATTATGGGAATATGATACTTTCCATTCCCGAGGAATTTTATTAGCTACTGGCTGCCAAGCAAGTTTAGAACTAGGAGAGCATGATGAAAAATCACAGAAGTTGGGATATGAATTTGGACATTTATTCACACTAGCAATTAGAGTAAGTTAATCCTTACTTTCAACAAACTTGCTGATAATATTAGCTTCAAATATTTCGTTGATAAAGATCTAGATTATCATTTTGCATTCAACAACATACAAGTATATCTAATTTATAATGTCTTTTCAGCCAAATTAATTAAATTCAGCAATAAATATTAATGTTTTAAACAAGATTATTTAGCATTTAGATTATTATGATTTGCTCCAGGCAATATATATATATACATAAAATTTTCTTGTTTACACAAAAGCAATAAACTTTTAAAATAAATACCTTTCAAATACAATATGACTATTGATAATATGTATTATTATTTTCTTTTTTTACTTTTGACTTTATTGTATAAAAAGTACAAAAAGATATTTCAGAATTCTTGATAAAAAATACAACTTAGATGAATAAGTCTCATGTTACTATTATACTTCACTGCATCTCTAAAAAAAAAAAAAAAAAGACCTCATTACGTTGTATTACTAAAAAAATTTGGCACCCTACTAAAATTCATAAAACTTAAATTCTCAAACGCAAATATGGGAGAGGGTGGTGCATTTATATTAAATGGTTATATAAAGTATCACGCCTGTATATTCCAAATACATTTCTCTAGTGATGAAAGTGCATGTTGCAGATAACCAAGCAAGAGGCAACATGGAAGATAATGTCACAATCAAAAAGCTTTTGGGATGGATCATAACCAGTGGCGGATCTAAGGGGGGGGGGGGTAGGGGGCTGAAGCTCCCCCCCCCCGCAAAGTTAAGTTCTGGATCCGCTACTGATCATAACTGATAATTTTATGGAGCAAAGGAAACACCTGTTCAAAATCTTATGGTTCATTCATAGTAGAAATGAGAGATTGATCAGAATAGTGTAATTAAATTTTTCTCTGCAGTTTACCTCTGGAAATAAAGATAAACACTGAAATACCTAGATACATACACATATTTATTTACAGTCGGTAACAAAAGTCTCCGAACACTAGCAAAAATTCCTATATAAAACTAGTATGTTGTGGCCACCACAAGACTTTCTTCTATATTTTCCTATATACATATTCAATCAGTAACAATATTTAAAAAAAAAAAAAAAAAAAAATTACGATTTTTTTTTTTTTGTTAAAAGTAATACATATTCAACCAGTAACAATATTGAAAAAAAAAAAAAAAAAAAATACGATTTTTTTTCTGTTTTTTTTTTTTTGTTAAAAGTAAAAAAAAAATCGATAACTTTGCTTTAAATTATCACAGATTTATAGTTCAACCATTCGTTTTAAAGGTATTGACGAGATCTTTCGAAAGATACCCATCTTGAAAATTTACCCCCCCCCCCCGGGGAGGTACTTCCCCCCCCAGGGGGGGAACCGGTGCCCCCACATGCACAAAATTTTTTTCGTAGTTAACTACTACTATTATCAATAATTCATATTAATTTTACAATCACAAGTTTAAAATAACGCTCATTATGTACATTTATACGAAATTTTGTCCTATATTGCCATGTTAAAAATTTAGAAAAAATGCGATCACAGCGCCACCTGTTGAGCTATTGATCCCTAAATGTAATCAGCACCAAATTATGTCGGGGACCAACTAAATACCAAGTTTGGTTAAGTTTCGTTTAAAAAAAAAAAAAAAAAAAAAAAAAAAAAAAAAAAAAAAAACGATTTTTTTCCCCGTTTTTTTTTGTTAAAAGTAAAAAAAATCGATAACTTTGTTTTAAATTATCACAGATATATAGTTCAACCATTCGTTTTAAAGGTATTGATGAGACCTTTCGAAAGATACCCATCTTGAAAATTTACTGCCCTCGAGGGGGGACTTCCCCCCCAGGGGGGGTGGCGAGGCTCCTACACGTACAAAAAATTTTTCCCAGTTGACTATCTCTATTATAAATAATTATTGTAAATTTCATAATGATTACTAAAAAATAATTCTCTTTAAGCACATTTATACAAAATTTTGTCCTATATCACCATGTTAAAAATTTAGAAAAAGCGGGATGGCAACGCAACCTGTAAGACAATTTTTACCAAAAGTTGATAGGCACTAATTTATGTCAAGGTGCAACTACATACCAATTTGTATGAAATTCTGTGCAGTTGTACCTGAGATACAGTTGCCACAAAATTTTGTCACACACACACACAGACAGACAGACAGACAGACAGACATTTTCTAAAAATAGTCAAATCGTATTCTACAGCTCTCAAAACGTGTAAATCCATCAAAAACCCGAGGTCGAAAATTTTTACGAATCCAATACTTTCTCTATATTACATATAGAAGAAAGTAAAAAGTATAGTTAATACTGTTTTGTTAAATAAATCCTTGTCGAATCCTGTTCTTAGTCAGTGTAAAAATAGGATTCGACAAGGATTTATTTAACATAACTGTATTAAGTGTACTTTTTTTTTACATAGGAATTTTCGTTAGTGTTCGGAGACTTTTGTTACCGACTGTACATATAAAAAATGTGAATAAAGCTCTTCCCCCCCCCCCCCCAATTTACACATTTTACATAATTAGTGTTTGTTAGCCTTTTGCAAACAAGTGTTCAAAATTAGATAAAGGCATATCTTGCATAATATTTTTGTTAAAAGTAAAAATTCTTTATTTTAAACTCTATAAATATAGAAAAAATAGACAACACTATTTATTTATTTTTTTTCAATTTTAGATTGATATGGCATTTTTTGCAATCTGTATTGTAAGTCATGTTTATACTCATGTACTGTTCATGTACTGTTTGGTTTTTAAAAATAATCTTTATTTGATATTAAGACCAAAGTATTATTTCTATTCATAGGCGTAGCGTGAACGAAAATTTTAGGGGGGGGGGGGGGTACACATATATGAAAAAACAATCAAAAATTTTTAAATTTTTCCTCTATGCTATATAACTATGGAAATATTAGATATTTATGAAAATTTTAGATCTCAATTCTTAAACAATTTTTAAGGTAAATCCAAAAATCATAAATTGATGTGGTGTCAGTGTTTGTGTAGACATCAACTTAAAAATGATTAATCGTGAAAACGTCTAATTTTAAGTGACAAAATTTAGTTTTCATAAATTCAGAAATTAGGACAAAAATTTTACAATTCAAATGTTATTTTACGGCATCTAGACCTGAAAAATCCCTATCATTACTCATTAAATAATACATAATTTTAAATTTTATTTTCACATTCAGAAAATTCAAGAATTTTCTAAATTTCATCAATATTCCAACTTTCAAATCCGAAAAATGTAAGAAGAAACTAGTTGGCATAGGTGGACTCTGCTCAGTTCCCCATCATATTTATGTTCTTATAAATTTCTAGTGTGAGACATATTATAATCATGTTAAAAGAAATGAATTTGACCAAAGCTTGATACAGTGACAGAATGAAATCCCCGCAAAATAGGCTATCCATCGTTCACTTCGATATATTTATTTTATTCTAATGTATTAATTTATTTTATCAGGGTCAATTCCGTTGTTTAGTTTTCATGCTAGTATTTCCAATGCAATAATCCTCAAAATTCATATTTGTATGAAAAATTTACAATTTCGCTATGTTGATAAAATCGTAAATTACGAATAATTTACGAAATTTTCTTATTAGAATATTTGTATTCAATCATGTTCAAACAAATATCATAAATATAATTTTGAAGTTGTCTAATGTATTTACGATCCTCAAAATGGAAGTTTATGCTTAATTTTGCCTTATTCTGTATTCTGATATGTTAAGTAAATAGTAAATTCCAAATAACTTACGATTTTTTTTTAAATTGGAAAAATCATACTCTATGATATTCATGCCGGTATCCTAAATAATATTTTGAAAGTGGTTTGACACCTTTACTATGAAAATATCCCTCAAGATTGACGTTTATGTGAAATTTTGCTCTATTCTGCCATGTTAAGAAATCCGTAAATTTCCAGTAACTTGCGAAATTTTCTAAGTAGCATATTTATAGTTACTGATGTTCATTCCGGCATCAAAACTGATATTTTAAAACTGGTCTGACATTTTTACAGTAAAAAGTTTCCATTTAATGCACGTTTAAGTGAATTTTTGTCCTATTCTCCCATTTTAAGAAAATCGTAAATTTCTAATAACTTACGAGGTTTTTTAATTCGATTGTTGCAAATGAATAGGGTTCTTGCCAGTATCGAAAGTAATATTTTAAAACTGATCTGATCTCTCTGCGATCATTTGTTCGTGAGATATCGTGTAAACAGACTAACGGACTAACACACTAACAGACACCCTACAGGCAGACACCATACAAATTTTGTCATTTTCGGATTCCTCACACCTGAAAACGTATAAAAAAAGTAAAAAAAACCGAGGTCGAAATTTTTCACGATTACCTAAGTTCCCCATACCTACCCTAACAGCACATCTCATCCACAAGACATCCTCATGATATCCTATGGATGAAAGAACGTCCAAAGGGCATCCTCAGGATGTACTATGGTAAGTGTGCTGTCAGGGTATAGTATGATGGGGAACTAAAAACGGCAATGAGAAAAATTTAATTTTTCAGGGTATTTCAGACACAGAAAATAATGATAGTAACGATGCAGAACATTTAAAATTTTAGTGTTATTTCCCATCGAAACCGAAAAACGATTGGGTAAAGGTGAAAAATTTACAATTTCGGAATTAATTTACGTCTTCAAATGCCCAAAAATGTTTTGAGTAAAGAAAAAAACCAATGAAATTCTGTCTATTTTAATATTTTATACGGCTTTGGGATCAGTAGACTCTTATTATTATTTTTTCCTCTCTCTCTTATTACTTTCCGAACACTATAGTGAGGAAAGTATTGTAATCATGTCAAAAATCCGAATTTGACATTTTGATGTTTCTATACGTTTCGAGGTCCCCTGAGTCCGTTTCAACTATTTTTTACGGTGATGTATGTATGTGTGTGTGTATGTATGTGTGCATGTATGTGTGTATGTATGTGTGTGTGTGTATGTCTGTGAGTGAACACGCTAGCGTCTAAACGCTTTGTTCGAATAAGCTGAAAGTTGGTACGTATATTGTAAGTCACCATAGTACGAACCCTATTGATTTTGGTGAATCTAGCACTTATAGGTTTTTTACAGGGACACAAAGAAAAATTCTTTATCATTATGGCCTATGGGACCAAAATCGTAAAAGTGCGATAGCATCTAAACGCCTTATTCAATTGAGCAAAAAATTTATACACATATTATAGGTCACAGATACTCAATCTATATAGATTTTGGAGAATCTAGCACTTATAGTTTTTTTACAGGGATACAAAGAAAAATTCTTTATCATTATGGCCTATGGGACAAAATTTTTAAAAGTGTGATAGCGTCCAAACGCCTTATTAATCTGAGCAAAAATTTTGAACACATATTATAAGTCACAGTTGCACCAATTTTATAGATTTTGGTGAATCTAGCACTTACAGGTTTTTTACAGGGACACAAAGAAAAATGCTTTATCATTATGGCCTATGGGACCAAATTTTTAAAAGTGCGATAGCATCTGAACGCCTTATTCAATTCAGCTGAAAATTTATATGAATATTATAAATCACTGTTGCACTAACTATAAGCAATTTGGTGGATCTAGCATTTACATGTTTTTACAGGCACACAACGAAAAATTCTTTATCATTATGATCTATGGGCTCAAAGTTCAGTAGCGTTCAATAAAACATCGTGTAATATATGGAGAAAAATACTCAAACACTCTATTATGGTTTTCTCTCTTTTGTTTGTTTAACAACTCCTCTTTCTTTATTTCATCTACAAAACTGTTAATGACTCAATGTTCGGAAAGTCGAGTGGAGTCACTCCAGATTTTTACTTTCTTCTATATGTCATATAGAGAAAGTATTGGATTCGTAAAAATTTTCGACCTCGGGTTTTTGATGGATTTACACGTTTTGAGAGCTGTAGAACACGATTTGACCATTTTTAGAAAATGTCTGTCTGTCTGTCTGTCTGTCTGTGTGTGTGTGTGTGTGTGACAAAATTTTGTGGCAACTGTATCTCAGGAACTACTATACAGAATTTCATACTAATTGGTGTGTAGTTGCACCTTGACATAAATTAGTGCCTATCAACTTTTGGTAAAAATTGTCTTACAGGTTGCGTTGCCATCCCGCTTTTTCTAAATTTTTAACATGGTGATATAGGACAAAATTTTGTATAAATGTGCATAAAGAGAATTATATTTTAGTAATCATTATGAAATTTACAAGAATTATTTATAATAGAGATAGTCAACTGGGAAAAAATTTCTGTATGCGTAGGAGCCTCGCCAACCCCCCTGGGGGGGAAGTCACCCCTCGAGGGGAGTAAATTTTCAAGATGGGTATCTTTCGAAAGGTCTCGTCAATACCTTTAAAATGAATGGTTGAACTATAAATCTGTGATAATTTAAAACAAAGTTATCGATTTTTTTTACTTTTAACGAAAAAAAAAAAACTTAGAAACAAAAATCGTTTTTTTTTTTTTTTTTTTTAACGAAATTTAACCAGACTTGGTATTTAGTTGGCCCCTGACATAAACTGTGGCTGATTAGATTTGGGGATCAATCGCTCAACAGGTGGCGCTGTGATCGTATTTTTTCTAAATTTTTAACATGGACAAAAGTAGTACAAAATTTCGTATAAATGTACATAATGAGAGTTATTCTTAACCTGTGATTGTGAAATTAATATGAATTATTGATAATAGTAGTAGTTAATTAGGAAAAAAATTTGGGGCACGCTTCCCCCCCTAGGGGGAAGTACCCCCCGGGGGGGGGGGGGTAAATTTTCAAGATCGGTATCTTTCGAAAGGTCTCGTCAATACCTTTAAAACGAATGGTTGAACTATAAATATGTGATAATTTAAAACAAAGTTATCGATTTTTTTTACTTTTAACGAAAAGAAAGTTTGGAAAAAAATCATATATATATATATATTTTATAAATATTGTTACTGCGTGAAATTGTATAAGAAAATATAGAAAAAAGTCTTGTGGTGGCCACAACATACTAGTTTTTTTCTTATGTTGGCTGCACATAATTGGTAAACAAAATAAATAAAGGAATACCTTACATTTTTTCCCTGGATCTTGATTAGCATTTCCTAAATTCTCACTAGCTTTAATTGATTCAACATTTTCACTTTTTTCCCCCTTTCTTTTCTTTAGTCATCATTTTTCAAAACACTGTCCAGCTCACAATGGGTTTTAAAAATTTTCCGTTTCTGTAAATCCTTCAATTTAATATTACGTATTAAAAAATATACATATGTATCCATAAAATTCAGGAATTGTTTCGCTTCAAATTAAAAATGGGAAAACTACACCTCTGGAACGAAACACCAAACTGTCGCCTATGATGATCATTAGCCTAAGCAGACCACTTGCATTTTCCTCTCTCCCTTTCTTTAAAACTTTAAAATGCATGGGGGGAAGGGGAGGAATACACCATATGCAACATTTTTAGCATTGGAGAAAAACAAGTTCTTTAAACTAAACAAATAACACACAGATTTGGATTTCCGAAATGTAAAGCGTTTCCACCCTAAACCTATTTAGTAAGTCCTTGTCTAATTAACATTAATGTGGAAAAAATTATCATAGCCCGTCAAAAATAAACCAAACCAGACATAAATCCATTTAAGTCATTTTATGTCAATATTTTTGTCAAATTTGCAGTGATTCAAATTCGTTAATAACTTAGACATGTCCAAAGAGGTTATTTAAAACATCCCGACAATTTAAAATCCTATTTGTAATCATTAGGAGATAAATACCTTCCAGATTTTCGCGTTCTATCAGTAGTTTATTATTCAATTCAATGCAAGCTACTTGCGTTGATTGCTTTTTTAAGCTATCCGCGATTGTAGCAAACATTCATTATAGGGAAAGAAAAGGATAAAGAAGACCCTCAGGCTAAAATCCCTTGGTTTTTGAAGACTACACCTGTTCTTCTCTTCTTCACACCTTGTAGATATTATCCTAACCTACTTTTTGGTTTAAAATTAAAGGGTTTAGAAATATTTTTGGAGGGAACCGTCCACACAGATGAAATTTTTGGGAGGACACGCCCTCCCCCCCTTCAGACACGCCCGTGTAGCGCAGCACTAGTGCGACGTAAAACAAAACCCATCCATCCATCCATGCATACATACATCTTATATATATAAAGTAAAATAAAATAAAAATAAAATAAAGATTAAGAAAGAAAAAAAAATCTTGATTATTGTAACGTATAACAATTTAAATTACACTCGCTTGTTATTTTGGTCTAATACCTATGTTTTAAAACAAATATCTCGTCATATGCAGAAGAAAAATGTGAAACGTATCAGATATTTTGAGGTCCCCTTTCGTCGTGGACCTTGGACGTGCCCCAGGTAACAACTCACTGGCTCACTCTCTCTGCGCAATTACTGTTCTGTGATATGGAATTGATCAAAAGCGAATTCGCAATAACCTTTTCAAAACAGTGTTAAATTTAAGCGCATTTCAATTACTGTTTTACAGCGTTACACTACAGTTAATAAAACTCTTGTATATTATAACACACCAGAAATGAAAGAAGAATTTAAAAATAGCGGATTTCTTTCGGCGAATGTGCCTCGAAGAAGGCAAAACCAATTCCATCGTCCAAAAATATTATG
Organism: Salticus scenicus; assembly: GCA_963930645.1. Taxonomy (NCBI): domain Eukaryota; kingdom Metazoa; phylum Arthropoda; class Arachnida; order Araneae; family Salticidae; genus Salticus; species Salticus scenicus. The sequence continues at coordinate 323,269,383 of OZ005654.1, forward strand.
ACCATGGATTTAGGACTCGCCGGGCATAATCCTTATCCTTTATCTAGAAAAGGGAAAAACTATAATCCGACAGTATTATGCTGATTTATTAGAGAATTTCATGGCAAAATATCAGCCTTACTTATACAAGAAAAAACTGCTTATATATCCACGATCATATTCGCTCTATTGTTCGGTTCACAATATGAATTGCTTTCTTATCCACCATATTTACAATATCTGACACCTGTGACTTTATTTATCTAAAAAATAGTCGTAAAATAAGTCATGAATCCCAAAATTTTTTATAAGCCAAAATTTAACATAATAAATTAGTGGTAATAATGCCCTGGTCTAAAACGGTGCTTGGAGGTACGGTTTAATTTCAGCAAAGAGTATATTTTGGTTGTATTGCTAAAGGTTACGTAATTTAAATTAGTCACTTCAATGAAAAATTATTCTTGTTACTTTACTGATCGAGATAAATTTTAAACAATTTAGAAAATTACTCTTTTCGGGCAGCACGGATACAAACTATAGCAAATTCAAACACTAAACATTTTATTTTTCAGAAAGCAAACGTACTATCCATTTTCTTGAATAATGAAGAAATTGGAGTTGAAACCAAAAGTGTATGTTTAATTTCATAAATCTGATTCTGCTACTTAACCTATATATTGCAAGAAAAATTACACAATTCAAAAATTCAGTATTTGAAAAAAAAAAAAAAAAAAAAATGTAAAGATGACGATAAATCATTGATTAGCCTACAATAATGCTGATACATTTACCTCTTTGGTCGATAAGTTACGGAATAGAGAAGAGATGTGACGCTTTTCGTGCACGTTGGGGTACTTCATATACATTTTTTAATTACATAAACTCATAATTGCTATTTCTTTTTTATTTGGGTCTTTTTTTCTTTTTTTGTTTCACGGTGTGCGATAAGACAATTTTTTAATTGACTTTATCATATATCCTAGTCTAAAAAAATTTTATGTTCTGAAAGATTGAGGGGGCACGTGCCCCCCCGACGCTACGCCTATGTTTCTATTACCTGACTACTGCACGTAACGACAGTACTGCATTAGGTCAAAAATTTCAATATTTTATTTTCACCTGAATTGCATACATGTTTTAAAGTCACACTAAGTCTAGTGTATTTTTGCAATTGGTCAGAGTGTATGTGTGTATATACGTACATGGGGAATCTTCTGGAAAACCAAAAGTGGGAGATTTCAAATGACTGGAAATGGGTCCATAACTCTGTATCTCAAAAACAGCTCGAATGAGTTTCTTCAAAGTTGCTATATAAACACCCTTTTAGATGTCCTTTTATATGTATTAGTTGGTTAGGTCAGAAAAATTTACAGGCATTCTACATAGTAAGTCAATTTCAAGTCTCGCAAGTGTGTTCCTTTAAAAATTGCTCTACAGATTTTCTGCAAACTTGTCATATTAATTTTCCTTTACATGTTTTTTTTATTTATATATTCATTTTTTTATGTATTACTTGGTTTCCTGTCAACAGATGAGTTTCCCAAGTTTTGGTGGAAATTGGAAATGGGACTGAAAGTTTGTATCTTAAAATTTAATGCTATTCCAGCATGAAGACAACAGCAGAGGTTACATAAAGATGACAAAGCAAAAGATTAAAACCATATAAAAGGACACCATAATGACATAAAATTCGGTAAATGCACTACCGCGCTAGCCCAAACCCACAAAAATGAAAATATAGAAATTGATTTTAGTTGTGTTAGGAAAATTGCAAATTACAATAAGCAACCAATATTCCTTATTCAGAGAAACAATCAAAATTTTGAATCAATCATTAGCATGCAACCACGAAGAATTGAAAACAGGGATTGATGCCAACTGGCACCACCTACTCGATGAAAGAACAAAATACAGCAGTTCTAGAGATTTTTCACGAAAGAACAACACTACTGAAGTGACTGGTGCCGATGATGAGGGGGATCCCCCTATCTGAAAGTACTTCACCATTAAATGTCACCAAGTGAAGCTGAACTAAGGTTTTTAATATTATATTTAATAAATTTCCAATGTTTTTCCAAAAAATTTCAAAATTCTCTGAATTTTCCCTGTTTTTACAATAAATTTTGAAAATTATCTGAGTTTTCCCTGTTTTTTAATAGATTTTCGAATTCCTTGAGTTTTCCAGGTTTTCCAGGTGCCATAGCAACCCTGATTGTGTTTTTATTCATGAAAGTGTCAAGACGCAACTGAAATTTTTTTTGATTTAGAATCAATCGGAATTAGAGATGATCCACAGTGTTACGATGAAGATAAAGCACTTGAGATTTTTATGGGAACTGTCAGAAATGGTCGCTATACTGTTAGTTTACCTTGGAAGAAGAATTGTAATGAATTAGTGAATAATTTTGATGTGGAAAAAAAAAAAAAAAAAAAAAAAAAAAGGTTAAAAAGTCTAGAAAGAAGAATGCAAAAGGTTCCTGATAGTTTAGAGCCAGTGAATAGACCGGTTTTTATCTCCCTCACCATTCTGTGTATAGAGAGAAAAGTATCACTACAAGAATGCGTATTGTTTTTGACGCTAGTTCACATGAAGTTGGTCAGTTGTCCCTTAATGATTGTTTATTGCCTAGCATAAATTTAAATTCTAACATGTATCGGTTGCTTATATATTTTAGACTTAACAGAGTAGGAATTTTAGCCGCTATAGAAAAGGCCTTTTTGTAAATTGCTTTAGCTGAGAAAGACAGATGCAGTTAGATTTCTTATTGTTAAAAAAAATCGACAGGCCAATCATAAATGAGTTTGATGAATAACTGGAATTATACAGGTTCAAGGGTTTACTCTCTGGAGTGAATTCAAGCCCCTTTTTATCGGTGGCAACCATAAAGCTGCATATTTAAAAATTTAGAAATTTGGTTCCTGATGTTTTTGAAGTTCTTGATTCATGTATGTATATTGATGACCTTATTTCAGGGCAGATGATACAATGGAAGCCTTAAAACTTTCATGTAAGGCAAAAGAAATTATGAATAAAGCTTGCATGAATTTACGTAAATAGGCGACTAATGATAAAAATTTGATTAAGAAGTTGAAAGAAAAAAATTTCAATATTCATCCATTTTGTTTAAGTAATTCAAATGAAACAAAACTAAAAGTTTTAGGAATACAATGGGATACTGAAGAAGATTATTTGAGTATAAAGACTGCTTGTTTGGTGGACTCTTTAAAATGAAAGAAAAATACTAAGCAATTTTTTCTTCAGACAGCTGGAAAACTTCATGATCCGCTAGGTTTTATTACGCCATTTACTGCCAGGTTAAAAATTTTGTTGCAGAAGTTATGGCTACTGAAACTGTCTTGGGATGCTGAACTTCCCTCTGGCATCGTGGTCCCAGTGGTGCAATGAAGTTTCGGAACTGAGTAAAATTAAAGTTCCAAGATTTGTTTTGGAATTATTTCAGGCAGACGTACAAATCCATGTTTTTTCTGATGCAAGTCAAAACTCTTATGGAGCAGTTGTATATGTTAAAGTGAAGAGTCATGAACCAATTTCTGTACAATTGATGACTTCTAAAAGTAGTCGAACCAGTAAAGAAGATATCCTAGCCTCGTCAAGAATTACTCATTGCTGCAAAACTAGGAACTGAAACTAAAAAGATTTTGCATCATAAAGTATCATCTAATATCTTCTTTTGGAGTGATTCCAAAGTCACGTTATACTGGATCAAAGGATCCAGCAAAATGTGCAAATCATTCGTCAAAAATCGTATGGATGAAATTCGAAAATTGATTGATCCAGATTCTTGGTTTTACTGCTCAACCAAAACCAATCCTGATGATCTCCTGACATGAGGAATTAATGCTGCCTCTCTAGTGAATAGTGACAAGTGGTGGAGAGGTGCAGAATTTTTGATGGAGTCACAATTTTTTTATGCCATTTTCTCAAAAACATCCAGCAATCCTGCCAAAAAATTGTAGATTAAGTAAAACTTATTTTTCCAGTGTACATAAAAAATTACTGCATATTGGTCTCAAGGACTGCTGAATGTAGTATAGTTAAAATTTTGGCCATTGGGTGGCCAAGATTTAGTGTGGAAAACAACTCACCTGTGTGTTACTTGCTTTAAATGCAAACCCATTTTAGCATCACAAATTATGGGGAACTTACCATACGAACGTGTGAATAGGGCATCTTGATTTAGTATAACGGTATTAGACCTGTGTGGTTCATTTTTTTTTACCTATAAAAATCAAAGAAAAGGCGTACTAAACAAAATATACATATGTGTGTGCATATGTTTTGTAACCAAGGCAATTCATTTTGAGATTTTGTCAGATTTGACATCAAATGCCTTGATTGTCACTCTAAAGCATTTCATGGCAAGGCGTGGTAAATGTTCAAAAATATTCACAGATAATGCAACAAACTTTATGGGAGCTAACTCCCAATTGAAGAAATTCTACAGATTAGTTAACTTCCCTGAAAAAGACTTAGCATCATATTTTACTACCGAAAGTATAAATTGGAATTTTATTCCTCCCAGGTCCCCTCATTTTGGTTTATTGTGAGAAGCAGGGGTAAAATCTGTAAAATATCACTTAAAACGAGCAATAGAAGATTTGTGCCTTACATATGAAGAGTTTGAAACCATAGTAATACAAGTTGAGGGTATACTCAACTCCAGACCCTTAACCCTTATATCAAATGATTTTGACAATTATGATGTGTTGACCCCTGGACATTTCTTTATCAGTAGATCAGTGAACACAATAGCAGAACCAATGATAGTAGATGTAAATGAGAATTGTTTAACTCATTGGCAAAGAACAACAAGGGTAACTCAAGTTATTTGGAAGAAATGGACAAATGATTATTTAGCAACACTACAGCAAAGAACCAAGTGGGTGGTTGAAAAAAATAATTTGGGTGCGAGTGCTATGCTTTTAGTAAAAGATGACCTATTACCAGTTTGTAAATGGCTCATAGGCCGAGTTGTTAAAGAGTATTATGGCTCTGATAAAAAAATTAGAATGATTAAGGTAAAGACAAAGGCAGGAGAATTCAAAAGAGGGATCACAAAAATCACATTACTTCCCATTGAGTGATTTGCTAGTTAACATAGAATTTGTAAAATGTTGTGTAATTTACATTAATCTTTTAAATAATTGTGTTTGCTGTAAGTTTATAGAAATTAATGTAATTTCAATCCTGGGGAGTGTGTTTATCCCCTGATACATTGAGCTGTGAAATGGCGCTGCGATCACCCCCTTTTCCATGTACTAGTAGTTTTGTTTTGGTTTCAGTTTGAAAACAGAAGCATGTAAGCTCGGAACGCCTAAGTGTCGTTGCTGACAAATAAAGTTTTGATATGATTTTAAAATAATTTCTTTCATTAATTGTACAGTCACTTTGTCGATTTAAAAATAGTGATATCATTGCTGCAATAACATAGTTGTATATAAAAAAAAATCAACCTTTACAACCCAATCTACTTAAAATGAATATTCACAGTTGATGAATTCATAAATAAAAAATTTCTAATTCATAAATTCTGTTTTATATGTCTTCATGATGCAACATATGTATTAGTTTGCTCTGACAGGAAAAATGTTAGATGTCTGATTTATTAAGTTAATATTATGCCTGCTGACCACATTATCTTCAAAAAGTGTACATATAATATGTGTAATAATGGGTAATGGAAGTTGTATGGTTGTTACACACAAATTTTTTATATTTTTTTTATAAGAATTTATCAAATTTAAATGATTGTACAGTAAATGCTTTCTTAAAAGTTTGACTTTTTTTTTTTTTTTTTTTAAGGATTAGAATTTTTTAGAATTTTTATTTTTTCGGTTTAAAAATTGCACGAAAGCCTATTACAATAGTTATATTAAAAATACTTTTATATTTGCTATTATTGTTATTTTAAAAAAGAATAATATGATTTATATTATAGGCAAATGCTGACATTCAACAGTTCTGGAATTATCAAATTGGAAAAACTTCCTCTATAAATTTTATTGGATTTCCAATTGTCTTATATTTAGAAAATAACCCAGAAGCTTTAACATATATCTACAATCATGGAGAGACCATGAGTGATATAGATATCAATCAGGTAATTATTGCCAACCAGTAGTTAATAAAAAATATATATTACAATTATTTGAAACAGAATCACAAGAAACTGGAAAAAAATTCCTGTTTAAATGGACAATATACCTAGCCCCATTGTTATGCATTATCTATTTGTCAACCTTATGTTACTCTTTAAGGAAATTTGTTTATAGGTTTACTCATTAACTAATGTACATCTTTAAATTATGTTTTCAAATTCAGAAATTTTTTGACCATTAAATTAATTCTGATTTCCAAAAATTTATTTTTAACTTTTTTAATATTCACATGGGGTAAATAACGTGGGCTCTAGGTATTGGCGAATAAAGGTATTGTATGCTTTTAAAGAAGCTTTTGTTCTAACAAAATTAATCCTCTATTATGAATGTAATTTAAAGAAAATATTTTGATATCAGGGAAAAACATCTCCAGAAAATCCATTCCCAGAAATTTTGTCACTTGTTTTTAACACTTCAATGATTGGCTGATTTGTTGTTGGGTCAATCACTACGCTAAGGTGTTAGGCCTATGGGTGGAGTGCCCTCAATGGGGGTCTTTTTTAAAGGGTTCTAGCTTTTATTTATGTGAGTTAATACTTGAGTGATTGCATGGAAGATATAAATAAGCAGTAACCTTGTATGAACTTTTTATTATTATTATTATAATTATTATTATTCATGAGTAAAAATTAGGAATAGAATTGGAATTTAAAATTTACTATGCACTAGAATTGCATCGAGTAATCAGCAATATTTGGTATTGGGCCAATATTTAGTTTGCCTTAATATTAAAAATCTGTAGATAAATTAAAAATAACTTTAAATCAAAACATCAATATATATATATATATATATAATTAAAGTATTTAATAACGTTATAAAAATGTGCCAAAGAATATCAAGAAAATTTAATTAATTGTAAAATTATTTTTATGAAATTAATTTCATACTCAGAATGGTATAGTTTATGTTTAAATAAAATGTTTTAAAATAAATACATTATTTTATTTTAAAATTCTACTGTGTATAAATTTCCATCCAATTAGAGACAAGTTATAAAAAGGCTCTGATGTTGCTGTCAGAAATACCTAAATTAAATTTAACTTACAAAGAAATATTACCTATTATATATAAATAAAGAAGTTTTATTCTTCACAACGGTTGGATTTTGGAAAAATGAAATCTTTTTTCTTTGGCATACTGGGAGATAATTTTATTTCTTACCTATCAAAATTTTGTGCTCACAATAATGTTGTCAATACCTCAAACACAATAGAGTACTTTTGAAAAGACAAATGGGATTGGAGAATTTTTGTATGTTTTGATTTAAACTATTCGTTTTCTTGAAAATTTTTCTTATAATTTTATCAGATGGGAAAGTAAAAATGAACATTTATTTTAATTTCATTCTTATACATTGTAGATCAAAATACTGAAAAAACTTACGTATTATTCAAAATTGAAAATAAATAAATAAGTAATAATAATAATTTATTTTTATTTTTTAAGGGCAAGTAGAGTAAATATTGTACAATAAAATAAAAAATTGATCCTCTAATAATTTTAAATATCAAGTCCATTGAGTTTCTGGATATTGGTTTGAAAAAACAGAAAGATAACTCAAAAGCTTTATAAATTATTCATAACTTAAAAACATATTATAGTACGAAGCCGAAAATCCGGACGATTTCGGTGGTTTTAATCATCATCATCAACAGCGATTTTTTTTTTTTTTTTTAAAGTATAAATATAGTTAAATAAAAAAACGAAAAAGTATCTTATTTCTTAGTAATCTTCAAAACTGGCATTTGCAAAGTCTGAAAAGGGAGAAGAAGATTATAATAATATTAATAATTCTTAAACATTTATCTAATTAAGAACTAAATTCTATATTCTATTTCAATTACGCTTAAACTTTTAGTTGAAAACCTAAAGTACTAAAATGAAAAAATCGCGAAATGTTTTAAAAGTGGTATGTTTTTCTTATTTATTTTTCTCTATTGTACCTTGTACTAATTTTTGTATGCAAATATTTCAATAAATCTGTTTTGTTTTTCAAGTTTAACTTTTAATTTTATTTATTTATTGCTAAAGTTGATAGAAAAATATTACAGAAAACATTTAAAAATCATATTATTTTTTACTTGAATTTGCATATTATCTAAAATATGCATATTATCTAAATACTTAAACCAAAATATTATATTTGTTAGGCATGACCAAAAATCCGGAATCGCCGCGGTCCCAACGATTCTGTATTTTCGGCTTTGTACTGTATATTCCTTAATTTATCATGTTTTAATAATGAAAATTATTCACATTTCTTTTCCTTGTAGCTGAATCCAAGATTTTCACCCAAATCATTATTAAATGAATCAAGACAACACTTGGAGGACTATACATCCAGAACAGTAGATATTTTACTAAGCTTCCAGAACTGCAAAAATTCTGAATTACTGGAATATTTGATAAAATTGGTAAAGACTTTAAACTTCATAAATGAAAAATAAAGACAATTTCACCTATTTCATTGAAATGGAGTTCAAAGACTGTTTTGATATAATAGTTTAGCTGTTGTTCCAGTAAAATGTAACACACAACTGTTGACTTTAGATGTTGCTCTACTAAATATTAAAAAACTCTATTTCTTTAAAAAAAAAAAAAAAAAAAAAAAAAAAAACATTATATGTATGAGTGAATGAATGGGGTAGAAGTGGGGCTTTTTAATATTTACCACATAGAAACAAACACTCTTGAAAAAAATGAAAAAAAAAAAAGTTTCTCAAAATGAAAAGTTTACAGGAATATTTCAATTTTAAATTTAACAGTGGAAGCAATATAATTTATGGTTAAAACTAAATTATAAAATGTAATTTTCCATATTGTCAAAACTTGTGTAATAATCAGTTATATAAAATAAACTTTGTAACTGATATTTTCAACTATTTAATAAAAATCTTACAAAACATTTTTTTTAAACAATTCATACAAAAAAAAAAAAAAAAAAAAAAAAACTACAGTCAATTTAGCTTTTAGAAGAAACATAATATAAATTCTTAAAATTTTTAGTCACATAATTTTTGTTAAGTCATGAAAAATTTACAATAAATTTTAAGAATAAAAATATGTATTCAATGAATTTTTGCAGAATAAATTTTTTAATTTCATAAAGCAGATAAGTTATTCCTTCTTTTTTTTTTTTTTTTTTTTCTCATTTTTTAATTCTATTAAAGTAAATTCATTTTTTTCATTTAAAATTTCTTATGGCACCATTCATACATTACAGAAGTCATACAACTAATTTAAATACATTGCACAACTAATTCAAATGGTCATCTGAAATCATTATTTTTATAAAATAAAGCTGTTTCTCATTAGTTAATATTTTTAATTAATTTTAATTTCAAACTTCTTTTTCACTTAGAAATTCTAATATAATTCATTTTTTACTCATAAGTGTCATTTACAATCATTATTAAATCAATTTTAATGAAAAGGGCATCATTTAAAAGAATATTTTTGATCTAAACGATACAGCAACCATTTAATATAACAACCCAAACAAGGTAGTCCCAATGGGGTCATTGTAATGCAAGTCGACTGTAGCAGATTTTAATCATACAAGAAAACTCACAAACTACAAAAAAAAAAAATGTATACTGTTGAAATTATACATTAAAATGTGAAGCTGTAAAGGTATTAGCAAATTTCACAACTTGTATCGATAATGATTCCACTCTAACTGACGCCGCATGGCATCTAATGCTCAAAGCGAGGTGTAAAGAAGAGAGAGAGGGATTTTAGAACTGAAGACACATTTGAAGAATCCCTCGGCACGGAAGAAAAAGGTTCCTTATGAAAATTAAACAAGACAACTAAATCAAAGTTATTAAGATTTCTTCATCAATGTATAAATGTAAATATTATCTTTTTCTCTGCTGACAAATTCACTGCATATTCACTCATTGAAAAATGACACTATATTAATTATCTATAACATTTATAAAATATTTTATTTCTATTTGATATTAAGCTTATAAAACTACATAATTCTTCCATGATATTTACAAAATAAAAATGCAAAAATAAATATATCTTATTTTGAAAAATAAATAGAATCATTCCCTCAAGGAATTTATAATATTTGATAAGGCTTTAGTGGCAGCAGATGAACCAAAAACAGGAAGCAAATCTTCAGCCTGCTGAGAATACTGATGAAGCATCTGCTTTGTCTTATCTACACTATCATCATTCATGATAGCTTCATAAAGCTAAAGAGAAGAAAAAATTCACGATATTACTTTCAAACTATTAATAGAATGTTATTTTGGAAAATGTTCCAAAATATTTTATAAATGAAACAATTCTTGTGTTGACAATACAATTTCTATACTTACAGATTTAAAATTAAAGGCACTAATGTCATCTTTGATTTCATTTCTAATGGAATCCACCATGTGTGGATTATTTTGAAGATAAAAAATTACTGGAAGAGAAACTAAGTCAAATGGACTTCCTGGAGGTGATGCAAGGTTATCAACAAATGGTTGCAAATCTGCATAAACCTGAAAAATAAAATATAAATTTACTACTGAGTATTCAGATTTAGTGAGTTAACAACTAAGTATATTTTATATTAGTGTCCAATTTTAATAGTGATTATTAAGACAAAATTCTAAAAAAAAAAAATAAAAAAATAAAAAAATAAATAAAATAAATAAATGAATAAAATAAATAAATGAATAAATAAAAATGTTAAATAAAAAATTTCATTATTAAATATAATACTCATGTATATTTATAAATGTAATTTTCAGGAATACATAAATACTTACACCATTTAAGTCATTAGAAAAAAAGATGATTACAAAAATACAGATAAGAAATTTAGAAAAATTGGAGTGTAAGGTCGATTTCTTATACCAACTATGGGAAAAATGTCCCAGCTGTGAATTGAACCTGAGCACTCCACTGGTTGATTACCAACTTGGCATTTTCCACATAATATCCGTTGGCAAAGCCATTGTGTCCGCTAACACAGATATAACAGATGAGCATATTAACCGTGGCACAATTTCAATAGAACACATAGTCAGTATAAAAAAATAAAACAAAAAATTTCAACATTACACTCTAATTTCTCTAAATGTATATTCATGGTTGATGAATTGATGAATAATATTTCTAAACAAATAAGACATTTGAATAACTCTTGGCAATCTCAGTAAAAATTTATAATTTCAAAAGTTTTAAAGCTTTATGATGACATGTTTCTCAAAAGTCATGCAATCAAGCAATCTAGATAAACAATTGCAATGACAGTGAAAACTTTAGAGTTGGAGAAATTTGTAAAGAACCATTCATAATGGCTTTTGAGTTGAAAACTCATATCATTTGTGGCCCTGTATTGGGAAAATTAGTGTTAAGAATTATGTTATATTATTATTTGATATACTGCTTAATAGGGATATTTTGCTGGTGTAAGTTCTTGTATCTTTTAAGACTTTTTTACATGAGGCTATAGTGCAGCGGTAATTTCAAGAGATAAGGATAACATGTAAAAAAGTATTAGAAGGATAAAGTTGCTTCTACAGAGCAACTTTTCCTCACAACATTATTGTCAGCCTTTGCTTTTATCAACCAATAAAATGTTATAATTGCTGACATGACTAGGATGTTGTTCTTCCTCTTCATTTATGTGACTCTTCAAACTAAGCATGGGACGAAACTCTCAATCTTGTGTCACCTCTTGACAAATCATGTAATAATGGCTTTAGAATGTTCCAGAAATAAATACTGTGAAATTTCAGATCTACTTAATTCAACTCTCAGACTATATGAAACAGCTAAACTAAAGTTTTAAACCTTCTACTTTTTAAAACATAAGGAACAGTATAATAAATAAGAATTTATTTAACTTTTCAATATATTTTTTTTTTTTTTTTTTCTTTTTTTTTAACAGGATATATTTTGAACTATATATCTAGTAGATTTTTGTTTTTATCTTTTCAGCAATTCAATGCTGAATTTGTTATTCAGGGTTCATACTCAAATATGGGAAAAAAATTCTCTGAGTTTCCAGACAATTTTCAAGAAAATATTAGCGACATATTACAAGAAACGTTGCTCTAAACAGGACAAAATACAGCTACTTCTGCTGTATGATGTCATATTACTGCCGATCATGATAGAAATTCAGGTGGAAATCATTATTTACATGCGTACTTTCACAATACTTAATCATTTAAATTTTGATACGAAGCTAAACAAGAAAAACATAACTTGAGAGAAAAAAAAACATTTGTTTTTTTAGGTTTTATAACTGATTTTCCCTAACTTTTAATGAAAATTTTTATTTTCCCTGACTTTTTTTTAACAAATTCCAAATTCCCTGAGTATTCCCTGTTTTCCAGGTTTTCCCTGATGAGTATGAACCCTGTTATTAAAACATTCTTTAGCATTATCAGATTTTACAATTAACCCAGCTTTTCAGATTGAAAGATGCAAAGAATTTCTAGTATCAGTTTTATCCATTTTTATATATATTTTTACAAGACTAAAAATACATTTAGAGGAAGTGTTACTATGTGGTAAAAATAAAACTATACATAAAATCAGGATCTGCAGTGTTCCTTTATTTTTATGTGTGTTTCATTGTTTTGTCACTACTATTTCAGAACAGTATTTTTTAAAGATTATAACATTAAAATAAAAATAAACAAATAAAATAAAAGCTTAAAAAAAAAAAAAAAAAAACAGCCATCAGAAAATAATAAAATGCACATTGAACACTACAATCCCTACAAAATATAGTTAAAAAAAATTTTTTTTAAAGAAATTAATTTGAAATTTTTTTTTCCAAAATATAATGTATTCTGTTTTTCTCCAATGCTTTTAAACTTATTAATAAAAAAGTATTCAATCTAGTAATTGAAAATTTAGGTTGAAAGATAGCTTTTAAGGTATTATAGCTTATAAATTAGACACACTTTTATGTTTCTGGGGGAAAAAAACATCAATAAAGTATTTCATGAAAGAAAATTTTATTTGGCATCTTCATAAGACATCTGTAATCGAAGCATATTCTATGATATAAAATTACAAGTTCCCATACATACATATATATATTAACTGTAGATAATTTTTTTTGTATTCTTCTTGCTTGACAATTTTAACCAATTACAAAACTACACATTTGCCAAGTTAAATTTCTGTAGGTTCATCAGATGTTTTTTTGTTTTTTTTTAAGATACTTTTTTTAGTTATTTCAATGTTTTTTTTTTTTTTTTTTTTTTTTGATTATACATTTCTACGATTTTTCATCTTTTCTTCAATATATTAACTTAACTTTAACTTTATTAATAAATGAACTTTGTATCATGAACTTTTATCTTCAAGACAAAGCACACAACAACAACAAAATGCAATTGTTCTTGCAAAAGAAAAATCGTAGTTCATTAATCGATTAATCGGTCGATTAATCGGATTTTTAATCGGTTTTCATTTTTCTTTATATAAATTTTATTTCAATGATGAATAAAACTCTCATATTGTGTGTATATATATATATATATTATTGAATTCATAAGTTTGACTGATTTTTTTTTTTTTCAAAAGTTTTTGTCTAATCAATTATATCTGTTTCATAACTGAAATTTAAATCAATTTTCAGAGTAATAATTGGTGACTTTAAGTGTTAATTTTATATAAACATTTTCACTTATTCGATTTTATTTATTATTATTATTATTATTATTATTATTTTAATAAATTAATTTTTCGATTCATTTTGAAAGAAACATTAAATGAATTTACACATATTTTAGTTTTATATTTGCAGGCCTTGTCCATCTTGCTTGTCACTATTTTTAAATGAATTCTCAAAATTCCATATAATTTTCATAACAATCTTGACATATCCCCATCAGAGATATAGTAAAAATCTCAATCCCTTTTTTTTTTTTTTTTTTTTTTTTTAAATCTTTAGCATTTCTATCTCTTGAAAGCTTCTTGTTTCTGAGAATACTATTACCTTGGCCAACACTTTCTGTAGAAGACTACAGACAGGTGATGCTGCTCCAGCATGCACATGAAGTGGCATTTTGTTTAATAACCATCCCCCCCCCCTTTTCTCTATCAACAAAAGTGCAACTACTTCTTTTGAGAGGTTTTATTTTTATTTATTTATTTTATTTTTATTTATTTTATTTATTTATTTTTTGCTTTTTCATTATTTGATGGATGTTTCTTAGAATGTTTGTTAGCAAAATATGTGAAAAAATATTTTGTAGGCAGAACAATATTTTTACTTTAATTCGTAATTGGAAAATTTTAATCGGATTTTGAAAATTTTTAATCGAATTAATCGATCCGATTAACTCGATTAAAAAAATTGATCGGGACTAAGCATTGATCGATTAACCGAAGCGATTAATCGATTAATCGGCACAGCCCTACTGACAAGCAACTGCATTTTGAAATAAAATGTATTTTTATAACTATCTTTGAATTATTTTAAACAGTATTTTTCTTTTTAATTAAAGACATTTTTATTTATTTATTTTTAAAGAACATTATTGGGATTTCTAACAATATTCATTAACTTCAAAAACTTGATTGAAATAAACATTTATATCAATAATTTAAACAAGACATCTATGAAATTTATAGTGTACGATAGGCGTAAATATTTTAAGATTCCTTCTAAGTCAGACTTGTTTAATTATTAATAATTTTTTTAATGATGTAAAGATCACCCTTTGAGATTTGTAGCAGGGGTAAGTAAAAGCGTTTTGGAATGGGTAAGATCTAATTCAAGAAAATCAACTTTTGTAGCAGAAACAGACAAACAAACAAAAAACTTTTGTTATGAAACAGTAAAGGAAATTAATGTCATTTAAGGAATAAAACAAAAACTAGACTAGAAAAGTCATCTAAAAACTAGATAGATGGCACAGGTGAATTCTGCTCAGTTCCTCATCATATATTTGTTTTTACAATTTTCAATTATAGGTATACTACAGTATTCATGTTAAGAGAAATTAACTCTGCTAATCCAACTGAAATGCCCAACCCACTAAGGTACCCTTCCTCTGCTTCAATATAAATACCTTATCCTAACTTGTTAATCAATTTTATTAATGATATTCAACAAATTTCATAGCAATATCAGAAATGATATTTTATAACTAATCCAACCTATTTACTATGAAATTAATTCTCATAATGCACATTTATGCAAAATTTTGCCTTATTTTGCCATGTTAAAAAATTTGTGAAACTTAAAACATTTACAAAACAAAATGTTCATAGTCAACAATGTTCATGGCAGTATTATACATGGTATTTTAAAACTGCTTGATGGTCTTACAATAACAATAGTCTTCATAATGAACATTTAGTATGTAAAATTTTGCCTTATTCCCCTTGTTAAAAAAATTGTAAATTTCAAATACCACACAAAGTTTTCAAAACAAAATGTTCATAGTCAGTGATGTTCCTGCCAGTATCCTAAATGATATTTTAAAATAATTTTGATTTTACTCAGATAACAATACTCCTCATAATGTATGCTCATGTGAAATTTAACCCTATTCTCCCACCCATGTTAAGAAAATCATAAATTTCAAACAACTTAATAAAATTTTCAAATTAGAAAATTGCAAATCAATAGAATTCTTGTCAGTATCATAGTTGGTATTTTAAACTAGCCGGGCTTCTTTAAGATTCTTTGTTCTTCAGGCAATATGTATACAGACTAACACATTATTGTATTAATAAACTGACTACTCTACAGATGGACACTATACATCAATTTTTGTGATTTTTGGATTTCTTATGCCTCAAAATGTGTAAAAATAACAAGGAACTAAAATAGAATGTTTTCACAAATACCCAAATTCTCCATACCTATAGTATGATGGGGAACTAAAACTTCAAAATAAAATAAGTACTAATAATAAAAATATATATCCCTTTCTAAATTTTAGCATTTTCAGCTAGAATATGGCCATCCTCAATTGCAAGTATCCGTTAAAAGAAAAAAAAAAAAAGCTCGGCAGAGAGTTTAGTCATTTATCTTTTACTTATATTCTTTTCCTTTTTTTTTTTTTTTTTTTTTTTGTAAGCAAATATCAGTAGCTTGTGACAAGTTCAACTTCATTCATTCCCTGTGTATTTATTTGCTAATTTTCATTAACAGATATTTACATCAGAGGGAGGCCTTGTTCTGGCTGAAAACACTAAAATTAGTTTGGAAAAGAGATATATATTTCTGTTATTTTATTTGTAACATAGACTATTAAAATGCAATAAATAATTTAATACATTTTTTTAAACAGGTACTATTCAAATATAAAATTACTTTAATCAATACAATATACAACATGAACTTCCTTTCCTATCAAGGAAATATTTACCTGCCATGAAAAGGCAATATTTTTGCCAAGTTCATATCCTTTTGCTTGTACTTCATGACTGTGCCCTGCTAACTCTAAAGTAGATTTGCAACTATTTGCAATAAGGCTTCCTGCAGAAAGGTAATTTTTCTCTTCCCATGTTGTAATATTCATGCCATGAATAGGCAAAGCATTGCCTTGCTTATCATGCTCTCCTAAGAATTCAGCTTGCATGAAATCACCTATTGCTTTCGAAATAAGATCAACGACCTGAAAACAAAATTGGAAAATTTTTAAATTAAGAAATGGTGAAAATTTTTTTCAACTACAGGCATGACAAATACTTTAAAGTACTTAGAATTTTCATAAATTAGGATAAATAAACATTTTCTCTAAATTCTTGTGTATGAAACTTATTTTTTTAATGTTAAGAGATACATCGTTTTTCTAATAGTTTTTTAATGCTATGGTCATAAAAAGGCAATATAATAGGCATGCTACACTGGTGTGCAGAATTAAAGTAACATCTTGTTTTTTCGGTTTCTTCTTTTGCACACAATTTTTATACAAATAAACATATAAAAATAAAATTTCAAAGGTGTGTTCATTATAAAATTATTAATCGAATTTTCTATAACTTTAACATTAATAATAACTTTTAAACTAATATTAATTTTTCTGAAAAGTATATTTTGAAAGAAATTATTTTTCTTCTTCTTTTTGTTATGTGAATAATTTATATATATATATATATATATTGATATATACAAACATGAAAATAGAATGAGATGTTTGTTAGAAAATTATTTATTGACATTTTCAATATTCTGGTCATTTAGTACATAGTTTACAAATTAATAATTACACTTCTTCAAAAAGGTTGTTTGTTATGGAAGAAAAAGAAAAGTATATACAGGAAGGAAACTGCTGATTTAATTTAACATTTGAGGCATATATGTCTTCATATATCTCTAATGCATTCTTAATGCTTTCTAAGATTATTTTTTGAGAAAAATTACATTAGTTCATATTTCATAAACAGGGTTCCCACTCTTAAAAAAAGAAAAAATTCAAGGACTTTTCGAGGGCTATTTGAAATTTTTCAAGCATTAGGGGAAATTTGCAGAACGCTAGGCCTTTACACAAAACTTTAATAACTACTTTCATTAGTAATATTTTTTTTATAATTAGAATAACTTTGCCTGTTTTCACAATACATTTTTGATGGATTGACCATATTAACTTTTACAAGAGTCAAAAAACGATTAGTTCAAGATTTGGAATCAGTATGATTATTCCAAAGTTTTTAGGTTTGAGTCCTGGTCTAGTCACTTTCTGCTCAAAATTAATGACCAGTCCATCAAACAGGTATGAGACTGGAAAAAAAAAAAAAAAAAAAAAAAAGTTGAAACTATATGCAAAAGCAAGATAATGAAATAAGAATTTTATGACAAAATCATTATATTAGACAATGGCGTGAGCATGTGGAGATGGAGATAGTTTAGCCTTGACAGAATTCGTGCTAAGCCCGTCTATTGAAGTAGAAAATTCAAGAATTTTTAAGGACTTTGCACAAAATTCAAGTACTTTCAAGGACCGTGGGAACCCTGATAAAGCACGAACTTTTTTCTTTATGACCTGTATACCAACCATTCATATCAAACTCATAAATGGTAATTGTACATACTTTCAAATTGAATTAAATTAGCACGTACAGGTGGATTTAGCTCTCAATTTAGAAAGGTTCATATGCCTTCTGAGGAAGGAGAGGCCACAATTCCTATAACCTTCTGTTTGAATTTAATGTCTATTGTTTTACATTTCATGGCTGATAACATAAATTAAATTTCAAATTTTACATTTTTATAATATATATACATATATATATATTTAAATATAAATTTAATTATTTCTTATAAAACTTTTTTGATAAAAAATAGCAAAAATTTCTGATACAGAAAAATCCTATTTGTCTATTTAAAATCAATTTGAATAATCTGAAAAAGATTACTGTTATATTAGGAACTTAATAAAAACAGATTATAGTAAATATTTTATCAGACAAATTTTATAATTATTTCTAATTGAAATGATAATATAATATACTTTTTAACATCATGAAGTAATTTTTACATTTCGGCATGTTAATATTTATTATTATTACTATTTTTAAAGGTAACAAATATAATAAGCTCCGAAAATAAACAGTAAGAAATCAGTACCTTAAACAATACAAAAATTTCATCACATTTTAATGCTTTAAACATTTTACAGTATTATTGTACCAGCTTGTTTTGAACTTTTGTCTGAGTGAGAGCAAAAGACTAAAATACAGTGTTTTTTACCTAGATCTCATCTATAGCTACAATGAAGATTAAACTCTTTCATCTTGGATAATTCAAAAAATATTTGTTAGATTTCATTCAAACTTTCACAAGAGGTGCATTTTACTATCATAACAAAATTCTCTTATTTCCAAGAAATTTTTTTTTAAATATTCAGAAATTAAATTAAAATACCTCAATAAAATGTTCAAATTAGTCATTTATTTTTATTTTTTTTACATAGGTACTTTATGAAAATTATTTTTTAGGTCATTTTCATTAGCCAAAGCTTTTTATAGACAATTGAAATAAAAATCACAAAGAGTCATTCCATTTTAAATCAACAAATGGGGTGTGCAACACCATTTTTGATTTTGATGACAATTTGCACATGCTTTCCCCATACCTTTTAGACCACAAAAATATATATTTTTTATTTAAAAAAAATTACCCTTCGATATGTAGGCTATTTTTGTCGTTGCCAACAGCGAAAATTGGATATTTTGATGCTTTGCGTTATGAACTATAACTTTTTTTCTATAAAAGCTATCAAGCTCAACTATAGCTCATTGGAAAGCTAAAAAAAAGATCTTTTTCCATATGGTATCAATAAATTTGAGATTTAAAAACAAAGGTTATTTTTTCAAGGTCAAAGTTTGTGATGCAAAATTAATTTTTTGCCACTTTTGAAAATTAAAACAAGTCCTTCCGGCTTATTCGGAAGGGTAGGTTGATTTCTTTTTCCTTATCAAGTAGCCGCCATTTTGTTTCAAAATCTCTGCTACAAATTATTAATGAACTTGGTAGAAATATTAATGTAGGCTATGCACATATGGAGATTTAAGCAAATCGGTTCATAAATACATTTTTATGTGAATTTTAAATTTTCAAGCGGCCGGCGCTTGGAAACAAAATGGTGGGTTAAGTTGATAAATATATGAAATGTATTTGTGAGATAAGTCAACCTTACACATATAGTTCGAATTTATTCAAAATCTTAAAAGTCATCGTGTTGAAAAATTAAGTGGCTGCCACTTCGATCAAAATGGCAGAGAAAGTTGCTCATCTAAGATATCGTTGCAAATTTGAAATTTTTTTTTTTTTTTTTTTTTTGTAGAAATTCTTTCAAAGAGGCTTAGTAAGTTGATAAAATGTTAGTTTTCTGCATTTCTAGTTTGTTTTAGCATTAAAATAGCCTAATTTTTCCTTAAAAACGCATTAAAAAGATCCGGTAACGCAGGTAATGGATTTGGCGACTTTTTCCCAATGGCGACTTTTGGCGAGAAAATACTTATTATCGATATACCAAAGATGGACGCAATAACGTGATTGGTTCACGAGTTACGTGAATTTTCAAAATTTTTGTTGTTTCAATGATAAATCCATTTTTCAACTTTGATTTGAATTGATTAAGTATTTCTAAAAAGCAAACACATCCAAGATATTTGAAGTATAGGTTACTGTCCAACTGCGGTTTAAATCAGTGCCGTATTTCAAAAGTTATTATTATGGCAAATTTTCAAGTGCCAGTCTAAGTGGCTGCGACTTGGAAAACAAAATGGCAAAACAACTTCCCCATCGGAATCATCCAGTATATTTGTACGATAAGTTCATTGTCCAGTTCTAGTTTAAATTAAATCATTATTTCAAAAATTATCGTCATAAGAAATTTTCAGCTGGCACCACTTGTAAAAAAAAGTGGAGTGAGATGCCCGGCGAACTTATCTGAGATATTTGAATAAAAATTCCACTACCCAAATTTGGTGTGAATTGATTCTGTATTACTAAAGTTACCATAATAACAAAATTTCAAGTGGCCGCCACTTGGAAATAAAATTGCGGATCAAGTCACCAAGTGAACTTATCCTAGATATTTGAACCATAAGTTCACTATCCAGCTTTTATTTGTATCAGTTTAGTATTTTAAAAGTTATGGTGATGGCATATTTTCAAGTGACAGTGTGATTTCAAGCGGCTGGAACCTAGACAAAAGATGTCAGGACAACTTTGTTGCCCAGTGAAAACATCCAAGATAATTATATGATAATATCACTGTCAAAATTTGGTTCGAGTTGGAGTATTATTTCAGAAGTTATCGCGATTTTAATTTTTTAAGTAGGAGCCTGATTTCAAGTGGCCCCGCTTAACTTAAGATATCTGCCACTTTATTAAAAATGGCGGATATAGTTTATTAATAAACTTCATTGAGATCCTTATGTGGTTTGTATTTACATCAAAATTCAAACAATTTCGGAATACGCTTCTTGCAATTTAAATTTGAAATTTTCAAGTAGTTTCAACTTCAAAACAACATGGCGGAGCAACTTGGTTAACAAACTCATCTAAGATATTTATAAGATAAGTTAAGACACTGTTCAATTTTGGTTCCATTTGGAGTATTATTTCGGAAGTTATCATGGTTTTAAATTTTCAAGTGGTGGCCTGATTTCAAGTGGTCCCGCTTAACTTAAGATACCTGCCACTTTATTAAAAATGGCGGATAAAGTTCATTAATAAAGTTCTCTGAGACACTTGTGTAATCTATGTATATATCAAAATTTAAAAAAATTCGGAATACGCTTTTTACAATTTGAATTTGAAATTTTCAAGTGGTCTCCACTTGAAAACAAAATGGCGGAGCAACTTGGTTAACAAATTCATCTAAGTTATTTATAAGATAAGTTAAGACACTGTTCAAATTTGGTTCGATTTGGAGTATTATTTCAGAAGTTATTGTGATTTTAAATTTTCAAGTGGTAGCGTGGTTTCACGTGGCCCCACTTAACTTAAGATATCTTCCACTTTATTAAAAATGACGGATAAATTTCATTAATAAACATCATTGAGACCCTTATGTGGTCTATATTTACATTAACCTTTTGAGAGGGGCTCTTCCGAAATCCTATGGTGAAGCGTGACATATGCTGTCACAGCCCCTTTCAAAAGGTTAAATTACAAACAAATTTGGAATACGCTTTATACAATTTGAATTTGAAATTTTCAAGTGCTCTCCACTTGAAAACAAAATGGCGAATAACTTGGTTAATAAACTCATCTAAGATATTTATAAGATAAGTTAAGACACTGTCTAAATTTGGTTCAATTTGGAGTATAATTTCGGAAGTTATAGTGATTTTAAATTTTCAAGTGGTAGCCTGATTTCAAGTGGTCCCGCTTAACTTAAAATATCTGCCACTTTATTAAAAATGGCGGATAAACTTCATTGAGACCCTTATGTGGCCTGTATTTACATCAAAATTCAAGCAAATCTTGCTTTAAATATGCTTTTTACAATGTCGGTTTGAAATTTTCAAACAAAAAGTCGAAAACAGTCTTGACAAAAGTCTTGAAAACAAAAAGTCGGAGCAACTTGGTTAACGAACTCATCCAAGATATTTATAAGATTAGTTCACTGTCCAAATTTGGTTCGATTTCGAGTATTATTTCGGGAGTTATCGTGATGACAAAATTTTCATTATATATATATATATAGATAAACGAAGTGATTGCAATAAGCCGATTTCTAAAGAAATCAACCTAAAAGAAAATCGCCTTCAAATGAATGTATTAAATAAAAAATGATTTCCATAATAGCCGTTGCTAAGATACGCAGACGATTTCAATCGAAGAATAAATTCATGGAAAATGAAGCATTAAAGCCAATATTTAAAATCGAAAAAACATTAATTTAAAAAATTCAAATTCGAAATTCAAAAAAATCTTGATGAAGTGCACACCTGCAGGTTCCCAGGCACCTATATGCCAAATTTGGAAGCTCTGCGATCAATAGTGTGAGTACCAGAGCGCAGACAGACACACAGACACACACAGAGACACACACACAGACACAAACACACAGACACAAACACACAGACACTTCTCTTTATTTATATAGATGGTGGATACGTTCATTAATAAACTTCATTGAGACACTTATATAGTCTATGTATACATCAAAATTTAAACAAATTCAGAATACGCTTTTTACAATTTGAATTTGAAAATATCAAGTGATCTCCGAAAACAAAATGTTGGAGCAACTTGGTTAAGAAACTCATCTAAGGTATCCATAGCACAAGTTAAGACGCTGTCCAAAATTCGTTCCATTTAGAGTTTTATTTCGGAAGTTATCGCGATTTAAAATGTTCAAGTGGAAGCTTAATTTCAAGTGGCCCCACTTAAGATATCCGCCACTTTATTAAAAATGGCAGATAAATTTCATTAATAAATTTCATTGAGAACCTTATGTAGTCTAGATTTACAAAAAAATTCAAGCAAATCTTGCTTTAAATACGCTTTTTACAATGTGGGTTAGAAATATTCAAGTGGCTGCCACTTGAAAACAAAAAGTCGGAGCAACTTGGCTAACGAACTCATCCAAGATATTCATAATATCACAAGTTAAGACACTGCCCAAATTTGGTTCGATTTATAATATTATTTCGGAAGTTATCGGGATTTTAAATTTTCAAGTGGTAGCCTGATTTCAAGGGGCCCTGCTTGACTTAAGATATCTGCCACTTTATTAAAAATGGCGGATACGTTCATTAATAAACTTCCTTGAGACACTTATATAGTCTGAGTATACATCAAAATTCAAACGAATTCGGAATACGCTTTTTACAATTTGAATTTGAAAATTTCAAGTGGTCTCCACTTGAAAACAAAATGGTGGAGCAACATGGTTAAGAAACTCATCCAAGATATTCATAATACAAGTTAAGACGCTGTCCAAATTTAGTTCGATTTGGAGTATTATTTCAGAAGTTATCATGATTTTAAATTTTCAAGTGGTAGCCTGATTTCAAGTGGCCCCACTTAACTTAAGATATCCGTCACTTCATTAAGTTCATTTAGACCCTTATGTAGTCTAGATTTACATAAAAATTCAAGCAAATCTTGCTTTAAATACGCTTCTTACAATGTGGGTTAGAAATATTAAAGTGGCTGCCACTTGAAAACAAAAAGTCCGAGCAACTTGGTTAACGAACTCCTCCAAGATATTTATAAGATCAGTTCACTGTCCAAATTTGGTTCGATTTGGAGTATTATTTCGGGAGTTATCGTGATGACAAAATTTACATTATAGATAGATAGATATATATATATATAGATAAACGAAGTGATTGCAATAGGTCGATTTCTAAAGAAATCAACCTAAAACCTATGAAGGGCTTGGAATAACAAGCCCTCTTTTTTTTCTTATATACATATATAAGGTTGCTTATTGTATTAAAAAGTTTGGCTTGTTACTCTGCCCCCTTCACAAGATACGACCCCCCAAAGTTGCAAATTTTCTAAAAAATCCAATTTTCAATGCTAAAAAAATGCATGTGGGGGGGCAAGGTAGATTTTTTTTTACTTGTGTGATTTTAAGTACTTCTTACCATCTTTCAAACAAAAAAAAAGTTACTTTGTTATTCAAAGGCGTTTGGCAGCTATAAGGGTCTAAATTTTCAAATAATTATACTGAAACAACGCAATTATTTTCATACTTCTTAATCTTAGGTGTTAGTGAAAAGTTATTTTTTACTTAATTGTTAGTTTTAAATGGTGAAAACAACTAAAAAGACTAAGAAGAGTTGTCAAAGAACACATTTAAACTTTGATAAGCTAATTTAAGGTTTCTAACATCTTGGTATATAGAATTTAACTTACCTCTCAAAACATGCAAAACTTTTTTGTTCAGTGGTTTATTGTCTCATAGAGAAGAGTTGACAAATGTTCACTCATCACAGGTGTGATATTATGACCTCTTCCCTGTGCTGACCATAGTTCTGACGCAGTCAGGATTTTCAAAATATCTTGAAACCGAACCCAAGTTTGGTTATCATGATTTGATTTTTTAAACGATGTTCCAGGTCCTTTAGGATGAAAAAAGTGGATCCTGTATTCTTCTTCGACATCAAATACCTTTATTTCCACCACTTCTCCTAGCCACCAGTCACCATCATATACGCAACAAACACAATCGGACAACTTTGGTCGGGTTGTTGGTGTGGATAATCTAAGGTTGATAGGTTCGTCTTTGATGACATGAAAGGTTGTAAAATCTAAAGAAAATGATGTACGTCTGGCATGAATGATATTTCTGTTGAGTGGAATGTAGCTGTGGAAAGACCGAGTTTGGGGTAATGATAGTGCTGTTTTATATCTTTCCTCAAGAACTTTTCCTACTGCATTAACATCATCACAGGAAACATAGAAAAACGTTACACTATTAATATGTTCAGTGCAGTATTCAAAGATTCTCAGCGATTTTGTAATCACCTTATTATGTTCCGAAAATGGGTCACAGCAGAAAGTTCCATAAAGGTGAGAAAATTTATCTAAAAACTTTTTTGCATGGTAAGTACAAACAGTTTCAATTGTTTTACATCCAGTTCTCAATTGCAGTAAAGTTTTATCATCATCATTATACTTAGAAATACTCTCTACAGTTGACTGCCTACTATAACTTAAAATGTTACAATTATCTTTCATAAAAATTCCTATGGAGCATTTAGAGTTATCCATAATTCATTTACTCTTTATATGCAGAAAAACAAACTTATATTTAAGAATTCTAAAAAATAATTTCTTTTTTTACCTTCAACAAGGACAGTTATTCACCAAAATATTCTGTAAATATGTATATTTCTTGACCTTGAAATGAAAAAACCTACATGAAAGACAAAAATTTACAAGATTTTACAGCAAGAACACTTCCCAGCAACCTACTCCTTTCAGAGTTAAAGAAACAACTAAGTTATAAAGCAGTTCCATGTGACATCATTGGCAGGCAGATCATTTGTCTTACCCTATATTATTGGTCAAATTGTATCCAATAATATTCAAGCAGCCTTGTCATTGGCACAGTTCCTACCACAGGTAGGTACTGTTTGCCTAAAGGGAACTGTTCTATACATGTGGGAGCAAGGCTGGACAAGTTGAAATCTGTCTATTCTTGCTTTTAACTGGCAAATAGATTACTATAAATGAGGAAAAGTAGGAATATGATATATTCTTATTTGTGAGGTCAATCTAAGTCCATCAAATAAAAAAAAATAATAATAAATGACATGTTTCCAAAAAAAAGTACATGAAAAAATTGGATGGTTTTAGTGTGATTATTTGAAAATTCAGACCCTTATAGCTGCCAAACGCCTTTGAATAACAAAGTAATTTTTTTTTTGTTTGAAAGATGGTATGAAGTACTTAAAATCACACAAGTAAAAAAAAATTTACCTTGCCCCCCACATGCATTTTTTTAGCATTGAAAATTGGATTTTTTAGAAAATTTGCAACTTTGGGGGGTCGTATCTTGTGAAGGGGGCAGAGTAACAAGCCAAACTTTTTAATACAATAAGCAACCTTATATATGTATATAAGAAAAAAAAGAGGGCTTGTTATTCCAAGCCCTTCATAGGTTTTTTAATTTTCAAAAGTGGCAAAAAATTAATTTTGCATCGCAAACTTTGACCTTGAAAAAATAACCTTTGTTTTTAAATCTCAAATTTATTGATACCATATGGAAAAAGATCTTTTTTTTAGCTTTCCAATGAGCTATAGTTGAGTTTGATAGCTTTGATAGGAAAAAAGTTATAGTTCATAAAGCAAAGCATCAAAATATCTAATTTTTGCTGTTGGCAACGACAAAAATAGCCTTCATATCAAAGGGTAATTTTTTTTTAAATAAAAAAAATATATTTTAGTGGTCAAAAAGGTATGGGGAAAGCACATGCAAATTGTCATCAAAATCAAAAATTGTCATGCAACAACTTTTTTGAAAATTTGTTGATTTAAAATGGAATTACCCCAAAGTAAACTGTTTTTTGCATGTTCTTACAGTCACATACAAAAAATAAAAATAAAATAGAATAAAAACATATAAATTTGAATTTAATTCAATTAGTTTATTTTCTATCTGGAGCTGAAAAAAAAAAAAAAAAAAAAAAAAAAAAAAAAACTAATATGATACCTTAATAATACAAATCTATTAAAAAAAAAAAAAAATACATTAAATTGAATTTTTATTTAAATGGAACAACTTTAGTACAGGATTCCCAAGACAAAATTTAAAATTTGGCACCGAAGTAGCTCAGACATCTGTCTGTCACCAAGGTTTTTACTTATGTAACTGCTATGAGCTTTTTAGCACATCACCAAAACGGGACAAAAATTTAAAAGTCGTCAAGGGGGTTCTATACTAAAGCTGTACCGAATAGAAGAATTACTTCTTATGCAAAATTCACAGTGGTCCACTATAAACATTGACAATGATTTTTTTATTTTTTATCTCTGAAAGAAATAGAACTCTGGTCCTAATAAAATAGTATGACATAATCTGAAAACAGAGGGCGTGTTTCTTACATTTGGTGATATATATTGGATCCACCAATATGCCAAGATTAAGCATTTAACACTTAAAAACCTAAAAACAGATTTATTTGCTGACTGCGATAAAATATGCTAATATAGACAACTGTTTAATTTTATCAATATGAATTTCAAGAAAAATTTTACTCAGAAATTACTTGTTTTTATGTTATGTTGATAACAGGCATAAATACCGATCAATTGTAAAAAAAAAAAAAAAAAAAAAAAAAAATCAGTTCAGGGAACCTTAAAATGCATAATTATATATATAAAAAAAATCAATGTTAAAAATTAAAATTACTACTTTGTACGTTAAATGAGTATAAGAATGTAATTATCATTTCTAAGTAAGTTTTCTGAACATGGTAAAAATTAATAAAACATTTGCATCAACTGCATTCATTAGAGAATAATGCATTTGTTCAATTTTGGTTAGTCTTGTATAGTGTCTATACACTACATACACACAACATAGTGCATTAAAATTTTGCAATTTAGCACAATATGAAAAACACTTAATACAAGTCAAAATACACTTCCAGCAATTTCCAAGTATAGCCATATTTTTTTTTTTTTTTTTTTTTTGTGTGGTGTATAAATGAAAGATGAATGGTTTTCATACATATTCCAATCCAATCATGTTTTTATGAATATAAAAATATTTTATCATTTTATATTGTTTAATATATCTAAAAGTGTAAAATTGTACCTACAAGAAATTTCACCCATAAACACAATGCATTTAAATTTTCTTGGATGTTTCTGTAAACAATGCCATAAAAAGGTTTATAACTATGATTTGCCAACTTTAATTAAAAGTTTCAATTTTGAAAATCTTATCAATTTTACACATGCTATACTATTTATTTACTTTAAACTTTATTTCTGTGTTTTTTATTCACATAAATAAATAAACAAGCCCTTCTTTCATCTCCTAATAAATATAATGTGTGTTAAAAAAAAAAAAAAAACCTCAATAACCTCTTTGCATCCAAAGCCAAAATAACAATATAAACTTTCATAGCTTTAGGTACATGGAATGACATTGTAAATTGCAGAAAAATTAATTTGATTTGTTTTTTAATTGATATTTTAGTGGACTAATAATGTAAAGTTCATGGGTATGAACCTTAAGTTATTAAATTCTGCCTTAGTGTAGCCTACAACTTAAAATTGGTTGGCTTCAAATAAGTTAATAATCTACATTGCAACAAATTTTTATGCTGTAAAGGCTCTAAATATTTTAAATACTCATGAAAATAACTTAGTTTTTAGGCCATATTCTTTTGAAGTATTTTGCAAAACTAAATAAAACATTTTATTTTATAAATTTCAGTTTTAATCAACACTACCTTACATATACCATGTGAGCCAAAAGTTCATTAAAACTTTAGAAATTTGTAAAAAAGGAAGGAATAATGTTACAGATATGTGGCTTGCAAGAAAGAGGTAAAAAAGAAATTGGATTTTGTTTAAAAGACAAAAAATGCCACTGGTAGAGGGTGCCGACTACCCAAAACACAATGAACAGGACAACAGTACTACATTATATTATAATATTGAATTCTTCGTGCAATTGCAATAACAAGCGTTATCATGACCTCCAACACATTCTACATCACAATATTACTAAGGTTACTCACAACAACCATATTAGCTGAATGCAACATGTTGGAATTAATTGCTGAAATTTCACAACAGATAGAACGTTTGAGTTCAGCCAGTGCTGAAGGGGATGAACAGTACATAAGTGATTTCATTCAAATAGTCACACAACTAGAAATCAGCTTTTTTTTTTGCTTCTAAACAAAAATTCGACTTCTTTTTTATCTTTGCAAATCATGCATTTTTATCATTAATCCTTCTTTTTTGTTTTTAATAGATTCTTAAAATTTTAATGAACTTTTGGATCACCCAGTACTGGTATCTTTTTGAAGCAACATTATTTAGCTTTTTAGTAGTCTAATAAAAATCTAAAAATATTAAATGGTTTTGATTTTATAAAGTACTTATAATCCCTTGAAAGCCTTTGGTACACATATCATATCCTGACAAGAAAAGTGATATAAGTAAAAAATGGCAATTTTGAAGTTATGTCATTGAAAAATATGTATGAAGTTTTCCAATGTGCACAAAAAGCATCACATCTTTATCTGTACCTCGAAATCTATTTAAGGACAGTTGTGTCAGTTTTATTGTAGGCTGGTTCAATGTCTGTATCATTCAAGTTGATTTTTCTCAAACACTGCAATTTTGTGTCACTTTTCTTGCTAGTACGCAATATGTGGACCACTGGAATGAAGAAATTATACTACTTTTGATGAAATTTAACACTTGGGTACTGAACATGTAAGTAGTACATGTTTATTAAGTTGAATAAGGTGGTTAAAAGGCTAATTATATGAATCTCTTAACAAATCCAAAACTTATATACACACACACACATACATATATATATATAAAAGAACATTAAATGTACAGTAGTACCTTACAATTTCTCAAATTTGCCAGTCCTTTGCATGCATTTGCAAGAAGATAATCACCACTCAAAATAGATATTTTGTTACCAAATTGGAGATCATGTAGGTCATCTTCATCAGGAATACTTGAAGAAGATAGATTCAGAATGCCTTTGTGAATTAGATGAGCTGTATGAATCATTTCAGTTATCTCTGCCAAAGTTTGTTGTCTAGCGGTTACTCCAGATGCTCCAATGGTGTTAATATCAGAGCAAGATGAAGTATGTCCAGCAGCCTTTGAAAGCAGCAAAACTACTAATCCTCTTGTCTGCATGTTAAGTTTTCCATGGTAAATTAGTCTCCTTTAAAACAAATTTAGAAAACATGCATAAGAAATTAAAATAACAATTAGCCAAATAATTGAATTTTTCTGATGAAATCTATAAAAAATAATAATTCATCCCATTTTTATACAGAAAACTTTTATAAAGTCTACTTTACTAGATAAATGACTGGTGAAATTCATTAAATGTACTTAATCATTTGTTGAATTTCCTGTTTGAGTAAGTATGTTAGTTTGTCAAAGATAGGAGATTGTGAGTGAAGTGCTTTATTTATTATTATTATTTTTTTTTTTTTCATCATACATTACATCAACTGTTTGTAAATAGCTGGACGCTTTCTTAAAGCACTTGCATAGATTTTTTTTTTTGATTATATAAGATTTGAAAATGATGTAAAGTGTACAAAATATTTTAAAGACAATTGCTTTATATAAAAAGGTTTAGTTTATGAAATTTTTGTGCAGTGAATGAATTTTGAAGTAGAAAATAGAATAAAACAATTTTTAAGGGATTAATTAGCTTTATTCTGCACATATTTAGTAATATTAATAAAAAGATCAAAACTGGTGCTTTTGATTAGGATTTGGCCAGGGGGTGGTGGTTACTAATCTATTTCTTTTTGTATGTGTTTAATGTTTTTAAAAGAGTTTTAACTTACAATTTAAATTCCATATGCACGAAACATTCATATGTCATGTCCCAGTGATAGCTACAATTTTTATGCATTTTGAGATTCATGCACAGCAAAGTAACGGTATTAGAGATTTTTTTTTTTCTTCTCCATTCACATGTAGCATACACGTACATGCATAATAGTAATTGCTGCAATTTGGAATTTCATGCATAGCAAGGTAATGATACACAGTGATATTTTTGTTTTCATATATGTGTAGTAGCATAAATATGTGTTATTAGTGATTACTGCAATACAGAATTTCATGCATTTATATGAATGCAATCATGATTTTATGATTTAAATTTTTTATTACTTTCTTCTATATTCAATAGAAGAAAGTACTGGATTCGTAAAAATTTTCGACCTCGGGTTTTTGATGGATTTACACATTTTGACAGCTGTAGAACACGATTTGACCATTTTTAGAAAATGTCTGTCTGTCTGTGTGTGTGTGAGACAAAATTTTGTGGCAACTGTATCTCAGGAACTACTGCATAGCATTTCATACAAATTGGTATGTAGTTGACCCTTGACATAAATTAGTGACTATCAACTTTTGGTAAAAATTGTCTTACAGGTTGCGTTGCCATCCCGCTTTTTCTAAATTTTTAACATGATGATATAGGACAAAATTTTGTATAAATGTGCATAGAGAGAATTATTTTTTAGTAATCATTATAAAATTTACAAGAATTATTTATAACAGAGACAGTCAACTGGGAAAATTTTTTTGTATGTCTAGGAGCCTCGTTAACCCCCCCCCCCCCTCCTGGGAGGGAAGTCTCCCCTCGAGGGGAGTAAATTTTCAAGGTGGGTATCTTTCGAAAGGTCTCGTCAATACCTTTAAAACAAATGGTTGAACTATAAATCTGTGATAATTTAAAACAAAGTTATCGATTTTATTTTACTTTTTACGAAAAAAAAAAAAAAAAAAAACAGAAAAACAGAAAAAAATCGTAATAAATTTTTTTTTTTTTTTTTTTTAACAAAATTTAATTAAACTCTGTATTTAGTTGGCCCCTGCCATAAACTGGTGCTGATTAGATTTGCAGATCAATTGCACAACAGGAGGCGCTGTGATCATATTTTTTCTAAATTTTTAACATGGCAGTATAGGACAAAATTTCATATAAATGTACATAATGAGAGTTATTCTTAACCTGTGATTGTAAAATTAATACGAATTATTAATAATAGTAGCAGTTAATTATGAAAAAAATTTTGTGCATTTAGGGGCATCGCTTGTACCCCACGGGGTGGGGTAAATTTCAAAGATGGGTATCTTTCAAAAGGTCTCGTCAATACCTTTAAAACGAATGGTTGAACCATAAATATGTGATAATTTAAAACAAAGTTATCGATTTTTTACTTTCTTCTATATGTAATATAGAGAAAGTATTGGATTCGCAAAAATTTTCGACCTCCGTTTTTTGACGGATCTACACATTTTGGGATGTCCTGAACACAAATTGATAGTTTTTAGAAAATGTCTGTCTCTCTGTATCATTGTTTTGTGGACGCTGTATCTCACGAACCAATGAATGAAATTTAACCAAACTTGGTATTTAGTTGCACCCTGACATGATCTGGTTCTGATTAGATTTGGGGATCAATAGCTCAACAGGTGGCATTGTGATCGCATTTTATGCAAATTTTTAACATGGCAGCATAGGACAAAATTCCGTATAAATGGGCATAATGAGAGTTAGGTATTTTAAACTTGTGATTGTTCAATTAATATGAATTATTAATAATAGTAGTAGTTAACTAGGAAAAAACATTTGTGCATGGGGGGGGAAGTAAATTTTCAAGATGGGTATCATTCGAAAGGTCTCGTTGATAATAGTAATAGTTAACTGGGAAAAAAATTTTGTGCATGTGGGGGCATCGGTTCCTCCCCCCCCCCCCCCCCGGGGGGAGAAGTACCCACCCGGGGGGGGCAAAGTTTCAGGATGGGTATCTTTCGAAAGGTCTCGTCAATACCTTTAAAACGAATGGTTGAACCATAAATCTGTGATATTTAAAACAAAGTTATCGATTTTTTTTTACTTTTAACAAAAAAAAAACTTAGAAAAAAAAATCGTATATATATTTTTTTTTAACGAAATTTTACCAAACTTGGTATTTAGTTGGTCCCCGACATAAACTGGTGCTGATTAGTATAGGACAAAAATTCGTATAAATGGGCATAATGAGAGTTATTTTACACTTGTGATTGTAAAATTAATATGAATTATTGATAATAGTAGTACGTAACTAGGAAAAAAATTTTGTGCATGGGGGAGCATTGCTACCCCCCTGGGGGGTAAATTTTGAAGATGGGTATCATTCGAAAGATCTCGTCAATTCCTTTAAAACGAATGGTTGAACTATAAATCTGTGATAATTTAAAACAAAGTTATTGATTTTTTTTTTACTTTTAACCAAAAAAAAAAGAAAAAAATTCATAATTTTTTTTTCTTAAATATTGTTACTGATTGAATATGTATTACTTTTAACAAAAAAAAAAAAAAAAAAAAAAAAACTTAGAAAAAAAAATCGTATTTTTTTTTTTTTTTTTTTTAATATTGTTACTGATTGAATATGTATAGGAAAATATAGAAGAAAGTCTTGTGGTGGCCACAACATACTAGTTTTACTTTTAACGAAAAAAAACTTGGAAATTTTTTTTTTTTTTCAATATTGTTACTGAGTGAATTTGCATAGGAAAATATAGAAGAAAGTCTTGTGGTGGATACAACGTACTAGTTTGTAATTGGTTATAATTTTATAATTTATAAACTGAAATTTTTACTAAAAACTATATTTTATGATGACTTTGTTTATTTCCACCACATTGTTTTCAATTAAATTGTTTGTTTCTGATGTATATAGTGATTTGTTTAGTTTGCCTCAAAAGAGAGTTCTCTTACATAGGTGGAGAAGGGTTACAACATGGGACATAATACAGAACATCTCCATTTTGGCGAGTTTTGGAAAAATTGCCAAGGTGCACATTGAACTAGATTTTTCCCAATAATAAATTAACACATTCGGTGTCGATCACATGCCAGTGTGTGATGTGCAGTATTGTTTCAAATGGAAGTCACGTGAGATCGGCAGCAAATATGTTAAGATCTTATTGAGTATGGGAAGGGGGGGAAAGGAGGGGGAAAAATTGAGAATTTTTTGAGGAAATAAAAAGAAGTGACCATTAATATATAATATTGAATAACTAATTTTCTCTTTTGTGGCCAAAGACTAGTGACAATTTTGGTATTTGCAGGTAGGTCTCCTAAATTTGGAAATGGTTTCCAGCAAAGAAACCTTTGCCAAAAACTTATTTATCCTCCACATAAAAAAAAAAAAAACACACACACATAAGCATCTAATTTAAATTATTAAGAGTTAAGAGGAAGATACCTACACGGTTTTGTTTTATATACTTAAAAATAATAATAATAAAAAAATAATTTCTGGGTGTTAAATTTCTAAAATGTAGAAAAATTTCACTTATTTCTATTAAACCGTTTAATCTAACTTTTTTTTTTTTTTTTTGTAATTTTCTTTCCTAAAATGATAAATATTTATATGGATAATAATTAAATATTAACATTTAAAAAGCATGAACTAAGCAAATTATTTTAAAAGATAAAAAAGTCAATTATAATAACTTTCTGGAAAACAATATCAACGAACATCTAATGAATTTATGATGAGAAAATTAAAATCCCAGCTGTCAAATTTACAGCTGAGTAAGTACAATTAATTTTTTTAATAAGATAAATTACAGAAAAATGCATCAAAGTACTAACACTGAATGATGATGAATAGAAACACATTGAAAGTAAACATCATAAATCGCAAGAACATGCAACAATAATTCGGGTCAAAATAATAAAACATGACACTTCATCAAGTTAAAAGAAGTGTGAATTCATTGCTGCTTTCATGCCTATTTTTTACTTGATAAAGTGCCGTGTTTTATTATTTCGATACAATTGTTGAGTAATTTGTACTTTATAGTGTTGTTCATTTAAAAAGCTTTTCTAATACTCATAAAATAACATTTAAAGGGGAACATGCTTACTTTGCAGTTTTAAGAATAGGATGATTGGTGCCGACTAGCTTTCTTAAATACACAGCAACATTGGTAAACTCATCACTTAAAAGACATTTCAAGCTAAAATACGTAGTCGGATATCCAACTATCTTTTCTGCATCAGTGATGGCTCTATTCCAATCATGAGTTCTAGCACTAGGAGACCATTTTGTAGAAGTTGAGACCTGCGAACTTAAGAATCGGCATAAAACTTTTGATTCTAGAAGTGATTCAACATTTAGTAAGTTTTCAAAAGAAATATGTTTGCGAGGTTGAATTATACGTAAAATCTGTAACATTTTCCCACTTTATTTTTAACACTATCAATCCCTAAAAACGGTGTTACTTCAGCGCGATCATCAAAACACGTTCAAATGAAAACTCGAAAAAATGTCTGGACACAATTCTAGGTGAATGACATGAAATGACCCGATTCACAGAGAAAATGCCCCATAAACCTTAACTATATGACCTATAGCCTAAGGTTAGATAGAACATAGTCATCTTAGACAACAGGTTTTAATAATTGATTCCTTACAAGTATAATAAATTCGAAAATAAAAAATAATTTTCCTATAGTAAACATAATGTAACAGAATAATGGTTACTGAAATTATTAATTTTCAGCTGGAATGTAAACAATCAGCACGTAAACAAACAATATATAACCATGACTACCCAAACCCAATATACCGGCAAAATGGTTTTGTACATATTTTGCCATATGATTCAATTTAATTGCTTGATTGCTTGCTTGTGCATTGGGGCTTACTTTATTCACATCGAGATCATCTCGAGATCGAGAGTGACGTCACAATGACGTACCAAAACGAAACCTGAATACCGTTTTCTCAGTTTGCTACTTTATTCCACATTTTTCGAGACGGTCTCGAAAGTAAACATTCGTTATCAAAACGAAGCGTACTGTGTTTGCGAGACGTTGTCGAAAGCGAGTTGTAGAAGCATTTTTCAATATGGCGTCTACGTAATTTCTATGGATGTCGAGCAAAATAGAGGAATTCCGAGAAATTATTTAAGAAATTGATCTTCCAGATGTGAGATTCACCAAACTATTCAGTCTGGATAAAGAAATTGTGATATTTCTCTGCGACGAAATAAAACCGTCCCAAATCATAACTACATACTATCATAAATAATTACTTCATCCTCTCAGTTCTTTTCCTTATTACATTGATATTTTATGCTTTTTTTCCTCTCTCTCTGTCTGAATAGTTATGAAAATTCCGATGGTTTCAAATTGTTTTTGAATTGTTATATGCTTTGTAATCGTCATTGTATTTTTATCAGGACAAGTTTGTTTTCGATTTTAACATTTTTCTAATAGACACTAGATAATCTTTATTTACTTTAACATAAATTTCAAATTAATTCAGATGCATTAACAGTAATAATAATAAATACTTGGTATATCTTTAAGTGACAAACTTTTTCATCATCTACCATTTATATCTATTTCATCAATATTAAATACCACATTCTATAAAAATATAAATATGGCATAAAATTGTTACTTATAACAATATATTTCCTTCATTTTAACTTCGGAAAATTTTTAATCACTCATACTCACACAACAGTTGTTAGCAATTAAATTATTTTCGAATGACTAATATAATTTCTCTTTACTGACAACAATTTCATATTACAGTCGTCAGCAAATAAATACTGCACTTAGTACTGTTTTGTTAAAAAAGTCATTTTGAATCATGTTCTTAGACAAGGATTTATTTTCAAAAAAAATATACCATGAAGCACTTATTATAAACATATTTAAAATATACAACCTTTTATTAACCATCTCTCACAGACATTATTAACTTATAAAATATACAACATAAGCACTTATTACAAACATATTTAAAATATACAACCTTTTATTAACCATCTCTCACAGACATTATTAACTTATAAAATATACAACATTTTATTAACTTCATGTCTCAAAGACATGAAGTTAATAAAAGGTTGTATATTTTAAATATGTTTATAAGGATTTATTTAATAGAACAGTATTAAGCATGAAAAATCATATATAATAGAATTAGATTTTTTTGTGTTTGTGTGCATGAAGTGTATATACATGTATGATACAGGGTTCCCATGGGTCAGGGAAAACCGGAAAAGTCAGGGAATTTGAAATTACTGAGAAAAGTCAGGGAAAACTGTAAATATTGCTCAAAAACCTGGAAAAATGATGATATAAACCTGGAAAATGCTTTTTGAACATTCAATTTATATCACAAGTCACGTTACTGTATCGTCTTTTATGTTGCAAGCTATGTTTTGTTTTATACTGTGAGCTATTTTTTATGTCACGAACCAAATTTTGTGACTGGAATTTTCTAAAAATAGACCTGGAAAAGTAAGGGAATTTTATTTTTGAAATTGAGTGGGAACCCTGATGATAGTGATTGCTACGAAACAAATTTTTGTGCATTTTGAGATTGATACACAGCAAGGTAACAGAACCCAGTGATTTTTTTTTTATGTGTGTGAAGTGAAGTGTGCATATGTGCACAGTGGTGAATGTTGTAATATGGATTTTCCTGCATATTTTAGATTCATGCACTGCAAGGTAGCGGCAAACAGTGAAGGCTGTTTTTTTTTTTTTTTTTTTTTTTTCGTGTGCAAAAGAGTACATATGTGCATGACAGTAATTGTTACAGAACCGAGTTTTGTAATTCATACACAATAAGGTAGCAATCCCAGTGGCAGAAAATTTTGAAGTTGTCTGTGACAGGCTTTTAAAATTTCATAATCTGTCTGCAAAATTTGCATGTAATCAGGGGTGAAACTGAAAATGGCTTACACTCAAAAAGACTGAAAGCTGATGGGGGGGGGGGGGGGGGGGTTAACATCAGTGGTGGTCTTGTGCAACAATACACAAATACAATTTTACTACAAAACGATATAGTATAAACAATTGTATTCATTCAATTCATCTCATTCTATTAAATATTTTATAGCAATGTTTGATACAACACAATATAAATAATACAAGTTTTAGTTTTGATACAGCAATTTTTATAAGTGAATTGTTATCCGAAAGTTGCAGACAAATTTTTTTCTCAGTGCAGACAAAAACTGTCCGCAAGCCGTTTTTCTGTGTCCGCGACTATGTCGCCGTGTTTCTGCCACTGGGGTAGCAATACAAGTGATATATATTTTTTTTAATTTTCTCGTGCATGTAGCTTACAAACATGCTTGAAAGTGATTACTGATTGCTACAATAAAGATTTTCTCACACTTTTTAGATTTATAGAAAATATGGTAGCAGCACACAATATTTTTTTTTTTTTTTAGTACAACAGGACTATTTCTTTCAATCTGGTATTTTGTATCGTTACCAATTTATAGTGTTCCACTTCGAAAATGCCTTCGAACTTCCTCCATAGTTTATCTTTTTTTTTGTTTATTTATTTTATTTTTTTCATATGCGTGAAGCTTACATATATACACTCGTGATAATAATTGCTACAGAATCGAATATTGTAAATTTGAGATTTATACTCAGTCAAATACAATTAAATTTATTAGTACATTTAAGTACTATTGTAACTGGTGTTGTACAGTACCGTAGATACATGTAATAATGTATCAGTACAAAAAAAATAAATTACAAACAGTTATCTATATATATATATATATATAAGAGTAAACTTACTAATCACCGACTCAACACAGTCGTGGCGATTCTATGGAAGATAAGAGTCGCCAATTTTGGTAACCACGTTGGTTTTAGGACACTGACGCCCACTAAGACAGGATTTTGTGAAATATCTTTTCATTCCCCCCCCCCCCTGGGGGGGCAGAAGGCAAAAACCCCTTTATAAGCATAACTCAACTCCAAATTGCTTCACTGTGAACAAATTGCAGAGGGAGAGACTAGACTTGAGTACAAAAAAAGTATTTTCTGCGATTTGGGATTTTTAAGAGGGAGGGGAAGGGTAAAAACAATTTTCGGAGGCAAATTTAGAAAAATATGGATTTTCGAGTAAAACTCTACCAATAATAGCACAAAGATATAGAAAACCGCCAAGAACCTTCAGGATATTTCCAAAAATTCATTTTTTTTTTTTTTTCGATTTTGGGGGGGAGTTACGAGGGGACAAATTCGAGCCACATTTTAGCGCTGAATTTGTCCGGGGAAATCTATAGGAGCTGAGGTCACGAGTTTTAGTGTGTGGCTTATTTTCGTGTTTCCAACACCCATTATAATGAAATTTTGCATAAGGGGCAATACACTCGTTTCCAAGTATAACTTTGCTTCAAATTATCTCAGCAAAATTGAATTTTATGCGTGGGTTGTTTATGCTTCCACAACACAAACAGTAAAGGGATTTTATGAAATTTCTCCCCCCCCCCCTCCCTTTTAAAGGAGGGGGAAGGCAAAACACGAATATAAGAGTAATTTTGCTCCAAATTATTTGAGGATAACGATTTTTTGATATGTCGATTGATTATGCGTAATCAAGACGCACACTATAAAGGGATTTTGTAAAATTCCACCTTATTCGCCTTGGGGGTGGGTTTAGGGAATCATGTTTCCATGCGAAACTCTGCTCCAAACTATCTTAGGCGATTTTTTATGTGCTGGCTGGTTATATGTTCCCAACATGCACTATACAGGGATTTTGTGAAAATTCTCCTGCCCCCCCCCTTCCAGGATGAGGGGTGGGAGAAAAAACATGTTTTAAACGTCAACGTGAGTGCTTCGGAGTACCTGCATTTGGTCGCAACCAATGCTTACCTCCAACGAAACATGAGGAAAACATAAAAATAATCTTCCATAAAATAATTAAAAGCCAAAAGGATGAATTTAGAATTTTGATCTCTGAATAAATCTCCGCATGAGCAGAGACCAATCAGAGTGAAGCACTAGGAGGTAGCTACCGAAGGTAGCGAGAACTTTAACTTGGATTTTGACTGATTTCAATGATTTTTATTATTAATGATATGGTATTTTGAGAATTAATTTCAATATAAT
Source organism: Salticus scenicus (assembly GCA_963930645.1). Taxonomy (NCBI): domain Eukaryota; kingdom Metazoa; phylum Arthropoda; class Arachnida; order Araneae; family Salticidae; genus Salticus; species Salticus scenicus. The sequence goes on from OZ005654.1 coordinate 323,309,129, forward strand.
GACCAGCGAAGCGGGCAAAGCCTGCTAGTTAATTATAAATTTACCATATTATTTATATTTAAAAATTGGCGATTACTTAGTGGCATGAGGATAATATGCAAGCACCTCAAAAAATACATTTGAAAAAAAAATATTCATATTAGGGATGCACCGGATAGCAGTTTTGGCTGAATATTCAGCCAACCGAATAGTAACTATTCGGCCGAATACCGAGTATTCGGCTGGCTGATTTACTTATATTCAAGTGTCAATCAGCTAATTTTTTGGGAACTTTTTCAGTAATATCATTTACATTTAGTAATATTTCATTTTTTTAACACGTTAATCGCCACGATAATATCAGAAAAATTTTCACATGGGCCATGGTAACTTTATTAGACAATTTAGTTAAAAATGCGTCAGGCGCATATGACTGACATGGCGATTAACGTGTTAATAATTACTCGGCGATTCCTTTTAGGGTTATTTCCTAGTTAAAAATGCGTCAGACACATATGACTGACATGGCGATTAACGTGTTAATTATGAAAAAAATATTACAAAAAACTACTATTCAGAAACTATGGTTTATATAAATGTAGAAAAATATTAGGAAATATTACCAAACATAAGTAGTGGTGTAATGCTGAATTCACAGTCAAAGAAAATTATTAACTGTCTGGCTTCTTAATAAACTTACAAACTTTCTTAAGTAACAATATCTTGTTGCACCCACTCCAAAAAAGAATAATTTGGTGTGTCACTCACATGACTTTCTCTTACCCTAAAATTTAATACTATAAATACAGGTTGGAGATTAAGAAGTAAGATAACAAGTACTGTTATGTAAACCTATGTTAAAAAATTCGAATTAGGCTTCGGAAGAGTTTTATTATGATAATTAGCCCCCCCCCCCCCCTCAACCCCCTGTTTCATTAATGCACCTACATTTATATAGAATTTAATTCAGTTATTAAGAAATAATTCTGTTTTAAAAAATAATTTATTAAAATTATTATTTAAACAAATTATCTTTTATGATAATGCAGACGATTTCTATATTAGAGAAGTAGTATCATACTAAATATTTTAAAAAAAAGTTTAATTTATTCTCAATTTTTTTTTTTTTTTTTTGGTTAAAAATGAAAAGAGTCGATAACTTTATTTTAAATTATCACAGATCGATGGTTCAACAATTCGTTTTAAAGGTATTGGCGAGCTGTTTTGAAAGTTATCCGTCATAAAAATTTACTCCCATCGAGCGGGGGACTTCCCCCCCCCCCTCCAGGGTGGGAGGCGAGGCTCCTACATACACAAAATTCTTTTCCCAGTTGACTATCTCTATTACAAAAAATATCTATTTGTTTCATTTTGTTTAGTGCAGTCTATAGATGTTAAACTCTACTTACCTGCAATTCCCCCCATACACGTAATGTATTTGAATACTTTCGAGTGTCCCTGTACACGAACCATTTGCTTCATCTCAACGAAAAGCTTACTGTAGCATCCCTATATGATACCCATTTAGAATACCGACTTTGGAATTTCTGCTATTATTTGTTCTTGAAATATGCTGGTAACAGACAGGCACACAGACCATTCGCTAAAAACATGATTTTCGTAGTCAGGGGACCTCAGAACATGTAAATATAACAAAAACTCACATTCAAAAATTTGACCCTAAAACAATACTTTCTCGACCCTATGGGTAAGAGAAAGTGAAAAACAGAAATGCAGCATTTGAGAAAAATCAATTTAAAAGTGACAACGTACTGGATAACCTATATCAAAACTGTTGTAAATGTCTCTGACTCTCATGTGAATAAATTGTGAGATAGAGATGCGATACTGTTCGTGCATGTTGGGGCACTTCATATACATTTTTTAGTAACAAGTTAAAAACTGCTAATATATGACTTGTGTCATTTTTCTTGCCAGATTTGGATCCGACCTTTTTTTGATCTCTTGAAGTTTCCTAGATTGTAACTTGAATTGTAATCATGTGAATTATGTACGTTCTTTCTTAACTCAACTTAGAAAAGTATCGTTATACTGTTATTGATAAAGACAACTTTTGTTAGATATTATTAATTGTTATGATTAATGTAACTAATAATTTTCTTTAATGTTACTTGAAATTAGATGAAATAATTGTTTTCCTTTAAATATAAACTATTTCTTAATTATAATAATAAAGCACCACAGAACTGGCGTTTTAAAGTAATCACTACAGAACTTTGGATAAACACCATAAAATTCAAAACTCGCAACAATTGTTTTGGGTCGAAATAACACACAACCCTTCGTCAGGCGAACAAAGTAGGCACGAGTGTGGCAGTCAAAGCGGCAACGCACCTTATTACCAACGCGTAGCTGCTTTGTTCGCCTGACGAAGGGTCGTGTGTTATTTCAACCCGAAACAATAGTTGCAAGTTTATTGCATTTTATGGTGTTTATCCATAGTTCTGTAGTTATTATATTTCTTAATTACTCTGAAAATTTTAATTATAATTAAAAATCGCAAATTTTTTTCAAATAATTAAAAATTTTTTAAAAATTGAATTTTTATACGTTCCAACTAGCTGAATAATTTAATATTCAGCTAGTCGAATAGTTTGATTCGACTAAACTGAATATTCGGTAGTATGGCCGAATACCGAATATTCGGTGCATCCCTATCATATCTTTTCCTTTTCTATTTCATTACTTTAAGAAAGATGATCCTAATTCATAGCAGGAGTTTCAGAAAGCATGAGGCATTTGCACATCTGCGTGCAGTTCATAATTTTTTTAAATGGAAATAAATTAAAGAAGTGCAGTTGGTAGTTGGCTCACTGTCAGATATTTATGAAATTTTAAATTTCAACATGGTTGGGTGTTACATAACGAAAATTGCATTGTGTAAATGGGGAGGGCCTGACGCCTGACACAGGGGGAAATTTACTTTTACCCACCTCTTGGCGATTTTTCTGGAATTCGCCTGGATGGCACCGTTCCGAATAGTAACCCTCACTGGCAGCATACAAAAGGGAGCTTTTCAGCGATATAACCAAACAAGAAAACACATCGAAGAAAAGCAATTTGATCAGAAGCAATACATATAAAAAAGAAAATCATCATTAAAATGTCATCCTTTGATGACTTAAGTTCAATTATAAGAGCAATTAAATTTACTAGCTCTAATAAATGTAATTTTTTAATTAATTCTTAAAACTTATCTCTATTCATTCTTAATTCTCTTCATTACAATTTATGATACTCTACGATAAATCAAAACTGAACCAAAACAAAAGAAGTGAACAAGCAACATACATATTGCAACAATTTGGTATTCATATCCATACATTTTATATTTTCTTTAATATGGCTAATTTAAAGTATTAATGTTATTTAGCAACTTCTACGCAATAAAAGTGCAATATGTAAATTAAGATAACGATACATTCATAATCAACTAATGATCATTAAAAAAAAGTCTGTTTTCAATTTATTGTTTCTATTGAGCCTGACAAAGTTTAAATACATTTACTTCTTGCAGTCACATTAAATACATTCTCTTCTTGCATTCCAATGAAAGAAAATTTGCATGCTTCATGCTTTAAAATAGGCTCAATGGCATTGTTAAAATGCAATAAAGACTGAACACACTCACACACAAAAAATTACATCTTATATTAAAAATATAAATACTTTAATATGTTAAATACAAGGAAAAAGTGTATCTAAAAAGGTTTGTAATTAAAAGTACTAATTTTAAATCTAAGAAAATAGTTTATTTTTAAGTTTGATTGCATCTATTCTTCTATAATTTGTACATCTAGGAACCCCCAAGCCCATTACATAAATAATGTTTTCCCTTTTCTAGAAGGAAAACATTATTATTATTAAAATAATAAACGCATGCAATTTGTAAACAATTCGACAATAAACAAACAACACGGAGGTGCGATCCGAAGCCGATTACAGTTAATGTTCGCTATGAATCTTGGAAAATAGTTTTCTATTTTTTTATTGGTTAAAAAATGCGAAGAAGAAGTTAAATGTAACTCCTCCTTCGCTGTTATGTCATTTCGAAGGGAGGGACTTACTGTCGTTTCACTGACGATATCATCTCGATTTCACTTATCGGACGAGAGGAATAAAGTACCAATTCTTGCACACTTCGTTTTCTAGGTATCGTTTCCAGACAATAACGAAAGACGTCACTCTCGATCTCGAGATGATCTCGATGCGAATAAAGTAAGCCCCTTTGAGGTGTAGGCTACAGCTTGTGCCGGCATTACCTCAATTGATCGTCAGCCGACGCAGCATCCTAGCTGGCCAGCAAAACACACCAACAAAAAACTAAAAAAAAAGAGCAAGAGTAGGCAAGGGATATGAACTATGAAACCAAACATTAAAAAAAGAAAAAAACTCGTTGTACTGAAACAGGAAAAACCAAAGAAAAAGTATATTACAGGAAGCAGGAAACAAACAACTCAGTTTCTTACTGTTGATAATTTAAAACTTTAAAACCGCCCACTGTGCAAAAACAGTCTGATGAAAAGCCGATAGAACATAGTGTTGGAGCTTAGTAAGTCCCAAAACTCGGACCATTCTGGAGTATTTGCACCGTCAATATTCATTTCTTTAAGCAGGTAAGTTCTTTCGTCGGCCCAGGCGCGGCAATTAAAAATGTAGTGCTTTTCAGTTCCGTAATCCGCCCCACAAAATGAGCACATGGGCGAGTCCCTAAGCTTGCATTTAAAAAGCCTGTATTCCGTAGGTAGGCTTTCGGTACGAAACCGAGCTAACAAAACGGCTTCCTTCCTATTATGAATATTAATATAGTGAAGCTTCCCAAGGTGATTGCAATTCTCTGCATATTTGCTGTTATTCCACCATTGTTCGAATTTGTATTTGAGAGTTCGGTGGAGATGATTCTTAAGGTCTTCTTGAGCAATACCACTATACGTAGAGGTAGCAAACGGTCCGAATTTGGCCAGTTGGTCGGCGCATTCATTGGCGTGGATACCAACGTGCCCCGGAACCCACATTAAAATTAGGTTTTTAGCTCTCTGTGTAGCTTGCTGCAAAGTATGATAGAGATAGAGGATACAGGCAGGGGATTTCTGATTGGATGATTTGAGAGCTGCGAGAGCTGACTTGCTGTCGGTGATAATGATGTAGTTTTCCTTTTTCACGAAAATTTGAACTGCGAGATTGATTGCTAAAACTTCAGCAGTAAAGACTGAATTTAGGTGCTGGATTATATGAGCTTTTTTTTGTTGGGAAGCAATATTAATGGCGGCAATGGAGGTTTTGACCGTGTCTTTAGAGGCGTCTGTTGCAATAATTTGATAATGCCGGTAATTTTCTGCGAGATATGCGTAAAATAATTGCTGGATAATAGCGGGAGGGAGATCCTTAGTTTGAAAAGGGAGACCGCCATCAACAATCTCCACATACTCTGAGATTATTCCGTTGGGCCAATGCTTTTGAATGAGCATGGAGTGGGAATACATCGAACCATTAACAAACCAGGAGAAGTCAGCTGAATAGGAAGCAGGAGAGAGAAGATTATAACTTGCAGCCTTAGAGCAGCGAATATAAAAACAGTCAGCTAAATAGTTTCTTCTAAATGTCAGAGGAATTTGATTGGCTTCGCGATATAATTTGTAAATGGGGGTCCATTTTGGAAGACCAAGGGCAAATCTTAGAGCAGCGTTATATATAATGTCCAGGGTCTTTAGCACAGTTTTTGATGCAGTTTGATAAATCACACACGCATACTCAATGGTCCCACGAATCATGGCGTTGACAATATGGATCAAATGCCAGGAAGACGCACCCCACCGAGGGGAAGCGATAGCTTTAAGAAAATTGAGACGCTTAAGACATTTCCTCTGCACCTGTTGGATATGCAGCCTGTAGGTCAAATTTTTCTCGAAGACAACTCCTAAGATCTTCATGGAATCCTGCCAAGGGATGGTAACACCTTTAAGAGAGAGGAAAGAGTCTGAAGTATCATTCTTACGTGACAAATTAATGGCTGCGCACTTGTCAGGGCGGACTTCTAAAAGCCAATAGGTACACCATGTATTGATCCTGTGCAGGGTTTCATTGAGCTTACGGCTAACGTTTTCCATTGAAGTATCAGAGTAATAAAGAATTATGTCATCCGCATAGACGACCATCTTAACACCAGAATCAATACATTCAAAAAGATCTATCATGTAGATCACGAACAGAATAGGGGAAATGACGCTGCCTTGGGGGACACCACGATTGGATGCTACAGAGTTGGAAACAACACCACGCCACCTAACTTTTAAGATCCTGTTATTAATCCAGTTGGTGATCCACAAGGCCACATTACCACCAATTCCAATGGTGACCATTTTGTAAATGAGGGCATCTCTCCAGATAGAATCATATGCTGATTGGATGTCCAATTTAACAGCACACACATATTTATTTTGGCACCTAGCCTGTCGAATGTCTCTCTCCAGAACCCATAAAGCTTTACAACAGTCGCTGTTTGGAAGGAAGCCAAAGTGTCTCTCGTTCAGGATCGGGTTAGACATAATCCAGTCTAACATACGTTTGAGGATCATTCTCTCCATTACCTTGCAAAGCACAGAAGTCAGGGCAATTGGACGATAGGACTCCACCTTGAGCTTGGGTCTACCAACTTTCCAAATGGGCAAGATAATAGCAGATCTCCATTCTTCAGGGACATGACCACTTTCAAACATGCGGTTTATCATGTTAAGGAGATTCGCCCTACTTTGCTGGTTGAGAGCTTTAAGTCTGCTGACGGTGACCCTGTCTTCACCAGGAGTTGTGTTTCTTGCAGCACTAATAGCATTATTTAATTCCTCTAAGGAAAAGGACTTATTCCAGAGGGTGCATGGGTTGCTAAGATCATAGGGAATCCCAGGAAGAATTTCCCGGTTCCCGAAATTTTCAGCAAACGCTTGAGCTTGCTCCCTGCGATCTGCAATATTTACGCCATTAAGGATGATTGAGAACTGCGAGTCAGCTTCCGGGGCTCTCCTAGAGATCCCTTTGATAATTTTATAAATGCTGCCGGAATTGGCGGTAGCACAAACGTGGCTCCAATAAGCTCGAGCTAGTTTTCTCATATAAAGTTTAAGCTGAGCAGAAAATTTTTTGTATTGACGCCAATGGTCCCTACTCAGGTAGACTTTCGAGAGACGGAGAAACTTTCGTTTTTGTCCCAACAGCCAAGCGCACTGGGAATCCCACCAGGGAGGATTATCATTCAGTTTAATATTAACAGGGAAAGAGTTCTTTTTTGTAGCCACCTGAAGGATCTGTGCAATATCTACAACAGTAGGGTTAACTTCATCTGTGAGCCAATCATTCATATTCATGTCAACAGCGGACCAATTAGTCCACGAACGCCTACAGTAAACAGGACTAGAGGGAACGTCAATGTGAATGGTAATCGGAAAATGATCCGAGTCAAAAGGATCGGGGTGCACCTCCAGGTAAGTTCTGCGAAACAATTCTGGGCTGGAAATTGATAAGTCAATCAGCGACATGGCCCCATTAGGACTGATGTGAGTGGGCTTACTAGAGTTTAAAAGACAAACATTGCAGTTGAAAAGCCAATTTGCTATCACATCAGAACCCGGAGAATTGCAGGAGTTGCCCCAAGCCACATTCTTTTGATTGAAATCGCCTAAGATTAGGAAGGGGGGATGAAGGTTTTGCACAAGATTTTGAAGCCAAGATTCTCTGAAGTTTCCATGGGAAGAATATAAATTTATAATGGAAAGCCAACGATTAGAAAGCCAAACTCGAATACCAAAGGCTTCAACTCTGTCCGGGTCGGAGAAGTCGGTATGAATCCGGGCTGAAGAGAGCTTGCTATTCACAGCAAACAACAAGCCCCCACCTCTGCCAGCACGATCAAGGCGATAGACAGTTTTCCCTGGGAGGATAAACTCCTGCGAGGGGGAAAGGAAAGTCTCTTGAATAACCATAATATCTGCATTGGCGAAACTAGAACTCTTAAGCCAGAAAATTTTAGACCGGATGCCCCTGGCGTTCCACTGAACAAGACGAGAAGAAACAACTGACGCACCTTGAGCCATAAAAAAACAAAAAATGAAAAAGGGGAAAAACATAAGGAAAACGAAAGAGGGGCGAGGCAAGGAAACCAAGGAGGGAAAACTAAGTATCCCCCTCCATACCTTCCTCGGAGAGGTTGGTAGCAGGATCCTGGTAAAATTCAACATCAGAGGAGTCGTTGACAAAGGCAGAAGGGAGAAGTTCGTTAACTGGAGACGAGGGTTTTCGACGCTTACTTTTAATAAGCTGAGGAGACTGTTGAGATTTGTTTACAGTAGACTTATCAGTTTTAACTTGAATATGACCGGTGGAGACGGTTGTCAGAGAGGAGGTTAAGCCCTGAATAGCTTGCAGAAAAATTGTTGCTTGTTGCTGCATAGCTTGCACTATTAACTCTTGAGTCCGTTGAAAAAAAGAGTCTAAGGTTTGAGTAAGCTCTTGTTTAGTAATAAATTTATCAGGTTTTTCAGGAGCAGAGGAAACAGCTGTTGCGTAATTTTTTGTACGGGAATGTTTGGCAAGACGTCTTCGAGCTTCTGTGATAGGTAAATGGCTATCTGTTTTGAGTCTTAAAAAGTCCATTTCTTTGGCTCTAGCAGAGCACTGGAGGTCAGAAGCTAAGTGAGCAGATTCGCAATTAATGCAAGAGAGTGTGTCACTGGTACAAGTATTAGCGGAGTGAGACCCACCACATTTCCGACACACAGTTTCATATTTGCATTTCGCCGTGGCGTGGTCAAAGCGCCAGCAGTTTAAACACTGCCGTGGCCTGTCGTAAAAAGGCCGTATTCTTTCCAGCATGTAGAACATTTTTACTTCCCTTGGAAGACTGGTGCCAAAAATAGTTACAAGTACCGTTTCTGACAATTGGACTGAACCCGAGCAGTCTTTCCTCGTAAAGCGCCGCATCTCTTTAATTTTTAAATCATTCGAATTTTGAATTTCTTGGCCAAGCTCATGGAGGGGAATACTAGAGTCTATGTTGTGGACCGCGAAACGGGAGGTAATGTATTCTTGCTGTACATTAACCTGAACTGGGATGTTCATAAGTGAGTTTATTTCCGCAGCAGCGAGAGCACATTTTTCATTAGAAGTTTCTATAAGAAGTCTGCCTGTTCTGGTAAATTTTATATTCAATGGGGCGTTAACACCGAGTTTATTGTCTATCTCGGCTTTTAGTACTTGAGGTTTATTACGTGGTAAAACACCGGTAAGTGGGTCAAGAAACATACATACATTAGTAGCACCATTAGAAAAAGCAAATTTGAGTTGGAGCACTGGGCTAATTATTTCTTTAATGTATATGTTAGGGTCATTGGAGCTCGTATCACTGATTTTAATTTCAGAATGCATCTTGAAAAAGAGGGGGAAGAAAAAATACACCCTCAGCCGACTAGGCGAGGTAAACCAAGGGCACCAACCAGTGCCCACAGAAAACAGAAGTACCAAAAAGAGAAAAAACAATAAAGTAGTATATAATTAAAGAAGCACTCACCCAAGAACTACCAGGGGAAACTAAAAAAGGACAGAAAACTAAAATAAATCACTACCCTTACGTAGCCGAAAAGAGCCACGTCTACACCTAAGTCCGCTGGAGCAGCTGAGCACAAGTGCAACCTACACCTCCGAGAACCAGAGAGCGAAAACTGATTCAATTTAAAAATCAACACCATTTGTTTAGAATGGTGTTGCTAAAATCCAGTTAAGTTATTAAAATTTTTTGGAGAAACTTAGGAACATCAAAAATTTTACAGAAAATAAATAATTTTGTGAATGTCAATATGTGGTGTAGTAATTTTCCGTTGATCTTTGGAAGCGGGAGAGCCATCCCTTCCGTGGAGGATCAAAATTGTGATGGCATGTCTCCGGACCACCTCTAGGGGTGTGTCCCAGACCGTCGCCAATTGCCCATCTGCGCAGCATTAGTGCGACGTAAAACCCAATCACCAATCACCAATCACCAATCACCGTTGATCTTTGTAATTTATCGCAATCTTTTGACAAATGGCAACATATACCTTCTTTTTCTTTTCATTTTCATCCTGGATCCTGATCCTGAATAACAAACATCTGATTCTGAATCTGATTTTATTCTGGTCTGTAAAATCAGTGAGATGTTGATATCTTATTAGGATTGTTAAATTTTTAATTCCAGTTTATAAAATATGTTTTAAAAATTAAGCTTTTAACATTTAAAAACTGTTGATTAAATTTTACAAGTTAATGTCAATTTCAGGACACTGCTCATAAATGAATAAAGTGCACATATTTAAGAATGTAAAATTTATTTCGAGGGTAATCTATCCCCGATATTATAATTCAAGTTCAAGGATTAGACAATCTCTTTTTCCACCGAAACATTTGGTATCGTCATATTTAAATGCTTTGAATTGCTTTAAATATATTTCTAACTGTACATCGGTACAGAAAAAAGATACCGACACACGTAATGACAAAAATGAAAGCGAAAAAATTCAGAAAATATTAGAAGATGAAGAATTCCAAAGTATATTGAAAGATTTTGCGAATGATTTCGGTGTTGACAAAGAAACTAGCGAATTATTAGAAGATATAAGAAAAAATATAGATCATGATTCTGAAAAAAGTAAAGCTTCTACGGAGGTTAATAATTCAAATTTTGATTTTACATCAACAGCTTTAGGTGGAGGTCTTGATCATAAATATAAAGAATTTTCTGATGCTGATTCAACTGTTATTCCAAGTTATGAAGATGCTAATGAAGCAGAGGAAAGTACATATCATATTAGCCAAGAGTTAAAACCAAAGCCTTTTAGTAATTTAAAAAGTAAGTTACATTGTAGCAAATTTTTTCTGTATTTCACTCTAAAGCCCTAAGTAATACTATATTTTATTGTATTTTCCTTCTGGATGTTATATGTAATAGAAAGTTTCTATACTGTCATATATTTGCTGTTCATTAAAAAATCCATGCATTATTATGAGATATGAATTCCAGTTCATCATGTAACATGCTGTCTGCAAGTAAATTGATAAACACACCACACCAATTATGACAACAGATCTTTTATCACCTAGTAACTATTTAATTGTGATAATCTTTATTTTTGTAAGTGCAGTTTTTGAATTGTCTGCTTTGTTGCTGTAGAAAAGAATAAGCTTTTAACACAAAAAATTCTTAGGGAATACTATATTTTTTTGAAATATCAACGAATTATGAGCAGGATTGTTCGGTTTTTTCCTATAGGGGGAAAAAAACCTGGTTAAAACCGTCCCGGACAAAAGACCGTTTTGTCCACTTCTGTCCACTATTAATTATTTGCGAGTACTAAATTAAAAATTATCTTTATTCTTTCCATTTTATTAAACAATTCTTTAATTATATGTGTATACGTGTAGAGCTCGTGAAATACAGTAACCTGGCCACCATCAGCAACCATTATTTTTTAACTGGCAATGTTTTCAACTTTAAGAAAAATTCAACTTTTTTTTTTTTTTTTTTTAATATATATGGTGAAAGAATTGGTCCCAGAATCGGGCTCCGATTCTATTTTCGATGTAGGCTAACTCTTGCTGTTTTGATTCCTGCTTCTCTCACCACTTTTTGAGACAGTGTATTGAATCAATACACCATTAGGGGATTTACACATCGCCATGCATGTTTCAGAACTCTGTGTTAAATTATTGCAGTGTTTTAGGGAAATGGTTTACACTGCTCCTGTTTGCCTATGTTATTGACCTGGTGCTGAATCGTTGTGCTGGTGTAATGATGTATCAATGCTGATGGCGTATTGTTTTAATGAAAATAATAAAACTGGTTTCATGAAGTTAAATTTAAACAGGTGTTTCCTGATGTATCATTATAGCCTAATAAATAATTGGGTTTTATGCATAGAATTTTGATTTCTATATTCAAGTAAATTTTAAAATTGAAAAAGAAAAGTAAAAAAAAGAAAGAAAGCGATGGAGGATATTTTTTACTGCCGACCTTTTTTTTACAAATTCCTGGAACCCTGCCTATGTGTAATAAATTTAAATACTTCAAAATAGATATGAATGAAATAGACATGCAAAGTTAGCAATATTTAATAAATAAATATATCTGTGAATTTTTCTAAGGGTGGATTGGATTCAAAAGTAATACTTTATAGTTTCAATTTTAATTCTCCTCTCTTTCCCCACTGCTTTCAACTACATTGTCATTTCTTCTCTCATAGTCATAAATACCTTGGTACAACTATAGTATTTCCCCTCAGCTGAATTTGGCGATTTTTCTTTGGCGCCGATTTGAACGATAACGATGTCGTTCTGGATTGTTTGCGATAGATATAACATGGCAGCCATTGCTTATTGCCGTTGCCGATGTTTTGATCGCGTGATATGATGGTGATTCGAGACCCGAATCAGAGTATCGATACTTTTCTCAGTTGTATCGAAACGTAACATTTACTGATTCATGCATCGCTAATTAGGGGTATACAGTGATGTTTCTTTTTGGGTTTAATGCTCGCGAAGCGAGCAAACAGCAGAAAACATAGCGACCGAGGCTCCATGAATTTTCATGCTTTTACTGATTCATGCTCCGCGAATTGGGGGAGTTCAGTGATGTTTTTTTTTTTGTTTTGTTTTGTTTTGTTTTAATGCTCGCGAAGCGAGCAAACAGCAGAAAACAGTGACCTCTGCTCCATGAATTTTAATGCTTTTACTGATTCATGCTCCACGAATTAGGTGCGTCCAGTGATGTTCTTTTTGGTTTTAATGCTCGCGAAGCGAGCAAACAGCAGAAAACAGTGACCGCTGATCCATGAATTTTAATGCTTTTACTGATTCATGCTCCACGAATTAGGGGCGTCCAGTGATGTTTTTTTTTGTTTTAATGCTCGCGAAGCGAGCAAACAGCAGAAAACATAGTGACCGCTGCTCCATGAATTTTCATGCTTTTACTGATTCATGCTCCACGAATTAGGTGCGTCCAGTGATGTTTTTTTCGGTTTTAATGCTCGCGAAGCGAGCAAACAGCAGAAAACATAGTGACCGCTGCTCTATGAATTTTCATGCTTTTACTGATTCATGCTCCACGAATTAGGGGCGTCCAGTGATTTTTTTTTTTTTCTTTTGTTTCAATGCTCGCAAAGCGAGCAAACAGCAGAAAGCATAGTGAAACATAAAAAAAATATTTCATAATAATGAAAAGTATCGTTTCATGACATTTTGATTCGATTCACGACGTTGTGAAACAATTCGCAGTTCCGACTCACAAACCGAATCAAAACACCATCATACCACGTGATCAAAACATCGGCAACGGCAATAAGCAATGGCCGCCGTATAGTAAAGCTGTTCCGCCACAATCGCCAAAGAAAAATCGCCAAATCTAGCTGAGGGGAAATACTATAGTTGTCTTTCTGAAAATGTACAAGTAAGGAAAGTATTGTAATCATGACAAAAAACATGACTTTGTAATGTTGGCGTATCTACACGTTTTAAGGTCCCATGTGTTCAATTTTGCTATTTTTACGATGATGTATGTATGTCTGAGTATGAGTGAACACAATATTGTCTAAATGCTTTGTTCAAATCAGCTAAAAAATTTAGTACATATATTACTGGATATTGTAGCACAAACTGTATACATCTTGGAAAATCTAGCACTTAGTTTTTTTTACTGGGACAGAAAGATAAATTCTTTATTATTATAGCCTAGGGGCTCAAATAATTTAAAGTGTGATAGCATTTGAATTCCATATTCGATTCAGCTGAAACATCATACACATGTTATAAGTCACTGTCGAATGAATTGTGCAGATTTATTTTGGTGAATCTAACAATTTATAGTTTTTTTTATAGGGACACAACAAAAAATTCTATGATATCATGGCCTACAGTCAGAAATTATTTAAAATGTGATAGCGTCTAAATGCCTCATTTGATTGAGCTTTAAATTTATACACATGTTATAGGTGTACTGATGAAATTGTATCGTCACACAAACTTAAATTTATATACATGTTATAGGTGTACTAATGAAAATGAATCGTCACACAAACTGTATACATTTTGGTGAATCTAGCACTATTAGTTATTTTACATAAAAAAATTTTGATACATTCCATTTCATTTAAAACATTAAAGCGAGAAGCATATTAATACAAATAATTAAAGTAAACCTTACTTCTATTCCTCGTGTGTTACGCCTATGTACTTCAGAGGCAGCTTCGCTGTGGCTTGCTTACTCTGTAAGAGTCTTTCTCCGTGTGGCTCTCAAAGTCCGATACCAGTTACGGTTAAGATTTTGTGCCGGGTCATTGCCATTGCAGGTAAAAGGGTTTGATAAAATTTCAACGGTTTCGCGATTTGTGGCATAAGTTGCGTTGTTATAGTCGGCAAGTTTACAAGTCGGCTCAATACTATTGACTGTTTCCATTTTCCAAAGACCTAAACAAAAATTTACCCCGGCTATTACTTGCGATCGCGGAATTTCACAAAAAATTAAAAATGCTGCTAATAAAATTAATGTTAAAATCCCCATAAAACCTAATAAAAATGTTTATCAATCAATACGTTACGAAAAAGATAAAATTAATCCTCTCGAAACTTCTGGTATCTATAGCAACCCGTTTACAAATGAAAATAAAAACACTGGTTACTACGTCGGCATGACTAAGTGAAAGATTGCAAACCGCATTAAAGAACACATCGCAGATATAAAATTGAAAAATTACCACTGCCCTTACTAAAACTAACGTGAAATAACTGATTAACATCAAATTCAGCAAAACTCGTAAACTTGCCGACTATAACAACGCAACTTATGCCGCAAATTGCGAAACCGTTGAAATTTTATCAAACCCTTTTACCTGCAATGGCAACGACCCGGCGCAAGATCTTAACCGTAACTGGTATCGGATTTTGAGAGCCACACGAAGAAAGACTATCACAGAGCAAGCAAGCCACCGCGAAGCTGCCTCTGAAGAAGGAAGGGGGGCCTCCAGCAAGTACTCAGGCATAACACACGAGGAGTAGAAGTAAGGTTTACTTTAATTATTTACATTCCATTTCGTTAAGCAATATACTAGTTAGGAGAAAATAATCAAACACTTATTATAATTTTCTCGTTTATTTATTTAATGACTTCTCTTACTTTATTTCATTTAAACAACAGTGAATTACTTAATGTTCAGAAATTCGAGTGGGGTCAATCAGCATTTTTATTATTTCTTCTTTTAAAGCTTCTACATGTTTATTAAATTGTTTATATATATGTGCACATTTCTCTGTAAGACAAATAAATGAGCCCAATTTCATAAATATCTCAGGGGGTCAGGTTAAAAATGCCACCTTTTTGTGCTGATTTGACACGGAATGAATCAACCATTTCTGAAAATGGCATTTCATAGTGGTTGCCAAAAATCAGTCTTGGACCAATATCCCAATTCTTCTGAAAATTGTATCTAATTTGTTAAATCAATATGATGCCTTTTGACCACACTATTTTAAAAAGGATTATATAATATATATGTGTAGTAGTGGGTAATAAAAGTGTTTCAAACCAGATTTTTTTTTTTTTTTTTAATAATGTTGCAAACCATTTAAAATTTAAATTCTTAAAAACAGACCAACTTGAATTAATTTATAATAAAAGTACCTTTTATGATGCTCTGTTAATCGCTAAAGATCTTTCAGGGCGATCCGCCCCTTCTTCAGTAGCTACATGGCTGTTGTCTTTTGTTGAAACTGGTCTCTCATCGTGCTTCTCTCTCTCAGTCCCGCTTTTCATAATTTGGCGCCACACTCCGTCCAAATCGGCGCGCGACTCGTGCCCGTTACATGCAGAAATGTCTCTTATTATCTCTATTGTCTCTCGGTAAAAAGCGTAGTCCGGGTTATTGTAATTTGCTAGTTTTTTTGTTTCATTAAATATAATATCTATTTTATTTTCCTTGTTGACTTTAGTAAGGGCTGTAGTTGTTTTATCGTATTTGATATCATTTTGATGCTCTTTAATTCTGGTTAATATTTTCCTTTTGGTTACTCCGATGTAATTTCCCTTCTTTTCATCTGTATATTTGAAAGGTATTTGGTAAATTCCGGCTGTTTCAAGAGGGGGGGGGTTATGTCTTTATCGCTTCGAATTAATTGGTATATATTAGGGTTTGGTTTTATCGGTATATTTATGTTGTGTTTTTTGGCTATATTTTTAATTTTGGTTGAAATTCCTTGATCGTATGGTATGGAATAAGTAAAATTTGGGGTGGTTTTTTGATAGTTTGGGATATTATTGAGTTTTTTTATTCTTTTCCTGTATAATTTATTCACTAAATTTTTGCTATAGCCTGCTTTAAAAGCTGTATTTTTGATGTGGTTTATTTCCTCCTTTAAATCGACAGGGTCATTACAAATTAAAATTGCGCGATTTATATAGGCTTGTATTGCGTTAATTTTATAAGTATAAGGGGTTTTACTATGGTTGTTAATTATTTCCTCATTTGCAGTTGGTTTTCTGTAGACTGTGGTATTAATATTATTTTGATGATGTTTTATTTTTACGTCCAGGTAGTTTATTTCGTTATTAATTTCGGTTTCACATGTAAATTTTATATTATGGTCAATTTTGTTTAAAATTTCCAAGATTTCATCACTGTTTTCGTTTTTATCAATGATCGCAAACACGTCATCGACATAGCGGACCCAAAAGATTAATTTATCTTTTAAAATTTTAAATATGTTTTCTTCTAAGATTCTTAATTTATGCTCGGCAATTAGTCCTGAAACGGGGGACCCCATTGGGATTCTTAATTTATGCTCGGCAATTAGGCCAAAAAACACAACATAAATATACCGATAAAACCAAACCCTAATATATACCAATTAATTCGAAGCGATAAAGACATAACCCCCCCTCTTGAAACAGCCGGAATTTACCAAATCCCAATGGGGTCCCCCGTTTCAGGACTAATTGCCGAGCATAAATTAAGAATCTTAGAAGAAAACATATTTAAAATTTTAAAAGATAAATTAACCTTTTGGGTCCGCTATGTCGATGACGTGTTTGCGATCATTGATAAAAACGAAAACAGTGATGAAATCTTGGAAATATTAAACAAAATTGACCATAACATAAAATTTACATGTGAAACCGAAATTAATAACGAAATAAACTACCTGGACGTAAAAATAAAACATCATCAAAATAATATTAATACCACAGTCTACAGAAAACCAACTGCAAATGAGGAAATAATTAACAACCATAGTAAAACCCCTTATACTTATAAAATTAACGCAATACAAGCCTATATAAATCGCGCAATTTTAATTTGTAATGACCCTGTCGATTTAAAGGAGGAAATAAACCACATCAAAAATACAGCTTTTAAAGCAGGCTATAGCAAAAATTTAGTGAATAAATTATACAGGAAAAGAATAAAAAAACTCAATAATATCCCAAACTATCAAAATCCACCCCAAATTTTACTTATTCCATACCATACGATCAAGGAATTTCAACCAAAATTAAAAATATAGCCAAAAAACACAACATAAATATACCGATAAAACCAAACCCTAATATATACCAATTAATTCGAAGCGATAAAGACATAACCC
This sequence comes from Salticus scenicus, assembly GCA_963930645.1. Lineage (NCBI taxonomy): Eukaryota > Metazoa > Arthropoda > Arachnida > Araneae > Salticidae > Salticus > Salticus scenicus. The sequence continues at coordinate 323,326,775 of OZ005654.1, forward strand.
CCCCTCTTGAAACAGCCGGAATTTACCAAATACCTTTCAAATATACAGATGAAAAGAAGGGAAATTACATCGGAGTAACCAAAAGGAAAATATTAACCAGAATTAAAGAGCATCAAAATGATATCAAATACGATAAAACAACTACAGCCCTTACTAAAGTCAACAAGGAAAATAAAATAGATATTATATTTAATGAAACAAAAAAACTAGCAAATTACAATAACCCGGACTACACTTTTTACCGAGAGACAATAGAGATAATGAGAGACATTTCTGCATGTAACGGGCACGAGTCGCGCGCCGATTTGGACGGAGTGTGGCGCCAAATTATGAAAAGCGGGACTGAGAGAGAGAAGCACGATGAGAGACCAGTTTCAACAAAAGACAACAGCCATGTAGCTACTGAAGAAGGGGCGGATCGCCCTGAAAGATCTTTAGCGATTAACAGAGCATCATAAAAGGTACTTTTATTATAAATTAGTTGCAAACCATGTTAATTACTTTTTATGTGCAGTAGTAAAATTTGATCGAATTTCATGTATTTTTGTACAACAAAGTAACATCAAATTATTTTTTTTTCTAGTTTTTATATTTATGTGCATATTTTTCTGTGCTAGTTAATAATTGATATTAAAAAAATTTCCAAATCACCTATGGAAATAATTACTATTGTATAAAATGAATTATTTATCTTGTCATTTTCAATATTTTAGGAGGCCTTACTGGTGTTTTTGATGTAGCTGATTTAATTCAAGTTCTCCGTAATGAAAATTTAATGGATATTGTGACAATTTCTATGCAAACTGATGATAGAGACAGTTCATGTGATTTCTTTGTCCTCGTTACAGCCAGATCTGTAAGGCATGCTGAAGCAGTTGCTGAAAATATTTTAAAACTAGTTAGTGAATTTTATGCTTTTTATATAAAAAAAGATAAATTTTAGTGTATTAATGGTACTTTCATATTAACTGTATGCCAGCAGTTGTTCACCACCTATAAACTTATATAATAAACATTATAAAAATTTAATTATATAAGCATTATTAACACGTTGAGTGTCATATCAGCCATTCTAGATTCTAGACATTTTGTCATATATCTCTAAGTACTGAAGGAATCATCTTGAAACTTTTGGAGTGTGCAGAACATGTTATACTTCAAACATTTCAGTGAAAGTTTTACCCCGAAAGTAAAAGCAGTACCAATAAAAAATTTAAATGTTGAGCGCTCTGTCAGCCGTCGGTGGCTGACTGTGTAAAATATGATATAAAGCCGCGTCAAGCATCGGTGGATTTAAAATAGGATAGAAAACTAAAAATATTACATTTAATGATTGAAAATTTATTAAAAATTTGCTTAATTTTTATTTAATGCAGGGGGTATGGAATTTTAATGGATTTTAATAATTTGCGTGGCACTTAACGTGTTAAACTTTTATAAACATTATGGTAAAACACATTGGATTGGTGTTTTAAAGTAATAAGTACAAAACTTTAAATAAATACCATAAAATGCAATAAATTCGCAACAATTGCTTGAAGTCGAAAAAACACGCGACCCTTCATCAGGCAAACAAAGTAGGCATGAATGCTGCAATCAAAGCGGCAATGCTGCACAATAAAAGTAACAACATACATTTTCAGATGCAAATAAAAGAATGCTTTCTGTAGAAAATGGTATGATTATTAATATTTATGATTCATTTAACATGTTTTATGCAAAAATATTTGGATTCATTAAGGAAAATTGTTATCAAGGTACATTTTCAGTAGTTTTATGTGTTTTTTAATACTTTACAATAATGGTGAAAAGTATTTAATGTTATGGATAAGTACAACAATTAAAAAGTGTTTTATATTCTATGCAACCTGCATGTTTAGTTGTGGACTAGCACAACTCTCATATTTCATATTTACCTAACCTGTTAAGTATTAATGTTAATCATACCATTTTCTATAGAAAATGTATGACTAACTTTAATGATTCATTAGGGTTAGCTAAAAATATTTGGATTCATTATAGATAATTGTTATCAAGGTTCATTTTTAAATTTTTAAAATATTTTACAATGATAGTAGAAAAGAAAAAGATAATGTGGATAAGTACAGCTGGAAAATATTTATAATTATGTAAACCGTATGATCCCCCTTTTTCTGTGGTTTTTAACATTTATTGGTTCTTTCAAAATTGATTATAATTAGTCATAGAATATTGAAAAAATAAGACACTATTTCAAATGTGAAAATTTTACTTTTAATCTTATTTAAAGTATATTTATAAATGAAATTACAGTTACTAATTTGCATTTGGATCATAAAATTTTATATTTTTTTAAATCGGTTACTTACTTGGAAGAGAAGGTAAGGTACAAATGACACTTTTGAATAATGTTTTGGGCTATCTTGAGTTTAGTGCTGCCTCTAGAATAAAAGGGCTGCTGGGGGGAATTCAATAAAAATGGCAACCTATTTTCAAAAAGGGCATTATTTGCATAATTTACAGTCTTCTATGTTGTGATTTTTGTACGTGACAAAAGCAGGCATGAGAATTTACCACAAATCCGCGATTTTCTGCATTTTTGTGATTTCCATTAATTTCGCGGATTTCTTTTGTTTAAATCAAACTCCAATAACAATCAGTGTTCAAACGCTCCACGAAAGACTTTAGATTCTCAATCTTTCTCCATCCAAAATATAAATGTCAATATTCATTTTAAAAATGCTTTATCAGATTCTATAACATATAGAAGAACATAATTATTCAATATTTCTGAATCATGTACTTTTCTTGTCTTGCTCCCCCCCCCCCTTTTTTTCCATCTCTAACCATTGCCCATTAAACATTCTGTGGAAAGCCTTTTATTTTTTAATATTTATTCATCCACAACAAAAATGTCAATATTAAATTTAAACTTACTTTATGATATTCTGGAACCCATAAAGAAGTAGAATTGTGTTTAATATTTCTCACTCATGAACTACTCCCCCCCCCCTCCCTTTCCCATATTCCACCACCAGTCAATTAAATTGCTAGCTAACTTTTTTTTTTTTTTTTTTTAAATACATGTTTTATTGTGTTGATGTGCAGTATTCTTTTAGTTTAATTTGTCACTTTTAAAATATTTTGTATAGTTTTTCCCTGTGAGCATTACTTTTCATTTGAAATAAATTTTATGAATAAATTTGTATAGTTTTCCCTGCACGCATTATTTTTCATTTGAAATTAATTTTATGAACACGTATGTTTCCTCTTTTTTTAATTTCCTGCACTCTCATGCCTGCAAAAGTAAATTACTAATTTTACGTGTATATATAGGGGAGAAGGGGGTACATTGGGACACGGGGCACATTGGGACAAAGGCTTTTATGCCTTTATTATTGCAAAATAAAATTTGTAAAATATCACACTAGACGGCACTAATGGTACATCTTCATATTTGTGATATCAACTCATTCATTCAAATCTGCTGCCTATGAACAAGGTTAGTTTATTTTATCATATGAAAAGTAATTTTTTTCAAGTAAATTAATGTTGATTTTTTAGGTAATAGGAAATAAATATTTTAATTTTAAAAAGTACTATGTGTTTTTATAAACATTAAGCTTTCGTTTCCACTATAGATCATTAGCATATGTGCTCTAGAAAATTAGGCCTAAACATTTGTTTTGAAAATGACCTGATGGGGCACATTGGGACTGCTCCAATGACCCCATTCATTTCTAACACCAATATACTTTTATTTATTTACTTATTCTTTGCACATATAAGCTAACTGTATTCAATTTTTTTCTAGTTATTCTTTAAATAAATAGAAAATGGTTAGAAATTATAAGCCAAAAGCTGAAAGAACTAAAATTTCAGAAGAAAATGTAGAAAAGGCAATAAATGAAATGATCAAAGATAAACTTTCCGTGAGGGAAGTTGCAATTAAATATGATATACCAAAATCATTATTTAATAGGTTGAAAAAAGTGAGAGAAAATAAGATTGAGTGTACTACAAATATAAATTATAAGTTTCAATCGAAATATACATCTCAACAAATATTCACAGCTGAACAAGAATTCTTGTTAAAAGATTATTTAATATCATGTTCTCAACTTAACTATGGTCTGACATATGCTAATACCAGAGCTTTTGCATATCCATAGGCAATTCAACTGAAAATTTCTATTCCGGACAACTGGAAAGAAAAAAAAAATGGTAGGTATTGATTGGTTACAAAGCTTTATGCATCGACATAAAGATCTCTCATTACGAAAACCAGAGAACACAAGCATAGGACGAGCTTCTGCTTTTAATGCTGATGCAGTTAAAGGCTTTCATGGGTAATTATGAGATAGTTATAACCAGATACCAGTTTGCTCCTGAAAATATTTATAACTTAGATGAAACTGGAATTTCTACTGTGATGGATCCTCCGAAAGTAATATCACGATGTGGACAGAAACAAGTTGCACAAGCTGCATCAGCGGAAAAATGGCAATTGATTACAGTTTGTGCAATAGTCAATGCTATTGGAAATTCGCTTCCTCCCGTTTTTGTATTTCCAAGGCATAAATACAAGGACTATTTTTTGAAAGGTTCCCCTCTTGGTAGTAAAGGTTGTGCTACTTCCAACGGATGGGTGAATGGAAGCACTTTTCTTGAAATTCTGAAGCATTTTCATAAACATTCAAGAAGCTCAAAAGATAGTCCAGTTTGAAGAAATTAATGTGTCTTTTCTAAGAAGAAAGGACAAATCGTGGAACTTTATTTTCCCAGAAATTGAAGATGCCAGTACAGTTGCTTTGAAGGACGTAGTGTTGAAACTTCCATCACCAACAACAGGACCTGGGACATCAACACAATCCTACACAACATTAAAGTTTTTTCGAGACTTGCAGGGTTTTGATGTGCGTTAAGATATGAATATGCAGTAATGCTTCATAACAATTTCATTTTTTCATAATAACCTACTTTATTATTATTTGTTATTGTATCAATTCATGGTTTTGAAAGCCTTTCATTTACTTTAGCAAAATATTTTGCAATATTGTACTTGGATAAATAAAAAGATGGTTGTCCCAATGTGCCCCATCAATAAATCAGTGTTGTCCCAATCTGCCCCTGCATGGGGAACATTGGGACACTTTTGCTTAAGTTATGTTTTAATTATTTCTGTTTGTAAAACACATTAAACAATGCTCAATACACATTTAAAAGGTGACCAATAACACAAATATTTAAATAAAAATGCACAAAAGCATTAAAACTTTCATAAATTGGAAAATAATATGCTTTTATAAAAAGTGTCCCAATGTCCCCCCTCTTCCCCTACAGGCTATATGCATTTGTTCTACCAAGAATGCTGTAGAACTATTGCTAGAATCAGGAAGAAAAGTATCTAAAGGCCTCTGAACATTTAAAATGTTAAGAAAGGCTACTTGGTACCAAAATGTTTTAAAAAGGGCCGCCTTGCGTTAAAATGGGTTGAAAAAGGGCCACGGGGTGCTAAAATGTGTTTAAAAGTGCCACAGGGTGGAGCACCCTACCAAATTAGCCTAGAATCAGCACTACGAGTTTGCCACAGTCAAAATTTTGAAAGATTGTTTATATGATGAACAAATAGGATGTTTCATATGAAATAGGGAGCACTATAGGCGTTACCAAGTGGGAATTTGCTGCAGTTAGAATTTTAAAAGGTATTTGCATTATGAGTGAACCAGCTGTTGTATGTTCTGAAATTGGGAAAAAGCACCACGGGCACTACTGAGCAGGAGTTTAATACAGTTAGATTTTTTAAATGTGAATCAGCTGGTTGCAGAAGGTAGCTAGAAAAAAATCATAACAATAGTATATTTTGAAATGAACTTGTGTTTTCTACCTCTTTTTAAATTTAAAAATTGTAACATTTATTTATGTGTATTACAGTACAAGAAGATGAAGTATAATAAAGATCCATTTGTAACTGTTCAAGGAACAGATAATTCTGGTTGGAAAGTAATAGACATGGGTAAGTTTAATCTCTTTTAAAAATTGTTTTTACATTTTGAGTTATTACTCCTCATTAATTTTTATAGACTTTTTTTTTATTATTATTCAAGCTAATTATGCATAATATTTCAAAATAATTTCTTTTATATTTATTCATATTCTCTTATGTAGTATTTTTTATTTTTCCCCTTGGAGAGTCAATATTATTTATTCAAAGATTTTTTTTTTTTTTTTTTTCTAGGAACTTAGAATTTTTCAAATTGTTTTAAGTAATTATTCTTAAAATTTTATGTATTTTATACTACAGTTTTATTTTTTGGATAATTTTGATAATGTTTTTCTCTTTAAAATGAACTTAACTAAATTTTAAATAATTTTGCTTCATCAATTTTTACTTTCTGAACATACACATGTAAGGAAAATATTGTAATTATGTCAAAAATCAGACTTTGAGATTTTGATGTTTCAAGTTTCTATACGTTTTGAGGTCCCTTGAGTTCGTTTTCACTATTTTTACGATAATCGTGTGAGTGAACATAACGTTTAAACGCTTTGTTTAAATGATCTAAAAGTTTGTACGTATGTTACAAGTCACCATAGCACGAACGAACCCTATTGAATTTGGTGAATCTAGCACTTAAAGTTTTTTTACAAGGACACAAAGGAAAGTTCTGGCCTATGAGAACAAATTTTTAAAACTGCGATAGCGTCTTAATGCTTTATTCAATTGAGCAAAAAATTTATATTTATATATTGTAGGTCGCACTTGCATATGAACTGTATAGGTTTTGGTGAATCTAGCACTTACAGTTTTTTTACAGGGACACAACAAAGTGTTCTGTATCATTATGGCCTATGGGCCCAAATTTTTTAAAGTGAAATAGCATCTAAACGTCTTATTCACCTGAACTGTAAATTTCTACACATATTATGTGTCACTGTCGCACAAATTGTATAAATTTTGGGGAATCTAGCACTTAGTCTTTTTTACAGGGACACAAAGAAAAATTCTTTATCATTATGGTCTATAGGCCCAAATGTTTTAAAGTGTGATAGCATCTAAACGTCTTATTGGATTGAGCTGAAAATTTATACGTATGCTATAGGTCATCATGGCATAAATTGTATAGATTTTGGTGAATCTAGCCGTTATAGATTTTTACAGAGACACAACAAAATATTCTTTATCATTAGGATCTATGGGCTCAAATTATTTGAAGTGCAATAGCATAAAATTAAACAATCGGGAAAGATACTCAACCCCTATTATATTTTTCATTTTTGTGTATTTAACGACTTATAGGTCTTTATTTATACAATCGTTAAATACTTACTGTTTGGAAAGTAGAGTGGAGTCACTCCAGATTTTTTTAAAACACTTTATCCCTAAATTTTAATAGTAATAAAAATTTAAAAATCATTACGTCTCGTAGTTAAGCTAAATTTTAATAGCATTAGAAACTGAGACAAACAATATACACTAAAAAAAATACAAATTAAAACATTAAAAACACAAAACATAAATTTAAACGTTTCGAGCCTTTTACAGGCTCCTCATCAGTAAAAACATCAAATGTAAATGCTGAGAAGAACAACAGACTTTCATTAAGATAGTACAATGTATTCAGCGGGAACTGCGCATGGCTCATTAAGTGGTGAAAAATGTTGAAGAAAACTGGCAGTTCTCTTCATACTCGAATTCTGGAACATAAAAGAAATTTCAAAAACCGTGATATACGTTCAAAAATTGTACAGCATGCCATAGAAATTGACCATTTACCTGATTTTAACAATACTAAATAATCATATCTAACTGTTTAAATTATCATTCAAGAATTTTCCTGGAGGGCTGGTACACAAATCAACATTTTTTACCACTTAATGAGGCATGCACAGTTCCCGCTGAATACTTTGTATTATCTTAATGAAAGTCTGTTGTTCTTCTCAGCATTTACATTTCATGTTTTTACTGATGAGGAGTCTGTAAAAGGCTCGAAAAGTTTTAATTTTTGTTTTGTGTTTTTAATGTTTTAAATTGTATATTTTTAGTGTATATTGTCTGTCTCAGTTTTTAATGTAATTAAAATTTAGTAATAAAAATATATGAAAAATTATAGAAACTTTATATTATATTGAGAGATAATCAAGAACTGATTTACACATCTGGGGGTAATGGAACCTGAGTTGGCTTGATTTTGTCTAATTGGGAAAAACCAGGTGGATTTTTTCAATAAAACCCTCTTGAAAAAATACAAAATGAATACTAGGTAGTTTTTACAAAATCTTTATTTAAAATTGCACTTTTATTTAGTTCATAAATAAACATATAAATATTTAACAAGTATTTTATACATTATAACATAAAAAAATAATTTTCAAATACATTGGAGATGCTCAAATTGATCTGTAGAACAAATTCTTGAAAAAAATTCCCATAAAAAATAATTTATAATCATCCCATTAAAACACAATGAAAAAATTATACTATAACAAATAAAAGCAAGAAGAAAGAATTGTCTGTTAGTAGTATAGAGAAAATTGGGGGACTCAAGGAATGTAAAATATAAATAAATAAAAATCAAATTTTAAAAGTTATCTAGAAACTTTAACAGTGAAACACTTCTAATAAATAGAGGGATAATAATTCAAAGCATTTGATGAAAATCTATTGAATGCAAAAAAAAAATTGATAAAGCAACACTAAATAATTATTTAAATCCAGTTTTTTGGTGCAAAAGACTGATAAACAGAATTTTAGATTATTTAAAGCATAGTTATTTAATTTTTAAAAATTTTCCTTATAACTTAATCATAAAAAGACTCCAGAAATTTTAAAATTAACTTTTTTTTAAATTTTGATTTTAATGAATAATTATCATTTGGATTTTTAAATCTTCTTACTAATAATATACTTCATATAAAAAAAAAAAATAAAAAATAGAAAATATTCCTAAAAATATCAAAAACTACTGAAAACCCTGATAAAACTCAAAGAAACCCACCTGGCTGTTCTCTCTCTCTTTTTTTTTTTTTTTTTTTTTTTTTTTTCTGAAAAAAAAAAAAACGTGGGTGTTTTCCAACCATGCCTAGGGCTTTCTCAACTGTAGGGCTTCCAATTTTAGCTTTAAGATTTTTATGCAAACTTACAACACAAGCTGATAAAAAGGCTTTTTAAAACAACCTATAGATATTACCTTCCCTCTCCCCTCTATTCCAAACATAACTAGGATTTCAAATTAAGAGTGCCTTATCAAGATTCACACTTTAAAATCTTGAAATCTCCACCAAATGAAAATTGCAAACAAAAGTCTTCCACACTAAAAATTTTTATGCAGAAAGAATATTTTTTTTATATATACAAGAAAAAAATTGAGAAATATCAGTTATTTTTGGGGTCCCCTTTCATTTGAAGCCTTGGACACGACGCAAATTGAATGTGTGGAGATGATAATAAAACATTTAAATGATAGTTAACTACACTTTTAAAGAAATAAAACGTCACTTCAATTGACAATCACTGTATATGTAACACAAACAGAGAGCATTAACTGAAAACTGAGTACAGATGTCCACTCGCCTGCTTATATCATCATTATGGTGAAGTTTATTGGTTAGGCGCCAAGATGTACATATAGTGGAGAGAGATAGTCCAGATACATGTAATAAAACTGCTACTTTGAAAATAAATAACTTGAAGTTCGAGGAACCACTTGGTTTATTTAATGACATCAGTAATATATATACAACAAGAGCACATACACTTCAAAGTATAGTATGACCATTATTTATAGCAATAAAAAAACATAATTCGGACTTCTCTGTAGCTAAGAGCACATTATGAAAACGTTGTTCGTTAACAGAGTTCCGAGATCAAATGATGACTCGGAGTGAGCAAGAATTAATATCTAAAAATGGCAAAAAATGATAGGAATAGAAATATTAAGTGCCAGAGCACCAGATACATTTTTCTTTGTCTCAATGTTAATTCTATGGAAAAATTTGAAAATTGAAATGACAGTTGAAGTATTACAACCCTTAATTTGACATAAATTTAGTTGCCAATATAAATCCATTAGCAGGTTCAAGACAAAAAATAATTATATTTGTCACAGTGATGTTAGATGTTAAAAAGATGTTAGATGTTGCAATTATGTCATAACTATTGCACATACATTCCTATGGTTACTTCTAAATATTTTTTGCTACTTAGCATCGAACTATTCCAGAATGATGGTAAAAATTTGGTTACTTTAGCTGTGTTTTTATAGTTAAGTTTTCTGATTTAGTAGACTACAGCATGATTTTTTTATGAATACTAATATTTTATAACAATTTCCTGAGATTTAATGTATTGGAAGTTAGAAAATAGTGCTTTTAATTTTTTAATTGCAATTTTTTTCTTCTTAATTAATTTGCAGAAATTTGCACATATATATGCCTGTAATTTTGAACAATTTTAAATGTGTCCCGACTTCAAAATATTTGAGAACAACTGGTTTATAGTAAAACTGCCTGAAAACTATCCTATGCTTAACATGTTAATAATCTTTATTTTTCATGGGTGAACTTTTCAGTGGCTGCTTTGCCCCTGAATTCAGAAATTTTGAAACTTTTGCTATGAATTTCATGTTAGATTATTTTGATTTAATGGATATGTCTCATTTTGAATGTTTAATTTACCTTATAATGTATTAAGAACTCTTAAAATATCACTTATAATAGGTATAAATAAAGTACAGTTGAACCTTGTTAATGTGAACATTGTTAACGTGAATTACTTTCAACATGAACTGTTTCCACAATCCTCGTCAAAATGAAGAATAGTTTAGTTATATGAAGAATAGTTACTGATAGCATGAACAAATTTTTTATATTCCTTGAGATTCACGTGAACAAGGTTCAACTGTATATCTTTAACAAGTCTTCCCTTGCTATTCATTCTGCTTTTGAAGTAGTAGTTCTTAGGCTAGGCAGTTCAACCTTTTGATTCTTGTAAAGCTATGTTTTTATGTAATGTCAAAAATGTTAATTTACCTTATAATGTATTAAGAACTCTTAAAATATTACTTATAATAGGTATAAATAAAATACAGTTGAACATCGTTAACATGAATTACTTTTAACATAAACTGTTTCCACAGTCCTCGTCAAAATGAAGAATAGTTACTGATAGCATGGACAAATTTTTTATGCCCCTTGAAATTCATGTTAATGAGGTTCGACTGTATATCTTTAACAAGTCTTTCCTTGCTATTCATTCTGCTTTTGAAGTAGTATTTCTTAGGTTAGGTAGTTCCACCTTTTGATTCTCGTAAACCTATGTTTTTATGTAATGTCAAAATAAATAAATAAATAAAAATAAATAACTGTAATGTGGCCATTTTAAATATTTATGTAAAAATATTTTAAAACTGCATAAAACAATTTAATATTTTGCATGGGAACTTAGATCTCATGCTTTTTTTTTTTTTTTATTTCAGTGAATTTTTACGTATTAGATGGAACACATTAGAACTCATTAATATTGTATACTGGAGCTGATAGTGTGTCTTGTTTTTTCTGAAAAACAAAAGTCCCTGAATTGTTATTTTTCTTCTCCACAATCCTTAGTGTTTTTTTTTTTTTTTTTTCTTATGAAAAAATCTTATATCTGTAATGTAACTTGATACCAAATTTTTTTCTTCTATTACATTTCCTACCTAGAGACATTTTCTCTCTCTCTTTTCATACAGCGGCCAATGATTTTAGAATTAACCATAAATAAACATAGTTTGTAATTTTACCTTTTACTGAACATACAGTTGCAATTATAATTCCAAGTTATATGCATTAAATGAAATATCAAAACAGGGTTCATACTCATCAGGGAAAACCTGGAATACTCAGAGAATTTAGATTTTTTGTTAAAAAAAGTCATGAAAAACTCAAGGAAAATAAAAATTTTCATTAAACAGTCAGGGAAAAATCAATTATATAAAACATGAAAAAAAAAAAAAAATAATAATAATATTTTCTTTCTTTCAAATTATATTTTTCTTGTTTAGCTTCATATCAAAATCCAAATGATTAAGTATCGTAAAAATACACATGTAAACAATGATTTCTAACTGAATTTCTATCATGATCAGCAGTAACAAGACATCATACCGTGTAAGTAGATGTACTTTCTCCTCTCTAGAGGAGCGCTTCTTGTAATATCTATCTATGTCACTAATATTTTCTTAAAAATTGTCTGGAAAACTTAGGGAATTTTTCTCCGCACATTTGTGTATGAACCCTGCAAAAGCAAAAAAGTAAACTGTTGTTTGTTTCGAAGGAAGAAAGCAGTCAGTAGAAAATTTCAAATGAAAAATAAGACTATCTTGCTGACTTTTGTCAGGTTTGATTTTCAATATACTCTTTCAGCAAAATTATTTGTATTTTAAATGTGTATTCTATCAATAAAATAATTTGTATTTTACATATATATTTTAATAATTTTAGATTATTTTAATGTTTAATATATATATATATATATATATATGTATGTATATTTTCTTTTACAGGCAATATTATTTTACATATCTTTTTAGAAGAAATACGAGCTAAATATGATATAGAATCTTGTCAGCTGTTTGATTTAGAATATGACAGTGGTGGAAGTGTGGAACCAGATCCTATGTTAAATGTTATTGCTGAACAAATGGAATTTTTCAATTCTTTAAAAAAACAGTCAAGCTCTTCTGAAGTGTCAAAAGACATTAGTTAAAAAATGTATTTTCTTTTAATTAAATATAAACTTGTAAAAATATCCCCCCCCCCCCAGTTTATAATTAAGATAATATCTCGATTGTTCATTTGTAATGTTATTTAAATAAATTATACTGATTGTTCTTTGTATGTCTCCCTGTTTTATTTTTATTTATTGTAGTCATTATTTTAAGGAGTTTTAACTACTTTTTGAATGGCTTATTTGTGTGGTTTTAAAAACAAAAAATCAATTATTATTCATGTATGATTTTCAATAGTCATACTTACAAAGTCATTCATAACTTTGTCATGTGTAGTGTAACCATTTACATGGCAATCATTGGTTTCATGTAAAAACAATTGTTTTTGTGAATATACATTGTTTCAAGATAGTTTATACTTGTAAGTGTAGAATATCTAGAATTTTTTAAATTAGGCTCCTACCCTATAGCAGAAAATGTGAGACGCGAGACATACGTTAGAGATTTTTTTTTTTTTTTTAGTCTGCAGGTTATTTCCAAAACAGTATTGTGCAGAGATTCAAAGTCTCCTGATTTTGGCACGAAGGATAGTGATTTTCAATCTTTCTCCATCTATAGCAAAAATGTCAATATTAATTTTAAACATGCTTTATTAGGTTCTAGAACCTATAAAGAAATAGAATTATTCAATATCTACCCCCCACCCCCCAACAATCGATGAGCAAATGGATCACAGAATACTTAAGATTTTCAATCTTTCTTCATCTGCAGCATAAATTTCAATATTCTTTTTTCACTTATTTAATTAGATTCCAGAACCTATAAAGAAGTTGAATTGTTCAATATCTGTCACTCATATTTTTGTTTTACTTCTCCCCCCCCCCCCCTCCCTCCCCCTGCTAATGATGAGAGATCAAATGCTCCACAGAAGTTTTGTACAGGGTTGCCACAATACCTGCAGAACCTAGAAAACCTGGAATAGTCAGGAAATTCGAAAATTGACCATAAAAGTCAGAGAATTTGAATATTTTAGCGAAAATCTGGAAAAGTCAGGGAATTTCATATGATGGTTGCTAAAGAAAAAACAATTTTTCTGCCAACGTAGGAACGTTTTTCTGTTTTTTTTTTCTTAGCTTCCATGATTTTTTTAAACATCGTCAGCCTTCCTTTCTGCTCGTGAAAGAAATTTCTTATTCTGCTTATAAGCGACAGATGTTATCACTGTATGTAACTTTTGTCATATGTATTTTTTGTGTTTTCGTAGTACCATAATTATTTTGCCCTCAACACAACCAGTGCTCAGTATATGGTTAGACTGGAATTTTCTTAGAACGCACTTGGAAAAGTCAAGGAATTTCATTCTCCTGTTTGAGTGGAAACTCTGTAATTTTCTGTCTTTCTCCATCCACTTCATAAATGTCAAAATTCATTCTAGACACACTTTATTAGATTCTGGAACCTATAAAGAGGTAGAATCTTTCAGTAATTGCGTGAACTCTAATGTACTCTCCTCTCATTTTTACATCTTATATTCATAAATTGGCCGAGCACTGTAGTCGAAGTTTTTACTGGATGTTCCGCTCTACCCCTATATACATTCTATTGTATGGCAATGACTATAAGCGGTTCTTCTTATTTCGCGTCCATAAAACGCTAATATACTGATCATTATAACAAAAGTCTACCCTACAGTCAGATACTGGACCCTTTGCGTCTGTAATTTGTTAGTTCAGAAATTAATATGGAAGGATCACCACTTATAATAAAGCCATAAGAGGTTTGCATCTGCCAGTTGTTAACAAGATTATTGTTATAAAGAGGCGCTGAAATTTTCATATCCATAAATGGGTAGTTTTTTAACAATCAGATTTTAATAGTGACAATCTTTATCATTTTTATTTATTAATATAAATAAATATTTCTACTAAAATTTGATCAAAGAAAAAAATATTCATATTAGGCATTGCATACACAAAGTTTGATGTATTTCCATCTCATTGAGTTCAAGATAATGCAATCAAGAAAATCTATTACGATCAACGCAAAACTTTCATAAACATACGGTATTTTTATACTAAAAATCTTACATATAAAATTTTATACGTTTCATTCCAGAGGTTCTAAACTATATAACTATCACAAAATCCAGACAAGCACAGTACAACAGTACCATCTTTTGAGCAATTGCAAATAAATTTCATAAGTTTAATTTTTTATAATAAATATTGTACAAATAAATTTTGTCATGATTCCAAACGATAGATACGACTATAATAAAAACCGTAAAGAAAAAAAAGGGCAAAGTTTATCTTAGTGTATAAGTATCCAGGAACTTCAAAAGGAGCTGCAAATACAAGGTCTTTAAATTATTCACACTTTGTTGTAGATGATCTTTGGTGTTTGAAAGTAAAGTTGATTGACAATGACGTGGGTGAGATGCCCTAAGGGAACTTAACCTATATATATGCAAGTGTCAGAGAAAACCATGGAAAACTCTGAATTGTTAGGTCGACGACCGCGACTTGAAATTGAATCTGTTACTTCCCGTCTGCCAGTCTTGACAGCAGAACCACTCAGCTACTGGTGGGGCCTCCTGCTGTAGAAATAATGGAAAAGGCTGAGAGGATTCTGCATAATTTTCGCGTCTGAACTATTAAGTGTTCGGTCACATACTACTAATCAGAAAAAAAAAATATATATACTGATATCGATAATACAGGTTTGCGATGAGATGTGATGTGTTTCTGGATGCTGATTAAGAAAAGAGTTCAAAAACTGGCGTACAGACAATAGCAAGAAATAAAAAACTTCTTCACACAACATAAATTTTAAATCAGCACAACCGGTTTCGAAAGGATGTAGCCTTTCTTCATCAGGTGCAAACACGTGCAACTGCCTTGGAGGCAAAAGCAAGACTGCTTTTGCCTCCAAGGCAAACACAGTCTTGCTTTTGCCTCCAAGGCAGTTGCACGTGTTTGCACCTGATGAAGAAAGGCTACATCCTTTCGAAACCGGTTGTGCTGATTTAAAATTTATGTTGTGTGAAGATGTTTTTTATTTCTTGCTAAGAAAAGAGTATTCAAAAACTTCCGTCTCATGCAGTTTTGATAGAAAATGGGGTTTTTTTTTTGACAGAAATGAGTTTAAAACTCTACTTTTTCAACTCCCATCTCAGTTATTTCCCCAAAAATTCTAGGCAGTGTGAGTGAAGGAGGAGAGACATTTAATCAAGACATCAGAGAAATGAGTAAAGGGGGTATCAGAGATGATGGAATGTTAATATATTAGCAGATTATTGTTGAATGCTGCATAGAGATTGCCCTCACAAACGAAAAAAATTTAAATGAGCTTTGATCTCAAGAAACTGATACATTTAAAAGACAATTTGTAAATAATAACCTTTTTAAATGTATTTTACATGTAAAGAGTTTCTATTCTTTTATAGCTTCTATGTCAGTTCTTCATAGTATTATCCTTACTTTGTGAATAGTATAGTTTATTTGGGGAAAACTAAAAGCATTTGGTAACCAAACAACTTAAAAAAAAAAAAAAAAAGAAAATCAAAGAAAAAGTCAACAGAAATTAATACATTTTAATACATCAATAATTAGGTTTACATTATTATTATAATTTTAATACATCATTAGGTTTTCTGAAAATTCAAACTGTTAGATATACAAAATTGCTTTTGCTCGATATATTCAGCATTTATGTTTCAAATATTTTGACTTAAACGCCTTATTATGACATTTTGTTTGGTGATTTATCGCTTTATTTAAAGAAGTCTATCCATAATTGAGTATTTCTACGTCGATACTTTTAATTTTGTTATCCTAAATAGCTAAATAAAAGCTTCAAAAAATACAATATATTAAAATCACACAATCAACTGAACCTTGACTTTGTAAGTCAAAGATCTGGGGTTCAACTCCCGGTCCATGCATTATTTTCACTCAGTCTGAAAAATAAATTTCAATAAGCTTCAAAAAAGTTCAATTAATGTTATGTTTTTATTTTATTGTCAATTCCATTAAGAATTATTATTAACAATGCAAGATGAAGAAGCTTTTGTAAATTAAATTAATAAATACAGATAAACACTCAACGATGATCAGAGAAAGACTAACTGACCTATCAATTTTGCCAATTGAAAGAGATTTACATACTTTGACAGTGTATTTATGTAATGATTCATCTATAATTCTATCTGTATAGAAACAACTTTTTTGTTCTATAAAGTTCTTTTTTTTATCTTTGGAAACCTTTTTATTCATAGATAACAAAGATATAATTTTTTTTATAATTATGAAAAATGAAAGTATTGACGACTGAAAAGAAAGTAATTGTATTTTTTAAACAAATTTGCGAATTTATAAACAGCTTTTGAATTATTTATAAATATAAATAGTTGTTTCTCTGTACGTATTGTAACTCCATAATCACAGAAGAAAGCCACTAATATCCAAGAAGATCTCCTGTCGAAGCTAGGAGAAGGGAAGTGCTGATTCAAACTCAGGTCATACTCACCAACTTAACAGTTGTGATTTTTTTAAAAGTGGTTTTCACTGAAACTTGTAAGAATGTGGGTTAGGATCTCTTAAAAAGACAGGCACTCGATGGCACTTTCTGCAGGCCTAGGATTTTCACACTGTCAGTTGCTTTAACACCTACACCATCACCGGAAGGAGAGTGGCGCATTATTTTGAACTGCCTCGGCACTCCAAACCTATGCTATGCCACTGACCCCCTCCCCCCCCCCTCCTTTACCATCTGACTTACGATCCATGATGAAACTCCCTGCACAAGTCTTGTGATTTCCCAATCTTTCTCTATATGCAGCATAAATGTCAATATTCTTTTTTAACTCACTTTGTTAAAGTGCAGAACCTATTTAAAGGTAGAATTGTTCAATATGACACACTACTCTCGTAATTTTTGTTTTTGATGCTTTGAATATATGTACATTTTGCATCAATTTCAAAGTTTGATGATCTTCACACATTTTCATTTGAGTACCAGTATTTTTGTAAATGGATCTCAAGTACTATGGAAGAAGTTAGATCTGAAAGTATCACATATGAAATAAGGGATTTTTACTAGAAGTCTGTTTGGGAACTGTTGAAGAAAATATCTGTGCTTATTAAGTTACTTAAACATGCAGTTTCAATTCTAGTATCGGAAGTTTTCGGTGAAAATTGGGGTTCAGACATTGAGAAAGTAAGCAAAATGCAATTAAAATGAATGTGTAGCAATGACAAACAAACTGTACTTGTTGATAAAAGAAAGTCTATACTTCATTACGTCCCTCCATCTCGTTACACTTGACCGTCACCAATTACCCATCTCGCAGTACTAGTGCGACGTTAAACCCAACCAACCAGCCATTTGGTTACAGAAAATTTTAGATTAATTTCAGTGTTTAGGATCTCTTACTACAAGCATTTTACTAGAGTCAGTGTGAACAAAATCATACACGAAAATATTTTTTGATATGAAGGGTAATAGTTGATGCCAACTCTACAGAGGTATAGCATTTCAAAAAACATGGGAGAGGCTCAAAAAATTTAATTTTAAAAATGACTCAAAATTAATTTTAAGAAAAACAGTTAATAATTAGATGTTAATTAATATTCACTAATTATTAATATTAATTATAAAATATAACTAATTAGGAGAATTTATAACACATAAATTTTAGTTTTAATTTGGTGGTTCTATCATTTGACATAAGGAAATTTCATAATAATTAATAGGGGAGACTTGAGCCCCCTGAGTCCCTCCCTTTCCTACGCCTAGTGGTGCCATCTTAAATGGGCCCGTGGGGCACAAGCCCACCCAATTTCCATTATTCTCATTTATTATTTATTTATATTTTTGAAGCTTAAAAAGCGTTTTCTTCGAAAAAAGTTAGGAATACAAGCCATAGAAGGAAATTCGGCACTCACATTTAAATGTATGCCAATTAAAAGCTTCATATTTTACAAATGAATTATGATCAGTGTAAACTGTAAATTCTTATAATATGTATTAGGTTTCATAATCAGAAATTTTTGGTGATAGCAACAGATGTTTCACAGAAAATATATTGGGCACCCTTCTTCACCCTGCAATAAAACTTGACCAGACGAAGGTTCATTCTTAATTCCATCATAACTTTATACATTAAATAGTGTTGAATTAATGTATCCTTATCCGCCTTCATCCCTCTTCCATAAAAAAAATCTGGAATGACTCTACTCGACTTTCTGAACATTAATTAATGATTGTATAGAAAAAGTAAAATAAGAGAAGTCTTTAAATAAACAAAGGAGAAAATTATAATAGCGTCTCAGTATTTTTCTCTTTATAATACAATGTTTCAATTAACACCGTTGCCTTTCAAATAATTTAAGCCCACAAATCATAATGATAGAGTATTTCATTCTGTCCATGTAAAAATCTATAAATCCTAGATTCAGCAAAATCTATACATTTCATGCGACATTGAACAGAAAACATAAACGTGACCTAAAAAAGTAGAAACCTAAAATTTTTACAGTAAGAGAAATTTTATACACTTATAAGACATAAAACGAAGCTTACATATAGCGAGGTAAAAAGTAAGAGAAAAAAATGCTAGAGTTATTTTTTGAAACACAAATTTCCGAGATCTGAAAATGACCTACCTAAGTAGGATGACTGTTAATTTTCCTCTAATAACCATGTAATACATGCGAAAAAAATGAGTTTATATAACAATTTTCAAGAAAATCGTTAGAGCCGTTTTTCAGATAACTTTTACAAAAAATCAATTATTGACCGGAAAAAAATCCGTACAGCTGTTTTTTAAGGAACGTGCTTGAGAGACCTGAAATTGAACTTTTTATACAGGACGCCTATCAATTTTGCAGAACTAACCAACTATATCATTGATTCAAAAGGACATCGATAGCAAATTTGAAGAAAATCATTAGAACTGTGTTTGAGATACGGACTTACGGTCCCGCATCCGGTTTCCAATGTCCCACTTCTGGTTTTTCAATTTTCACAAAAATATTTATAATTCATCTGTACACCAGACCTGTCTGAATTCTGAAAATTTGTAGTTCTATCTTTATTAGTTTCAGAGATATGATAGCCAGAAGATTCCACACATACATACACAAACACTGACCAATTTCCAAAAACCACTTTTTTTGGACTCAGGGGACCTTAAAACGTGTAAATCAGGTGAAATTTCCATATCGAATTTTTGGACCAAATACAATACTTCTATTATCTACGGTAGTAGGTTAATGGAAGTAAAAATTGAGACTACTGCTCCTACAGTACGATAAACAGTCCCGTATAACGCGAAAGATAAATTTAACATTTTCACACTGTTAATCAAGTTTTTGATATTTAAGAGATAAATGACTCGTATTTTTTCTTCTTAAATCTAGTTTATGAATTAAAAAAATTTCAAAAGTTTTTTTTTTTAATAAATATGAAATAGTTTGTTATGTCACTTTTTGTGATAGAATTTAAATAGCTTGAGTCATATGAACCCTATAATATTCTGTTACAAAAATGTAGGTAGCAAGAAAAAATAGTAATAGTAATAATGATAATAACAATAGTGGTAAAAATAATAATTAAAAAAATGTCTAATATTTAAGGTAAAAGAATTCAGCTATTTTTGTTGGGTATATTTTTATGTTATACAGAGATGCCAAGTTATTACGCATTGTCCGTAATCTTAATACCGGAAATTTTTTAATGTATTCTTTTGTAATAATTATCTCCAATTTAATAGGACCCCTTTCCGTTATAAAATCAACGCCGTTAGCTCATATATAAATCGAGCAATATTAATATGTAACGATCCGACCGATCTAAATAATGAATTTAATTAAAGATTTAACTAAGAAAGCAGGTTACCCCGGTAAAATTATCACAAAACTAATTAAAACCAGATTAAAAGTCAGTAATCACATACCCAGTTTTCAAAAACCCCCATTAAAATTCACCTCTTCCATATCGTACGATCGCGGTGCATCAAATAAAATAAAAAGTACAGCAACTAAATTAGGAGTTAACATACCTGTAAAACCTAACCCAAACATCTTTCAATTAATACGCAGTGATAAAGACCCCATCCCCCCATTAGAAACTGCCGGGATTTATCAAATTCCATATATAAATAAACAAGAAAATAAACCAG
Source organism: Salticus scenicus (assembly GCA_963930645.1). Taxonomy (NCBI): domain Eukaryota; kingdom Metazoa; phylum Arthropoda; class Arachnida; order Araneae; family Salticidae; genus Salticus; species Salticus scenicus. The sequence goes on from OZ005654.1 coordinate 323,347,643, forward strand.
GTTCATACATCGGCGTAACAAAAAGAAAGATTAAAACTAGACTCAAGGAACACAAAAATGACATCAAAACAGGAAAAACAAACACAGCTTTAGCCAAAACCTTTGAAAAAGAAGAAATTACAATAAATTTTGAAGAAACCAGAAAAATCGCTAACTACAATAACCATAATTACGCCATGTTTAGAGAGGCAATAGAAATTGCAACGACACCGGAAGTCTGTAACGATAGTGACGCAATGGCACCAAACCGGATGTGGAATCAACTAATAGAAGCTATAAAAGACTGCAACGTGAAGAGATCCGACACAGTTGAACGTTTGAGAAGGTCTGGGCGCCCAGATGAAAATATTAACGTAACATGAGGTACATTTTAAGGTTTTTATTTAATTAATTATGTGTAAAAGTACTTCGTTTTAGTTTATTTAATTTAATGTTTAATAGGACAAGTTTTACTTTTTCTTTATTGTGGTATGAAATTGATATTTCATTAGTTGTAACTTGGCATTTCTGGTTATACAGTGAACCCCGCATGAAAGCGTTTCCATAAAGTGTTACATTTAATTTGAGGCATACAAACCTACAATATACAATTTACAAAACTATAGATAACAAGCTTTAAGCAAAAGTCGGAAAGGACATTTAATATTCAGTAAAAAAGAGATACTGTTCAAAAGCATTTCTATTTTTAGTAATAATTCACGCCTTTATACGTTTTCTAAAATATCAAATATATATAACAAATTCATGATTAAATAACTGAAATTTTGTCATCAACAATTGAAACGGTAAATTTCATTAGTTTATATTATTACTATTAGCTAGCGTCTTATAAAGAGTCAAATAAAATAAAATTAATAAAAAAGAAAAAATTTTTAAGGTGAAGTATTGCTTCAGGAAAAGCTAGAGGGTGTTAATGTTTCGAGAAACTTTTCACTGGCTGCAAGTTTAATTTTTAGTATAGCAGTGATTTGTTGGTTTAAGGATAAATGTAGGTAGTCGTCATTTGTTTTAGATAGAGAATAATTAAGTTGGTGTAGCATGACATTTTGTAATTAAGTTTTTAAGAAACTGGAAGTTATTGGTAGATGTAAAGAAGAAGGGATTGTTATTTTATGTTTAACAAATTTTCTTGAAGACCCTCTTAAAAGTCTTGTAACAAAATTTTATTTTTCGAAGGAAGGAATTGTGAGACTTTACAGAGTTTTCGTAAGATGTTCGCAAACTGGGAATTGCGAAGAAGTCTATAATCTGTTTATAAAGGTACTCTACAAAGAATAAAGGTAGCCAGTCATTACGAGTTTCAAGGAAAAACTTTGGTCTTTGCGAAATTCAACTGTTATTTAGTTTGGAATATATTTTTTGGAAGTTAGGTTGCGTAAAAGTGTAAGTTGATTCTCCATTGTATAAAAGGCATAAAAAAATCATACTCGGGGGTTCTGTCAGTTCCATAAGTTCAGTTTAGTACAGGGTTGCAGATCGAGGGGTTTTAGTTGAGTGCAGCCCTCTTCAAGATTCTGTTCGAGTTTTGCATGCCTGAAGTATAGTATTGAGCAGTGCGGTCCAATCTGACGCCAGTTATTTTGACACAAGTTCACAAGTAATATGAAACCATTTAATGTTTTGTATTTAAGAGATGATATTTTCATTTATATTTTATTACACGTATATTAGATTAATTTATATTTCATTATACGTCAAGAGATGTAATCCCATTTCTTCCTTTATTTAAAAGCTTTAATTAAAGTGAATTTTGTTAAGTTTAAAATTAACCTCTGCATTTATTTATTGAACACACAGTAGAAATGACGATGCATGACGTGGTTTAAACTAGCCATTTCCTCACAATGCTTTGTATATTTGTACATTGTAGAAGCTCAGATATAGTCTTTCCTAAAATAGGGTTAAATTGCAACATCGCATCGACACCTGTTGGCTGATATACACTCAAACTGAATCAGCAGAATTTTACATAATGTTTACAGATACTTGTAATTAAACTTGGCCTATTCAGAGCACTTAGTAGCTCTAACTAAATGTGGATTGAGTCGAAGCTTTGTAGATGGACATTTCGAAGGATGTGCTGAAAGATTCTGAAAAAAAAAGCTAGGTAATACAGTATAGTCAAATTGTTTGAAATGATATATAATAAATGATTGGGTATATTTTAACATTTACAAACATTAGGACATTTAAAACTGTTATTTTCGCATTTTGAAGCATTATGACAATACAAACAATGATTATTGTGGCAGTGCAAGTGAAAAAGAAAACATTCTGTTTAGCACAAGAAAATATATTTAGCGAAAGTTCTAGGTATAAAAGGAAGAGATCGAATGTGTAGCATTATTTCTGTTACGATGTCTGTTAGTTTACTAGAAAGCGTGGTAATCTTGGAACTGTTTTACAAAACTTGACTGACGTAAAGGACAATGTGCGACTGATGACTAGCGAACAGCTGCTATCGGTTGTTGATATGTCACTGTTCATCGGTTGCACACAAATAAATGATGAGATCCCACATTATACAATATGTTTTGCCCCGTTAAACAGTCTGTAATAAATAATAAAAATGTCTGTAATAAACAAAGATGTTTGTATTGAAATTTGTAGCTTGTTTGCATTTTGATGTATGGCCCCCTCCTAGCAGGTTTTATATATATTTTTCTTTGCAGAATATTTGAGCGCATCCTTTGAATCGTCTATATACAAATTTTCGACTCAATTCGCATTTTAGTTACAGCTACAGACAGACTAGGATAATTTTAATTACGATCACCCTGTATATTTCTTATGCTATGTATGGTACACTGTAGATTTTGAGTTTTCTCCGACATAAGAGAAACTTGCAGCGTGACAGCACCACCTGTTGGGTGATATAGCCCAACAGCTAATAAACACCAGTTCAAGCCAAGGTCTAACCAAATATGAAGTTTGGTTAAATTAGCCCGTTGGTACAGTTGTGTACCCATGAAGTGCAATGTTCGCACAGTTTTGCTAACTCAAAAAGACAGATAGTTTCTAAAAGTGGTCGAATCGTGTTCAGGAAATCTCAAAATTTGTAAATTAATCGAAAATCAGAATTTGAAAATTTCTTTTTAAATATTCAAAAGATAGTAATAAATCCTTAAAAAAAAAAAAAAAAAAGGAACGAAAGATCATGCAGTACGCATTGATTATTAACACACTTTCCAATTGTACGTACTTGTTATATCACATAATTTTCAATGATCTTTGCCTACATTATCACACAACAGACAGTCAGAAGCACTGCAAAGTATACAGATAAACAATCTGAATTTAAAATCACTCTTAGACATTGTTGGAGAGTGTTAAAAAAGTTTAACGCAAGAGAAAAGCATACTTTAGATTATAATTACAGCCCTTAATGTATCTGAATAATTTAGTGTAGCCCTGTAAATCTGAAGTTTAAACATATATTCCAACAAAACATTATGTTAGAATATTAACAATACATGTAAATTTCTTTATGACTTTTACAGTAGAAAGTTATTTAAATGTGATTTTTAAAAATGTCTGTCCTAAAACGCAATGTATTGGCATTTCTTTTGGTTGTCCCTGTAAACAAAATTGTTGTACAGGACTATTAATGTCATTTTAAATAAGGAAAATTCCATAGTGAACTTGACTAATATATAACATTTTTTTAAAATTCTGAACATATTTACGAACACTGGGGGGTGGGATACAGACAAATAAAAAGATAGACAATCGGACAGACAGATACATAAATTGAAATCATATTCACACTTAAAAGTTGTTAGAAAGTGATAAATCGCTTAATGTAAAAGAAAATACAATTCCAGCAAATTTTTATTAATAGCTCTTAAAGTAACTCAATATTTTTGTGTGACCCTGTAAATCTAGTGATAATTTTACTATATTCTATAGAAAGAATTCTTTTGTGCATATGAATAATATATTTCAATTTCATTAATTTTTGTACAAAATAAAGTTATTAAAATTTGGTTTATAGAAACACCTTTCATAGAACGCAATGCTTTAGAATACTTTCGAGTGTTCCTGTACATAAACCAGTGCTGGTATATACTCCATTTTACACAAGAAACATTCGATAGTGAACTTGAATAACATATTTCAATTTCATTAAGATGCGTGCACAGTAAAGGTATTAAAATAGGGTTTATAGAAATACCTCCCATAGAACACAATGCTTTGGAATACTTTCAGGTGTCCCTGTACACAAACCAGTAGAGCTACGCACTCCATTTTCAATAGGAAACATCCGATGGTGAACTTGAATAACATATATCAGTTTCATGAAATTTCATAAATATTTACGGGAGTTAGAGCGCGGACGGACAGACAAACTGAAGTCGTTAAGACTTTTTAACCTTGTTGGAAAGTGTTAAAAAAAGTAGTAAATAAATAAAATAAATAAATAAATAAAAATAAATAAATACTAATAAAAAAAAAAAAAAAAAGGCAAAATATACATGCAGATATGGACTAACCCTCCTCTCTTGAAAAATGCATATAAAATCAAGAAAAATGCATTTAAAATATTCATAAAAAAATGTCCAAGGAAGTTTCCGAGCCTCCACATTTGTAACATTTGAACATATGAAGTAGGTTTCTGTATTTGATAAACTTTTTCGAAGTGAGCTATCTTAGAGCAGCACCTTCGCGATTAATATAAAGGACGATTTTGCATTGTCTGAAGCAATTAAACGCTATTTATGGAATCACAATTCTGTGAAGGAAATTCAGTTGAATTTATCCAAGTCCCCCATGTTGTCAGAATTGCCTGTGGTTCAGAAGGAAGATCGCGGTACTTCTCTTTAATCCTTTTAACACAATATATTATTTTATTTGCTCCAAAGTAGAGTCCTGCATCGGGTCGGGTGACCCGATTTTACCCGAACCCGACCCGCAGGTCGGGTCGGGTTCGGGTAGGGTCGACTAATTTTTTTTCTTGCGGGTCGGGTTGACTGATCTTTTTTTACTGCGGGTAGGGTTCAGTTTTCAGCCAGTCGGGTCAACTTGAGAACCTCTTTCAAAAAAATTTTACCTCATTAAATAGAAATGTGTTTGCTATATATACCCATAAAGAATACACGCGAAAGAAAAATGTGGATGTGTGCTTTAATAATTTTGCCGCCGACTGTAAATAGTTAAAAATTATTATAAATCTATTTCTTATATTTTAAAATTTTTAACTTAGTACTAGTAATTATATTTTCAATTCTTTTTAAAACTATTTACCAATTTATTTTATAACTTAAAAATGTTTGCATGATTTTTAGTTGAATTATACATTTTCATTTATATTCGGGTCGGGTTCGGGTATAAAGAAATCGGGTTCATGTCGGGTGCGGGTCGTAAAAATTTTCTGTCGCGGGTTCGGGTCGGGTTTCGGGTTGATTAAAAATTATTTTTCGGGTTGATTTAAAATCCAATTGTCGGGTTCGGGTCGGGTAAAACCCGACTCGTGTAGGACTCTACTGCAAAGCATACACTAAGGAACACACACACACACACACACACACACACACAAAAAAAAAAAAAAAAAAAAAAATCTGCACTTAAATATTTTCTTTTTCACTTTCTACAGCCGCAAATTTTATCGTTTAAAAAGCAAATTTTCGAACAGATTTTATTACGTTGTCTTCCACGTACACTTCATTGTCAGGAAAACTGTAATTTTAGAAAGTATTTCAAACAAGTCCTTCCGGCTTATTCGGAAGGGTAGGTTGATTTCTTTTTTCTTATCAAGCAGCCGTCATTTTGTTTCAAAATGGCGGCTACAAATTATAAGCGAATTAGTAGAAATATTGATGTAGGCTATCTACATATGGAGTTTTAAGCAAAGTGGTTCATAAATACATTTTTATGTGAATTTAAACTTTTCAAGTGGCCGGCGCTTGGAAACAAGATGTTGGGCCAAGTTGACAAATATATCAAATGCATTTGTGAGATAAGACTACTGTACAAATGTAGTTGGAATTAATTCAGAATCTCAGAAGTCATCGTGTTGAAAAATTAAGTGGCTGCCACTTGGATCAAAATGGCAGAGAAAGGTGCTCAGTGAACTAATTAATCTAAGATATTGTTGCAAATTTGAAAATAATTCAATTTTTTTTTTTTTGGTAGAAATTCTTTCAAAGAGGCTTAGTAAGTTGATTAAATGTTAATTTTTTGCATTTCTAGTTTGTTTTAACGTTAAAATAGCCTAATTTCCCCTTAAAAACGCAATAAAAAGCTCCAATATGGCAGGTAATAGATTTAGCGCCAAATTTGGCGACTTTTCCACTTGGCGACTTTTTTGGCGATTTTTGGCGAGAAAATCCATAGTTCATTAATAAATTTCATTAATAAATTTCATTGAGACACTTATATAGTCTATGTATACATCAAAATTCAAACAAATTCGGAATACGCTTTTTACAATTTGAAATTGAAATTTCCAAGTGGTCTCCACTTGAAAATAAAATGGTGGAGCAACTTGGTTAAGAAACTCATCCAAGTTATTCATAACACAAGTTAAGACACTGTCCAAATTTGGTTCGATTTGGAGTATTACTTCGGAAGTTATCGTGATTTTAAATTTTCAAGTGGTAGCCTGATTTCAAGTGGCCCCGCTTAACTTAACATATCCGGCACTTTATTAAAAATGGTGGATACGTTCATTAATAAACTTCATTGAGACACTTATATAGTCTATGTATACATCAAAATTTAAACAAATTCAGAATACGCTTTTTACAATTTGAATTTGAAAATATGAAGTGGTCTCCACTAGAAAACAAAATGGGGGAGCAACTTAGTTAAGGAACTCATCTAAGGTATCCATAGCACAAGTTAAGACGCTGTCCAAATCTCGTTCCATTTGGAGTATTATTTCGGAAGTTATCGCGATTTAATATTTTCAAGTGGTAGCCTGATTTCAAGTGGCCCCACTTAAGATATCCGCCACTTTATTAAAAATGGCAGATAAATTTCATTAATAAAGTTCATTGAGACCCTTATGTAGTCTAGATTTACAAAAAAATTCAAGCAAATCTTCCTTTAAATACGCTTTTTACAATGTGGGTTAGAAATATTCAAGTGGCTGCCACTTGAAAACAAAAAGTCGGAGCAACTTGGTTAACGAACTCATCCAAGAAACTCATCCAAGATATTCATAATAACACAAGTTAAGACACTGTCCAAATTTGGTTCGATTTGGAATATTATTTCGGAAGTTATCAGGATTTTAAATTTTCAAGTGGTAGCCTGATTTCAAGCGGCCCTGCTTAACTTAAGATATCTGCCCCTTTATTAAAAATGGCGGATTCGTTCATTAATAAACTGCATTGAGACACTTATATAGTCTATGTATACATCAAAATTCAAACGAATTCGGAATACGCTTTTTACAATTTGAATTTGAAAATTTCAAGTGGTCTCCACTTGAAAACGAAATGGTGGAGCAACTTCGTTAAGAAACTCATCCAAGATATTCATAACACAAGTTAAGACGCTGCCCAAATTTGGTTCGATTTGGAGTATTATTTCAGAAGTTATCATGATTTTAAATTTTCAAGTGGTAGCCTGATTTCAAGTGGTCCCACTTAACTTAAGATATCCGCCACTTTATTAAGTTCATTTAGACCCTTATGTAGTCTAGATTTACATAAAAATTCAAGCAAACCTTGCTTTAAATACACTTTTTACAATGTGGGTTAGAAATATTCAAGTGGCTGCCACTTGAAAACAAAAAGTCGGAGCAACTTGGTTAACGAACTCATCCAAGATATTTATAAGATCAATTCACTGTCCAAATTTGGTTCGATTTGGAGTATTATTTCGGGAGTTATCGTGATGACAAAATTTTCATTATAGATAGATAGATATATATATATATAGATAAACGAAGTGATTGCAATAGGTCGATTTCTAAAGAAATCAACCTAAAAATGATAAGAATAAGGCAGCTGACGACGTCACAAAAAGTGTTAATTTTAGAATAAAAATCAAAAATATTTTAGTACGTGAGATGGCAAAATAATTAAATGTTAACGAAATATTGTTGAGATGGTTCTTAGCAAGATATAAAATTTTTTGGCTGTTTAAACTGAAAATTTGGTTTTAGACGGCCATGTTGCTCATCCAAGCGAGATGACCGCAAGTTAAAAAGCAAACGTTTAAAAAATCAATATGTGTTCAGAACTTAGAAATGATTAAAAAAAAACTGTTTCTGTGATAAGTCACGTTTAATTTATTTCGAGCTGATAATAAAAGCTAGTAGATCAACAAAAATGTGGCTACCTTAATGAAAATTGCACTATTAAAACAGTGACACATTCTCCGTATATTATGGTATGAAGGAGCAAAATTTTTCAAGGAGTCAAGCAAATTTTTATGCTCAAGGGATCAGCTAATTCAAAATGAAACACAGCCATTATAAAAGTGCCGCCAGAACGACTATTTTGGAGGTATTTCAGAGTTTTCCGCAAAAAGCTTTTCCAGATGATAATGCATCTTGCTACACGGTGTCTGTAGTGCGTTTATTTGATTTAAATTGTTAAAATTACCTATCTATTGCCATGAGCACCTATAATTCTGCAAGTATTCACATCTCCCCCCCCCCCTCTAAGTTAAATCCCACAAAGAATATCGTAGAATTTCTTCTTTATTAGACCTGGAAATTGTCCTAATCTCAATCCGCTCGAAATGTTTCGTCTATGAAAATGCGCGGGGAGATGGAGGAGGATTCGAAATTTGCAGCCCACAACTCTTCAGGAACTAGAAAAATTATTTACGATATTTTGCACATGAGATTAAAAACTGTATAATACTATGCCATTGAGCAATAAAGCAGTAATTCCATATAAAGGTGGAATTCATCCAATGCAGAATACATATTTGTATTAAAAAATCTGGTGTGAAACAGCCACACGACTTCCATTACCCACTATTACACGTATTATATGCATTTTTTGGAGATAGTGTTATCAGAAAACATGTAAGTGACCTAAAGAAGTAGAAATCTAAAATTTTTCCGGTAAGAGAAACTTTATACACATGTAAAGACTTATAAAACGAAGCATACATATTGCGAGGTAAAAAATAAGAAAAAGAAATAGTACAGTTATTTTTTGAAACACCAATTTCTGAGATCTAAAATTGGCTTACTTTAGCAGGAGGACTCAATTTTCCTCTAATAACCACGTAATACAGGAGAAAGGAATGGATTTATATAACAATTTTCAAGAAAATCGTTAGAGCCGCTATTGAGATACCAACTTTTACCAAAACTCAATTTTTGACTGAAAACAATAATTGCATAATAAAAGCTATTTAAAAGTGAGTTAATATGGCGAGTTTGAAAAAAATCCGTTTAGCCGTTTTTAAAGGAACGCGCTTGCGAGGCCTGAAATTGAGCTATTTATACAGGGCGCCTATCAATTTTCCTGAACTGACAAACTATATCATTCGAAAGGAAGTCTAATAAAGTGTTTATTTAGCAAATTTGAAGAAAATCGTTGGAGCCGTTTTTGAGATAAGGACTTACGGTCCCACTTCCGGTTTCCGATATCCCACTTTCGGTTTTTCAATTTTCACCAAAATTCGGAAAATTCATCTGTACACCGGAACTGTCTCAATTCTGAAGTTTTGTAGTTCTATCTTTATTAGTTTCGGAGATATGATAGCCAGAAGATTCCATATATACACACATACATACACACACACTGACCAATCGCCAAAAAACACTTTTTTAGACTCGGGGGAACTTAAAACGCGTAAATCAGGTGAAATCTCGATATCGAATTTTTGGACCGAATACAATACTTCCATTACCTACGGTAGCAGGTAATGGAAGTAAAAATTGTTTAGATCTAACAAATAAATAGTTTTATTTCATATATTAAAATATAACTTTTTTATTTCATAAAATAAATCATAATAGAATACAAAGTATAAGTTCATTGCATTATGTTTAAAAAGAAAGTAGATTTTTATAAAGTACTTCGTATAGTGTAATAAAGTGAATTACTAAATCGAAAATGTGTAGGTATCATTTCATCTCTTTGGTATTATGCAAATATGACAGTTTTATTTGTTTTAACCGTTAGTTTTGAAGTTAGTTATTACAAATAAAAAAGGTATACGTCATTTTTTCTGCAGTGCGGCTTTTTTTTTTTTTTTTGTTGTTGTCCCTTAGTGTAGATTTCTCTAACATTTTTTGCTATTCTGTGAAGGTCGTTAGCTAATCAAGTAAATATACTGTAAACTGTACATAGCACGTTTCAATTTGGATAAAATACTTCAAGATCTGATGCAGTTTTTTACCATCATTATCGAAATATAGTACATTTTTGCAAATGTTTCTACCTGTACTTAATAAATCTCAAAGAATCATTTTTGAATCTGTAAATTCTGTTTTCCGATGATAACGATAGTATGGTCAGTAAAGTTTGTACAAATTCACGATTATTATTATTTTGATTTTTCTTTGCAGATCGAATATTCGTTTTTATATGCTTGTATATTTTACATCTTTTATCACATAAAATATTTTTTCACATGCAACATAGTAAATAATTTGCCCTTCTCCAGTTAAATTTTTCCCATAAGAGGTAATCCACGTTTTTATTAAAGATTTTTTGTTGACTATGTTTAGTCATTTCTAACAGATTTTGAAGCTTCTACATAACACATATATTTAATTTCTTGTCTAATTAAAAAATCCATGGTTAATTAGGCTCTATCGTTCTATGTTCATTTCATGTTTGAAAACTATTGTAATAACAGGGTTGATTACATACAAGAGGTGCGTAGAAAAGTTAAACTATAGAACTTCAAGTGCGAGTTATAAAAAAAATATGAATCCCCCCCCCCGCCCCCCCCAGATAAATTCGTCGAAATATGCACTTAAAATTAATATATATATATATATATATGTATGGAATTTTATGCATTCGTGTGCAAAATTAAAAAAAGTACTGAAATACAAATGCATATGTAGATAATTGCATATAATCCGTTCTCTACTAATAGCTGTTGCCTCATAGGTTGAAAAAACTATAGTCGAATATATAGGGATACTACATCTACACAAATTACTTTGTCTATGGTTTTATTTGAATTTTAAGAAATTTCCCGATTTGACAAGTTTCTTCTTTAGGAATTTTTAATACAAAAGTTTACATGCATAAAAAAGAAAGCATTTTTAAATACCTTCTTCACACCATAAGAGAATAATTTTTTTTCAAATTCACCTTAACCATACCTTTCGAATGATAACGCTTTGAATCCTCTACTCTTACAACTAATATGTTTAAAAATTACGATAATTTTCATGCTTACATATTAATCTTTATAGATAAGAATTAAATCTTGGTATAAGAACTATTTCAAAATTGAAATTGGGAAAAAAATTATTATGGTAAAAGTATGCGTACATGTACAATCTCAATAAAATCCAAATTATATCTAAAACATTTTTTTTTTCGATATATAAATAAATGTATTTATTTACACTTGAATAAAACTGAAATAAAACTTTATGAACATAAATAAATATTTTTAAACCTATAATGACATTAATTTTATGATTCAATTACATTGTATAAATTAATTTTAATTATAGTATGTATACTTAATGTATTATTTTTAATACAACCAATTCAAATATTTCACAATATAATTGCTAAAAAAGCCTTTATAAAGTATAAAAAACCTATAGAAACGTTCTCTTATATATACAGTAAAACACTTTAATTAGTTACAAAGCTAAGTATGAATTTATAACTAACTGAATATGTATCTTTGAACTTATATATATGTTAATGGAATCTTATTATAACATAACTCTGAAGGAGACACAACGAGAGGAATCGAAAGCTAAGGATGAATTTGTAGCTAATTGAAGTGTTTTACTATATATATAAGCGAATGTTTCTGTAGGTTTTTTAGGGTCAGGTGGGGTAAAATAAGTCAGGGGGTAAAATAGGTCAGTTTAAAAAAAACTCTTTAAAAAAACATCCAAACATTTTTTAAATTCCAATTTTGCTGGTTTTATATATTATTTATATTAGTCTTTATTTTGCATGCAAGATTAACTGTAACTGATACTTTTTAGTTACAGCCAGTAATTATTTGTGTGTTTCGTATTAGTAACTCGAATGTGTTGCTGAGAAAAACTTTGGTTTTTAACTAATTCAAAAGCAAATTTTACAGTATTTTCTTATCATATTCCAAAAAGCACATTCTTAAGATGAATTCCCTAAACTTTGTGGAAAAAAAAAATATATATACTAATATTTTGGAGTAAAAAAAAACACATGCGGGGTAAAATAGGTCAGGTGTTGAATCATGTTAGGCTTAGCAAACATTAAGTAACTAATTACTTTTTTTGTGTGTTTTAAATAACTCCATATGTATTCTTTTAATGTATTAGTTTAAAATTAAGCTATATATTGTTCTAGAGCTATTTCATACACATAGACATAGATATAAAATAATTTAATGTTAAGAGAAAAAAAAAAAGCAATACATATTAAAACTGAATCAAAACATTCAGTTTGTAGGTGAAATTCAAATAGTTGTTTGATTCGAGCTTATTTAAGAAGGGTGCCAATTTTTCATACAAAGGGCAGGCAGGACACAACATTCTCCTGAAACTGTCTGAGTGAAACTCTGCAGTTTAGCATCAACTTCAAATGCAAGAGTGGATGAATCTAGATCTTCAATCACCAATTTGACAAATTAATTCTAGTGCGACTTCAACAGTCATGGAGCAGGATAATATTTATATATTCTCCTTTTAAGACATAAAATCTGCTATTATAAACACTTTATCACCCAATCAAACATTGTCTTCTAAAGAAGCTTTGAAAAATGCACACAGAAAAAGAAACCATACGTAACAGGAAACAGGAGTAATTTTAACAACCATTTTACTTTTTCAATTGATTGTATGACAAAAAAATCAACAGAGATGCTAAAATCACAGAAACATCAACTGTAAATGAAACAAAAAAAAAAAAAAAAAAGTCTTTCTCAAGAAGAAAATTTGAATAGCATTAATACTAATCAATTCGTAAAAGTTGGAAAATGTGTTAAAGTAGAATTTCCTGGGAAAAGGTCAAAGAAAATATTTCATGGCATCATTCTTTCACATAATCATGAATATTCTGAAAATTTTGAAGAGATAAAAAAAAGTTTAAATGGAAGCTCCTATCCTATTGGATTTTCCAGAGAAAGATATTTCTGATGTAGATGCATCGTACATTCCAAATGTTCTTCCCGAACTAATGATGGACCACAGAGACATTTTTTTTTTCTCGAGAGAACACAAAATCAAGTTTTTATCAAAAAAAAGGAATGTGTATTTGTAATTTATTTGCATGAAGTAAATTGTATTAAAATTTAAAACAGTTTTAAAAGGATGACTTATTTTAAAATTTATTTTTCAGTACAAATTTTTTGTTTTTTTTCAGAGATATTTCTCTTAAAATGTCATGAGGAATATTCATTTGCATATTTTGTGCAATTTTTTAACAAATGGAACCAACACATTTTCTGCTGTTTAAGTGCAAACGTAAAATATGCTGTTTTTGACCTATTTTACCCCACCTGACTCTATACTTTATAAAGGCTTTTTTCAGCAGTTATATTGTGAAATATTTGAATCGGTTTTATTAAAAATAATACATTGTTAAGTATACATACTATAATTAAAACATCAATTTTGCCAGATGCAGGAGCATGTTTAATTTTTGATAAAGTTTTATTTCAATTTTATTATTCATATATAAATAAATATTTTTCTTTTAATACTGTAAAAATAAATAAATAAATAAATAAATAATAAGTAAATAAATAAATAAAAATAAAATAAAAATAAACGCATAAAATTATGGCATCAGCTTAATGTATTTAAAATAATTTTGAAGCTAATATAAAATTTTCTTTAATATTAAATGTCTAATCAAAAATTCGAAAATCGGTGCATCAGGAGAGAGAAAACAAACTTCCATGTAAAAAAGTATATAACTTTTGCGGTCATCGTTTGCCTATTATCCGATCGACGCGTAAACAAATACACAGACATACTCTTTTATTATACTCGTACGTAGCAATATCAAGATTTAATTTTTTGAAAATTGACATAAAATGTAGATTTAAGATAACATGGTGTAGAATAGCACACTGAAGATCATTTATGTTAAAAGAAAGCAAAATCGCGTGACTTGCATAAGTTGAAAAACATTTTCCAATTTTATTTGATATAATTGTACTTAATTTTATATAGCACACATGAAAATGAACTTCGAGTGATTTCTACTTATATTACACAATATAACTGAAGGTTTTTGTATATCTCTGTGAAGCAGTCGTCAATGCCAAGTGTACAATATTCTAAAAGACAATATGCTTTTCGCATATAAATTATGTAATTGAACTTCATTATGTTCTATGCACTACAAAGGTATTAAAATATGGTAAACAAGAAAGCAAAATCGTGTTATTTGCATTAAAAAAAATTCCATCTTTATTTGATATTTTATTATTATAGATAACTGTAATTAATTTTTTATAGCACACGGGAAAATGATTTCGAATGATTTCTAGTTATATTACATAATGTAACTAAAAAATTTTATGTATCCATGTAAACCAATCATCAATGACAATTATACCATATTCTATGAGGCAATATGCTTTTCCGAATTTAAATAATGCATTCTAATTTCATTACGTTCTATGTACAATAAAGTTATTAAAATATGGTTTATAGAAATATCTATATCGAATTTTATTTTATTTTATTATTATTATTATTATTATTATTTTTGCGAGGTCTATTATTTATAGATTGTGAGTGCTTCTTTTTAATTATAAAACGTGAGTGCAATTTTCAAAACGATGCATACTGCAGTATACCTAAATAACATATATCAAGATATTCATGAGAGTGCATGTTGACAAATGAACATACCATACAAGTTTTAAAATTTGTTAGAAAGTTAATAATTTGTACATAGTAAGTTACCCGCCATAAAAAATTTCGTATGTCCGTAGGAAAGTAGTAACGTATATGTCTTGGCAGATGTAATTCGACTCGACATATTATTCTTTTAAGTCATTATCTTTAAAAAATATTATCGTTTAAACTAGCAAATTTTTGTATCTGATGTTGTTTTTAAGTAAAAATAACACACTAGATTACCTATTCAGCACTGCATATCCTACACTTTTATATAATATACCTTAAAGGGAAAAGAATTCAGTTTTAAAAACTAAAGCCATTGAAGAATTTTCCTATAAAGACAGTACAAAATGATTTGAAAGAACTCTCTTTTGAATCAATTTCTAAATTTATTTAGTTCTGCAGAATCGATTTCGGTATTCTTTACTTTAAAATAGAATTGTTTTAGCAAATACAATTTTCTTTAGAAATCGAATTAATAACAGAATTTTCCTTTCAAATTTTAAATTACATATCATCGTAAGGAATAGTCTGTTTCTTTTCGTGTGGTATATCTGTTTTAAATCAGGGAATAAAAGGAGAAGGGTTATTTGAAAATAAAAATAAATAATGTAGTTACATTTTTTTAATTACAAAAAATAAAGTGCTTGATAAAAATTATAAATTAGTTTTATAAGTATGTAAAATTTAATATATAGGAATTATCATAAAAGTAAATTAATAATTCAGAAGCAGTATTGTCAACTTTTATGTTTTTTTTTGGCAACGGAAAATTTCAATATAAAGTTATTTTTATATATTTCTGTAACAATTTTTGCTTATTAAATAAAATAAAAATTTCTATTAAAATTTTCCGATAGCCGAAAAGTGTAAAAGTTGGCAACCATTCAGAAGTATGTAATGCCGTAATTCATTAAAAAAAAAATAACAATATTGTACACCTACTACATACCTATCACTAGTAGTGCCAGATTAACATCATGTGAGGCCCGGGGCACACATTTCACGCCCTCCCCCCTCCCCCCCCACACACGCGTATTGTGCATCAATCAGCAAAGGTACACATGCAGTATACCTGTATATGGGACAAAAATGACAGATTTTTGCATTTTATAATACTGTTTTTATCATTTTTAAGGGTAAAAAAGGCAAAATGGCACTTTCAGGACTAGTTTTAGGGCCCCACTATTCAGGGCCCGGGGTCACGTGCCCCGTGTCCCCCCTGCACTAATAATGCTCAGACCTCAAGTATAATTTGTTCAACCTGAACCTGAACCACATTATCTCTTACTTTTTGGGAAAATAATGGACACTCTCAAATGTTTTCACCAACAGATTCTGCAATTGCGAATGCTTTACGATTTTGAATAATAAATGTGTGAATACTTTAAAATAGCGATATTAAGTTGCGAAATGCTGTTAAAAGTGAACATTTCGAAACGTAATAAATGAATAAAAAATTCATAAAAAAAATTTAGATTGGATCTAGATAATTTTTTTGCGATGTATTAATGAAATTAATGAATCTGTATGTTTTATTTATATATCAATTTATTTATTTTTCACTGGGAGAAAATTTCGCAAAAATAGACAAGCCTGTCTTTTGATTTTGATATTTTGAGGTTGAATGGGTTGGTGAGATAAATCTATGTATTGGCCAATTAGCAATGGTCTTCGATTCCCCCTAGGGGCAATTAAGAGACCTGTCTTCAGAATTTCAGCCTTACCCTAAGGCTCCCTTCAGACACTGGCAACATACAGCGCGTCAAAACTCATAAATTATCTATTGTCCGAAAGTGACCCTTGAAATTTTGCACACATTTACAATGAAGGACATTACTTTTTATTGCTCTTTTACAAAAGAGACCCCCTTCTCATGCAATTATCGCACTAGGAGGTTTGGGAGCTTCGATTGCAGCGAGCGTCGATCTCCTAAACCAGATCAAAGAAATATCAATAGAGCCGACTTGTAGATTTCTTAAGTTGCCAGTCTCTGAAGGGTCCTTAAAGGAGGGATCCCCCACTTTGGTAACACTCAGAGGTACTATTTTTACAAAATATGGAGGATATTGCAGCCACAACGGATTTTACGTGCCAGAGCCACCATTAATATACACAATGGTCTTGCCTGATGTGACCGGCTCGAGTATCGGTTTCGCAATCCTCCGGAAATGAGCTCGATGCTCTAGAAACCGGGCCCTTTACAATCCTCTTAAATGTAGTGCAAAATGAAGCCTGAAATTAAAACTAACGGCGAAATCGAAATTACCGAAGAATTTGAAAATACATCTGAAAACGCTCAAAATGAATGATCGAAGAAATACTACAGTACAACGAATACAAGAATTATCAAATAAAAATTCGATGCAAGCCCAAAGTGGATACAATTTATTAAATGAGGACTGAAGAGAATAGGAAAATATTGCTGTACTCATTCTTCAAAAATCAAACATCAGTTTCCACCAAGTGTCAGGTTCGAATTCAGATGCAAGCATAAATGTTCGTAGTGGTTTGGAGGAATACACTTTAAGCAGTAGGTCTCGGTTTAATAACCTTTAATGCTCAAAAAATGACCGTACAGCGATACCACAAACCTAAACTGTCAGACAATTCACTTCCAGCTTCTTTCGGTGTGATAAAAAACTAGTTGGCATAGGTGGACTCTGCTCAGTTCCCCATCATATTTATGTTCTTATAAATTTCTAGTGTGAGACATATTATAATCATGTTAAAAGAAATGAATTTGACCAAAGCTTGATACAGTGACAGAATGAAATCCCCGCTTAATAGGCTATCCACCGTTCACTTCGATATAATTATCTTATTCTAATTTATTAATTTATTTTATCAGGGTCATTTCTGTTGTTTAGTTTTCATGCTACTATTTCCAATGCAATAAACCTCAAAATTCATATTTATATGAAATATTTACAATTTCGCTATGTTGATAAAATCGTAAATTACGAATAATTTACGAAAATTTCCTAGTAGAATATTTGTATTCAATCATGTTCAAACAAATATCATAAACTTAATTTTGAAGTTGTCTAATGTATTTAGGATCCTCAAAATGGAAATTTATGTTGAATTTTGCCTTATTCTGACATGTTAAGTAAATCGTAAATTCCAAATAACTTACGAATTAAAATCATAGTCTATGATATTCATGCCAGTATCCTAAATAATATTTCGAAAGTGGTTTGACATCTTTACGATGAAAATATCCCTCAAGATTGACGTTTATGTGAAATTTTGCTCTATACTGCCATGTTAAGAAATTCGTAAATTTCCAATAACTTGCGAAATCTTTATATTGGAAAATTCATAGTCATTAATGTTCATGCCAGTGTCCTAAATAATATTTCAAAAGTAATCTGACATCTTTACGATGAAAATATCTCTAAAAATTGACGTTTATGTGAAATTTTGCCCTATACTGCCATGTTAAGAAATTCGTAAATTTCCAATAACTTGCGAAATTTTCAAAGTTCTGATGTTCATTCCGGCATCAAAACTGATATTTTAAAACTGGTCTGACATTTTTACAGTAAAAAGTTTCCATTTAATGCACGTTTAAGTGAATTTTTGTCCTATTCTCCCATGTTAAGAAAATCGTAAATTTCTAATAACTTACGAAGTTTTTAAATTCGAATGTTGCAAATCAATAGGGCTCTTGCCAGTGTCGAAAGTAATATTTTAAAACTGATCTGACCTCTCTGCGACAATTTGTTCTTGAGATATCGTGTACACAGACTAACAAACTAACGGACTGACCCACTAACAGACTAACACACTAACCCACTAACCCACTAACACACTAACACACTAACAGACACCCTACAGACAGACACCATAGAAATTTTGTCATTTTCGGATTCCTCATACCTGAAAACGTGTAGAAAAGTCAAAAAACTGAGGTCGAAAATTTTCACGATTACCTAAGTTCCCCATACCTATAGTATGATGGGGAACTAAAATTCTAAGAACCTTCTTAAAATATAAAGAAAGAGAGCGTCCAACGCCATTATCCGAAGCGTCATCAATATAGAAGAGTGGTGAAAATGCCAGAAGAAAAAAGAAAATGATCAGAAAACTGGTATAGAAAATATGAAGGAAATACGAGCAGAAATTTGAAAACAAAAACAGGAAGGAACTAGAAAAAATTACAGAAGAGGGAAGAAAAGAATAAGAAAAAGAAAATAGTCAAGCAAGAAGCAAAATAAAAAAGCTTTAGAAAAGCTAAAAATTTGTAATGAAGGAAGCATGTCTTTCAAAAAATACATTAATCTACCAAAAATACTCATGTTTATTAATATGTATCTATATTTTCAATATACATACTGTAAAGAAAAAAAAGGAAAATCACGGAATTTGACCGTATAATTTTACGGAAAATGACCGTTTTGCTAGCTAAATAGTCAAAGCCTGTAAATTGATGTCATGAATATTATAATTTTGGAATACTGGCTTTTTTTTTTATGGGAAAAAGCCGTTAGTCTACGAAACTGCCATCAAACTGTATTTTATACGGTCAAATCTCCTTCAAATGTAAAGTGTTAGCTTTTCATTGATGTCATATAAGAATAACTTCGAATTTGAAACTCAAAATGTAATTGTAGTTTTATTGGTTCAGAGAGTTTATTTATACATTTATGCAATTAGCGACTGATATAAAACAGCTATTGTTTTTCTAATTTAATTCAATGTTGTATGTTTGAAACAATGTAAAATTACGGAGAATACAACATTTACGGTCCAAATGTTTTTTTACGAGCTTTGTCTGGAATCTCTACTGCCGGGCTTTGCCCGTAATCTGACTCTAATTTTTCTAACCGTATATTGACTTTTATTTTGTCCTTTTAATGAAAAATTCAAAGGTGTCTTTACACAAAAGTGTCCATTACTATGTTTTAGCTTGTCCTCTATTAGCCCTTATTCAGTTTTCAGGAAAATATTTTATTTCTCTTTTTACTTTCTCTTACCCATAGGGTCGAGAATGTATTGTTTTAGGGTCAAATTTTCGAAAGTGAGTTTTTGTTATATTTATGTGTTCTGAGATCCCCTGAATACGAAAATCATGTTTTTAGTGAATGGTCTGTGTGTCTGTTATCAGCATATCTCAAGAACAAATAGTAGCAGAAATTCCAAACTCGGTATTCTAAATGTGTATCATATAGGGATGCTACACCCTCGTGCAAATTAATTGAAACAAACTCGAAAAATTATTAAAACTAAAAATAAATGCTATTTTATTTAAATTTATACAAAATCAAAAGTTTTTAGTACATAATATGATCCCCAAAACTCTTTATTAACATTTGGACACAAATTGGTATGGTTTCTACCAGTTTTTTACAATAGTTTATAATATTTGTGTCCTTACACCACACATGAATTAGCGCTGTGATTAGCTTTTCCATAATTGTACAGTCCATATTTAATAGGCGATTCTTGCATATAGCCAAATCTCCATTGGGTTGGTATTAGGAGAGTTCCCAAACCATTCCAGTGTCTCAATTTGTTTCTCAGACATGAATTTCTTCACGATTTCGGACGTATGGCACGAGCCAAAATCCTGCTGAAAAATCCTCGTTCTATTAGGGTATCGTTTCTTCAATTCTGGAACAACTTTTTTATGCAAAATAGTAATATATTTCTCAGAACGCATCATACGGTCTACAGGCTACAAAGAACTAACCCCATTGTAACCAAAACAACCCCAAAACATCTTCTTCTGAGGGTGATTATCAAATTGGTTGATGCTTCAATCAAGAATTCTTTCGCCAGGCGATCTCTGCACGTGTTGAGTTCGCTGGCCTTAGACAAAAAAAATGGCTTTAACTAAATAGTACTTTCCTCCAATTTTTGAATGTCGAATTCTTATATTTAACGCCCACAAGTACGACTTTTTCTTCATTGGTTAGGTCAGAAGCTGTTTCTTCATAGACTGATAGGCTAGCCGACCGGCTGCAAGAAGTCGCCTCCAAACAGTAGATGAGCTAATATTTATTCCATGCTCTTTTAAATCTCTATTAAGTGCAACACTAGTCTTTTGAGGGTATTTTTTACTTTGTATAAGTAGAAAATGTTGGAAGAATACTATATAAATGAATGCATGAGTTCGCAGTTTCCTCAAATTAGTTATTTTAAATATATTTTATAACAAATAATTCTTACTAATAATTCTTTGTAAAAACAACAGTCATATAATTAAATAAAGTTTGACTTACCTGGGTTGTCACAGGTAATCATATATCCCATTGATGAAGAACAATCTCCTTACTTATCATCAGATTGTACACTTGAAATTAGATGAAGAATACATGAATATATATTTTATAGGACTTCTGTTTTTAAACAATAACTACTTCTTTTCCTATAATGAATGTTGATTAGACTGTGATATTCTTACATAATATGTAGATCAATTATTATTTAGGATAATTCACACATTGCTGCGTAATGAAAGAATGCCTAGATGTTTAGCTTTTAAATTTATTCATCTTAGACAAAAGAAAAAATATTATGATTAAATAGAATAAGAAAATGGAACGTCAGTTCCGAATAACAAAAGTTACATGATTGAAAAAAGTATTACAGTGTACTCGTAGAGAAACGCGACACATCGTCACGTGATGCGGCAGGTGCACCAAACAATCAGTTGGCGGGAAGCAAAAAACAAAAAGAAAGTCCGGAACAAGAAAAACGAAAGCCAATAAAAGAATGTTCTGAGATTAAATATCACAACACCCCCTCTTAAGCTCAGAAATTTTTCAATTGTTCATTAATGCATTTCTATGTCTATTAAAATCAGTTTTTGGCAGAGCTTTTGTTAGGGTATCGGCGGTCATTTCTTTGGTAGGTTTGTATTGAAGCTTGATTAGGCCTTCTTGTATTAGGTTTCGCAGAAGATGATATCTCAGCTGTAAGTGTTTTGTTTTGGACTGGAATTTATCATTTTCAGCAATCTTGATGGTAGATTGGTTGTCCTGGTACAACACTATAGGACATTGTTGCGGCAAATTTAAATCATCCAGTAGTTTGTTGAGCCACTGTATTTCAAGTGCAGCACTCGCAGCTGCGACGTACTCAGCCTCTGCTGAAGACATGGACACACAGGACTGTTTCTTCGAAGTCCAAAATATTGGATTTTTATCCAATATAAATAAATTTTCTGAGATAGACTTTCTATCACTTGGATCATTGGCCCAATCCGAATCCGAATATGCTCTAAGAATAGGTTCACCAGAGTTACAAAGTTTTAATTTAATATCTTGGGTATTTTTCAAATATCTAATAACCCTTTTAACTGCCTCCCAGTCTTTCGCTCTAGGATTTTCGTTTCTACGGCTTAAGATGCCAACGGCAACACTTATATCAGGTCGCGATACTGTAGAAATGTAAAGTAACGCGCCTATAGCCTGTCTGTACATTGTGTTGTTTGGTAAGAGATTGTCATTATCAGTTAATTTTATATACCCTGGTTCCATTGGTGTGTCAGAGGGCCGTGCGTTATCTAGCCCAAATTTGGTTACAATGTCTCGAATTTTATTATTTTGATCAAGCGTAATTACCCCTTTAGAAGGTCTTTCT
Organism: Salticus scenicus; assembly: GCA_963930645.1. Lineage (NCBI taxonomy): Eukaryota > Metazoa > Arthropoda > Arachnida > Araneae > Salticidae > Salticus > Salticus scenicus. The sequence goes on from OZ005654.1 coordinate 323,370,195, forward strand.
ATATTTATGCCGAGGTAATATTTGGCTTCCCCAAGGTCGGTTAATGGATATTCTTCCCTGAGTTGATTAATTAGTATGTCAATATTGTGATTTTTACCAGCTATAAGTAGGTCATCAACATACACAAGAATGTAAGTTTCTGTGTTATCTTTGTTACGGATATATAAACACTTGTCATGTTGACTTTGTTTAAATCCTAATTTACACAATGATTCATTAATTTTCAAATTCCAAGCTCTAGCGGCTTGTTTCAAGCCATATATCGCTTTCTTTAACTTACATATTTTATTTTCTTCGCCCTGGATAACATAACCCTCGGGTTGATGCATGTATACATCCTCTTGCAAATTTCCATGTAGGAAAGCAGTTTTGATATCTACATGCCTTAGATTCAAATTTTTATATAGTGACATGGTCAAGAAACTTCTTAGAGTGGTATGCGATGCAACTGGTGCAAAAGTTTCGTCATAGTCCACCCCGTATTTTTGAGAAAAACCCTTGGCAACAAGCCTGGCTTTATATTTCTCGACTTGTCCTTGGCTATTGTATTTGGCCTTGAACGCCCACTTACACCCTACTACTTTGGTCCCTGGTTGAGCGTCAACAAGTTCCCAAGTATTGTTTTGTCTGAGTGAATTCATTTCGTCGAGTGTGGCATTCAGCCAATTTTCTTTTTCAGCTGGGTTTTGAATTTTTAGTATATCATCAAAACACTTAGGCTCATCAATTCTTTTGTCATTTACTGCAAATGCAAATCTGTCGGGCGGAACACCTTTATTTAATCGTTGTGATCGTCGCGGCAGAGTTTGCGTGTCATCCGGACTATCGTTATCGCCCGCTATATCTATATTTATATCAGTATCTAATATTGGTAATTTGGACACCGGAATTTCATCATTTGAATTTTCATTCTTGATTTGTGATGTTTCATTATTGTGGGATTCTCTATTCTCATTTTCCAAAAATTTTACTGTTCTGCTAATTATTACATTTTTATTATTTGTGCAAATTCTGTAGCCTTTGCTACGATTATCATATCCCACAAAAATTCCTTCTTGAGCGGTGCTATCCAGTTTTCCCCTATGTATTTTATGTACATATGCGTATGCGCGACATCCGAATGTTTTTATATTTGATAAATCGGGTTTACGGCCGGTCCATTTTTCGTAAGGAGTTGAGTCGCATGAGGAGGTCGGGAGCCTATTTTGTATGTAATTTGCAGTATTTACGGCTTCCCCCCAAAAGGAATTCGGTAAATTGCTGTCTTTAAGCAGACAGCGAGCCATTTCGGTCAGCGTACGATTTTTACGTTCTGCCACGCCGCTCTGAGCACTAGAGTAAGGAACGGTAAACTGGTGCTCAGTTCCTTCTTTATTCAAAAATTCATTTACTTCCATACTAGTGTATTCACCCCCGTTATCGGAGCGAATTGCTTGCACTTTTCGGCCAAATTTGTTTGCGGTCATAGCCACCATATTCCTTTAACTTAGAAAATACCTCAAACTTATTTCTTAGCAAATACATAATAGTATAACGACTGTAGTCGTCTATAAATGTAAGAAAGTAATATTTTCCACCTACAGTGGGGGTTTTCATAGGGCCACATAAGTCTGTGTGGACCAGTTCGAGTGGTACGGAGGCTCTAAATTGTGCAGCTTTGGGGTAAGGTGAATCAGTCAATTTTGACATTATGCATGTTTTACATTCAGTATTATGTTTGCAATCATTTAATTTTATACCCGCAGCCATGTCCTTGTTAACTAAATCTTTAATGTGGTTAGTATTTCTGTGGCCAAGTTTCACATGCCACTTGTTTATGCAATTTTCGTTATCACAAGTTTGTATTACAATGTTCGCTGTGTGTTTGTTTTCAGAATAATTTAATTGACATTCATATAAGTTATTTTTCACATATCCCTCAATGCATGTATTACCCTGATTTACAATTTTACAGGTTTTATCATCAAATACAGCGATACAGCCATTCTCTGTTGCTCTTTTTATAGAAATTAAATTAGTTTCTATTTCAGGGACATAAAGAACATTTTTAAGTGTTATTTTGTTCTGTGTGTTTTCCGAATTTACGGTATACAAATCCACAGTACCGGAACCCAAAGATTTTAGCTGCGTGCCGTTCGCGATAGTGACGTTAGAAACGTTATTTTTAAGTTCGCGAAATTTTAGTTTATCAGTGCAGATATGTGAAGACGACCCTGAATCAACCACCCAATTTACAGTTTTATCTCCAACATAAAAAGAATACAATTTATCAGCTTTTGGTTTATTGGTCCCCTCTGCAATTTGAGCGCTATCTGGCTTCTCATTGTTCTGAGAGCATATGTTGGATCTGAAGTTGGGTTTTTTGTTGAAATTTTTACTGTGACTTTTAACAGCAGAATTATTTTTATTTTTTAACTTATAGCAATCTTCTATATTATGATTGCTTTTCCTGCAGTATTTGCGGAATTTCTCCGATTTGTTATGGTATTGGACTTTTAACGCTGAGTTATGAATAGTTTTGTTTTCAAGCCTTTTGGCATATTCATCAGCCAATTTGTTTCGTATATATTCAGGTGTTAATTGCGCTTCGTCTCTCGATTCGAGACTTGTTATGAGAACGTCATACGAAGGAGGGAGTGAGCATAGCATTAATGCAGCTAGGTGCGATTCATCTATGACTTCACCTATGGCGGTGAGTCTGTCGCGTGTTTTATATATATCAGCTATATGTTGGTTAACATCACCACCTTCAATTAATTTTATGGAATAAAGTTTCCTAAGTAAGAAAAGCTTACTGGTAAGCGATGATCTTTCGTGGACTTGGCGCAGAGCATTCCAGCACTCTCGTGCTGTATCTAGATTCATAACGTACACGATTTGTTCATTATCAATAAGTAAATTGATAATAGCTCTGGCTTTTCTATTTTTTGAACGCCACTGATCGGTTATTGGGTTGGGAGGATCGTCAGTAATGACTGTAAAAAGATCCACTTTTTGCAAGTACTTTTCGATACGAAACTTCCACACATTATAATTTGTGGAGTTCAGCGGTTCAATTTGTATATCTTTTGTTGCTGACATACTTAAACAAAATTTTTGTAATAGTTTTGTTAATATTTGTTCAATTCGTAAATATTCATTTAATATTTTAAATCAACACAGTTTGGATAAATAGTACTTGAAGAAGAAAATAAAATTAAATAGTTTTCATAAAAATAAGTACTTTTCAATACTTTCGATTTAGTGTCACTTCAGTTTTGAAGAAACAAAAACAAATATTTTCGCTTACATTTTCATTTTTTATTTTATTATTTTAAATGTAGCAATTTCTTCCAATGTGCAATGAAAAAACTTTTGTCAAGAATAAATCTAAATTTTCAATTCAAAATTTCAGAATCATAATCTGTTGGAAAAATACTATATAAATGAATGCATGAGTTCGCAGTTTCCTCAAATTAGTTATTTTAAATATATTTTATAACAAATAATTCTTACTAATAATTTTTTGTAAAAACAACAGTCATATAATTAAATAAAGTTTGACTTACCTGGGTTGTCACAGGTAATCATATATCCCATTGATGAAGAACAATCTCCTTACTTATCATCAGATTGTACACTTGAAATTAGATGAAGAATACATGAATATATATTTTATAGGACTTCTGTTTTTAAACAATAACTACTTCTTTTCCTATAATGAATGTTGATTAGACTGTGATATTCTTACATAATATGTAGATCAATTATTATTTAGGATAATTCACACATTGCTGCGTAATGAAAGAATGCCTAGATGTTTAGCTTTTAAATTTATTCATCTTAGACAAAAGAAAAAATATTATGATTAAATAGAATAAGAAAATAGAACGTCAGTTCCGAATAACAAAAGTTACATGATTGAAAAAAGTATTACAGTGTACTCGTAGAGAAACGCGACACATCGTCACGTGATGCGGCAGGTGCACCAAACAATCAGTTGGCGGGAAGCAAAAAACAAAAAGAAAGTCCGGAACAAGAAAAACGAAAGTCAATAAAAGAATGTTCTGAGATTAAATATCACAACAGAAAAGAGTCATCTCTTAGCGTTGTTTTCTTTTTTCGGTTAAATTTTACTCTCCGCTTTGGAGATATGGATCCTGTTTCTTTATTTTATTTTATGATATGGCTCACAGTTGCAATACTAATGCCAACTATCTTCGAAATCTCTTTATAAGTCTTTGTAGTATGTTTGGAGAGAGTAACAATCTTTGCAGGCTTTCGCGGTGTCACATTTATCTCTAACGACAGTGGACTCTCAACAGATGTGATCATAGCTGGAGCTTTCATCTACAGAATTTTCTGCGCATGCGCTCGACGACCCCCTCTGTTTGGTGGAAATTGTTGCTAGGGAAAGGATTTATTAATTCCACCCATATTTTAATACATTCTAGTATGATTATAAAAGAATAATAGGAATGGATTTAAAATTCACGAAAAAAGTAGTTTGTTTCAATTAATTTGCACAAGGGTGTACAGTAAGCTTTTCGTTGAGATGAAGCAAATGGTTTGCGTACAGGGACAATCAAAAGTATTCAAATACATTACGTCTATGGGGAAAATTGCAGGTAAGTAGAGTTTAACATCTATAGACTGCACTAAACCAAATGAAACGAATATATATTTTTTGTAATAGCGATAGTCAACTGGAAAAAAAAATTGTGTATGTAGGAGCCTCGTCTCCCCACCTAGAGGAGTAAATTTTCATGATGAGTATCTTTCAAAAGAGCTCGCCAATACCTTTAAAACGAATGGTTGAACAATCGATCTGCGATAATTTAAAATGAAATTATAGATTTTTTTCATAAAAAAAAAATAAATAAATAAATAAATAAAAATAAGTGTGATATTGAGAATAAAATCAACTTTATTTTGATATTTAGTGTTATACTACTTCTCTAATATGGAAATCGTCTGCATTATCATAAAAGATGATTTTTTTAAAATAATAATTTTAATAAATTATTTTTAAAAAGCAGAATTATTTTTTAATAACCGAATTAAATTCTATATAAATGTAGGTGCATTAATGAAACAGGGGGTTGAGGGGGGGGGGGCGGTAGCCACCTGACACAGAACTAATTATCATATAAAACTCTTTCGAAGCCTAATTTGAATTGTTTAACACAGGTTTACATAACAGTACTCGTTATCTTACCTCTTAATTTGCAACCTGTATTTATAGCATTAAATTTTTGGGTAAGAGAAAGTCATGTGTGAGACACACCAGATTATTTTCCATATAAAAATACTACAATTAGCAACTTCTGTAGTACAAGTCGTGTAAAAAAAGAGTTAAATGAGGTACGAGACTTTTGTTAATTATACAGATTCAAAAATTAATAAGAACAACATACAAAAAATGTGTCCCTTAAAGTTACCTTACTTTCTCTTTAAATATCTGCATACATTTTGTAACAGATAAATACATTTTTTTTTTTTTTTTTTTTAAAGTAATCTACTCTTTTTCAGCTTTAAATAATTTCATAAGATTTCTAAAAAATTTTGATATCTAGTAATTAATGAAATGTTACTAAATAATCTTATTTCGAAAACGATGCTCTAGTTACTCTGATGTCTTCTCAGATTGATGGAATTATTCTGAAACTATTCATATGGAAGAATAGTTTTCTTGGAGGATCATCGTTAATCCTCCATCCTTTTTGATATTTTCAATATTAACTATTCAATGCTAACTATTTTCGTCCCACAAGAGAAGAGTATAGTCGTCCTCGTTGTGTTCAAATAAATAAGTATATCTTAATTTAAGCAAGCATTTGTAACACTTTCCAGTAATGTTAAGAAGCGTTTATAATTTCGGGGAGTGGGAAGGGGGAGGGGGAGGGAATCACCATATTGGCTTTTTTTTCAGAAAAATCTCGCCAAATGCTCTCGAGTGACTGCTGGCAACGACAATTCTCCCTTTTCAATTCTACTCTGGTACCTGTCACAAGGACACTTTTAATCGCTAGTATCCGTAAGCAAAAAATATGCACTGTTATAGAATGTTACGTTTATAGAGTAAATTTAGATTTCCGTGGATGTTTTAGAGAATTTACATGCAACTACAAAACGATTTTCAGCTTATTCTTTTATCATAATGTAAGAAAAAATCTCTTTACTTAATAATTTTAAACAAATAATATCATGTTTATTTTACCTTTCTCTTTCAGAGTACAGAAAACAGCAGAAAACTTAAGTTATATCTTAAAGAAAAATACTAAAAACCTTCAAAATAAGTTATAAAGAAAGAAGAAAATTTTTTCATGCTATATCTTGAAACCTGTATTATTAAAAGCTTTATATTAAATATTATTCATTCCTTGTAGATTCAGCAGCTAATATTAATGACCGAATGTGTATTTACGGAATTTTCCATTCACATTTCTTGCAAGTGAGTAAAATATGATTTCAGGTTTTGAAAAGTATTGTAATTTCTGTTCATTCGAAACAAGAGCAGAAAAGCTCCTGAGCAACCAAATTTAAATAACTGCAACTGCAAAGAAGTACTTATCATAGATTACAGTAGAACATTAATTTGCTTCAATCATCGTAAAGTAAACCCATAGCGAGAATTAAAAACCTTTGGAAAAATGTCTTGTTTTGTTACGTGAAAGTATTCAAATTAGAACAAAATTACCTGAATAATGTCCTAGTCCAGTCAAAATAGGAAAAAAAAAAATCGTGTAGTTTTGAAATTTTGCGTACTCATATCCGAGAGGGTCCTGAACAACATACTAAAAGTCCCCGCCCGTGGTGGGTGAGCGGGGGGCAGGGAGGGCATTTAAGGGGAGCAGTTTTCAGTTTTTATTAAATATCTTAAAAACTATCGCATTCAGAGAAAACATGTCAATTACAAAATTAATCTACGGACAATTTCCTACAAAAATGCACATTACATTTTGTTTCTATGATCAATAGTTTAGAAGATATAGGGGGATGAAATAACGCATTTTCTTGAAAAATTCTTTTTTGCAATAGTAAAACCAACCAAAGTGTGCAATTAAAAGGGTTCTTGTCAAATATTTTCTAATGTACAAAACAAATATATACATAGGGAATATGCAAGGATAATACAGCATGTTTTGTAAGTTTTAAGTAATTTTAAGGCTCGTGGGCGCAAGTGGCGGTTTGAGTAAAAATCCAGATAACGAAGACCCAAAACCGATCAACATTAAAAACAAAATCGTGTAGTTTTGAAATTTTGCATACTCATATAGCCAAGAGGGTCCTGAACAACATACTAAAAGTTCCCGCCCGTGGTGGGTGAGCGGGGGGCAGGGGGGCATTTAAGAGGGGCACTTTTCAGTTTTTATTAAATATCTTAAAAACTATCGCATTTAGAGAAGAAATGTCAAATACAAAATTAATCTATGTAAAATTTCCTACAAAAATGTATCATACATTTTGTTTCTATGATCAATAGTTTAGATGCTATAGGGGAACGAAGTAATACATTTTCTTGAATAATTCTTTTTTGCAATAGAAAAATCATCTAAAGTGTGCAATTAAAAGGGTTCTGGTCAAATATTTTCTAATGTATAAAACAAATATATGCATAGGGAATATGTAAGGATAATACAGTATGTTTTGTACATTTTAAATAATTTTAAGGTTAGTAGGCGCGTGGTGGTTTAGGTAAAAATCCAGATAACGAAGATCCAAAACCGATTAACATAAAAAAAAAAAAAATCATATAGCTTTGAAACTGAGCACAGTTATAAGGTTAAGTGTCCTGTTCTGAACAATATACTTAAAGTCCCCAACCGTGGGGGGAGAGCGGTGGGGAGCAGAGGGCATTTAAAGGAAGCGCTTTTCAGTTTTTATTAATATCTTGAAAACTATCGCATTTAGATAAAAAAAAATGTCAATCACAAAATTAAATTACTTAAAATTTCCCGTGAAAATGCCTATTACATTTGTTAGTATGATCAATAGTTAAGAAAATATAAAGATTGCTTTGTATCTTACGTATATTTTACAGAAAAGTGGAGTTTTGCGATTTGTATATTTTGACTTCCACTCTTTAAACTTGGCGCATTGCACGCGCACATGCACATATGGATATTTATTTGTATGAGTAGAAAATATTTAATCCGAATCCTTTTAATTACGAACTGTAGTTTATGTTACTACTGTAAATAACGTAAAAAGTTAAATTAAAAAAAAAAAAAAAAACACACAGAATAGATTTGCCTATAAAACGAGTAGTTGTGATTTCAAAGACTGATTTTATATGAAAATTGTTCATTTTTATATATTGACATAGTTTTAGAATATTTCCTTTGCAGTGTTTTAAATTTCTGAAAAATAATTATTTTTAATAACAAAAAAGGTTATTTATGAATCAAAAGCATTTCTCTTGCACTGCCTGAAATGACTCCCCAGAAAAAAAAAAAAAATGTTAAAATGAAATGATTACAAGTATAAAGACAAACAAAGGCTTCAAATTTATAACACCCCTCTTTTAAGTCAGGGATTAAAAAGCAATTTTACCTAAACTACAACTTGTGCCTACTAACCTTAAAATTATTTAAAATGTACAAAACATGCTGTATTATCCTTACATATTCCTTATGCATATATTTGTTTTGTACATTAGAAAATATCTGACAAGAACCCTTTTAATTGCACACTTTAGGTGATTTTACTATTGCAAAAAAGAATTTTTCAAGAAAATGTATTACTTCGTTCCCCTATATCATCTAAACTATTGATCATACAAACAAAATGTATGATACATTTTTGTAGGAAAGTTTACGTAGATTAATTTTGTAATTGACATTTCTTCTCTAAATGCGATAGTTTTTAAGATATTTAATAAAAACTGAAAACTGCTCCCCTTAAATGCCCTCCCTGCCCCCCGCTCACCCACCACGGGCGGGGACTTTTAGTATGTTGTTCAGGACCCTCTTGGCTAATGAGTATGCAAAATTTCAAAACTACATGATATTTTTAAAATTTTGATCGGTTTTGGGTCTTCGTTATCTGGATTTTTACTCAAACCGCAACTTGCGCCTACTAGCCTTAAAATTACTTAAAACTTACAAAACATGCTGTATTATCCTTGCATATTCCCTATGTATATATCTGTTTTGTACATTAGAAAATATCTGACAAGAACCCTTTTAATTGCACACTTTGGTTGATTTTACTATTGCAAAAAAGAATTTTTCAAGAAAATGCGTTATTTCATCCCCCTATATCTTCTAAACTGTTGATCATAGAAACAAAATGTAATATGCATTTTTGTAAGAAATTGTCCGTAGATTAATTTTGTAATTGACGTGTTTTCTCTAAATGCGATAGTTTTTAAGATATTTAATAAAAACTGATAAGTGCCCCCCTTAAATGCCCCCTGCCCCCCGCTCACCCACCACGGGCGGGGACTTTTAGTATGTTGTTCAGGAACCTCTTGGCTATGAGTATGCAAACTTTCAAAACTACACGATTTTTTTTTTCTATTCGTCAAATTTTGGCCTTCGTTGCCTGGACTATCCAGTCTCTTATACTGTTTTGAAAGTATCTGTGTAACAAAGCTTCTTTCCGCCCGAAAACTACAAAAGTTGTCCACAATCTATCTTATTTATATGAGATTGTGCACTGTATTCCATTAAATTTACATTAGTTCATCAATTACTATAGCTATATTTCCCATTCGAATGGACAATTAGTTGTATATCTCCATTTTGTTGGCCAGGTCTTCAATAGATATCCATGAAATGTTATTTTTTATTATGTCTTTATCTAAAAAATGTGGCTTAAATGAGAGACAAATTATCAAGGATCCTTGAAGTATTGCTTGTATATATGTAATGTTCGACAAAAGAGCGTTAAATTGTTGCATTGTGTTACAATTAGCAAAATGCAGGTTTTGAAACTCTTGAGTCCTCCAATTATTGAAGGATATGCATTAAAAATTAGAGAATAACATGTTTTTTGAAAGGTGTGAAATTTGTATTGTAAATTAAATTCTGTTAAATAATCGTTCTGCCCAATTGTAGGAGCGAAATTGTCAGAATAGTTTGCAAACAAAATTGGCTACATTCAGTAGAAGATGAATTTTACAACGGATTTTCAAAGATTCAGTTTATTTTATGTCTATCTTATGTAATTTAAAATATATTTTAATATAGTATATTTTCCTTTTGTGTGTTTATATTTCATCAGAGTATATGTTTTTAAAATTATTTTTATATGAATGTGCGTGCATGCGTGCTTAAATAAATGTAATAATCCTCATTTTAATAAATCTCCAATTACCTTACAATACCTTATCTCCAATTACCTTATCTTCAAGTCCAAAATATCCAGTTACCTACCTTACAATGCCTTATGATACACATTTAATTAAATAAAAAGATTCAATGACTTCTTGAATACTTTTAATCGTTATTACATATAGACATAGCGGGTATTGTCAGTACTCGCCCATTTTTCCACATCATTTAATTTTTAGAATAATTCTCTTCAAGTGTATTTACGATGAAATAAGAAGAAAAATACTCGAAAAGACTGGTTTGAAAAAAAAAAAAATAATAATAAAAGGTGGGTATTAACTATATTCAGGATTCATAATTAGGATGTTGGTAGCTATGTACAGAACATCTTCCTTGAGAAATGCATTATTAGAATGCTTTTTTTCATTAAATGAGAATAATAAAATTTTCTTACAGTATCAGCTTAGGAATTATTTTATTCTTATTTTAACTGTCATCATAAATAGTTATGAAATTGATATTAATTTTTCCAATTCTCTTTTAGTTCCATTTTAGAATTTTGTTTTAAGAAATCTTTTTTCAAATGAACACAGAATTTATTTATTTAGTATTTCTTTATGAAGTTTTAATTTCTGTATATCATTGTATAATGGGGATTGCAAATTTAAAAAATATTAAAAATTAAATTATGTGAAAGGAATTAAAGAAATAAATACATAAGTGGACATACACTTTTTAACGTTTTAATTTGATTTTCACATTTTCTACAAAATGTTTCAAAATTTGTCAAACCTATAACTGAGTCTATAACTGAGACTTATAACAAAGTCAGACCTATAACTGTATTGGTGTAAAATGCTATTTATATTAGAAATACTAATTGTTAATAAAGTATGATTTAATTTATTTCATTGTGTTTTAGCCTTCCTGATATCAATTTTTACTTTATTTTATATTACTTTTTTTTTTTTTTGCTTTGAAATATATAATAATTCACTATGACTCTACATATCTATAATGAGAGAAAAGATAATTATTATGTCAATTTTACTGTAATCAGTATCACAATTCAAAAAATTTTAGCACTTTTATCGTTAAATATTTTATCAACATTAACTAATAAAATAGACATAAAGCTCTGAGTTCACAATTAATTTTATTTCCATTTAAGTTAATGCAACTTGAATACATTTCATGTAATTAAGTTACTACTACACGATAAGTACCGCATACGTGCATAAAACATAAATTTAATACCGGTTAATTATATGACACATATTTAGTTCCTGTCTGTTTTGTAGAACACCAGGAAAGAATCATCAGTTTAACTGCATTCTTTGTAATTGATTCCAACATACTTTTCAGCTTGACAAGCAGGTATACTACCAGCCAGGCGAGTGCAGCGGCCAGGAACGCGTTCAGTCTGTAAAACAACAGTGAGATCATTAATTTAGAATTTTTAAAGATCCTTCATTAATTCAAAACAGAAATAGACTCCGTTATGGTGTAATTATATTATTTAGATGATCTATCTCGATCTACAGAAAAATGCTACGAAATAATGGTGTAGATTTAATCTCTATAAAAAGTACTATAAATTATTAAAACATATGAAATATTTTTTGCACGAAGTACTCAAATATGAACTTTTGTCAGACGAGTAAACATAGGAACGAATGAAAAATAAAACCAACTGCTTTTCTAGTCATCCTTAGACATCTCAATACTTTTAAGATAGGATATTAGGGTAAATGTTTTTCTTACAAAATATTTTTAAGTATGAAGCGCATATGCATCAAGTTTGGCTAAATTTAATTCAGATTTTCCACCCTTCTCCCGGAATATAAATAAGTATATACATGCACACATATCGATTTATACACATAAATAAGTAATGCAATAATAAAAAAAAAAAAATGAATTAAGACAGTTCGTAAAAGATTAAGGAAAATTGTTTAGACAATAGACAAAATTTTGAAATTGTTTTCTGAGAGTGGAAGAAGTGTTGAAAAAGATCCACATTAGTCTAACTATTAAGATTCTTGCGTGGCTATAGATCACAATCGAAAAATTACGCGAAAAAAATGAACAAAATGAAATTAATAAAATTTCATTGAAAATTACTTACTACTTGGAACTCAACGTGGCATTCAGCGACGCTTGTTTTAGCTGGAAGGTACCTTTCGGTATTATCAGCATCTACGCCTTTCCTGAAGTTCTCTATAGAATCCATGTTACTTGGATGCTGAGACATGTATTTTTCAAAGTCGAAATCACTGCCGATAAAATTTTTCGATTTCTTATGAAAATTATTCTCCTGGAATGAAAACAAATTTTAATTTGAAGTTAATTGCAAATATATTTGAAATACAGAAATGTATTAAATATTACAAGATATCTGAAATTGTTCAAAAATAAAGCTACTTTTGGCATTTATTAGAAACATTCGTACTAATTTTTATGTATCAAATTCTATACAGATTGCATTTTTGTTCATATTGACGGAAAAGTAATGCTGCTTTGTCGGATTTTTGACGATTTTCATGATTGCTGCATCTTAGCATGCGCGACATACAAAAGCAAAATGCATAATACACCCCGCACCAAAAAGATACCAAAGGGTTTTTTCTTTGATTTTTCATAAAATCACATTATCTAAATTATGCTTATATTATTATCATAAAATAATACTATTCCCGGACTAATTTTTGTTTTAAGACTAATTTAGAAATTTTTTAAGACTAAAATTTTTCCAATTTAAGACTACACACCGCGACAAAAAGATAGGAACAAAGTTTTTTTTTTTTTTTTAAATTTTTGAATATGATTATTTTGTATATGAATATTTTGAATATGATTGAAATATTTAATATGTTTTTGATATGATAATATTTTGTTATGATAATAAATGATCAGCACAATTAAGATAATGTTATTTTATGAAAAATTAAAAAAAAAAAAAAAAAAAAAAAAAAAACGTTGTTCCTATCTTTTCGTCGCGGAGTGTTGTCTTAAATTAGAAAAATTTTAGTCTTAAAACTTTTCTAAATTAGTCTTAAAACAAAAATTAGTCCGGGAATAGTGTTATTTTATGATAATAATAAATGATAAGCACAATTTAGATAATGTTATTTTATGAAAAATCAAGGAAAAAACCCATTGTACCTATCTTTTTGTCGCTGGGTGTATATAAGATAATTATAATGAAATATCCTATTGTTTATTTTGATAAATAATGCATCAATGGAAACTACTATTTCATTGTTATTATTGTTATTATTAATTATCGTTGATCTTATTTTTCAGATTCTAGAAGTGGGGCAATATAGTATTTAACACATAAAACACTATAAGTGGTACTGATATTCTTTTAAACCTGATATAAAAGTGAGTTTTTACAATTGCTCAAATGCCTTACTCTTAATTATCCGTGTTTTCCAAAAATCATTAACCTTATGAATTTTTACATAAAAGGATTGATTTTATTGGATTTTATTGGTATTTACTAATATATTCATAAATAATTTGGGCATACTACTTTAGAATTACTTTTAATTAGATTAAATTATGTTAGTAACACGTTAAGTTCCACACAGATTTATAAGGAAATTCTCGTGCTTGCAAGTAAAATTTACACTGGTGAACAAAATTAAAGCAACAACCTGTTTTCTCGTTTTCTTCTTTTGCCCATAATTTTTAAACAAACAAACACATGAACATAAAATTTGGATGATCTGTTCGTTATCATATTATTAACCGAATTTTACGTAATTTTAGCATAAGAATAATTTTTAAGCTAAAAAATATTCCTTTTTCTCTACAAAGTAAACTTTGAGAAAAATGAAAAATTTCAATAATTTTTCGAAAGAACACTTAATGAAAAATGGTCATAAGGATGCTTTACAGATAGGTAAAGATTCACACGCATTCATTTGTTACATTACAACCAAATTTTTTTACCTGTATTCACTTTTCTGTTTCTTATTTATTTATTTTTTTTCGCATGTTAATAGCTTTTTAAAAATTATACATACAAACATGAAAATTGAATAAGATGTTCATTTTAAAACTATGTATCGACATTTTTATTATTCTAGTGATGCTCATAGTTTACAAATTATTAATTATATATATATTTTTAAAAAGTCCATTATAAAAGTAAAAACAAAAAAAAAGCTAATACAGAAAGAAAAATCGAGATTTAGTTTAACGTTTCAAGGCATGTGTGTCTTTACCTATCTCTAATGCATCCTGAACACCACTTTTCATTAAGTGTTCTTTCCTAAAATTATTGAAATTTTTCATTTTTTCCAAAGCTTACTTTTGAGAGAAAAAATGAATATTTATTAGCTTAAAAATTATTCTCACGCTAAAGTTGCATAAAATTTCGATAATAATATGATAACGAACAGACCATCCAAATTTTATATTCATGTGTTTATTTGTTTAAAAATTATGTGCAAAAGAAGAGAACAAGCGAACATGTTGTTGCTTTAATTTTGTCCACCAATGCAAATAAATTTTAAGTAATTACTGCAAACAGTGCATTTTTTTTTTTTTTAATTTTATATAATATTTTGTACTGTCAGTCACCAGTGACTTACACGGCCTGAACAGAAAGTTTAGTGTCACTTACTAGTGACTGACGCGGCCTTAGCGGATAGTTTAAGGCCAGTAACCAATGATTGATGCGGCACTTAACATTAACTTTTTCTTTAGGAGGAAAAAAAAAAAAAAAAGGAACTTACTTCAGATGATTGGGAATCTTTAAAATCATCATCAATTCCAAGTATTTTGTTCAGCTCTTGGGGCATCTTGGCTGTAGAGGTTTTTAAGATGCAAAAACAAACGGCTAGCAAAATCATTCGGCACATGATAATTCTAAAACAAAATCAAACTTTGCTACTGTAGGTTAAATTTAAATGCTGCTTTAGTTTTTAGTGCTTATATATAAATTGAGTATTAAAAATTAATGATATATGTTTATAAAAAATTAAAGTTTCTATCGTTAAATCTACCTTTAAAATAAAATCATATCTGATAATAAATTAAAAAAAAAAAAAAAAGTTTTTGTTGTTCTATTTGTAATTCTAAAAAAAAAAAAGGAAATATAATAAAAATCTTTATAAAAACTTATAATAGAAAACATACACACACCAAATTAAATGTTTTTGGTAAGATTAAAAAAATATTCATCATAAAGTGTTATTGTTTCTATTTTAATAATACAATAGAATACAATAAAAATCTTTTCAATAAAAATTTTGATTGAAGATACATAAATTGGAAGAAATATAGAAAAAACACCATGCATCGACAGATACTTGAAAAAACTAGGTTTAAAATGACGCAGAATTGAAAAAGAAGAAAAAAAAAATTAAATGGAAATAAAATGAGTACAATGAAAGAATTATGCTAAAAGAATAGTCCATTATAATACGCAGAAGTATAACTGGTTATTAAAAAAAAAAAAAAAAAAAACTGAATCAGCATCTAAAAAATAAATAAAAGTAAGTAAATAAAAATCAGTATTTTCTTTTTATATGAATTTTTTGACTGGAAAAGCATCATCGTTTGTTTTGCTGAAAATCCAAAATATGACGCGAAAAAATAATCAAAGTTTCAGATTTTTTTTTTTTTTTTTAAAGAGCATCTGAAATATAACATACATGTGAAACTGACACATGAAAAATCGGTGATCTTCCTTATAAAAATTTTGCTTCTTCAAATATCTTCAATATATATATATATATAATACATAAACAATACCTTAAAATATTTTTATTTTTAGGTAAAAATAATAGTATATAAAAAAAAGGTAAATTTAAACACATTCGATTTTGAAAATTTGTATTTTCACGAACTTGCAAATCTTATGAATTTTTTGTAGAATTTCATTTTATGAAAGTTACACTAGTTATTTGAAGTAAGTTGTTGAGTACTTAGTCAATTAAAGTAATTATAAAATTACAGTGACTTAATAAAATTTTATCTTAAAAAAAAAAAAAAAAAAAAAAATGAGAAGTTAAACTCACCAAGTGGGTCTGAATTTGAATGTCTATTGCAGAAGAGATTGTTAAATAAGCGATCCTCGAAGAGCTATCATTTCCTTATATACAAAAGTCCAAACTACACCTAAAGAGCAATTTTCTTTACAGAAGCCACACAAAATGTATTCCATATAAGTTTCTTCAGCTATTGTAACGCAATTCTTTATTGTTTTCTTTAAAACATGCTTTTCTTAGGTGGATACATTTCCGACCGACAATGAATCTCGTCAAAGAAAAATAAATAACTGCTTACACACTTGTAGAGAACTAAATCAAATCAAGTAACTTTTATGGGTTTCAAACGTTGATTAAATTTTGTATTGTTTGCTAAAAGTGTAATTTTAGATTTAAAAAATAATATTTAATCAACGTAATTGAAATTTTACACATGCTACTCTTATTCAATATGTTATTTTCATTCTACCATGGAAGTTGTATAATAATAATAGTAGTAATAATAATAATAATTCATCATTAGAATGACCAAACAATAGAAAGGAAGATTTGAATTAATCGATAAACACTTACATACGGAAGTGAAGCCTTATACAAGGCAAAAGATATTGAAAAGTTAATATGAATTATTTCTGCAACATTGGTGGAAGAGATCATATATAGCAAATATGATCAAAACATAACATAAAAATAAATTAGGATAAAGTAGGATTAGAGGCCAACACGATTTAAGACAGGAGAGCGCGCTAAACAAATTTTCCAGGCGCCCAACTTTCCCCAAATCCGCTGCAAGACCATATGGTAACAAAGTAAAAAGTCAAAATGAAGATGATAACACTGTTCGGCATGAAAGTTGCCTCCAACACCATTTTTACAATTTCTTATATAAAATGACCTCCTGAATCCGCATATGATGGCCATTTTGCTCTATCACCTACCGATTTTTAGGGACGGCCCCCTATTATTACCATTTTTCGGTAATTTTATGGCTATAAATTTGATTTTTAGGGGGAGGGGGGAAGGACTATTTTAACTGTTAAATATCTTCTGAGGGGATACAGAGTTGGAAAATTCTAAAATATGAACATTTGCGGCAAAGGGAAAGTTTAAGGGGGGGGGGGACGAATTTGCTACTGAAATTATGTATTACATTTCTTATATTTTTTTAAAATCTATTATTAATGTTATTTATTAAACATTATATATTTTTGTGTTTAGTGTTAAAATAATTATTTTCTATTCTTCAAATTAATTTCATGGCCATAAAAATAACGAAGAGTGATGGAAATTGAAGGAGGAGGTGATATCCGCGGAAAACGGGGGGTGATGGGGCAAAAGGGGGGTTGTATTCGGATTCAAAAGGCCATTTTGCATAAGAATCAGCAGAAATGGTACCAGGAGTTGAACTTTTTTTTTTTTTTTCAGCGTAGTGTAATTGCTGCGAAAAGAAGCTAAAAATTAAGCAAGAAGAAATTAAAACTTAACGATTAAACTATGGAATATTTAATTAAATAACATAATATTTATATGATTATAAGGTAGAGAAATTTTATTTTCATTACACTTTCATATACACTAGTTCATACCCGTCAAAATTCGACGGATGATTTTCAACTGAAAACTTTTCGCGGCATAAAGTTTAAAACATCCTTGCTTTTAGCATAGTTAACATTACTCTTAACCAGTTTAAAACGCCCTGTTTTAATCAATTATCTTTTGGTTGGAGGGGAGAGGGATAATTTTATGAAATTTCAATATACAAAATCTAAGCATACTCCACATAATATAAACTAAATCCTAAGGTTTTCCTCAATTTTATTCTAAATATGACCAAAAGAATGTCAGGAGTAATTAAAACAAAGACAGATTTTGCATAAATTATCGAAAGAATCAATATTTCTTAATGAAATGGTATCAATATTTGTGAGAATACTTACCAAATTATCACGCGTGTAAATTAATCCCACAATAGAATTCCTCTCTGTCACAGCAAAAATCGACTAAAAATCTATAGAACTACACTCGTTTTATGTTTGCTGAGCAATTTATTCGTTGCTTTTCACGTGAAATGAAAGAATACAAAGCTTTTCTACATGATTATATTAACTTACTATCAACGGTAACAGTTCACAATTTTTTAATAAAAGTCATACATGAAAGACAAAGATTTTATACACCTGTAAAATACTTGTAAATTATATAATTAATTCTAATTTGCCAAGAAAATAATAAGCATATTTTAAGAGTAAAATAATAGTTTTGATTCTGATATTTCATTCCCATATTTGTAAAATCACTTGGGTTTAATCCAAAATATTAATTCATTGTATTCTAAAAATAAACTGCAAGTCGGAATAAAGTTAAAATTTGTTTTTACTGAAAATAAATAAATACAAAATTAGTTCATAAACAGTTTTTTATAGAATTAGTTTTTGAAAATAAGTTAAATTGTTATATTCAATGGTTACTAAAATTAAATATAAAATCAAAATAACTTAAAAAGTTTCTTCCAAATGAAACTACCGTACTTTAGGAAATTTTAATTATATCGTTAAGGGACTCTACATGGAAATGCAAATGCCTTGTCACGGACAAGCTTGACACAGTCTCAACACCATCGAAACTGGACAAGTGGAGTGACCAGGAACTTACATAAGCCCAGTTGAAAGATCCTGACATAAAGATAATATGACAATTGAAGGAGACGACCAGCAACAGACCTACCTGGCAGGACATTTCTCCATTTAGCCACATTACAAAAAGTTATAGGGCACTCTGGGACTCTCTTCATATTAGAAACAGTGTACTATGCAGAAAATGGGAATTTGACGATGGAAGGAGTTTCAGATGGCAGATTTTACTACCAAGATCGAAGATTCCAGATGTTCTAGAGTAGCTGCATAGTAGCCCTACTGGAGGTCAATTTGGGCTGATGAAGACTCTACAGAAAGTTCGAGAACGCTGCTACTGGTGCAAGGCAAGGGAGAATGTGGAGAAATGGTGTAAATCCTATGATGCTTGTGTAGACAGACAACACCCCTACATCCCCAGTCGGACGGCATGGTTGAGAGTTTTTACCGTATCATCCAGAATAACCTCTCTCTTCTAGTGTCGAGGAACCAGCAAAATTGGGACTTGAAGTTGGCATTGTTCCTGCTGGCTATAGAAGTGCTATCGATGAAACCACCGGCTGTACTCCAGCTCATATGCTGTTCGAACGCGAACTTCGTCTCCCATATGATCTCCTATTTGGTTGTCCACCAGATGCGTCTTCATTGCC
Organism: Salticus scenicus; assembly: GCA_963930645.1. Lineage (NCBI taxonomy): Eukaryota > Metazoa > Arthropoda > Arachnida > Araneae > Salticidae > Salticus > Salticus scenicus. The sequence continues at coordinate 323,389,739 of OZ005654.1, forward strand.
CGAAGAATACATCCAAGATATCCAGGCACGATTTGAAGACGTGCACAACTTTGATCGGGAGCGGATTCAAATGGCAACGGAGAAAATGAAGACATGGTATGATCTAAAAGCTACATAACATGAGTTCAAGGAAGGAGACAATGTTTGTTTGTGGATCCCTGTTCGACGCAAAGGACTCTCTCCCAAACTACAGTGTATCTGGTATGGTCCCTACACAGTCATAAAAAGACTGAAAGATGTCGTGGTGATAATTGCTAAAACACCTTCATCAAAACCGAAGATGGTTCACTACGATCGGTTTGCCACATACCACACTTAACGGTAATGTTGAAATTTGAAATGTAAATATTTGTTAAATTTGTGCAGGTGTAATGTAAATGTTTGTATATAAATATCTGTACATATTTGTAAATATTTCTCACTTAAATTTGCAATCTGTATTTTTATTTTATTGTTGTATGCAACTTAGTTTTTGTATTTTCGATTGTTTAGTTTGTTTAGTTTCGCCTCCTCACGAACTATTGTACTGCCCGGGACGTGCAGTCCTTGGAAGGGGGGCAGTGTTACGAATTTGTAAATATTTCGCAGTTATTTTTATGTAAATACATTTGAAGAGGCTTAGTCAGGTGATGAAATGTGAATTTTCGGCATTTGTAGCTCTTTTTCGCGTTAAAATAGCTAATTTTCCCTTAAAAACGCATTAAAAATCTCCAATAAGGCAGATAATGGATTTGGCATAAAATTTGTAGACTTTTTGCTCCTTGGCGATAAAATCCTTATTATCGATATACCAAAGATGGAAGCTGTAACATGACAGGCTAACGAGATTTTAGAAATATCCAGATTTTTCTACGCAGGTATTTAAAGAGTTGCATCGCACCAAGTGAGTCTCTCACAGTTTAGTTTCGCCAAAGCATTTGCTGGATAAAGAGCTCTGAGCCTCTTTGGAATACAGTCGCACTGCTCTATGTAATGCTTTGATACAGTCTGCACTGAATTTGTTGCTGACAGCTGTTATTTAAGCTGTGTTAACTGGTGAAACTGAAGTTGATATCTGGTTCATAGACGTGTATTCTTTTAGAATTTTCTGTAAATAAAGTTTCCAGCCTCTGCAAGGTTCGCTTTTCTTTCTCGGACAACTCACGAACCCCCAAGTACGCAACAATATATACATATATTATATATACAAACATATGTATATATATATATATATATATATTGTTGCGCTCAGCTTCGTTTGATATCCACTTCGTTTCTCCTCCACAGCCCTGCATTTAGTTGTTGGAGTCTTCACCTCTTTTTTACTCTCAAGAATGCATAATCTTCTAGTAAGATCTGAGAGAATTTTCTTCATCTCTTCAAGGTCATCTTGAAAGTCGTCCAAATCGAGTGCTCTGCTGCTCTGGCGATCTTTACGGGAGGCTTGTTGGGCTGCCTCGATCTTCAGGGCATACTCTAAAGCTGATTCCACATCCTTGACGTTGGAGGTTGGTTGGTTGGTTGGGTTTTACGTCGCACTAGTGCTGCGCAGATGGGCAATTGGCGATGGTCTGGGACTCACCCCTAGAGGTGGTCCCCTTGACGTTGAAGAGTCTGAGTGCTTTTTGAATCTCTGGATCTCCCACAGCATCGATGAAGTATTCTAGGGCCAAATCATTGCTAGTTCTAGGATGGCAGTCCGAAAAAGCTAAGTGTGATGCCAGTTCTTGGTGAGTTTTCACATGGTCTCTGATGACGGGACTTTAACTGGTGCTGACTATATTACTTATACCATTTTCCTGCAAAACGCAGCTCCATTGCTCTGTTCGAAATTTCGAAATTATTTCACTGTTCCTTTGGAATGGTCTCCAGGATATTAGCTACGTCACCCCGCAACGGTGCTACCAGATGTCTTTGCAGTAGAGTTCCACCGGTTAGATTTAGCGACGATCGAAAATTGTGTCTTATACACCTGCCAGGAAGAGCTGCTATCGTAAGTGGATAGCTTAGTAAATTCTTGATTCTGGATTCTTTTCGGTTTCCTGGGGCATGGATTCTAAATTTTCTTCAAGACTCTAAATCTAGTTTTGAAATTCATTCCCTATCACTTCTCTGTTGCACTCTTCTTTCATTTTTCTCTCAAGATCTTCCTCCATTCTCTTAAACTTGCTTTCTATCTCCGAAAACCTTCTTTTCAGCTCTTGATCAAAACTTTCTTTAACTTTCTCCTCAAAATTCTCTTCCATCTTCATAAATGTCTCTTCAAAATTTTGTTCTATCTTCATAACTTTCTCTTCAATCCCATACACTCTGTTTTCCATAACTGATAATTTACTCTCTATCCCCTCTTTCATTGTTGAAAGCTCTCTCTTCATCTCGTCTTGATTGAATTTCATTCTTTCCTGGATGGATTTAATTTCTTCGGTCAACCCGGTTTCCACTGTACTGCTTTCATTTCTTTCATTTCTTCAGTCAATCTATCTCTCATCTCTCTTTGCCCTTCTTTCATTCCACTTATCTGAGCAGCTAAGCGTTCTAGAAGTTTCTTCATTTCTTGCTCCATAGCTCTCGTTATCACCATTCACAGACAATTCCATTTCTGACACCAGAAATGTTGCGCTCTTGGGGGTTCGTCAGTTGTCCAAGAATGATAGGCGAAACTTACAGAAGCTCAGAAGTTTATTTACAGAAAATTCCAGAAGAATGCAGGTTTATAATCCAGGTATAAATTTCAGTTTTACCAGTAAACACATTTTAAATATCAGCTGTCAACAGCCAATTCACAGTACAGGCAGTATAGAAGCATTAACACACAGTAATGCAACTTTATTTCCAAAGCGGCTTAGAGACCTTTATCTAGCAAATGATTTGGCGAAACTATACTGCGACTGACTGACTTGGCACGTTCGGCCACATTTTATACCCCTTTATCGAACCCAGAAAAATCTAAAAATTTCACTTAACTCGTTAACCAATCACGTCAGAGTGTCCATTTTTGGTGGATCGATAATAAAGATTTTCTCGCCAAAAGTCACCATAAAAGTCGCAAAGGGAGAAAAACTCGCCAAATTTGTCGCCAAACCCATTAGCTGCCTTATTGTAGCTTTTTAATGAGTTTTTAAGGGAAAAATAGCTATTTTAACGCGAAAACAAACTAGAAATGTAGAAAATTAATATTTTATCAACTTACTGCTTCTTTGAAAGAATTTCTACAAAAATAAATAGAATTATTTACAAATTCGCAACAATATATATATATATATATATATATATATATATATATATATATATATATAGAGAGAGAGAGAGAGAGAGAGAGAGAATAAGAGAGAGAACCAAAACTCTTTTCTTTTAAATTCAAAGTCACATGATATTTTTTTAGAACTGATATATTCTCTTAGATCATTTACGTTATTTTTTTTTTTAAACTCTCGACATTTGCGTTTTGTATTTTTTCTCTATTATTTTTATTTGTATTTCTCGAAGATACTCTTTTCAAAATTGGAAAGTAATCTCATTAATAATTTGTACAACGTAGTAGAAAAAATATTCAACTAGAGTTTAAAGGTAAAAAAAAAGGTACAATATAATTTCTGTTTGCAGTACATTTATCTTTAAATTGAATTTTATAAAATTCTAAAAAATGATATAAATAATAATTTTTTGTAGAAATATTAGTTCGAATATTTGGTTTTCCTAACAATTTATAAAATTTAAATTATACTGTGCAGCGAATTTCAAATGTCTAAAAATAATAGAAAATTATAAAATAAATTTTAAATTTTGTTCTGAAACGTTCATATATAATACAAATGAAATTATAAAAAAAATATTTATGAGACTCTTAATATAAAGGAAAGAAAAAGAAAATGTAAGCGTAAAATAGGTGTTGCATTGTTTGCTTGTACGAGGGCTATTTTTTTTTTCAACGTCCGATAGGCTATAAAGGAAAAACGGGTAAATATAAAAAAATGATTTTATTGCCAAAAGTAATGTAGATTAAAGGTTACTTCTCTACATAATCACCTTGACGATTGAGGCATTTGTCATATCTGTGAACAAGCTTTGAAATACCCTCTTCATAAAATGTTGCCGCCGGTGACTTGAAGTGAGTTATGACGGTTTCTTTGAGCTCCTCGTCAGTTTGGAAGCGTTGCCCTCCAAGCCACTTCTTTAGTTCCGGGAAAAGATGGTAACCACTGGGAGCTAGGTCGGGACTATATAGTGGGTGTTCGAAAATGTCCATTTAAAATGTTCAAGGAGCCGTTGGGTTAGACGAGCACTGTGAGGACGGGCATTGTCATGGATCAGAACAATTCCGGAAGTTAGCAAGCCTCTTATTTTGTTTTGAATAGCCCATCCGTAAGCGTCGCAAAGTATCACAATAAGAATCTGCAGTAATTGTTGTCCCCGGCTGCATAAACTCCACGAGCAACACACCTTTTTGGTCCTAAAAAACAGTTGCCATAATCATACAGTTGTTGAAGGTTTGTTTGAATTTTTTAGGTCTGTTTGGAGAATTTGTGGGATCCATTGCTGAGATTGTCGTTTCGTTTCGGGCGTGTCATATTGAATCCATGTCTCATCACCGGTCACAATGGATTTCAAAAAATTTTCTCCACCAATATTGTAACGGTCAAGAAAAGACAAAGCTGCTGCCACTCGGCAAGTTTTGTGGTTATCCGTTAACATCTTTGGAACCCAGCGAGTACAAATTTTTCTGTAGCGCAACTCTTCAGTAACTATAGAGTACAAGGCAGATCTTGAAACTTCCGAAAATTTCATCGATAATTCACTTATGGTGAACCTACGCTACGCCTTTCCTTAACCACTTGGTCAACTCGTTGAACAAGATCGTCTGTAGCGACAGACTTGCGTCCTTGACCTCCTTCAACATGCACATCAGTTCGGCCATCTTTAAATTTTCGACACCATCTACGAACAACACCCTCACTCATAAAGCTATCTTCATACACTCGACTCATTCTTCGATAAATTTCCGCTGCGCTATTCCCTTCTGCCTGCAAGAAACGAATAACACTTCGCAATTCACACTTGGCGGGAGAATCAATAAAGACTGCCATGTTTACGTGACGGCAGCTGAAAACGAATTAGCGTGTTGCACTCGGCAGTGACAGAGCGTGTAGAAGAGGAGATGCGCAGTCACGTACTGCGTACGCCAGTCACCTGCCGCATGTCTGGCCTTCATACCGTGCGATCGGAGGTTGAAAAAAAAAACAGCCCTCGTATAACATTAACTTTTTCTTTTTGAAATTTCCATACATGTTTGAAAAAGTAAAGTTTTTCGCAAATGTTACGATACAAAATCTATCAGAACAATTATTTAATCCTTTAATACACACACACACACACACACATATATATTTGTTTTACTCAGAATCAAAAAATTATTTATTTTTACAAAGTGAAGAATAACATTGAAACTGAAAACAACAACTTTTAAAATATAGTATATAATGTTTAATATAACTTTTAAATTGAAGTGTTTGAACTGAAATAAAAATTAATAACAAAAATTAAAACCTTGAATATGTAATACGTTTTCCCTACTACTATGCTCTAAAGAGTTAAGGAGTAAAATTTAATACTTTCAATTACCATATTTCGTAGATTTAGAAGATATTATTTTCGAATTTATGATCTTTTGACAAACAGGTTAATTATGCTCATTTAATATTGACTGCCAACAAAAATTATAAACAAAGTTAAAAAAAAAAAAAAAAAAAAAAAAGAGCAAATGATTTTTTACAGCTTAGTTTTTAAAAGCAAACTTTTGTAAAAATATTCTAGGAAGAATTTTTTAAAAAATTGGTGGTATATATTATATATGACCATGTTACAAAGAGTTAATCGGCTGTTACTTTTCTTATATTTTAAGGGGACTTGGCATCATTCAAGGTTTCATATAAAGGCTTATATTTCCATTTAATGTTTATAAATTGAAGTATATTAGGTTTGTTCAACAAAATATATATTCAGGCAATAATTCTCATGGTTTTTGATGCACTTTTCACAAATTTGAAATCCTTAAACTGCGTTTTCTCAGTTTCCATATTTTCACGAATTCATGATCTTCAAAATGCTAAGAGTTATACAGATATTTAAGAAAAGACTTTACATATTTTTGAATGTTTAACAGAACCTATATTTAGAATGTGGGATGTATTTTAAAATAAAATTTATTATTATTTTTTTGGGGGGTAAAAATTAAAATCTGCCTGTTTATTTAAAAATTTTGAAAAAAAAAAAAAAGTTATATTTTTATTTTTAACATTTTCTCTTTTAAAGATATTGCTTTTAAGTAGGCTCAATTAGTTATTTAAAAAAAAGAAAGTCTTTTCTTAAATAATTCTAGAAGTTTGAGCATTTTGAAGATTACGAATTCATGAAAAAATGCAATCTGAGAAAACAGAATTTGAAAACTTCATGTCTGTAATATATATATATATATATATATATATATATATATATATATATAAAATCACAAAAATTGTGTCTTGAATACATATTTTATTGAACAAACTTAATATAGTTGAATTTAAAAATATTAAATGGAAATATAAGCTTTTGTATGAAACCTACAATAGTTATCCTAAGGTGCCAAGTCTCCCTTAAAAATTAAAGTGATACATTTTCAAAAATTATTTTTTAAAAATCCCTTTAATTGAAAAATTGATTTTATATTAAGATAATTTTTTTTCTAAATCTATATCCAATGACAGAGAAAAAAAAAATATTTTTGTTGAAAAAGCAAAATTTTGTTGAGGCTGTATCAACCATAGCCTCCTAAACTAGATGCCTGTCGCGTTGCTAGTAAACTTGGCAACAGTTGAAGCGGTAGACAGCGCCACCTGGTACAGATTTCGTGACTTTTTTATTCAATTGTCACCAATAATTTTAAGAAGTGATATATGATATATATAATCGACGTTTCTTTGATTCAATTCGCCTTTTATGTATATCAAATCCCACTTTTAAAAATTATTGGTGGCTGTTGAATAAAAAAGTCACGCAATCTGTCCCAGGTGGCGATGTCTACCGCATCAACTGTTGCCAAGTTTACGAGCAACGCGAAAGACATCTAGTTGAGGGTGGTTATGTATCAACTAAAAAAAAAAAAAAAAAAAAAAAAAAAAGAAAAAAATAGTTGATTTAACAAATTGTTTTGTAGCATTTAATTGAAACAGCAAAACTGTTTATTAAATCAACCAATTCTTTTAGTTGATGTAGCCCGAACAAAATTTTGTTTTATAGGATTTTTTAAGAGTCCTTTTGTTTCAAAACTTTCTTTAGGGATATAACTATATCAAGCGAATTAAAAAGAAAAAATGTTTATAAAATATGCATATACATAAATTTTTTCTTTTTAATTCACAGCCACCACATGATTTTTTAGTGGAGCTGATATATTTTCTTACAACATTTTATTTTATTTTGAACTTTTGACATTTGGCTTTTGTGTTCTTCTTTCTCTATTTTATTATTTGCATTTTTTACATATTTTCTTTTTTTCAAAATTAGAAAGTACTCTCACTAATACTTTCTAACATTCAGTAGGAAAAATAATCCGAATAAAAAGAAATATATTTTCTCTGGATGTAGTACATTGAGCTTTATATTAAATTTCTAAAAAAATTCTAAAACAGTGATATAAAAACTAATTTGATGAAGAAATATTAGTTCGAATATTTTGGTTTTGTGAAAATTTATAAAATATATATGGTACTGTTCAGCACATGTAAGATATCTAAACACAATAGCAAATTTAAAAATAAATTTTATTTCTTTGTTCTAATATGAATCTGCGTTTATAGGTGCTACAAACTGTAATATAATTTACACATTACTTAAAAAAAAAAAAAAAAAAAAAAAAAACAGGTTGAGTTGGCTTGTTTTTCTTACATAACATAAATGAGCAGAATGAATTTTCCGTAATGAACAGCTAAAATTTCTATGCATGATTAAAAAAAGCAATGTCTTTCTTTTTCTCCCACAAAAGTCAAGTTCCAAAATCTACTGAGACATTTATTTATTTATTTATTTTTTTTAAAGAAAATTTAATTTTGTTTAAACTTTTCAGTGGTGATGGCATGTATTTTATACCACCAGATTTTAATCTGCAACTTCAAAAATTCATCTCGAAGATTTTTAATAAAAGTTTATTTCTCTTTAAATTAGCTGAAAAAATTCATTTAAATCCTTTCTTCTATCTAATTTCACCACCCCTGAAATGGTTTACATGTTAACTCTTTTCTAATACTTTGTAGGTTAAATTGATACATTTTGAAAAGTTATTTTTCAAAATATTTACAATTGAAAAATTAATTGATTTTATTTTGCGTTCATTTTTTTAGTATTTTTTCTAAATCCATGTGCACACTTAGATTAAACTCATTTATATTTAATTATTTTTTTTACATGTATCTGACCTTTATATAGATAATATATAATATTATAAATTAGGGCTGTAAAGTTTTAATTAAAAATCAATCTGGCATATTTTAAGATAGCTCTTTTCTTTTTTAAATAGTAACGCTTTTTTAATACCCCTTTCATTAAGTAGAATATTTTCTTAAAATAAGGGAAAACTGTTACAAAAATTTATAAAAAATTTTGTTTAAAATTAATGGTAGTTGAGATGCATTAAGGCTAAAACATTATCTGTTTTTTTTTTTTTTTTTTTTTTTGTGTGTGTGTGTGTGTTTGTGAGTGTGCATATAACGATCTAATTAATTCTGAATAATATTTTCCTATATCACCTTGGCATCCATTATGAAATGAATGAACTATTTTATTTTTATACAGAGACAAACTATAAGCTCTAAAAAATATTATTAGTAAAATATGTAAATCGAATAAGGTGAGTAGTAAGCCCCGCCGTTTAGCCGACGGAAGTGACGTCATAGGAGGGGAGGAGGAGGGGGAGGAAACCGGAAGTGACGTAACGGTTGCTTGATCGTGAAAGATAACGGGGGTAGAGTTTCTTTTTATCCGTTGGCAACCTGGACTTCTTGTCAGAACATGTGACGGAGGGGTGACGGGAAGGGGAGAATTTTCTTAAAGGGACAACACAGTGAATGGTTGGTTGGTTGCTTGATCGTGAAAGATGACGGGGGTAGAGTTTCTTTTTATCCGTTGGCAACCTGGACTTCTTGTCAAGACATGTGACGGAGGTGTGACGGGGAGGAGTTTTCTTAAAGGGACAACACAGAATCCTGCCAGAACATGAAAGAGAATGACGTCATCAACCGAAAAGAGGACAATGTAGTATATTTAGTAATTAATTTTTAATGAGTAGTTCATTAATCAATTTTAATAAGTAAATTTTATTATTTTATTGATTATTAATTAATTATTTAACTGACTATTTTAATTCGCTAGATTTTTTACAAAACGATATTGCACTGTAGGGGATTTGAACCCACCATCTATAGCATGCGAGACCAACGCGCTACCCACTGAGCTACGGAGACGTTAACTTGAGCTTTCTTCTTTATGTTTTCACCTCTTACGAGATAGGGGTGGGAAGAGGTTTTCCCCACATGGCTTTTAACTTCAAAGTATAGTCCAAGGAGATTGATAAATGACGTGATTTTCTCAAAATATTCATATGATATTGGTGATTTGTTCATTTTTGTGAACTTGTTTTTAAACAATTAGAAAATATTGTTCCAGATATTTCTTTCTTGAAAAAATATTAAAACAATCCCATTTTCTTAAAATTTTATTTACATTATTAATAATACGATCAGATTTTATTTTTTAAACATGCAAAAAAAAAAAAAAAAAAAGATTTTGCACATGTTCCTTATTTATTTTATGTTTTTATAAATTGCAAAACATATATATATATATATATATATATTATTTATTATTATTTATTTATTTATTTTATTTTATTTTATTTTTATTTATTTTTATTTTTTATTTTTTGAGAAATAAATTGAATTCTTTTTCTGGAAAATTTATAAAAACAATTCAAAAAACTTATGTTTTAGTTATTTCTTTTCTAAAAAATTTAAAACAATTTTATTTTCTTACACTTTATTTACAATAGTAAAAATACTATCATATTTAATTTTAAAACATGCGAAATTTTTTTTAACAGTTATTCATTTTTTATTTTTAAGTTTAATAATAATATTAATTTAAAAAAATTAATTTTTTTTTTTTTTTCATTTTGTTAATTCTGTATTTTCTTTTTTCTGAAATTTTTAAACTTTTTTTTATTTTTATTAATGTAACTGTTTTTAGGTTTAATGAAATATTTAAAAAAAAATATTTCTCTTCTTTTTTCAGTTTGTTAATTCTATATTTTCTTTTTCTGAAATTTTTAAACTTGTTATTTTTAATTTTATTAATGTAACTGTTTTTAGATTTAATAAAATATTTTTTAAACATATCTCTTCTTTTGTTTGAGATTGTGAATTTTATATTTTCTTTTTATAAATTTTTTTAACTTGTTATTTTTTTATTTTCTTTTTATTCTTATTACTAATTTTTAAGTTAAAAAAAAATATTTAATAAAAAAAACTTATCTTTCTTTTTTTATTTTATAAATTCTTTTATTTTTTTTAGTGAAAAAATATAACAAAAATTACTTATTATTACTATTTAATGAAACTTAATTGTATTACTATAATTATTATTATCATTATTTAGCAATATAATGAGATTTTTTATGCAATGTTCTTTTTCAGTTTAAAAAAATTATATTTTATCTTGTGAAAAACTTTTTAGTCATTTATTTCTTTAATGTAACTGTATTTTCTTACTCGCAAATTTTCAAAAGAGTTATTATCATTTAATAATTTGGATTAAGTAAGGAATCTATTTAATACTGTCATATTTTAAAAGATATTTTAAAGAAAAAATGTTGAATGCTCTATTTTAAGGAAATAAAATTTAACTTATGCATTCTGCTAGATTTGCTCAGGGAAAAATTACATCGAGTGACTAAAATTATAATTGTAGTCCAATCTAAAACAGAATTCCACTCGGCATGTGTTGAACTAAGGGATTTCCTTATTACTATTATTATTAAATAAATTGTTTTGGTATTACTATATACCCATTATGATACTTTTTTCATCACACCACAATATAATTCATCATATTCACAAAACTTTCCATTATTTTCATATTACTTTTTAAATATATGAATCTACTGAAACAGACACCGAATCTTCAATAAGTTAATTAGTTTTAAAAATAGCTTATCTCTTTTTGGGGAAAAAAGTATGACATCTTGTATTATTTACACATAACTACATCAATATTCGAAAATAATAATTTGCGAAATTTTCTTGTACATAACAGTTTTTCATAATTCTGATAGAAATTTATAAAAATGAATTACCTTACAATGACCACCTGTATCACTAAAGTCTTCAAAACACAAATCTTCATTCATACACATGAAATATTTCCATTATCTTATCACCTTGTTGACAATTCAAGTTCATGCTATCCTTTTTATTCAAAAGCATGTTAACAATTTAAGCCATGACACTTACCTATGTTTGCATAAAGTTACAAATTTAAATGTCCCATAGTTTCTACAATTATTTTTTAATAGCTAAAATAATAATAAAAGTGTTTGAAATTATTAGCTTAATAATTATACATTTTTAAAAATAACGAAGTTTTAGTACCATTTATAAACTGGAAATATGTTGTGTTAACTTTCTTATACGATAAATAGTTTAAAAATAAATATTTACATATACAGTTACGATAGTTTTATATACAATGATTCATTAAAAAAATATATAAGTTATAACTGATACCTTTTAATTAGAGCAAGAATCTAACTAAATAACATTTATCTATTTTTTAAGCGATCAATAATAAAAAAGTGGCAGTACATTTTTTAAACAAACAGAACATTATATATGCATTCTATATTAACATAGACAACACATTCTGTTTATATTTGTACACATACATCATCTCATTTTGGATTTTCACTTAAATAAATAATGTTTATCACTGTGGTTTACAAAAGAAAAGAAATTCTACACATAAATGTTCTAAATTATAAATATTTACTGATTAAAATAAATATATCTTATAATGAAAATCATCTTTCATAATGTTCATTAAAAAACTTAATAAAAATTAACAAAATTTTCTAAAAATAATTTTTTTCACATATACAAATAAAAAATATTTTACTATGTTATTATCTGTTTTGACACTTTTTTATGTCTGAGTGATATTATTTTAGCATAAAGGAATTTATATCAAATATGAGATTTGTTGGAACTTTCAACATTTTTTGATAATTTTTCAGATATTTTGTTGTAGTAAAATTTATTTCATTTCTCATGCAAGCTGTCAGAAAACGCGATGCAATTTTTTTATTTAATTTTTCTTATTACTTTTCCCTGTATCTGAGCATTCTACTTTCAAATATTTTCTAAGTTTATATATTGAAAATATGGTACCTTGCATACGTTTCATTTCACTTTTGGGGAAAATCATCAAGTTTATTGAGAATATTAGAAAAATCGCACTATTTTTAAAATTTATGCACGGGTTGCGAAATTTTTACTCATTTCTTAATATCCGTTATATTCCATTTAGTATGTTTTATGGAATATCATAATAGCACACTTACAATAGAAAAAATAGGTATAGAGCACAAGAACTTTAATGACTTAAAAAAACCGCTTGCCACGAATCTTTTTTTCTTTTCACTTGAATTACATTTTAATTTTTAAAAAGTTTCTTTTAAAATAATTTTCTAATAATCTTAACATGAATTAAACACAATCGATTATTAATTTTTCCGGCAAATTAAATATTTTGAATAAAGTTGACTTTTATGAAAGTTTTTGCGTAACACCAAATGAAATTTCGAAATACTGTTTTTATAAAAAAAAAAAAAAAAAAAAAAAAAAAAATACGCTAGATTACTAATAAAATCATCCAACCTATACAGAAAAACGCTATGAATTTTTTTAAATTGTAAATAATATGAAAAATAATTTATTGTAAATTGGGTTATGTAACTTAGTTTGTAATGAAAATAAAACTTGAACTATGGCTTTATGCAATTTTATTATTATTATTATTAGTTATATTATTAAATATAGAAGATATTATTATTATTATTTTTTTTTTTTTCAGAAAAAAATATTTCATAAATTATATGCTCGAATGATGACCAAAAGCATAATATTTTAATGTGTCTTATAATTAGCTCTTTAACGAACGATAAATGTATATTACCTTAGATTTTCAAATATGTTTTTTAAAAAGTACATTCAATCGCATTTATTTACTACACATTATTATAAATGCAAAGGGAATATATCTATCATTTATAGACAGGATATTTTTTCTAAAGAATATTAACATAAACTAAAATATAATTTTTCACAAAGCCTTTTTGTCAAAAAAAATTTACAAATAGTAATCTAATAAAGTAAATTTTTCCATTAAAATGTCGCATAAATAATAATTATTTACAAAGCAGTTTTTATAATTTTGCATTTTAAAAATCTATATATGATATCGTGCGTAAGTGTATGACTTTCATCATTAAAATAACGAAAGTCATTTTTAAATGTTTAAACTTCCAATATGATATTTCTAATAAGTTTAAAGAGTCTCATATCCATTCACCTATTAAAATTAATAATAATTCAAATAGAATTATAAATACTCATACCCCAATTTTTTTCTTTATCCTATGACTCTGCATTTTAATGATTGGAAATCCATTAAGTGAATAGATAATTTATCTTTCAATTGAATGAATGCTTTACACAAGTTACCATCACTATCAGTAAATAAAAAGTCTTTCATACAATACAGCTAAGATAACTAATAATTACAATGGGGAAATTGCACATTTTTCATTTTGACTTGTAAATGATAGAGCATGAAAATACAAACATTTTGATACCATTTTTATGCATATTTGAAAACCGGATGCTTTAATAAATTAACTTTAAAAGGCGTAGTTCTCATGTTGGCGGGAAAACGCTGCGTCACGTGATAAAACCTATCGTGACGTCACTATCCATGAAATGAACTGCCGGCTGAATTTCTCCCTCTTGTATTGTAAAGAAAAATCGTGCATTCAGCGAAATTTTGTATTCTTTCTTTTAAAAAAAATATTAAAACTATTTGAACTCATTAAAGATCACTTCATTCTATAAATGACACCAAGTTTCAATGATATTTTTTTGTACTCGCCTGCTGTTATTAATCCAAATTAAACTATAATCGAAATAATAGTTGATCAATAGAATTTTCTTAAAGAATGTTTTTAGTATGCTATGCCACAGATGTATCTTTTAAATACTTGTTTTGTTTCATTTTATTATGTTTTATAGATTTATTATTATTTTATTATTATTATAGACTGAGTACAGAAATAAAATATTGGGATTGAGTAATAATATTTAACTGAATAATATGCATATTTTCATTGCTTAAATAATCTAGAATAGTTTATGCTAAATTAACCTAAATTAGATTACTTTTATAATTATGAGATGCCAGTATATCTGTATATATATATATATAACTTTTTTAATACATTTCAATATTATAACTTAACAATATTTCTATTAAAATAGCTGCTGAAGATTGTGAATAATTAAAAACATTATAGGGATGCAGTTTGAGAAATTGAAAAGTATTTAAGGAAAATTGCATTAGCTTATCATTCTAAATAAATAAATAAAATTAAAAGAAGGTCTCCGTACAAAAATATTAATATTATTTATATATGTATATATATATAGAAACGCGTTTAGTTATTTTTATAATGTAATTACTTTTTTATTTGGAAAAATTTAAAAATAGAAAGAAAAGATTAATAGAAATAGAAAGTAATAATAATAACAACATTTAGCAATAGGAAAGATATAAAGTACTTTAAAATAAAATAAATACATGAAATATATGTTAAATGTAATAATACCTTATAAGTTATACATGATCTAGTTATAAATATGAATGGTATTAAATAATTAATTAAAAATTTGCAGTAAATTTCAGCAATCAAACGCAATATATACACTGGTGGACAATTGCTAAGGACGGATGACAATAACTAAGCTATTGTCATCCGTCCTTAGCAATTGTCCACCAGTGTATATATATATATACATATATATATATATATTAAATTCATTTATCAATGAAGCCTTAATGTAAAATCCAAATATGTTTAGAATATATCAGGGGTCGATCCAGGTAAAAACTGGGACCCATTTGCTTCCCCTTCACAAAATCCAAATATCTAAAATGGGCCCCTTTAGAAAATTCAAATCCATAAAATGGGGTCTCTTCACAAAATTCAGATTCATAACAACAGGCCTTTCTCAAGATTTATTTTTAAAAAGATGATGATTTTGTAAAAGTTTTCCACGTTAACAATATTATTTTTAATGAGTGTGTATACTTGACTCAGTAATATGCTGTTAACTTGATAATGAACATTAGATAGAGTAACTTCTTAAGTGAAAGGTTTCGTGTGATAATTCTTTTTATCACAAAAAGAAATAAATTTTCACAAAAATATTTTGTTTTTCACAAAAAAAAAAAAAAAAAGTTTTTTACAAAAATTAGCCCTAAAAGTAAACCTGGAACAACCCTTGCATATACTATAACTGACGGTCTTCGCCTGCTTCGCTGGTCGCTAAATTTAATAAATTAAAAAAAAAAAAAAAAAAAAAAAAACTTTTATTTCTTTTATATCATTCTATAAACAAAAAATAAATAAATAGATAATTAAAAAATAAATTCATTGAAATCGCTCTTAACATCGTTTTGGTTATTCGCAGCCTGCGGCAACTTCTTTCCCTCCAGTGTACCCTGCTTTTTTGGATCTGGGTTCTTATTGCACGCAGCAATGTCTTTCGTGGGCACTTCAATTTGTGTACATATCAGTAGGCGAAAGCTGCTATTATTCAAAAACTAAGATTTTAAGGATAGCTGTATCTCAGCATCTATTAAATATACTTTAATTTTGGCACCATGTACTTTATTGCAATCACTTTTTCTGCTATATTACCATTTCATTTTGATTAGTACAATAAATAAATAAATAAATAACAAAATATTTTCTTTTCAAAGGCATTAAATAAATAATAAATGAGTTTTTATTAAATTAAAATTTTAATAAGACTAATCCTTTATGCGATATTAACATTTTCCCGATAAAAACATTTAATTATATTTTCCTTTTGAAATGAATTAAATAAATAAATAGTTGTGTAACAGCCGTTGCTAATGTAAACAACGTAGAACAATATAATTCAAATAAATTTAAGAAAATTAAATGGAAAAATAAACGGATAAAATTGAAATAATATATATATATATATATATATAAATTACTTAAAAAATTATAAAAAGTAAATTTTTTTTTAATAAAATAAAATAAAAATAATAAATAAATAATGCAATTTGAAAATAACATTTTTTTTTTTTTTTTTTCGTTGCAAAAACATGAAGTAAATATTAAATATATAATTAATGACTGCTCTATAAAATAATCATATATAATTTATAAAATAACATAATTAAAAAATTCTGGTTAAAAAAAAAAATAATAAAATAAATAATCAGTAAAATATATTTTTATGTACTATGAAATTTTAATGAATATTTTAATTATAATTAAATCTTTAAGCATACATTATGAAAAAAGAAATATTCTCACATACAAGCATCTAAAAAATTAGAGAAATGTAAAAAAATACTACTAATATATTAAAGTAATGCTAAAATTCTATTATGAAGACGTTTATAATTTTCAAAATATGAATACAGAACAAATCTAGATCGTTTAGCTTTAGCTACTCTTATATTTATGCGCTAATAAAATCGAGGTTTCTTCTCAAAAATGAAAATATGGATAGAGCACCTATTTTCGGAACATTATCCGATTGCTCTTTTACAAATCCAAAATCGACATTATACAAATAAAAATAGAAATATATATATATAAGATATAGTATAGTTATGGAAGGTTTAAGTTATTTCTTACAAAAGGTAAAAATTTTAAGAATAAACTATAAAATACAGATTAGAATAGAGCGAACAAAAGAAAAGCAAGCGGTAAAAGAGTGTAAACATTCACACTTCGTGTACTGTGACGTCAATCCCCTCACGGAGCGTTTTCGGATCACGTGGTTTTGTTTTGGTTTTTCGCGATTTTAAAACGTTAATTAAAAGTTAATTTGAAATAATTTTACGATTTTAATTGGATTTTTTGGATTCCCAAGATTGATTTTATCGATTACAATTAAAAGAAATTGTTTTTCCTTCCGTGTGCAACTTCCCCATTTCAAGAAAACAGAGGTAGTATTTTAGAAGTATAGCACTTAGTAATTTTTTTGTTTTAATTGTTTAAATGCATGTCTTTTTTTAAAAAAATAAAATATTATAAATTAGTACGTTTGAGAGATAAGGTTTTATTACATTCCTAATCAGTCACGATCACAATTAACTAACATTTTTATTTTGAGATAAAAACAATTCTTTGCATGGATAAATATTAACAAAGGATTTAAATAAGTGAACAGAAAATAGTACTTTTCATAAGTACTTAAATACAAATGTAATTTTAAAATTCAGGATATATTTTTTTTTAAATCAAATAATATATTTTTCTAATTTTATTTAAAAAACAAAATAAAATATTTACTTACTTTTCGCAAGAAATTAAATTAAAAAAAAAATGTTTTATTTATCCTAAAACTTTATGCAAAAAAGTAAAAAAAATCCATTTCCTCTATCCTAAGCATTTAGTTTCATAAGAGAAAAAATTCTACAAAAAACGAATATATTTAAAGTCACATCCAAATATATATTTATTTCATAACGTTTTATTAAAATTTTTATTTATTTATTTTATTATTTTTTATATATTCAACAGCAGTTTTCCAATACATTTTTACTGCTAACATAGCTTTTACTCAAAATTAAACTTACAAAGTGTTCTCTAAAATTTCCTTAAACAAGACGTTTTGTTAATTTGAGATTTTGAATTTAACCAATTTACCAATCGATCTTTCGATAAGTGTCTTTCACTTTTTACCGTTGAACGTTATGTTAAAATTTATTTAGTATAAAACAAATACTCTTACGATAATGAGGGTTTTGGAAAAAAGTATTTTTATCATTTTAAACTAAAAGTGAACTGCATTATATGAATGAAAACAACTTTGAGAGAATTATCAAATATTTTTATATAAACAAAACTAACAAAAGTTTTTGCATTATTTAAAAATTCCTTATCAAAAATATGATATCTTTTTGAAGATTAAAAAATATCTAACCAATGATTAGTTTAATTTTGCTTGAAACAACAGGAAAAACTTTCTTTTAGAATTCAAATGGTGTTGTAAATGATTACCTGTGAAGCAATTTTATAATTATTTTGTTTATATAAATGTTGATTACGTTGTATTCATCAGGAAGATTTCCATAAAAACATTGTAATTTGGTGCGATTTTTTTTTAATCGTTAGTTAGTATTTTAACATTATACGTATTCATTTTAAATATTTTGCACTCAGAAATTGTAAATCAATCTTACACATAGCTAAAAGAATTAAATACTATTATTCATAGATGTATATGAAACCAAAATTCAGTGTTATTTCTGATAAAATATTTCGACCAAATTAAAAATTAAGTGCCAGTAGACATAAATTTTTAGCTAGACATTTTTAAAACATTTTCAGAGAAGTAATATGTTATCTAAAATATATATATATATATATTTGTGTTTTTATGTCCCCTTTTTGCACAAGGAAAGTGAAAGTTTTTATTTGAATACTCTTTCTATGTTTTCTTTCGGCTTATGCATAAATATCACTCTTGAACTGAAAGCGAAACTTATGAAATTTACCTCAATTTTTAACATATGGACAAAAATTATGATTTCATTAATAAATTAATAAAATCATTGTTTTTTGTGTGTTTAAATTGGATCAAATTTCATAAGTTTCACCTTCAGTTCAAAAACGATATTTATACACATGTCGTAAAACATAGAAAGAGTATTCAAATAAAAATTTTCACTTTCCTTGTGCAAAAAGGGGACATAAAAACACAAATATATATATATATATATTTTAGATAACATATTACTTCTCTGAAAATGTTTTAAAAATGTCTAGCTAAAAATTTATGTCTACTGGCACTTAATTTTTAATTTGGTCGAAATATTTTATCAGAAATAACACTGAATTTTGGTTTCATATACATCTATGAATAATAGTATTTAATTCTTTTAGCTATGTGTAAGATTGATTTACAATTTCTGAGTGCAAAATATTTAAAATGAATACGTATAATGTTAAAATACTAACTAACGATTAAAAAAAAATCGCACCAAATTACAATGTTTTTATGGAAATCTTCCTGATGAATACAACGTAATCAACATTTATATAAACAAAATAATTATAAAATTGCTTCACAGGTAATCATTTACAACACCATTTGAATTCTAAAAGAAAGTTTTTCCTGTTGTTTCAAGCAAAATTAAACTAATCATTGGTTAGATATTTTTTAATCTTCAAAAAGATATCATATTTTTGATAAGGAATTTTTAAATAATGCAAAAACTTTTGTTAGTTTTGTTTATATAAAAATATTTGATAATCCTCTCAAAGTTGTTTTCATTCATATAATGCAGTTCACTTTTAGTTTAAAATGATAAAAATACTTTTTTCTATCACCCTCATTATCGTAAGAGTATTTGTTTTATACTAAATAAATTTTAACATAACGTTCAACGGTAAAAAGTGAAAGACACTTATCGAAAGATCGATTGGTAAATTGGTTAAATTCAAAATCTCAAATTAACAAAACGTCTTGTTTAAGGAAATTTTAGAAAACACTTTGTAAGTTTAATTTTGAGTAAAAGCTATGTTAGCAGTAAAAATGTATTGGAAAACTGCTGTTGAATATATAAAAAATAATAAAATAAATAAATAAAAATTTTAATAAAACGTTATGAAATAAATATATATTTGGATGTGACTTTAAATATATTCGTTTTTTGTAGAATTTTTTCTCTTATGAAACTAAATGCTTAGGATAGAGGAAATGGATTTTTTTTACTTTTTTGCATAAAGTTTTAGGATAAATAAAACATTTTTTTTAAATTTAATTTCTTGCGAAAAGTAAGTAAATATTTTATTTTGTTTTTTAAATAAAATTAGAAAAATATATTATTTGATTTAAAAAAAAATATATCCTGAATTTTAAAATTACATTTGTATTTAAGTACTTATGAAAAGTACTATTTTCTGTTCACTTATTTAAATCCTTTGTTAATATTTATCAATGCAAAGAATTGTTTTTATCTCAAAATAAAAATGTTAGTTAATTGTGATCGTGACTGATTAGGAATGTAATAAAACCTTATCTCTCAAACGTACTAATTTATAATATTTTATTTTTTTAAAAAAAGACATGCATTTAAACAATTAAAACAAAAAAATTACTAAGTGCTATACTTCTAAAATACTACCTCTGTTTTCTTGAAATTGTAATTATTAGTTATCTTAGCTGTATTGTATGAAAGACTTTTTATTTACTGATAGTGATGGTAACTTGTGTAAAGCATTCATTCAATTGAAAGATAAATTATCTATTCACTTAATGGATTTCCAATCATTAAAATGCAGAGTCATAGGATAAAGAAAAAAATTGGGGTATGAGTATTTATAATTCTATTTGAATTATTATTAATTTTAATAGGTGAAAGGATATGAGACTCTTTAAATTTATTAGAAATATCATATTGGAAGTTTAAACATTTAAAAATGACTTTCGTTATTTTAATGATGAAAGTCATACACTTACGCACGATATCATATATATATTTTTAAAATGCAAAATTATAAAAACTGCTTTGTAAATAATTATTATTTATGCGACATTTTAATGGAAAAATTTACTTTATTAGATTACTATTTGTAAATTTTTTTTGACAAAAAGGCTTTGTGAAAAATTATATTTTAGTTTATGTTAATATTCTTTAGAAAAAATATCCTGTCTATAAATGATAGATATATTCCCTTTGCATTTATAATAATGTGTAGTAAATAAATGCGATTGAATGTACTTTTTAAAAAACATATTTGAAAATCTAAGGTAATATACATTTATCGTTCGTTAAAGAGCTAATTATAAGACACATTAAAATATTATGCTTTTGGTCATCATTCGAGCATATAATTTATGAAATATTTTTTTCTGAAAAAAAAAAAAAATAATAATAATAATATCTTCTATATTTAATAATATAACTAATAATAATAATAATAAAATTGCATAAAGCCATAGTTCAAGTTTTATTTTCATTACAAACTAAGTTACATAACCCAATTTACAATAAATTATTTTTCATATTATTTACAATTTAAAAAAATTCATAGCGTTTTTCTGTATAGGTTGGATGATTTTATTAGTAATCTAGCGTATTTTTTTTTTTTTTTTTTTTTTTTTTTTTTTTTATAAAAACAGTATTTCGAAATTTCATTTGGTGTTACGCAAAAACTTTCATAAAAGTCAACTTTATTCAAAATATTTAATTTGCCGGAAAAATTAATAATCGATTGTGTTTAATTCATGTTAAGATTATTAGAAAATTATTTTAAAAGAAACTTTTTAAAAATTAAAATGTAATTCAAGTGAAAAGAAAAAAAGATTCGTGGCAAGCGGTTTTTTTAAGTCATTAAAGTTCTTGTGCTCTATACCTATTTTTTCTATTGTAAGTGTGCTATTATGATATTCCATAAAACATACTAAATGGAATATAACGGATATTAAGAAATGAGTAAAAATTTCGCAACCCGTGCATAAATTTTAAAAATAGTGCGATTTTTCTAATATTCTCAATAAACTTGATGATTTTCCCCAAAAGTGAAATGAAACGTATGCAAGGTACCATATTTTCAATATATAAACTTAGAAAATATTTGAAAGTAGAATACTCAGATACAGGGAAAAGTAATAAGAAAAATTAAATAAAAAAATTGCATCGCGTTTTCTGACAGCTTGCATGAGAAATGAAATAAATTTTACTACAACAAAATATCTGAAAAATTATCAAAAAATGTTGAAAGTTCCAACAAATCTCATATTTGATATAAATTCCTTTATGCTAAAATAATATCACTCAGACATAAAAAAGTGTCAAAACAGATAATAACATAGTAAAATATTTTTTATTTGTATATGTGAAAAAAATTATTTTTAGAAAATTTTGTTAATTTTTATTAAGTTTTTTAATGAACATTATGAAAGATGATTTTCATTATAAGATATATTTATTTTAATCAGTAAATATTTATAATTTAGAACATTTATGTGTAGAATTTCTTTTCTTTTGTAAACCACAGTGATAAACATTATTTATTTAAGTGAAAATCCAAAATGAGATGATGTATGTGTACAAATATAAACAGAATGTGTTGTCTATGTTAATATAGAATGCATATATAATGTTCTGTTTGTTTAAAAAATGTACTGCCACTTTTTTATTATTGATCGCTTAAAAAATAGATAAATGTTATTTAGTTAGATTCTTGCTCTAATAAAAAGGTATCAGTTATAACTTATATATTTTTTTAATGAATCATTGTATATAAAACTATCGTAACTGTATATGTAAATATTTATTTTTAAACTATTTATCGTATAAGAAAGTTAACACAACATATTTCCAGTTTATAAATGGTACTAAAACTTCGTTATTTTTAAAAATGTATAATTATTAAGCTAATAATTTCAAACACTTTTATTATTATTTTAGCTATTAAAAAATAATTGTAAAAACTATGGGACATTTAAATTTGTAACTTTATGCAAACATAGGTAAGTGTCATGGCTTAAATTGTTAACATGCTTTTGAATAAAAAGGAAAGCATGAACTTGAATTGTCAACAAGGTGATAAGATAATGGAAATATTTCATGTGTATGAATGAAGATTTGTGTTTTGAAGACTTTAGTGATACAGGTGGTCATTGTAAGGTAATTCATTTTTATAAATTTCTATCAGAATTATGAAAAACTGTTATGTACAAGAAAATTTCGCAAATTATTATTTTCGAATATTGATGTAGTTATGTGTAAATAATACAAGATGTCATACTTTTTTCCCCAAAAAGAGATAAGCTATTTTTAAAACTAATTAACTTATTGAAGATTCGGTGTCTGTTTCAGTAGATTGATATATTTAAAAAGTAATATGAAAATAATGGAAAGTTTTGTGAATATGATGAATTATATTGTGGTGTGATGAAAAAAGTATCATAATGGGTATATAGTAATACCAAAACAATTTATTTAATAATAATAGTAATAAGGAAATCCCTTAGTTCAACACATGCCGAGTGGAATTCTGTTTTAGATTGGACTACAATTATAATTTTAGTCACTCGATGTAATTTTTCCCTGAGCAAATCTAGCAGAATGCATAAGTTAAATTTTATTTCCTTAAAATAGAACATTCAACATTTTTTCTTTAAAATATCTTTTAAAATATGACAGTATTAAATAGATTCCTTACTTAATCCAAATTATTAAATGATAATAACTCTTTTGAAAATTTGCGAGTAAGAAAATACAGTTACATTAAAGAAATAAATGACTAAAAAGTTTTTCACAAGATAAAATATAATTTTTTTAAACTGAAAAAGAACATTGCATAAAAAATCTCATTATATTGCTAAATAATGATAATAATAATTATAGTAATACAATTAAGTTTCATTAAATAGTAATAATAAGTAATTTTTGTTATATTTTTTCACTAAAAAAAATAAAAGAATTTATAAAATAAAAAAAGAAAGATAAGTTTTTTTTATTAAATATTTTTTTTTAACTTAAAAATTAGTAATAAGAATAAAAAGAAAATAAAAAAATAACAAGTTAAAAAAATTTATAAAAAGAAAATATAAAATTCACAATCTCAAACAAAAGAAGAGATATGTTTAATAAATATTTTATTAAATCTAAAAACAGTTACATTAATAAAATTAAAAATAACAAGTTTAAAAATTTCAGAAAAAGAAAATATAGAATTAACAAACTGAAAAAAGAAGAGAAATATTTTTTTTTAAATATTTCATTAAACCTAAAAACAGTTACATTAATAAAAATAAAAAAAAGTTTAAAAATTTCAGAAAAAAGAAAATACAGAATTAACAAAATGAAAAAAAAAAAAATTAATTTTTTTAAATTAATATTATTATTAAACTTAAAAATAAAAAATGAATAACTGTTAAAAAAAATTTCGCATGTTTTAAAATTAAATATGATAGTATTTTTACTATTGTAAATAAAGTGTAAGAAAATAAAATTGTTTTAAATTTTTTAGAAAAGAAATAACTAAAACATAAGTTTTTTGAATTGTTTTTATAAATTTTCCAGAAAAAGAATTCAATTTATTTCTCAAAAAATAAAAAATAAAAATAAATAAAAATAAAATAAAATAAAATAAATAAATAAATAATAATAAATAATATATATATATATATGTTTTGCAATTTATAAAAACATAAAATAAATAAGGAACATGTGCAAAATCTTTTTTTTTTTTTTTTGCATGTTTAAAAAATAAAATCTGATCGTATTATTAATAATGTAAATAAAATTTTAAGAAAATGGGATTGTTTTAATATTTTTTCAAGAAAGAAATATCTGGAACAATATTTTCTAATTGTTTAAAAACAAGTTCACAAAAATGAACAAATCACCAATATCATATGAATATTTTGAGAAAATCACGTCATTTATCAATCTCCTTGGACTATACTTTGAAGTTAAAAGCCATGTGGGGAAAACCTCTTCCCACCCCTATCTCGTAAGAGGTGAAAACATAAAGAAGAAAGCTCATGTTAACGTCTCCGTAGCTCAGTGGGTAGCGCGTTGGTCTCGCATGCTATAGATGGTGGGTTCAAATCCCCTACAGTGCAATATCGTTTTGTAAAAAATCTAGCGAATTAAAATAGTCAGTTAAATAATTAATTAATAATCAATAAAATAATAAAATTTACTTATTAAAATTGATTAATGAACTACTCATTAAAAATTAATTACTAAATATACTACATTGTCCTCTTTTCGGTTGATGACGTCATTCTCTTTCATGTTCTGGCAGGATTCTGTGTTGTCCCTTTAAGAAAACTCCTCCCCGTCACCCCTCCGTCACATGTCTTGACAAGAAGTCCAGGTTGCCAACGGATAAAAAGAAACTCTACCCCCGTCATCTTTCACGATCAAGCAACCAACCAACCATTCACTGTGTTGTCCCTTTAAGAAAATTCTCCCCTTCCCGTCACCCCTCCGTCACATGTTCTGACAAGAAGTCCAGGTTGCCAACGGATAAAAAGAAACTCTACCCCCGTTATCTTTCACGATCAAGCAACCGTTACGTCACTTCCGGTTTCCTTCCCCTCCTCCTCCCCTCCTATGACGTCACTTCCGTCGGCTAAACGGCGGGGCTTACTACTAAGGTGTTTAGATGCTATCGCACTTTAAAAAATTTGAGCCCGTTTGCCACAATGATAAAGAATTATTCTTTGAGTTCCTGTAAAAAAACTTTATTACTTAGATTCCCCAAAATCATTAGCGTTCGTGCTATGGCGACTTATAACATACGTATCAAATTTAGCTCATTCTAACAAAAAGTTTACGTGCTATCTTGTTCACTCACACACATACACACACACACGCGCATACACACACAATCGTAAAAATAGCAAAAACGAGCTCTGGGGACCTCAAAAGGTATAGAAAGACTAAACTATCAAAGTCTAATTTTTGGCCTGATTACAATACTTTCCTTACATATGCATGTTCGGAAATTGAAAAGAGGTGTAATGACGGAGGTAAAACACATTGAATTTTAAACGATGTAACCGATCTCTACAGCTGATAACTGTTTTATATATGAACATCATGACTTTTCTTTCTTGTGCACTTTTTCTACAGCTTTAAATGATTTTCTAAGATTTATCAAATGCTCTAGTTTCTGGTATTTAAATAAACAGTTATAAATAATTCTGCTTTGAAGGAAATGCTCTAGTTACTTTGATGTCCGTTCTAATTAATCAAAATGTCATGAAACTATTCATATGCAAGAATAGTTTTCTTCGGGTGGCCTCACATACTTTCTGGATACTTTCAATATTCACTATTTTCATTACACTCGATTGAATATAATCGTTCTATTAAGTTCTATTATTATTGTTTTTTTTTTTTTTTTTTTTTTACATAAAAATTTAACAAAATTTTTCTTAATAAATATATCACTACAAAAAAGAAAAACTGCCATTTATAAGATATGGGCATTTATCTTGATCATAGAAGTTTTCGTAATTAAAATGGTGGGACTTTTATATAAAAATCACTATTTTACGTTTTAGGGATTTTCTTTTTCATTTCCTTTCTTCTCCTTCTTCTTCTTTCTACTTTCCTATTCATCTCCTTTCTTCTTCGTCTTCTTTTTACTTCCCTATACAAAGTATATAAGGAAGTATAGTAATCCCGATTTGCAAAATGGATTTTGTATTTCGCATAGCTCAAAAAAGAATGATCGCAGAATGTTGCAAATTTATATGTGTGACTAACAGGATGTCTGGTTGTACATCTACAACTTTGGTTTGAATACGAGCTCTCGTTTTTGAGATATCAACGACTTTACACGATTTTTCGTGACGTCTGTATGTAAGTAATGTGTGTGTGTATCTCGCATAACTCAAAAACGGTTGAATGTAGAAACGTTGAAAATTGGTACATAGGTTTGTTATATCATATAGTTGTGCATCTCCTTTTCTGGACTTTCTGTCACTTTCCAGAATATTTAGGAAAATCATATTCATAATGACCAAAAATACAAAGGTTTTGGCCATTATATATGACCTTCATCATAGAGATTTCAAAAGAAGCCAATGATAGAGCCCGTAATGATAATTTTTATGAAAGTTGAAAATAGTTTTGCGTGCAGAAAGTTATGATTAAAGACATAAGCAGGTTCTAGTCGACGAATGCATTTTGTATTTAATGAAATTTTATTTTTTCGACTGAGTGAAAATAATGCCTGGAACTAGGTCAAGGCTCTACCAATTGAGCTATCCAGGCCGACAACCGGTCAGCATTACTCACTCAGTATTTTATTTAATAAATATTCAGCCCGTAGATCCATAATGATATTGTTATGAAAATTGTAGACAATTTTATGTATAGAAAGTAATTCTTTACGATAGTTGCAGGTTCTAGTCGACGAATGCACTTCATTTAATGAATATTCAGCCCGTAGATAGAGCTTTTAATGATATTGATAAAAAAAATTGTCGACATGTTAGCATGTAGAATGTAATTCTTAAAAACACAAGCAGATTCTAGTCGACGAATGCACTTTATTTAATGAATATTCAGTGCTTAGAGCCCTAATAATATTAATATGAAAGTTGTTGACATTTTTGTGTGCAGAAAGTAATTCTTAAAAACATAAGCAGGTTCTAGTTGACGAATGTGCTTCATTTATGAATATTCAGCCCATAGATAGAGTCTGTAATGATATTAATAAAAAACGTTGTTTTAACTACATTTTAGCATGTAGAAAGTAATTCTTAAAGATATAAGCAGGTTCTAGACAACGAATGCACTTTATTTAATTAATATTCTATAAACAGTTGAATAAATCTTTTTCTTCCCTTTTTTTTTTTGTGCGACAAATATCATTAATGGTTTAATATTCTTGAAACAATCCAATGAAATGGTCATTTTTTCTACAGAAACTAAATAAACACTTTTAATTACACTACGGAGTATAAATTTCGCTAAATCAGGACCAACCGAATATTTCGAAATCTGAATGGAATTTAAATTCATAGAGAGTATTGTTAGTGGTTTATGGAATTTTCAAGGTAGTTCTGCGCGAGAAACTAATGCATCATTACAAAATTTCCTGAACTAGACTCCTATTAAGATTAGAGTTTCCAAATTTTATGAATCCCGTACTACCACTTTTCGCCATATTTGAATGTCTAATTTGACATAAGTCAACGCCCACCTTCGTGGAAATGAAAAATCTTTCATCTGTTTCCACTTTTACTGAAATACCGTATAGAAAGCAGCACGAAAAGGTACAGGAAAATTCTATTCTACAATAATCACCAACCACTCTTCTTTTTTTTTTATAGTCTTGTGAGCCATTTATAGAACTTTCGAAGAATTTGGTTCTGTACAATAAACCAATGAATTTTTCCGGAAAATTCCCGAACTCTGTTCTTTTTGAAGTTAGATCTTCCAAACTTTGGAAACCCTAAACTAAAATTTTCGCCAAATTCGACACCGAATCACCAAACTCGATGCCAAGACCAAAAATCTACGCTAGTTACTAACTTGACGACTTGGCAAGATTAGCGATCAAATTTTGTGGCAGATATTGTTTCAGGATAGTCAGAAACCCTTTCTCAATTTTAGCTAAGTTAACTGTTTTGGTAAAATTTATTGTTTTTTACCACAAATTTTTGCCAAAGAGAACAAAACTGAGCCATCTATACTCGAAGGGTTTTCATTGAACTCTAAGCGGTGCATTTGCCAATGAGAGATTCTGTAATAAGCCGTGGAGTACTATTCCTGAAGAAAGTACTATATTTGTCTCGGTGCTATATATAATCATATTATTGTGACTTTTATGGTTGGAGTAATAGATTTTTTTTTAAAGGAATGTTCGTGGACTGGAACCTGCCTGTTTATTTACGAATCAGTTACCTCCCACAAATATGTCAATGTTTTCATAACAACATGTATATTCCTATGGTTGTATAAGAAAGTCATGTGGTGTCCACATCAGAATTTTTTTTTTCCTCATACACTCTCTTTCTCTCTGGATGTACACACACACACATTCACATACACGCAAAAATACACACCCACACCCACACACATATATATGTATCTATCTCGATTTAGTAACGTATTCAATAACAGGTAATTTATGGATACGTCTCGTTTATATGTCTAGTTTTAAAGAAATGTATGGAGAATATGGTCTCGAATTTTTTACAAACTCAGGTAAATGTAGAGAGACACATGTAAGATTTATTTATTAAAGGTTTTTCTTGTGAATTATAAACTTATTAATGCAGTTGTTTTTTCTTTAATTTCTCTGTATTGAAAAAAAAAAGTATTGTTTTCGTAAAATGTTTCGATTTCTATTACCCTTTCACACGCTCTGTGAGGTCCAGAACACGATTTGACCATTTTTAGAAATGTCTGCATGTGGGTGCATGTGGCAGATAATCTGCATTCATCATGAAAAATAAAAGTATTAATAATTTTAATAATTAGTAATTTAACTTAAAAAATTAATAATTTTAATAAATTACCTGCACTGCGTGAATTTTTATAGAAAAATATAGAAGAAAGTTTTGTTATCGCCATAACTCACTTGTTAAATGAAATTTTTATAGAATATATAATTATTTTTAAAAACAAAGTTTATATGTTGGACTTTGAAGCATTGAATTCTGAATATGTTTATGATTGAAAGTGGGTGTGTTTGTAATAATATTTGTTAACTGTATATTTATGTATGTTTGCATTATGATAGTCAAGATTTTTCCTTTATTAAATAAATTAACTAATGGCTATCGTTTCTGGTGTCACGATAAACCAAAAGTAGTTAGTAGCGGAACTTGCAAGGCAGTTGACGACTTACTTTTTATTTTATAATAATGCGGATTGTAGATAGTACCCTAATTGAAAAAAAAAAAAAAAAAAAAAAAAAAAAAAAAAGATGAAATTACTGAGTAATATCAATTTAACTAGTTTCCAAAAGAATGTCTATCGGTATGAATATTTTTATTTGAATCTCAAAACACTTTAACTCACAGCATTGAAAATAAAAGTACGTATTTTTACTACAAGAGTTTATAAGTATCAAGATGCTAATGAGAGTGATATACATTATTTACACTCATGTCCATAAATTAAGGATAATTCAGATTCACACTGAAATCGAACTTTAATGCAAAAATTTCACCTGTAGAAATACCACACGCATCTTTAAGAATAACATGCAAATTATAAAAAGCCATCAGATGATGCCGATATGATGTTACAATGACGAAAGTGTAAGAAGGGGGTAGATAAGGAATGGGTGCAAAGAAGGAAAATTGTTCACAAGCGTTCTGTGTGCCACTCAGTGCCACAACCGAATAGTTATGATACAGAGGACGCATGCAGATAATTTTTTACGTGGTAGAATTATAGGCCGACTAGAATGTGGGCGTACTCAGATAGAAGTATCGGGGAAACATAGAATCGCCCAAAGTGTCATCTCTAGGCTTTGGCAACGATTCTAAAATGATGGAAATGCCAGTAGACGTTACAGTACTGGTCGGCGATGAGTTACAATTCCGAATGACCACCGGTATTTGGTAGTAACTGCCAAAATAAGCAGATAAAGCACAGCATCAGACCTGTCTCGTCAGCTGTCTGCAGCCATGAAAGCCACAGTTTCAAGACAAACCGTGGATAGACGTTTGGGAGATATTGGTGCTATATGCTCGCAGGCCTGTTAGATGTGTTCCACTCACGGCAATGCACTGTGACAGCGGTTAACTTGGAGTAGAGAACATGCAATGTGGACAGCGGCACAGTGAGCTTGTGTGATATTTTCCGACGAGTCCAGGTTTAGCTTGCAGTGTGATTCACGCCAGACTTTCATATGTAGAACGTCAGGTACCCGTTACCATCAAAACAAAGTCATTGAACGACACCGTGTAGGGCAGGAGTGCTCGTTTGGGGGGGGGGATCATATTGGGCACCAGAACAGATCTGCATGTTCAAATGGGAAGAATGATAGGCCAAACTTATTCGGACATCAGTCGGGAACAACATGTACGTTTGTTAAGGGGTGCCATAAGCCCAGAATTTGTGTTTGTAGATCACAATGCGCGTCCTCACAGTGCAAACGTTGTACATGGATGCCTACAATCTGAAGCTATCACTCGCATAGAATGGCCAGCATTCTCACCTGACTAGAATCCGATAGAGCATGTGTAGGACATGCTTTTTCGACGAGTTGTAGTCCGTCAACCACCTCCTACATGTGTACCGGAACTTCGGAGAGCATTGCTTACTGAGTAGAGTAACCTTCCCCAAGATAAGATCAATAATTTAATACTCAGCATTCCTAGGCGTTGTAAGGACTGTATTTCATCATCTGAGAGACATACAATGTATTAACCATCATACCAAACATGCAATGTTAAGTTTTTGTAAGGGAGATATTTTTTGTAATTGCTTCAGGGAGCAAAAATCGTAGTTTTTATAAATGGTATCCTACATAAACCACCCTTTTTTGTTTGTGATCTTTTGTTTAATAAATGGACTTTATAAATAAGTCATGTTTGTTTTGTTTCTGAAACTTTATTTAACTCAGCTAGCATTATCCTTAATTTATGGACATGAGTGTATTTATTTATTTAATAAAAATGCACACTACAGAAATTTATATTTATTGTGTTGTATAGAAACAAAACCAGTTGGCATAGGTGGACTCTGCTCAGTTCCCCATCATATTTATGTTCTCATAAATTTCTAGTGCGAGACATATTATAATCATGTTAAAAGAAATGAATTTGACCAAAGCTTGATATATTGACAGAATGAAATCCCCGCCTAATAGGCTATCCACCGTTAACTTCGATATATATATCTTATTCTAATCTATTAATTTATTTTATCAGGGTCAATTCCGTTGTTTAGTTTTCATGCTACTATTTCCAATGCAATAATCCTCAAAATTCATATTTATATGAAAAATTTACAATTTCGCTATGTTGATAAAATCGTAAATTACGAATCATTTACGAAATTTTCCTATTAGAATATTTGTATTCAATCATGTTCAAACAAATATCATATATGTAATTTTGAAGTTGTCTAATGTATTTATGATCCTCAAAATGGAAATTTATGCTCAATTTTGCCTTATTCTGACATGTTAAGTAAATCGTAAATTCCAAATAACTTACGAATTTTTTAAATTGGAAAAATCATAGTCTATGATATTAATGCCAGTATCCTATATAATATTTCGAAAGTGGTTTGACATCTTTACGATGAAAATATCCCTCAAGATTGACATTTATGTGAAATTTGGCTCTATGCTGCCATGTAAAGAAATTCGTAATTTTTCCAATAACTTACGAAATTTTTATATTGGAAAATTCATAGTCATTAATATTCATTCCATTGTTCTAAATAATATTTCAAAAGTAGTCTGACATCTTTACGATGAAAATATCTCTCAAAATGGACGTTTATGGGAAATTTTGCCCTATACTGCCATGTTAAGAAATTTGTAAATTTCTTATAACTTGCGAAATTTTCAAAGTAGCACATTTATAGTTACTAATGTTCATTCCGGCATCAAACCTGATATTTTAAAACCGGTCTGACATTTTTACAGTAAAAAGTTTCCATTTAATGCACGTTTAAGTGAATTTTTGTCCTATTCTCCCATGCTAAGAAAATCGTAAATTTCTCATAACTTACGAAGTTTTTTAATTCGAATGTTGCAAAAGAATAGGGATCTTGCCAGTATCGAAAGTAATATTTAAAAACTGATCTGACCTCTCTGCGATCATTTGTTCGTGAGATATCGTGTTAACAGACTAACAAACTAACGGACTAACACACTAACGGACTGACACACTAACAGACACCCTACAGACAGACACCGTACAAATTTTGTCATTTTCGGATTCCTCACACCTGAAAACGTGTAAAAAAGTAAAAAAATCGAGGTCGAAAATTTTCACGATTACCTAAGTTCCCCATACCTATAGTATGATGGGGAACTAACACAACACAAATATATCACCGAATACAAGTTTTAAGTATTTAAAAGGTGGAAACAGAAAGTCCATAAAGAAAAAAAAAATCTAATTCATAACTAAGTATCATTTAATCAAAAAATTTCCAATTAAAAAGTCTTATTTAAATATCTGAAATATATGTTTAAAAGGAAAAAAAATGCAAATTAATAAAAAAGTTTATGAAAGTATAGTTGTAGTATTAAAACACCCGAAAAACTCAAGCAAGATACTTTTAAAATTGAATTAAATTTCAATATGTTACTTTTTACTAAAGGAAAATGTAGCAGATAAAATTACGCATCTTTTACAAAAAGTTCAGAAACTTTCCATTTATTAGAAACTAGCAAAGATGAAGCAGACTTACAAAAGCGCTTTTAAATTAAAAGGGCATTTTATTTTCCGTTTCTTTATAACAAAAAGCACTAAGGGAAGATTTTTCGAAATATAAAATTAGAGACTTCGCTTTGCTACGTATTTGTAACGCTATCTTTTTTCTTGTCAATCATATCTTTCAATTTATGAGATTATAAAAGACCACATGTGGGTAGAAGAAATAAATTTAGTAAAGAATGACGGGGCACTTTGACTTTACACAACAAATCGTCTTTCGAATATAAAAGAGTATTTTTCATGAAGGATTGCTTTTTAAATGTATCCAAAATTTAAAAAAGAAGAAGTTTACTTCATGATTCAATTGCTGTCAAATGAAAAAAAAAAAAAGCATAGAAACTGAAAAAGTTATAGCTCACTTTAAGAAAACCTACTCGGATGTATGGATTTAGATATTATTTGGCGCATCGCTAATTTAATTTAAAATGGAGTTTTAAACATTTTTTTCTGGAATAAATATTATAAAATTTTATACTTAAAACAGCATTTTATGAAACTTTTCTTTTGGATGCATGTAAGTTTTTTTCTTTTTTTGAAAAGAAAATATTAAATTATTAAAAATATTCTTTTGGAAATTTGAAAAGAATAATTCATTTACATACAAAAGAAAAAAAAATATCATACCAACTCAAAAAGTTAAGATCCTTTCAAGAGTAGCTACAAAGTTATATTTACGTTTTCGTATCACTCCACATGGCCTGAAATATTTTCTTAATTTAAAATAGAGTTTGTTAGAATAAATATTGGAAGTATTTTGAAACTGACAACTTCTTTAGGCGCACAATATATATTTATTCCTTTAGAGTGAATTCACCTGATTCTTTGCTAAATTCACTATAAGTTTATTATTGAAGCAAAACTCTTGAGCGAGCATTTTTTGACAAGCTATATATTCATTTATTCGTAAATAATAAAATTGAAATAAAACTGTTAAAATATATTAAACTTACACGTGAGTTAAATAAAATCTGGTAAAACTGGTAATATATATCTGTATATATATATAAATTACGTGTCACGATGTTTGTCCGGGGTAAACTCCTAAACTAAGGAACCGATTTTAATGAAATTTTGCACACTGTGTGCAGTTTGGTCCAACTTGAGAGATAGGATAGTTTTTATCTCAATTTATTGTCACAATATTGTTTTATTGCAATTATTTGTTAATTATAGACCTTTATTAAAGTTGCTCCAAAATATCTGTGAGTTCCATTAATTTAATTGTTGCCAAAAAAAATACGAGTTCATTTTCTTTCGACATAAAAATAAATACATTTAATCAAACGTGAACGTTAAAAAATTATAAAAAGTTAAATTATGCATCTCACGAAAATTGACGTCATAATCAATTTAATGATTTTATACACATTGATAAAGTGCTAATGTAGCTCTATCATAGATATAGTAATATATATAGATCTCTCATCCCCATGTTATCGTACAAAGATTTTTGATGCCGAAAAAAAAAAAAAAAAAAAATAAATAAATAAAAGCTTTGGAAACAGCCATTAAGTGGTATTGAAAAAAAAAAAAAAAAAAAAAAAGAAAAGAAAGAAAGAAATATGAATTTGAAACTGTATCTGGAGTCTTCCATTCCCCTTTAGCAAATAAATTATTCATAAATTTTATTTGCTAAAATATTAGTATGTATTCCCGTGTGGAGGGGAAAGACGGCCATATTTTGGTAAAAACGTCGTCTTTTCCCAAATGAAAAGGAATAACTTTTTTCTCCCCAATGATCACTCTATTCTATATATGCTATACTATATCTATGAGTTCTATACGCAAGCGAAGTGTGACTCATTGACCGTCTGTGCAGCCAAGAAAAAGATTTCCTATGTTAATTGCCCACTGGATTTTTTGTAAGAAATTATTAAAAATCGAGGAAATTTATTTCCCGATTTTAATCCTTATATTTGGGTATAGATATGTATTAGTTATCGCGGGTGTTAGATTGAATTATTTTGCTGTCAAATTGACAAAATTTTAATTTTAAATTTCAAAACTCTGTCGCTCTTGGCTTTTTTTATTATTATTATTATTATTTGGCGATCAAAAGCGTAACACGAAAATATACATGCCAGATGTATGCATTGTACGAAATGTAATATGTATTATTCATTGTACGTATGTATGACATGTAATATGTATTGTACGAAATATTGTTTCATATTATTCATTACTCTTTTAATATAAGTTGTTAAAATAACCATGATTTTTGAAAGGAATTAAATATTTTCGCCAGATAATTTGGCGATATTCTTTTTTTTTCGCCAAGGATGACAGAAATGAAATCTATTCCGTTGCAAAATATTAGTATCTTACATCAGATATTTTATTTAGACATTTAAAAACAAATTTGACTTCAAACTATGATAGAATATTTATCATTTTCCTTTTAATTAGTATATTATTAGTATATTAAAATTTAAAAGCATGGTATATAAAAAGTTTTTTTTTTTTAATCTTATAATTATTCTTATCTTAATCCTCAATGTTTCCCATCTTTATTAACTTGAATTTACTATTAAAATTTTAACATACTCAAAAACTTCTCATCACTTCGTTAAAATACACTAAACTTTTCCAAAATCTTTTTCTATTTAAAATGATACATGTATTTACTTTAAATGTCCAATATTTCATAAGATTTCCAATTTTAAAGTTTTAAAATATTTATCAAATTTACTTATTTTTCTGGTTTAGCCTTATTGTTTTCCTTTTTATAACTACAGCTGTTGCCCTCTTTAAAATATTTAAAATGATGAGGTCATTTTATTGTAAAATTATCCATTATAGCATATATTATATTTCACTCCTCCATAAAAATTGATTTTAAAATCGTCTGTTTCTTTTATACTTTTATTTTAATAGAATTTTAATAGAATTTAATTTATATATTAGTCATTTTAGCAATTTTATCCAAAGTAGCATTAGAAATAATATATATCACTTCTCCATTAAAATTTATAGGACCCTACAATAAAATTAATTTGTGCTTAATATCAACACTACGAAAATTTTTATCAATCGCTTCCAAATTTTGACCTGAGTTTCAAATCTCAACCCTGTGGGTTTTTACATCGGCTACAACGTTTTCGTCTTTGTTCGTAAATAATAATTTGACTGTACTAAATAGTTTACAGCCGTATAATTCAACGTATAACTTAGTCACAGCAACGCGTGGCCGGGTCTGCTAGTATATATATATATATATATGTATTATAAATAAGTGTTATAATGATTTTATTTCATTATAAAAAGAGAAATTGTAATAAATATATTAATTTAAGTATTTAAAGAATTTAAATTTAATTCAAGAAATTTAATAACATATAGAGTTTTTAAATTATGCTCATTAAATTTAACATGCATTGTTACGGAAGCGGGTTGATCTTTTACCACTCGGGAATTTGATAGATTGATTCACG
Source organism: Salticus scenicus (assembly GCA_963930645.1). NCBI lineage: Eukaryota > Metazoa > Arthropoda > Arachnida > Araneae > Salticidae > Salticus > Salticus scenicus. The sequence goes on from OZ005654.1 coordinate 323,426,451, forward strand.
GAGCATTTGTTTGTAAACATGCCCTTTCCTCATAGACAACTATATTAGAAGAACATATAACAAATAGCTTAGGCCAACTATCTGAACGCAACTAACTCACTGAGAGTTTTTCTTCTTCTTTTTATAGATTTGGTAGCAATTTGTTGAAAATTCTTGCCAATTCTGCACAAGAATTCAATGAGAAATTGAAGAGCTCGGCTCTTTCGGATGATAGAGCTTTGAAACTTTAGCAACCCGAAACTAACATTTCTCGTCAAATTTGGTCACCAAGACCCTAGATTTGCCGAAGGTCTAACTTAGCATAAAGTCACCTCGTTTTAAAGCACTGCTTTGAGACAAATTAACGTACTGTTCCCGAATCAGAGGAAATTTCGAGGACATTGAAAAGTATATTAGAGGATTTATTTGAGCAGAATAACTGACCAATATATATTTGCATTATAAAAAAAAAGTAAAAAAAAAATCTGATTTAGACAGTAAAAAATTCACTGAAACCTTCTTTTATATCAAAAGTTAAACCTAAGGAATATTTGCGCAAACTAAACCATTTCAGTAATAAATTTCTAAATTAAAATAGTTAAAAATATAGAACAATTTACACTATATTTATTAATGTGGGAGGAAAACACAAAATGAGAGCACTGCAATTTAATCTTTAATTTTCCTCTAAGAGATGCAGAAATTATTCCTATATATATATATATATATATATATATATATATATATATAGGGTAGTTATATTTAAAGTTCTCCTATTCAGAAAGCTCTAGAGCTGGTTATATAGCTCCAAATGATTAAAAAAAAAAAATCTGTATGTATTCTGCATTGACTAATTCCACCTTTATGTGGAATTACTGCTTTAATGTGCAATGGCATAGTATTTTACATTTTCTTAACATGAAACTCAGAAATTTCATTGTGCAAAATATCATAAATATTTTTTCTAGTTCTTACAAAGTTCTAGGCTACGAATTTCGAACCCCCACCCTCTCTTTTATAGACTAAACATTTTCGAGCGGATTGAAATTAGGTATATTTTCAGGTTTAGTAAAGAAGATTTTCTACGATATTCTTTGTGGAATTTAACTTTAAGTAAAAAAAGTTATGGTAAGGTGCATTATCATCTTGAAATACTGATTGCGTAAAAGTCTGAAAGACCACCAAAATAGTCTGTCAGGCATCAATTTTTTAATGGCTGAGTTTTATTTAGGATTAATTGATCCTTTGAACATGGAAATTTGCCAGACTCATTGAAAAAAATATGCACTTTTGTATCATATGTCACTGTTTTAAAAGTGCGATTCTCATTAAGTTGGTCCCATTTACGTCATCAGATCTGCTTGTTTCCATTAGCTCGAAATTAGTTAAACTTGATTCATCAGAGAGAACCACTTCATCCCAATAATTAACTGATCATATTTTAAATTTTTTAACCCTTTGAAATCTCGCTTTCCTAATTCTTTTTGTTAAGAATGGATTTTTTTTCAGATTTTCTGGCATTTAAATTTGCTTTGTTTAATCGTTGTTTGCACTATATTTAAAGAAATTATGTTACTAAATACGTTTTCTGAATACCATCTATTTCTATGTTCTTGTAATACAAACTGATTTTTTAAGCACTGGCTCTTTAACTTGCGGTCATCTAGATTGGATGAGCAACGTGGCGGCCTAGAGACAAATTTCCAGTTTAACAGCCAAAAAATTTTTTATCTTGCTAAAAACCAGCTCACCAATATTTCGTTAACATTTAATCATTTTGACATCCTACGTATTAAAATATTTTTTTATTTTCACTCTAAAATTAGTATTTTTTGTGGTATCGTTAATTGCCTTATTCTTGTCATTTTTGTAATAATTTCTAAAATTACAATTTTTCGATCGATTGCATCTTGTTTTTAATACTTGGCTCAATCCTAAATTGTACGTGGAACACAACATAATAAAATCTGTTCGAAAATTTAATTTAAAAAAAAATTAAAATTGGTGATTGAATAAAGAGAAATGGAAACTATCCAAGCAAGACTTTTGTTTTGTCCCTTAGTGTAACTGTGATTTCTTACAAAATTTCATGAAATAAATTTTTTCGTTCACTTCAGAAAAATCCAGCAAGATAGAATAGCACGGGGGTATTTATTTCACAGTTATGTTGATTCCTAAACTTGTGCAATCATTTGTGCATTTGACTATGATTTTGAAGGAAATAGACAAAATTTCATGAAATAAATTTTTTCGTTCACTTCAGAAAAATCCAGCAAGATAGAATAGCACGGTGGTATTTATTTCACAGTTATGTTGATTCCTAAACTTGTGCAATCATTTGTGCATTTTACTATGATTTTGAGAGAAATAGATACAAATATTTAAAGTTGAGGAAATTTACAGTCGTCAGGTAGTCGAAGTTTTTTTGGGGACAAAATATTAAAAAGCTCAAAATTCGGGGACAGTACTGGAATTTCGAGGACGAATGAACACATTAATTTAGTGTGTGTATAGTGACCACATTAGAGTGCCTTCATAATATATTAGCATTAATAACGGCTACAATTACCCAATTACAGAAGTATAGTTTATGCCAAATGAATGAGGAATCAAACGGTAATAATTATGATAAATAATTTTCATTCTATACAATTTTTCAAAACTTAGAAAAACGATCTCAAAATATGGACTGTCCTCGAAATTCGAGGATATATGGTCACTATAACTTAGTGGAAGTTAATAGAGTGTCCTTTGTTTTCTCTTTAACTGTAAACCAAATTTAACTGCAACAGCACATTTTATGTAGGATAGATGTTTAATTCCTTGCGACGGTATACTGTTTAAAGCGCTCTCCCTTACTCTGTATTAAAAAGATAGCTGTATGAGAATTGATACACCTCCTAACCTAATACATCATACATGAGCTAATTAAATACTAGAAAACTTTTGCACATCAAATATTTTTTCAAATATAGAATCTCAATCAATCAAATAAAATTCTCGTTTTTTTTTTTTTTTTTTTTTTTTTTTTTAAAGCTATATGCCATTATTTGTAAAATTTTTTACCGTAAAGTTAACCTATTGGCTATTTTATGTTATGGCCTTGCATTTTATTAAACTTATTTTATTAAATGTATTAGGTATTTAACGATATTTAATTTAATTTTTTTAAAATTAAAACATTATTATTATTATTATTTTAAAATTATTTTTTAAGTCTGAATAAAGAAAGCTTCATTAGATATAAATTTATTTTGTAAATAACCCTTAACCCTTATATAAATAAAAATATAACTATAAATATGTGCGCAGAACTTTAAAACAATAGCTGAAAGAAATCTTGTGGATAGTAACAAACAAAGCATTTTTGAGAAAAAAGCCTTAAAATTTGGATATATAATAAAGTTCAATCTTGACGCTAATTAAAGTTTCTCATTACTTTTGAGCTTAAGTACGCAGAAGTATAAGTAAAGCGTCAAAATATTGAAAACGTTCATATATCAGCATTACATATATATTTTTTGAAAAATCAATTTTTAGAAGCTTTTCATATGAAATTGACTTTGTCACTGTGTCTTCGTGTCACGCTAATAAACAAGGTGCCCCCATTTTAAAGTAAATATGAGCTGTTTTATTTGTCGCTCCTTGGCTTAGTTGGTTAGAGCTTCAAGTTAATAACGCGGTGGTCGAGAGTTCGATCCCCAAAGGTCCGACGTGGTAATTTATGCAAATAATTAGTAGAAAAGGTGTCAATTGGTAAAAGAAAATTTTTCGTTGACTACACAATATCATAAGAATTTTTGAAGAGTTTTTCTTAAGAAGCTTTTTTTTTTAGATATTAAAGAACAGAAAATATTTTCTATATTAAAAAAAAAAAAAAAAAAAACACAAAATAAAAAGTTTTAAGTAAAAAATACATAAATAAATATTTTTTTAGAAGTTTTTTTATTGAAATTAAAAGCTTTTTATTGAAATTGGATTTTGTCATCGTGTCTTCTTGCCACACTGAAAAACAAAATGCCTCCACTTTAATATAAATGCTAGCACATTTTTTCGTCGCTTGTTAGCTCAATTCAATAGAGCGTCATGTTGATAACGCGATGGTTGTAAGCTCGATCTTCGAAGGCCCATGTGTTACTTTATTGCAGATAATTAATAGGAAAGATTTCAAATGATAAAATAAAGATCCTTTGTTGTCTACACATTATCCTAAAAACTTTTTGATTAATTGTTTTAAGAAGCTTCTTTTAGTTACTAAAACGTACAAAATAAATATGTAATTTAAAGAAAAAAAAAGCTGGAAGTTTTTATTGTGTAGCCCTAAAAAGCATCAACAAGAAATTTTTGCAAGAACATGTTACAAATAAAAATAAAATAAAATAAAAATAAAAATAAAAATAAATAAATAAAACATAAAAATAAATTAATATAAAAGTTTCAACAATAGGAAAATTGTTGAAACAAAAATATAAATATTTTACTTTGCAACTTATTTTGAAAAAATTTAAATATTCAAAACACTTTAAAAAGCATGCGAGGACAATATTCTTTTGTATAAGTATTATTTGTTAGAAAATTTTAGTATGTTCTATGACTTTTCTTTAATATTCTTTGATTTTTGGTTAAAGTGTGTTGTGGGTCGATTTTTCTGAGGGCTGATGTGTTAATTTTTGCAGATAATTTAATAGGAAAGGTATCAACTGATAAAAGAAAATGTTTCAAAGTCTACAAAGTACACCTTGATTAATTTTTTTAGAAGCTTTTTTTTTTTTTTTTTTTTTTTTTTTTTTTTTTTTTTAACTAAAACGCAGAAAATAAAAATTTAAGTAAAAAAAAACATTTTTTAACAGTAGAAGCTTTTTATTGTGGAGCCCTGAAAAGCATAAAATAAAAATTTGTTCTTTCAAAGACATGCTATAAATAAATGAAAGTTTCAATACTAAGAAAATTTTAGAGAAAAATATAGATATTTCATTTTTGCAAAAGATGAAAATTTTTAAATATTCAAAATACTTTAAAAAGCTTTCGGGACCTTTGAAATTTATGGCTTAACAAATACTTATATGGAAAATAATGACTAAGAATATTGGTCTCGATAGCTTTTAAAAATATTTTGAATATTCAAAAACTTTCATCTCTGGTAAAAGCACAATATCTATATTTTTCTCTAAAATTTTCTTAGTATTGAAACTTTCATTTATTTATAGCATGTCTTTGCAAGAATAAATTTTTATTTTATGGTTTTCGGGACTCCACAAAAAAAAGCTTCTACTGTTAAAAAGTGTTTTTTTACTTAAATTTTTATTGTGAGTTAATACTATTAGACTCCATAAGTAAATGAATAAGAAAGTTAATAGGAAACAAGTTGCAGAATTAAAGCACATAAAAATAAAAAATGCTATTTTTAATAATCGTTTTTTGAAAATTAATATATGTGATTGAAAAAAATATTTTTTGCTTCAATCGTTGATTGTTTACTTAAAACTTTTTATATTGTACTACATGAAACACACTACGTTTGATGGGGAAAAGAAATATTGTATAGTTAATAGATAATATAAGTGTAGTACTTAGGAAGAAGCATAATTTTTCCATTTGAGATGATTAAGCGTCAAATTTATTAAAAAAAATATTAATGTTGCCAATCATAGAACTTAAAAATTTCAAAATGCTAATGGGTAATAAAGATTTATCATCCAGGTTTTATTAAATATTTATTACAAGAATTTTTGATGAAAAGTCCGAATTAATTTCATCAACAGCGAAAAGTAATTAGGCCAAAGTTTGAATCTGTGTTCTTGGTATATCGAGCCATTCCTACAGCAAATGAGTTATCTGGTCGATATCCAACCAGTAGTAATGACCCAAAAAAAAAAAAAAAAAAAAAAAAGAGGAGAAGGTTTATAGAAAGTTATAAGTTTTAATATCAAACTAAGAGAAAAACTGTCACATTAGTTTACCATCATACTGTAGGTAGGAAGAACTATTTATATATCAGATTTTTTTTTTTTTTTAAATCTCGGTTTTTTGATGGTTTTATACGATTTAAAGTTTGTTGTGCCTGTAAATCACAAAATTGATGTAGTGTCCGTTTGTAAATTAGTCAAGTCAGTCAGTTTGTTAGACTGTGTAGACATTATCTTAAGAATGAATCATCGACAGTAAATCATACCAGTTTTAAAATATGATTTATATTACTGACAATAACTGAATTTATTTTCGTAAAACAAATTCAATAACAAACTAATAACATGAAATATTTCATTGAATTATGTAACGTATTGACTACTTAGCATTGGCAGAATAGGGAAAATTTTCACATAAGCATGTATTATGACGGTTACTCTTGTCATAAAATGTTGAACTAGTTTTAAAATATCATACATGATATTGGCAGGATAGTAATAAATATCAACATTTTACTAGAAAAACTTAATATATTATTCGAAATTAAATACTTTCATAGCATAGCAGTAAAGGTAATATTTTTTCATAAATTTGAATTATGGATATTAATACAATGACAAATAGCATAAAGAATTGCATGAAAACTAAAATACGAAATTGATGACAATGCGTACGAAATTAGCAGGAAAAAAAAGTATCAAAACAGGTAAAGGTAGTTTACTAGTGAGCCCTTTCAAATGATGTCCTTGAAGGCACTTTAGGTGATCAGCCAAGTTCATTGCTGTGGTCATAGATACAGTACGACCTATAGTAGAAATTTTGAGAACAAATATATGATAGGGACATAGGGAACAGAGCAGAGTTTCCAAGTAATTAGGTGGTTGAAAGAAACAATTATTACTTGGTAATTATATTATTGAACGAAGCATGTTTTCTTCAACTATCAATGATGAAAAATCAAAACTATCAAAAAATACTTTTTAAAAAATAAAATTTATATTAAGTCATGATAGTAAATAAAATAATTTTCACTGAAATTTCAAAATAGCCAATTTTTAATGTTTATTTACATCTATTTTTCTGTAATTATATAAATATTTTGGTTACTCTTCCGTAATCTGTTCCATCCATTAGGGAATTATATGGGGATAAGCGATTCTGAATATCGCATATCAATTTTATTCTTAGCATTAATAAAACTAGTTGGAAGAGCTAAACTCTTTTCGGTTACCTTTCCTATACACTAATTGCCACAAAAGTTTGCGCACCAAGAAGTAATTGTTGGACCTAACGAAATTTGGCATGAAGGTACGTGCCAGGCAGATATATAAATAATTAGAAATGCAGTGGGATTGTGCATTGCGTATTACTGCCAGAGGGCGTTGAACTTCGTTCTTCTTGAAGTATAAAACAGGTAAGCAGAGCTTGTTTGGCGTACATAATCTGTTTCAGATGGACGTTTTTTAAATAGAGGTGCCGTTACGCAACCATCGAAGACAATACGAGTAGCTATCAGATTTCGAGAGGGGAAGAATCATCGGTATGATGGAATCCGCGTGATTAGCTTGGCGAGTAGCCAGCCACCTAGGCCGTTCTGATTTTACTGTGAGAAGGTGTTGGGACCTGTGGACAAAAGAGGTCGCTTACACGGCGACCCGGCGCAGGATGCTCTCGACTTACCAATGATCGAAAAAAAAGTCCCATCATACGAAACGTACGCATAGCGCCAAATGACGCGTTGTACACCCTCCGGACATAAGCAGCACCTGTACGACCTGTACCTGTGTCTATACGTACCATCGTAAGGCGCCTAGGACATTTACTATCACGGCGCTCATTACATGTGCTGCCAATAATACCACCCCCCTCTCCTCTGTTTGGAGAGCAGTCGTGCTCGACGGAGTTGGGTTGTAACCGAATGGAACCAGGTCGTCTTTAACGATTAATCCAGATTCAATTTGGGCAGTGATGACAATCATGTACGTGTGTGGAGGCACTGGGGTGAACGACTCAGTCTGCCTTTGCTTTATTTCATACCCACAGCTAATGTGATGGTGGGGGATTACATTGTAGATACGACACACGGTAATCCCTAATATTGATTCACGGCACCATGAAATCCCAGTGGTACGTTCATGATATCCTTCAGTCATAGGTGTTGCCATTCACAGCAGGGCTCCTAGGAGCCATTTTTAACAGGACAATGCTCAGCCACACACAGTAAGGGTGTCACAGGATTGCCTCCGCCGCAATACCACCCTTAACTGGCCTGCTCGATCCCCTGATTTGTCACCGATCGAGCATATTTGGGATGACTTGGGACGGCAAGTTGGTCAGCCTACGATTTTGGACAAATTAGGAGATGCGTTTACAACAAATGTGGAACGAGATGTCACAGGACATCATACGGGCATTGTATGTCTCAATGCCCTACTGTATCGCATCGGGCATTCACGCTAGAGGTAGCCCAACAGGGTAATGAAAGCTCCATTCTTTCGCAGTATTTCCTGTAATAAATGATCATTTTGCTTTCATTTTGTAATAATTTACTTATATATCAACATTGTGCTTACGTATGTAAAATTTCGTTTCATTATGACAATGCTTTCTTGGTGCGCAAATTTTGATGGCAATGAGTGTATAATGCTCTGATAAATATCTTTTAAAAGGAATACTATATTCATGTTAAGAGCTATGAACAAGGCTGATGACCATACCCAGTTAGACACTGAAATGTACCACTCACTATCTTGCTTACTTCCCTGCTTCGAAACATTTATCTTATACCAGTTTTCAGAATAATATTTGTTGGTGCCAATTTTAAAATTTACTTTTTTATGTAATAGCATATTATTTCCTGCAAAATAATCTCTACAATCCAAGTTTATATGGAATATAATCCTATTATGCTCTGTTATGAAAACCTTTAATTTCGATTAACTTACGAAGTTTTTAAAATTAAATGTTCATATTTAATAATTTTTATATCCGTATGATAAATGATATTTTAAGACTAGTTGGATTTTTCAATTTAAAAATAATAATTGTACTGCACTTTGAAATTTTCCTTATTCTGCTATATTAAAAGAAAATCTTATGTTTCGAATAACTTACGTAATTTACAAAGTAGAATTTTGAAATTCAGTTCGATTCTGGCTAGGTATCACAAATGATGTTTTAAATCTGTCCCGCGATCTCTTTATTATCCCATATTTTTCAGATAATGATTACTAACACCGTAGAACTAGTGAGATGTAAAACCCACCCACCCACTTACTCACTCTATCGATAATGTCTACACAGTCTTTGGATTCCATACCAGTCAAGCATACATGTCTGATATAAAGAATGTACAAAGCATTAATAAAGCACTAAACACAGACTAATTAGCTGACTTATCTACAGACAGACGCCAAATCTATTCTGAAGTTTCTTCACACTTCAAAACGTGTAAAGTTTTACGAATACCAAAATTTCCCATACTGTATAATATAATGGGGAATGAAATATAAATATATACAGAAAGGCCATATTTAAACTTGGCCTATTCAGCGCTCTCTATAGCTGTAACTAAAATGCAGATTGAGACGAAAATTTGTATATTGACAATTCAAAGGATGCGCTCAAAGATTCTACAAATAAATAAATAAAAATTCCGTTAGGGGGGTGGGAATAAATCAAAATAAAAATAAGCTACAAATTTTATTCCAAACATCTTTATTTATTATTACAGACATTTTTGATATTTTTAGAGACTGTTTTGCGGTGTAAAGTATATTGTTCATTGTGGGCCCCATCATTAAGTTGTAAAATTTACAGCCGATGAACAGTGTCTTCAACAGCTGGCCGCAGTTGATCACCACTGATCTGTCGCACATGCAATGCTATGCAGTCTTTCAAATCAGTCAAAGTTAAAATATTTCCGTGATAAACCTAATAACTCTTTAAATGGTACTATAATAAAAAAAATCGCACAGATTAAGATAGGGAGAACTGGCTGGCTAAAGAGTGGAAAATGAAAGGCTAATCACTCTGTGATCTGTGAAAATTTACCACAAAAACTTTTGCAAAATGTAAAAATAACAATTTTTAAATATCGCAAAGTTTGAAAATGTTAAAATAGATCCCATTTTTTTTATTGCATACGATTTCAAGCATTTTGACTGTAATGCGCCTCTAGCGAAAATTTTAAATTTAATTTCAATTTTTTTCCCTTCGGCAGAATCTTTGAGTGCAACTTTTGAATTATCTGTACGAAGGTTTTCGACTCAATCCGTGTTTTAGTTGCCGCTACAGAGCTCCGAATAGTCCAAGTTTAATTATCGCCACCCTGTACAATAAATGTTTCATAAGAAAAATAACCGATAACAAAAATGGATACATTTTACAAATTTGTACAATATATGGTCAAAAATAACGTAATTAGAAATTTAATAATCATTAAATAAAACAAAATCGGGTGTATCTGAAAGCATGTACGGGGTGTTCCAAAATACGTAGAAAAAAACTTAAAAATATACTTGACCATAGCATTATTTGGTTTTTACTTTAATGCGCAGAAAAGCATGATATTTTTCATTATGTAAAAGAAAAAAAAATATATTAGTTAATATTTTTACCAACAGAGATCGAGGCATTCGCAGTATCTTCTCGCATTTTAAACACATTGGCTTTCTCAACTGATGCCATACTGTGAACACTGATTAACGTGACTTCGGCGTGTTGCATACGATTTCAGATTTTAGTAAATATTTAAATTGAACTTTTATTGCTCATTACTGCTCTTAATCGTTCTAAAAAGAAAAGCATTTTATTGCTAAGAGATAAAGCATCATTAATTACGTTTTATTATGAGAATTTCTAATATGCTCAATGTCTGACGGCCATTCACATGAATGACGGCTGTCACATCGGACATTTTTATCCCTCGTTGCGTTGTTGAAGGTACTGCACCACAGTAAAAAAGTAGTTTTATAATTGAAGGGCCAGATGATGAAAAAAATTAAACTAATTTGGCAATAATTCTTTTGTTACTTAAGAAAAAACAACAAAGAAAAAAAAAAAATAACCTATCTGCTTCTGTGCATTTCTATGAGAACCACATAGTACTATTGTCAATATTTTTTGAATAATATATTTTTTATTTTTTCTGTGACTTTCGGATCACCCAGTATTTGTAAAATATAAGAATAATTATACATATATATATATATATTTCTAAAATTTTATTACATTACACACACACACATATATAATTTCACAGTTTAAATACAACAAATAATTAAATCAATTCAAGTTAACTAGTAACCTAATTTACATTTGTGGGGTTTTGTGGTGATTTCTTCGGCTGTCTAATTTTCGCTCTCATTCTTTTCATTTTAATCATAAAAATCATATATATATATATATATATATATATATATATATATATATATATATATGTACCGCACTCCTACAAGAAAAGTAACACAACTAAAAAATGCAGTATTTGAGGAACTTAAAAATAACAACAAAACATTGACTAGCATTCACATAAAACAGGCACAACTGCCTAAGGTGGATAACTTTCGACAGAGAGAGAAGTGACGCGTTTGTGTATGTTAAAGCACTTCATACACATTTTTCTATCATATAAACGCAAAATTGTTAATTTTTAGTTCTTTCACTTATCTTGCCTTGATGCGATATAATTTTAACCAACCATAATAAGTGAAAAGTAAAAATATTTTCAGGAAATAAAAATCAAAATTTTAACAAAACAATATATAAAGAAAATCTTTCTCTTAGTTTTATTTAAGATAAAAATATAATGTTTTTTCTCTATATTTTGTGAGTATATTATGTCTATTATTATCTGTAAAATGTAAAAAATTGTTTCCGCTAAGTGCAAATTTCAAACGTTATTCATATTAAAAAAAAAAATCCCTCTTACGATTATAAAGTTTTAAACATTATTTACAATATCTCAAAAACGAAAAAAGAAAGAAAGAAAGAAATAATGCTATGAAAAATAAAATAAAACAAAAATAAAGTCTTGCTGGATTTTGATGTAGACGCATGGAAAAATAATAAGAGAAATAAATTACAATGTTCATTAAAATTTGAACAGCTAGTGATTAATGCCCTTCGTTTATCTCTGAAATATTAATGTTCACTTTGAAACATGTTTCATGAAGGAAATGGAAATTATTCTCTGACATTCCGCATGCGTGATTAATAAGAGCTATTAATATTTTGACTATTTTAACAATAAATTCGTTGCTAAAAATAAAACAAAAAGTTGTACAACTGGATAGAATACTAAAATTATTCTTAAAAAAAATCGTTACATATTGGTGATATCGAATATTTTATGAATATGATTACAGTTAATTATTAAATATAAAAATACTATTTACTTTTTATTAAAAATATTTTGTGCTTTTAAAATGCGATAAATGTTGAATAATTCGTGGCATTATTTTTTCTTTATGGAATAAAATTTAAGCTTCGCTTAAAAAAGGAATTGTGTACACTTTTGTTTTTGAAAAAAGTAAAATTACGGGATTTGGCTGTATAATTTTTTGGAAAACGACCGTTTTGCTAGCTAAACAACCAAAACACATAAATTGAGGACATAAAAGTATAATTTTGGAATAGAGTAGACTCCCGATTATCGGCGGCCGGATTATCCGCTTTGCGGATTATCCGCGGTCCTCAAGGGCCTGAATTTAAAAGGGAATTTAAAAATACAGAACAAATTTATTACAAAAAAAGATCGAAGAGAGTAATGACCTTGAAGGCTTCTGGAGATATTACACAATTCTTGACAGCATTTATGGCATACACACTGCTTAGGAGGGAGTTATAAGCAGTCTGCATTGATAAGGTCTTAGAGAAATTTTTTAAAAAATGTGGAAAATACTTTGGTAGAGTTTATAGAGGAGGAAGAAATTTTGTGCTGATGATTTGGCAAATTTAGCTAAATCTGTTGCTGCAGGAGAAAAAGTCAATGAAGGAAACACTGAAGAGTGGATTAATTGTGATGTTAATCTAGGTATTGAACACCTTACAGATGAACAAATTGCGGGCCAAACATTAGACCCAGTTTCAGAAGATAGCGAAGAAGAAGAGGAAGAAGGAGATAAAACTCAGCAGAGGATGAGCCACGACGCGGCCCTAGCACATGCAGATGGACTTATAAAATATCTCGAGGAACAGGACGATGTATCACTTTGTGACAAAATGCTGATAAAGAAACTGCAATAACAAATTAAGAAAAAGTGTTTTAGTACAAAAAAGCAAAAATGCTTCACCGATTTTTTGTTAAAAAATAGAGCAAAATGTAAGTAGAAATATTTATTAGTATGTTAAATTGTATATGTAGGCCATGCATAACTGTTCATAATTCTCATTGCTCAAAAGGCTTTATGTGTTGATTTATATCCCCGTTTTGACCATTTTGTGGATTATCCGCTGATTCGATTATCCGCGGTTGTCTATTCCCCGTTCACCACAAATAATCGGGAGTTTACTGTACTGGCATTTGTTACGGAAAAAAGCCGTTAATCTACGTAATTTGGTCAAATCTGCCATCAAACTGTATTTTTATAGTCAAATCCCTTCAAATGTATAAAGTGTTCGCTTTCAGTGACGTCATATAAGACACATTCGTATTTGAAACTGAAAATATAATTGTGGTTTTATTCGTTGAGAGAATTTATTTATATATTCATACAAATAGTGATCGATACAAAAAGGCTATTGTTTTAATTCAAAGTTGTATGTTTGTCACAACGTAAATTTAAGAGGAAATACAGGGTGGTCAGAAAAACATGATAGAAAGTAAGCGATCATTGTGGAAAAAAGACAACGTGCAAGAACATGAAACATATTTTATTGAATAAAGATATGAATGACATTTAATATACAAGATGCTTAAAATGTCTACCGTCCCCGACTATAGTGTTATAAAGCCGGTTCCAAAACTCTGTCAAAATGCGCTGGAGTGTGTCGTAATCAAGTGCATCAATCGCACTTCTGATAGCCAATTTTCGGTCCTTTAGTGAATCAGGGCTATTCCTATAGATTTTAACCTTGATGTAACTCCATAAGAAGTCGCACGGATTTGGGTCCGGACTGTATGGGGTCCACTCTATCCCGTGCCCCATGAATTTCTCTGCATCCAATGCAATCAAACGCTCACCAAACGTCGTTTCAAACCACGTGAAGAGGTCAGAAGTTTTTTGGGGACGAGCCATATCTGGCTTGAACCAGTACCGGCGTGTCCTGTTGAGATGGCCCGCATCAGGGCCAAAGTGACGCTCTAGCAACTCTCGACACTTCACTCCTGTGACCACACCATCAATAAATATCGGACCAATTATCTGCTTCGACGATATGGCACACCACACCATGACCCTTTGTGGATGCAGTGAAGAGATGGCGCTGAGATGAGGATTTTCCGTACCTCAGTGGCGCCAGTTTTGTTTGTTCACGAAACCATTCAACTGAAAATGGGTCTCATCACTGAACCAGATCTTGTATTCACTGATGGAACCATTTTTAAGCTCCTCGATTATGTGGTTTGTGAAATCTCTCCACTTCACAGTATCCCCCCCCCCCCACTTTAGCGGCTGTCACATTTGGATCTTGTATGGACACAATCGTACTGCTTTCATTAGCCTTTGTAATGATGTTTTGAATATGCTTAATTGTTGGGCCGCCTGTCGAGTGGAAGTGGTTGGCTGATTCTCAAAGTATGCGCGCGCAAGCTCCCTGATGTCGTCAGTAACAACTGCTGATTTTTGTCCCGACGCCTTTCTTTTTGCATACTAAACACTCCCTGTAGATTCATATCTGTCCATCAACCTGTAAACAATGAAAATCAGTGGGAGATTAGGACCATTACATCAGTCATCTGATGGCTTAAAAATCACTGCGACTTTAGAGCGCTATAACTTACTGCGCGATTATCTCTTCACTAAGCGTCCTTTTCATTTTGAACTCTGAACGACATGCCCGTCGAACGGGGACATTACATCGGTTATTCTCATAAAATTTTCCTACGATATAAAACCGATCTTAAAAGGTTTGTGATTCTATATTGCTTATTCTTTATTTCCGGTAATTAAGCATTCAACTGAAATGTCACTATATGTGCTATTATAATATGGAAGAATTATATTCGCATCAATCCATTTGAAATCAGAAACTTAAAATACTTTCTATCATGTTTTTCTGACCACCCTGTACATCATTTATATTCCAAATGTATTTTATGGGCTTTGCTTGAAATCGCTGCTACCAAGCGTTGCCCATACTCTGACTTGAATTTTTGTTTTTTTACTGTGTAACGGCTTTGAATGCCGAAATCATGACTTGGAATCTTGGCTTTGAACAAATTAATATTTATGAAAATTCACACTCATTTGCCAGTATGTGGAACTTTTCCAATTATAAGCAAACGAAGCAAACTCTGTGAATAAAATGCTTTTATCAATAACATAGAAATGAAATGAATATAAAACATTGAAACAAATTTCATCATAAGAAAATTCCAAAAATAATCAATCACTGCTTCGATTTCAGGAAAATTCTGGACATTTCTTTTAGCAATAGGTTTGTTGTCTGTCGATGAGAAAACCTATTCTTGTAGGATATTATAAAATCTGATGAGTTCAACAGATTCAGGGAGTTGATCTAGTTTAAAGAACAGTTTTTCATTAAGAGATTTCAAATTTTTAATGTTAGA
Organism: Salticus scenicus; assembly: GCA_963930645.1. Lineage (NCBI taxonomy): Eukaryota > Metazoa > Arthropoda > Arachnida > Araneae > Salticidae > Salticus > Salticus scenicus. The sequence continues at coordinate 323,442,070 of OZ005654.1, forward strand.
ATTTTCATGTAGGATGAATCCCATTTAAAATAGTTGCCAATGCATAATTATCTAATTTAGGAAACTAGACTTAAGCTATTTCACAAAGTTTTATTGTATTCGTTCAAAGAATGGATAAATTTAGCACGCCCTCAATGGTCATTATTAAATGATAAACTGTTTGTTAAAAGATAAGTATGATTCGCAAGATTTGCTCGCTGTGAACTACTATCGAGAATTTTCGTTACAAATAAATGTTATCGGTGGGACACAGTGCTACCAAGTGCTACCAAGTGCATTATTCAGTGTGACACTTTAGAAAAATGCGCCTCTTATGGTTAACAACATTCCACCTTATTCTGAATTTCTAAAACATTTTTAATAGGAACTTTTACAGAAAAAAACCGCAACAGCGGCTGAGAGGTCTACTCTGAAATTTAGTAGAGAGGAAACACTGAGTTCTACCCAGCCACTGACGTTGTCCGTTGTCTTTCCGTATTTTTCTACGAAACTTGCGTGAATAAGAGGCAGGGTCCCTTATAAAATACAATTCACGGAAGGTATTAGACTCAAGCTATAGTTCTAGGTCCTTCACGTAGACAGTCAGTCTTCCTCCATGCAACGACAAGAACTTTTAGTGAAAGAAGGGTCACTAATCACCCTACATTTCATGTTTACCTCATTTGCCAAACCTTTTTCTCAGAAGACTTTTGTCCAAAGGGTTACCCCCAAAGGTGTTCAAGAATAAACGTCGCCATGCAATGTTAGAGTAGGGCACAAATTAAACTCGATGGCATCACTTTTAGCATGTAGCGGCTGCGGTTTTTTTAACTAACACTGAAAAAAAAACCACGGCCATATAACTCATCCTTTTAGGAGAAATTATGTACAATTTTTATACTTTTTTATGGGATACTTTATAATATAATTTTATATTTTAGCAAATTTAAAGATTGTAAAGCAACGGAATAAGCACCGCAAATTCCTAGCTTTTCTCTTACTAAATTAAACGGTATAAAAGCGGACGCCAATACTACTTATTTACACTTTAAAATTATTAAAGTAGCATCTTTTATGCTCGTATAATAATTCCCTATAACATTAAACATAAGAAAATTATTCCTACGGTAAAAAGTAGTTCACTAAAATTAAAAATTCAAACTATATGAAAAAATGCAACTAACATCGTTGCTAACTTTATTCTATTCTATTTCTTGAATTAAAAAACAAAACTGTGGATGCCACACACATCACATAATCTTTACATTTTAACAAATTTTGAAGATAGCACGCGCTCATATTTTACATAAAAATTAAAAGCATTAAATTCATTTAACTCTTTTTTTCTTTGACATATTGTTCAGCACGTGAACTTACAAAAAATAGAGGATAAATAATAAACAAATTTATACACTGAAATTGAAAATGGCTCAGTTATAACATCCTCCCACCTTTTGATTATAGGTTATAATCAAAACCAAATGTTGCAGGTGTAGTTCTCAATACATTAGTCTTTCAGGGACTTTAATTCTCCTTCCCGCTTTGCTATATCTGACTGGTTCCTCTTCTGAAGTTACAACGGGTTTAACAGTTTGAGCAGAGGTTTCCTTTGAATGGTATGCTTCTTTCAGTTTTGAACTATTATTTGATGATGTTACTTCTAAAGGATATAATCTTTGAATAGGTCGTAAAAGTTCATGTTGCGAAGTTTGAACCTTTACAAGTCGAAATTTATTATCTTTTCCAGGAATAAGTTCTGTGATACGGCCTAGTGGCCAGTGGATTCGTTTCTTGTTGTCAGATCCAATTAATACAATATCTCCGACAGCGATACCCTTTTCTGGCTGCTTTCTGTTTGCTCGCTGTATGAGAGCACCCAAATATTCGGATCGGAATCGATCTCTCAAAGCTCTGAGTAGGGACTGCCTGTATCTGAGCCTCTTTGATAAAGAGTTTTGTTCAACTGCATCAACATCTGGAAGCTGAATTTCGTGAACATCTTGAAGAAACATAGATGGGGAGATAGGCTTTACAGTCGTATCTTCAGAAAGGTATGTTAGAGGCCTTGAATTCACTACACTTTCAACCTCAGCTAAAAGAGTTGTCATTTCTTCGTACGTAAGACAGGCGCGTCCTAAGACTCTTTTAAGAAGATCTTTTATTACCCTAATCAGCCTCTCCCAGAAGCCACCCCACCACGCCGCCGTTGGTGGGTTAAACTTCCAGTCTATGGAGTTGACAGACCCATATTTTTGTATACATTGCCAATCTAAGCTTCTCAAATAATTAGCTGCGCCAACAAAATTTGTTCCGTTATCACAGTAGATAACAGAGCATCTTCCTCTGCGAGCCACAAATCTTCTCAAACCCATCAAAAATGCATCTGTGGAAGCAGAGGTCACTAGCTCTAGATGAACAGCTCTATATATAGCACATGTGAAAATCAAAATCCAACTCTTCTTATCGTTCTTAAGATACAAAGGACCAGCCATATCTATGCCTGTAACTTGAAATACGGCAGAATCTTTTACTCGGTTTTCAGGTAGAGGAGCACTAGATTTCCATAAAGCCCTTGAATTAAACCTTTTACAAATCACACAGCTGGCTAACACAAGCTTTACACTCTTTCTTCCGTTGAGGATCCAATACCTTTCTCTAAGCAAATTTAAGAGGATTTGTAACCCCGCATGACAGTTCTTTACATGAATATAAAAAATAAGTCGCTTAACAACTTCATGCTTTGAAGGGAGAATTATGGGATGGAGAAAATCTTCACTATCTTTCCTGTAAGTTATTTTAGTTTTCAAACGAATGACATCTTGCTCATCCTTACAGGTTTGTAATGTCTTCAATCTTTCATCACATTCCGAAGAGAAAGATTCTTTTTGAACCATACGTACAGTTTTTATCTCAGCTTCCCGAAATTCAGTAGCCGTCAATTCGCCTTTACTCTTCTTATCAGGATTTAAACAATTATGCTTAAAGCGAAGAATCCAAGCAACTAAACGTATGATTTTTTCATAACTTGAAAAGTAGCTGTAATACCAGTTATTGTTGGGTGGAAATTCAGGCTTCGTCAACATACAAATAGACTTTGACCTTTCTTTCTGAATTTCTTCCTCATTCCAATCTTCATTGGCAGTGTTCATGTGATTTCTAAATTCTGCTGAATCTTTAATCCAATGTGGGCCCTCCCACCATCTGATTAAAACTAATTGCTTAGCCTTACAGCCTCTAGACGGCAAGTCTGCTGGATTCTTCTCACTTGGTATATGTTTCCATGATGAAGGACTGCTTAATTTCTGAATCTCTTGAACCCGATTTCGGACAAACACAGACCAGCTCTCATTTCTTGATATCCAAGCAAGCACTGTTGAGGAATCGCTCCAGTAATATCTCTTCATTTCCTGCCAACCCAAAGCATCCACAACAGTTTTCGCCAAACGAGCGCCAATAGTAGCTGCTAATAGCTCCTTCCTTGGTACAGTCGTATTCTTTAAAGGCGCAACTCGGGACTTGTCAGCAAGCAGAATTATTTCCCCTTGATCTTCATTTTCTATCCTCAAGAATACTACTGCTGCATAAGCATCTTTACTACCATCAACGAAAGTATGAATTGTGCATGCATGTAAGTTTTCTGGAGTGATCTGGATATGTCTTGGTATCTTAACATCATTTAAATATTTAAGTTCTTGAAACCATAATAGGAATTCTTTTTGTAAATCACCAGTTATTTCGTCATCCCAATTAATTCCTAATTTCCAAGCTTTCTGTAACATCAATTTAGGATAAAGCATCACCGGAGCAGTAAAACCAAAAGGATAAAAAATTTTATGAACTGCCGATAACATACTTCGCTTGGTAATCCTTTCTGTGTTGAAATCGTTTAGCCATTTCATGTTGACTTTTAATGAATCGGAAACCTTATCCCAAATCAGACCCAATACTTGAGTTTCCTTCTGGTTCGACGTTTCATCGTGATCACCAGTGTATTCCCACTGTCTTAAATCAAAACCACCATTTGCCATTATTTTCTTTGAGTCCGAGATAAATTTTTTTAGATCTTCTTTACTGTGCACACTAGTGGCGACATTGTCTACATAAAAACTATGCAAAAGCCTTTGCTTGAAATTTTCCTCAAAACTTGCACTATTTTTGATGTGATATTCAATTACTGATGATAAAAGAAAAGGGCTACACTTTACACCGAAAACGACTCGTGCATGCCTAAATACTCTAAGTTTCTTCTCTTTTAGATCTTTCCACCATAGAAATCGTAGGAAATCTCTATCCTTTTCACAAATGCTAATTTGAAGAAACGCTTTTCTAATATCAGCGGTTACACCAAATTTTCTTTCTCTGAAACGTAGAAGAATATCTGGGATAAGCTCAATCAAATTTGGGCCACACTGCAGACACTGATTTAAAGATGGATGGTTAGCCAACTTTGCTGAAGCATCGAAAACCGGACGGATAGGTGTTGTACTACTGGTCTCTTTAATAACTGGGTGATGAGGTAAATAATTACCATAAGAGTTCACTTTGGTAGCAGGAACTTCTTCTATGATCCCCTCATTCAACCAGTCCATAAATATATTTTCATATTTTCCGTACATGTTCTTAGATAATAACTTAGAAGTTGTACTTTCCAAACGTCTTTCAGCCAAACTCAAGTTATCTGGTAATGCAGATGTATCGTCAGCCGAAGGAAGACAAATTTCGTAACGACCATCCTTGTTAATTTATACTGTCTCTAAGAAATGTTCCTTTGTTTGACGGTCAATCTCACTTTTAGATTTCTTTTCTATAGTATCTGTTATTCCGATCAAGTCCAATCTCCATAAGTTTGAGATATCAGCTTCATTTACAAGCAAAGACGTCACCATCATTGCTAAATTATCTGTTGAGACTTCGGTGTGAGGCGCTTTGCCCATCAATGTCCAACCAAGGTATGTTTCTATGGCAACAAGACCAGATGTCAATACTTTTCTTTTGCCAGTTAACATCTTTCCCATAATATCAGCACCAATCAATATTTCGATAACTTCACGGCAATGACTTACATCAGATAATTCGATTCCATATTCTTTCACCTCTTTAATTCACGGACCATTAGTGACCGGTTGAATGTTTTCACATATAGTAATTTGATCCATCACTTCAAAATTACAGGTGAACTTCTCCTTCATATCCTTAACCTTTATTCTATAACAATTATGTTGGCATTCCTTTGTTGTAACTCCGACAAACAATGAATGCATCATTTTTTCTTGACGAATGGGAGTATAATTCATCTCTTCTGCTATACTTTTCAAAATATAAGATTTTTGGGATGCTAAATCTAACAATAAACGAACTGTTTTTTGCTTGTTTTCGGAGATGAGTTTCACTTTTAAGGTTTGAAGGAATACTTTAGCACTTTGCTTATTAAAATTTGCCATGTTTACTTCACTACTGACTGAATTTTCTTCAACCTTTTCTTGTGCAGTTTTACCTTGAGAATCACGCAAATCGCACATCAAAGGCACATGCTTCTTAGAACAAATAATGCATCTTAAAACTGCTCGACATTTTTTCACTGTATGATTAGGTAACAAACAAGCAATTTTTATCCTTTACAATATTTTGTATCTCAGTTAAACTCAATTTTCGAGCTGAAAAGCATTCAGAGCTCAAATGTTTGCCTTGGCAAAAAATGCATACTCTTTTGAAATCTAAAGCAGAAGACGTTGTCAATAAACCTGCAGCTGTCGATATCTTATTTCGCATATAGTCTGCACTTGCACTGTTTTTCCTTTTAGAATATTTATTATCTTCACGCTTTGTCAAACCGAAGCCCGCTACAGCTAAAGATATTCTCTCTTCACCTTCTACTTCCGTTTTCAAAAAATGCATCAGATTGTTCAACCTTCCTTTAGCATCCGTATTAGAAGAAGAGAGATTCGAGCGATTCCAATCCTTCAAAAAGTCTGCTGGGAAACAAGACTCAACCATAGGGTATAAAATGGAGGCATATTTATCAGTGGTAACACCTAATGTTTCTAGCGCCCGTAAATATGACTCAAGCTTATCATATAATGAAGTTAATGCAAATCTACCTTTTGTTTGCACAGATATTATCAATTTCAATAACTCTCGTACATACACTTCTACTAGAATATCTTCCCTGCCAAAACGAGCCTTTAAACTTTCCACTGCCTTTGAATAATTGGCGCCAGTTGGCGGGAAACTTTCAACAACTTCTCTTGCGTGTGAACCAGCGATTGTTGCTTGTACTAAATACTGGAACTTGTCCTCTGGGGCAATTTCATCATCTTTATCGATTTATTCAAATTGGCTCCAAAAAGGCAACCAATCCTTAATTTTCCTGCCAAATTTCCTGAATTCCAGCTTAGGTACAGTAAATTTTCGTCTCATAGTACTATTTTCATAATTACTTAAAATAGCATCAGTTTGAATTTGCCCAGATGATTGTATTCTCGCCAATTCTAAATCATGATTCAATCTTAATTTCTCTTTCTCTAGTTCTGCTTCTTTTTCAAGCCTTAACGCTTCAGCTTCTCTTTCAGCTTCTTTTTCAGCTTGTCTTTCTTCTTTCAAAGCTTGTTCTTTTTTTTCTTCTTTCAAAGCTTGTTCTTGCTTTTCTTCTTTCATTTTTCTTTCAGCTATAGCATTTTCTAAAATATCTTTCACAAATTCGGGATCCTTTTCATACTCTTTACTATTTAAAATCAGCTCTTTTAAGCTTGCTATTGTGAACGTCGAAGGCAAAGTCTCTCCAATCTCTTCGACTACCCACTTCAAATCTTCTTTTTTAAATCCTTTAACGGTTTTAAACATGTTCTTAATCTTAATATAATCAAAATAATTTTACTTCACTTGAAAGGTCCTGTCGCAGTGTTTCCAGTATTTTTATGTAAAGCAACGGAATAAGCACCGCAAATTCCTAGCTTTTCTCTTACTAAATTAAACGGTATAAAAGCGGACGCCAATACTACTTATTTACACTTTAAAATTATTAAAGTAGCATCTTTTATGCTCGTATAATAATTCCCTATAACATTAAACATAAGAAAATTATTCCTACGGTAAAAAGTAGTTCACTAAAATTAAAAATTCAAACTATATGAAAAAATGCAACTAACATCGTTGCTAACTTTATTCTGTTCTATTTCTTGAATTAAAAAACAAAACTGTGGATGCCACACGCATCACATAATCTTTACATTTTAACAAATTTTGAAGATAGCACGCGCTCATATTTTACATAAAAATTAAAAGCATTAAATTCATTTAACTCTTTTTTTCTTTGACATATTGTTCAGCACGTGAACTTACAAAAATTAGAGGATAAATAATAAACAAATTTATACACTGAAATTGAAAATGGCTCAGTTATAACAAAGATATTAAATCACAGAATATGACTATCATTGTGATCAACTAAAATACAATGGTAATAAACCTTATTAAAAATATAAATGTTGGAAGCTATGTATTCATTTGCTATCCGCGTTTGTAATGATCGATAGATGGCGCTCTCTGAACTGCAGTTGTTAGTAAATATAATAGCCACGTGGATTAATAATTGTTCTTTCTCCGCCATTACATCATGGAAAATCGATTGCATAATATGATGATATGCAGTGGTGTGATAATTTCATCTTAGCCCACCAGAGGGCGAGCATTTCATTACAATCGCGGATAATGTTTATTTCGGTGGGAGTGTTTTTAGCCTCGTTAATTTTTCCCGCAGATAGCGTCATTATTTGTTCCCGCAGATAGCGTCATTGATGAAGATCATAACTATGCTAGTCCTACTTCCATTGAAGTGAATCATTGCTCTTTGTAAGACAAATGAATTATTGCTTTCTGTAGTTACAGAGGGTAATGGCTGTGGGTGAATACGTTTTACAATATGGTTTTGGGGTTATCCTAAAAACCAATAATATTAAAAAGTTGTTGCAGCTAAAAATGTTGTTCATCGAGATACTTGTAAACAGTTAATACTACAGCAGCCCAATATTTCATTTAATTTGAAAATGATAGATTGAAAATGTTCTGGCCTGAAAATTATTTGTAAAATTCTAATAAGCCTCTGATCAAACTTTAAATGTCAATATTTGGAATACATTGCAATTATTTCCATTTCCTTATAGTTTTAGAATATGGTCAAACTCGAGATGGTTTTATTGAAGCGCTTTTCAAATCCAAGTGATGCATTGATTAACGCCCTCATATCTATGACAGCAAGATTCGGAGATGGAAATCGTGGATTTTCTTAAATGGGGTATAGAAGGTGAGTATAGGAGACTAAGTTGGGTTTGTAGGAGGTGATGCGCTTATCTTTACCCAAATGTTTATATGCTTTTAATTAAATACTTGTCGTAATTGGGGAATTAAAGGGTTGTATGTAAACAATTAACAAGATCTACTAAGCTGCAGATTTAAATTTATATATTTGTTTATCTAGTAAACAAATTGTATTCTTCATGCAATAAATAATATTCATGTTATAGGATAATAAACTTTTTGTGAAACAGTTTTATTTCCACCTGAGTCATTCGTTTTACTTTCAGTAATTGATTAGTGAATTCGACAATCGAATCTTTTATTTCGCTGGTAAGCTAAACAGTTGAACTAAATTCATATTTACTAGATAATGGCGTGGGTTTTTAATCGGCTATTTGCCTATTTAAGAGACCTAGGACTGTATCGGGTGTTCTTCATGGGGGTACTTTCTAAGAGATCCTAGCCCGTATTCATATGAGTTTCAGAGAAAACCGCTTAAAAAGTCGAATGTCAAACACGACTTGTGTTTTATCCCAGCACTTCCCGCTTATTATCTTTGAAGGCAGACCTTCTCAGCCACTGGTAGAGTCCGCAAATTTTCTAGAAACGTTATCGAGATTCACTTTCTCTTAAAATTTTAATACATTCTTGCGACTGAAATACAAAACTTAGTAATTTACTGTTATGATAAAATCGTTCATTTAAAAATGCAATTTGCTTTTTTATACAGAAAACTAGCAGGCTTTGCCCGCTTCGCTGGACATTAAACTTAAATGAAGTCTCAAAATACCATATCTTTATTAATAACCTAAGTTCTCGCTGTGATTGGTAGAGGTTTTCTCGCTCGCAAAGTGAGGACTCTGGGTCTCCACTGTCTTCGGCACAACTTACTCACTTTTTACTTCCCCTTCCTCAGCGGTGAGTTCGAAGTTTTGCAAAATCACACTAATGTACATAATGCGTACACTTAATCAATATCCAGTCTGGGTCCCCAGTGCCTTCGGAACACACTTCTTACTTCCCCTTCCTCAGCGGGTGAGTTCAAAGTTTTGCAAAATTCCACTAATGTACATAATGAGTACACTTAATCAATATCCGCGCGCAAAAATTCGCCATTCTAAGATAATTCAAAGCGAATTCAAACGGGAAAACATGTTTTTACACATGTTTATTGGGAACAACTTCAGTATAACCCCACAAAGATATTTGGCGATTTTTTTTGTTGGCGCTTATGGCTAAATCATAAATCTAAAAATCATAAATCATATATGATAAATGATAAAATCATAATCTAAATCATAAAATCATAATCTAAATCATAAGATCAAAAATCCAAAATAAACAACATATTAGGCTGCCATATTATATCGCAAACAGTCCAGAACGACATCGTTATCCTTCAAAACGGCGCCAAAGAAAAATCGCCAAATTCAGCTGTGGGGTTATACTAAAGTTATACCGTTTATTGCCCTCCGACTCCGAGAAGGTGGGGGGGATTTCGAATTTCGTGAAATCCAGTTACAATAAGTGCCGGATGCAAACAAACAATTTACGCACCAAATTTAGAGACCACAGAAATCTTTAATAGAAAATATTATAAATAAATAAATACAAAACGCACAGCTTTAGTATGGGAACCCTTTGGTGACTTTAAATATTTTAAGCCATTTGTGCGATGAACTGAATTGGTTATCTCAATTGTGCAATTAAAGATCTTGGCGAGAAACGTCCGAGCTACTTCGGTTCCGAATTTCAAATTTTGCCAAAGGTATCCAATACTAAAGCTGTTCCATATCGAATCTGGGTTGAAAACGGAAAAAGGGTAAAATAAATTAGAAATATCAGACCTATATTAATAAATTTGATACCGAATGAAAGGGGCGATTTTGCTGAATCCAGGGGTTCAAACAGTTTTTCGATGCGACAATTAGATTTTTTATAAATAACTAAAGTATGAAATTTAAGTGGCAACGGAAAAACGGATAAAGGGAAAAATAAATTAGAAATATCAGACCTATCGTTACAAATTCAGTACCAAATGAAAGAGGTGATTTTTCTGAATCCTGGGGTGTAAACAGTTTTTCGATACGACAATTAGATTTTTTAAAATTAACTAAAGTATGAAAATTAGATGGCAACACTTCATTTCAATCTTTTCATAATTTGTAGTGCGAATCACGCGAATACAAAAGTCTTTAACTTAAAAAATTATTTTTATATTTTATTTTTCCATTCAAAGCATTTTAGTGAAAAAATATTTAGGGCGCATGCGCAGGTGTTTTTTACCTACAATTTAAACACTAATCATAATTTTGAAAATTTCTATAGATATAATTTCAAGTTGGGTGAAGACCTAAGTTTCTGCCAAGCGCCGTTGAATTCCGTCCAGCCGTTCTCGAGTGATGCCCGGACAAACGTGTTTTAGTCTTTTACCCCCCAGGGGAGAACGGGGAGGAATTTCTGAAAAGTTGATAGATATAATTTTAAGTTGGGTGAAGACCTAAATTCCTGCCAAGCGTCGTTGAATTCCGTCCAGCCGTTCTCAAGTGATGCCCGGACAAAAAAAGCGACATTCGGACACGATGACACACACACACACACACACACACACACACACAGGCAAAATTTTCTGAAGTCATTTTCGGCTTTCATGGGGTGTAAAACGTGAAGATATCGCAAAATTTTTTGATTCCGACAAATTTACAGACAAAACTCTGATTTTATTAATATAGAAGATTTCATTTTTAAATGAACGATTTTCGGCATCTAAATTATTGAAGCACTAGCAATAATTTGTATTTAAAAGATATGCACCGTTTTATTTACACCTGAGTCATTCTTTTTACTTTCAGTAATTGATTCATGAATTCGACAATCGAATCTTTTATTTCGCTAGTAAGCTAAACAGTTGAACTACTCTTTTGTTAAATAAATATTTCTCGAGTCAGGATCTTAGTCTTTATGCTGTTTATAAAAAAGTAAATTTATGATAAAATTAGCGATCTAACTATATATATAAGGTCGATGTAATTTTTAATAACATTACTGTCGAATGTATGTCGGAGAAATGTAAAATTCTATAGTACTTTTTTTTTAAATTTTTGCTCAGTTATTAATTTTGTATCTTTTAATGTAGAACAAAATTGCCTTTTAAGTGTATTTTACAGCATTCATTTATTGTTTTTGTGACACAGAATAGTTGTATAAAAATAAAAATGCAATAAAATTGAAAATTTTAACAATTAAAAATTTAATTAAATTTTCATTCATTAAAAGAAATTTGAATTTTCCATCATCCTCATTCTGAAAAACATAAAAGTATATAAAATTTTGAACGCTAAATTAAATTTTTTTACAGACATTTAATCCACACAATACTATGAAATATTAGGTAATACAAAATATCAGTAGTATAAAGTAGCTAAATTTCTGATTTTGCGGAATTGAATGACTCGAAAATGCAAATTTTATTCCAGATTTTTGCTTTTCATTTCTTTTCTGTAAAGTTTTATTGTAAACTAAATTGTAAATTTTTTTTTTTTTTTTTTTTTTAACATTCAATATAATTTAGCGTTGCAAAAATACCAATAAAAGCCACAGTTAATCCGCAAAATCGATATTATGACTACGAACAATCGGAGTTTGCTGTATTTAAACTTTTTAGCTATAACACGGTTGACTCAAACAATGTGTAAAACTCTTAATAACTAAAACGAAATTTTATTTTTTCATGACAGTGATAATTTTTATAAAATATTATATATATTTTAATTATATATTATTATAAAAAATGCATGTACTTTCAAAAAAAAAAAAAAAATAAATAAAAAAAAAAATAAAAAAAAAATAAAAAAAAAAAAAATAAATAAATAATAATAATATATATATATATATAGATATATATAATTATATAATTATGTATAACGAAAACAGAAAATATGTATTTTGCCGTGATAGTTTTAATAAAAATTTCACAATTAATTTCAAAAAAATTAATTAATTAAACCTGAAAATGTACTTTAATTTAAATAAAATTTCATTATTTTCTTTAAATCAAATTCATAATCTTTAGTTTTGAAACTAAAAGAAGTACATGAAGGAAGTGGATTTATGAATGATACCTGATTAATATGCCAGATTCAATTTCTTGGTTGTCGGGGAAACATTTTCCACAAAATAATTTTTCTCTATTAGTATTATAAAATAATGACACCCTATTCTCTGAAACTTAATTATTTAACAACTACTTGCAGATAACGTGAAAATACATTAAATGAATGATTGTACGCCATTGAAATCTGTGACAAACTATGAAGATTTGGCATCTTGCTAGGAAACGTCATTCCTTATTATCTAGACATCTTATGCTTGTGAAAATTGTGAAATATTAAAAATGAAGCTATCCGCAAAGATGATGCGCACATCTTTAAAGTTCCATTAAGACAACCCAGGTAATCTTTATATAATTTATCACTTGAAATTTTCAAGGAATTTGTGCGCATTTTATCAATAGAAATTTGAACATTTCACGTTCCAAAATGAAATGAGGAATTTGTATATTTATCCTCATTTAAATATATTAGAATGAAGTATATTTTAATTTAACTTAAGATTGCTTTTGCTATGATGCTTTTAGAAAATACGTAATTAGAGAATAAATAAGTTTGTATATGTCATGTTAACAGCCCTGTTTACCAATAAGAAACCTAATATATTGTGGCCATCACAAAACCTTCTTTCGTATTTTCCTGTCTAGATACACGCAATTTAGACTAAAACACCATCACTTATGCATACAATTCGGGTTCAATTTATAATCATGAAAAAAAAAATGAATTTATCACATAATTTTGTAAAAAAAAAAAAAAAAAAAATCGATTTTTTCCTCTTTGTCTAGTCTCCCCATGTGTAATTTCTTTATTGTGAAGTAATTTGGAGCCGAGTTATGCTTATAAACGTGTTTTTGAATTCTGCCCCCCCCAGGAGGGGAACGGGGCGGGGAGAATTTCGAAAAAAATGATAGATATAATTTTAAGTTGGGTAAGGACCTAAATTCCTACCGAGCGCCGTTGAATTCCGTTCAGCCATTCTCACGTGATACCCGGACAAAAATAGCGGTACAGACATACAGACACGACGACACACACACACACACACACACATACACAGACAGACAAAATTTTCTAAAGTCAGTTTTGGCTTCCCTGGTGTGTGAAACCTGAAGCTATCGTAAAGCTTTTTGATTCTGATAAATTTACAGTCAAAAGTCTGATTTTGTTAATATAGATAATAATAAATTGATACCCTTTTTACAATTACCTTATGTATGTAATTATTTTTTAAATTTATAATTTCTTACAAACATCTTGTGTATTAGTTGTCCGAGAGAAGAAAATCTCAAATGGCTTAATCCTCCCACAGACAATCTTCGTAACACCGGGTGCATCCGTCGCGAAATACATCAAATAGCGTGGCAGCATTGCTTAATTTACATTTTATTGTTTTAAAGTGTATTATTTTTCCTTTTGCTTTTTTCTTCGAAACAGCTTTAGTATCAGATCCCTAAGCAAAATTTGAAATTTGGCCTCAAAGTACCTAGAATATTTCTCGCCAACTTCTTTATATCCGACTCTGCTATAGCCATTATAATTCATTGCCAAATTGCCAGAAATAAAAAATAAGAATAAAAAATCTAATATCCATTATAAAAGCATTATTTAATTAATGTATTCTAATTTACCGTGATTCTGTATCAAAATCATAAATGAAACATTATTTGTCTATCACCCTTCTCTTTGTTTTATTTTTTATTTCATTTAGCACGCGCGCTTTTTATTTCCTAATTCAAAATTATTAAAAAAAACTTTTTCGATACTGTCCGTTTCGAAACTGATTATTTTTAATTTTCTTTTCTTTTTCTTTCAAAAAAAAAAAAAAAAAAAAAAAAGATTTTGATGAAATTCTGGCAAAAGCAGAATTTAGTTTAGTACGGAGGACTAGTAGTTTTTTCTTTTTCTTTCTTTCTTTCTTTCTCTTTTTTTTTAATTATAACATTGCTTTCAAATTCTTCAATTATATTTTCGATAAATATCCAACTGGTATCATAAAAATCCGCAGATTGAGACTAATAATCCTCAGTCCTAAAAAAACATTGTGCAGCAGCACACCTTATCGAACTATGAATATCTTAAAAAATGCATTTCTTTTTGTCGAAAATAAATAAATAAATAAAATAAAATAAAATAAATAAGTAAAATAAAATAAAAATAATGGCAACATTGTTTCAAATTATTGCAGTTGTATGTTTCAACCTCTCATTTTACAGGTTTTGCAAAATTATATTAATTTCAGTTATAAAAGAAAAAAATCAGAATTTATGCAAGCCTAAAATTTGTTGATTTATTCTTATCAATACAGTTTTTGGAGTGTAAATACATTGGAGTATGATGCTAGCTTGCCATGTCCGTTAGGCGTACTAATTAAAAAATATATATTTTTTGAAAGCATTATGCATTGCTGATAATTAGGAAAATAATGCTGATTTATGGAATTAATGGAAAATCACGTCACTAATTATGCAAAATAATGTTGAAATTTTTTTGGCTTAAGAAAACGTTTTTAAAAAATTTTTGATGTTTAAAAATTGTTTATTGTTAACATTTTCCTTTTTACAGAGGCTGTTTGCACATTTTAGTTCCCCATCATACTATAGGTATGGGGAACTTCGAAAAATTTCGACCTCGGTTTTTTGACTTTTTTATACGTTTTCAGGTGTGAGGAATCCGAAAATGACAAAATTTGTATGGTGTCTGTCTGTAGGGTGTCTCTTAGTGGGTCAGTGGGTCAGTGTGTTAGTCCGTTAGTTTGTTAGTCTGTTAACACGATATCTCACGAACAAATGATCGCAGAGAGGTCAGATCAGTTTCAAAATATTACTTTCGATACTGGCAAGAACCCTATTCATTTGCAACATTCGAACTAAAAAACATCGTAAGTTATGAGAAATTTACGATTTTCTTAACATGGGAGAATAGGACAAAAATTCACTTAAACGTGCATTCAATGGAAACTTTTTACTGTAAAAATGTCAGACCAGTTTTAAAATATCAGTTTTAATGCCGGAATGAACATCAGTAACTATAAATATGCTACTTTGAAAATTTCGCAAGTTATTGGAAATTTACGAATTTCTTAACATGGCAGTATAGGGCAAAATTTCACATAAACGTCAATTTTGAGAGATATTTTCATCGTAAAGATGTCAGACTACTTTTGAAATATTATTTAGGACACTGGCACGAATATTAATGACTATGAACTTTCGAATATTTACATTTCGTAAGTTATTGGAAATTTACGAATTTCTTGCAAAATCTCACATAAACGTCAATCTTGAGGGATATTTTCATCGTAAAGATGTCAAACCACTTTCGAAATATTATTTAGGATACTGGCATGAATATCATAGACTATGATTTTTCCAATTTAAGAAATTCGTAAGTTATTTGGAATTTACGATTTACTTAACATGTCAGAATAAGGCAAAATTGAGCATAAACTTCCATTTTGAGGATCATAAATACATTAGACAACTTCAAAATTACATTTATGATATTTGTTTGAACATGATTGAATACAAACATTCTAATAGGAAAATTTCGTAAATTATTCGTAATTTACGATTTTATCAACAGAGCGAAATTGTAAATTTTTCATATAAATAGGAATTTTGAGGATTATTGCACTGGAAATAGTAGCATGGAAACTAAACAACGGAATTGACCCTGATAAAATAAATTAATGGATTAGAATAAGATAAATATATCGAAGTGAACGGTGGATAGCCTATTAGGCGGGGATTTCATTCTGTCACTGTATCAAGCTTTGGTCAAATTCATTTCTTTTAACATGATTATAATATGTCTCGCACTAGAAATTTATGAGAACATAAATATGATGGGGAACTGAGCAGAGTCCACCTATGCTAACTAGTTTTTAGACGATTTTGATGGAGTGTACTGAAACAATTTCACTCATATTTCATGTTTTACTTGTTCAGTTTGATAGCCGTTGTTCTTAACTATCATTCTACATCGTAATTTCTATGATAATAATGCTTTTTATAATATCGGAAGAGGTATATTTTTCTACTCCTCTTGAACGGTTTTCCAAAGTTCACAAAGCGTTGTAGGTCGGCGTTTGGATAATGCAGATTTTAAGAGTCGAAAAACACAAAAATCCAACGGTGATACATCAGGAGATTTAGCAGGAATGTCAGTGAAGGGTATGGTTTTAATTCCCGTTTTTTGTCCCATTTTTTTCTAGAAAAGCAATTGCGGATTGTGATGTGTGGCTGCTTGTTTTGTCTTGGTACAGTTCAACGGATTGATAGCATTGTGAATAAAGATCTCGAATTTCATTTTTTAAAATTGGAAGTAAAATATGTTCTTGATAGTATTTAGAGTTGATTTTGACATTTTTGTCACCTTTTTTACTTTTATCTTGCTTTTGTATGAAAAACCAGCGACAATCATAAATGCTTTAGAAAAACTTTCTTTTGATTCTTTGAACCATGTAGCAAAAAAAAAAATTTTCTCCTCTTTTGTGATAATAAATTGATTTTTTTTTTTTTTTTCAACCACTTAAATAGACCCAAGATTCATCTATTGGTGCGACATTTTTCCATTTTTCTCCTGATAAATGCTTTTCATAAAGATTTCACTAAAAACCCTCTTCGGAAAGAGCGCAAACGTATCCTTCCATCCACTGTTTTTTTAAAAGCGCCTCTTTGCATGTAAGCAAAAATTTTAAATATCAGAAGATAAATAAAACTTCCAAAAATATAACTGTTGTGAAAATAAAATTCTCCATGCAGACGATTTTTTCTTACGGCGAAATAAAATCGTCTAAAAAATGTGAGAACAGCGTCCGTATATATCTCATTGTTTTATTTATACACTGTACTGACTTCTTTTTTTTTCATATTTATCATTAATTACATTAAAATATCTTATATAAAATATACTTAAATACAAAATAGAAAATTAAACTACTTTTGCGTCAAATCTATTAAAACGAAATTTTATTTAATATTTAAAAATTTAAAATTATAGGAATTTGCAATGATTGCGATATTTTTGAAGAGGCATTTCCTATTTATTAGATACTCCGAAATTAAATTGTCTTCCGTGTTACATTTTAACTACCATTTATAAATGTTAAAGTTTGTAGTTGTTTAGCTTTTGGTGTTTAGTGTTTCGTCCCGTTAATGTTGTTTTATACATAATATTTATTAGTTAATTTTTTTAAATAAGTTTGTATTTTCAATCTTTTTATAAGTTTATATGCTTATGTAAATTTGGTGCATTAGAAAAAAAAAAAAAAAAAAAAAAAAAACTTTTCTATTTAGCTATTTTTTTCTTTTTGTATTCTGAACTACAGTGGTTGGGTTCTTTGCTATTGTAGGATCATATCCTCCTTAACTAGATGCCTGTCGCGTAGCTCGGAAACTAGGCAACAACTGTTAAAGCAGTAGACAGCGCCACCTGGTACAGACGTTTTTATTCATCAGCCACTAAGATTTTTTTAAAGTGGGATATGATATACATAAAAGGCGAATAGAATCAACAAAACGTCGATTATATATATCATGTATCACTTCTTTAAATTATTGGTGACAATTGAATAAAAAAGTGACATAATCGGTACTAGGTGGCGTTGTCTACCGCTTCAACTGTTGCCTAGTTTCCAAGCTACGCGACAGGCATCCGGTTAAGGAGGCTATGGTAGGATATAGGGGTACTAAGCTACTTTTTGTCTTTACTAGTAGCTGTTGAAACATCATTGATTCTTATTTCGACCTTGCATCAAGGGGTCCCCTGATGGTTTTTAGGTTAATTATTACTTTCTATCTGCTTCCGTCTTTCAGTCTGTTAAGTGTTTTGCCTACATTTATATTTTCTTAAATCTGTTGCTCGGGTTTTACTACGTTTTAAAAAATGATTAATATACATATATGTATATATATATACAGAGTCCGCCAAAAGTTCCTTACCCCCATTTTATCTCAGAAATGTGTCACACCTTTGAAAAAAAAGCGAAATATATATTTAATAAATTCGAGGGGGACCTGTTTTGGTGAAAAAAATTTGGGCCTAGAGAGAGGGTGGTTTTAAAGGAGCCGCTGGGAAGAGCAACCCTAAAATTAAAAATGAGAAGGTATGTCTTGTGATACTGCCCTAGAAACGTTCAAGACAATGAATTTTATATAAATAGTTTTGTCTTGCGATAATTATTAAAAGGATATACATGAGTTTTTTGAATTTTGAAATGAGGAATTTAGACTCATGTATCTCCTTTAATAATCAACTCAGTACAAAACTATTTATATCCAATTTATTATCATGAAGAAATGTTTCCAGGGTGTATCACAAGATGTAATTTCCTATTTGAAATTTTAAAGTTGCCCTCACCTGCGCCCTCTAGACCTCTCAAATTCATTCAACACGTGTCTCGCCTCGTTTCAAAATTCCGACGCATTTCCGAGACAGGAGGTTGGAAGAGAATTTGGCAGACCCTATATATATATATATATACACTAAGCGACAAAAAAAAAAGCCGCACATGGATATTTTCCATTTTTCTTCCTGTAATCGCTAATTTTATTGTTTCAAAAGTAAATTTTTGAACAGATTTTATTACACTGTGTTCCGCGTGCAATTTAGGATTGAGCCAAGTGTGAAACAAGATGCAATTGTTCGGAAAATTGTAATTTTAGAAAGTATTTCAAAAATGGCAAGAATAAGGCAATTAACGATACCACAAAAAATATTTACTTTAGAGCGAAAATAAAAAAAATACTTTAATACGTGGGACGACAAAATTCTTAAATGTTAACAAAATATTAGTGATCTGGTTTTTAACAAAATATAGTATTTTTTTGGCTGTTTAAACTGCGCATTTGTCCTTAAGCGGCCACGTTACTCATCGTCGAGAAGACCGCAAGTTAAAAAGTCAGCGCTTAAAAAATCAGTTTGCATTACATTTAGAACATAGCAGGGATTCAGAAAAAGTTCTTTGTAACATAATTTATCTAAATACAATGAAATAATAATTAAACAAAGCAGGTTTAATTGCCAGAAAATCTGAAAAAAATTCATTCTTAAGGAAAAGAATTAGAAAACCAGGACATTAAAGGGTTAAAAAAATTAAAAAATGATCAATTAATTATTAGGCTGAAGTTGTTCTCTCTGTCGAGTAAAGTTTAACTTATTTCGAACAGACAGAAACAAGCAGATCTGATCACGAAAATGTGACTGACTTATTGAAAATCGCACTTTTAAAACAATGACATATTCCCCGTACATTACGATACGAAAATGCATAATTTTTCGGTGAGTATGGCAAATTTTCATGTTCAAGGGATCAATTTACCCGAAATAAAACTTGGCCATTAAAAAATTGATACCTGACCGACTACTTTGGGGGTATTTCAGACTCTTCCATAATCAGCATTTCAAGATGATAAAGCACCTTGTTATATGGCTCTTGTGATACATTTATTTGATTCAAGTTGTTAAAATTACTTATCCATTTTCATGACCATCTATAATTTTGTAAGTTATCATAACTTTTTTTACTTAAAATTAAATATCACAAAGAATATCGTAGGATTTCCTCTTTATTAGACCTGAAAATTGTCCTAATCTCAATCCGCTCGAAAATGTTTAGTCTATAAAAGAGGGTGGGGATTAGAAATTTGTAGCCTACAACTTTGAAAAAACTAGCAAAAAATATTTATGATATTTAGCACAGTGAAATTTCTGAGTTTCATGTTAAAAAACTGTAAAATACTACGCAATTGCCCATTAAAGCAGTAATTCCATATAAAGGTGGAATTATCGAATCCAGAATACATATTTTTATGAAATAATTGTTTAGACCTAACAAACAAATAGTTTTATTTCATACATTAACATAGCACTTGTTTATTTCATATAATAAATCAAGATAGAATACAAAGTATGTGTATATTATATTACGTTTAAAAAGAAAATTTTGCGTGGATTTTATTAAATGATTCGCAGAGTGGAATAATACGAATTATTAAATCGAAAATGTACATAGGTATCATGTTATGACTTCCGTATTATACAAACATAACAGTTTTATTCGTTGCAATTATTAATTTTTAAATTAATACAAACCCAAAATGTATAAGTCAATTTTTTTGCAGTGCGGCTTTTTTTTTTGTCGCTTAGTGTATATATATATATATATATACATACACACAGGGCTCCAGGAATTTGAAGAAAGCTGGTCGCCAGGAAAAACTTTTGGTAGCCAGTAAAAAATATTCCTCCCACCAACTTTATTTATCTATTTATTTTTTCAATTTTAAAATTTACTTGAATACAGAAATTAAAATTCTGTGTATAAAAATCAAATACTAACTGGGGCTGAAATATACATGGGGAAACACCTGTTTAAATTTAACATCCTGAAACTAATTTTATTATTTCCTCTAAACCAATACATCGTTGACATCGACATGTCTTACACCGGCGCAATGATTCAGAACCGGGTCGCAAAGCGAGCAAACGAGAGCAGTATAAATTGCATCGATTCAACACCAGGTTATTAAACATGCACAGTGGAATGCCGAATAAATTTCCTATTGGTATACTGATTCAACCCTGAGTCTCAATTTAACACGATGGTGTGCAAAATACGCACAGATAGCCATGAGTCGCTGCTTTCCTTTTACTTGTTTCTTACACAAATTGATATGAACTACTCTACAGTTTAGCTTAGGTTTCGGCAGTCAATTCTGGGCCTAATGTTTTCACTAAAATATTCAAAATTTGAAAAAAATGTTGAGTTTTCATTGAAACATAGTCGTCTGCTAAAATATAATGGTTGCCAATGGTAACGAAGCGACTGTATTTCACGAGTCTTGTATATATATATATATATATGATAGATACTGTGACTTCTGATTTATAAAGTTTTAATTTCTATACTTTATAAGGAAAAGTATGTAAACAATCTATATCTGTATATCTATATCTGTATTATGTATATCTGATTCCGATCAAAATAAATTTAAATAATTGAACCTTCATTTCTTCGAACTAAAAAATATTTTTGTATAAATAATATTGTTAGAATTTTTCAAATGCGGAAGCCAAAATTGATTTTTTTCATCTTAAGAAATATTCTTTATTTGAAAATTTTCAACAAAGTTAATATTTTACTCAAACACAAGATAACGAATTTATTTTCCAGCTTTTCACGAAAGAAAATTGTCTAACAACGAGAAGAGAAGTGGAAGCATAGAAAATTGATTTTCTAAAGAAAAAGTTATTTTCTTTTTATAAACTTTATTAGTTATGCCTGACAACACCACACAGTAGTAAGTCTTATTTCTAATTTATGATGAATATAAAAACTATCTTCATATTTTGAACAATTTTATGTTTTTTCATCTGGTCAAAAAATAAATCTTGATGAAATCTTGTTGCTTTTAACCTAAAAATTGTTCTGTATACTGGTTTCATGTGATATGAAAGTTGATTAAATCAGTCTTTGAAAACTTGTAGTATTTATTTATAAAATTTTCCAGACGGTACATGAGCATACAAAGGTTAAACATCTTTGTTACCAATATATCTTAGTGCAACAGAAATTTATGAGAATGAATATGCATACGTAGGATTAAAAACAGCTTATACAGTTTAATTCAAAGACTATGGACAGTTTTTTCGCCATTTCAACTCAAATTTTATATACAGGGTGGCCACAATTAAACTGATCATACTTACACTGATCTATAGTGCGATCTAATTGCGAGAATGGCACCAAAGTTTGTAAGAAGATTAAACAAGACGGGAGACGAAGGATTTCGCAAAAAAAGTTCCAAAATTTACCAGTAGGGGGATATGTGGTGCTATTTTTCTAAGTAAAGTTTTATCGTATTTAATAATTTAAAATTGATGATTGAGCACTTTTTTAAGCACTGCTTTTGTTCCATTTTTATTTTGAAAGTGGAGTTACTTTACTAATTTGTCCACGACGAAAGCCTTACTTAGAAATACAGCGCCACTTATTCCCCTAGCTGTAAATTTTGAATTTATTTTATTTTCATTTATTTATTTTTTTCGGAATTCTTCGTTCTCCGTCTTGTTTAATCTTCCTACAAGGTTTGGAGCTATTCTTGCAATTAGATCGCACTGTAAGCATTGTCAGTTTAATTATGACCACCTTGCAGATCTCACAGGAATTTCATTACACTCTTAAAAATTTCCGTTCAATGTTGAACCAGCGAATGGGTCGAGCTAAGAGAAAATTCCAAACAATGGAACACTTGCTTTCTCGAAAAATGTGATCATGGTTCAACTTTCAACATGGTTCAAAGTTGAACCAACCCATGGGAATACCTTTAGCCCAGAACACCGCTTTGCGCATGCTCGCTCAGAAGCCTGCTCCGCTGCTCGCTCACGTGACTTATGACGAGACGACTTGTTCTTGTTGGTGCTTACGGTGAGTTTTTGTGAAAGTTTCAGGTAGTTTCAGAAAGATATTTCAGGCAAAGAACTTCTAATAGATAAGAAAGGAAGGCTACGGAAACCGTAACTAACGAAAGCTTTGCACAATTGATACGTTTTTCCCCGCTCCATCTGCGAAATCGCGAAGTATACTATGGCAAACCTCAAAAGCGTCATGGCGCTCACCATTTTGAAACTGAATGAAGTTGTCATTTGTCGTTGACCGTTGTCGTTATTATCTATCCTGTTAAAAGTGATGTGTAAATTTTCTGTGAAATCATAATGGATTAAACACAGCCTGAAACTACTTTTAGTTTCATTGTAGTCCTGAAAGGTAAATGATATTTTACTTACCACTTGCAAGCTGGTACAATCCTTAAAAGCTCAAAGTTTTAATATTCTTTGGCTTTGGGTTTTGTACCTGCTAGTATTTCCAAGTTGAAGAAGCTAGTAATGAAGTGAGTGTTTTATTATTATTATTTTCTTCTTTAATTTTGTATTTTCTTCTTTAATTTTTGGTGTGGATCTAGGTTTAAAATTTTGGTACACATTTTTAAATTAATAAATACTCATGTAAATTTCTACTATTTTTGTTAAAAAAAAAAAAAAAAAGATATCGAGCAAAGCTTTAAACTTTAGCATTAGCAGTCAACCGATTTCCTGTTTAATATAAAAATATATAATATTAAGCTACCAATGTTTTATTGAACTAAGTGTGTGCATATGCAGTAATTTCATACAATATTGAAAACAGGTTTTAGGCATACAAAAATTTGAATTAATCATTTACTTAAACAAAATGTTTTTGAAATGCTTGTTTATGAATTTAAATTTTGTGAAGAGAGCAAGCAACCTAATACTCCCAATTTTAGTTTAGATTTTATTTATTGTTATTGTTGTTGTTGTTGTTAAAATTATAGCCATTTGATTTTCTTTTAATTGCAAATTTTAATTTCTGTTTACATTGATTAAATTTTCTATCAGTAACTGCATTAACAATTTTATTGGAAATAATAGTAATGATAATCAAGCACATTTAAGAGATGAAGCAAAATTTTTGGATAAACAGATTAGTCAATGTACAATGTCTGTTAAAACAATTTAGGCAATTTAGATTAATATGCATTTATACTATAATCCTGAAAATATTGTAAATATATGTGTTCTGAATTGTAAAAGGGGAATGTGCAATATTTTATTTTATTTTATTTTATTTTATTTTTTAGCAGTGCTTAAAATTATTTTAATCCTTAAAATATGTTCTCCTTATTTAAGACTTATGAAATTTCATGTAAAATGTATCATTCTAGTACGTTGTATCCATTACAAATTTTTTTCCTATATCTGTTTAAATAATAGTACAGTACCACGTACCACCTATTAATTAAATGCACAAAAAATTTAATTAACATAGCTTCTCACAACAAATGTTTTAAATATACCTACTGTTTAGTGTAATTTTAAGTAATAGGTGTTGAGATACAGCAATGTGGAAAATTATAGACATTTATAGCAGTGCCACCTATCGGCCGATATACACCCATATTTAATAAACATTTCAGCACCAATTTCACCACCAAAATGACCTTCAAAAGTCAGGGAATATCAAAAAGATCCCTGTTTATGATATTTAACTTTTATTTGGTTATTGATCTTTTAAAAAATTATTATGGTTCTATTTAAATTAACACGGTGGAATCTAGTTTAAATTTTAATACATGCTAATATGTAAGAGTTAACTCTATTTATAGTTGCACAGTCAAACCTCGTTAATACATCACTCTGCACATAAGACACCCCTTTTCTTAGTCCCAAAATTCCTTTAACTCCGCATAACAAGTCAAACCGCTTAACACAGTTTTTCAGAAGTCCCAAAAGTGATGTATTAATGAGGTTTGACTGTAATTATATTTATCACAAAACAGTTTAGCTTAACCGAGTTGCTGCTAATCACAAGTTTAAATTAAGATTTGTTCTATTTTGGTTTTTAAAACTAATTTTATGCCACTTAAATTATGCATTAATCTTGTTTTGTTGTGAACATTTTTCACTGTGGAAATTTTCCTATTTAATTATTATAACTGAAATATACTTTTGGTTAAAGTTTGGTTTCAGAAACAGAAATAGCGGGGGAATAAATTAAAAGAATATGGACTTGGAAAGAAATAGATTAAAATGATCATATATTGCCACCACCGTAGTGTGAAGCTTCTAATAATTCCTAATTATGGTTTTACCTTTTCCCTAAACATGATTCAATGTAGTTCCAAATTATGGTTACACTTTTTCCCAAAACTTGGTTCTTCCTTTTTTGAAAATATGGTTCAATCTTTTCCCAAAACATGGTTCTTCCTTTTCTGAAAATGTGGTTCAACATTTTCTCAAAACATGGTTCTTGCTTTTCTGAAAATATGGTTCAACCTTTTCCCAAAACATGGTTCAACGTAGTTCCAAAGTATGGCTCAAAGCAAGTACCATGTTATGGAGACAGGTTTTACCATCATATGGATGCACCCAGCATTGAACCATATTTTGGTTCAACGTTGAACCAAAATTTTTTACAGTGTATATATTAACTAATAAAATTTATTATTTTGTTTTAATATTCACCAAAAAATTAATTTATTTAATGTTTCCCATTTTCTCTTTAAAATTGTTAACAATAATAATATCTTTATCTTTTCTATTTTACGGTACACAATTATTTTATTTCATAGTATTTTCTCATTTTTTATTGAATTTATATAAGACAATAATTGTTTTTAATTTTTTTAATTTAGTTCTATTTGTTTTTTCCTTTACGATTTCTAACAAATATTTCTTATGTTAATTTAAGACTTTCTCTTCAAAATTGAACTCAAGAGGGCTAATTTTGTAATTCACGTTTCTAATATGTATGACATATTGAGAAAATAATATAAATAAGATGGTTTCATTACATGACTCATAAATTTGAAGCATTTATTAAAATCTATCTATCTATTTAATTTTAAAGCAATGAAATATCATTTCCTCACATGAAATCCTCACCGCAAGTACAAAATAATAATAATAATTTATTACTTCCATTACCCGACTACCGTTGGTAATGGAAGTATTGTATTCGGTCCAAAAATTCGATATCGAGATTTCAACTGATTTACATGTTTTAACATGTGAAACCGGAAGTGGGGCCGTAAGTCCGTATCTCAAAAACAGCTCAAACGATTTTCTTCAAAGTTGCTGTATAAACACTCTATTAGATGTCCTTTCGAATGATATAGTCAGTTAGTTCAGGAAAATTGATAGGCGTCGTGTATAAATAGCTGAATTTCAGGTACTGCGAGTGAATTCTTTTAAAAATGGCTGTATGGGCTTTCTTCAAACTTGCAATATTAACCCTCTTTTAAATATCCTTTTGTATGTAATTGTTGTTTTCCGGTCAACAACTGAATATGCCAAGTTTTGGTCAAAATCGGTGTCTCAAAAATGGCTCCAACGATTTTCTTTAAAACTCTTCCATAAACCCATTTTAGATATTCTTTCATATGCTTTACGTGCTTATTACAAGAAAAATAATAGTCGTCCTGATCAGATAGATCAGTTTTACATCTTAGAAATTGGTGTATTAAAAAAAAAAGAAAAAAAAAAAAAAAAAAACTCTATCCCCCCTATCCCCCCTATCCCCCCTTTCTGCTATGTAAACTCTATTTTATGCCTTTACGTTTTCATGCGTTTACCTCAAACGTGTATTAACTTTCTCTATATGGAAAATTTTTCGTTGTCTATTTCATTAGCTCAATTCTATGTCTTCTGATCACATTATCTCCAAAAAGTCCAAATAATACGTATAATAGGGGGTAATGGAAGTCTTGTGGTTGTTTCACACCAGATTTTTTTTTATGTATGGCTTTTTACTTCCATTACCCGACTATACCGTAGGTAATGGAAGTATTGTATTCGGTTCAAAAATTCGATATCGAGATTTCCCCTGATTTATATGTTTTAAGATCTCCTGAGTTCAAAAAAGTGGTTTTTGGCAAAATCTGTCAGGGTGTATGTGTGTGCTTGTGTGTGTATGTGTATATGTATGTGGGGAATCTTCTGGCTATTGTATCTCGGAAACTAATAAAGACAGAACTACGAAACTTTAAAATTGAAACAGGTCTGGTGCACAGATGAATTTCCCAAATTTTAGTGAAAATTGGAAAACCGGAAGTAGCGCCGTAATCAGTATCTCAAAAACGACTGTAACGATTTTCTTCAAAATTGCTGTATAAACACTCTATTAGATGTCCTTTCGAACGATATAGTTGGTTAATTCAGGAAAATTGATAGGCGTCTTGTATAAATAGCTGAATTTCAGGTCCTGCAAGTGCGTAACTTTCAAAATGGATGTATGAGTTTTTCTTCAAACTTGCCCTATTAACCCTTTTTTAAATATCCTTTTGCATGTAATTGTTGTTTTCTGGTCAACAATTAATTATGCCAAGCTTCGGTAAAAGTCGGTATCTCAAAAACGGCTCTAACGATTTTCTTGAAAATTGTTACATAAACCCGATTTAGATATCCTATCTTATGCTTTACTTGGTTATCACAGGAAAATTAATAGTCAACCTAATCAGATAGATCAGATTTAGATCTCGGAAACAGGTGTAAGAAAAAAAAAAAAAAAAAAAAAAAAAAATCAATAAAAATTTTGGAAAATACAGCCGGTGTGTCCTGTTTTTTGGAGACCGTTCAAGCGGTGAACACAATTTCTTAAAAAATAATGCATCGATATTATTGAAATTTCGTACAGTTATTCCAAATAGAATTGAGAAAAGAGAATAGTACTTAAACGAAGGATTTTTAATTTTTCGATTATAACTAATTTTACTATAGGTTATACGTGAGTTAAAATGTACCAAAAATTCCATTGTTTTTGCATGCAACTCCACAAAAAATTAAAAAAATTTTAACTCCGTCGTTGAAGCACTAGTCAATTCAATTTTGAAGAAATGTGGGAATTTTAAATCCCAGACTTTTGCTATGCATATATGTACATATATTCATACATATACATCGATATTTTCCCCCTATATATTAATATATTGCATTGATGTATTATTATGAACTCAAAGCAAGTATCGATATTATACATAAATGGGCATTTTTAAAATTTTACATTTATTGTGTGCATGATGATTTAGATATATACTTTTTTTTATAAATACAATGAGGCAATTTTGCTTTAAATTAATTTAATAAGCTTTCTTTGTGCTCTGAGATATGGCTTAAAAAGCAAAATAAAACCTTAAAAAATATCACCAGTAAATTAATGCTGATTGTACTGTTATTTTTATTTATTCAAAAGAAAAGTTGAACTTCTTAAATTATCGGCTTGAATTTATTCGATAAAATAACAATAAACAATGACAATTGTAAAAGTTTCTGGAATTGTTATCAGAACCTGTGATTTGTTGCTCACTGGAAAATCATTATAGCAACTCGTTATCGCAGAAAATGTGTAATTTAAACAAAAGCAATCAGTTAAATGTTGTTTTCGCTGCTTCTGAGACAAACTCATTAGAGTTGTCTGGATTCCTCATTAATACAAAAAGAAGTAGTTTTAATTAATCCAAGAAAAGAAATAAATGAAACAGAACATGCAAGCATTAATTCTTAAATTAAACGCACAATAGTCTCCTAGAAGATTAATATTTATGTGATTTTCTTTCTTTTTGATAAAAAAAAAAAAAAAAACTCGTAAGATTTTTTTTTAAATGTCTAAGTGTTAACGAATCATCACTTAATTATTTTTTAAGTATTTAAAAAATTTTCTTAAATTTTCTTATAATAAAATTGGAAAAAAAAAAAAAAAAGTGTGTGTTTAAAACGGCAAGACTGAAGGGGAAACCTCTATAGGAATATTCATTACATAATTTAGAAAGCATTTCTATCAATCATATAATAAAAAAGTAATGTATTCGACTGCATTTAAGTAGCGCTATAAAGTGTCTCTATATTGCAGTATATGCATCATACAGTACTAAAACTGCACAGTATGATGCACGGATTAATGATTTTAAAGATAAATATTAAACGACAGGCACGTGTGTAAAACTACTTCAAAGCAAGCAAATATTAGGCACAGAAAAATATTGGGTGCCTTAAGCGGTCAGATATCGTAACCTACAGTCATTTTACTATACCTAGACACCACTTTTATGAATATAGCTGCAGCTGCTCAACAATCAAAAGAGTAGGAACGGTTTTTAGTGAGCATCTTATACTTCGTTTCTTATACTTTCGTTTATACTGATATTATCATGAGACCTTTTTTAGGTTGAGACCTTTTTTAGGTTAAGACCTTTACACACACACACACACACACACACACACACACACACACACACACACACACACACACACACAAAAGGATGAAAGTGGGAGCGCCCGTTAAGAAGTTTTGAGTTAACAAACAAATAAAAATACATACGTTTTGAGTTGAGAACCCTCACCTTTTTGAAGTCGGTTAAAAATGTTGCTATCGTAAACACTTTAGTAACTAAGCACTAATTAAGCTAGTATTTACGCAAAATATATTTTTGTTGGAGAAGTCGAAATATTTTTACAAGATCTAAAAGTGACCTCGCAAAAGATTCACAAGTGGGTAGTTCAGTTTAAAGATAGTACATTAAGCTAATGGACCCAGGCTCGAATGTTGGCCTGGTCTTCTTTCAAAAATAAATAAGCTTTTTCATTAAAATTATATAATGACTAAACATCAGTAAAAAGTAAAATTAATGGGTTTATTTAATTAACAAAACTTAAGGAATTGTGTATCTTGCGTCGTAATAAATCACAATTTATCCATTTAAGCAAATTTATAGTATGACTGCTTATTATTATTTTATTTCTTCTTGTAGCTTTAATTCATCAGTAATTTAAATATATTGACCCACATTTTTTATCCTAGTATAACTGTATTTATTTTATTTGAGATAAATGTATTCATTTATATTTTATATTATTATCTTAACATATTCATGAACACCCCACAGTTTCAACGACATTTCGAAGCATTCTTGAAAAACTTGAGAAATTCAGACTCTTAATCAAATGTTTTTAATTCAGTGATTATGTATTTATTCATGTCCTGCGGGATATTCAGTGTACGATGGTTTTCGATAATTTCGAAAAATCTGATTAACGGAATGAAATAAGGTGATTAACGTTCAATTCCCATAGACTTAAATTATTTTGCCTTCAGTGGGTTTTCATTTAGATAAGTATAAAATAAAAAGAAATCTCGAAGAAAAATCTTCTTATACAAATAAATTAATAATAAATAAAGCAAGTTCTTTCGGAAATTAGGAAATTAATTTCGTTTCTGAACCTGAACCAATTTTCTGAAAATCGGATTAAAGAAAACTGCGTTTTTAATTTATTAAGCATTAATTAGTGGAATTTGGTTTCCTTTCAGAATTGTCACAATTTTATTATTGATTTCTGACCATATTTATTAGAAACTATGATTACAGAAAAGTGATTACAATAAATTTTTATGAGGCGAAAAGATAATTAAAAAGAAGTAAATAAATAAATAAATAAACAAATATAATTTTGGAATGTGTTTCACTTATCTATTTTTGTGCTTCAGATTCCAATCTCAATAGGTTGGAAAGAGTCCAAATTAGTTCAACAAAAATCATTTCTGGCTTAAAACATAGCTTTTCTAACGATATTGTTCTATGGGAGTGTGACTTCCAGCCGCTGAGTCAAGAAGAAATTCTTGTATCGTGAAATATTCTAAGAAGCTTCTCAAATATGATGACCAGAATCGAACCTTTCCTATATCAAGAATTGGGATAATAATAAAAGACTTAAGTGAAACAATCCCTTTTATCAATCAATATTGCAAAATATTATATCTTTGCTCCCCTTGCCGGATTGAGCGTCATTCTTTGGAGGCCTGATTTAATCCTGTTGGCGACTTTCGTGTCTACTTTTCAATCAAGCTTTTGAACCCTAGTCATGAA
Organism: Salticus scenicus; assembly: GCA_963930645.1. NCBI lineage: Eukaryota > Metazoa > Arthropoda > Arachnida > Araneae > Salticidae > Salticus > Salticus scenicus. The sequence continues at coordinate 323,472,890 of OZ005654.1, forward strand.
AATTTCGACAACCCTGATTTCATATGGCCCTTGAAACTATCAATCATATACCTAAAGGTGCTATTCAAATCTATGCAGATGGTTGTAAGAGTGATCAAGGCTATTCTGTTAATGATATCTTCATCAAAACTCCTACATTTATATTTAACAATAGAAATTCAAATTCTTGCTCTGTGCTTAGATCCGAGCTCATCGCTTTAGAAAGAGGCCTGAGCTATGTTGAGAATAATGTTGAGACTAATTTTGTGGATTATATGGATCCTAACTGACAGCCAATCTTCAATTTAACATCTATGTAATTGAAGAAATATTTCGGGCATAGCTAGAATTTCCATCCTGAACATACTTTCTAGATTTTCAATTAATTCCGAGATGCACATCCAATGGATTGCCTCTCATGTCGGTATTGCTGGGAACGAGATTGCGGATTGTATAGAAAAGGCTGTTTCTTTAGAGACTGTCGAGCCAGATTTACTTTGCACTTATAGTGAGGTGTTCTCCGAGTACAAGAAAACAAGTAAAGATCCTCTATAATGACCTTCAATACATGATTGGTACTTGAAAAATCGCCCTGGTGGTTCTATAATTTTTGTTGGCCAAAGAAGTCAGTAAATCAGCATATCACGTTTTACCAGTGGAAATTTGAGAAGTCTCTCTTATAAACATGGTCAGAAAGTTTTTTAGACCTGTGCCAAGCGTAGGCTGCTCAGGCATCTCCCGATCATATAATAACAGGAGACTTGGCGTTGGAATATTAAAACCCCGAATAAACTACTACGTCAGAAACGCCAAAAGAAATTTTTTTCTTTTGGCTTTTCTGACGTAGTAGTTTATTCGGGGTTATAATCTTCTGATCAAATTTTAAAATGTCTTATTTTACTTTGTACGAGATCTTTTCGGGACCTACTCTCATTTTAGACTTTTTGGAGGTTTATGGACTTATGAATTTGGTCTAATTTGTTAAACTATTTAAGGGATCAGAAAAAACAACAACAAAAAAATATATACACGCACACACACACAAATAAAAAAAAATTAATAATTTGGGGATTATCTGTATAATATTCCTTTGTTCCAAATTTATTTTAGGAGGAAATTTTAATCATAGTTTAAGCGCTAATCAAATCCATACAAAAACGTCTGTTAAACTACTTGCACCTCGGCAAGTCAGAAAATGGCAGTTTTGAGTTTATTTAATTGAAAAATAGGCACGAAAGGACGTGACCCATCGTACACGAAAAGCGTCACATCTCTATCTCTTAATCTATCCACTTGAGAGGCAGTTGTATTTGTTTTATTCTAGGGCAGGCAATGCTTTATCGGTATATTTAAAGGGACAAGGGACATCGAAATTACTTATTTTTGCTTTGCATTTTGGCGCTTCGTACCGACTCGAAATTTTTATTCTCGTATCATTTTTATGGGTATAACGTATTTTAAATGATAAAAAGTATTTTTAGTGATGAAAAGATCTCTTTTGTAGAAAAAATATTACAAAATAATGCCTAATTTTAATATGCTCCATGGAAATTCTAAATTAATCTAAACCTCAAAACTTTAACTATGTGTTTTTTATATGCAATTGAAGAAATTTGTGAAATCAATTTTTTGCATCTCAATTACGGCATGAGTTCCTAAAATAAAGTAAATAAAATAAAAAGTGGAACATTTAAAACCTTCATGAATTTTCGTCATGTGACTGAATTTGAGAGTTTGTAATGAAGGTAATAATTTCTTAATTTCAAAATGAATGTCTAGTTTTGTGACAAATACACTGTTAAACTCTTATGAAACTTTTAAAAACAATTGGATGAAAAGAAACTCATAAGGAGTATTATAAGTAACTAATTAATTCCGAAATTTGGAACCGAAGAAAAATAAATTTAAAGTTTAAAAGTTTATAATATTTTTAAAAATAATGTTTGAAGATCTGTAGAATGATATTATTTTAAAAGTGTTATATAGTTTCGGGCATTTTATAATAACTATCTGGGTATTTTTAATTGCATCGATTTCGATTATTTTCATCGACCCTTGTCCCCTTAAATTTTGATTTTTCTTAAATACTCCATTTTTAAGTTGCGCCATTCTCTTGATGGAGCATGAATTATTTAACTTTATTGGATTAAAAAGTACGATTAAAACCAAGTCGAATAAAAGAAAGTACTCCTGAAATTCATGCATGAATAATTAGGTCATTTTAACAAAACTATCTGAAATTGTTTAAAGATTACATTTTTACAATTTCAATCTAAAAGGAAAAAAAGAACAGAGGACTAATAAATTGCAATAATACTATTACTATTGCACAATAACAATAAGAGAAACTGATGTATAATTTTATAATTTCTTATATTATATGCAAACTTGAAAGATAAGCATAGTATAACTTTTTTTATTAATTTTTAAAGGCTATGAAGCATTTAAAAAAGAACAGAAAAATGACTTCATAAAATTATGCTTAAAAACAAAAGACTATCACGAGATTATTAATGAATATGCGTGTATTTATATCAGTACAAAAACCTTTAACGGGTTAAAGTTTGTGACGCAGCTACTTTATCGCTATAAAAATTTGAAATATGGGTCTTAAAAATAATGATATCAAATTTTAAGTGACGCTTTACTATTAGTTAAAATATACATAGATTTTCTTATTTGATCATTTGCTTTTTTCTTTTATTTATATTTACAATGCTAACATAATATTTTTAACTTCAAGATAAGACAAATGCATTAAATATACTCACTGATACTTTTTCATTTGCACTTCAATTTCAAAATAACAGTTTTAAAAGGAATGATATAAAAATTCCAGTGACTCCTTGGTGTCATTTTAAAAGATTTGTTTTTAGATTCCATTAAAATTACCTTTGTTTTGTCTAATAAAGTATATTTACACATTGAAACAGTGCTTTTAATTTTCAAATATACTGTCAAATAATCACACTTTCACTGAGTTTGCATTATAAATTGAAATTATTTATTTCAATAAATTGATTTGTCTTTTGCGTCACGCTATCCAAAACTGCAAGTAAAATTTGTGCAAATGTTTTCTTTGCATCACACTATCTCTTTGCACAAATTTTCACTTAGTTGGATACTACGATACAAAGTAACATTTACATAAATTTTACTTACAGTTTTGGATAGCGTGACGCAAAAGACAAATCAATTTATTGAAATAAATAATTTCAATTTATAATGCAAACTCAGTGAAAGTGTCATTATTTGACAGTATATTTGAAAATTAAAAGCACTGTTTCAATGTGTAAATATACTTTATCAGACAAAACAAAGGTAATTTTAATGGAATCTAAAAACAAATCTTTTAAAATGACACTAAGGAGTCACTGGAATTTTTATATCATTCCTTTTAAAACTGTTATTTTGAAATTGAAGTGCAAATGAAAAAGTATCAGTAAGTATATTTAATACATTTGTCTTATCTTGAAGTTAAAAATATTATGTTAGCATTGTAAATATAAATAAAAGAAAAAAGCAAATGATCAAATAAGAAAATCTATGTATATTTTAACTAATAGTAAAGCGTCACTTAAAATTTGATATCATTATTTTTAAGACCCATATTTCAAATTTTTATAGCTATAAAGTAGCTGCGTCACAAACTTTTAACCCGTTAAGGGTTTTTGTACTGATATCATTACTTTTTAGAGGTTATTGATCAAAAAATTAAAACAAGTCCTTCTGGCTCATAGGAAGGTTAGTTTGATTTATCTTTTCTTAAGAAGTTGCCACCATTTTTTTCAAAATGGCAGCTACATTTTATTAATGAATTTGGTGGATTTATTAATGAGGGCTATGTATATATGGAGTTTTAAGCAAATCGGTTCAAAAGTTATTGTGATAATTTTCAAGTGGCCACCATTTTGAAACAAAAGCACAGAGTGACTGAGATGCCCAGTGAACTTATCAAAGGTACTTGAATGATATGTCAACTGTGCAAATGTGATTCGAACTGATTCAGTATTACAAAAGTTATTGTAATAAAAAAAATTTAAGTGGCCGCCACTTGGAAACAAAATGGTGGAGCAAGTTGCCTAGCAAACTTATCCAAGATATTTGAATTGTAAGTTCACTTCCCAACTTTGATTTGAACCAGTTTAGTATTCTAAAAGTTACTATGGTGGCGCATTTTTAAGTAGCAGCCTGATTTCAAGTGGCTGCAACTTGGGAATTAAATATTGGAACAAAATTCATCCAAGATATTTGTGTGATAAGTTCAATGTCCAACTTGAACTGATTCAGTATTTCAAAAGTTATTCTGATGATAAATTTACAAGTGGTATCCTGATTTGAAATGGCCGTACTTAAGATATCGGTCATTTTGTTAAAAATGGCAGATAAAATTCATTAATAAATACTTGGTTGAGACCTTTATGTGGTCAATGTAAACATCAAAATTCAAGCACTTAACTAAGCTTTTTTCAATGTGGATTTGAAATTTTCACGTAGCTGCCACTTGAAAACAAACTGCAGAGCAACTTAGTTAACGAACTCATCTAAGATATTTGTAAGATAAGTTTGCTGTATAACTTTGGTTCAATTCAATTTTGAGTATTATGTCAAAAGTTATCGTAATCACAAAATTTCCATTACAAAAAAACCCAATTTATACATCTTTTACATTTATACGACCTTTTAGTGAAGTCCTGATTCATTCCTATTCATTTGAATGAAAAATATTTTTGTTTACAAGTCACACAATATTAGTTATGTCTTTTCCACTTTCTAAAATTCACAAAATTTCTTGACCGGTCATTATTTTATCATTCTAAATATAAATTTTGATGAGTATGTGAACTTTGATATTAATATCATGACTTTGGAGTTATTCACAATCTATTAACTAATTAAAAACAAATTGTCTGATGCTAATTTAAGTGATAATGATGTAGAATGTGAAGAAGTTATTCTTAAGAGAGGACAATACCTAATCTTGGCAACAGCTATGGCCTATCTTATGGGAAGATTTATTATCATAACTAGGGGGCTCTGCCCCCTGCTCGCTCCACTCACCAACCCCTGAGGGAGGCTTTGCCTCCCCCCGACTCGCTTTACTTATTAACACATGCAGAGCTCTGCCCGCCTATCCGCTGCTTTCCTTTCACTGAATAGGAATGTTAATAGTGCATAACACAAGACAAAAGCAGAAAATTATTATACAAATCCCCATATTCAATGTCAAATTGAAATATGTAATATTTAATAGCACATTATTTTATTTTTTATAAAAATCATGCTAAAAATCAGTTTTTTTTTTTTTTTTTTTTTTTTTTTTTAATAGAAAGAAATCCGTAATATCCAGACTATTTTCCATTATAGCTTTAGTATATCACCCTTTTTATTCCTTTTTTTCAACTATAGATCAGGACCGCGGTACCCCAGTCGATAGCACGCCGACCTCGTAATTGGAAGATTGCGGGTTCGGTACTCGAGCTGGCCAAAGACTGTTGTATACACTAATGGTGGCTGGTGCATGTAAAATCTGTTGTGGCCACAATATCTTCTATGTTCCCATCAAAACTATACCTTTTGGGGTCACCGAAGCTGGGGAGCCATCTCCTCTGTTTAGGATAAAAAATGTGATGGCATGTCTCTGAAACATACCTAGGGTTGTGCCCCAGATCATCGCCAATTATCCATAGCGCAGTAATGGCCGATGTCATATCCAACCTTTCTAACTACCCACCTACCTACAACCATGGATGATATTTTAATTTTCCCATGTAAGAAAATTTATTTTCTAAAAGTAGAGAAAAAAGTTATTAATAGCAACACTGACATTTTTTATTTTTTACAACCATGGTTCCGGGCAGCGGTATAGCCAGTCCATAAAGCACCGAGCTCATAATTGGAAGATTGCTGATTCGATACTTGAGCCGGTCAAAGACCGTCGTGTACACTAGTGGTGTCTGGTGCACATAAAATCTGTCATGGCCGCAAAGTTCTCCATGTTCCCATCAAAAATATACGTCTGGGTATCACCAAATCGGGGGAGTGATCCCCTCCATGGAGGATCAAAATTGTGATGGTATGTCTCCGGAACATCCCTAGAAGTGCTTCCCAGACCGTCGCCAATTACCCATAGCGCAGTACTTGGACGATGTTAAATCCAAGCTACCTACCTACAACCATGGATTGTATTTTATTTTTCCCGTGTAAAATGACTTCATGACAGAAGACCAACGTCACTGGGAGAAACTTTTTTCAAGGTGGCAAATAGAGTACTTTCATAAACTTGTCGTTTATAGTTAATAACTTCTTTAATTAAAATGATAGAAATTTCTAAGCAGCTGAAATGTCTTCCTTGAAGTATTCGGAACACACTGATACCTCTCATGACGCGAAGGACCCTGCCCTCCGAGAAAAGATGCTGTCACAGACAAAAAAATTGGACGCCATCGACAGTAACTTTTTTTTTTTTTAATATATAGAGATTACTCTTTACCAAATGTAGTTTTTAAATTCCGTTTTCACTTTCAGAAAATTCACAACCATTAAATTGGTACTCATTTTCGAAGAAATTGATTTTTAAAAATTTTTTATACATTTTTTTAGTTCAAAAATGCGAATTTTCACACAAATTGCTTTCTTTAACCACAAAATGAAATACTAAAAATTTAAAAAATCAATTTTTGGAAAACGGGTACTAATTTAACGACTTTGGATTTTCTGAATATGAAGATGGTTTTTTAAAAATGCGTTTGATAACGATAACCTGTTTCAAAATTTATTTTCAATTTGATTTTGAGTACTGAAAAAGTGCTTGATAGAAGTGCAGTAACTGGAATAAACTAAATTTTATAAATAATATCAGGGTTGGCTGGTTTTTGACGGTTTAAACCACAGTTTAAACTGCCACGTCAAAAACCTTAAATTTTACACTTTTTGGTATATTTTAAGAATGAAGTAGTCATATTTAGAGAAATAAACTAATAAAAAAAGTGCTTAGTTTATATGTCTCCCATGGTTAAAAATAATTCTTAGAAGCGTATTATCTGTTTCTTATGAGTGCTAATGATTTCTATTTAAGTATAAAAAACAGATATTTATTATCTTTACAAAACACAAAAATTCAAATATAGAAATTTGTATATTCTAAGGTGAACCACTTATTGCATTTTAAGTTATAAAAATTTTATAAAGTCTTATTTAATAAAAATAAAAAAAGTTCTATTAAACTATATACTGATTGATAATTAAAAGATACCGTAAGTATTTTACCTCAATGAATGAAATTACTGTGCTATTAAATAATGCATTATGTTCTTTCATTTTGAGTTATAGTCAATAGCATGACTAGTTGAACTAAATTTTAATATGAATTACATAATGCAATTCTATTTTTAATTAAAGAGATGATGGACAGTATCCCAGATAACAAGCACATTTGCAGCAAGTTTGATTTTTCTTGATATTACCCACACAGCACACTTCCTTGAAACAAGGTTGGCTTTCAAGTGAATTTACCATGACAGAGCAAAGTTGCTAATTCAAGGATATCTCAGACCAACTTCAAGTTTGAAAAACTACACATGCCAAATCAAGCATATTACTGGCTTAAAATTTCCTTGACGTCAAGTAACTGTCCGCGCATGCTCTTCTTATTTGCATATAGTAGCTTTGCTGAAAGGGTTGTATCATGTTGTTGTCATCTCGCGAAATACGACGCAAGTGCGGGTGACATTAAAGTGAAGGTAAATGATTTATTTTTATAATAATTTGTCTAAATAAAATAAAGCAAGCAGTAATGTTTCAATGTGTACACCGTTTCCCAAAAGTTTAGACAATCAATAAAATTTGCATTAACATAAAAAATAACAAGGTACAATTAAAATTTGTGAGATAAGCAATAAATAAAAACAGTTTTGCTGATATAAACATATGAATTATGATCAAAGGTTTGAAATTATAAAATGTACATTAAATGATATAAAAATGTGCTGTCCCAAAAGTATAGACACAATACAGCATTGCATGTTTTCTTTTACATTCTTGTTCACAAAATAAAATATTTTTATTGTCGTCTGCTTCTATAAATGCAGAATAATTTTTTCCCTTTAATTGAAATATCGTCTGCTATATATTTAGCATTATAATTTAATGAGCTCAATGTATTGTTTTGTTTGTGATTCGGAAAAAACGTTTCCTGCGTATTCTGATAAAAAATGCCACGTTGTAAAGAAATTTCTAAAGATGAAATTATTAAGATTTTACAATTAAAAGCGCAAGGACAAAATCCTGTACAAATATTGAGAACAAACAGATCCTTGAGCAGTATTTATAGAGTCAAAAGATCAGGTGGAACATGGAATAGTCGAAAGCGAGTCGGAAATCAAAGAAAACAACGTTACGTGATGATAGAATGTTATTAAATAAGGCTTCAGTTGATAATTTATCTGTGCGTGCAATTGCATCAATTTCCAGAATTTCAAAAATCTTATCTCGTAAAATATATGAAAATGGAAAGCAATATACATGCGTAAATGACTTAAAAACTGCAATTGACAGAATGTGGTATGAAATATCTCCTTCTGTAATTCAATGCTTAATGAATTCTATGGAACAACGTGTATTTCATGTTATAAAGTGTCGTGGCAATACAGTTCAATATTAAAAGTAAGTTTTTAGTTACTTTTATACATGTAAAGCCAAAAACACTTACAGGTGTCTATACTTTTGGAACAGCACATTTTTATATAATTAATGTACATTTTATAATTTCAAACCTTTGATCATAATTTATATGTGTATATCAGCAAAACTGTTTTTGTTTATTACCTATCCCACGAATTTTAATTGTATCTTATTACTTTTTATGTTAATCAAATTTTATTGATTGTCTAAACTTTTGGGACACAGTGTATTTCGAGGAATCAAATATTAAAGTTTTACTTTACTTTTACGTTAACAGATGCCATTGTATTAAATGTATTCCTTTTACGTTGGTTTTTAATAGTTTACAAATAATTTTAACTCAACTTAATTATTCACAAGATAAAAAAAGGGGGGAGAGAGAGAGAGATTCTGTTTAAAATAAGAGAGAAAAATCTTCGTGAGCCTGACAGGTTCTAAATTAGAAATAATCGTTTAAAAGTCAATATATTGTTGGATTCTTAATACATAATTTTAAATTCTTTCAGCTTTCAGGCATGCCCCCCCCCCTCCTTTCGGTAAGTAAGAAGGTAAACGTTTTTCTGATGCACAGGTGAGTTTTCCCCATAGGAACCTTCTTGAATTAAAAAAAAAGACTAAATTTTCTTTTTTAAAGTAACGGAGAGAGGAAGGGAGGGGCAGAATCATGAATCGTGAATACGCAATTACCGGGACGTTACCCCTCGAAAATTCTCTCTCTTCTTTATAAATAAAACTCTACAGAATTATATACATATATACACTTTTGTAGAGTACTGAATGAAAATTTAATTTTACACTTCCCAACATTGTTGAATATTTTTTATCAATTCATTTTATTTGTGAGTCTTCGCTCATTCCACTGTCCCATCCAGCTTTTGTTTGTATATATACAGAATTGCTGCTGCCCTTATTCTTTCCGCTACTATTTTAGTAAAAAAATCTGACATTTTCAATAGAATAAACATATTACAAAAGATATGTAATCTATTGATAGTAAATATATGTAAATTTATAAATTGTAGTGGAGAAAAGTAGGGCAACGTCAACTCTGAATATGTTTGAATTGTCATAAAATTCTAATACATTTTGAAGATTCAGAACAGAACTCTCCTAATAGCGTACATATCACTTACTTTTTTTTTTTTTTTTTTTTCTGTAGCGCCAATAAAATAGTCTGATTTATATAACAGGGATGGAACGGTGGCTCAGAATTCATGCCGGTATTTGTTCAAAAAATTTCTATGCCTATAATATAGTTGATTTACGAAGTAGAAAATTTTATTTCATTGATAGTGGTAGGAATTCTGTACCCGTGTTCCATCCCTGATATAATGGTCGACAGTTAGTACGTTTTTGAATTGTGCTTTGATAAACTAAAACATAAACATACAGAAAGAAAATCAAACATATTTTTGAAATTTGCAATAATATAATACTTGTGGAAAAAAGTGTACACTTCCGAATATATTATATATATTTAACAGAACAAAAAAAAATTAAAAAAATTCAAGTACAATATGAAGTACAATATGAAATGCGAACTTTAAGTATTTTTTATTTTTCAAAATGGTGTTTTAGTTTTTAGAAATTTATAAATGCACGCTCTTCATCCCTTTCTTTTTTCTAGATTAAAGCGAAATGAAATGACGACCAACAGTTGTGAACTATTTTCTTTCTCTGTATCAAGTCCGGTACATGAGATTAAAATTCTAAAAATATTGAGGGATTTCAATTGTATACATTTTATTGTGCTATTAAAATGTATTTTTAATTATAAAGTCGATGCAATGTCATTAATATGGAAATATAATCTTACACAAACTTAAATATCTTGAACTAATTAATTGCTAATTCCTTAACACCCAGAAATATTGAAACAGTAAAGTTGTTATGTAAAACTATTAATAACACTGCTCTGAAAAAAAAAAAAAAAATCGAGATCTGATACCATTTTTGCTTATTCTTATGCAACATGACCTCCTGAATCCGAATATGACCCCCATTTTGCCCAATCACCCACAGTTTTCTAAATACATGACTCCCCCCTCAATTTCTTTCCCTGTTCGATAATTTTATGACTATGAATTTGATTTGAAGAATGAAAAAGAATTAATTTAACACCTAAAAACGAAAAATATATATGTAAAGTTTAAAAAATAACATTAATAATAGATTAAAAAAAAAAAAAAAAAAAAAAAAAATGAAAGACACATAATGCATAATTTCATTGGTAAATCCTCCCCCCCCCCAAAAAAAAAAAAAAAAAAAAAAATTCCTTGTCGTAACTGTCCATGTTTTACAAATTTCCAACTCTGTAGCCCCTCAGATGATATTTAACGGTTCAAATAATCCTACTCCCCTCCTAAAAATCAAATTTATAGGCATAAAATCACCGAAAAACGATAAAAATAGGGGGCCATTCCTAAACATCGGTGGGTGATAGGGTAAAATGGGCGTCATATTCGGATTCAGGAGGTCATTTTACATAAGAATATGTTGAAATGGTGTTAAAGGCAATTTTCATGCCAAGCAATGTAATCTTTAGATAATATTGTATCATCTTAAATTCTCATTTAAAATTACTAATTTTATATTAAGGATACAAGTAAAAGCGTGCGTGTTAGTTTTTTAAGGAAGAAAAGATGACCTTAATGCAGTTTTTACTTCAAACAAAAGGACATTTTTTCTTTGTTAAGTTGACGTTAAAATCTATTCAAAGTGCAAAAATTACCTTGGATTGAGATATTGGCAAGAAAAGGGACATAAGACAAAAATAACAAAATTGAGCTCCTTTAACTGAAAAATGTGTATGAGGTACCCCAATGGGCACGAAAAGCATCATATCTTTATCTCGCAATTTACCCACATGAGATACATTTATGTCAGTTTTATTGTAGGCTAATCAATGCTTTATTCTTATCCTTAGGCTGATTTTTCGATGCAACTTCTCCGATGTGCGATGTAATGTAATCCTGAGCAAATACAAATAATCTGATAGCCATTTTCTCTATGCAGGGCCCTCAGCAGTCACTATTTTGATTACCACTTTTTTTTTTTTTTTTAAGTAATTATTAATCATTTGTAGTATATATATCTTCGAAAGAATAATGCATAGATTGCCTTATAGAAAAAAGGTATTCAAAATAGTGATTGCTGAAAACCCTGCTGTATGCTTCATTCATAAAAACTACGATTAGAATATCAACTAAAAGAGTAAAACATAAATTACAAAAAGAAAAAAAAAAAAAGGATAGTAATTAACAAACTAGTAAAAGTATGAATCCAGTAAAAGTTATTATAAATACTAGCTAATTTGTCTTATAACTCCTGAAAAAATACAATATATACATATAATCCTTTTGATAATAAAAGGATATATTCAGTGATTTTGTTTCTGTTACTCGGCTTTCACTATGTTTTAAAATCACAAACTGGTGTGCAACCAATATTTAAATTTTAAAACTTCTTTACACACCATAAATTTTAAGCCAGCACAACCGAGTTCGAAAGAACGTAGCCTTTCTTCATCAGGTGCAAAAAAAACACGTGCTACTGCTTTGGAGGCAAAAGCAACGGTTATTCTGGCTTAAAATTTATGGTGTGTGAAGAGGTTTTAAAATTTAAATATGTTTTAAAATATTATTTTTATATTATATAGATATTTCTCGGCTTTTACTATTAATATATATATATATATATAATAAATTAATATATATATATATATAATAAAGATGATCTATTAAGCATAGTAGAAGCCAAGCAACAGATACAAGGTCACTGAAACACCAATGACCAATAAGATTTAAAAAAAATTATCTGTGGATGAAATACACTAATGTAAAGAAACCAGATCCACTAATCAACAGCCTGAAAAACATATGAATCAATAAAGTAACACAACAAATCCTATATATATATATATATAGGGGAAAGTAGGGACAGATGAGAGACTTTTGACAAACATAATTTTACAAATTTACTTTTACTGGTACAACACTGTAAGTTTCCGTGAAACAAATTGAAACACTTTAACATATTTAAAAAATATAAATTTGATGGTAATTATTAAAATATTAATTTCATAAGCCAATTAACAAAGTCAAAATTTTCCCATCCCTCCCTTATATGAGGGAGGGATGGGGCAGGTTTATAAAGTTAAAATAAGTACATAATATACAGGCATACTATGAAAAATGACAAAAACAGTGGGTCACTATGTATGTAAGATTAATTAATTATTAATAACATCTATTTTATCCAACATAAGAATATAATGTACCACTTAAATAAAATTTTCAAATGCTCGATTAGGCCACCATTTTTTTTTTTTTTTTTTTTTTTTTTTTAACTTCTAGCAGAGAAAGTATTGTTTTTAGTTCAAATATTCAGAATTAAGTTTTTGTTACATTTACATGTTTTGTGGTTCCCTGAACATTAACAAGGTTTTTAGTGGCCAGTCTGCGTGTGTTATCAGCATATCTCAAGAACAAATATTACCAAGAAATCCTAACTGTAATTGATGAATTTAATTTCTTTTCTATATTTTACCATATCCAGGAAAACTGCTCAGGAATGAAAATTAATTCCTCATACATATATGGTAAATAAAGTATTTTTAAAAGTTAACTAGTATGTTGTGGCCACCACAAGACTTTTTTCTATATTTTCCTATACAAATTCACTCAGTAACAAAAAAAAAAAAAAAAAAAAATTAATTCCAAGTTTTTTTTTTCGTTAAAAGTAAAAAAAATCGATAACTTTGTTTTAAATTATCAAATATTTATAGTTCAACCATTCGTTTTAAAGGTATTGACGAGACCTTTCGAAAGATACCCATCTTGAAAATTTACCCCCCCCTCCCCCGGGGGGGTACTTTCCCCTGGGGGGAGGGAAGCGATGACCGAGATTTTTCCTAATTAACTACTACTATTATCAATAATTCATATTAATTTCACAATCACAAGTTAAGAATAACTCCCATTATGTACATTTATACGAAATTTTGTCCTATATACTACCATGTTAAAAATTTAGAAAAACTACGATCACAGCACCACCTGTTGAGTGATTGATCCCCAAATCTAATCAGCCCCAGTTTATGTCAGGGGCCAACTAAATAACAAGTCTGGTTAAATTTCGTTAAAAAAAAAAAAAAAAAAAAAAAAAAAAAAAGATTTTTTTTCTAAGTTACTTTTTGTTAAAAGCAAAAAAAAATCGATAACTTTGTTTTAAATTATCACAGATTTATAGTTCAACCATTCGTTTTAAAGGTATTGACGAGACCTTTCGAAAGATACCCATCTTGAAAATTTACTCCCCTCAAGGGGGGGACTTCCCCCCCAGGGGGGTTCACGAGGCTTCCACTATACTAGGCGAGTCGTATTAATCCTGGACGACAGGACCCATGCCCCCGCCCACCCGGTTCCCGCTGTTCAATGTATTTTTCTAGTCAGCTTTGTCCCCTTATTACTTCCGGTGTGAAATTTTTTTTTTTTTTTTTTTTTTTTTTTTTTTTTTAACCACACTTGACATTGTGAGTTTTTTTGCTTTTCTTCCCATGCTATTCCTATGGGGTTTTTAGCCTTTTTTCTTCTCTTTTTCTACATTCTAAAGTGGCGGTGGCGCATACATACGCATACAAAATTTTTTCCCCAGTTGACTACCTCTATTATAAATAATTCTTGTAAATTTCATAATGATTACTAAAAAATAATTATCTTTATGCACATTTATACAAAATTTTGTCCTATATCACCATGTTAAAAATTTAGAAAAAGCGGGATGGCAACGCAACCTGTAAGACAATTTTTACCAAAAGTTGATAGGCACTAATTTATGTCAAGGTGCAACTACATACTAATTTGTATGAAATTCTGTGCAGTAGTTCCTGAGATACAGTTGCCACAAAATTTTGTCACACACACACACACACACAGACAGACTGACAGACAGACAGACTGACAGACAGACAGACAGACAGACAGACACACATTTTCTAAAAAGGGTCAAATCGTGTTCTACAGCTCTCAAAACGTGTAAATCCATCAAAAACCCGAGGTCGAAAATTTTTACGAATCCAATACTTTCTCTATATTACATATAGAAGAAAGTAAAAAGGTAGACGAAACTCGAGTGAGTGCCACACCAGTAATTTTCCATGATTTTGAATTTGTTTCGTTGCATTTTCTCTTCCATCTATTCATACATTTGCCAATTGATACTCTCTGTTTATGGAGTATCAGAATCTTCATTATTCTTCCTTTTCTTACATGTCCCATCCCTCCATGAACTGCTCTGTCCCATCACTCTCTTTTCATTATTAAAATATATATATATATATATATATATTAGACACATGCAACTTTTAGGCTTAATTTGGCTACTAATTCATAAAATTTATATTATTAGGTATATAAAATATGAAAAGTAATTATGTTAACATCAGTGAGTGACGTTAAAAACTTTAATCTAGAAGTTCAACTTAAATTTATGTTGCCAGTCCAACTACTATGATATAACTTCGACAATTTATGCAATAGGTTTTTAATGGATTTATCTAATTAAAATTTACGAGAATGAATAGCGTCTAGGTCAGGATTTGAATCTAAGACTTTTGCATTAACAATTCAAACGCTGTACCAACTGAAGAATCGTGAATGCATCGATGCGTGAATGAGAACTGACCTGCATGATTTGCTGATAAGACAGTTGATTTTATTTACTTATTTATTTTTCTACATTTGTTCTGCCAATACAAACACAGTACCATGATAGAAATTCATTTAATTTTAATTCCATAATTACTGGATAGTAATAAATAACACTGCTCTGAAAAAAAAAAAAAAATCGAGATCTGATACCATTTTTGCTGATTCTTATGTAACATGACCTCCTGAATCCGAATATGACCCCCATTTTGCCCAATCACCCACAGTTTTCTAAATACATGACTCCCCCCTCAATTTCTTTCCCTGTTCGATAATTTTATGACTATGAATTTGATTTGAAGAATGAAAAAGAATTAATTTAACACCTAAAAACGAAAAATATATAAAGTTTAAAAAATAACATTAATAACAGATTAAAAAAATATAAGATATGTAATACATAATTTCAGTGGCAAATCCCTCCCCCCCCCCCCCCCCAAAAAAAAAAAAAAAAAAAAACCTTGTCGCAAATGTCCATGTTTTAGAATTTTCCAACTCTGTAGCCCCTCAGAAGATATTTAACGGTTAAAATAATGCTCCCACCTCCTAAAAATCAAATTTATAGCCACAAAATCACCAAAAATAAAAAAAAATAGGGGTCCATTCCTAAAAAATTGTAGGTGATAGGGGAAAATGGGCGTCTTATTCGGATTCAGGAGGTCATTTTACATAAGAATTTGATGAAATGGTGCCAGAGGCAATTTTCCTGCCGAGCAGTGTAATTAGAAAAATAACTTTGATCATTTATGCAATATTTTTTTAATATATTGGTCGATGTTTTACAACAACGAAAACGGATTAGGCCAAGTTCAGACCTAGCTCCTCTGAGTTAACGTCCTAACGCTGTCTCCCTTTTCGCTCCTGTAAAAATTTATTTATTCAATACACCAAAAAATTATTGTATAAATGGTGGAAATTATTATCCTAAATATCTAATTGCCATCAAACAGCTATGGAGTTAAAATAAATAATTTTCTTCTAAGACTGAGTTCATATTCCCTGAACAGATAAATTGAAAATTTTTAACTTTCACATGAAGAGCCATGTGAGTTATCATCCTAGAACTGAGTTGAAAGAGGGTTGGAAGTTAACATAAGTGCCCAAGTTCAAATTCTGGACAAAATCATTTTCTGTTCTTGTAAAAATTAATTTGGATAACTCACCAAAAATCTACATAAAATGTGATTGATCGTCCCAAAAATAAGAATGTATTAAGTTATCTACATCAGGTTAAGAGCGTAGAATAACTATCTTCTCCGACAGCCAAAACCCATATTATTCTATGGGGAAATTTAATTATAGAATTAATCATTACCTTATGTTTTTTTTTTTTTTTAATCCATTTTCATACTGGGAAAATTCACAATATTTAAATTTGTATATGTTTTATAAAAGTAGTTTCATAAAGTTTTTATTTTTTACTTTAAAAATACGAAAAAATTAAACAATTGCATTTTTCGCTTCTTTTTTCTATACGAGGAGTTATTGAAATTTAAAAGATAAATTTTTGGAAAACGAGAACGCATTTAACGATTGTGGTTTTTCCAAAAGTGAAAAAGGAATTTAAATAAATACATTAGGTTATGAGTCATTCTGTAAATAAATTTCTGTATAGAATAACATGAGCTTTAGCTGTCGGCGAAGAATGCATGCCATTAAAAGCATGCTTGATAAACAATATTTGCTTCATGTATGCTGTAGAGTAGAGAAGAGAATTACAGTCGGCTGCAAAATTATTCGAGCACTAGCAATAATCCTTGCCAAAAAAAAGTACACTTAATACAGCTTTGTTAAATAAATCCTTGTCGAGTCATGTTCTTAATCAGTCTAAGAACATGATTCGACAAGGATTTACTTAGCAAAACAGTCTTAAGTGTACTTTTTAAATATAGGAATTATTGGCTAGTGCTCGAATAATTTTGCAGCCGACTGTATTTCTCCGCAGCTGGCTTCCGGCGACGATAAGTAGAAAGTTCCTTTGCGTTTGATGTACAGTCGGCTATAAAAGTGTCCGAGCACTTCCAAAAATTCCTATGTAAAAAAATGACACTTAATACAGTTTTGTTAAATAAATCCTTGTTGAGTTCTGTTCTTAGTCAGTCTATGAACATGATTCGACAAGAATTTATTTAACAAAACAGTATTAAGTGAATTTTTTTTTTTTTTTTTTTTTTTTTACATAGGAATTTTTGCTAGTGCTCGGACACTTTTGCTGCCGACTGTATCATGTTAAAAACATGCTTGGCAAGTAAAATTTGATTCACGTTTGCTGCGTCAAGTATAATTCATATTTGATGCAGCAAGTATAATTCATACTTGATGTGTATTACTTGATTCGTATGAGCTGTGGCAAACTTAGTGCATGCTTGATACATATTACTTGATTCATGTTTGAACTATCAAGTCTAAAGCAAGTGGGACAAGTGTAAACTAGGATTCTTGATCTTGACTTGCATTAAACTTACAGACTTGAGATGTCAAGCTCAATGCAAGTTTCTTGACTTGAGTTGTCAATGTTGACGATAGCTTAATGCAAGTTCTCTGTGCTGTCTGGGTATCTTGCCATGACAAATTTGATGCTATAAATTTGCCGTGAAATTGCCGCAAAGTAGGCACAACATAAATCTATCTCTCGTTTTAATTAATTTTTTTCTTTCACACCATTTCGGTTGCAAACTAAAATTGCTATGTAAGTATTTGAAACTGAACCAAAGATTGATACTGAAGCGGTTTCGCAATGTTTTCTTGCTCGTGTTGTTTACTGGTGGAAGAAGCGTGGCGTTATCCGCGAGGCTCCAAGTCTTATGCGAAATACAAGCTATATTTATATGTTTCTATGTGTATTTGCAGATAATGTGACGTGATAAGAATCTGAGTTTGCAATGCATTAACAGTTGGTGTGACATGACAAGCTTGCCTATTGCAATGAATTTGCAGTACTCTTAATACGACAAACCTAACTTTTCTACTAGTTTGCAACGAACTTGCAGAAAATTTGATACAATAAGAATGCAACTTGCACGACAAGTATGCTGCAAATTTGGCGTATGGTGACTTCGGAGTTTGCGTTAACTTGCTTCAATCTTGTTATGAACTTACAGCTTGTCACGCTGAACTTGCTGCAAGTTTGTTGGCTTACAAAGCAAGATTGCAGCAATTTTGCTGCAAATTGAAATTGCTATGTGGGATATATCTCTTTTAAAGTACTACAATAAATGTATGAAAATTTGCATTTATATGCATTGAAATTTAATATTACATTAAAATTTCAAGTGCAGTCACTCCAGTTTTTTTTTTTTTTTTTTTTTTTTTAAATATGTTTGATTGCTAAAAATTTTCATTGAAATTTCAGCATTTAACATAATTTTAAAAATAACTATAAGATAGAAAAAAAACTTTTTATATGCCATGTTTTTAAATTTTCTGATGAATCATTAATAAAATATGCGAGGATTAAAAATAATATAAATATTTAAGCATGCAAACTCAGTTCAGTAAACTAATAATAATAATGAAAAAGAAAAAAAAAGTTTTAAGATTCACGTTTTAAAAATAATATCACCAAGAAACAACACAATTGTTTTAATTAATTTTTACACAAACTCTTTTTTGGAATTTATATTCAATTTAATAAATGGTTACAAGTCGCAAGTTTTGCAGTTGTCTCTAAATTTAGACGGTTTCGTAAATTATTTTGAGTAAGTCTAAACTTTGAAAATAGTCTTTCTATTGAAGACATGCTGGCACAACAGTTCATTAGATGTAAGGCGAAATCAACAAATTGTACATCAATGTCTTTTATCTTCCTTCATTTCAGTGGCCCAACAGCGGCCGAAAGGTTCTGCGCGCTCGTCGACCTAGCCATTCGGAGTTTTCCGTAGTTTTCTCTGAAACCAGAGTAAATACTGGCTAGAACCCTTTAAAAAGAGTTCCACGGAGGGTACTTTTCTTCAGGCCTAGGACCCTAGAGTAGTCAATCGACCTTACTCCCAAAACATCAAAAACACCCTGCATTCCAGTACTATAAAGGCAGATTGCAGATTAAAACGTAAGATCAGTGAGGTAAGATAATAAAGGTCAATCTAGTCGTAAAATCGCAAGACAAAACGGTAAAACGACAAAAATATTTTTTTCCCCCGTTAAATTATTCTAAAACTGATGGCTAGAAATGTTTGTAGTTCAAGATATTAATAATAGAGGATTGTAAACCTAAACGTCGTTAGAACTTATGCAGGAATTAGAAAACTTGTTTTTAGAGTCTAAAAGTTTCTACTATAATGGTACAGGGTCAACTAGTGGTACAATATCCACTATTGGTACTTTTAATTTACACATCCCGTAAAATGTATTTTCAGAGTATACTTAATTCAGTAATTTTTTTATGATTTTTCTTACAACATTTACTCATTCACCAATACAAAAAAGATAGTAATTTTATTCAAAAGAAAACATATTTTTTTTTTTTTTTTTTCAGAAATTAAATAATCTGGAATGGCACTCACACGTCTTTTTCTTAACCTGAATTTGAATTATATAAAGATAGATTATATACTAAGATGTAAAATAAGAAGCCTTGTATAAAAATGTTTTTTAAAAATAATTAAAAATAGTTTTAGAAACTGTTTTATTTCACGCATATCTCTGAGGGAAGGAGCGGTGAGCTCCCTTAACCCCCTCTTTAAAAAGAGTACCCTATTTCATGAAAGAAAAAAATACAAGGCTGATATTAATTTTAAAAGTTTATTCCAAATTATTAAGACAAATTTCCCTAAACCTCTCTTTGAAATTTACCAACCTGGTTCAAATTTTTCAATGCACCACGGCAAAGAAAGGTACACAAGTCAAAAAGTGGCAATTTTGTTATTATGCCATTGAAAGATGTGTACGAAATAAGGCATGAAAAGCATCACATCTCTATCTCGAAAAGTATCCATCAGAGAAGCAGTTGTGTCAGTTTTATTGTGATGTTATTCAAAAGTTAATCGATATCTTTAGTTGATTTTTTTTTTCAAATAATGTATTTCTGAGATGTGTAACTTTTCTTGTCGGGGTGTGTTCTAATCATTAAAACACGAATTCGGATTTATTGCAACTGTTTGTCTTTTAGTTACGCTGATAGTAGACATTTACACAGAGCAACCTCTAAAAGCTTAATTTCCGTATTCAGAGGTACTCAAAACATTTAATTAGGGCAAAAAAATCGGCGTTGAAATTCGGAATCCAAATTAGTCCTTTAAGGGCCCTCTTCACTCACCGCCGACGGAAGCCGAAGCTAATGTTATTCTATTGGGAATTTTTCTTTACAAATAACTTATTAACTAATACATATTTTTAAAATCTGTTTTCACATTCTGAAAATTTCCAGCTGTTAAATTGACGGACCTTTTTTAAAAAATTATTTTTTATATTTTATTTTGAAGCTGCAAAATACGAATTTTCAATATGCGAAACTTTTTCATTTTGCTTTTTCAAAATAAAATATTAAAAATTAAAAAAATACATTTTTAAAAAAGGTCCGTCAGTTTAACAGTTGGGAATTTTCTGAATGTGAAAACACATTTAAAAATTATGTATTAATTAATAAGTATTTGTAAAGGAAATTTCCCCATAGAATAACATTAGCTTGGGCTTCCGGCTACGTTAAGTGAAGAGGGCCGTTAATTACAATATGGGTAAGCAAAAGTAATTATCATTCCTAAGCAGTTTTCTGGGATTTGGTAAAGTGCTTCCATGGCTTAAACGTAATACAGAAGAGTGTATCCATTTGATTTTGTGTAGCCATGCGTATTGTCAATAAATTACATGTACACAGCATAGTGTATTTAAATTTAACAGAGTATAACACAACTTAAAATGCGCGTCCAGCAATTTTCGAGAGTAGCCTTAATATATACGAATATTGTTGTGTGGCCTTTGAAACAGATGTTAAGCAATTTTCATACCATATCCTGTACTAAACATGATTTTATTTATTTAAAAAATATGTGTTCATTTTAATAGGTTTAGGGAAGTCTAAAATTGTTAAACTACATCTACCATAAATCTTGTCCTTAGACATAATGTACTTGAATTCTTTTCAATGTTTCTGTACACAATCTATTTGTCGGATTGCAATAAAAGGTTTCAGGTAGCATCCCGATATGATATAGATTTTGAATATCAAGTTTGGACTTCCTGCTAATATTTGTACTTGAGTTGTACTGATGACGGACGCACAGACGAACCACTAAAAATCCAATTTTCCGATTCAGGGGGCCTTAAAACATGAATACTGAAATTTTAGAAAATTTGACATCAAACTATACTTTCTATACCATGTATGGGTAAGAAAAAAGAAATATGGATTGCAAAGTTAGTTTTTCAAAAATGATATACGTTTATCTTTATATTGAATTTATCTTGAATTCTTTGCAAAAAGCTATAAAATGATGCAATAAAATATATGTGTTTAGGAAAAAATCTTTAAATCCCTGGGTAATTTATATTTCAGTATCTGTTAGTTTATCTGGAATCGCATTTAGATCTGAACAATATTTTTTCTGCATTACCTTTAATCTATATTCCCAATGCATCCACTTGCATATTTTAATCATTGTTTTCCTTTATATGTACGTATATGCAGTTGTGTGATAGATAGAAGTCGAATTTTTCAACCTTTTTTACTTTTCTTATTTATTTAGTTACGCTTGAACATAGTTTTATGAGTCTCATAAAATATGAAAAAGTGGTTGACAAGTAAAATATTGAATTACAGATATAAAAAAGACACGAGTTTCCAGAACTTAATTTTGTCTCAAGAGATCTTTTCAAATCCAATTAAGTCAGGAAAAGAGAAGACGGAGATTCTTTTTCTTTTTTCCTTTTCGTTCTCCAAGAAGTTGTATTTTTATTTTTTAAACTATTTTTCTGAAATTAATAATAGAAAATTACTATAAATAACATTTCTTATAAAAATATTAATTCTTTCAATAAGTTTCCTTCAAGATAAAATGAAACTATTAAAAATATATTTTACTTTATACAAAAGGTTTAACAGGACTTAATTCGTGAAGGATTGTGGAAATGCATATTAACTTATGAGGGAAATATAACTAGCTTACTAAAACATAATATTTTAGCAAAATTTTTTGTTTAGTTTGTAGACGCAAAATTTTCGTTTTTTTTTTTTTATTTTATTTTATTTTATTTTATTTTTTTTTGTTTTTGTCTTTAAGTACTTTAAATGTAATTTTTTAAAGAAATTATTTTAAAGTTTGCGTTAATGTTCCGAAAAGTCACACGAAGTATAAAACATGTTCATTTTTTTTCTTTTTCTTTTTTAAATTAGAAACATAGACATTAGAATATGAAAATTACACTACACAGAGAAAAAATTCTTTAACTGACATCTAAAATATAAATCGTGGCTCTAGTAAAAAAAGTTCTATGTCATCCTTATAAATTCTACTCCCCTTTGAAAGCGAGTTATAGAAACCTCTATTAGAATTCTAGAACGTTTACCTATATTATTGAGGGGGTCAAAATTATTTAAAAATCTCTGGAAATAAATGCGAATACAAGAGGCGAGTTTTAGAAGCTATAATCTTAGTTTATCACCTAATTCTAGAAAATCACTCGAAAACTTGTCACAATACAAAGGATTCATAATATTCATAATATTGAGAATATTGTTAGAATGTATAGACTAGAAATACTCGATCATTACGTCTATACAGCTTATTAGCGTATGTCTTATACGCATAGCTCGGAAATTTGTATTTCTAGTTTAGGGCTTTAGAAAATGACCACTTATTCATTCTATGAAGGCGGTATACATATATATATTTTCTCAGTGTAGAAAACTTCTCTTTGTTCTTACATTTAACACATTGTTTGCAGATCACGCAAAGAAAAAAAAAAAAAAAAACCTAGTCCAACCTTTAGTAATTCCTCTAAAATACCAAAAAAAAAAAAAAAAAAAAAAAAGATTTTACGCATTCGTGTTAAACCCTTAAGTGTTTCCGGCGTATATATATACGCCAGTGACATTTACCACACTGATTGCCGAAGATAAAATGTTAAACAAAGGCCAAAAAGGGGCGTTTGTCTCTCTGTATATAAACGGCTAAGAGATTTTCTTGGACTCTGTTTGTCTGTGTGTTGACGCAAGTTGCCACCAAATTTTCATACATTAGTTAATTTTAAAAAATCTAATCGATAAGTTAATTATTCCGGCGGATTCAGAAAAATTGCCCCTTTCATTTGGTACCTTATTTGTAACGAAATTTTGATTAGATTTTTTTAAATTAATTAAAATATGAGAAAAAAATAACCTAGTAAAAGCTTTTAAAATGAACATTTAAATTTTTAATTGTTAAAAAAAAAAAAAAAAAAACATTCCAATATAAAATAAATTATGCTTTCACGCGAAAAATAAAAAAACATAGGTAAAATATTAAATTTGCTCATGCACATGAAAAAATGAAAATGGAGTAAAAAACAATTTAGATAAAGTTGCACGAGAGTTCCAAAAATTAATGGAAATATAAATGAACGTTAAATAAATAAAATAGTCGTCTGCTCAATCACGTGATATTGAAAAACAAAGAATCGAATTCAATAAATATTGTTCTTAAGAGCAAAAATATTAGTCTTCAGTATAAAATAAAAGTAATATTGTGCATTTGTAAACAGTAGAATAATTGTATTTGTGAGTTTAGTAATATTTAAGAATACTTTATATGTTTATTTATTTTCACAAGTAAGAATCGATTTTTTTTATATTGTAGTGTAACTGTTACACTAACTAACTGATTTAGCAGTGTTGATTCACTACCTTCATTGATTTCCTAAATTTAAAAATGATTTCATTAATAAACTTTGATCTATAGGCATGCGAGCAGCATCTGATCGAGTTTTGTACATTTCGAGTTTGATTAAAAAAATTCCTGCATTCAGAATTCGGTTCGTTTCCGAACCGGGGCTTTTCTAGTTGTTTTGAATACGGAAACATCCCAACAATAATGATAAAAAACAAATTTTGTTAAAACTTCTAATTTCAGTAAGTTAGTAGTATTTCGCCAATAACAGGATTTGGAATGTAGCAAAATGGGCTTCATCATGATTGGTGAGCTACATTTGATATTATTAATTATTCTGCAGATTTCAAAATGTAGATTCCAAATATCTGAAATGCAATTTTTCCTTTAAAACTTTTTAATTCATTTTCAACATGGCGTCCAAGATGGCTGTCATTTACTGACTTTCTCAATATTCATGGCACACTATATATACTGGTATGGCAATTTATGATTTTGGGGGTTCAGAATAAAGAATTTTTAATCAAATTAGGCAAACATGAAATTTTAAAAGTATTTTAGGTGATTTGATACAAATAAAGCACACGAAAACACACACACACACACAAAATAAATAAAATAAAATAAACTATGTTATATATACTGTTTTTTAATCAATTATGCACAAATAAAAATAAAATAACTTAAATAATATAAAAATACTTAACAGAACTATTGAAATCTATTTTGACATAGTTTTATATATTTGGAGTCAGTGCGTTTTCAAAAGTTTGTGTAAACTAGAGAATTCCTTAACACTTTAAGGGGTAATTTAATTAGGCTTATTTAATATAATAAGCAATATAATAATAATAATATTTATTTAATAATAAGTGTTTACCATTCGGTTACCAGATGGGCGTCGAGTAGCACAGACAAACCCTAAATATGATCTAAATTGATTCTGAATAGTACTGTAGAAAATGTTTTCCGATATAGGCAGCGCAAATTTTAATATATGTGGAAAATTCTGTGACCGTTATCAATGCGATGGATACATATTTACACAAACCCTAAAACCTTTTTCTCCTCAATAGAGTAGTTTTATTGGTGTACATAAAAGATTGCCGTTGTATATAATCTAAAATTTGCAGGTTTGTATAAATGTATACCGTTTTTAACAGCGGAGAAAAAAATCTTATAAAAAAAATCTTTATAGCTTTATTTCTAAAGAGAAAGCGTAAAATAGATTGTTTTTGTGTAGTTATGTATATTGTTTAACCCTCGTCAGGCGCTATAAATCTGTCAGGCCCAGCTCGAAATTTATCAAAGCAGGTTCATTCAGTTTAATCAGGCAAAGTTCAAATTAGGTAAGTTTATTGAAATTTTATTTTTCCGACTGAGTGAAAATAATGCCTGGACCGGGAGTCGAACCCCGGATCTTTGACTTACAAGGTCAAGGCTCTACCAATTGAGCTATCCAGGCTGACAACCGGTCAACATTACTCACTCAGACAACCTTTAGGCAGAAACATCTCTGGCCTATCATGTAGATAGCTCGGCAGAAATAAGCTGCAGGAAATGGAAAACACCATTAAACAATGGGAGAAAGAAATACAATTTTTTTATTAAGATCACACAATCAACTGTGGAAGAAATTCATATTTATTGAAATTTTATTTTTCCGGCCTGGATAGCTCAATTAATGGTAGAGCCTTGACCTTGTAAGTCAAAGATCCGCGGTTCGACTCCCGGTCCAGGCATTATTTTCACTCAGTCGGAAAAATAAAATTTCAATAAATATGATTTTCTTCCACAGTTGATTGTGTGATTTTAATAAAAAAATTGTATAGGTAAGTTTGTTTTAGTTTTTTCTTTCTTATTATATACATTTATTTTTTCAATCTATATGAAACCATACTATTTTTAAAAAGGGCAAGTTTGTTTAATAAAAAAAAATTTCCTTGCAAAAACTTTTTAGTTTTTTAAGGTGGCATTTTAGGCACATTGCATCCAAACTCGATATTCTCAGCATCGCACCCGACAAAGAGTTAACATCAAGGCTGCACAGTGTTGCCAGATTTGGGGACTTTTTTATTCAACCCCCGCCGCTAAATTTTAATTGTAACGGTTGCCTAAGCACTTCGAAAGATAAACGTCTATTATGTATAGCAAATATCACTTTTTAAAATTATTGGTGAGAGTTGAATAAAAAAGTCCCCAAATCTGGCAACACTGAGGCTGCACAAAATGAAAAAGAAATCACGCAAAAGTTAGCTTTTTAGCTTTATTTCTACAGAAAAACATAAAATAATCAAACACTCATAAAAAAAAACTCATATAAGGTAATCCGGGGGAAGACGCAAGTTTTTTCCTAGAACTTTTATGTGTCAACAGATGGTAATACTGACCAGCATGTGTGAGAAGTGTTGTTTCAGTAAGAACGTGGATTGTGAACTTACAGGTTGATTCAAAATTAGTGTGACCAATTTTAAAAGCATGTAACTATTTATGCTAAATTTTAATCGCTTTACCACCAGTTTTATTTTAAAAGTAAGACGTCTAAATTACCAATCTAGATATTTTTATTAGTCGGAGTAAATTATGGTTCAGAAATTAGATCATCAAACCCGAAATGAAATTTTAAAGCTTTTGAAGGATGATTGCTCAACTTCTGTTATAAATAAAGCATTTAAAAATCAGAAAAGACATTTTTCTAATGGATTACTATCTAAACTTCGAAAAGAAATAAAATTTGGCTGGAAATCAAAAGATCCAGGGTAAAATGTGGACAGAAGGAAGTCCTTGGTGAAAAAGAAAAGAAGAAGATGAAAAGACTTATCGCTGTAGAAAATCCTCTGCCTCAAAGAACTTTAGCAAAGAAACTACAGGTGTCGCAATCGACATTTTGTCGTCAGATAAAGAAAATTGGCTATAAAAAAAGTGAATAAACCAGTCTGTCATCAAATGTCTGCAAAGACTGTAGAAAAACTAATAAAACGTTCTTGGCCTCTGTATTTAATGTTACGCAAAGGTGGATACGAAACATGGTTAGCATCGGATGAAGCACTGTTTTATCTGTCATCCGCAACTGGCAAAACGAAGATACAACATATTTCACCCAAAACCGTCGAAAAGACGCAACAGTTTTGCAAAAGGTAAGTTGGCCGTCAGGTGTTATGTTACGGATGGGAATGTCCTCCCAAGGCCTCCCAAATCATCTTTTTGTAGAACCAAAGGCTAAAATTGATGCTAAATACTATCAGAATAAAGTTTTGAAGCACATGATCAAAGAAAGTAAACGTCTTTACCCCCAAGAAAACTTTGTTTTTCACCAAGATTCTGCACCAAGTCTTACTGCAAAATCAACTATAAAATGGCTAAAAAATAAAAAAGATAAATTTTCTTTTAATTTTAGAAATTAATTCATCAAGCCTGAAAGTTCATTTCAGAAAATTATGGAGTAGAAGGCTGATTTTTATTTTTTATTTTTTATACCAACTATGTGAAAAATACCAGAGCCGGGAATCGAACCCAGGCTTTCCGCTTTACGTGCGGATCCTCAAACCTGTAATAAATTTTCTTCCTCCTGAGAAATGGTTACCATCATCTCCTGACTGTGCTTCTTGCGATTTTTTTTTTTTTTTTTTTTTTTTTTTTTTTTTATGGGAATACTTAAAAAAACAATTAAGCAGACGTAAAGTAAGAACACTTCAAGGGCTTCAAAAAGCAACCAAAGAGGAAGTTTGAAAAATAACCCTAAAAATGGTCGAAAAAGCTCTTTTGGCTTGGCCTAAAGATTTACGTAAAATGTACTATGCTAAAGGAAACTACATTGAAAATTTTATGTAAATAACTTAATTCAATAAAAATTTCTGATGCTCTGGAATTGGTCACACTAATTTTGAATCAACCTGTATATTTAATTTATCGCGTTGAATCGCCATTATTTTGGATCTCGTGAGCATTTGACCTTGTGAGTAAAGTCCTTATAATATTCAGCTGCTCATATTTAAAGTTTATAAATATATGTTGAATTTTAAATAAGATATTAGCAATATAAGTTAGTTCCTTATTCTATTATGCACACAGTGTAAGAAGATGCGACCTTAACCTTGCAGCAATACGAAAATATAAGCGTGTGTGGCATCTTCACCCCATACTTAGAGGAAGACGCAACATGGTGCAAAAATAAATTAAATGACCTTTAAATTTTATGTTTTATCTTATATAGTGTAGATCATATTGTTAAATATAAATCGAATTAATAAGTATAATTATAAAATTACAATAATTATCATTTTTATAATATTATTAAACTTTCAAGTCTTCAGTAAGGATCTCTCCTGAATATACCTTGGAGCAAGGCAGCTACAGTAGGAAATGGAACTTCTGGGTTTTCAGCTGCTAGGATTTATCCTTATAACCCACAAGCAATCGTAGATTATGCGTATGATATTTCTTTAGCAAAGAAGGAGCTGTTTCTTTCACAAACGGTCCATGTGACAACAGGCCTACACCAGCAGTTGCTTCCACCAGCAGAGCTAGAGGCAGTCGACTGTCACCAGCAGTTGCTTCCACCAGCACAGTAAAGCTATTGCCTTCACTAGCCTTGCACATGAATGCAATAAAAGGTTGCACAAAATTGCAGTGGTGATCCTTTTCCCTAAATTAAATGGTGTGCATGCTAATATTCAAACTTATACTTTATTAGTTTTAGCAAAGTAAATTAAATAAAAAAAAAAAAAAAAATCAGTTTACAAATTTGTTTATTTCTCCATAGTTATTCTTAATTCACAAGCATTTTTCTAATTTTTGTCTCATTTTTCTTATTTATTGTGGAGTTGTATCTTACCTCATAAATGATGGCATCTTTCCCGTATTCATGGGAGAAGATACCACAATTACACGAATTTATTTAACGTTAAATTTATCGGTTGTGTACAGACTAGGAAAGGAATTAATAAGCATACATAATTAATTAAACATTGAAGAGCATGGTGTATTTTTTATATTATCATATCAATTCAATTTTTGGCTGTACTAAGTAAAGCATTTTATATATATGGCATCTTCCTCCGATTTACCTTAGACTGTAATGCTTTAGAATTCATTTGTAAGGTATTCTAAAAATATTTATGGAAATTAGAGGGTGGATAGACAAACAAACCGAATTTATAATTACTTTTTGACTTTGTTGGAGACAAATATTAACTCATAATGTAATTAAAAAAAAAAAAAAAAACACTAAGTAATTTAAAATTTTATTCAATAATATTTCTATTTACTTTTTGTGTGGTCTCTTAATCATTAATGCTAAACATATCATATTGTTCAAAAAACATTCTTTTTTGCTTTAGGTCAATTTGTGTCAATTGCGTTGTGCTTTAAGCAGTTTAGAGATTTTAAAATATGCTTTAATTATCTTTCATATACCGTAATGCTTCGGAATTCTTTTGTAAGTCTTTGTACACAAATGAGTAGGTAACATGCCACAGTGAACATGCATCAATTTTTCCTATTTATACTATTTACTGTAATTAGAACGATGAAGAATAGAAGTATGGATGATTCACAGACACAGACAGACGAACTGAAGTCATAAACATTCTTCTACTTTGTTAGAAAATATTACAAATGATATTTAAAAGGAAATTGAAAAATAGATATAGCATTAAAGTACAAGTTGAAAAAAAAAACTGTATGTAACTGGTGAAAGGAAAAAAAAAACTTAAATTGTAAAAATATATGAAAAGTTTATTATTAAAACAAAAATAAAAATATGAAATATGGAAAAATGGTAGAAAAACTAATTTTCAAGCCGTTGAGAGACAAGTTGATTTAGATTTTCCTTAATAATCGCTAATATGAAAAAACACGTCAAGTTTTCAAAAAGTGTAATTTGGAAGTGGAGTTAATATTAAAGATGATTTTAGCATTTTAAAAATTGTAGTCGTGGCTTATATAAAAGGAATATTGGAATATTGAAAATTTTGAAAACCTTTGATTACTTACATGAAGAAAGAATATTCCTTTAAGTGAGTTTCATAGTTGCTTTTAATTTGACTAATATAAGATGCAGGAGGTAATCATTCAAGGATTACTGCAAATTTTCCTTTTAGGAAAATGAGAGATGGGAGACTTATTGGAAGCAAATTGAAGTTTAGAGATAATTTTAAAAGTAACTCTAAAACTGAAACGATTTAATACTATTTCAATTTAAAAAAAAAAAAGGTATACAGGTAAAATAAAAAGCTACGAGACTTAGTTTTTTTCAGGTTTTGAACTAAAATATTTAATAGTAGATAAGTACACTTTAATACTAATGTTGAATGAAAACTTTGTAACCTAACATGATAAATTAAAAAATACGAAACGATTGCTTTGAGTTAAAATAACTAAATACCACGGCCTTTCATCAGGGAGAAAAATGTACGCACAGGTGCAGCCTGAAAGCAGCAATGCATAAAGTATGTGCTAGTGACACGATAAAGTTTAATAAAAAAGTTGTTTAATATATATATATCGTTAAAAATAAAATGAAATAAAGTAAAATAAATTGAAAAAAAAAAATATATATATACAAATAACACTGAAGAAGTGAAAATGTTAAATGAGTAATTATCAAACTTTTAACATAAAAAATTTGAAGGAAGACCTTTAAAAATAATTTTGGAGTTTATGAAAATATACGATGCTTCATGGAAAATTAAATTAGAATTTGAAACATAAGCAGAAATAATATCAGCACTAGTAAAATTAAAACTGTATGGGAGCAGAAGTAAGAACCAATAGAAGATTTAGAAATATCTTCAATGTATAAATTCCAACGATGCTCATTAATTCTGTATTCAAACTTTCTCCTGGTTTGGCCAATATAACCTAAATTGCAAAAAGAACACGAGACAAAGTTGTTCTTCATTGTCAATGACATTAATTTAATGTTATTAAATTTTTAAGTGTTTCATTAATGACACGAGGACTAAAATCATTTTTAGCAGTAACTTTTATTTATTTATTTATTTATATTTTATTTTATACATGTTTAAAGGAAGATTAGTCTTACATTTTACTAGAGACCATCAGTGCATGGAACAATGTAAATTTTCTATTACAAATAAATGAGAAACAAGGAATTTATTGGAAGGAAACTGAAATTTAGTAATAGGTTTAAAAGTAACTTTGATTTAGCACATCATTCTTAAAAATCAATTCGTAGTGCATGAGTTTTCGTTCTTGTTAGATTTTTGTTTTAAAGAAGACGTTTCTGATCCAATTTTTAGTTTTCCAAAATACTCATATACACATGCATGCACATAAACATGCACTAACATACTATGCCTATATACATACACATACATTCATTATTAAAATTGGTTTCTTTTAGTTAATAAGTGTTATTAATTTTAATAGCAGGGGAAACAGTTTAGAATTGAAGAAAAATAAAGTATAGTGGTTTTAAATTGCTGCCATCAATAATTATTTTAGAAGCAAAATTTTATATAAATTTAAAAATTTAACAAAAAAAAAAAAAAACCTTTTTAGTAGATATTTATCGAGTTTAAAGAGAAATTATGCTTTAGACTATTGTTTAATCTTCTTCGTATAATTATTTCTTTATAAAATATACCACTTTGTAATGTATTACTTTATAAAACATGTATAAAATAATATATAAAATAGTCCACCTGCTGACTGAATGGTTGGCGTTCCGGATTTGGTTAACAAGAGCTGGGTTTTAATGCCATTTCAACCATGGATGTTCGTAACGTTTCGAAATCCACTAAAAACTGCAGGTACCGGAGCGACACCCCCTAACCAAGCCAAACCTTTATAAAATATACTGAAATTTTTATAAAAGAAATTTAATTGTTATATAAACTCTTATAAAATATTCGAATATTTTTTCTTTATAAAATGTATTAAATTCTAATATATGTATAATATTAAATCCTGATGCATATTTTTATAGTTATAAATATCTGAATTTTAATATATATATATGAAAACTATAAGAATAAGAACGAAAAAATAAACAGATAAATAATTCGTCACAATAATTCACAAAAGCCAATTTGGTAACTAGTTAACTTAATAATAATTTTTTTAAAATAATTTGATCAGAATTTCTAATTTATATTTGAAAAAAGAAGAAAAATACTCACTTTAATATAATTCCGATAAGAATACAAAACATATAGAAACATAACAAGAAGGAGTTTTTTAATGATTGTAATCAAAAGTTTTACTTTCGATCTGACAATGACAAAATAAACAAAATAAATAAATGAATAAATAAAAATAAAATAACAAATAAATAAATAAATAATAAAAAAAAACTGATTTTACTAACCAGCACACAAATAATTGAATAAATTATAATATAAATGGCTCACAATGTAAAGGTAATTCATCAGTAGTCGCCACCTCTATATTGAGCTATATACAGGGTGGCCATAATTAAACTGCAAGTGTTCAAGGGGTGCTGGAGAGAAAACTACTGGGAATATTCCAGTGAAATTTGGTATCTACACGTTTCAGAACATGCGCAAATCAAATATGAAACAAACAAACAAAAAAAAAATCGCCATTTTCACCCGATAGGTGGCGCTGTACCGTATTTCAACGCTCACCGGTGGCATATACAACTTCCAAAACCGATAGACAGAGCATAATGACATTCTAAGAGGCATATAAACAATATAAAACATCACTTACAGTTTATAAAAATTTATGGATTGTTTAATTTGTGATCTTAATTTACGTTAATTTTTGATTACATGATACTGTAAAAATTTAATTACTGAGGCGAATTGTATGGAATTTTGATAAACTGTAAGTAATGTTTATATGCCTCTTAGAATGTCATTAAGCTCTGTCTATCGGTTTTGGAAGTTGTATATGCCACCGGTGAGCGTTGAAATACGGTACAGCGCCATCTATCGGGTGAAAATGGCGATTTTTATTTTGCATATTTGATTTACGCATGTTCTGAAACTTGTAGATACGAAATTTCAATGGAATATTCCAAGTGGTTTTCTCTCCAGCACCCCTAAAACACTTGCAGTTTAATTATGGCCACCCTGTATATGTGTGTGTGTGTATATTAAATTCTAATTTATTTTCCAGTATGATGTTAAAAATATTTTTTTTTAATTTACCAAGTTTGTTTATCATATAGAAAATGCGTCGGCAGGAATTTTATTTGATTGTTTATAACCACTTATTTTAATACAAAATCACCAATTTTTCAAGAAAACTCGCATGTATGAAATTAGGATAAGTTAGAGTAAGATGCCGTGCTAGACAAGAAGCAGTGTCACGCCAACCTCTCATAGAAGAGGTACATCATTAACGAGGTAAACGTTAGTTTTTGGGAACTTTTAATAATTTCTTAATTAGTTTTATCGATAATTCACCCCTCTTTATGGTAAATCCCGCAAAACATCTTACCTCTGTATCTATCTTGCCCCAAAAGTATGGTAAGTTGCCGAAACGAAAGCTTTAAGAGAACTTTTATTTGAAGATTTTGTAATATTTTTTAATTTAAATGTTTCTTTAATGTGTACTCAAAAGTACAGAATTTCACAAGAGATCGATAAATAACAAATATAACAAACAGGATATTTTACAGAAATAATAAACAGAGACTACGGCATCATTCCCTAATTTGCCCAGTATATTTTTAAGATAAAAATTAGATTTTGTTCTTTGCATCTAATTAAAAAACTTATTTTTTTTTCTTTTTAATCTGAATTAATTAAATAAAAAAAAATGTAAACTATCTTTTCAAAACTTTATATAATGTACACAATTTTCACTAAGAATAAAACCATTTGCACATGAAATATTGTTTCTATTCTCATGAAATTCTAAAAACATATTCGACGCATAAGAAGTAAATCCAATGACATATGATAAAAAAATATGGCGATGTACGACCAGAAGCAAAGGCTATTTCCCAGAGCTGCTTTTCAATGCATATAAGAAATGTTTGAAAAATAATCTCTTTGAACTGTGAGTTTTTTTAGGAATGGGATTAGAATCATCGAAATGTTGTGTGTGTAATATGTATGTAAAGTACGCATATGCGTATATCTATATTAAAAGATGTGTATAATATTTAATTATGCTTGCATACAGTCGGTAACAAAAGTGTCCGAACACTAGCAAAAATTCCTATGTAAAAAAAAGTACACTTCATACGGTTTTGTTAAATAAATCCTTATCGAATCGTGTTCTTACACTGACTAAGAACAGGATTCAACAAGGATTTTTTTTTAACAAAACCATATGAAGTGTACTTTTTTTACATAGTAATTTTTGCTAGTGTTCGGACACTTTTGTTACCGACTGTACATACATTCCTTAAAATGCATATATATAAAGGGTGACCAATAGATTTAAAAATAGTTAAAAAGTTTTTTAACATTTGAAAGAATCAGTATATTTTAATGCTGTTTGAAAACATGTTAATAAGAAAGCTCTTTTTCCCCTTTCTTTTCTTTTTTTAATAAATAAATAAAATAAATTTTAATTTTGAGACTTTGAATTCGAAAACTTCTGGACAGCCCCTATCTACCTGGCAAAGCCAAGCCTACGGGTTATTTACCATCCACAGATCAGTGCATAGGCACCTATTACTTGACAAATCATCTGAGATACATAACTTAATTTTGTAATGAATTTTGAGTACCAAGGAAGACTAAAACTAAAAGAAGGAAAGTTCTGCACGGAAATAGAAAGTCGAAAACAGAGTTTGAAAAAGAAGAACCATTATAATTTAGATCCATCCCCGGTGGGTGGGATGTTTACCTCGCCTTAATAACCTGATGAATCGTTAACGACACTTGACGGTGCAGAACCGTTTAAGGACAGATACCGCTACACCCTCGGTTCTTTGTGGGATAAACTAAAAATGTAACAATATTAATAAAACATAAGAAAAATTATCTAGGAGTGATTTGCAGTTATTTTGTTAGTGCATTAACTTACGACGTTTTTAAATGAGCTAAAATATGTTTTTAACGGAGCCTATTAATTATTAAGTTTTTCTACTAAGACTATACTAAGTCTATACTATCTAAGACTATACTATATATACTAAGACTCCAATTATCTAAGTTTAATTAATATTAAGTCTACGTTTAACAAAATAATAAAGCCTCCCTTTTAACTTTTTTATTGACTGAACTCTAACAATTTACATTTTAAAATCTATCAACAAAAACAATGACCATATAGCTTTAAATAAATCATACAAATTAAATTAAACGTTGCGTTCCCTAAAAGATTATTTTTAAATCTTATTTTATAAACAATAAAACATGTTCGGAAAATGTAGGAAATAAGAACCTACCAATGGAAAATTATTTGAATAAGTTAACTAAAATTTTAAGAAAAACACACTCCCCGTTCACAATGAAACAGGCAAATTTTTAACTTAAAATTACAAATTTTAATGAGATTAGAAAAAAATGGAGTTTAAGCAAGCTTATTTATATTTTATTTGTTACAATATTTAGCTATTAAATTTTTTTCATCATGCCAGCTTAGATTACATAAAATATATTACTCAGGTCGACAACAGCAACAGTCAATATCTCAGATCCTGAGAAAAATGATTAGCACCACATTAAATAATTAAATTTAAAACTTGCAGTACAAAAAAAAAAAAAAAAAAAAAAAAAAAAGGAAAATTACGTAATTTATACATCATAGGCTCTGACTGAAGGGTTGCATGGGGAGAGATAACTGCGTAACAGTTTTCCGGAGCTCTTCTGTGTCGAACACATTGGACTGGGGCTATTCAGGGCGTCGGGAATAAATCAAGCTGAACATCATTAGTTTCCATAGCTGGCATATACTGTCCTGGAACCATAGACCTTATATACTAGACCACGCCACCAATAGGACTGACCATTATAGCGAATGTCTTCAACATGAGGGTGTAATCTGATACCTCCATCCTTTGTTCTGAGTCTCGGAAGTCACGTGAACTGGACTTAGGGGTGATTTCTCTGAAATCTGTAAGAAAGCTTTCTTTTTCTCTTTCATTCGTATGCATGAACGATTTAAGATGGTTATGTCAATTCAAACGCAATTTTTTCGCTTGCAAAATGATTTATCATAATTTTTTTTTCTATGTAATTAATCTATGAAAGTTTAACTTTCCATCCATGCGAAAATCTAAATGCTAAAATAAAAGTGCGTGTACAATAAAAATATTAAAACACACAAAATTCATTCCTACAGAAAAATAACACAGTGATCATTCTTCACTCTTCCTCCAGGCCAACATCACGTGACAATTTTGCTGGGGAAGCTCCTTCATGATGCAGACAGATAACGAGGGGGGATGCATGGTCTATATATATAAGGTCTATGCCTGGAACCACAAGGGGGATGAAGACTAGCTTCACCCAAACAGGAAACGCTGCCCAAGGTTAACGACCTTGCATCATTCTTTACTCGACTATTCAGGCCGCACGGCAAGACCAAGACAACACAAGGAGACTAAATGTGGTTAACTCTCGGTATCAACATTTTCATGAATTCTCCAGCATCGCTACGAGAAGCCACAGAGCCGCAAATCCTTCGTTATAACTCCAGACATCACTTTCAAAAACTGTTTTCCACACTGAACTTGCAAAAACTACCCACTAGTATACCGTTCCAGACAAGAAAATCATTACACATCGACTTCAGTCGACAGCTGCAGGCTAGAAACTAATTTCCCTTCAACCTCCATTCGGACGCAACAGACAAGAAGAATACTAACTACTCCAACACTCTCTGCTGCAAACTAGATACTAATAGACACAGATCCTCGCTGCTAGACTCCTTTTTTCCTCTCTGCTCGGGCGCTCAAAGCTGGTAGACGTGAGGTGCCGGGTTCGATCCCCGGTCGCGCTCGTCGGCCTAGCCGTTCGGAGTTTTCCGTGGTTTCCTCCGAAACTTGCGTAAATACGGGCTAGGACCCCTTAGAAAGACCTCCACGGAAGGCACTCCCCCTCAGGCCTAGGACCCCAGTGTTGTCAATCGGCCTTAATCCCTAACACCAACACTAACTCCTCTCTGCTCGGGCCCAGGGGGGTTGAAGCAAAACACCTCTCCACGCCGGCCCTCGAAAGACCCAGATAAACGAACTCCAATCATCTGCTCCCCAAAGCAACAGTAAACATCTCAACTACGTAGCCAGCCTTAGAAACCATGCCAGTTAGAACTCCTACATAGATAGGCTGATGCATCCGCCATTTTATAGACCACAAGACCGGCTGACGATTTATTATTGGTGGTTTTTCGGCAATAAATTCCACGAATAACTCCAGAAAATGGGGCCGCCTGTTTATATTTTCTTCTAATCCAGGAAGAAATCCCTAGCCCGACCTTCAACGAGTCAAGACGTTTGTTTTAGTGCTCCCGATGGCCGGCTAGAAACAATAGGAAAGGGGTGAGTCGGAGTCATGTACTATACCATTTTCTTTTCCTAAAGTTATTATCTATCTTTTGATACCACTCATTAAATTCTAACCCAAGTGGTTCTTTAATAAATTGTATATTTAATATTCAATAACTTGTGCTTCCGTCAGCAATGGTTCTCAACATGGCTGTTTGCTTTTCTCTATTTTAAACATTATTTTAGCAAGCTTTAGCTCTTAAACTCTCTCTAAAAACCTAAATACGGAATATTTTCCAATCCACAAACATGATCTGACAACCATTGCTGAACCTCAAATATGTATTTTGCTTATAATTATTAAAATTACCCATTCATTAATAGTTTATTTCTAATTCTTTAATCCCCACGTGCCTTGCGCTATTTTCTTAAGTTGTAAGCGTCCTTGTACGGGTACTCGACTATCCCCGGATGTTATCGTGGGGCTAGCTGACCCTGTTTTTAAGGGGTGTTCGTTCCTACCATGATGACATTTTCGGGGGTGTTCGGGTGCCTAACATGTAAATTATGCTCAGTCCCATTATTTTCTTTAATGTTATTATCCAAACTGATTGATTTTTTCTCAAATCCCAATTACCCCCTTTTTCGGGCTGGCTGCTCGTTTGAGTTTTCAGCAGAATTAACCTAATTAAACCTGATTTATAACGTGTTCAAAGATGTAAATTTTGTTTATAAAAATTAAAACCTTTATTCCATATAGTTATCACTTTAACTGGTTAATGATTAACCATAATTAACATGGATAGGCTAAGTCTTCCCAAATCAGCTCTTCGCATTATTTCCAAGTGCAGAGCCCCCTTTCTAATTAGCCCATGCCCTTATTAAGCTTTGTTCTGTCCCCCAACCACTCTAATTAAAATCTAACAACTCAGAATTTATTCTCAATCTTGAGTAATTAAGCCCTGCCAATATTATGTTTTGATTGGTCCTTTATTTCCACTCAACCTATTTCTTAACAACTCTAGTTCTACTCCCAACTTTGTACAACTACGATTTGAATCAGTTCTTATTAATGTAACTCCTAATTAATTGATACTCTTATAAATCCATCCATTTACATGTATTCATTTTCTCATTAATTATTTGTTTTTGCTCTCACTGTGTTAATTACATTTTCATTATAATAACAACTATTTTGTTTCTCCGCACCTCGTCTGCAGAGACTTTAATTACCAGTCTTAATTCCAAATTTAATCATAGTCCCAACGTTTCTGTGTGCACGGAAATCTCCATTTTCTCCAATCCCGGTAGCCCCTAGTTAACATACAATAACTCTAAATTCCTCCTCTCCACAGCCAAATCTAAATTTTTCTAATTTTCTTGTGGGGGGGGGGGGGGGGGTTCCCCTCCTTGCCCCCCTCTGCCGAGACCTGCTCCCTCTTAGCAGGATGCTCTGGGGTAGGTTTCAGTGTTTTGAGAGCCTTTTTGCTGTTCTCACTCAGCAACAGTGCTCTCTACATATAAGATGAAAGTCTTCCATCCTGCTCCCTAGACTTCTAATACTCTGACGTTTTCTCGGCGAGTACTATCCCGTCCCTTAGTCTTAAGGGGTGTCAAAAGCACTTTCTCCGAGTTGCGCACCTTTCTTTAACGGGAAGTAGGACCGAACGCGCTCTCTCTCTCTCTCTCTCTTTTTTTTTTTCATAATATTGCTTCAAAGTATTTTAAACCATCTTCATTCAAGGTTTCAGCTTAATTAACATTAAAATCAAATTTAATTGTTCATATTTTTAATTTTTTGGACTTAGAAAAATTTCCGAAAGTTCTTCTTCTTCTTTTTTTTTTTTTCCATAATATTGCTTCAAATGTATTTTAAACCATCATCAATCAAGGTATCAGCTTAATTAACATTAAAATCAAATTTAATTATTCAATTTTTAATTTATTAGACTTAGAAAAATTTCCGAAAGTTCTTTTTTCATAATATTGCCACAAATGTATTTTAAACCATCATCAATCAAGGTTTCAGCTTAATTAACATTAAAATCAAATTTTAATTATTCAAATATTTAATTTTTTTTTGGACTTAGAAAAAATTCCGAAAATTCTTTTTTTTTTTTTTTTTTTTTTTTTCATAATATTGCTTCAAATGTATTTTAAACCATCATCAATCAAGATTTTAGCTTAATTAACATTAAAATCAAATTTAATTATTCAAATATTTAATTTTTTGGACTTAGAAAAATTTCCGAAAGTTCTTCTTTTTTTTTTTTTTTTTTTTTCATAATATTGCTTCAAATGTATTTTAAACCATCATCAATCAAGGTTTCAGCTTAATTAACATTAAAATCAAATTTAATTATTCAAATTTTTAATTTTTTGGACTTAGAAAAATTTCCGAAAGTTCTTCCCTTTTTTTTTTTTTCCCTCTCTTCTCTTGCTTTTCTCACAAATCAGATAATTCAATTGCTCGAGTCCACAAGTAAACTTACTATTAAAAAAAAAAAAAAAAAAAAAAAAAAGAAAAATTGTTAAGCCTCTCCACTTCCCCACCCACTCGGCTACCCATCCAGTATCTTTCCCATTTACTGCAATTTCTAGTTTAAGAGTCCGCTGACCCCCCCCCCCCAGGTAACAAACTTTAATTAATAGCTTAATACTGCTTCACTCTCGAGGTCCCCTTCCCCTGCCTCACCCCCTAGGCTTACCCTCCCAGCTAGATTTACTCAAATTTTAGTCTCTGGTCCCAAATATTGTATATCAACCAGCACCAAATTTACTAAAAGTGTTTTTGGGCCTGTCCCCAGGCCTGCCCCACCCCTTACGCTCACCACCTTCTTTTTTTTTTTTTTTCTTTTTCCCTTGTCCCTCTCCTCGGCGCGCAAGGCACCCCCTCTCCACGTTTCTGGGTCCTGGAAGCCTCTTGGCTCCTCCGGCCCCACCCCAAGTGCCTCCCTTTATTAACCTCGCTGTTTACCCTCCTAGGAGTTCTTGGTGTCTGCCTCTGCTCCCCCTGTTGCCCCCCTCCCCCCTCCCATTTTTTTTTTTTTTTTTTTTTTTTATTATTTATTTTTTACTTTTATTTTTTATTATTTATCTATTTATTTATTTTTATTTATTTATTTATTTATTTATTTTTCCAATTCCATATTCCTTTTAAGTCCACAGTCCTCGTGTTCTGGGGACCTAGTTCCCAGTTTTTCATACACAGGAACGCTGGACCTCAACTATATTTTGCCAAATTCCATATATTTGCCTTTTACTATTTTTACTCGAGTCTACTGTTCCCGTGCTCAAAAGAATTAGTTTCTCAGACACGGAAACGTAGGACTTCAAAAACGTTTGCCAAATAACTCACTTATCAAAATTTTTAAATATATATTAAAACTTATTGGCTCTTCCCTATCCACTCTGCCTCCGTTCCAATTATTTCCCTTCTACAGAAAATCAAGCCTAAATAACCAATTTTCCATCCAACCAGCTCCAGTTCTCCTTCTGTCTTTCCACCACTTGGGTCTCCCCCCCCCAGTCAATTAAAGTTTTTTTTTTTTTTTTTTTCATTTCTTTTCCTCTCTCTATCTGTCCCTGGCATAGTCGAAAGGGTATTATTTTTAAAATTCATTTTCTTTTAATAATCTTTTCTCTTAGCTATTTTCGAGAGTCTAGGCTCTCGGTTTTTGCTTTTTTTTTTTTTTTTTTTCTCTCTCCTCTCAAACTAATGGTATGGTGCAGGCGCTCTAGCGAGCCCCAACCTGCTCCAATAGAAAATCATAGTAAATCCGACTAATTGCTAATCTCATAGTAAAACCTACGATATAAAAACAGCTTTTATAAAAGCTTCACTAACTGTTCATAATACAAAACGCAAAGTCCACATGGATCTGTTATCACCAACGAAAAGCAAGCCTAACGCAGAGGAGGTTTCCGATAACGTTTCCACCTGCAGCAGGCAGTCAAATATGACTAACTTCTCTCTTACAACACCTCTACCAGAAACGTACACCAGGAAAGAGGACTTTCTATCATTCTCATCCATTCAAGATGTGGCCAGAGCAGCCAACAATATCATCATAATCTGCCGGAAAAAACACATGTCAGCTCCACTCACGGTACTCGAGAAAGCCTTCAACAGGATTATAGAACTACAGGCACTGGCAGAGGTCCAGGATCCACTTCAGCAACAGTCACCCTCCGCATCACCACAACAAGTACAGACCCGACATCAGACATATCAAAGCATTTCTCCTCTCAAAGAATACACAAAATCCATACAAAGTAAATTCACAGATTTAAACATCCACATGCAAGAATTAAAGGGCCTACAACAAGCACTCAACACTAACTTCGAAAAGCAAGAAAAGCTACAAGAATCACTTGCAACAAAACTTGACCACCAGCAAACACTACTACAAGAACATATTCAGAACACTACAACTAGACATCCTCAGCAACCACTGGAAGAGAACCAAAACATCACAGATCAGCCACAGCCCACTACAGAAAACACAATCTCTTATGCCCAGGCCAGCACACACAAGCAAGCCTACACCACATACCATCCTACAAAGACCTCCAACCAACTCCACAAGAACTTACTACAGGCTGCAGCACAATACAGAAAATTCAGAAGCACCCTGTATATAAAATCACACGCAACCACTGACAGAGGCTCCGATATCCTCAACCTGCTGAAGAAACACCACATATCAACTATAGGAAAGATCGAAGGAAAACAAGTATACAGAGCCTCAGTTGACATCAGATGCTCCTCCCCTGAAGAGGCAGTCCTCCTGGCAAAGAATATGCAGACTTTCCAGGAGATAAAAGAAAAACTGGATATCAAGCCTAAACCCTGCCCCACCATCTGGTTCTTGCTCTTGGGAGTGCCGACAGACTTAGAGGATGCAGATCTCGTCAAAAAACTCTTTCAGGCCAGCAGCCTCCCTGGGGACCTCCAAGACCTTATCAAACACGTAAGAACATAACCCGCCAGAGCAGCACACCTTAAAAACCTAGTTTTTCAAGCCCCGCTCCCCTTTGCAGAAGCCTTTATCAAGTCTCAGGCATTTAATCTGGGCCTCTTCAGATGCATCTTCAGGCCCTACACAAGGGTCCTGAGATGCACTAAATGTCAGTCGCTGGAACACTCAACGTCCAAGTGCAGTGACAAGCTTTTCTGCTCGCAGTGCTCAGGCAGCCACAAGAATGAGGGGTGCAACGCCAGGGCGAGTTGCATCAACTGCCAGAGGTTCAACATTACTAGGAGAAGAAATCACGAAAGAGCCCTTCCCTCCAACCATCAGGCCTACTCTATGGACTGTCCACTCTATGCGGAGAAATACAATTCCCGTAGAGAGGAACTGGAAGCCAAGTTTTCCTCCACAGTCTCGGCTCCACCTCCTCCCAGGAAAAGCTGGACGGACTCCCCAAAGCGCCCAACAAGACGCCGCTCCAGATCAACAAAGTCTTACAAGGCTCACTCCAAATCATCCCAAAGACTCCCCTCTAGAAGCCGCAAACACACCTCTCAAAAGAGTGCCAACCAACAAAGAACTTCCAGCAGAGCTTTCCTACAAAGGTCACTCAGCAGGAACTACAGTTCAGTCCCAGGACCCTCTCAGCAAGACTCAAAATATCAGCCATATCCCGACTACCCACTGTACTCTGACTATTACTCTGACTACTACAACTACCCCTATAACCAAGAGTACTACACTGACGGACCCTATGATGGACCCTGTGATGGACCCTACGATGGACCCTATTACGCTGATGACTCTCGTTATGCTGACGGTCCCTACCACGGCAGCTCAAATCGCACCTCAGGAAGGTAACAGCTTTTATTCCTAAACTAACCCAACCTCTTACCCCAAAATAGTTATTAAAATTCAAAGCTAAAAAGAAAAACAAAAAAGTACTCTCCTCACCTTCCCCAGGGGCAACATCCTCTTCCTCTCCCGAACCCCCAGTTAATTTCAATAACCTCAAGATCGTGCAGATCAACCTCAACAGGTGCAAGGCGGCGAACTCGACGGTCCTCACGTTCATGGAGGATAACTCCGTGGACATCGGACTGCTCCAGGACGCATATTGCACCGTTGGGGGAGATCTGTACGGCTTCCCTTCTTCCTGGTCCAGTTTCAGCTCTAAAAACAACTCAGCTCACATTATAATTCGATCACAAACCCTTATTTACACTCATCTTTACACTGGGGACCATTGTGTTTTTATTACACTG
Source organism: Salticus scenicus (assembly GCA_963930645.1). NCBI lineage: Eukaryota > Metazoa > Arthropoda > Arachnida > Araneae > Salticidae > Salticus > Salticus scenicus. The sequence continues at coordinate 323,516,672 of OZ005654.1, forward strand.
ACCACGAAGGAGGGCGAACTGATTATTGGCAGCGCTTACGCAGCCCCGTCAGCGGATTTTGAGGCCTGTCTACTGGAATGGCAACATTTAATCACTCAAAAGTCACTCTTCATCTGCGGCTGCGACCTCAATGCTAACTCCCCCCTTTGGTGCTCACCAATTGAGAACAGCAGAGGTCGCAGCCTAATAGAATTTATAGCCTCCAATAACCTCTGCCTTGCTAACTTAGAAAACTCTGCTCCCACCTTCCAAAAGGACAATGCCCAGGGCTGGCCAGACTTCACTCTCTGTAATACAAAGACCCTAGCTCGAATCTTCTACTGGTCAGTCCTGGACATTTTTAATAACACAGATCACAATTACATCACTTACTCTATTAATTCAATACCCACAGTAACATACTCTAAACGGTTTGCCACTAAACGTGGAAACTTCAAGAAATTTAACAAACTTTTACTCAACTCCTCCTTATCACTAACAGACGAACTTAACGCCATTAACAGCACCACACAATTAGAAAATTTTACAGCTAATCTAATAGCCTCCATCCAGACAGCCGCGGCCGCAGCATTCAGGCTCAAGAAATCGGGACGGCAGTACGCCTACTCCTTCTGGTCTCCCCAGCTCCGTTCCATGCGTAATCACCTAACCGCCCTAAGAAGACAAGTAAAATACCTTGACCCGTCACTTCTACAACAACACAGACAGAAAATAAAACACCATTCGGCAATATTCAAAAAACACATCAACGAAGCCAAACATAACGCATGGAAGAAATTCTGCACATCACAAACACAAATATTCGGCACAGCTCAAAAGTTTTACAGTCAAAAATTCTTCACCCCGCCCCAGCTGAAACTGGAACGTCCTCCAGCTCTCTCCTCAAAACGTAACAATCTAGAGTACCTCACAAACATCCTTTTCCCAAGAACCGTCTATCCAAAACACCAAGCACCACTCTACTCGGCTCCCTCGGATGTTCCCTTCACGGAGTCTGAGGTTAAAGCCACTCTTCACAGCTTCAACATCAAAAAGGCTCCAGGTCCGGACAACATAGATTTTAAAATCTTACGAAACGTACACTGCACAATGCCACACATCCTTCAGAAATGGAGCAATCTATGTCTCAAACACCAATACTTCCCCGAAACACTCAGAAGAGGTGAAGTGGTGTACTTTTTGAAGCAAGGGAAACTTCCCTCTGAACCCTCATCCTACAGACCTATCTGCCTCCTCCCCACTTTAGGCAAACTATTAGAAAAATTAATTGTAACAAGATTAAACTTTTACCTCGAAACAAACAATCTACTACATCCTAACCAATTTGGGTTCAGAGAGGGCAGATCTTGTGACCAAGCACTACAAGCCATAAAAAGTTCCTGCGCCGTCATCTGTAATGCATCAAACTACACCACTATCATCTCTCTAGACATTCAAGGAGCCTTCGACAATGTGGAGTGGCCACACATTCTACGCGCCCTACAAGACCTTAACTGCCCGAGTAATCTGGCCGGAATCATCCGCTCAAACCTCTCCCATAGGAAAATTATTGTCAACTGGGGTGAAGGGAATACCGAACATCCCCAAACTAAAGGCTGCCCACAGGGTTCGTGCCTAGGTCCTATCCTGTGGAATCTGATAGCAGACATAATGCTCAAAAGCATGAACTCTGCGGGCTTCACAACATTTGCTTATGCGGATAATTTCTCTCTGATTGTCTCGGGTCGAACTAGAAAAAACCTGGAGGACCAGGCCCAGGAAGCCCTTTCCCACTTCAGTAAACTTTTGAAAGAATTCGACTTAAAATTATCCCCATCTAAAACCAAAGCATTAACTCTCGCCTTCCCTAAAGCCCTTAAAAGAACTAGGAATCCCAAGATGCGGATTGACGGCATCAGTGTCAATCATGTCGAAAACATGAAACTCCTTGGCATCACCTTTGACAGGCACCTCAACTGGCTGGCTCACGTAAAATAAATTAAACTAAAGACTCAAAGTATATACCACAGCTCAGCAAAAATAGTGGGAAAGAGGTGGGGTATCTCCACCTCTCTCCTAAAAACCTGGTATAAAACAATCATCGAGAAAATAATAACCTACGGAGCCGCCATTTGGGGCGGTCACCTGAGAACTGATGCCATTACCTCTCTTAACTCAGCCCAAAGACCCTTCCTCTTGCAAATTGCAAGAGGATATAAAACAATTTCCACTGATGCCCTCACCGTAATCACTGGGATTCCTCATGCCCACCTGCAGGTCTCGCAGACATATATAAAAACTCAAATCCTACAGCTTAAAGACCCCGAATTAACAAACATCATCTTCCCACAAACCCCCATACAAACTTTGACCTGCAGCTGGGATATTCACCCAGGCAAGGATGTTGCCCCATTCATCACCAATTGCACTAAAAATAGTTTCTCTCCCTCTGCTCCAGTGGCGATCTACACTGATGGTTCCAAAACGGACGCCGGGGTTGCGGCAGCGTTTTGCGTGCTGGACCGTGGCACCGTGGCACCGTGGCCCATCGGTGGGCCTGCAGGCTCGAGGACTATAATACAGTCTTCCAAGCGGAAATCTATGCCATAGAAAAAGCAATACGCTGGATTTTCGACTCGAACACGAATGATATCTTTAACATCTTCAGCGATAGTCTCTCGGGCCTTCAGGCAATAGATCGGCATCGGTGCAGACACCCACAAATTCAACAGATAAAAAAACTCTTAACGGATCCTAACTTAACTTGCTCCCTGGCACACGTTTCTGCCCACAGGGGCGTGATCGGCAATGAACTCGCTGACTCCCTTGCAAAAGAAGCAACTGATTTCCCCACCAAGTGTTCCACAATCCCTCCCCCCCTCCTATGTCAAAAATAGAATCAAAGAAATTATTAATCTCAAATGGCAAAACCTGTGGGATAGTTCAGAGAAGGGTAGGCACACCTTTTCGCTGATCCCACAGGCTCGTAATAATTCCTGGACCCTAACTCCACCTATCACGGCATTTTTAACAGGTCATGGCCCCTTCCCATCTTACCTTTACAAATTTCATTACCGACGCTCTCCCCTGTGTTCCTGCGGCGAGGAGGGAACTCCGCAACACTATTATTTCCACTGCCCCTTAACAGCACTATATCATATTAGAAATCCCTCTCCCAGACCAATCAATTGGCTGGACAACATTTTAACAAGGAAACCCTTAATTAATAAATTAAATAAAATTTTCTCATTCCTAATGGATTTATGTACTCTAACAAACTAACCTAAAATCACAACTAAAGAAAAATTCTTTCTCCTAAACACATTATTCTTCTATCTCCCTGTTATCTTCACGTGTGCCCGTAATGCTGCAGTAGCCCTCATAAATGCAAGGGTCTAAACTGGTAGGATGCCGCTTGTCGTGGAAGGCCACACAGCCTAGCACCCTCTCTCCTATAATCAAGCGGCGCCCCGTGTCGCGGGTAGACTTGTGTCTGGCGCCGCTCTTGTAAATACCCATGCCCATTTGCATCGCCCCTTGTCGCGGGCTGGCTAAGCCAGGCGATGCATGATGTAATTTTTTTTTTTTTTTCTCAATAAATGTCGGAGCAGCTCACGTGGATTTTCCTGGAAGCGCTCAACACCGCTCTTCGAGCGGTGAGCGGGGGCTGCTCCCTGTTCAATCCAGGAAGAAGGAAAAAGTGGATTATAAATTGCAGATGTAACTCGTGGATACCAGGAACAGGAGTACAACTTTGTAGCGTAAGATTTCTCTTATTTTCAAATTATTTCATTTTATTTTCAAAGTTGTTTGACAAATTTAATATGAATGTACTGTTTTTTTAAGTTATTACTTTAAATTCTTTTAAAATTAACTTTAATATTACATTTCTTTTAAAGTGAAGGGTAGCAGTTTTGAGAATGTTGGCGATGTTCTTAAAATTGCTAACATGTTTGTTTCGTGATAAGAAGTTCTAGCTCACTTGATCTGTATAGAAGTTTAAAGGCGATAACAACGCTAATCAGGTAACTTAGCTTTTTCTACCGACAACACTTTACCAGACGGGCTTGAAAATGGCGAACACTGCACCAGCTCTTATCACACGGATTAAAAGAGAAGGATGTATTACTAATGTTACGGAAAGGTAGTAATTTTCATCTTACAGATAGAGAGCGATCAAATCTCGAAAATACACCAATCAGCGCGTTTTTACATTTCTGGCTGTTCCTTCGTTGGATGACTGAAGCCGAAGGGGCGGGCTTTCCCTTTCTTCCGATGAGTTTCAAAGATACTACACCAGGCGGCGATCGGATCGCTTACTCTGTTCGGCTGAATTAATGCGGAAAATAAAGCTCCGTTCCCCACGCTGACCGCCCTATCTAGTTTATCATCCTGTATCCTAATCCGTGTCTTATCATATAGGAGTCTTAATACCGTCCTCATTCGCTGGAAGTACTCTGACGTCACTCTATAACACCAGCCTGAACTAAGGCTCCTATATATACGAGCTGGCGCATCAGGCATTTTGTTGCCTTAGGGTTGCCACGTGTACCCAGCGCGTTTCTCTGATAAACAAACGGCGAACATTTTTTTTATCGTCTTACGTTACTTTAAAGTAACTTGTTTTATTATATTTCATAATTTTAGCTAAGTAAACTATGATATAGAATTTTGTTTAGTGATAAACTGCTATAATCATTCAAGAAGTGAATATAAAGTGTTCACAGACCTTCTATTACTGTGTAATTGAGTTTTGGCCACATTTTGTGAAAGAAACAGAAACCGCCCTAACAACACATCTTACCCCAGTACATCCATAGGATATCCTCGGAATAAAATGACATCCTGAGAATGTAGTTTGAAAAAAAAATGTGTTTTTAGGGATATTATTGTTGCTTATTGCTTTTATCTCGACCGGATTAGCTTCTGATCAAGATTTCTTAAAATCATTAGGGAAGCGATAAGGACGCCAAGCGGGAATGCTGTTCTCTTCGGAGGCAAAAAAATGGCGGTGATGCGCCGGCCTATTATTTTATTTAGGGGCTCTAGCCTGAACTAGAGCCCTTTAAATAAAATATATAGCCAACGCATTACTTTTGAGCATGGATAGCTAATTTTACTTTTTCAGCATGGATAAACAGAAAGGCTTTATTTATGTAGACAAGACATGAATTAGGAAGGAACCGTTTTCCGTAGAAGCGTTCTCGAGTTTTTTCTTTCTTCAGGTAATGTCATTGAGTTACCCTCCCCTCCCATATTTCATTTCTTTTATTATTATTATTATTATTATTATTATTATTATTATTATTATGACTTTAACATTATGATTTCTTTTTAAAATAATTAAAATCTCTTAAATAGTAAATACGTGAATAAAGGAATAAATAAAAGCTTTTTTTTTTTTTTTTTTTAAAGATTGAAAAGGATTCTGTAAAAGATTTTAATATTCAGCCCTCTTAAAAGAACAAATTTTTAACTAAAGGCGAAATAAATAATCAGTAACAAAGATGAAATGTCTTCGAAACATAGTTTAACTCTATAGCATAGTTTGGGGGCAATTTAGTATATGATTCGCAAGTAGCAATTCGCAAATTACCCATTCTTCCGTTACCTATTCTTCCATTACCCTTTTTTTCCGCTTACCCATTTTTCCGCTTACCCATTTTTTCGTTACCCATTTTTCCCATACCCATTTTTCCCTTACCCATTTTTCCGGGAATCCCTTGCATACAAGAGATTTTTCATTGTGCTGTAAAATTAGCGAATAATGTACTGTTGGAGATATTACTTTGCTTCAGTCATGAATCAGAATGTCAATTAAACTGCCTATCGATTGAAACTTTACGAAGATTTAGGATACTTTAACGTTTCTTTATGTTGGAACGTCATATAACGACAAAAATTTAAATAAATTTTTCTTTTTATTAAAAAGGACTTAAATTTTGATGAATTTTGAATTTATTGACGAATTTATGGATTACACTGTGCACATATTACATGTGCGCGAATGCACAGTTCATATGAATAGTATATGCGTATGCGTGTGTTATGTGTGTAATATATATGCAAAATATGTTTGCGTATATATATATATATATATATATATACATGGTCTGTCCCGAAAGTAATGCGCCCATTTTTATTTTAAGAAATTTATCGAACCGATTCATACACTTACTCAATATTCTTCGAAATATATCCCTACTGCTTCAACACACTTGTTCCGACGCGATTTCCATGCTTTATATGCGTCCTGACTGTCCGTCACAGAGATGTCCTTTAGTAACCTCATCGTAGCCACCTTGATGTTCTCCAGGGTCCCCAAATGCTGTCCTTTGAGGAATTTTTTAATCTTCGGGAATGAAAAGAAGTCGGACGTGGACAAATCAGGACTGTAAGGCGGCTGGAGGAGCGTTGATACGCTGGGAGCATTGTCATGGTGCAGCTTCCAGAATTCTTGATCTGGCGCCTGACGCGGTTGACCCGTTGCTTTAGCCTTTTCAGTACTTCGACGTAAAATTTGGCGTTGACTGGTTGACCAGGTGGAACAAATTCAAAATGGACCACTCCCTTGGATTCGAAAATAATAATAATAATAATAATAATAATAATAATAATAATAATAACAATGAGCATCGCTTTGCCCCGCGATTTGCTCATTTTTGCCTGTTTTGGGCGTGGGGACGTCGTCGTGTGCCACTCTGCGCTCTGTCTTTATGTTTTTGGGTCGTACAAGAAGGTAAAAGATTCGTCATCACTTACCACATTGTCCAAAACAGTCGGATCATTCTCACAACACTGCAACAATTCTGCTCGAGAGATTGTTCCATCTTGATTTCGATCGATCACTCACACAAGGGTTCACTGAAACAGGCACTGTGACTCTGCAGAAGCTCGGAGCCGACCGTGGCGATGTGTTCCCAAGACTCCACCCGCCCTTCCGTACAAGCGGCAACCCTGTGCGACGGATAGTCACGGCAGAAGAAAATGGGGCGCATTACTTTCGGGACAGACCATACAGACCATGTATATAGTATGTATATATATATGTGTATATATATATATATATTTAAACCCCAATGTGTGTGTGAATTAGTGTTTAAGGTTACTGCTTTATTAACTAAAACCACTAAGACCAATAAATTGTCATCATCAATAATTCGTGATGTCACGAGTGATGTCACGAGTGATGTCACCAATTAATGACCAATAGTGGCCTTACACTTTTTTTGGTAAAACGCAGACTTAAATAGTATCCTCGTCCAAAACACAGATCTCTGCTAAAAGAAAAAGATTTTGAAAATAAAACTTAATGTAGGCAAAGGAAATACAAATTCTAAATAATTTTATCAGTTTAAGTCCCAAACACATATTTTTGCTAAAAAGAAAAAAATATTTTGAAAATAAAAAAGTTAATTTAGGCAAGGAAAAAAGTCTAAATAACTTTATGTGTTTGCGAAAACATAATTTCTGTTTAGCTCCATGCTGCAGATGAATTAATTACATTGTAAAGAAATTATGATAAATTTTCATTAGAATAAATGTTGTAAAAGATACTATTCATATTTAGATGATGACCTACATATTGTAAACGATCTATTGATTTTTAAACTGAAACATTAAAATATATATATATTGATCAATGGATAAATATGTAAGAGAAATATGTTGAACATATCGTTAAATTTGGAATGAAACAAAAGAACTTTTCAATAGCAAAAATGGAACTAGTATTTGCAATAAATGAATAAAACATTTCATTCAATTTTTAAATTAAAATGTTGAAATATAGTTACATTTTATTCACCTTATTTGTACTTGATCTTTATTTGAATAAATCATCCAAATGAACACGCCTTTTGTTTTAAAAAAAGTCTTGATAGATTTATCAAATTTAAATTTATTAAATAAATAAATGAAATATTTTATTTAGTTTTCAAAATAAATTATTGGAAAATAATTAATTTTTTTTTTAATTTACACATTAACAATTTCACAAAAGTTTCTTTATTTGAATAAATCACCTAAATGAATACATATGTTTTATTTTTTAAATAGATTAAATTTTAACATTTTTTATCTAACAAATATATGCTTTATTTTTCTTTAAAGAATTATTAAATAAATGGTTATTTTGTCTCATTTAAAAAAATGATTTCTTGAATTTTCATAAGACTTCCTAGGAATTTCTATAGTATTACAAAATATTTTTTAATTAAACAGTTCTTATGGACTAGTACTTGCGATAGGTGGTTACACGAAATTTGCACCATTTACAACAATGAGTGCAACGATTGTGGACAACGCCAGATTAGGTCAGGAAACAAGAAACCATTTAAACTAAAATGGAACTGTACTAATTTTAAGTTAAACGTTTTATCTAATGACTAAAAATTATCTTTTAATATCTGCTCTTTTTTTCTGACTCTTTAATTTTTTAAAAATAAATTTTAAATTCTTTTTAAATTTCTTTTTATCTTTATGTTTCTTCATTTATTACACTAATTTAAAAATATGTATTAGTTAAAAAGTTATATGTAAAGTAAAAATTCCCATAGAATAACATTAGCTTTGGCTTCCGGCGGCGGTGAGTGAAGCGGCGGTGGGCCCTTAAGTGCAATCATTATTGTTAGCAGTTTAATTGTAGTTATAATTAAGCGCAATCTCTCCTACCTTATAAGAAGATGTTGCACAAAATAGTTTTTTTTTTTTTTTTAATTTATTGCATAACAAGAAAATAGTAATGGAAATTGCATAGAATACGATTAAATTTAAAATTATTCAGCAATAGTTTGGCAAAAAATTAATATTTGAATTTTAATATAATTTTTTTGAACAGTGTACAAACTCTCCAAGCTTTACCTTATGTACATTTCATGAAATAAACTTTATTTTTAGTTATTTACTTGCTTTGTATATTGTTTTTATGATTTATATGGTTAAAATAATGTGAACCGCCTAAAGGAATATAATTAAACGTCTTTAGTCCATAAGTAGCTGTTTGTAAGTAGTAGTACAGAGGGTAATATTCTAATCTGGACATTAATAATAATTGCATTTCTAACAATTATTATTACTACTATTATTACTCTAACACTTACTCTAACAATTAATATTTTTACTTTAACAATTAAGATTGGTTTTAAATTCTGAAATATGCTGTTTTAAATGACACAAAAATAAATTTGTCACTATGAAAATGTTTAAAACACATAGATAACTAACTAGAGTAACATGAACTTTTGATAATTGTTAAAAATATAATGACCTACTTTAATCGGACAAAAGTCTACAGGCACATCCGACGAATGAGGGAAGATAAAGTAAAAAGAACAGAGTTCTTTAAATATCATGAGATGACGAGAAAACTGACTATTAATAATAAAATACATCATAAAATTAAAAATGCAAGGAATAAAATAAAAATCAAATTATAGCAAGTACTTACCACTAGTAACATCTAGGTATCAAACTAGTAATTTCTAGGAATAATAATAATAAAAAAAGTATTATTAACAAAATTTTAAAAGTTTTGTTTTAAAATATAAAAAGCTTCATATAAGATTAAATTTTGAATTGTTCAAAATTGTAAGGGTACACAATTTTAATTAACATAAAACCGTAGAAGGTGCATAAATTTAGACTGCAGCAACTATGTATTGAAAAGCCAACACTTTCTTAATCTAAAATGTGCGTTGATTGTCTGAAACATGGAAGTCTAAGTACAGCAATAATGACAATAACAGAAATATTTACCCTTAAAAAAAAAAAAAAAAAAAAAAAAAAAAAATTAATAATTCACTTTAAACCACATCCTATTGCTTTATCCCAGGGGTCGTACTCTCTGCCTCTTTTTAAAGACACTTTGAGGGATGAGACATTTCAAATTTATTGCCACCACTATTTTTATACAATAATTTCTACCTTGTATAACCGTGGCTCATTACTATAAATATATCAGAAGTATTTCTGCATTAAATTAGTGGTGGGAAAAAAGGCGAAAATTTCTTATCTCTGAGAGTGTCCTGAAAAAAAAAAAAAAAAAAAAAAAAAAAAAAGGCGGAGAGTATGACCCATCCTTTATTCATTTCATACATGACATGAAAAATAGATCTATTTCTGCCCACTTTCTTTTAATTCGATAATCCTGCTTCAAATGTCCACCCACCATCAAAATGAAAACTAAATCGTTATACAATGAATAAAATACGACAAAACATATTTCAAACGGAATTTTCTTCCACTTGGATCTAATGAATTAATAAAAATAAATTTACAGCATTCATTGACATGAAAGTGAGTAGGTATAGTATTTATTCTTCTCATTAAATCCGTGAAATATGAGTGTCCGTGTTTTAAATTATATTCAAAACTAAATATATTCTTTGATATTTTGCATTAAACGAAATACCAGTTATTAAGGATTTGAGAATATTAATGCCAATGTTAAATGTGAAAAAAAGAGGAAAATTTAAATATATTCAAATAATCTGGTGTGTCACTCGCACGACTTTCTCTTACCCTGAAATTTAATACTATAAATACAGGTTGCAGATTAAGAGGTAAGATAACGAGTACTGTTATGTAAACCTGTGTTAAACAATTCAAATTAGGCTTCAGAAGAGTATTATATGACAATTAGGTCTGTGTGAGGGGTCTACCGCCCCCCTCAATCCCCCGTTTCATTAATGCACCTAAATGTATACAGAATTTAATTCGGTTATTAAAAAATAATTCTGTTTTTAAAAAATAATTTATTAAAATTATTATTTAAAAAGTTCTCTTTTATGATAATGCAGACGATTTCCATATTAAAGAAGTAGTATAACACTAAATATATAAAAAAAAGTTGAATTTATTCTCAATATTACATTCAAAAAAAAAATCTTTTTTTTTTTTTTTTTTTGTGTTAAAAATGAAAAAAATTGATAACTTTATTTTAAATTATCGCAGTTCGATGGTTCAACCATTCGTATTCGTTTTAAAGGTACTGGCGAGCTTTTTTGAAAAATGCCCATCATGAAAATTTACTCCCCTCGAGGGGGGAGTTCCCCCCAGGGGGGGGGGGCGGAGGCGACGCTCCTACATACACAATTCTTTTTTCTCAGTTGACTATCTCTATTACAAAAAATATATATTCGTTTCATTTGGTTTAGTGCAGTCTATAGATGTTAAACTCTACTTACCTGCAATTTCCCCCATAGATGTAATGTATTGAGTGTTCCTGTACAAGAACCATTTGCTTCATCTCAACGAAAAGCTTACTGTAGCATCCCTATATGATACACATTTAGAATACCGAGTTTGGAATTTCTGCTACTATTTGTTCTTGAGATATGCATATAACAGACACACAGACATCCACACATACAGACAGAACAGACAGACAGACCTAACCCTAAAACAATACTTTCTCGGCCCTATGGGTAAGAGAAAGTAAAAAATAAACTAAATAAAAGTAAACCGAATAAAATATTTAAAGTTTTATTAAAAGTTATTGCGGGAGTTCACTTGCTTTTCGTATTTCAAATTGTGTGTCAGCTTTTTTTACTGCAATATAAAGATGTAATAAAATTTTATAATTAAGCTTATTTTAAAATTATCATTTAAAAAATTCACACGTTAAATTTTACTTAAATTTATTGCTTTAATAATTTCTACAGTAGATAAAAAAAAAAAAAAAAAAAGTAAAGTAAATAGATTTTTCTATTTTAAAGTTTCTGAACAAAGCGCATATGGAGAAACAAAAATGAAAAATCACAAGGGTCGCATGATTTTTTAAAATTTCATTCAATTTTGCAGTTAAGTGTTAATAGTGAAGAAAATGTACGTATTCCAGAGATTAAGCTCTAATTTCGTATTTAGGGAATAAATAACTAAGTAGAAAAAAAAAAAAAAAAAAAAGAAAAAAGAAAAACCCAATTTTCAAAATACCACTTAAAGCTAACTAGGTTTCTTCCAAAACTTTAAAAATACCGATTATAAAATTCAGTTTTTAATATATAGACTACATATTCAATTAGATTTCTATGAATTATGAAGACTATAATAAAATTAAGAATACTTTTAAAAATGCGTGATAATTAAAGTCATTGATATCATAAGCAAATAAAAATTTAATGCAAGAATTATCTAACTCAATGCTATTTAGACGAAAATAAAGTTTATTTTCAGAATTTCTGGCGATATTATCGCATGTCACACGAAATATTACATCCACTTTACAACCACTTATAAAAATAAATAAATAAATAAATAAAAAATATCCGGACTATCAATAATAAAATACATCGTAAAATTAAAAATGCAAAGAATAAAATAAAAACCAATTTATAATAAGTATTTACAACTAGTAATTACTGGACATTAAACATGAAAGGAGTAAACAAGAAAGGAAAAATATTTAAAAAAATTAAATGGTTTTTAAAATATAATCATTTTTATATAAGGTTAAGTTTTGAACTGCTCAGAATTGTAGAGTATTTTTATCTATATAAAAAACTCAATTTTTATTTACATAAAACAGTAAAAGGTACATAAATCTAGATCTCAGTAATTTTGTATAAAAAGACCAACCCTTTACTAATCTGAAATGCATGTTGAGTGTCTGAAACATGGAAGTCTTAGAACAATAATAATAACAATAGTTTGATTATTTTTTTATTTTTTTTATTTTTTAATATTATACTTATTATTCACATTAAATCCCATTTTATTGTTTTATTCACTTCATACATGAAATGAAAAATATATCTATGTCAATCCCGTTTCAAATGTCCACCTACCATAAAAAAAAAAAAAAAAAAAAAAAAAAAGAAAAGAAAAATCTGGTGTGAAATAACCATACGACTTCTATTACCCACTATTACACGTATTATATGCATTTTCTGTACATAACGTGATCAGAAGACATAAAAGTGACCTAAAGAAGTAGTAGGAACTTAAAATTTTTCCGGTAAGAGAAACTTTATACACATGTAGTGACATATAAAACGAAGCTTACATATTGCGAGGTAAAAAATAAGAAAATAAATAAATAAATAAATAAAATACATAATGGTAGAGTTATTTTTTGAAACACCTATTTCCGAGATCTAAAACTGACCGACCTCAGTAGGATGACTGTTAATTTTCCTCTAATAACCAAGTAATACATGAGAAAGGAATGGATTAATACAACAATTTTCAAGAAAATCATTAGAGACGTTTTTGAGATACCAACTTTTACCAAAACTCAATTATTGATGGGAAAACAATAATTACATACAAAAGGATATTTAAAAGTGAGTTAATATGGCGAGTTTGGAAAAAGTCCGTACAACCGTTTTTAAAGGAACGCCTTTGCGAGGCCTGAAATTGAGCTATTTATACAGGACGCCCATCAATTTCCTGAACTAGCCATATTATTTGAAAGGACATCTAATAGAGTGTTTATATAGCAAATTTGATGAAAATCGTTAGAGCCGTTTTTGAGATACGGACTTAGAGCCCCACTTCCGGTTTTTGATGTCCCACTTCCGGTTTTTCAATTTTCACCAAAATTAAGAAAATTCATATTTACACCAGACCTATCATAATTCTGAAGTTTTGTAATATAAACTTTATTAGTTTCGGAGATATGATAGCCAAAATATTCCATACATACACACATATATACATGCATACACACATACACACACTGACCAATTGCCAAAAAATACTTTTTTGGACTCAGGGGACCCTAAAACGTGAAATCAGGTGAAATCTCGATATCGAATTTTCGGACCGTATACAATACTTTCATTACCTACGGTAGTAGGGTAATGGAAGTAAAAATCGGTATGCAATAAATAAAAGATGACAAAACATATTTCAAACAGATAATTTTCTTTACACTTTTATCTAATGAATTACTAAAAAGAAATTTAAAATATTCATTGACATGAGATTTAGTGGGTAGTATTTATTTTTCTCATTAAATCCGTGAAATATTAGTTCTTGTTTTAAAAGACATTTAAAACTAAATGTATTCTTCGATATTTTGTATCATATGAAATACAAGTTATTAATTATTTGAAAATATTAATGGCAGACTAAAATGTGAAAACTGGAAGAGAGTTTAAATATAATTTAAAAGATAAACTAAATAACTAAATTAATATATATATATGTGGGAAGTTCCTTGCACAGCCAACAGATGGCGCTGTCTCTGATGCTTATCTTTGAACGAGATGACGGACGGGAGTCAGTTGAGATCTGGCTGCAGTGGAGATCGGTTGAGACCGTCAGCGCGAAGGCTGACATGCTCATGTTCTCATAATTAGAGCTTGTTGTGCTCTTAATAAGTGTGTAGAGCCATGGAGGGCTCATTACTTCATTATCACTATTTGATAGCACGCGTAGGTGTTTTTGTGTATATAAGTACGAGTAGGTGCTTAAATGTTGTCTTGTTACGGTTATACTGATGAAGAAAGTTTGTTATGTGCTAAGCCTCGAAACCAGCAGTTGGTTAATGATAGGAAGTCTGCTATTATATATTAATCCTTATATTTAATCTGTTTTGTGTATGTTACGTAATAAATGTCTTCGTTATCTAAGTCGCATCTCATCATTGCCCCACCTCTAGACACCCAGCCAAGATTCTACAAGTGGGGACTCTGCCGCGATATTATGGCACCAACAAGTTATAAAAGGTAACTGTTATATATTTATCAGTCTATTTGATAATAAATAATAATGTTTAATGCATAAATTGAGAAAAGGGAATTTAATACAATTTTGAATTAGAAATTAATGGTGAAATATTTTTTGAGAACTGTTTAAGTTTCACTGTGTGATGAAATTAAATAAATACATTACTTGAGAAGAATGAATAGAAATAAGAATTATGATTGAAAAAATATTCTGAATAATCATTTAGTATTTTGCTTATTACTGTTTGCAATAATATTTTAACAATATTATAACAATATTATTTTAAAACGAAAGTGATAACAGTTATTAAAGAAAGAATAATGATAATGGTGATATTATATGAAATATGTGTATATAGTAATAATTAAGAAATATATAAGATGTTCTAAATATTCTGCTGTATAATACAAATTGTTCTGAATGTGGTTATTTAAAAATCATGATAATTTTGATTTGAGAACAAAAAGCATAGAATCATTTTTGAGAAAAATGTTCTCATATTGTTTTGTTTCTATTTAAGTATGATATTAATTTGGTAGAAATATTGAAATATTTTCTGGTATAAGTAATTATTTAGAATTATAATGGCCCAAAACGTGTTACAAGGTATTAGAAAAGCCGATTTAAGAACAATTGCTGAAGAATTAGGCCTAACTGTTCCGGCGGAAGCTAAGGTACTTGAAATCAAAACTTTGATTGAGAGTTCTGATATTTATAAAAATGATTTAGAATTTGTTAGAGGTGTTATTAAAATGTTAGTAGAAGAACAAAAGTTGAAATCTGTAGAAGAACAAACCAAAATTGAGATAGAAAGAATTAAATTATCCCAGTTAGAAAAAGAAATAGAGTTACAGAATTTAAAGTTACAGGCTGCAGCAAATAATTCTAGTAATAATGTTGAGCAATCAAATTCAGAAACTACTTCACAATCATTAGAAAATTTAATTAGAAGTATTCGAACATTAACCATTTCAGTACCTGAGAAACCGGAAGCTTTGCACTTATTTTTTCAATCCCTTGAAAAAGCATTCGTTTCTAAAAATGTACCGTCTAAATTTAAATCGGAAATATTGATTAATTTATTGGGAGATAAATGTAATCAGGTTCTTGCGTACGTAACCACCGAAGAAATTAACGATTATGAAAAAGTTAAGGAATTAATTTTAAGACAATTTCAACCAACGCCGCGTGAATGTTTAAGTAATTTTAAAAATGCGCTGCATAATCCGTCAGAATCTCATGTCCAGTTCGCTTCCCGTCTAAGCGCTTCTTTTGATTACTATTGTAGATTGAGAGGGGTTAACGATGTTAAACAATTGTGTGATCTTATAGTTTCTGATAAATTATATGAAACGTTGGATTCTAGAACTAAGGAACACATTAGTGTTCGAGAAGGTCAAAATTGGTTTAAACCCAACGAATTAGGTCGGGAGTGTGATTTATTCTACTCTTCTAGAGGGAAATCGTTAATTGAAACTAATAATAATACGCGAAACGAAAGTTCAGAGAATAAGCGGTTTGTAAACAAAACTCCTTTTAGAAAGACACATTATAATAATAAAGATCCCATAGTACGTAATTCGGTATCTAATCAAACTCACGAAAAGCATGAAAGAATGTGTTATATTTGTGGTGCAAAAGGGAAAACATTTCATTTCGCTAGAGTGTGTCCTAAACGTATTGCTGAGAAAAAAGAATTCCGTGAAAATCTTCCAACGAATTCAGTAGTTCAATCCGAAACAAGTCCGATTAACCAAATTGTTAATGAGCTCGAATATGTTGATATTTTAGTGGATGATATTCCACTTAAAGGGTTAAAAGATTCGGGTTCTTCGATTCTAATTGTAAATAAAAATAGCATTCCACAGACTAAAAATGTTATTTCTTCGACCACTCTAGTTAGCTGCTTTAATGAAAAGAAAGATGCAAATCTGACTGAATTAAAAATATCTTTACCTAATCATGATTCAATAAACATAATCGGTGCTTTATGCAACAATTTGACATGCGACGTAATTCTGCCTGGTAATATCTTTCATATTTTGAAAAAACAAAATAAAGAGAAACACATGTTTCGAATTCTACCGACATAGGGGGAAAAATTTTTCTGAGTTCGGAGGAAAGCGATTTCGATGAAGCAAGTGAGTGTTCTTTTCCTGTATTCGATCGAAAGGAAAATGAAATAGATTCTTTTTTTTTCAAATATGTGCAATTTTTCAGAAGAAGAAAAATTCGATGTCAGTTATATTTTAGATAAGTCGTTAAAAGAGAGATTAAGCGAGTTAATAAAAAGTTATAAGCCAGTTAAAACAAAAAGTACTGATTTAAAAATGTCCATTATTTTATCTGATGATACACCAGTATGCTTACGCTCTCACAGATTATCATTTGTTGAGAAATCAGAGGTGGATAGACAAATTGACCAGTGGTTAAAAGATGGTATAATTAGAGAAAGTACGTCAAATTATGCTTCGCCAATAGTGGTGTGTAGGAAAAAAGATGGAGGAATAAGGTTATGCTGTGATTATCGTGCTTTGAATAAGGAAATAATTAAAGATAAATACCCGTTGCCAAATATTGAAGATTTATTTGATAGATTAGGGGAGGGTAAAGTTTTTTCGACACTAGATTTAAAGAATGCGTTTTTACAAGTTGATGTAGAGGAAAAAAGTAGGAAATATACAGCTTTTGTGACCGATAATGCCCAGTATGAGTTTCTAAAAGTTCCCTATGGATTATGTAATAGTCCCTTAGTATTTCAAAGATATGTAAATTATGTGTTTAAAGACCTATTAAAAGATGGTACTGTAATTATTTATTTAGATGATATAATTATTCCATCTAAAGATGAGAATGAAGGGTTAGATAAATTAAAACGTGTGTTAGAAACGGCATCAAAATTTGGTCTAGAGTTAAATTTAAAGAAATGTCAGTTTTTGAAACGTAAGATCGATTTCTTAGGTCACATAATTGAGAATGGCACGATTAAACCCTCAGTAGAAAAAACTCTTGCAGTCCAAAATTTCCCAGAACCCGTAATGCTAGGGAAGTGCAGAGTTTCTTAGGTTTAACGGGTTACTTTAGAAAATTTATTCGTTCATATGCCAACATAGCAAGACCACTCAGTGACTTATTACGTGCTTCCACTCCATTTAAATTCGAGCAAGAGCAGAAATTAGCTTTTCAAAAGCTGAAAGACATTTTATCTAATACGCCTGTCTTACATCTTTTTAAACAAGGCTATAAGTTAGAAGTTCATACAGATGCGTCTAAATTAGGATTCGGTGCAATCTTGCTACAAGAAGATGACGATGGACAGTACTATCCAATCCATTATATGAGTAAAAAGACCTCTGTACAAGAAAAAAAATACTGTAGTTATGAGTTAGAAGTGTTAGCGATAGTAGAAGCCCTTAAAAAATTTAGGAACTATTTATTAGGTAGTAAATTTAAAATTTATACTGACTGTCAAGCGTTCACTAAAACTTTAGATAAACGTGAATTGACACCTAAGGTAGCCAGGTGGTCTTTCCTGCTACAGGAATTCGACTACGAAGTAGAACATCGACCTGGTAAACAAATGCAGCATGTTGACGCGCTTAGCAGACACCCTGTAATGACTGTAACAACTGATACCCTTACTCATGGTATTGCTACTGCTCAAGAAAATGATGAGTTTATCAACACTATGAAATCTCTTTTACAACAGAACCAAAATGACGAATATGTGTTAAAAAATAATGTTTTATATAAAGTGTTAATTGATAGGGATGTACTAATTGTCCCAGAGATCATGCAAATTGAGGTGGTAAAGAAATGTCATGCCTTAGGACATTTTTCGGCTAATAAAACTGAAGAGTTAGTTAAACGAGAATATTACTTTCCTAATATGAAAAAATGCATAGATAATGTTGTAAAAAGTTGTGTAGAATGTATACTTGTAAATAAGAAACAGGGAAAAGGAGAAGGTTTTTTGAACCCTATCCCTAAAGGAGATATACCATTGTCCACGTATCACATCGATTTTGTGGGTCCATTACCGACCACTAATAAAAAGTATAATCACATTTTCACTGTCATCGATGGATTAAGTAAATTTTCGTGGCTATACCCGGTGAAATCAACTTCTTCAGCAGACGCCTTGCAAAAATTAAAACAGCAAGCTGCTATTTTTGGTAACCCCGCAAGAATAATATCTGATCGTGGACCTGCGTTCATATCTAAGGAGTTTGCAGATTACTGTGTATCCGAGGGAATCGAACATGACACCATCACAACTGGAATCCCAAGAGGGAATGGTCAAATTGAGAGACTTCATCGAACAATCATTCCTGTATTATCCAAGTTATGTATAAATGACCCTAACAAGTGGTACAAGTTTGTTGAGGCTGTCCAGTGAACTATTAATTCCACCGTATCAAGAAGTACCAAAAGAACTCCGTTCGAATTACTCACTGGAGTAACAATGAGAAGGAAAGAAGATAAGAGAATACTAGAACTTCTCGAAGAGGAAAGGATAAATTCCATGCTTGATAATCTTAACACCATTCGTGAAGAAGCAAGAAAAAACATTCTTAAGATTCAAGAAGAAAATCGCCGATGTTACAACAAGAAGAGAAAGAAAGCCCATGTATATAAAATTAATGATCTAGTTGCCATCCAGCGAACTCAGTTTGGAACCGGCATGAAACTAAGACCAAAATTCTTAGGTCCTTATAAAGTTGTGCGAGTAAAGACCAAAGACAGATATGAAGTCGAGAAGATAGGTGATCACGAAGGACCTATACATACTAGTACTTCTGCAGACCATATGAAATTATGGTCCACAAACTGAACTAAAATCTAATACGATGGACTGGTGAACTTTAAAGAAAAAGTTAACTGTGAATTTTTATGTACATAATTTTTTTTAATGTCTGTTTCTCTTTTTTGTTTTTTTTTTCTTTTAATTGTATTTTGCAGATTCCTTTAGTATCCCAGGCTGGTTTACGGTGAGGTCACCGCACATCAGAATGGCAGAGCGTTGTGGGAAGTTCCTTGCACAGCCAACAGATGGCGCTGTCTCTGATGCTTATCTTTGAACGAGATGACGGACGGGAGTCAGTTGAGATCTGGCTGCAGTGGAGATCGGTTGAGACCGTCAGCGCGAAGGCTGACATGCTCATGTTCTCATAATTAGAGCTTGTTGTGCTCTTAATAAGTGTGTAGAGCCATGGAGGGCTCTTTACTTCATTATCACTATTTGATAGCACGCGTAGGTGTTTTTGTGTATATAAGTACGAGTAGGTGCTTAAATGTTGTCTTGTTACGGTTATACTGATGAAGAAAGTTTGTTATGTGCTAAGCCTCGAAACCAGCAGTTGGTTAATGATAGGAAGTCTGCTATTATATATTAATCCTTATATTTAATCTGTTTTGTGTATGTTACGTAATAAATGTCTTCGTTATCTAAGTCGCATCTCATCATTGCCCCACCTCTAGACACCCAGCCAAGATTCTACACACACATATATATATATATATATATATATATATATATATATATATATATGTATTAAAAGAAGCTGCACGAATTTACTGACTTCTTTATTAAACAGTGTGTCAGCATTTCATTATTGAAATGTAAGCATGTAACAAAATTTAATACTTATTTAAAAAATACTGTGTAATTACTTCATGTACGAAATGTTACTTAAACTTACTATTTAAGTATTTTCTGTAGTAGAAATTATTTTTTGAAAAGTAAATAATAATTAGTTTACAAATAGATTTTTTCTATTTTAATGTTTCTGAGCAAAGCTCATACGGAGAAATAAAAACAAGAAAGAAAAATCATGCAGTACGCATTGATTAGTAACAATTTCCAACAGTACGCAATTGTTGTATCGAATAACTATTAATATTCTTTGCCTACGTTATCGCACAACAGACAGAAGGACTGAAAAACATACAGATAGACTAATTGATTTTAAAATTACTCTTAGGCATTTTGGAAATTGTTAAAAAGGCTTAACGCAAAAGAAAATGCAGCCGTTAGATTATAATTACAGCTTTTAAACTCTCTGAACATTTTACTGTAGCCCTAAAATCTGAAAGTTAATCATATCATATTCTATAAAAGAACATATTTTAGAATATTAATAATACATGTCAATGATTTTAAGATTTTTGAAGTAGAAAGTTTTTTAAATATAACTTAAAAAAAAAAAAAATCTGTCCTAAAACGTAATACATTGGCTTTTTTTTTATTGTTTTTGTTGTTGTCGTTGTCCCTGTAAACAAACTAGTTGTACAGGACCTATTAATGACTTTTTAAATAGGGAACATTCCATAGGGAACTTGAGTGTATCATTTTTAAAAAAATCTCAAAATATTCACGGATGATAGGAGCCGGAGACAAACAGATAGAAAGGTAGACAATTGGACAGACAGATGCACAAATTGAAATCATATTCCCTTTAAAATTATAAGAAAGTGTTAAAACGCTCATGCAAACAAAAGTGCAATTCCAGCAAATTTTTATTAATACCTCTTAATGTAACTGATTATTTTTGTGTGGCCCTGTAAATCTAATGCTAACCATACTATATTACATAGAAGGTACACTCTTTTGTGCATACGAATAACATATTTCGATTGCATTAAGCTTTGTGGAAAATAAAATTATTAAAATTTGGTTTATAAAAATAACTCTCATACAACACAATGCTTTGGAGTACTTTCAAGTGCCCCTGTACACAAACCAGTTAGAAATGTACTCTATTTTACATAGGAGACATCCGATAGGGAATTGAATAACATATTAAAATTTCATTAAAGTTTCTATACATTAAAGGTATTAAAATATAATTTATAGAAACTCCTCTCATAGAACACAATGCTTTCGAATACTTTTGGGTGTCCCTGTACACAAACCAGAAGACGTATCCATTCCATTTTCAATAGAGAACATCCGATAGTAAACTTCAATGAAATATATCGGTTTAAGGAAATTCCATAAATATTTACGGGAATTAGAACTCAGAAAAACAGACAGAGAGACATACAGACGGACAGAAGAACAGTCAGACAGATACACAAATTGAAATTATATTCACACCAAAAAAATCCTAGAAAGTGCCAAAAATGCTTAATGTAAACGAAAGTACAATTCTAGCAATTTTTTATTAATAGCTTTTAATATAACTGAATATTTTTGTGTCACCCTGTAAATCAAATGCTAATCATGCTGTATTCTATGTAAAGCATTCTTTTGTGCATATAAATAACATATTTCAATTTCCTAAAACTTCGTGGAAAGTAAAGTTATTAAAATTTGTTTTATAGAAATATCTCTCATAGAACGCAATGCTTTAGAATACTTTTGAGTGTCCTTGTATATAAGACAGAGTTGGTATTTAATCCATTTTATACAGGAAAAATCCAATAGTGAACTTGAATAACATATTTCAATTTCATTAAGATATGTGTAAAGTAAAGGTATGAAAATACGATTTATAGAAATACCTCTCATAGAACGCAATGCTTTGAACTACTTTCAGGTGTCCCTGTATACAAACAAGTAAAGGTATATACTCCATTTTCAAAAGGGAACATCCGATAGTGAACTTGAATAACATATATCAGTTTCAAGAAATTCCACAAATATTTATGGGAATTAGAGCGCGGAGAGACAGACAGACGCATAGACAGACAGACAAATCGAAGTCATTAACACTTTGACCTTGTTGGGAAGTGTTAAAAATGTTAGAAAGTGTTAAAAACGCTTAATGTAAACGAAAGTACACTTTTAGCAAATATTTATTAATGACTCTTTATAGAACTGAATATTTTTGTGTCATCCTGTAAATCTAATGCTAATCATGCTATATTCTATGCAAAGCATTTTCTTTTGTGCTTATAAATAACACATTTCAATTTCATAAATCTTCGTGCAAAGTAAAGTTATTAAAATTTAGTTTACAGAAATATCTCCATAAAACGCAATGCTTTGGAATACTTTTGTGTGTCCCTGTACACAAATCAGTGGTGGTGTTTGCTCCATTTTATACAGGAAACATCCGATAATGAACTTGAATACCATATTTCAATTTCATTAAGATTTGTGTACAGTAAGGGTATGGAAATATAGTTTATTGAAATGCCTCTCATAAAACACAATGCTTTGAAATACTTTTGTGTGTTCCTGTACACAAATCTCTTGCGGTATTTACTCCATTTTATACAGGAAACATCCGATAGTGAACTTGAATAGCATATTTCAATTTCATTAAGATTTGTGTACAGTAAGGGTATGGAAATATGGTTTATAGGAATGCCTCTCATAGAACACAATGCTTTGAAATACTTTAGGGGGTCCCTGTACACAAACTAGTAGAGGTATAAACTCCTTTTTCAATAGGGAACATCCGATAGTGAACGTGAATAACATATATCAGTTTCAAAAAATTCCATAAATATTTACGGGAGTTAGAGCGCGGACAGGCAGACAGACAAACCCAAGTCATAAACACTTTTCAACCTTGTTGGAAAGTGCTAATGAAAAAACACGAAGTTGATATGAATTTTTCTTTCATTTAATTCAAGTTTTATAGAAAGTGTTAATAGTGGAGAAAATGTACACATTCCAGAGGTTAATCTCTAATTGATTATTTAGTAAATAAAAAATTAAACAAATTAAATACATAAAAAAAAAAAAAAAAAAAAACATCCAATTCTCAAAATTTTATTTAAAGTTCGAGATTTCTTCCAAAACTTTAAAAATAATGATTATAAAATTCAGTATTTAATATAAATATATGTGCGATACATGCAATTAGATTTCTATAAATAATGAATAATATGATAAAATTAAAACTACTTATAAAAGCGCATGAAAATCAAAGTCATTGAAATTACATGTAAGTTAATATTTTAGCGTAAGAGACATCTAGCTTGATGCTTTTTAGACGAAAATATTGACTATTTTCTGATTTTTTGTTTGCGACATTATTATGTCATAAAAAATAATGCATCCTTTAAGAATTTTACAAAAGATTTTAATTCTTGTTAAAGCTTTAGCTAAAATTTTATAAGTGTTATATAATTAACAGTATCTAAAATGTAACTAGTTATTGTATAAAAATATCTGATGTTAACACTTCATGATAATTACCATGTATGCTAATTAAACTATGTTACATATTAAGTAGCAACCTTCGATGACTAACCGTTTTTCAGTTACCATGGATGTCTCTAAAATTGGTTGTTTGGGTTTTACGTCGCACTAGTGCTGCGAAGATGGGCAATTGGCGACGGTCTGGGACTCACCCCTAGAGATGGTCCGGATACATGCCATCTCAATTTTGGTCCTCCACGGAAGGGATGGCTCTCCCGCTCCGGTGACCTCCAGAGGTATAATTTTTGATGGGAACAGGGAGGACATTGCGGCCACGACAGATTTTAAGTGCACCAGCCACCATTAGTGTACACGACGGTCTTTGGCCGGCTCGAGTACCGAACCCGCAATCTTCCAATTACGAGGCCGGCGCTCTACCGACTGGGCTACCGCGTCCCCTCAAAAATTGGAGATCATGTGATAAAAATTTTTGAAGTATCAAAAATATTTTTTTAATAGTTTATACAACTGAAACTGAATGTCATAAAGGGACCAAAAAGGCATGTGCAACAATATTTGCAATAATATTCCTACATACGGCTAACTGTTTCGGAATTATACGAGATACAGACATACGTATAAACATACATACAGACATTACGAAAAAAAATCTAATCAAATTCTGACTCTTTCTACTGCGGTCGGTGATCCAGTGTCTAAAAATAGCGGCTCACAAATATATTTCAAAACATTCCCAAACTCAAAATTTTAATATTCTACAGATAACCGTTTTAGAATTATGTGAAATACAATAAATTTTTTTTACTGCCATCACTATACTTTGTTTATTTCTTAGAAGTAAGCGAAAAAATAATTGTTTATTGTAATTAATAGTTAAAAATATTTGACTAAAAAATTCCTTAAAAATGTTCAATGCTTGAAAGGTTGCAAATAACGGTAATTATAAAAGTAATTAAATAAAATATTTTTTTGAAAAAAGAAATCCCTTTCTTATTTAAGTTGATTTTTCATTAAACCAAAAACATTTACAAAAGTGAAATATCTCTAATTGCCCTGTTGCAGAAAACTTTGAATCTCGATGATTAAAGAACTATTTCAGTTTATCAGCTTTGTAAAAATCAATAAATAGTTTAGAGAGAGAAAACAAAAAGAACGATTCTTAACGACTTACGAAGATTCCGATCAATACTAAAGCAAGAATAAAACTAATTCAATAGCATATATCCATTTCACTGGTAATTTAAGGAGAAAAGATTTCTAAGCGTGAAACATTGTATAAATAGTAATTAAATTTTCCCAACTTCCTGTTAGAAATACTAGATATAGAATTTTAAAAATACACACAATTTAATTTGTTGTTCAAATTCTTTTTTTCACTAAAGAAAATTGATTAAAAATAAACGATGAAAATAGGGACAATAATACAAATACGCACTGAGAAAAAAAATATACCGTCACCATCCAGAACGAATAAGCAATAATTTTCTGAATCTCTAAAGTAGAAATATACAGGGTGATTATAATTAAAGTTACGATTTCAAAACGCTATAATTTTAAAATTACCCATCAGAGCGATTTGATATTTTACCAGAGCAATCGTGAAGCAATGAAATTTTGTTTGTCAAGAAAAAAAAAGTTCCAAAATGTGCCGTTAATTATCCATGAAGTATTTGTTTCATGAAGCTTCTCTTTTCACTATAACTGTTTTCGCTGTAAACACGTATTCTTCTCTTTTTGCTAAAAAAAATGTAGTAAACCCTTGAAGTCTATTGCTTCCTGCTATTCCATTGTGTTGCTAACAACATTCCTGTGTTTAATGAGTCCATTTAGGCGTTTCCTCTGACCTTACCCTGACAGCGCCGTCTATAGGAACATATTGGAACTACTTTTTTCCTCCTCCAAACAAAATTTCCTTGCCTCACAATTGCTCTGGTAAAATATCAAATCGCTCTGATGGGTACTTTTAAAATTATAGCATTTTGAAATCGTAAATTTAATTATAATCACCTAGTAGATTTACGAGCTATGAGTAAAAGGTAAATAAATAACCTGGATAGACAAAATGATCGAGAACTTCTAGGCTATACTCATCTACACGGTGAAACAGTATTATGAATATTATAAATATTACGAGTCCTTTGTATTGCGAGAAATTTTCACTTGATTTCCTAGAAATGGGTCATAAACCAAGATTATAGTTACTAAAACTCACCTCTTGAGTTCGCATTTATTTGCGCAGATTTTTAAACAAGTTTGCCCATGATAATATAGGAAAACTAACAGCATTTTAGTAGGAATTTTAGAACTCGCTAGAAAAGGGAATTAGAATTTATAAGGATAATATGGAACTAGTATTTTTATTAGCAACATAATTTAGTTTCTAAATGTCAGTCACAGAATTTTTTTCAGTGTGAGAAATTTCCTCATTATATTAAATTAAAAGCAAGGAAAAGTATCTTATACGAGAATAGGTTAATGAGTTCGTTACAAAAAAAAAAAAAAAAGTTCACTGTTCGCATTTTTCACATACAGACATCTCCTTATAAAGAGTTTCCTAGACTATCCTAAGGATGGCAGGACCTTCTTAAGATTCCCCAGGACTTCGTGAAAAACTTTTGGGAAGAAGTTGGTTATTATTTTGTGTTTAATTTAATATTATGTATAACAACACTCCTAAAAATCGCTCATAGAGACACCCCACCCGGGTTCTGAATCCTCGTACAGTAAATACAATACACAAACAGCAACATCCACAGTACTTGTGGGATATGAGGATGGTAATTCGTGTTCTTTATGAATTGAAAGTAGATAGAGAACATGTTTGATTTGATTATGGACAAAAAAAAAAAAAAAAAAAAAAACAGAATTTATATGTTAATAGTTTTTTTTATAGAAAACCAATGATGAAACTTGAAAAAAATCTGTAAAAATATAATGAGAGCTATGCTTAATAACATGGTTCATAATTTGTTTACAAAATTTTGTTGTGCAGCAGAGCATCCTGAATGTCCAAATGAGTTAATGGCTGAAAAAATAAATATTTTCAAAATCCATGATCGTGTTAGAAGACCATTGTACAGAAAAATAAAGTGATGTAAACTTTATTTGTATTTTTGCCAAAATAAAAAGACAATTCGCATACTGCATTTTGGGTAACGTTAAACGTACCGTAACCAATAAAGAATAGCAAGACGGTTTAGTTAAATTAGTAACAAAACCTTACAGCAATTATTTCGGGTAGAAATAATACTACGACTCTTCACCAAGTGAAAACAGTAGACGCGAACACATCATTATAGTGGCAACACCTGAAACCAAGGAATATGATGAGATTAACTAAATAAAACAGATATGCATAATGATTAATGGTGTTACCAAAATAAAAAGTAGGAAAAATTTAGTAAAGAAAAATAAGAAAGAACATTAATAAAAACAATAGGTAGGAAAAGGAAAAAAATACAAAATAAGAAATAAGAAATAAAATGCTGCGGACTAGAGAAAGTTATGAAAATAATTTTCAAGCATCAGACAAAAAAGGCGTAGGAGGAAGATTCCCAAGAAGA
Source organism: Salticus scenicus (assembly GCA_963930645.1). NCBI lineage: Eukaryota > Metazoa > Arthropoda > Arachnida > Araneae > Salticidae > Salticus > Salticus scenicus. The sequence goes on from OZ005654.1 coordinate 323,544,005, forward strand.
TTTTTCGAGTTTTTAAAATGTAAAAATTTTTTAGGGAATGCAAATGTAAACAAATAATTATAAGATTAAAAAAAAAAAAATTATAAACCATGTTTTTAAATTTCCTGTTGAATCATATAAACGCTACTGAAGGCAGCCGGAACCCCAGCAATTGGATAAAAGTATTAAAAAAAGTTCCTTGCTATCGTCTTTTGAGCTATTATAAAAGTTTCAAATGGCTATCTAGCCAGGAAGTTAGTTAAAAGTTGATTGCAAGCTTTGTACTGGAAACGCTGCCGAAGGCAGCATTGTCCCGAAGCAATTGGATAAAAATATTTTTAAAAAGCATTTTCACCGTATTCTGAACTATTCCGAAAGTTTCAAATGTCTAGCTACTCGGGAAGTTAGTTAAATAAATTTTCTGTTGAATCATATGAACACTGCCAAAGGCAGTAGGGACCTGAAACAGTTAACTAAAAGTATTAAAAAAAATGTATTGCCACCGTGTTCTGAGCTATCCTGAAAGTTTCAAATATCTAGCTAGTCGGGAAGTTAGTGAAAAATCGATTGCAAGCTTTGTACTGATAACGCTGCCGAAGGCAGCAGGAACCCGAAACATTTGGCTAAAGGTATTTAAAAAAATACATTTTCACCGTGTTCTGAACTATTCTGAAAGTTTCAAATGTCTAGCTAGTCGGGAAGTTAGTTAAATGAATTTTCTGTAGAATCATATAAGCGCTGCCGAAGGCAGCGGGACTTTAAATAGTTGACTAAAATTATTAGAAAAATGTATTGTCACCGTGTTGTGAGCTGTCCTGAAAATTTCAAATATCTAGCTGGTCGGGAAGTTAGTTAAAAATCGATTGCAAGATTTGTCCCTGACAAACAAACACACAAACAAACAAACAAACAAACAAACAAACAAGAATCGAAGTTAATAAAAACGTGGTAAAAATAAGAGAAGAAATAATTTCAGCTTTTAAAAAAAGTCAAATCAATGACTATCCGACCAGTGTGGAGCGATAGACGATTTAACGCTCTTATGGTTTATAGTTCTAGTTTATTTAGGAAGAAGATTATGTAAATTCCATTATTTTACCATTGAGAAATTTTTTAATTTGTCTATTTATGTGGCAGGCAAATTGCTTTTATTTTTAGCAGACTGCATGCGTATATATATTTCCCCGTGCGTTTGTAGCCAGTGCTTCTTCGTTAGGAACATCATAAGCGAGTCTTACTGTTCAAAATAGGAAAATACCCCGATAACAATATGTTAAAGTAGGCAGGTATTGTATTTCAAAACCCGCACTCAGATAACAGATTGTAAAAAACGAAAAGTTTTCCACATGCAACGTGTTAATGGTGATTAATTTTCATGAAATGAGTGCGTAATTCAGTAAATGCGTGGCAATGAGTAGTCTTCTCCCTGCTTTTCTTTAGAACATTTATAGCATTATTTTGAAGGAAACTCTTTGTGTATATAAATTCTTTTACTAGTTTAGGCGCGTGAATGATACCTTCGGTTATTGTTCCTGCGGATATTAATGTTTAAAATTCAGTTTCTTTGGTTATTATATTGACCTTTGTATGTAATTCACATGTAATTGTAAAGTACAAATTTTTACTTTTCGTGGACGATTTGGTGCACGACTCAATGATCGATTCTGGAGCAGTGTCGTCAGAAAACCTTCTTCTCTTTCTCTTCATGCTCACTCTAATCACACATCTGAACAGAAAATAGCTGCTTTTTTAACTTACGCTTATCTTGCTTTATATATTTACTCTGATTCGTCTAATCTTACCAAAGAAATAAATTATTTAAAACTTTTTGTTCTTTCCTGTGGCTATAATATTTCTATCATCCATAAAACTGTTTATAAATTAAAAAAAAACCAAACCTTCCTGCATCTAATTTGAATGACCAGTGCATCGATTCTTTTGTTATTATTTATAACATTATTTAATTTCGTTAATTTTCCATTTCTTTTAAAACTCTCAAAAATTCTTTAGCATTTTGGTTTTAAATTCTCTGTAAAAACTCGTGAAAAAAATTAAATTCTATTCGCTTAAAGATTCCATTTCTACTGAGAAAAGTTCTGGTGTTTATTTCGTCCCTTGTCTTCGTGAAATATAAGTTATATTAGCCGAACTAGAAGGCATTTGAAATATAAGATAAATGAGCACCGTTGTAATGTTCGTAATGAAGGAATTTCTAAATCGTCTAATTTTTCTACTACTGGTCTTACGGCCATTATTTCACCTTTCTTAATTCTAATACTTCTTCATTTCCCATTTCTTTTTCTCACTTGGAATTCCTTGAATAGCTTTACATTTTTAAATCGAAAAATCGTGTTAATGATCTTTATTTTATTTTTATTTATTTTTTAATCTGATGTTTGAAAATTACTTACATAATTTTTACTCACCCGTTGCTTTTTATTACTTGTAATCTTTTCTTTTTCTATTATTTTTTTTTTTTTTATAAATAGCCATTATTATTTTCTTTCTTTTTTTATTGGCAATTTTTTTACGCCTTAAATCAATATAAACTTCTTTTTATTAGGACAGAGGACTATTAGTCTCAATCTGGAATTTTTGCTGTATCATTTTTGGATAGTTGGACATTTATCAAAACCTAAAATTTATCGAACATATAATTGAATAATTTGAAAGCGATGTTATAATTTGAAAAAAAAAAAAAAAAAAAAAAAAAACTAATAGTCTTTTGTTTTAAACTAAATTCTACTTTTGCCAGAATTTCATCAAAATCATTTTTTTTTCTTTTTTTTTTTGAAAGAAAAAGAAAAGAAAATTAATAATAATCAGTATCGAAACAAACTTAATCGAAAAAGTTTGTTTTAATAATTTTGAATTAGGAAATAAAAAGTGCGCGTGCAAAATGAAATAAAAATAAGTAAAAAAAGGAATTTAATCATTTAATTTTTATATGAAAAATGATCGCAGGCTATCTCAAAAATTAGATGTAAAATTTAAAGTTTATGTGGCATCTATAAAAATTGTTTAAAATAAATTGTGCCTCAAGAGCTCTTTAGGGAGAGTTTTCTACAGTTAGAATTTTCAAAAGTCGTTTGTTTGGTTAGAAAATAAGTTGTTTTGAAGCGTAGGCTCCACCGAGTGGAATTTTAATGTCATCAGCTCGAGATCAAGATCTAGATACGATCGAATCCAGACAGAATTTTCAATTATCGCGAAACTGCTGGTAGCCGAAAGTGGCTAGAAGGAAACATGAGATGGAATAAGGAAAACTTCATTTTAGGTACTCAATGATTCATCAGTTGCAATTTATTCATAATTCAAGGGATAGTAATAAATTTTATGTTTCTTAACTTTGAACCATCTAAAGTTAAAGGGCTTAGGGTACAAAGATGGTTCGAAAAAGATTTTAGGTTAGATGACATAAATCCGCAAGATGTACCTCACACTAGAACTAATGCTTCGGCTTTAATGGTTAATATACCACTACTCGCTACGAGATAATCGTTGATAAGTTAAGCCTCAGTCACGTTATATATGGAGTTAGACAAACATTTTTTTTTTTTTTTTTTTTTTTTTGTACAGAGTGTTTACGTCTCGGGTACAGGAATATGCAAAATAATTCCGATACATTGCATCTGACGTACTGAAATTAACATACATTATTAACCAAAACTAAATTCAAAAACTGGCGCACAATCAATAGAAAGAAATTAAAACCTCTTCACACACCATAAATTTTAAGTCAGCACAACCGGTTTCGAAAGGACGTAGCCTTTCTTCATCAGGTGCAAACACGCGCTACTGCCTGGGAGGAAAAAGTAAATCTTGCTTTTGATATACATAACCATAAGTATGTCTATCAAAAACAGCTCTAACGATTTTCTACAAATTTAATGTATAAACACTCTATTAGATGTTCTTTTAAATAATATAATCGGTTAGTTCAGAAAATTGATAGGCATCCTGAATAAATAGTTCAATATCTGGTCGCACAAGTGCTTTCCTTTAAAAACGGCTGTATAGATTTTTTTCAAACTCGCCACATTAATCCCCTTTTAGACATTCTTTTCCATGCAACTGTTGTTTTCTGGTCAACAATTGAGTATGTCAAGTTTTGGTAAAAGTCGAGATCTCAAAACGGCTCTAACGATTTTCTTGAAAATTGTTACATAAACCCATTTTAGGTATCCTTTCTCATGTATTACGTGGTTATTACAGAAAACATAACAGACATTCTAATAAGGTAGGTCAGTTTTATACCTTGGAAAATGGTGTTTCAAAAAGTTGCTCAATCGAATTTTTTCCCTTGTTTTTAAACTCATTATGTAAATCTGTGTGTATCAGTTTCTTCTTACCGTAAAATTTTTAGGTGTCTATTTTGTTAGATCAATTTTATGTCTTCTGATCACATTATCTCCAAAAGTACATTTAATACGTGTAATGCTGGGTAGTGGAAGTCGTGCGGTTGTTTTAAACCTGATTGTTTTATAATGTTATTTTTTGGCAAGTTTTATTTATTTATTTATTTATTTTGCGTGATTGTATTATAACAAGATAACAAGAATGGATTTCAAAGAAAACTTGCGAAAAAATTAACAAAACATTCGGGAAACATTATTTGCAAACATAAAATGCCAAAGTATAATTTTCAATGAAATATGGTTATTTTTCTTTAAACTTTCTGATATAAAGAGCGTTTAACAGTGAAATTAATATTTAAAAAAAATCTTGCTACAATACCAAGATACTTGAATTAATTTATTAAAATACAAATTCTTTGAGTAATATATATATATATATATATTTCGTTTTAGAGATTATTTATCAGATAACAAAGAAAATAACTATTTCAAAGTTTTTGCACTTGTTAATTAGAATTTGGGATTTGTTGCGCTGTAAATTGTTAAAGCTGCTCATTATCTCATGAATTGTGTAATTTTAAGAAAAGCAATCAAATAAATGTTTCTCTTACTGTTTCTTAAACAAAACTCATTAGAGCTTACTAGATTTTTCATTAATAGAGAGAGAGAATTAATTTTAACTTTTCTATGGAAAATACACATATAATGAAGTCTAGAATTAAATACACAGTTGTATCAAAGAAAATTAATTTTGATGGGATGTTATTTTCATCCAAGGACATTTTTGTTAAATAACTATGCTATCGATAGATATTTACAATTATTTTTAGTTGTTAAACATGTCAACATTATTTTGAAATGTTTGAGTCATTTGAAAAAATAACCTCTTTCAGAAGTAATTGTTTAAATCTAATTTGTTTTATGTTTTTTTATCTACACGACCATAGTTATTGTTCTTCCATTTTTTTTTTTTTTTTAATTTACTGCATCCATCTCTCTCTCTCTCTCTATATATATATATATAAGAAAGTCACATTTAAAAAAATCTGTACATCTGAAAAATCAACTTCAACTCTTTAAGTTATTATTTCGTATAAATCTCCTTAAGAATAAATAAAAGGAAATTTTAAAACATAGAGCTACATTATTTTTCCGCATCTAAAATTTCTTGTTATCATAAGAAGTTGAATTCTTTAAGTAAGAGATTTAAAATACCTAATTTTTTTTTCAAAGAGTTTTAATAAAAAAGCGTTTTTTTTTTCTTCAGTGGGACTAAGTTTATATAAATTTTCTGGGAATTTTTAAAAATATTTATTCTTATTCACTTTTGTATTTAAACAAAAATATAAAAGATCATATGCATCAAGATCACTGTTAGAAGTATAAAAATGATATTGCAATCAGTATATACATTACAATTTACTAAAATATATATTATGCTTTTCATATCCACACTCTTATTTATTATACATAAATTATTTATGTCATTATAGTTATTTTGTAATAGGTTTATAAACTTAAAAAAAAAAATATAATGTAGTGTTATATTTGTTTAAAAAAAGTAATATATAAATTATTAATGTATATTCCTTTCTTTGTTTTGTCCTTATAGTCATTGAAAATCACTGTAGACATAAAATCTAACAAGATAATGTGTAGACATAAATCTAACAAGATAATATAAGTGTTTGAGATGAGGAGTTAAATTTTAAGATGCATAAAATTGTTTTATTTATTTCAGGCATCTGAAATACCTCAAAAGGCACATTGTTTCACGCACTTAAAGTGTCTGAAATGTCACCAAATCCTTGATCACCTAATTTCTATGTTAGGCAGACATTACTAAGCATAGTTAATATTTTTCATAATAAATAAATAAAGAAATAAGGTCGCATGTTATTCTGTTTTTCAAATTAAAAATAGATTTTAAAATCGCCTAGAGCATAAACAAAATATTAATAATTTTTAAAAGAAAAGTTTACATCTCCCCCCCCCCCCACACACACACACGCGGTCTGGACTCGAAACGAGTACCATCGGATTCGGAGGCGCCCGTCTTCACAATCGCACCATCATGAAACATAACAGAGTTTGTTTTAAATGTTTTAGTGGGAACTTTTTGCAATAAAACTAGCAATGTTATAAGATTAAGATATATCTAACGTTTAATATATATTACCATCTTAAATTTTATGGATAGAAATTTAGAATGCCTTTGTAAAATGCATAACAAATATCTGAAAATCGTAGTCTGAGGTGTTTGGGGGGCAATTTCCTTTTTTAAATTGATATTTAAAAGAAAACAAACTATGCGTAATAACACCAGAAAATTTGTTTGTTTTTTTACATTGAATTGCAAGGTAGTCATGTGGAAGAATAAAGTTTTTGAATAAATCTGTATTAATAAAATTTTGTCTGTAAATTTGTCAGAATGAAAAAAATTTGCGATATCTTCAAGTTTCACACGCCTTGAAAGAAAAAAAATGACTTCAGAAAATTTTGTTTGTGTGTGTGTGTCGACGTGTCTGTATGTCTGTACCGCTATTTTTGTCTGGGTATCACGTGAGAACTGCTGGACGGAATTCAACGGCGCTCGGCAGGAATTTAGGTCTTTACCCAACTTAAAATAATATTTATCAACGTTTTTGAAATTTCCCCCTTTCCTTCCTGGAGGGGGCAAAAGCCAAAACACGTTTGTAAGCATAAAAAGGCTTACTTTACTTCACAGTAAAGAAATTGCACGAGGGGAGATTAGACATGAGTGCAAATAAAATTGTTTTTGCGATTTAGGAATTTTCGAATTTGAAGGGGAGGGAGGGGGGAAATTGATTTTTGGCGGGAAATTTCGCGCATTTTGGATTTTTGAGTAGAGCTCTACAAAAAATGGTATAAAGGTATTGAAATCAGTCACATATCTTCTTTAGAATATTCCTAGAAGCACATTTTTATTCTTTTTTTTGGTGATTTTCGATTTTTTATTTTATTAATTAATATTATTATTTATTCATTTATTTATTTATTTTTTTTTTTGAGGGGGGGGGGGGGGAGTTACGAAGTAGCAAATTCGAGACTCCCTTTCTACCGATAAATTTGTCTTGGGAAATCTGTGGGATTTACGGTCACGAAATTTGGTGCGTAAATTGTTTATATGTATCCCACGAAATGTTTTACAAAATTCCTCCCCCCCACCCCCGTACCCCTTTCGGTTCGGGGAGCAATAAACAAGTTTTCCCGTGTGAATTCCCCTTTAAATTATCTTACAAAGGCGATTTTTGGTGTGTGGATGTTGATTAAGTGCACGCATTATGTACTTCGATCAGATTTCACAAATCTTCGAACCTACCCGCTAGGGAAAAGGAAGTAAGAAACGGGTAAGTTGCTGCCGAAGGCAGTGGGGATCCGGACACCTTACGTTGCGAGAGAGAAAAACCTCTACCGAACACAACAGGAACTTAGGTTATTAATAATGATATGGGATTTTGACAACTCATTTAAGTATAGTGTCCACCGAAGCGGGCAAAGCCAGCTAGTAAATAAATAATACAAATAGCAGTTACGCACAAATTATTTAAGATTCTTAAGCTACAAATTCGCTTTCCTAGAAACAAGTTGCTTGGCTTCGTTCATTTTAATGTTTTTTGCATTATTATGTGTGACAGCTTTGAATAAAAATTATTTTATTATTATTATTTTTTAAAACCATGTAATAAATATTTTTAAAACCATATCTATTTTTTAACCTTTTTTTTTTCCCTTAAACAATATAAATATTTTTCACGTCTAAATATGCTGTCTTACCAATTATTTCAAATACAATTCCATGTAAATATGATATACTAGGTTGTTCAATAAGTTTTATCGTTCAATAAGAGATGACGTTAATATGTTCGTCGTTTTATTTTTCTATAAATGTGGTACTACTTTATTATGAACACGTGTGAATTTTCATGTAGCTGTGTCAACTCATTCGTATATTTGCAGCTGTTCAAAGTTGACGCGGCACAGTATTTTGGCACAATGGAAAAAATTGAATATCGTGTACTAAAATTTTTTTTTTATTTTTGGAAGGCATAGCGCCAAAACAAATTCATAAGTGATTGTTAAAAGTGTATAAGGACTCTTCACCTTCATTTTGAACAATAGAAGGATCGCATGCTGCATGTAAAAGTGGTCATACAAGTCTTGAAGACGATAGATGTGAAGGACGTTCAAAAAGTGCACCAAACCCAGAAAACATAACAAAAATACAAGATATAGTTATGAACGATCATTGATTAACTGAGAGAGATTTAATAGAAGTCCACGGCATCTCATTAGACAGCGTGAGTAATATTTTGGCTGAAGTTTTGGGTTTCAGAAAGGTGTGTGCAAAGGGGGTGCCGCATTCTCTAACAAAGGAACAAAAGCCCACTCGTATACGACTTTCTCAGCAACATTTGGAGCGTTTTTGAAAAGAAAGATAAAAAGGAAATTGTGCATCGTTCTACCGCTGTAATGAGAATTGAGTCTACCGCAGTTATCCTGAATCAAAACACGAGGCTAAGGAGGAGTGTGAGCGCGGCAATTCGTTTCCAAAGCGAGTTAGGGTCCAGAAATTAGCCAAGAAGTTGTTAGCATCAATTTTTTAGGATGCTGGATGAATTTTGCTTGGGGATTACCTTAAAACTGGTAAAACAATAAACGCAAATTAATATTGTAACCTTTTGGACCAGTTGAATGTAAAAATTCGTGAGAAAAGACTTGGTTTATAAAAGAAAATAATCATTTTTCATCAAGAGCACGCACTCTCTCGCACAGCTAAAGAAAAAAAAATCACGAAAATCAGTGAATTAAAGTACGAACTATTGGAACATCCACCCCTTTCGACAGAATTGACTCCTCTGACTTCTCGCTGTTCTCAAATCTAAAAAAAATTAGGCGTCGAAAAGGATTTTCAATGGACGAAGAGGTAACAGCAGCCGTGGAAGCGCATTTCAACAGTCTTCCGGATACTCACTTCACGGATGGAATCCATAAATTAGAAGATCATTGGAACAAGTGTATTGAAGTTCAGGAAGATTATTTCAATAATAAAATGTATTTCAAATCACAAAATCGTGTTTTTCTTATCTAAGAAAAAAACTTATTGAACGACCTGTTATATCTCTAGAGCATTCTGTTTTGAAAATTGAATTTCATAAAGCCAACATAGTTTAAATAGCTTAACTACTTATTATATAAAGTAGTATGATATTTACTAAATTAGAAAAGAAAGATAAACAGTATATGTATGTTGCTTAAACTATATTTCATGTGAAAATTTTGCTAAGTAACATAAGTGTCTGAATGGTAAAATGTTTGAATTTATAAGTGTTTCAATTGTAAAATATTCCAATTTTTAATTGTCTAAACTGCAAGCGTCTTAATTTCAGTCATATCAACCTCATGCAAACACTTATCTCAGTCCATTTATATGTGTCTGAAATTCAGACGCGTGTGCTATCTAAAACTTCGTTTACTTACGTGTTTTAGACATTTTTGTGTCTGAATTGATATTTCAGACACATTTTTTCTATCTGGATTTAAAACGCTTCTGTTTACAGTACGTAAAATTAGTTATATGGTGAATATAATATTTTTACTGACAGTCATTTATTTCGCATTCAATTTAATTAACAGCGAAACATTATAATTTTATCATAAATTTTTAAACTAATCAAATAAAAAATAAATTCAAATAAATAATGACTAGAACAAACACACACACACACACACACAAAAGTGCAGTTTAAAAGCTTATTTGTATATCTTTGCAGATCTTATTAATATATATATTTCTAATTTAATGAAATTCTTTCAACTAAGTGGTGTCAGTTATTTTAAAATATATCTAGATTAATGGATCGAAACCATTCATATGGAAGAATGCATTTCGCAACGATGTCATAATCTTAGATGGTGTTGTTATAAATTCCTTTTGGCCATGCAAGAATAAATTCCTAAATCCATTAAGCTTAGGATACTTAAAACTTCTTAAAACTGGTGATAAATCTAAAATTTTGCAATGCGAAACAATAAGGGAGAATTCTTTTGGGCTATAATACCATAGACGTTTTCGAATAGTATAACTTAACATATTACTTCACAATATTTATGGTTATAAAAATAATGTATTTTGGTAATATTTAACGAATAAATGGATTATAAAAAATTAACAAAATATGTAAAAAGAATGTTTTAAAATCTTTGAATTAATTTTGTTGAATAATTATGATTAATTGCATTAAAAATATGAAACAAGTACAAATAAAATTCCGCATTTTTTTTTTTTTTTTTTTTTTTTTTTTGTTAAATAAGGCCAGTTATAATTAATCGAAAGAGAAAATATTAAAATTAAACATTGTAGAAATTTCGAGGTATATTTATTTAAATTATTTTTAAGGATATTGTGTCGGTTTAAACTCAATAGAAAAGATATATGTTGTATAAGAAATTGTAGCTTTGTATTTAGAAATTTGCAATAAAGCACTGTCAGTTTTAAACAATAAGCAAATAACAAATAATTACAGTTAAATATATCCTTTCAGTTACATACATTATTTTAATTAAACGGTTTTAAAGTATATTGAAGCATTTTCCACGCAATAAGAATAATGTATGTTCTCTGAAAGTTATAGGAATTGTATTTAGAAATATGTATTGTTTTAACATAGTTAAATTGCATTTATAAATTATCACAAAAGTAATGACAGTTTATTGAAGTATTAAAACCTATATAAATTTAAATCATTGTATTATAGATTAAACTGTATTTAGAAATTTATAGGAAAGATTCCAGAATTTCATACAATAGTAAATGATAACATTTAAGTTCATTATATGAATTAATATACATTATTATCGATATTTGCGTAAACTGTTTCTAAAGATGTGAATTATTTCAAACATGTCAGAAATTATGCATGTTCTGGGAAATATTGAAGTTAACTTCTATTGCTTTCCACTGCTGGGCTCGTGGCCATCGTTTTGATTTTTCTAAAATTAACATAATTTCATTTCCTGTCTTCTCTTCCTATTTGAATATCCATGAAGCTTTTTATATATTTAACAACTCAAAAAATTTTGTTAATGATATTCCTTGAACTCCGTTCTTGTCTGATGCTTGGAAATTACTCACATAAGTTTAATTTTCGTTTAATTTTTGATATTTTTTGAATTTTTAGATTTTGTTACATGTTTTAATTTTATTTATTTATTTTTTTCTTTTATATCATAATTCCGCTGACACCAGTATTTATATTTACATTCGTCTTTAAATATTTTTGCTCTTCTTTCAAATCGGTTTCGTGTGTTGCCGCTTTGACTGCAGCACTTGTGCCTACATTGTTCACCTGACGAAGGGTCGTGTGTTCTTTCGACCCAAAACAATTGTTGCGCAATTTATGGTGTTTATTCAAAGTTTTGTAATTAATTCTTCAAAACGCCAGTACTGTAGTGCTTTCTAATTATTAAACTTCCATATGTATCTTATAAAAAGTGAAATTATTTTGTTACATTAAAATTTTCTTTAGAGCATCTCATAAAAGATATCGAGTACACTGGTGTCTATAAGTTGCAAATACTCTTATTTAATTTATCAGAATCTACGTCTAACTAACCTAATCCTCCAAAGTTCGCATCTGGTGAATTGATAACTTTTCACACGTTCTGAAGCCAACATCACACTTGGTGGGTTAAAATTTAACAGAACATAGTTCGAGAAATCTGGTGGTTAGAATATAAAGACAGACTATTAAATCGAAAACTAAAAAAAAAAAAAAAAAAAAAAAAAAAAAAAAACAGTGGTAATCAAATTATGGTTGGGTTTTTAACGTTGTATTAGTACAGCGCAATGGGCAATTAGCGACAGTATGGGACGTACCCCTTAAGGCCCACTGTACACTGATGAGACAAGAGACAAGGTTTAACGCGACATGCGACACGCGTATGCTCTAAATACAAGTTCATCTCCTGAAAACTGTTTAGAGCATGCGTATATCGCATGTCGCATCAAACTTTGTCTCATGTCTCTTCAATGTGCGGTGGGCCTAAGAATTGTCCGGAGACGTGCCATCACATTTTTGATCTTCCACGGAGGTGATGGCTCCCAGTTTATATGACCCCCAGAGGTATAATTTAGATGGGAACATGGAGGATATTGCGGGATAGAATTGTGGGATAGAATTGTGTTGGGGAGAAAAAAAAGTTTATATCTTATTATAATTTAAGGTTAGTTCACGATTGCCTTTGAATTTTTGAAAATGCAAATGTCTCGCTTTTCTTTCATTAATTTAACTTCGCTTATATGCATTATAATATTATAAACACGTTTGGTAGAAATTCAGAATTTATTTGAGCATAAGTTAAATGTTACAAGAAAAGGTGCCGAACATGTGTTTTTGGCTTAACGTGTTATTGATCTGCCAACTGAGTACAACGTAATAGATTATGTAAATTAGTTGGCAGACACTTTGTGCTGTAGAATCCATATTCAAATCCTGACCTGTTAATTGTTTTCTGTTTCCTAAATAAATTCATGATTTATATCAAAATTGGTGTTAATAAGTGTTGCTGTCTAATTCTGTAAAATAATTTTATTTATATCCAATACTTATAATAGTTTAAAAATTTTAATTTTTTTGTTATTCGATATAAAATAATTAACAATTTCTATACGATAGCTAATTTTGTTTCTGAAATACTTTATCCCGAATGTATATTGTAAATATTAATGATCTTGAACTTTTTAAATTTAAATATTTAATCATCACAAGTGCAATTTTAAACTAAGCATGTGTTAAATAATATCATGCATTTTTTCCCATCAGAAAACTAGTTTATATTTCATGATCATTGAAAAACTTAAAACGTATACTGAGAAGCGGAAGTTTCGTAGTTCGTTTTTATTTATTCAGACGTTCTTCCAATACGAAGGAAATTTTTCTCCAAGAAATCGTTTTTAATGCATCAGAAAGTTTGGGTAGGGAAAAAAAATAAGGTTGTAGTTAAAGATAGAATTTCAGATGCAGTAAAATACATTTAAAAATACAAATATTTGTGGTGCATTTCTTTCTCTGTAACTCATGTAGAAACAGAATTATTCCATTCAACTTTACATTTCCTAGTTTAAAAAAAAAAAAAAAAAAAAAAAAAAAAGCAGTAAAACTTCTAAAAAGAAAATAAATAAATAAATAAATATATTCACAAAACTGCAGATAATTTGACGGTATTTGGAACAATAAAAAGTTTAAGAGGGGGGGGGGGGGATATTTACTTCCAAACTTCAGTTATTCTGCAGATTTTATGATTTTTGTTCTAAATACTTTCAGATTATCTGCAGATTTTGTTTAGCTATACTTTTACTCTGCTCTCATGCTTTGCTTCACTTTCATTTGATGAAGATGCTTGCTTGAGTAATACGACCCAAAATAGTGTTACGTTTTCTTGAAATTTATAGTGTTTGAATTTTCATTTCTTAATGAATTTGCTTTTAAAGTTATTTATTAAAAAATAGCTGTCACTGTGATATTTTAAATGTAATTTTAACGTTATCATTTTGAGATGGAAACGCTTTTCCTTTTCCTTTTTTTTTTTTTTTTTTTTTCCCCGTTACTAAGCACTTAACGTTATCATTTTGAGATGGAAACTTTTGATAGTTTGACGTTCTATGTTAAAACCTTTTCTTTATTTTTTTTTTCGTTAAGTAAGTGCTTAAGGTTATCATTTTGAGATGGAAACGTTTGATAGTTTGACGTTCTATGTTGAAACCTTTTCTTTTTTTTTTCGTTACTAAACGGGAAGTCTCTATCTAATAAATATACTTGTATGAAAGTAGCATATTTAAAGCAAAACCTAACACTGAATTAAGTTTTTAATAAAATGTAGGGTAGATTGAGGAAGACGCAATAGGTTTCGTTTCACATTTCGGAAAAATCACTTGTTCGTTTTATTTATTATATTCATTAAAATCTTGTGAGAACTGATATTTTTGAGTACAAATTACAATTATTTTTCACCTAAAATTATTTTTAATATATCGATTTCTTTCTCGCTTTTGTTTTAGTGTATTACCTCAATACAAGTGTTAGATAGCCATCTATTTAAAGGTAAGGGCCTTACAGTATTTCAATATAAAATACATAGTTTTGTGAAACATTGTACACATATTTTAAAATACATGATTGATAAGTGACATTCTTATAACAGTACATCAAGGAAATTCATTATAAAATGACAATTATGCAGGAGTCAAGGTATTATACATTAATCAAATAAAAGAAGCTATTTGATTCCAAATTACTTAGAGAGTTAAGCTGGCAAATTTTACCAAAACTTGCCATAATCTAAAACAATGTAAAAAGAAAATACAAAGCAAAAATTACTTTCGTCCAAAAAAATCTATCTTTAAATTAAAATTACCAAATCATATTTTATTACTATTTATCTTAAAAATTATATTTAATTCACTATGACTATTGCTTTTAAAATGCGATATAAGCGGTTTCGCATTTTCAATAAGGGGGCACCAGCGCCGGCCCGAGCAAATTTGGCGCCCTAGGCGAAAAATTTTCGTGGCGCCCCATTAAAACAAATTTTTTAAAAATGTAAGACACGCAGACAATTATACAGACAATTATACACATGCAAATACTGTAATAAATAATCAACTATTTATTTTTATTACATATTGCATATTATTGTTTTTTCGGCGCTACTTTTAGCGATAGTAGAAACAATATCCTTCAAATGAATTGTTTTAGCTTCATCTTGATCTGTTGATAATGGTGATAGTCCTACAAATCGTTCTCACGTCACTATAGAACGCTGGCAAGTTTTTATTAATTTCAATTATATGAAGCTGGGTTCTCCACTGGCCACAGACACAGGAAGTGTCAGCAACAATTTTATTGCTGTTACTAAATTCAATACGCAATGTACTAGTTCGTTACCTGTAGTGTACTTTCATCAACATCCTTAGAGTCTCCTTGAGTCAGATAATCTCCTGATCTTCTACATAATTTCAAAATCACTTTGAAAGTTTTTTTTACGACTCACAATCGCTAGAAAGGCATCAGAAAACATGATTTATCTTTTTGGTCTGTTTGAACTTCTCATCGTTCGAATTTCTTGCTGTATCAAGAAAAGAAATACAAAAATTAATCTTAAAATGATGTTTAGCATCACTTGTTGATTTATCAGCTGACTGCATAATTAAACTTCTTTTTCATTTTTTGTAATCGGGCTGGCTCTGACTCCGATGGGAATGATACAGCAATATTAATTTCTTCTGAAAATGCCTCCTGTTGATCAAATCCGAAATCACTTTTACAGTTTCCAAGAAAAATATTTTGTTTTTAGTAGTGCATTAGTAGTGGAGTTTGGGTCACATTTTCACCATTGGCGCGTCGTCTTTTGTTATGTACTGACGAAAACTTTCTTCACTTATTTTCTAATAGGAAATTAACATTTTTTATACATGATCTGGCTTGTGTTCGTCGAGAATGGACACTAGAACGAGGCATAGCTTTCAATGTTTGTGGGAAAAAGCTGTGCTATGATAGGCTACATTCCACTGTTTGTGGGTTAAAAGAAGACTCCTACAGGTTAAATAAAAGAAAATCGTCAGGACTTTGAATGACGTCAGAGAGTCATGTCGTCTATTCGCTGCAGATTACCCATAGAATTTTCTCACGTTGCAAGGATACATAAAATCAAAGTGAAACCGGAAGCATTTTCCATGTTCTGTTTATCAAAGCCTCAATCTTTATTTCTTTCCTATCAAACTATTGTTTATTTACTAATTATTTTGGAAGATGAAGCAAGATTTTTGCTTATTCAGATTCAGGTGGAAAAATCTTTTGTTTTTTGAAATTATTATCCTGATATTGTTTATTTAGGATTCGGACGAAAATAACTTTTCAAATGAGCCTAATTTGCTTTGCTAATGATATTTTTTCTCTAATTTTCTCTTACAAAATTGTACTCCAAAAAATTTTTTTTTCTGTTAACAGCTAGTCTCAAGTATCAACTGTACTGAAAACGAAATTTCACATTTTATTACTAAGTTGAGCTTCTAGAAAAAGAAACTATAACAGAATCACTTTGTAAAATTCCAAAAAGCCCCCACGCTTAGCCCCTACAAAGTCACCTAGTCTAAAGAGCTAAAACTTCTTTCTAGTTAGAGCTAGCTTCCTTCAAATCTTCTTATTATAATTATTATTTTTTTCTTTTTATGTCAGTTCAAAATTATAAAATTAAAATATTTATAACTTTTCGTATATAAAGTAAATATAAAACAAAAAGTAATAAGATAAATAATAATGTAATACTTATACACAGTCTTACTTTTATAAACTTTTTCAATCAATCCTCTGCGTCAGACGTGTATACAAAGGTAATCTGAAGTAATCATTTTTTCTTTCGATTGCTATACCCTGGTAAAATTGCTTTTCTACGAGCTGAGCAACTGAGAAAATTCAAATCAAAAAATATCTTTTGCGTGCAAAAAACACTCAAAGTTTTTTTTTTTAAAAAAGGCTGAAGTTTAATCTTTTTTTTTCAGTTTTTTATAATCATTAAACTCAACATTGTGCCAATACATTAAACCTCTTCGCTTCATAAAACGTGCTCTTGCAGCAAAAGCAAATTTACAGTTAAACTGGAAACAAAAATGAGTCTATACATTTCTATTAAGGTCGACCTTGACAAATTCATGAGTATTTAGTAAAAAATGGTAGTTTCGAGTTGCCAAAGTTTCGAAGTTCTAATTTCAATAGAAGCCGAGTTCTGGAATTTCCAGCTACATTTTAGCACAGAATTAACCCGATATTTTACCATTTGTAGTCAAGAATTTAAAACGAGGCTGATTAACTCCTGAGAAGTCGATTGTATTCAGTAAATTGTTCTGAGCAATCGTCTCATAGAGATTGCGCTTCAATCATTTGATTATCATTCCTGATCCTGAATAAGTGAAATTCCTGCTCTATAGTGTAATGTAATTAATGCTCTTTACTTTACTTTTGTGATACAAGTGACTGATTGCCCCAGGATTCGAAAATATTGAAACAGTCCAATAGGACTATTTCGAAAATACTCTTAAAAATCCTAGTTTTATTTGTTTGTTTCGAGAATATTCATTGAATTGACAGTTTTGCTGGACTGTTTCGAGAATATGAGTTAAATAAAGCTCATTAATCAACTTGAACCTATGTGTGCATTTACGATCTTCTTTTCTTGAACAAGAAAGTCGCTGTTTCGTAACATTTGATTTGGCAACTAATGTAAGGCAGATACACTTAATGATTTTGACTAGAAGTATTGCAAAAGACATGAAAGAACTTGAAGCTTAGACTGTCTAGTTAAAAGAATTGAAAGCTGGACAAAATCATATGATAGTAGCACAACATGAGATGAAAATCGGACATGAAAAGATGAAGTATGGATAAAAGAAGATGAAAGCTAGACAACATGAATTGAGAGAATAACTGAAACACTGACAAGAGGAGTTAAGGATAAAATAGAAGTCATGTAAGAAGAGATTCGTTGAAAAGTTAAATGCAAGAGAAAATGCAAGAGCGAGAGAAATTTTTGAGGAAAAAATAAAATTTACGAGAATTAAAGTTGAAAAGACAATTCTAGCAAAGTTTCTAGAAATTAAAGGTTCCAACTGCCCATATGTAGCACTAGTGCGACATAAAACTCACTTTCCTACCCTCCAGAAATAAAAGAAGGGGAAAGTATTTAAAAATAAGAAAAGATGTACAAAGGAAAGACCGAAACATAAAAGATATGCAAGGGAGGATTCATGAGATGAAACATGATGTACAATTTAGACCCTTGAATGGTAAGTCAAAACTTTATAGTTCCAATAAAGTACAGCCCCATTAAATAATGACTCGGTGACTTTTAGATATAGTGTAAAGCTGTTAACAATTAGATGGACAGATTTAATGACGGACTGTTTTCAAATCTCAATTCGACGTTGTAAGTTTTTTAAATAAATTGATCGTTATTATGGTAAAATCAAGCCAGTTGTTTGTGTCTCTTTCTCTAGCGCTTCTCATCAGATAAATTAGATTGACTTTGATGCCCTGAAAAGTCAATTCGAGGATTATCCATTTACTTCATTTTTACAAGTCCAATTGAAAACACACCAAGAAAAACTCAGTAAATGTTTCCAAGTTATAGGAGCAGACTTGTACCTTTTAGTCCTTTCTAGACAAAGATTGTAAGTGTTTAAAATTTTCCCACAACATGAGTGCTGTGTTTCCAAGACTACATTTTATCTATTCTAAAGTGCCGTTAGATAGTAATAAATAAAATAGATCTTGTTGTCTGGATTGTGCCATCGCCTAGTTTGCCTATATGGTCGAGCCGGCCCTGGGGGACACTTGATATAAAATTAAACGAAGCACTTTCTCATGTTACGGGATAAACTTACAGAAGTGAAAGAGAAAAAAATTATATTTAAAGCTTGCAAGTTTATACGAGAAACTTGTATTAGCGTAAAACAAGCAGGCATCATTCGTAAATTATGAAACACTTTCAAATATTTTTAGTGAAAGAAACAGCCATTGTAGACTAAATTACTAAAATATGTAAGAAATGTATTTCGATTTCACTTGAACACGTAGGCACACGAAAAAACGCATGCACGAATAAAAACATGAATCACTAATAAATTATGAAACATCTTCCTCTATTTGTAGGAAATAAATAGCCAAACTGGGCAAAACTGATGAAATAGGAAACAAATTTTTATTTTTATTTCTAATTGCTTTAATTTTTATTTTATGATATTTAGTTTTGATTAAGCATTTATTTTTATTTTTTTTAAAGTATTACTATGGTTATTTCTTATTTTTTTTTATTTGTAATGCTAGCTGCAATGACAAGATATTTATAATATATATGAATATATATTAAATAATCTAACATTTTATCATAATTATATTATCTATTATCTTATTAAATAACTTACTAAAATAAATGTCCAGGTATAAAATTAATATATATATATATATATATATAATAATAGGAAAAAAAAAAAAGAAACAATCAGACATATTTTCCTAAAGCAAAATTACTGGCAATTCCCTCCCTCCCTTCTCCAATACTTTTATCATCTAACTCCGAAACGTCAGCGCAATCGTAAGCTCGTTCACCAACTTGTAAAATTATTTTAAAACTCAAAATGTTTTAGATTCCTAAAGGCTTTCACTGAACGAAAACTTGAATTACATATATTTTAATGAACTTTACACGTGTATAGTACTTATATGGGTAATGTAGTTTTAGAAGTGTATGCATAAAAGCAACTGAGTAAAATGAGGTCAAAATGCTAAAACGTTTTTTACACTTATCACAGTTTAACTTATTCAATTGAAAATTACTTGATGTTATGCAGATTATACCTTGTAAAAATGTTATGCAAAACATATTTACAAATATATATTTATATATATATATACAGTCAAACCTCATTAACGTGAACACGCTTAACGTGAATTACTTTATATATATATATATGCATATGTATTATATATATATATGTATGGTTTTACTTATCTTACTTGTTCTGTAATATTTCAGATAAATCATACATCGCATGCTGCAGTCAGAAAATTTAATAATTTATTTATTTATTTATTATTTATTCTAGGGCTGTTATTAATATCAAGAAGCTGTTAAAAATAATGGTCAATGATTAAAGGAGCTACAGTTTTTTTTTTTTTTTTGGTTTTTCAGTATATTTTTCATCATAATATCTGATCAAGAGGGAAAAAAGTACTATTTTTCAATTTTTATTTAGTTATTATTTTAGCCTATGCAATTAAAAAGAATGAAATGTTTATGTTATAATATTTTTAGTAAATCCTTTAATATTTATTATCGGGGGTTTTTAATATTACTAAATTTTTGTTTATTATTTTGTACGTTAGCATTATAAATCATCACATAAATCAATTAATACATTTCTTACACAATTTTATCACTGCTGATAATGGTTTTAAACGAAATAATAATAGTTTTAAGCGAAATAAACTTTTTAATTTTATGTTTAATTATTGAATTTATTTACTATGATATGAATGCAGAATTGAAATTTATTTAAGGATTTTGAATATCTAAATATTTTCTTAAATATGGAAATATTACTACACGAAACATAAGAAAGCTGTTTCATAAAAATTTCCAGGAGTTGTATGCAGACGAAGACATTTCAATAACGACAAAACCTGGCCGAAAACTTCAGGATCTGTATTTCTCTGGATCTTTTCTTTGAGATAAAATTTAATATAAAAAATTTTGATTTTACAGTATATGTTTATAAAGATATGGAATTTTCAAAAGAAATGTTTCCGCTAACCTTTCTTTGTAATGTCTTCAGAAAATAAGTAAGACAAACTTAACATTTCCTTTAGAAATGAGAAAAGATGTATTTGTACTTGCTTTTCTCTTTATTAAACTTGATTTGAAAACTCCTTTGAAAGAAAATTAAAGAATGGAAGTTCGTATTTATATCATACTCCAATATAAGAATGAAAATATACGAAAGAAACGAGAGTTTTACCTGCTTACACAATTAAGAATCTTACCTTTTATTGATCCAGTTTAATAAAAAATTCAATTTAAACTGAAGTTGAAAAATGCTTTCTAAAATGGAAGTTTGTAAACGCCATTAATATTCATGACATATTAACAAACATGCACCTGTACGTACATAAGAAAAGTTCTTTAAAAGTTTTATGGTGAAACAAACATAGTGAAACAAACATGTGAAACAAACATAGTATATTTAGAGTTATGCATGCATATACTTAATTTCATGACTTAATATTGATAAATAAATTACTAAAAAATATTGAACACATAATATATATATAAATGAATGTATAATAATAATTATTGAGTTGAGTATTGTTGCAAATATTCTCTGCTGAAATCAAGCCAGTTATGCAGTGTATGAGCACTCTAAAACTCAGTTCGTCTTTTTAATGATTTTACAATTATTAGTTCTAACTGACATTTTTATATCTTATAGAAGTCTCAATTACTCAAAATAAATTTTACTACCATTAATTCAAGATACACAGTTTTAATTATTAATTAATTAATTTTAATTTTAATAATCATAATAAGTTATAAAATAATTAAAATAAATTTAAACCTATGTTTCAAGATCTTGGGAGTAATTATAAAACGAAAATAAGCAAAAGGTCTCATCTATAGAGACGGGAGTCATCGTAATAATTTTTAACATATGCTTCCAAGGGTCTTTCATAAAAAAAATACCAGCTCGATATATTTCTGGAAATCAGTTGATGCACCTTACAGAAAACATGCATCAAGTTTTTTGTGTGGCAGAAATGTTTGGAATAATTCCATATCGGCGTAAAGCATATGAATTATAGCTTCTGGGGCTTTTCTCAAGAGAAGCAGAATTACCCTCTCCTCATGGAAATAATTTTTAACATTTGCTCCAAGGTTCCTTCATGAAAAAATTCCACCTCGATATATTTCTGAAGATCAATAGAGACACCTTGCAGAAAACATGCATGAAGCTTTTTATGTGTCAGCAATGTTTGGAAAAATTCGGAATACAACATATCTATTGTAGGGGTTGGGACTTATCTCAGAGAAGCAGTAATAACTTATTCTCATGTAGGGCAGTCAGTAACATACAGTACGATGCTTATTTAGCTATTCTTACTCGACGACTAACATTTTTTTTTTTCTTCTGAAAACTCGGGGAATATTGTAACTCCGCGTTTCCATGCTCTCATAGCTTTATACCTCTGAAAACTTTTTTTTTGCTGTAATTTCTTTCTTTTTTTTCTATCCGTTCTTTTATTTTGACATATGATGTACAATTCTCCACCCCGTCATCCTCTGTCTTTTCTGAAAATTTTACTCTTCTTACAGCAGATATTCTGCCACAAATTTTCTCGACATGCCATATATTTCGTATTGTGGCTTTTGAACTTTTTATTGCCAAACAGTCGCTGGAAATCTGAGCACCTTTTATCTAGCCTTGTATATACACTATTTACCAATAAGCATTTGGACACTTTCGAATTTTGACGTTTTGTCAAACATCTAGAAATGTTCTTAAGGAATCATCCTGAAACATTGGTAGTGTAAAGAACATGTTATGCCTCATATATTTCAGCAAACGTTGTGTCCTGAAGAGGAAAAGGGGACCAATAAAAAATTAAATAAAAGTCAAAATATTTTTAATTACCCTATAAAAATAATGCTCTACATGCGTTTTGGCTGTAGCATGTGATTATGAGGATTTTTCTCTTTCTCTTTATAAATTTGTATGAGGCTATCACGTATTTTCCTTGAGATATAACGGTTAAAAAAAATGCAAAAAAATTCTACTTTTTTAGTTATAACACGTAGAATATTAGACCCAGTGTGGAGATATTTTTAGAAAATTTGGCTTATTACATTAGACATAGCATACTGAAATCAGAATGCAAAAATGTTAAATATGTTACAAAATATGAGCTTTTATATTAAATAATGTTTAACTGCGCATACGCTAGCTTTAAAAAAATTTCATTTGCATAATGTAATAGCCAAAAATATTGAGCAACTTACATGAAAACCCCAAACAAATATCGTATAAATTTAAAAGTTACGAGAGATTGAATGAACAGAATTTCAGTTCTCTCATAATAAAAGCTAAATTATAAAGGTTTTTTCATACTTTTATTTTGATTTAATCAATGCCCAATGGTAATACAGTGTTCACTGATTGTAAATAAATATTGATACCCCCCCCCCATCTTCTTCCTCTTTTTTGAGAAGAACTGAAAATCTGTTCATTCTATCTCTCATAACTTTTTGAATTTACACGATATTTGTTTAGGGTTTTCATATAAGTTGCTCAATACTTTTGGCTATTAAATTATACAATTGAAATTTTTTAAAAGCTGGCGCATGCGTAGTTAAAAATTATTTCGTAAAAATACTCATATTTTGCAAGATATTTAACATTTTTGCATTCTGATTGCAGTATGCTGTGTCTAATGTATTATGCTAAATTTTCTAAAAATTTCCTTGCACTGGGTCTGATATCCTACGTTAAAAAAAAAAAAAAGAAAAAAAAGAATTTTTTTCTTTTACATTTTTAAAAACTGTTATATCTGAATGAATATATGTGGTAGCCTCTTAAAAATTCATACAAATAATGGGAAAATTCTCTTACTCAGACAAAAAGCGTCTAAAGTATTACTTTTTATTGGGTGGTCTAAAACATTTTCATTTTAGTTTAATTTTTTACTGCTCCCTTTTTCTTCTTCAGGACACAAAGTTTACTGAAATATATGAGGTATAACATGTTCTTTACACTACCAAAGTTTCAAGATGATTGTTAAAGAACTTTTCTAGATATTTGATGAAAATTCTAAATTCGAAAGTGTCCAAATACTTACTGGTATATTGTGTAGCATTATTTGTAAAAGCAAAACAATTTTTTATTTTTTCAAACACATAAATAACGAAGTTTCTCGTATACTTATAGATGACAACACTATTCATACTGACAGTTTAAAGTCCTATAGATGGCAACACTATACAATTTTCATTATTTCAACGTTTCTACTAATCTTATATTTTTTGAGGTTTTCATTATCTTTTAATGTGAAATTTTAAGGTCCTCTGAATATGAAAATCAAGTTTTCAGTGGTTGATATTTGTACGTGTTATCAGCATAACTTAGAAACAAATGAACAAAAATTTCGAATTTGGTATTTTGAAGATTACACGGGATGAAGATTACATGGGATTACCATTTGAAATTTTTTAGTAAAATCGGTAAGTTTCAAAGAATGGAATTCTGATATTAAATCACCACATATATATAATATTAACTTAAAAAAAAAAATAATAACAATTAGAATACTATTAAAAGATTTATAATTTAAGATTTTCAAAGATTAAAAGCAGTTTATTTTGAATTTTCCGGCATGAGAAATTTTTACATTCAAAATTTTAAATCAATGCAGCAATTCATTTACTAATTATTTAAAGTCTAATTGCCCCTTAAATTATGTTTTCTAAATTAATGTAATAATATATATGTATGCCATCTATATTTTTATTAAAGGATTTATTATTTAAGATTTAATCTTGGCGTTTAAAACCATAATAAATTCTTTCTCTAAAATCCAACTGCAATGGTAAAATTACCCGTAAAAGGATTCATTATTATTATTTTATTTTTTTATTTAGTCATAAAAATTATCTTCAGTCTGAATCATAATGCTAAATCAGCAAATTTAATAAATTATTCTCATAATATTTTGACCTTCGCGACTTTTGATAAATACTGAAAATAGACATCCTGCGAAAAGAAAGGACACTTTCAATAAACAGTCGAATTTAAAGGCCAGATCTGTTGATCGGAAAATATTTTCTCTTTCACTATCAAGCAGTTTGGAGGAAAAATTGGAAGGGAAGGATTTTTGCTCGCCAGATAGAGAAAGAGCCAATTTTAGTGTAATATCTGAATTTATGCACTCTTCCAAAAAATATCTGCGCCGGCCTCGTAACTGGAAAATTGCGGGTTCTGTACTCGAGCCGGCCAAAGACCGTCGTGTACACTAATGGCGGCTGGTGCACGTAAAATCTGTCGTGGCCGCAATGTCCTCTATGTTCCCATCAAAAATTATACCTCTGGGGATCACCGAAGCGGGAGAGCCATCCCTTCCGTGGAGGATCAAAATTGTGATGGCATGTCTCCGGACCACCTCTAGGGGTGTGTCCCAGACCGTCGCCAATTGCCCATCTGCGCAGCATTAGTGCGACGTTAAACCCAACCATCCATCCATCCAAAAAATATCTTGTTAAGCAGATATATGGTTTTTGACATACTTTTAGCGGAATTGGAGGAAACCGAAATGTAACTCCTTAAAAAACTTGTGTGTTAATAAAATTCGACTTCTTAGAAGATAAAAATTTGCCATTAACGCGGTAGCACTAGCGCGGGGTGACTGAGTCACCCCATCAGTTAGGATTTAGTTGAATAGGACGCCTGCTTCTAAAAATTCGCCATCATGGCGCTTTTCGTATCGTGTCGGAAATTATAACCCTCCACTGCCTCCATAAAATAGCGCCAGTTTCGGTTAAAAAAAAAAAAAAAAAAAGAAAAATGCGCGTGAGTTGGGTTGGGTTGGGTTGATTAATGTTGCGCTAGAAATGCATGTGAGCTATAAGAGACTGTCTGTGACACCTGTCTTAAGGATACATATTTTTTGCATATTTACAAATAAATATAATTACACAGTTGAGGTTGAGAATTTTTTACGTCACACTAGTGCTATGCTATGGATAGTTGGCGACGGTCTGACCTCTAAAGATGGTCCAGAGACATGGTACAGTCGGTAACAAAAGTCTCCGAAAACTAGCAAAAATTCCTATGTAAAAAAAGTACACTTAATACAGTTTTGTTAAATAAATCCCAGTCGAATCCTGTTCTTAGTCAGTCTAAAAACAGGTTTCAGCAAGGATTTATTTAACAAAACTTTATTAAGTGTACTTTTTTTTAGATAGGAATTTTTGCTAGTGTTCGGAGACTTTTGTTACCGACTGTACTTTAAATAATTTTTCAAAAGTTAAAAAAACGCCTTCAAACAAAGGCTGTCACCAGAAAATGAGGAAATTTTGTCACATTAGTGTAGGCTCCATAAATTTGTTCTGAAAAATTCTTCCTACAGAAACTTCACTAAAATCTCCCTTCTTGAATAGATCATACCGGGAGTGAATGAATGGATTTTACGTCGCACTAGTGCTACTCTATGGGCAGTTGGAAATGTCTGGAACATACTCTCTTAAGTGCGGTCAGGAGACATGACATCACAATTTTAATCTCCACGGAAAGTTAGATCATATCGAAGAATCAATTTGAATGATCATCAAAAACAGAACTTCAGAAAAAGCACTTTCCAATCCATCTACAAATCCATCCCCTCCGTGTAGGATCAAAATTTAATGACATGTCTCCGGAGCATCCCTAGAGGTGCGTCCCCGACCGTAGACAGTTACACATAGTGCAGTACTAGTGCGACGTTAAATCAAATCAACTAACAGCAACTCCAATAAAACTTGTAACTGTATTAAAAGTGATAATTCCATTCGGAACTTTCTTCGCAATGCTCCAATTCCATTTAATACTTTGCTCTAACCAACAAAACAATTTGAACTAAGTAAACCTTCGTATACAGCTTTCTGATGGCAGATGTTCATTTCAAAATACACTTTCAATTCTTAAAAGTGTTTGATCCACGTATTGACAAGAAAACAATGACGGAAAACTGAGTAGAAGGAACAACAAGAGAGTTTGCTATATCTGGTGAATTAGCACACTAATGGCATGAGGCTACTTCAACTAAATTCCAACTATTCAAGGTTTAGCGCGCGCCTTCCACCGGGTTAATCCCTGTGGGGCTATTTTCCTCTTTAATAAGTATTAAGATTAATTCATCTACCATTTCAGAGGTAAAAAAGGTAAATATTCTTTATACGAATGAATAAAAGTTTTCTGAAATATTTGAAACTGAATTTAAATTTAATAACATGTAACGTTTTGTGAATATAAATATATTTAAAAATGGGGCTGAGGGGGTTGGTAGCTTTTCTTCCCATACAAATATGTATATAACAATTTCTAAAACTACCACGATAAGAAACAGTATAGTATGTACCAATCAGATTATATATTCCAATTTTGCGAAAAAGTACTTTTAACAAAATTTATGAGTAGTGCAAACTCTTAACAGTGATTTTTATTAGCAAAGAAAAAACAAGGTCATGAGGAAAGTGAGCGATTATTAAGTTACAAAAAATTATATCAGTTTATTTCTAAGAAATCACTAATTTCATGCATCAATATTGCAAAATAAATTCTTTAAAGTAGTTTTGTTTTAGATTGATACAATTTTCATTGTGGCAAGAATTTATTCATACATTTTTTTTTTTTTTTTTTAAACTTCAGTATTCGACTGTACAAGGAATATCATTTACGGAAAATATAAATTTCAATCAATAAAATTAATCATAAATGCCCTAATTTCCACATCAATGAAATTAGATTTTTGAACTTTAATTTTTCTTCGTTACTTGATTCTTTGTTTCTCCTTTATGTTAATTCTGTGTAATTAAACCACATTTCATTAAATTCCCTTTAATAGTGAACAAATAAAAAATAAAATTTAATGTATATTCAAAAGATCTTTTAAAAATAACATGTACATTTTTTTTTATGCTATGTTAAACTTTTATTTCGATGGCTCAATTTTGCTTTGTTTTCCACGAGACTTAAAAATAAAACTACAAAGAGAAGAAGAAACTAAATCAAATAAATGAAGATGGGAGAATCTAATTTTTACAATCATATGTCTTAACAACACAAAAGAATATTTTCTAAAAAGAATTTTATTTGAAGACGTCTAGGAGTACATTTTGAAAAGAAAATAGTATTTTAAAAATATAATATAATTCAATTCAAGAATGTAAGATAAATAGATAGGCAGACTTGATTTTTTATAAATAAAATTAAAAAATAGTTTAGTTGTAGTTTTTTTTCTTTTATTTGACATTATAAAAACAGAAACTGTATGGATGAATCTTCTATATTGAGTATAAACATTAATAATATAGATAGTATTTTGCAATTGTTCTTATAATATTAAGAACATTATATTTCAACTTAAACACTCAATGTGCATGATAAATATACTTGTGTTATTTAGAGTGCTATATAAAGCTAAAAATTTACATTTTTTGATTTCAAAAATTCCAATTTTATAACAACGTAAAAACTTCAATTCCAAAAAATTACGGTGTTATAATGGCTAAAAGAAAAAAATAGCTCTTTTCTTTTTTTTAAATAATTGAATGTGATTTTGTAAAGAGTTTAAAAGTTTTAATTTGAGATATATAAGGCATATTTCATGAATTAGGGGAAATTATAAAATAAATATCTATTTAGTTCAATAAATTTTAACCCCTTCGCTGGCCATTACAATTAAATAAGTTTTCAAAATTCTACACCAATTAAAAAAAAAAAATCATTGAAATTGGTCAAAATCTTGGTTTGTGAATATATATTTTTAATTGTGCAACATATCTACATCATTTTTAGGCAACAAATAAAATAAAAATTATGAACCAATATTTGAATATTTTGGATTTTATACATTGTCTAAATAACAGTTGTAGGTTAAAATAGATATTTCTCTTCAGATCACACGTACGTGCACATTCTTTTACAGAGAGTAAGAAATAAGCTTATAATAAATATCTAATTAACAAACTTTGAATATTAAATCGGACTTTATGCATGAAATATATTTAGCTTATTTTAAAGATTTATTCAAAAATGTCTATATGGTGAAATATTAAAAGGATTTTTGAATAAAATCGTAAATGAGAGTTATGAAATTGCACGATGAAAGATTTTATTTTGTATTTTAACTTCAAATATCTGTCTCTAAATTCCATTTTCTTGAATGGAATAAAATGTATAAAGGTGCTTAGTATAATCTGATTTTCATGTACATTTAATGTGTTTACTTTGTGATTTAGTTCTAGAAGAACAAAATTTTGCTGAATAATCTTCCTTTGGTCAATATTGAAATATCGCTGAAGAAAGAATATGCTCGATGTGGTTGCAGTATGTTTAAAAATGTATATTCAGGGTGTTTAGAAAATCTTGACCCCGGCTTTCTTTCTTTAAATATTTATTTCAGCTATATGTAGCAAATTACAAAGATGCTTAAAAAAGTTAGAGTTTTATGAAATAAAAACAATATAAAGAATTAGAAAATGCAAATATTTATCTAGTCCCTAACCCCCTTTCCCCTCCAAAAAAATAGAAATCATTCAGTAAAATGTGTTTTATAATCTAACAAATGAATGTACAAAATTTTGCTTTGTATCGCAAAAAGTACTGGAGCTATGTCTGAACAAATTTAGTGACAGGTCAGTCACAAATTAAAAAATGTAAGTGTGTTTATTTATTTACGTTATCAGTGTTTTCACTCGTAATTTGTATATAATCCTTGAAAGATTTACTTATTGTAATCGAAGAAACTGTTATGTTTTGTCATACCTTTAGGACCTTTTTTTTAAAAAAAAAAAAAAAATATATATATATATATATATACACTGCGGAAATTTTATACATCTTTTTAGTATTTTATGAAGCATAATTCACTCTCGCAAAATTTTTGCACAGTTTTCTATTTAAATATAAATATTTTAATACTTAAAGTTAATTCCATAATTTTTTATTGATTTTTTTTTTTAATTTTTAATTTTCTTTTTTATTCAAGCTTGTACTTTATAATAAATGTCTAAGAACAATAATTAAGGAAATAAAGTTTGATTCAGTTTTTAAGATAGTGTATATATATTAACAAAGTCTTGCTTTATCTAATAACAATAATAATATGAATATGAATAATTTCGAATAATATGAACCCTTTAACAGCCCCGGGCGTATATATACGTTTTTCCTTTGAGTGACACTGCTGTAAGTGAAAGTACTGACATGGCTTGACAATGCAATAAAATAATCTTGAAAGTGATCTTGACAGTGCTTCTGAAAGATTTACTCATTTCAGAGTTGAAAGAGAATGGTGGCTCTTTGAAGCAAATATCGTAACTTTCCTCGGCAGGTAAGGGGTTAATTATATATTTTACATTTCCCTATTAATTGGAAATCAGTTTAGGGCACTGCTTGGTGATGAAATTTTTCTGCTTTGCGATTAATTTATATTTTACTCGTATTATGTCTTCTGGGAGGTCGGAACAAGAAGGGATATTGTAACAAGTGGCTATTTTTGTTTCTTTTTCTTTTTTTCATAATTATACTAAGCAGTGTCGTGAATTGTCTTTTTACTTTATTATTTAATAAAAAAATATCTTTTGAGTTTTAGAAAGTGATTTTTTTTAAAAGTAAATTCCGCAGTTGAAGAAATATGAAAAATATATATAGAAACTGTAGGGTTTGTAATAAGAAATAATTTTACAATTTTTTTTCAACAGTAGAGATCCAAATATTAATAAAATAATAAATTAGTTAGCATGAGTTTGTTTTTTTAGTAAGCAGTAGAGTAAAATTGAATGCATTTAAAAATAAAAAAAATAACCATAACTTATTATGCTAAATATTTTATTCAATGTCAAACTAATAAATTCTGTCCAAAATTCAAAATAAATTTTTAAACAACTAATTTTAATAATCGTTATTTACATATTAGCACTGTTGGTACTTAATACCAGTTAAAGTTTGAGGCAGTTTGGTAAAGTTCCTAATTATGTTAGAGGCAAATTTTTTGTCTAGTACTAATATACAGTCGGTAACAAAAGTGTCCGAACACTAGCAAAAATTCCTATATAAAAGAAGTACGCTTAATACACTTTTGCTAAATAAATACTTGTCGAATCCTGTTCTTAGACTCACTAAGAACAGAATTCAACAAGGATTTATTTAAGAAAACAGTATTAAGCGTACCTTTTTTATATAGGAATGTTTGCTAGTGTTCGGACACTTTTGTTACCGACTGTACATATTTTAGTATTTATAATGTATTCATATTTTATTTAAAATCGAACACATTCTCTTTAACTTCGTAATTTTATAAAATATGTTGATTATAACGTTTAAAATAACCATTGTCACTTGAAGATAATAATATTTAACGCGTAATTAAATAAAAAATATTGAAAAGATGTTTTGATTTTGCAAAAGTGATATTAATAACAGAAAGTGGTTATCGTAAGTTTGTTGGTTTACAAGTTAGCTGATTATAGAAGGAAACTCTTGGTGAAGTGCCTATTACCGTTTAAGTTTACATAGCAGTACTACCGTAGAGTACAGTATAGAATTTGAGGTACACGTAATATGAAAGAGAGTATAGTTTAATTTTTAATGACGTTCTTGCTCGAAAATGAAATCGTTTTAGTGACAAAATTTATTTTTCAATTCTAAAATTAATATAACAAGAGCAACAAGTGATCAGAACAGGGATCATCCCTGGCTTCTTCGCACGCAACAAGGTATTACCAACTGAGATACTCTATCGAAATGTTATGGATACTATTTATTCCCTTCAAAGGATGAATCATCGTCTAACAATAATGAAGTTTAAAATAAATAAATAAATATTCATCTGTAAAATTGCAATTCATAGAACATATAAACACTTACAATTTTTAAATAAGGAACAGATGTAATCCAACATCCAGTAGGTAGCTCATTTAGTAGAGCCTAACATGCAATATGTTAATCTTCGACTTTGGTTAATAAATTATCATAAAATTTTATAAAATTAATACATATTTCCATCTAAAATATATTACTTATATTCATTCAAATTTATATATCTAGTTAATGAAAAACCATTTTTAAATACAAAAAGTTAAGAATAATGAAGCAACCGAAAAATTAACTGGGAAATATTTTACAGCAGTTTATAAATATCAAATGTTAAAATGTGCTCTATAATTCTCTTTTAAACTGCTGTTTTATTAAACGCTTTTTAATAAGTTTCCGGAAAAAGATTTTGAGTAGGAATGGTCCATTTATATCAATACAAAATTAGTAAAAAAATAAAATAAATAAGTGTAACTTTTAAGATTGTTTAGTAATTAGCGTCTGGAGGATCTAGATTAAAAAATATATGTATATACTTGAAAAGATAAGTTAATTATAAAAATTATGTTTTAATAGGCATTAGAAATATACAGTGCGGCAAAAAATTCTTTACACTTGAGCGGCAAAAAGAATACTTTACACGTCAGTTGCCGTTCCCGCCATAAAAATGTGTTGAACTCCAGCGATGACACGTGGTGTTAGTCGATCAAAGACGACTTTTCCCTATCCTGTCAACACTCAGTTTACCTCGTGGACCTTGAGAGTTAGGCTGTACGCTCCTTGCTCTCGCCAGCTAGTATTTCGTTCATTTATTAAAAGTTTGATAAACTACATCAGTATTCCCACTCCACACAATGGGTCGGATTAAGCTTAAAATGGAAGAGAAATCTCATGCCTTGACTCTGCTAGAGAAGGGAATCTCTGTGATTGATGTAGCCAGAGATCTGGCACACCATTCTGGAAATAGCCAGTTGTAGCCATCTGGCAGATGTAGCCAGAGATCCATGCCTAAACGGCTGCATTCGGCAATAAAATGTAAAGATGAGATGACAAAATAGTGACCGACTTACGCCACGTATCATCACTAGGGTTCGACACATTTTTATGACGGGAACGGCAACTGACATGTAAAGAATTTTTTGGCTGCTCAAGTATAAAGATTTTTTTTGCCCGCACTGTAGATTAAATTGCTGAAATTATTAGAAAACATATATTTTTTTAATTTTCAAATCAATTCTATATATATATATATAATAAAATTACTGTTTATAGGAGTGATATTCGAAGCAATACGTGTTAAGAAAATATTATGATATAAGTTCAAGTTACATTAAAAAAAAAAAAAAAAAAAAAAAAAAAAATTACAATATATATTTGAACATATACAATATATATTCAATTTCAGCAAGAAAACACATTTTCTTTTGAAAATTAAATGTTTTAGAAATTCATGCCTAACCATGTAAAATAATTTTCTTTGAATTCTACTTTAAATTGATTTAGTTCCATAAAGTGAGACGTTTTAAATTTTGATTGAATGCACAATAGCCCAAATAAATACAAAATTCTTTCGAAAATGAATTTAAGAAAAAGTTTCTTTTCGAAATATAAGATATCGTTATAATAAATGTATTCTTTATCCCGAATATATATATATATATATATATATATATATATATATATATATAATTTCAGCAAAAAGTCATGAATATATTACAGTATAGAATCAAATAATTTTTTTTTTTTTGAAATTTATGCGCTATTACAAATTTAATAGATTTGAGTTGAAGTTGCTAATAAATAAATAAATAAAAATTGAAGATATCGATAATGGAAAAACTTTCCAAAGTGTAGGTAAAAGATGAATTTTATTAGGAAATGAAAAATTACATCCATTGTCTATTAGATATCCAAAATTAAACTGACATTTGCGAGTTCTTTGAAGAAAAAATTTCCTAGAAAAGTTAGGTCACAAATCACCACTATAAGATATGGAACAGCTTAATTTAGGACGCAAAAAAGTTTTTCTGTTTAAAATCGGTAAAACATGTTTAATATTCTGCTCACTATTGCCTGTTAATTTATTTAGAAACGTAAAACTTATAGTAAATGATTGAAAACTGCATATATCATAGAATATAAACTTATGTTTGTTGGACTTGTTAGACGGAAGGTGGCTGCTCACCACTATACAGCAGTTTCGAGCGTATTTAACCACCCTATCGGCCATCCCGAAATAATACGGAGAAATCCTAGCCCCCACAAATTACGGCGGCCGGTGAAGTGGTAAGGCCTCTCCCGTAGTTCGCTACATAAAAAAAAAAAAAAAAAAAAAAAAAAAAAAAAGATTGGCCATCGGCGATTACACTCTCGGGACAGAGGGCGGCATAATAAGTGTTCTTTTCTTTTACATTGTAAGGTAATAAGCTGAAAAAGGGTCTCCACTAAGACAGGAAGAATAAAACATTTAAACTTTCAAAACAAAGACAAAATCGAGAAGATAAACCAAATTGTATCATGTTATAAAACAGGTAATTACCAAAAGGAAAGAGAAAAAGCATTTAAGATGTTAAATTTGTTAAATCTTTACAAAATTCAAAATTTTTTATTAGTTTTTGACGAAGGGGAGGACGGTTAGTAATTTTAAAAAGCCAACCAGAAGGTTTAATTGGCGGAGCTATAATGTGCCATGCGGAGGTTAAAGGACAGGAAAAGTAAAAGTGCTTTGATGAACTCAAACTGAGGTGTAGTCCAGCGGTAAAATCTGTATCAGTAAAATTTAAAAAGACTATGTCCAGACAAGAAATCTGTTATTGATGGATTTAGATTAAAATTATATTCTGAGACTGTAGGCAAAAGGTTATAAGTGTAACGTACGTCCTTTTGTTCAATTATTTCAATATGATTGCCACTCCTTCTTAAGAATGGACTCAAGGAATTTTTTAATATAGGAGGGTGCAAGTAATGGATAATCTATGGTTTCAATTTGGGTCGCTGCTTTGGCTAAGGAATCCACCATTTCGTTGCCCGCGACACCCATGTCAGAAGAAACATGGGCAAGACCATTTCTACCAAGAAGAGCAAGAACAGAAAGTGTAATATTCAGAACTAACGGCTGAAAAGAACTCTGACGACATAAAACTTGTAAACCTGAGAGGCCGCCACTAAAAATGTGGGCAAAAGTTACTTAAGTGTTATAGTTAATCCAATTTAGAGCTTGTTTAATAGAAAATAATTCTGCTTGAAAATCAGAATTGCAGTCTCCCAGTCTAGAAGCCCGAATCAAAATACAATTCGCTGGAAGGAAGAACTCTGTCCCTATACTATGGTCTGACTGCGATCCATCAGTGTGTGCCGCCCCTGGAGCAGAGGGACAAAAAGAGTTGAGGTTAATGTTAATAAGAGCTGGGCTGAATCTTATGCAGGATGAATGAACCAGCTGCCCTCTTTTAATTGTATTTAAGAACCCGGAAAATAGTGTTCTTGTAAATTTTGATCGTTGAGTTTTTGGATTCTAGTTTTGATGTTTTCATATTTTAATGTTAAGTGTAGATGGAATACCGGTAATGATGTGCAAGGCGTCGGGGAATATTGTCCTATAGCCGCGTGACATTTGCAGTAAAAAGATTCGTTGTATAAAGCTCAGTTATATAATGACGTTTATAGAAAGATTTCCTACCTACCCGGCCCATACGTTATTTCTTTTTCTACGATTGTCAGATACCAAGTTTATAATAAGTTTGATTTAATACCCGACGATTTACCGACTAGTTTGCATGAGTTATGATAGGCTGATAATAATTTTTATTTCAGGTAATTAAGGTGAGATGTCCAATGTAGATTTTTATCAATTGATAAACCCAAGATTTTTAAGTGATCTACATGACCAACACTGATGTCGCCTATCCTCATCACCGGTTTCCGTTTTAATATGCCTGGTTTGGAAAAAGTGAGTGATTGTGTTTTACCAGCGAATAAATTTAAATATAAAGAGTTGAACATCTGAGAGAAAGAAGAAAATGCATCATGAGCAAGAGACTCCAGATCTGTTCCTGTTTTGCCCTAGATTATAATCGTGAAATCATCCACAAAAGCAAAGATTTCAAAACCTTGTTCTGTCATAGTGTTCAGAATTTCATTAGTTATAATTGTTCACAGAACAGGTTCAAGGCA
Organism: Salticus scenicus; assembly: GCA_963930645.1. Lineage (NCBI taxonomy): Eukaryota > Metazoa > Arthropoda > Arachnida > Araneae > Salticidae > Salticus > Salticus scenicus. The sequence goes on from OZ005654.1 coordinate 323,579,705, forward strand.
CGAGCTTATGGACAGCATTTTTCTTGTTTGTGTTCACTGGAGCCAGATCCCCAGTTAACAATAGTAAAGCTTTCTAAAAGGTAGAAGCGTGAGATTCCAACGATATTTCCCAGACAATGAAGGCAAGCTAAAGAAATTAGAATATAAGACCTTTCGAGATTATCGAAGGCGACTTTGAATGTCGAGAGAGATGAGAGTGGTGTATAAAGCTAAGGGCACAGGCAATTAGAATTTGATTCAAAGCTTATTCGTATGACCTGCCGTCTCTGAATCCAAATTTCTGTCCATTCAATAGCTGATTGTGTTCCAAAAATGTAGTTAAGCCTATAGCTATGAGCTTTTCAAACAATTTTCCTAAAGTAGTAAGCAGGCAGATCGGGCAATAAGGTTTGGAGTCAGAGGGAGACTTCTTCAGCTTCGAAATAAACCACTTCGTCTCGGTGGAGTACCCTAAGGAAGTGGTTGAAAAGTAGGCAGATATTAGCCGAGCTAAGTAAAACCATGATAATTAATTTAAATATTCGTTTAATTTAAAGTTTATGTTATCTGGGCCTGGCGCTTTTTTATTATTGAAATTAAATAGAGCAAAGCGGATTTTCGCTTTCGTAGAAGCTTTGTCATTCTGCGCTCCAAAAGAGATAGGGTGGTCCACTGCAATGGGTGAGGTGGAGGGTTTAAAGAATTGCTCAGATAAGAATTCGAGATTGTTATGTTTAAAAGAAAGACTTGGAGGTGTCCGAAGTAAGAGTTCATTTGGAGCGAAGTATTTTTGAGAATAAAATTTTTGTACAGTGCCAAAGACCTCTGTCTGAGAAGAGCAGAAGGCCTTCCATACTATGTGTTCTGAATTGTTTATTTGTTTTCTGTAGTGCATAAACTTATTTTAGTTTTATGTTGTTTGGAGAGCTGTATAGTGTGAACACGTCCTACGCCTTGCAATTAGGACGATTCCAAAGGGTTGGAGGATGCTAAATTGACCGACAGTTTGTGATTTAGTGAATATCCAATCATTCAGTGTTCCCTCATTATTTATTTTCTGTTAACGACATGGGTTATCACCTCTATTTTAACATTGACTCGTTGAGTTTACATTTGCGCAGAAGCTCCCATGGACACAAGAAATGTGGTTGAAGAATAGTAGGTTAAAAAGGAAGGGATAGAATTAAATTATTAAGGTAATTCTGTGAGGTTTGCGTGGATGCAACCTTGATCTTAATTAAATAATTAAGTAACAAAAGATAAATTAGAGCACAAGTCTATGAAGTAAAATCAAATAAGCATTTATTAACTGAATTAATGGGAGGTAAATCTGGCCTTCCAAACTCAAGCAGTAGAAACGTTAAGCAACTTAAGAAAATAATTACAAGAAATAACTTAGATAAATATAAAGTAACTCTCATCCACTGAAGATAACAGAAGTAGGTTGAAGGCCTCTTTGACCACACAACGATGTGAACTCAAACTTGCCGGCTGGATTCCCACTGCACGACAAATTTTACGCACCACTTTCTATATTCTATAACTACACTATTCACATCAGACTGATAAACTCCAATAGCTAAGGATTTCACCCTTCGTATAATAATCTAACTTCAGCAATATACCACAATCTATAGTTTAGTCTAGCGTCAGAACTAATCCATCTACACCACACTCTTTGCGAAAAATACCTTCCTATATATCCTTCATTCCACCGATTAATATCCCTTCACTTTAACAAAACTTTAAAGCCGCTTCGCATTCGCCAACACTCCGCAACTTACTTCCTTCGTTGCAGCACTATGCTGACGCAAAACCATTCCAACCTAAACTTTCGCTGACTGCTGGCGTCGAAGCATTCAACTCTCCCATCTATTGCGTCGCTGGATCCAACTCAATAAGGAAAGGGCACGCGATATCACTCGCAGTCAAATTATGGGTAAAGTGGCAAAACACTGGTATTTCCACCAATCCTGGTCGATCTTTTACCACTCGGGAGTGCAAAGATTGATTGACGGAGCGTTTGTTTGTAAACATGCCATTTCCTTATTTGAAAAAAACTGTGGTGACCTACCATAGTCTCAACCTTACAATTCGAACGACAATATTGAAAGGACTGAAAAAGTTTAATCCGTAGAAAGAGGCGACTGGTTGGTCTGAAGTAGGTATAATAATCTTAAATTAACAGTTTACTAACCACTTTAGACAACGAATAATGTTCAGAAAAATATGTCATCTTATTGTTCATTTACTGTTATTAGAAAACTTCAACATGGAGTAGAGTTGAAATCACAAATTGCTCTATTAAGCTATCCGCATCATTGAAAAGGGAGTGTCTTGTATTTAAAATTGAAAAACTTCTTCACACACCATAAAATTACAGAAAGCACTACTAGTTTCGAAAGTATGTGGCCTTTCTTCTTCTGGTGCTGAAAACATGTGCCAATTAAATCTGACTCTACTAACAATGTGCACTTTTGTGTACTGAAATAGCTCCAAGTTGATATTTCCTACAACTATTCGCTCATATAGTCCCCAGATCTGCTCTAAAAATCTTTAAAAAAAAAAATTCTTACTTTGAATAACCCGTTACTAAAACACATCATAATGGAGAATCACTTAGAATAACCATTATAACAATTTTTTTTTCTAAAATACTTCCCAATCAAACTATTTCACCAAAACCTTACCAAAAGCTTCGTTAAAATTCTCATCTTCATCCATAACTTTCTGTGCAAAGTTCTGATTCCACCTTTGTTTGTTTATTGGTAACATATACATCAGACTTGTATGCTTGACTCAAAGTTCACTTGTAAATCTTCGTCGAGATAACAAATAGCACATATGACGGGATTACAATGTGAACATCAGAAAAATCACCCAGTGCCAGCGCTGGAAGCATCTACACTCGAAGGTGCTTAGCGGTCTGGTGTCATAATCACTCGGCCACAGAGGGTATTGATTTCACCCTTGAAGGAGTGGTGTAAAAGGAGTTGGCATAGAGCATATCAGCATGCAGGGCAAATGAAGTTAACTGTTGTCTACTCAAGATGGCAACCGAAATAGCAGCCACAGGACCCATATTGAATCTACCAAAAAACATTGACTCCATGTTTTTCTAGGCATATCATCTTCTGTTACATCATTGCTCCAAGACTCTCTTTAATACCTTGCCTTATCTAATAAAGTCATTGCAAGTAACAAAACTTTGTAAAACTTCGCAACTTCTGATATTGCTACAAAATCTGCCAGTGAGAATTTACTACTTTATATTACAATTTTTTTCCAGTAGTAATAGATTTTGAAAAAGTATTGCATATATAAAATAAAGTTTTCTTTTAAAGATAACTATAAATTTATTTATTTTTGCATTGGTGAACCATTCATTAATTAATTACAAAACAAAAATAAATACCATTGTATAATCCTTGTCATTCTAATCTGCTATCACGCAAAATGTAACTATATTTGATTCCTGATATTTATTTCACAATTTGCACTTTCTTTATCTCGCACATACTGTCGATTTCAATCAGCGACAAACGTTTTCTCAACTTTTTTAGTGGACTACCATTAATAAAGTAGAATGAAATATTTTTTAATACTACAGGATATAGTTATAATTGAAAAGTAAAACGAAGAATTTAATGTAATTGTGCGTATTTATACATATATAAAACAAATCCGTACTACAGTCAAATCAATCATGTCTCATACATAAAATATGAATACACGTTTCCATATTTATAATGAAATAATCATTGTAAGCGAAACAACTAAAATGTGCAAGAGACAGGTTTAGATTGCGTTTACACATGCCTGTACACATGCTCTGACATATATTCTGTTACGCAGGAGTATATATATTATATTTTAAAACACAATAAATAATATGCACGCAATAAAAATATGCATTACTTAAAAATCTTGAAACACTTTCTCTTACCAAGATAACTGTTGTATTTTTAATCGAAAACTTTCAACACCCTTGTAACCGGGGGACCACCCTTGTTTGTGATGTGTAAGATATTTTTTTTATTCAGATTTAATCTTCATGAAAAAATTTGCATAATTCAACATTAGTGAGCTTTCACCAGATTGAAGAAATACACTTTTTCTTATAAACATTATCGGTAAAAAGAATTAAATTATCTACTTCACAGCCCTCGCTTCTACCTACACAAGAACTGGCCTGATTTTTATTTGATTATAACCCTTCAAAAACTTTCAAAATAAATGAAAAACACATATAACTTGGAAATACCGTTTATCTTCTTTAAAAGTTATCTGAAATATTTTCTTTTCTTTTTAAGTATAGCTAGGGTGAAATTTTTAATGAAATATATTTTTGATTTATATCAAAGTGTTCAGACTGTTTAGGTAACGCTTCTGAATCGATATATTTTATTTTCCAAAGCATTAAATTTTGATAAAGAACTCGGTGCTTTATTCTACAGTCTTAGCTCTGTTTTTTTTTTCCCGTTATAAAAAAAAAAAAAAAAAAAAAAAAAAAAAATCTTTCAGTTTTTCGCTGCTTAAAACCAAATTCACGAAACGGAAGATTTTAAAAGAATAATCGAAATAAATCCCCCTTTGAAAAATTTTAGGATTAAGTAGGGAAAAACTTCCATTTTAAGTTTCAAACCGGTAATAGATTTTTCAGAGAGATTTTTGTTGAGGAAAAAGTATTGTCTTTAATTTAATGAATCACAAAAAAAAAAAAAAAAAAAAAAAAAAAGAAAAGAGTAACTACTAATGTCGATAAAAATTAAATATTTGGAATAAAAAAGCATTCATACGCAAAGATATTTGTATGTAATTGTATTAGGATGCATACGGATTTATATCAATTAATACTTACTTGCAGATGTATAAATATGCAGGGTGTTTGTAAAAACGTTGACCTAGGCTTTAATTTCTTAAATATTAAGATTAAAAATATGTAAAAAATTAGAAAGATGAGTAAAATAATATACAGTTATTTAAAAAAAGCATTTAATCAATGTATGAATCTTTCAGACTTTTAAAGATACGTATGGAAATGTTTATGTATTCCGTTTCTATTGTAAGGAGCATTTCTAAATTTTTGAAAATTTCTGTTTATGGAAGCTGTATAAAAGTTAATTTTATATTTCTGGAAATTGAATCCTTTGGAACGTTTTATTAATTTTGTAAAAATGTGTGTTTTTCACCCCACCAATTTACAGTTTATGATATGTGTTTAAGGCAAATGTTTAGTAAATAAAGCCGCGGATAATATTTTCTGACATAATTAATAATGCTTATGCTTTAGCATTAGGATTTTGTTTCACTGGGATCATTTGCTTTGCGCTGTTTCAGAAAACAGAAGGTTAGGGAAAAATGTAATTTCAACTCAGGTTTGTAAGTTTTGATTGTAGAAGGGAATTATGAATATTAGGATTTAGATATAAATGAGAGAGAGACATATATATTACGATAAAAAAAAAAAAAAAAAAAAGCATCATACATGAAGTAAAAAAAAAAAAAAAATGTTAACTCTGAGTCCTGTATTATGATACAAAACTTAGGACTTGAAGTTATTTATAGTTTCACTGATGCAGAATGCATCACAGCTGTATGAATATTTATAGAATAAAATGCAATTTAACGAGTTCATGCCTTTCTAGAATGTGGAATGTCTTATTATTATTATTATTATTTTACCTGAAAGTGCAAAAGCCATATAGTGTGGTAATTCGTTCATACAGTTTTCAACTTAATTAACGATCCTATTATTCATTGGTTTTTTAAAAATTCAGTATTTTAGTCATTTCTGATAATGGAAAAGTTTATTGAGATCTTAAGGTTATAAATGTAGGAAAAGAATATCTTTTTGCATGTCTGACAAATATTTAAAAAAAGTAGAAATCTAAACTGAAATATTTAAAATATTGATTTATGTCTGAATGTATATTTAGTGATTACGTCAAAATAGTGTATGGATTTAGCACGCAAAAAAAAAAAAAAAAATGATACGCTTTTACAAAATTTTTAGTTGGGTGCACTGCTTTTAATTAACTATTTTAATTGAAGAGGATTATGTTTCATCTATTTATTGAAGCGTTAATAATCCGAATTAAATAATGTTACGTTTCTTCTTTAAGAAAACTAAGTAATTTCTTCTGCACAACTCTATTCAAAGTATTAAATTTTGCACGATACAATGAAGTAAGCTTATTAATCCAGTATTATAATTATAATTATAATTATTATTATTATTATAAATGTAATTCAGTTTACTTTCAACATAATTAAATTTAAAAGTATTTGTCAATTTCGAATGTATGGCATCTGATTTGAAAGTTGGAAATAGAAATTTTATTTGCGTGGGTGTATTTTTTAAGAATCAGTTATCTCTAAAATATTCAGTTTAATCTGAAGTATTTTGAAAGTTTATTTCAGACATATACAAAAAAAAAAAAAAAAAAAAAAAAAAGATTGTTAAAAAACGTTAATTTTCTGTTGTGTAGAAAAATTGATAGTAGAAAAAACAGCAAATTCTAATAGATAAATTCCCTTTATTCGTCGAATATTTTCAAAATAGTTGAATATGACGATTCCGTATGCCACAAAAACTATAAAAACAGCGCTACATGTATCTTAGAAGTGAAATATGAGTTCTTCAAAAAGAATGAGTAACAACTCAAAAGCACATTTCAGAGATCTGTGCACACAACTGAATCCTTTGAGAACGTTTCTTTCTTTTATAGTCTTTTGATTAGGGCCAGAAATCTGCAGAAATCTGCATTTCAGAAAAACTTAACTAACTCAATTCCAAATTGAGGTAGGACTTCCAGATTCTAGCAGTACTAAACTGTTATAATTTTTGCCAGATTTTGTCATGAAAGTATGCACAATTTCATTAGATTACTAGAAGTATTATATTTACTTAATAAAATTAGGTATATGTATTCTACGATAATTTACTTTTACGTAATCTAACTATTCACTGAGGAAGAAAAAAAAAAGCACTTTCATCTAGAACGAATAAGCAGCCATTTTCTAAATCCTTAAACTAGAAATGTAGATTTCCGAGTTATGCGTATAAGTAAACAAATGACCTGGATAGACGTAATGATCGAGAATTTTTATTCTAAACTTTTCTATATTATGAAACACGGATCTTTTGTGTTGCGAGAAACTGTCGTTGATTTCCTAGAATTGGGTCGCAAAATATAATTATAGTTACTAAAACGCGCCTCTAGTGTTCGCATTTATTTACAGAGATTTTTAAATGAGATTGACCACCATAATATAGAAAAACGGTCTAGAGTTCCAATAGGGGTTCTTAGAACTCGCTAAAAAACGGAACTAGAATTTATAAGGATGACATGGAACTATTTTTACTAGTGCCACAATTTAGATTCTAGATGTCAGTCACAGAATTTGTTTTTCATTGTTGACGAATTCTGTAAAAAATGCACCGGAGGTCTGGTGTTTAAAAAAAAAAAAAAAAAAAAAAAAATGTATGTAAGCACCATAGATCGCAAAAGAAAACTCACAAAAATAGCTTTGAGTCTAAGTAATACCAAGAGTGAACATCATCAGTAGAACAAAGTAAGCACAAGTGCAACAAAAAAAATGGAAACGCATCAATGATGGAGGATAGAATTAATCGAAAAACAGTACTGCTTTAAAAAGTTACATTGAAAAAATAAAATACAGCACTATTACAGTGTAAAATATTCATAATTAAAATAATAATAATAATAATAATAGACATTAAAGATGTTTATTAAGATCTCGGCAGTTTAGTAATTACTAAAGTTCTCTTCTGTGAATAAATACAGCATGAAGTTTCATCTTCAGTTGTAATACAATAGCTATGAGCCTGAATACTTCGGAGCAATAAATTCAAGAAAACACAAAATAGTCAAAATTTAATGCAATACTTTTTACTTATAAGCTACCAAAACGATTTTTCGGACATAATATCTTCTGATAAAGAACGTCTTTTAAATTAGAAAATACTTATTATTTTGTAAAATATGTGCATATTTTTATTTTGTAAAACAACTAAGATTAAATACATTTTTTATAAATTAATAAACGAGAAAAATAAGTGCATTTCTCAAATTTACATTTAAAAGAATAAATACATTTTTAAAAGTCTCCATATAAAAGCTCTCGAACTTTTCCCTCCCGATGTTGTATAATCGTTTTTTTTTTTTTTTTTTTTTTTTTTTTTAAATCATCAACAGCAATAAATTGTCCGTTTGCGAATGCAAGTCTATTTATTTGGATATTCTACTACGAAAAAGGATAATCGCTAACGATTACTGGAAAACACACACACACACAAAAAAAAAAAAACTTATGAGAAGTATTTTTTTCTTTCGCTTCTGTTCATTTGAATACAAACAAGAAACCCTTAGAAAGGCCCCCTACGGAGGGTATTCCATCCAGGCCCAGGACCCAGATGTAATCAAGCGACTTTAACCTTCAACTACAAATGCCAAGCAAATTTTGATTATGTTGGACATAAACTCCAACTGTCTGCGCTAGGGTCCTAGGCGTAGGTGGAGTGCCCTCCATGGGGTTTCTTTCTAAGGTCTTCTATCCCTTATTTACTCGAGTGCCCGAGAAAACCACGGATAATTCTGAACGGCTGGACTCAGCATGACCTGAGATAGAATCTTGCACGTTACGTTTACTAGTTTCGAGAACAGAATCTCTCGACTACTGGTGAGGCCTGCATAGCACGGGAGTAACTGCGAAAAACAATCTGCAGCATGTACTCTTAGTTTTATGGATTAGCATTGGCTTAGAAAAGATAAAATTAATACTAAAAAGGCAAACTTATGTTCAATAATTTAAATTCTACAGTGTAAATAACACCTAATTAAAAACATGTTATCATTATTTTAGGTTAATTCTTTCATAAATCTTTTTACAGTAATTCTTACAGTAATTTGCTTTATACACATACACATATAATGGCAAATTTGTTGTCAAGATAATTTCAAAAATACTTGGATTGTGATATAATTTATTACAGGATTATTTTGAAAGAATTCACTGACGAAGAATCCTTTATTCAATATTTAGCAACCATTAGAAAATTACAAATTCGCAGGAAAAACGTAATTATCATCTGCATTTCTTGAAGCTCGGTATATCTATGGACGCTATTAAGTTCTCAACAAAGTTTATTAATTAAGTTAATTTTCCATCTTATTTCAAAATGGAAATCATTTAAAAATTCAAACATGAATATAAAGTGTATTTACGAACATATTTGCTTGAAACTCGGTATGTATATAACTCATATTATGTCTTAATAAAATTTTTTAATTAACTAAATTCACTATATTATTTCGAAATGGTGACTGCTTGAAAATTTCAAACTCTCTCTCACTCTGTCTCTCACACACAAAAAAAATATTTATGAACTGATTTGTGTTAAACGCTTTATACACATAACCGATATCAAGATGTCAATCAAGTTTATCAATAAACTGGATCTACCATCTTATTTTAAAATAGCAGTTACTTAAAAAGAACACACACACACACACACACACACACACACAAAAAAAAAAAAAAAAACTACTCTTTCCACTAAGCCGAATAGACTTGTTTTTGCACCTATTTAATTTAATGTAATGTTTTAAAACCCTAAATGTGATTCACATGAAATTAGTATGAGCGTAGTGGAATTTATCAGCTTTTAATACGTATTGCAGTTCTCTGTAACTTCCTTTATCTGTCAAAGTAAAGAATGCTTGTTAACTTATTAATCATCAATTCCCTTTACCGTGAAAATTATTCCAAAGCTCTTAATGCAACTTATGAATAATGTACTTTCATTGTTTGTATTGCAAGTGAAAGGTATTGTATAATTCCTGTTATGATGATTGAGGATACTTTATTTAATAAAGGAAGCAAATTTTTACGAATTCATTGTATCTGGAAAATTACTATGAGAACTAATGGTGCTATGTAACAATAAATTGTAAATGTTAAAAGGTACAAATGTGAGCTGCATATGCATTGAATGAATTTGAATTTGAATTGTTTTTGGAGATAGAATTTAGGTAATATTTTTGATGCAGAATATATATATATATATAATCTTATAAATGTAAAACTAGATAATTACTCATAATTTAAAGTAATTATCTATTTTTACTTGTAACATTAAATGTAGACTTTTACCGAACAGAATAATAATAATAAAATATACTATTTTACCAAAGAATGAAAAATTGGAATGCTCTTTATATTTTTTTATGCACAGAAAGTATTATCATACATTTTTAATTTCGCAAACTATAATAAAGGAAAAACTTTATTTTAAGTAAGTGGAATAGATTTTAGTGGGTGTAAACCATGTGAAACTGAACAGAAAAACAAACTATTTTTAAAATGTACTTTCAGATTAATTTTTAAATTTATTCCTTGCATTTTTGTGAGTAACATCACTGTACACGTTTGGTTCTGAGTTTAAGGATAAAATTTTTAGTTAAAGTCATTAAGAAACCAAACCTGATTTCGATACTGTTACACATATTCAAAACAGTATTTTTCGTAGTTGATAACTTTCCTGGTTATACCGTAATATGCATTACCACTAATTTTTAATACAAGTATTTAGTAAACAATTAGCTACTAATTAACTACAGTTAATTTTATTGGAGAATATTTTTAGAAAACAGTAGTGATTATTGTTAAAAAAAGAATCACAAAGTTGGCAACTATGAATTTCATACAAAAAATAGCTTGTTGATGTTTTTCTCTAAGTTCAAAGAAACGCATCAATTATTTTCCTCATAGGAAAATTTTTTGAAAATTATCAAAATATTTATGGATTTATATATTATGTATGCATGCCTTATTTTTCTTTTTTAAATATTATTAATCGGAATTATTCTCTAAAAGGACAAAAGAATTTGTTTTTTTTAATAGCAGTTTGACGAATGGAAATATGTAGCATAATTAATGCGAAAAACAATTTATTGCAAATAATACTTGTATTGTTTCATGAAAAAAAAAATTAATTAATTACATTAATAAGATTAAAGCTATATTTAGTGAAAGCTGTATTTAGTATTCTGAAAAAACACAAAACTCTTCGCAATTATGGATGTACTTTGTTCGACATCCAAGAAGTGATTTTTATTCACTAATTCACAAAATATATAAATTCTAATATGTACATATTAAGTATTCATTCTGAAAGTAGAGTCGGGTCTGACTCTAAATAAAATAAGGCTAAAAATGAAAATCTTATGTTGTGATTCTATGTTGTATGTTTAAAAATGAATAACGTTAAATTATTATGTATTAAAAAAATTGATACGGTTTCAGTTTATGAGTTCCTTGTTGTCTGTTAAACGACGTGTTTTTTTTGAATAATTAAAATATATAATATTCATTTCTGTTCTTGAAACGATGGTTCATTTAGTGAGCAAAATTGAAAATGCACATTAAATATATGGCACTATTTGTATAGTGTTTGTAAGAGGTTTGTATATGGCACTATTATAATAGTGCCATATACAAACCGGAGTCATAAAATTTTTTAAACTTTGTTGGAAAGTCTTAGAAAGAACTGATAGACTACAAATGAATAAGAATATGCGTGCGAAACATATCCTAACTTTTTAACAGCATTGTAGACAGTAAAAGTACAGAAGATCGTTCACACTTTATGGAAACGATTTTAGTAGTTGACTTTTAGGTATAAATGCCATATTTATAGCGTCAATTTGCTTCTATCTGATAGCCATAGCTCTTGACAATAAATCTAGCTCGAATATTTCTTGAAAGTGAACGTTTTCTTAGTTCTGTTCTGCTATGTCTATTTTATCCTATTCCTCTCGTACCGTTTTCCTAAGTTCGTTCAATGATCCTGGTTGTCGCAGAGCTGCCAACCAAATCCGGCAAATTGTTAGTACCGCCCCTTTTCCTACACCACTTAATCTTTAGAGTGATACTCCTCAAATATATTTACGATAAATGAAGAAAACAAATACTCTAAAAATTAAGCGCTGTAGAAAAAGGGGCGTGTGAGGGAGTTCCTCACATATCCTTTTATTTCATCAAATTTATTATATCCTAACTAATTATATATTTATTCACAATTAAAATTTATTAACCTTTAATAATCCTCTTTAAATATGCCAAACTTATTTTAAATTGAGTAAATTCTTTATTGGAAATTAAAATACTTATCATTTTCTAATTTTAAGAACAAGTTCAGTATTAAATCCATTGATCTCTTTTTAGCATAATGCAATATATATATAGGGATCTAATACACAATTTAATTTTATTCTCCCTGAAAGTAATTATTTTTTTATTTCTATTTCACTATGTTTCGCAATAAATCTAATTATATTTATAGCTATAAATGTTCTGTTGGAAAATTTCCGTTATATCTTTTTATTATTTTATTTTATTTTACATTCAGATAATCTATTTAATTGCAGCTATTAAATTAATGACCCGTTATGTAGACATCATGTCGCAAGAATTTCGTAAAATTCGATGATTACTTGCAGCTGTCTTTCCAACGGTCTTGTTGGCGAATGTGATTTATGCCAAGGTGGGGCTGCCATATTTTCAACCGTCTTTTTATTTTTAAAAATTCCCATTAAAATATCATTAACACAAAAGAAAACATCTTGGCGCCCTTGGCTTCAAAATGTGGTGATATTACCATAAGCTGGCGTTTTACAAGGGTGCTGTCGGATTTGATTCCGGGACAGTTTGATAATAAGCACCGTACTACAAAGATGTAACTTTTTCTCAATTAAAAATCTCTCTCTCCTCCACCATCGTTTTAACGAATTCACCTGTATGGATCTGAACTGGGTTTGTCCTCATTTGTCATTTTATATTTTATATTTTTTAATAAATACTCACGGCTATTAAAAATGACTGGAATTGACTTTTATTTTAAAATGGCTATTATTTTATTGACTTGTTTTTTAGAGGACTGTGGCTTTTATGCTACAGGGCGGTACTAACAGTTTACCGGATTAGGTTGGCAGCCCTGTTGTCGTTTTCCAAAGGCTTGTTTTAATAAACCAAATGTGTAAACGTGCATTGGAAAAGCATCAGGCATACTTGCCAACCATCTCATTATGAACCGTACAATTTTTAGTACACGCCTTGTTTTTCACACCAATAATTTTTTAGAGTAATTTTAGTCTTATTTAATCGCAACAAAATTTAGAGAGAATTACTCTAAAAATATAGTGGTGTGAGAAAAGGGACGTTTTTTCAGGGGGCGTTAACAATTGTACGGTTATTAATGAGATGGTTGGCAAGTATGCATCAGGTGATTTTACAGGTATTTCATTAAATGGGATACATTTTATTCCTGTTTTTGATATTTTCTTTGCTAAATAATTGACAGTTGATTTAGACGTGTGATAGAGACTTTGTCCATATGAAGCTTCTTAAATTTATCTATGTCCTTTCCATATAAGGCTGGAATTTCTTTTTCAAAAATTGGTTTTAAAATATTCTGGGGATAGTAGCGTGAATTAATTTCGGCTTTATTTGAGACTTTTTTAATTTTTAATTTCCCATTGTTACAAAATCCCGCAATTACCATGAATCTGTTTCGGAACTTTTCTGTACACTGACGTCAACTGAACAATAGAAAATTTATCTTTCCTTTTTTGTGATATTTTAAAAAGTTCATTTCTTTGAGATAATGATTGAAAGTCCAGAAGAAAGTTCTACATGTCGAAAATTTCATAACTGCTGTGATAGAACTACACTTTACAATGGAAAAAATATAAAACCATAGCACCTGACAGATTGATTCCTTTATAGCAGCAAAATAAGAGATGCGGGTCAGACTGGTCAGTAGCGTTGTTGTAGCAATTTTCGTGCTGGTGGCTTGTAGAACGAAGTCCGGCATCGGAGATGCATTTTTCTGGGATGGACTCGAGCCCGGTACCTTGTCACTGTCCCCAGTTATCACAGAGGACTGCGTTCGCTCCGTGCTGTCCAATGCAGGGCTGCTAGACGTTTTGAAAACTTCGCAGGAGGTTAAATAGACGTTTGGAATTGCCGACTTTAAAATACTTGCATTTTTCGTTGGTTTAATCGGCGGGTCATTTTGAAACTTTAAGTTCACGTTCGCATTAGAAATATTTGACTGTGTCGGCTGTATAGATGCACAGCTGACATCTAAAGGCGAGTTACCAGGATTATCCGCATCATGTAATGATTTTCCACTTTCGCTTAGTTTAACGGTTTCAGCAGCCACAGTAATTTTAATAGGATTTTCTTTTACAATTCCTGTCGCAACACGAGATAATTTTTCGGATTTATTATTAGTAGCTAAATTCTGAATAATAGATTTAGTTTCATATGTATCGCTGTTTGAAAATGAAGTTTGTTCGTTTGCAGTCACTTGCGGTTGGCTTTTGCCACTAGAAATAAAGTTTTCCTCACCAGTTTTAGGGTGACTTAATGTACTCGAGCTTACTTCTTGCGACTCAATAACTTCTTGCGGTTTTTCCACTGGGTTTAATATTGTTTCCCACTGACGTTCGTGAGGGGGGAGGGAGCGGTCATGTTGCAATCTTAGTTTGTCATACCGAGTGGCAAAGAGTTCGATGACCCGACTTTTTTACTCGTCATAGGTTGGATTTGGGCCAAGCGAATGGCAGGCGATTAACCTATGCCACTGTCTCGGTTCTCCTTCTAGGGAATAGGCTAACCAGGAATATTGTTTTTTAACATTGATTTTATGAAAATGGAAAAAATATTCAAGCTGCTCAAAAAATTGCAGCACGCTAGTGGTGCCATCAAAAAAGACTTGCTCGGGGGGGGGGGGGGATTCGAGCAAAGTTGGGCGCCAATGTGGAGAATTATGGTGCGCCATGATCTTAATTTTAAGTTGACTTGACTTAAAGGTTGAATGCTGCAAACTTTCTTATTTAACTTTAGATTAACTTAAAGCTGTAAACTGAAATACTTAAGTCTAGGAAGAAATGACAGAGTCAGATTTGTAAAATCAATGGAGCTTTAATTGAGCTTAAATAAGAATGGGGACGCTGGACTTTGATTGGATTTAATATCTTTATACGTTTAAATGGGCAGCCCTCTTAAATGCTTTGACAACAATAAATAAACTCCGTTACTTTACTTTACTTAACTACTCGCAAATGGTCTCAACTACTTTTATTTAAATTAGCTTCTAAGGCCGAGTAATCTTTCGCATGTAGGAGGATTCCTTGACGCTACAATGCTACAGGACTTACTCTCTTCTACCCTAAGTCGCTAACAACTAACTCCATCAACTCTCATACTAACACACTCCAACTACGAAGTACCTCCTCTCAACTAACACTCTAACTCACTCCTTCCAACTCTCTCTCCAACTAACTAACACCAACTAACTAACATTCTTCCTTCCCCTTTTATCTATCTTACTTTCCAAAATATTTGCATATCGTGAATTACAATTTCAATTTAGGATGAGAATTAACTCTACTAGTCGACTTGAATCCTAAAACAGCACATTCACGTTTTACCCGCAAAGTGCGAGTTTTAATTGTAGCACTTTGCTATACCTGACAACTCTTACTTCCCCTTCCTCAGCGGGTGAGTTCGAAGTTTTGCAAAATCACACTAATGTACATAATGCGTACACTTAATCAATATCCAGTCTGGGTCCCCACTGCCTTCGGCACAACTTACCCACTTCTTACTTCCCCTTCCTCAGCGGATGAGTTCGAAGTTTTGCAAAATCCCACTAATGTACATAATGCGTCCACTTAATCAATATCCGCACACCAAAATTCGCCATTCTAAGATAATTCAAAGCGAATTCAAACGGAAAAACATGTTTTTACACATGTTTATTGGGAACAACTTCAGTATAACCCCACAACGATATTTGGCGATTTTTTTGTTGGTGTTTATGGCTAAATCATAAATCTAAAAATCATAAATCATATATGATAAATGATAAAATCATAATCTAAATCATAAAACATAAAATCCAAAATAAACAACATATTAGGCTGCCATATTATATCGCAAACAGTCCAGAACGACATTGTTATCCTTCAAAACGGCGCCAAAGAAAAATCGCCAAATTCAGCTGTTGGGTTATACTGAAGTTATACCGTTTATTGCCCTCCGACTCCGAGAAGGGGGGGGGGATTTCGAATTTCGTGAAATCCAGTTACAATAAGTGCCGGATGCAAACAAACAATTTACGCACCAAATTTCGTGACCACAGAAGTCTTTAATAGAAAATATTACAAATAAATAAATACAAAAAGCACAGCTTTAGTATGGGACCGCTTTGGAGAATTTAAATACTTTAAGCCATTTTTGCGATGAACTGAATTGGCTATCTCAATTGTGCAATTAAAGATCTTGGCGAGAAACGTTCGAGCTACGTCGGTTCCGAATTTCAAATTTTGCGAAAGGGATCCAATACTAAAGCTGTTCCATACACAAAATAAATAAATAAATAAAATAAAATAAAATAAAAAAATCTTTTCTGATATTTACAAAATAAAAATAAAAAATCTTAATAAAATCCAAATTATAATCATTTACAATTAATGGGAGAACATAAAAAAACCCTCATAAGGTACATAATAACAACAAAAAATTTTGTTTTACTGCAGGAAAGAAAAGTACTGCTTAATTAAATAAAAATATTAAACTAATGCCAAATATCTCTATGAAAATATTTATCTACGTGCAAATTCCTCATAAAAAAAAAAAAAAAAAAAAAAATCACCAACTTTTGTAGGTATTTTTCTCTCTAATTTTTATTATTATTCACGTGAAATTAAAAATATTTCATTTTATTTCTCGAAAATAAAAAAATGTACAAATGCATATTTATAAATATAAAACCTTTTACCGAATCCACATTGAAAACGGAAAAAGGGTAAAATAAATTAGAAATATCAGACCTATTTTTACATCAGACCATAAATTTGATACCAAATGAAAGGGGTGATTTTTCTGAATCCAGGGGTGCAAACAGTTTTTCGATGCTACAATTAGATTTTTAAAAAATAACTAAGTATGAAATTTAAGTGGCAACGGAAAAACGAAAAAATGGGAAAATAAATTAGAAGTATCACACCTATTGTTGCATATTCAGTACCAAATGAAAGAGGTGATTTTTCTGAATCCTGGGGTGTAAACAGTTTTTCGATACGACAATTAGATGTTTTAAAATTAACTAATGTATGAAACTCAGATGGCAAAACTTCATTTCAATCTTTTCATAATTTGTAGTGCGAATCACGCGAATAAAAAAATTCTTTATCTTAAAAATTTATTTTTGCATTTTATTTTTCCATTCAAAGCGTTTTAGTGAAAAAATATTTATGGCGCATGCGCAGGCATTTTTTACCCACAATTTAAACACTAATCAGAATTTTGAAAATTTCTATAGATATAATTTTAAGTTGGGTGAAGACCTAAGTTTCTGCCAATCGCCGTTGAATTCCGTCCAGCCATTCTCGAGTGATGCCCGGACAAACGTGTTTTAGTCTTTTACCCCCCAGGGGGGAACGGGGGGGGGGAATTTCTGAAAAGTTGATAGATATAATTTTAAGTTGGGTGAAGACCTAAATCCCTGCCAAGCGCCGTTGAATTCCGTCCTGCCGTTCCCAAGTGATGCCCGGACAAAAAAGCGGCATACGGACACGATGACACACACACACAGGCAAAATTTTCTGAAGTCATTTTCGGCTTTCATGGTGTGCGAAACATGAAGATATCGCAAAATTTTTCGATTCCGACAAATTTACAGACAAAAGTCTGATTTTATTAATATAGAATTTTTTATATTTTATATTTTTATTTTATTTTTTATCAAAACATAATCATTTTAACAATATGCTATAATTCAGTTTTAATGTTAAATAAATATTTCTTCTCAAATTTAGCATATATGTTTCAAAGCTCCAGGTTACTTAAAAAAATATATTAAATTAAGAATAATAATACTTTATGCACTAAAATATATGCACAATAATCAATAACTTAAAAAAAAAAATAAATAAAAGTTTTTATGATTTTATTCTGTTCATTTTTTTAAACGTACCACACAACATAAAACCAATTTCCAATATTAAATATTCAATCCCTGCGGAAATGTATTCATTCTTACAAAGGCAAATTAATTAAATAAAATTCAGCTAATAATTCAAAGTTACAAGATGTTAGTAAAAGCTGAAAACGAGTTTAACTTGTATTTTTATTCATTAAAATCTGACAAAATTATGTAACTTTCTCTGAGTGTAAATTCAATTACCAAGTAAAATCTGTTTCGAAATTAATAAATGAAACCCTGTAAGGGAATTGGAATGTATTAATTTATTCTCATTTTTAAATTATTGATTTCAAAATAGTTTTATTTGAAACTATTTAGCTCATTTTTTAAAAAACCTAATTTTATAAAAATGGTTATTTATTTGTAATATCACTTTTCTCATGAAATATGAATAAAAAATTGTAACTTTAACGTTTTGTTGATTTGGTAAATATGGCGTATTGTACCAAAATTTCTTAAAAAAATTAATAGCCATATTTTGTCTTGATAAAGTAATACTACAAATGCAAATATTTAACTTTAAATCAATGATTTTTACATATTTAATTTCTTACTGTTTAATTTTAATTATAACTTTGAAGTAACCTATTTCTGAAATGGAACTGTATTATTCATACAGTAGAACTTGGATAATTCGAAGTTGAAGGGACCAGAGAAAAATTCGAAATACCCGAAAATTCGAATTACATATACAATTTTGTCAAAAAGAAGAGATAAATTGAAAAAATAAAACTCTACGATTAAAAATGTAACACATAAACTTTATATCTAAGAATACTGCTACATTCACCCCATCCCCCCATTAAATCAATATCTTTTTACAAGCTTAATTATTCAACACTTTTTAAAAAATAGTCAGATATTTTTTATTGCTTCATTAAGTACACTCTTTGTGTCATAGTATATGACTTCAACCTATCAATTGATAATAATAATAATAAAAATAAATAAATAAAATTAAAATTAAAAATGAATCAAAATACTGCATTAGGTATTAGAAGCTATTACGAAATTTCATTGCACTAGTCTGGCCTTAGTATCGCCAAAAATAGATTTCATGACAGTGAACGTACCCTTCAGAGTTTAAGCTATAATGGATAGAAAAATGCAAATTCGGTGATGATAGATATTGGTAATCTAATTTTATTGTTCGTTTCGAGAATTGAAAAGAATTTTTCTCATAGATTAACAGGAGAGATCACCATCGTTTCTTAAAACAGCGTTAAAAATTTCAGCAGAAAAACTAATGGTAGTCATTTGTCTTATGTCTTACATAAAATTACAGAGAAAAATAAACGAAGATGTTAAAAAAACAATTTTATACTTGCATTTTAATGACTAATATTAATTTAATTAATTATTGACGAGAAAATATTTGTGACTTAGAATGTTTTTTCTAAAGTATAAACATTCATTTTAAATTTGTATTGAGAAATTAAATAATAAAAATAGATAGAAATACCGAATAAAGATTGTAAGATAAAACATGTAATTTCTATTACTTACTATTATTTTTAATTTATAGAGACTCTGGGTAAGCATTTCAGTAAATTTACAGAATTTTATTGCAGTGTAGTTTCATATTGAGTTTCTAGAGATTAAGTAATTAAAAAATTTAATTCTGTATAAAATATATGTATTCCCTGATTACAAATTAATAAGTTAAAATGCAGAGGCTGAGGTTGAGATTGAATTTGTTTAATGACTTGATAAAGTTATGCATTAGAGGATTGTTAATACGCAAAAATAAAGGGGTATATCAGCGAAGCTCCTGTTTTCAATAAGTAAAGTGAACTTTCATGATTTCATTCTCCTTTATTTATAAAAACAAAATAGTTCAATTTTAACAGAAAAAAAAAATCTTGTCTTCATTATGTAAGAACACACCTAGACTCATTTAAATTAAATATTCAAAAATCTACACAATTTCAGTTTAAACGTCCATCTATTTAGAGCACAATTATTAACAAAGATATGTTTTTAGATTAGAATACAATCTGAAATTCGCTTTATATTTTAAATGTAAGATTTTAACAAAATAAATAAATATACATATATCAAACGCTCACTTCTCTGTTCAAGAAATTTTGACGAAAGTTTTGTAATAATTCATAGGAGATTTCTTACATTTATAAAAAGACATTATAAAAAGACAAAATTTTAGTACATCATTAAATAATTGGCTCTTTTATGTGGATAATGAAAATAAGGAAATACACTTTTCATAGTTGCAGAAATAAATTTGCAAAAACCTTCAACATTCTTATTGAGAATTTTGATTTCAAACAAATGGTACACAGGCTTAAATGTATAGCAATGAATTAAATAACTGCATATAATGTGAATCACTTTATTGAAAATGGCTGAGAGGATTCTCAGATATATTATAATTTCTTTTAGAAATTTCTTGTCTAATAGGTGGTATCTCACAGAAGTAACAAACTCCGGAATGATTTGTAGGTTTTCTCTAATTTATGGTCATCGCATATAGCACTGAACAGCCTTTACTATTGATCCAATTGCGCAAGAAAACCGACGATATGAGGTGACTATCATTTATCTTTATCTACAATTCACAATCAAAATAACGATTTTATATCGCTTTTATTAGTGGCGTTATTGCCTGTCTCAGACTTGATACGATTGCTTCGCCACCAACGTAGCAAGTGTTGTCAGGAGAGTTTATACTAACTCAAGGCATTTTAAAAGAATAAATAAATATCACCAAGCAAAATACAAATCGATAGCAAGAGATTAAATGTAAATATTCATTTATGAAATCGAATCAAGCACAATTGTAACCTTTGGAATACAGGGTGTCACCAAAACATTGAAGTGCAAATTTATTCTTTACCTATTAGAGATAAATGGGATTACACGTATCAAAATTGTTCAAAGTAAAACAGGGAATAAGATCACGTTCATAAAATTTTCTTTTAGTTAATTTTCAAAAAGTTACATTTTTAAAATTTTTATACGACCCCTGTAGAAAAATTTGATCAGTTTTATTTTTAATGCAAAATACTCCATAACTCTATCATTAGAATTAAGTGAGTTTTTTTTTTTTTGGGGGGGGGGGAGGGGGTTACGTCGCACTAGTGCTGCGCAGATGGGCAATTGGCGAAGGTCTGGGACACACCCCTAGAGGTGGTCCGGAGACATGCCATCACAATTTTGATCCTCCACGGAAGGGATGGCTCTCCCGCTTCGGTGACCTCCAGAGGTATAATTTTTGGTGGGAACATGGAGGACATTGCGGCCACGACAGATTTTACGTGCACCAGCCACCATTAGTGTATACGACGGTCTTTGGCCGGCTCGAGCACCGAACCCGCAATCTTCCAATTACGAGGCAGGCGCTCTACCGACTGGGCTACCGCGGCCCTAGAATTAAGTGAGATACACTTATTTGAAATTTTAGAACTGAACAGAGGGACCATATATCAAAAATCGAAATCTAAATTTGCAACATACTTGATAAAGAAAAAAATACGTATGATAACATTTAAATTAAAACATATTTGCATGTTTAGGATGGATTCACGATCCAGGTACGTATATTAATCATATTTTACATGAATAATGGTATTTAAAAAAAAAAAAAAAAAAAAAAAAAAAAGTAATACGATTTAAGCATGCAAAGCATGTAAAGCATTTAAGCATGCAAAGTAATACGATATGCAAGCATGTAATTTATTTTCAATTTTCATTTTTTCCCCTCCAAAATGACGTGCATTAAAAATGAATTTTCAAACGATTTTTTACTTTCGCTTATTTGTATACGATAGAGAAAGAATCGTTTTGAAGTTAATTTTTCATATTCAAGTTTTACTTACATGTTTTGAGACACTTCGTATTCAAAAAAAGATTTTTTGTAATTGGTCTATGTGTCTGTCTGTGTGTTTGAGTCCGTTATTAACAGTTCCCAAGAATAAATATTAACAGAAAGTCCATGCTCGGTATTCTAAATCTGTATCATATAGGGATTCTACGACAAATTTTGTACTCAGACCGAAAAAGTGATTTGTGTGCATTGACATCCAAGAGAATTCAAACATATTACGTACATGGGCGAAATTTTTGGCAGATACAATTTAGCATCTTTAGACTGTATTAAACAAAATGAAATGAGCATATCTTTTTTATATGTATAAAATAATATTTTGTATAGAATAAAGTAGAAAAATCATTTTTTATTCATTTACAAGTAGTACAAGAGAATATATATATTAGAGCTATACTAGGATATTTCTGGAAGTGAATCTCGAGTTGCGTTGTGTATTTATCGTATTGTACTAAATTTAACCAAAGCGTGTGTTGTATATATAACTTATAAACAATATACAGGGCTAATCAACATCCTTTTCTATTGAATGTAATTGACGAAAGTGCTATACTACATTTTACTAAGTACAAGAAAACTGCTTAGTAATTATAATAAATATTTTATACCACACAGTGCACTGTTAAAAATTTCAACAGAAAACTACTGGTAACCATTCGTCTTTTAATTCTCATTATTTGTCAGTTATATCCAGTCTTATGTAAAACTACAGATTAAAATAAATGGAGATGTTAAAAAATGTGTGTTATATAATATACTCATTGCCATAAAAATTTGCGAATCAAAAGTCGTCAGAATGAAGCGAAATTTTACATACGTTAGTACGATGTTGATAGAAGTAAGTGATTACAAAAATCAAAGTAAAATGATCATTTATTGCAGGAAAAATGAATGAAAGTTTTAGTACTTTATTGGGCCACCTTTAGCGTGAATGCACGATGCGATACAGAGTGGCATTGAAACACACAAGCCCCATACGATGCCCTGCGGTATCTCATTCCAAAATTGCTGTAAACTCGCCTATAATTCGTCCAAACTCGTAGGCTGTCCTACTTGTCGTTCAGACTGATCTCAGATATGCTCGAACAGAGACAAACCTGGGGATCGAGCAGGCCATGTAAAGGTGGTAATGTGGCGGAAGCAGTCCTTTGACACCCTTGCTGTATGTGGCCGAGCAGTGCCCTGAAGAATAATGCCATAAGCCCACGTCATACGATCACACCAGCTATGGGTGCGGTGTGCCGCTGTAAAGCAAAGGCAGAATTGAGACGTTCACCATGGGGTCTCCACATACGTACACGATGGTCATCTCTGCCCAAATTGAATCTGAATTCGTTGCTGAAGACGACCTGATTACATTCGGTTGCAACCCAATCCAATCAAGCGCAACACTATTCCGAACACAGGCGATGGGTGGTGGTGGTGGCGGTGTGTGTGTGTGTGGAGGGGAATCATTGAAAGCATACATAATGGGCGCCGCGATAGCGAATCTCCTTCAGCCAGGCGCTTGCGATGGTACGGACAGACACAGGGACGCATAGTGAAGGCACTGTCTGTGTCCGAATGGCAGACAATGAGACAGTTGATGTTATGCATGCGCATCGAATGATGTGACGGTCTTCTTGAATATTGATCTGTCGAGTGAGTCCCGAGCCTGGTCGCTGCGTAGCCGACTTCATTCTTATCCACTGGTCCCAACATCTCTTCACAGTAAAATCAGAACGGCCTACAGTGACGTGCTACTCACCAAGCTGACCACCCGGTCCATCATCCCGATGATTCTTCTTATCTCGGTCTTTAACAACTACTCATATTGTCTTCGATGGTGGCGTAACAGCATCTTCATTTAAAAAGCGTTCTTCTGCTACAGATTAAGTACACGCAAACTCGCAAACAAACTCTGCTTATTCTTTAACCACATTTCTTGCGACCACGGAAGCCTCTGCGCAAGTGCGGATTGAACGAGTCCAGTGTTAAAATAGGGGTGACTGAGAAAAAACAAGCGATAAGGGAACACAGAATAACTGGATGTTTGCCAAATAACTATCTCTCGGCCAATTTTGCATTCCTCAAAACTTTTGGACTCGGCCTCACTGCTAGTCGTAGGAAACGTGGTCGCACTATACCTGTTTTATACTCAAAGGAGAATGAAGTTCAACACCCTCTGGTGGTATTACTCAATGCGCAATCACACTTCATTTCTAATCGTTTGAATATCTGCCTGACACGTACCTTCATGCCAAGTTTCTTTACGATGCCACAATTACTTCCTGGTGCGAAAATTTTTATGGCAATGAGTGTATATAAGATGCATATATAATATATGCATTTTAATGGCTTATATTAATTTAATTAATTATTGGCGAGAATATATTTCTGCTTAGAATGCTTTTTCTAGAGTAGAAATAGTAATTTTTAATTTTTATTGAAAAATTAAATAATGAAAATACCGAAAAATGGTTAAGAATATCAATTATTTACTGAGAATTATTGTAAATTTACAGAGATTCTTGAAAAATATTTCAGTAAATGCACAGAAACTTTTTACAGTGAAGGGAGAGTATTATTTGATGTCCAATTTTCAATGCTGCATTTTTGTCTTAGCTATGCGTTTTGAGGTCCCCTGAATACGAATGTCAAGATATTGTTAAGATTGAAAATCATATTAGACTGCCGCTTTCACTGTTAGATTCAAGATTTTTAAGTTTCAAGACCTGGTGAGTAATGAAATTTGTCTGAATAACTTGGAATAAACTAATTTTAGGCTGAATAAGGCTAAATTGAATAACAGCCTTAAATTCATGCAGGTAGTACATTCAAAAGAGAGGTCAAAGAGGGATGTGGCTTCTAACACACAGAAATATATGTCCAAAGAAAAAAAATATTTGAAAAGTTTTTTGTGTACAGTACTTGTTATCTTATCGCTAGTTTTGCAATCTATGTTTACAGTAGTTAAATGCGGGAAAAGAGTGAGTATCATGTGAGTACCACAACAGATTATTTATTTCATTAATTGTAAGTTAAGGGTTTAAAATATTTAAATAAATAAATAAATTAATAAATAAATAAATAAATAAATAAATAATAATAATAATAAAAAAACAACTGCATGAGGATTAAATTTTCACAAAAATGTTGATTTAACCCTTCCATTCTCAAATTTTTTCCATCCATAAAACAATAAATCTTATATTTAATCATAAATTTATTTCAAAGGTAATATGTATAAATATTTCTTTTTAAATTGGAGTAATAGCAGAGTACGAATTAATATACGTAACAAAGCAACTGAGAGGTGTTTATTTATGTTTAATATAACCACTGATACCATTTAAAATCATAATTTTACAATCAATAAAAATATCAAAATTTTGTACGAAATACATATTGCAATTAATTAAAATACAAATTATAAACATTGAAAAATAAAATAAAAAATATTTCAAACAGTTAATTTACTTAAATTGCCCAAAACAGGAAACTGATTCCGATATTGTTATCATAATAGAGTAAAATATACTTTCATTTATCAACAAGGATAGGGAAATCATCTAAAATATATATTTTTCGGTGGGAAAATGTATATAGGTTTTAACATAATTTGGCACATGGAATGATCTGATTTGACTTCAATTGGACACGACACCAACCAACCAACCAACATTGTTCATTTTGAATCAGCAGGAGTGTTAGATGATAAGAAAGAAAATCTGAAATATTATGATTTCAATTGGCATCACAGGAAATGAAAGGGTTAAATGGTTTCACTAAATTTAATTTTTTTACTAAAAGATGCAAAACTCAGAATTTTTTTTAAAATGTTTATATTTTTATTGTCTCAGATTATAAGAGCAATTGTGAGTTTTCCTTAGAATGCATTTTTATAAAATATCCTGCAGTTTGCATTGTCAGACCCCTATTGAGATTTAATTTGAGTCACTTGAGATTTTGCGTTACCTTATATCAGATCTAAAAATTTTTATTATCATCAGTTAGCATATGGTCCCTGATTTCATTGTAGAAACAACCTTTTGAATGATACGGGAAAGCGGCCTCAGTCAGTTTGCATTTCAGGAATGAAGGTAGCGAAATGGGTCTTTTGAATATTTTCTGTATGTCTGCAGTAGAAAAAGTCTTCCAGAAAGCTTTTTTTTTTTTTTTCGTCCAGGTGTCACGTTAAAAAAGCTAAATGGAATTCAATGACACCTGGTAGGATTTATGCATCCAACTTAATTATATCTATAGACCAATTTTTAATTTAAATTAGATTTCGATATATGAGCAGAAAGCAGTTGCGCATACACAATAAGATTTTTGTCAGTAAAAACACGGAATGGAAATACACTGTTAAAAATAACGGTGGTTATTACAGCAGAATATGCTGCCACCGATTTCTGCCTGAACAGTCTGTTGTTCAATAAGATAATTTACAGCGGAAACATTTGTAAAGAGAGACTCTCTTACAGATATTTCTGTTGTAAATTACTCCTTTGTAACAGCAAAATGTGATAGCACTCCTTTTGGCCAGCCTGCGATACCTTTAAGTTCCAGGCAACATGAAAGTTAAAATGGTCTTCAGAATATTTTCTGTATATGTGCGGGGAGTGGAGGGGGGGAGGGGCGTAAGCGGGAGTCCAGAACGTTTTATTTATTTATTTGTCTGGGTATCATATAATAATGGTTGGTGCCAATAGAATGAAAATTAGCAGAACTTTAGGCTTCTACTCAACGTAAAATAAAATGCATCGAACATTTTAAAATTTTCTTTAGTTTTAGTGTTATGAACAAAAAACCTTTTTCGCATACAGAATGTGACTTTTGTAAATAAATCGCGCAGAATGGATGGAAAAATTTTGGACTATTTTTACGTTTCAGATATTAAGGTAGTCAAAATATGTCTTCAGAATAATAAACAAAATTCAGTTTCTCAGTTATTTGATTTAATACAATGTGTCAAAGTGTTTTTTTTTTTTTTTTTTTTTTTTTTTACTCAATTTTATTTAATATGGTTGTTTTCTCTGTCTGGGTGTAATCTTGCAGTCAACTTAAATCACTTCCCTCGAAATGATTTTGTTCAAAATTTTCAATCGAATATGCAATCATTTACAGGAATCTGTCTTTCCAGGGATAGATTTCAGAGTAAAAAGTGTGTCTTTCTGTGTCAAATCTCGCGGTTAATTTTTAATCCTTCTTACCGAACCAGTTTTGTTCAAATATTGCACACAAATTAATAGTCGATGACTTTACAATACGGTAATACTTTTATGAATCTGTTTGACCAGGAATAAATTCCAGGGGCAAATATCAGCCTGTCTCTGTCAAATCTTGCGATTCATTTTTGATACATTTCTCTTCAACTGATTTTACTCCGATTTGAGATATGACACAATAAAAAAATAATTTCTAAGGACCTTACCAGAAAACAGGTTCCAGGCGGAAAAATCGGTCTGTCTGTGTCAAATCTTGCAATTCATTTTTAATGCACTTCTGTTAACCGTTTTCATTTAAATTTTAATCGTGAGTCTATTGATGATAATACAATATGAAAATATTTTCTGATTCCAATCTTATCAGGAGCAGGTTTCAGGGGTAAAAGTGTCTATCTGTGTCAAATATTACTGTTTCTTTTTAATCTACTTTCACCGAATCGGTCTTTTTAGTACATTATGGAGTGCAAGAGTCTCTTTATACATTTTCATTTATGTGATAAAATATTTCATTTAAGTTTCCATAATATATTTTGAACATTATAAATTTTTTTCAAATTAACTGTCTTAATAATGATATAATTCAGTGTCCTGAACTATCTATATTTATATTTTAAAATCCCTTTATGTATGAACACTCTATGTTCGTATAATACTTAATTCATTTTCAGATTTTTTTCTTACCCATCATTGACGGTTTAATTAAACGCATTGATTTAAGAGCATTTCTGTTTTGTAGTTGATTCAAAACTCAAGTTTAGGTTTTTAAATAAATTTCTGTTTAAAAATGTGCAGACGACTTAAATTGAAGTAATATTAGAAAAAAAAAGAAAATTTCTATAATATTTGCAATTATTTCTATGCTGTCTGCTGATAACTATTACAAACAATGAATTATTGAAATTTATGAATAACCTTTATTAACCATTATTCATATTTATTTGTGAACATATATTGCTTTTATTTAGCACTTATTTGTGTGTACTTATTTTAATCTGAAATTTTCGTCCATTTCTGATGGCGTTTCCCGCGCATTGAAAGGGGACAGCAGCTAGTTAGCAATAAAGAGAATTTATCTTATAATAACTACTGGAAAGTGGTTAGTAATATTTTCGTTTTAAAAGTATTTCAAATATTTACGCACTATAAAATATAATTTTTAAGTTATAAAATGTATCCCTTATTTTACTAAAAAAGCATTTTTTTTTTTTTTTTTAAGTTTTGGTGTATCTAAACCTGAATGGTTTCTAAAAAAAAAAAAAAAAAAAAAAAAAAAAAAAATATATATATATATATATATATATAAGGTTTTTTCTCTATATATAAGATAAGATTTTCTAGATAAGTAACAAGACAATGTAAACTGCAACTACAAGAAAAATAGATTGTTAATATTTGTTTCGCTTTTTTTTTTTTTTTTTTTTTTTTTTTTAAATCTTGGAAAAAGAATTTTTTGTAGAAACTGGACTAAGAAAGATGGATTTAAAGCACCGAGGTGCGAAATCTTGCTTGAGGCTTAAAATTTATTTTTCGCAGGTTCGTTTTGAAAAGGGATGTATATTTATTAAAAATGTTATGTACAAAACAAATGGCGTATTGTTATTTTCTGCATTTTTAAAACATAAGATCAAAATTGAATAGAAAACTTTAAGGAGGTGGTGGACATTATAAATCGTTTCGGTAAACAACTGTATTAGATATATAAAATTTTGTTAACGTACACATTTGTTAACATACAATTTAACTGTAATAAATATATTAAAATTTCTCAAAAACAATCTTAAAAAATCCAAAATTTTTTAATTTTTTTGAAAGAAAAAAAAAAAAAAAAAAAAAAAAATATATATATATATTAACATGTTTCATTGCTAACTATTTCCCTCTATGTTATTACAATATTACGGTTCTAATATATATTGTGGACATATTTGAGTATTACTTTTTAGACTCATTGATAAGTAAATAAAAAAAAAATATTTTTATGTTTGAATGATTGAACATAAATAGTTTTTGAAAAATCAACTTATTATGCTATTCGCAAAATAACACCTACAACTATAATAGCGTAAGCTTGAGGGGAATATTTAATAACTTGTTAAGATGGTACATTTAAAAATTTTCTATAAATAAATAAATAATATGAAATTTATTATGTTTTAAATTTAAATGGCTTTTGAGAATTTTTATTATATTTAATACAGTGCATGCAAAATGTAATAACTTTAAGATAATAATAATTAAAAGTATCGATTTATAATGCCCAGCATGACCTTAAGGTCTATAATTTAAATATTTATTTCTGAAACAACAACAACAACAACAACAACAAAAAAAAGACATAATTTTTTTTATAATCGTTTATATCAATAACATCTTTTTTAAGTAAGACTTGTTAAATAAATAAAATGTTTTGGGAAAAAATAATGTTACAATAATTTGTTAAGGGTAGAAAATATTTAAAATTATAAATATCATTCAACGTCAAATCCATTTTTACATTTAAATAACAATTAAATATTAATTATAATCATGAATATGAAGGATAGGATAAATAAAATATCCGATGTATAATTTGAATATTCTCCGATAGATGGCGGTACATTCGTGCTCTCTCATCTACATTGTCTCTGATGGTTTTAAGGAGATGGTATTTAGAAAATTGAAATGGCAAAAAAGAGCTAGTTTAAAATATAAATCGTAATTGAGTTCAGTCAAGAAAAAAAAAAATATATATAGAGAGAGAGAGTTTATAAAACATAATTTTTAAATATTTCTTGATAAGCCCTGTGGCAGAAATTTATTATGCTTTCTGCGACAAGCTTCATCAGCACCAAAATCTTTCCGAAGGAATAGTTTGTAAAGTTAACATTTATAAATTCAAAATAAATTACTTTAAATTGTAAATAATATTCAGTATAACCAATGTATTTAAATTTTAACTAGGCAGAAATGCACATATCTGCACTATTGCAAAAAATGACTCTTTTTTTTTTTTTTTTTTTTTTTAAAGAAAGGTGAAAATAAATCTATTGATCTTAATTGCTTCAGATTTTTTGTTCACATTAATATACAATATTGTTTATAAAATATTCAATGAATTCAAACCATAAAATGCAGTAACATATCAAAAATAATCTGTAATTTTTTTTAAGGTATTTAAATCATGAAATGTCTAAATTAAACAAATGTTACAAATACTTTTAAAATTTCATTACTTTTTTTATATTAAATATATATATTTAAATACACAAATGCACTTATTTCATAAGGAGCAAACAAACAACATAAAACATAATACAGAACTCAAATTAAAATACAACAAATTAAAAGTAAAAATTAATATAGAATGCTAAATATCATAATGAAATATAAATATTTTACAACATTTATAGTTTTCGAGATTATTAGAAAGATGCAATATAACATTCTAACACACAAGATTCATTTTTATATTATATATAAATAGCATAAAGATATGTATTTGAAATCTAAAAAATGTGATTTGACATTAAAGAATTCAGAATATATAATTGTACCATCATTTAAATACATAAAGTAAAACAGAATACAAGATCTAAGTAACAAAATTACAGACAAAGCATAGTCGAAATAGTTTCCTAAAGATTGAGGCAAGTGAAACTTTTAATTTTTTAAGGAAATGTTGAAATAGGAATAATAACAGATTTCATGGATAATATGTACAATAGAAAATAATGATTACAGATGAATGAAATAAATAGAAATCAATTAAAAGTAATATTTGATATTGATATTTATACGAATAAGTAAATAAAAATAAATAAATAAAAGCATTTGCTGTTTAATTAGTATATATTCAAAACAACTACTACTAGAAAAAATTCCTTTTGCTTGCAAAAAAAAAAAAAAAAAAAAAAAAAAAAAAATCAACAAAATCTTTGGTTTAACTTTTATTCAAAATATCTATTTAATTTACAATATTTCAATAAGAAAATAAATAAATAAATAAACGTTTTCAAAGATTTCAAATGTTTAAAAAATGAAATGAACATGCTATAGAAACTAATGATAAGAGTATTTTTGCAAAATAAATTAATAATTTTTTTAACGACTTCATATGCTTAAACAACAAAATTTAAAGCTTAGAATTTTAATCACAATTAAAATAATTAATGATTAGTAAAAAAAAAAAAAAAAAGAAATAGAAAAGCAATCAATTTTATAACTTAAGATACCCTTTAATATATATTGCTAAGATCTTTTACTACATATAAAATGCTGAAAATCAATAAAGTATTTTTAAGATTATTTTCTTAATTTTCTATTTTTTGAAGCAAGGTTTGAAGCTTCATTTTTTATTTTGCGTACAACTACAGACGTTACAAATCTCCCCATAGTCTTACTTCTGTATATATTTGTGAAATGTATTGCATAATTTGAACCAAACATTAAAATTAATGCAGCTTTTAAAAATTTACGTGTATTTACAGTCGGTAATAAAAGTGTCCAAACACTAAAAAAATTTCCTATGTAAAAAAAATTACACTTCATACGGTTTTGTTAAATAAATCCTTGTCGCATCCTGTTCTTAGTCAATGTAAGAACATGATTCGATAAGGACTTATTTAACAAAACCGTATGAAGTGTACTTTTTCTACATAGGAATTTTTGCTAGTGTTCGGACACTTTTGTTACCGATTGTAGTACCACGCACCTATGCACGCTTCGCATACATTAAAGAAAACAAATCACTAGATATAACTAATTTGTCGTGCGTAAATCAGAAAATGTATGAAAATCGGTACAGAAACAATCACACACTTATTTAAAAAAAAAAAAAAAAAAAAAAAAAAAATCACTGGATGCAGCTATTTTGTTATGCATGAATCTGAAAATGCATGAAATTAATAAATTCGGAAAATGGTCGCAAATCCACATTCTTTCGAAAAACATCTTTTTGCAATACAATAAATACACACGACACGAGCGGCAGGTGCGGCGTGAAAACAAAGTTTGGAGACACGGAAATGAAGCTCCGAATTAAAGAGGTTACCAGTGAAAAGTGTCGATACACCGAATCATATCACCGCATCACGAATCGCTAATGCATGCCGTATCAAAGCTAACCCAAGTGAGTTATATCCGCTCTATCACCTCTCCTTATTCAGGATTGAGGGGATCGTATCTGCAGAAACGAAAATTTGTTCTGAAGAACAATTTATAAACCATTCTTTGAGTTTCTCTCTCACTCTCTCTCTCTCTCTCTCTCTCTCTTTTTTTTTTTTTTTTTTTTTTTTTTTAACAATGGCAAAATTTATTTGACTTAAGTAAAACCTTTCTGCAAGAACATTTCTGTTTCTGCGACATTGTCGCCGTGTCGCCGTGTTTCTGCCACGGGGTTGATAAGCTTCAAAATATTTTGTATCAATGCTTTAAATAAATTACAACGACAAGATAAGATTTTTTTTTTTTTTTTTTTTTTTTTTTTAAATAACTACAAGAGTTAAAATAATTCTCAGAATTAGCGAATCTAAGCTTATAATAAAAATTTCTTATAAAAAATTATTTAAATTCTTTAGTTAAATTTTGTGAAAACATAATAGTGAAAAGAAGCTCTATTTGATTTTTTGGTAAATACAAATTTAAGAATTAAGATTAATTTTTAATTATAATGAATTAAACTTATATAGGTAGTATATCAAATTTTTAAGGAATTTATGGCTTGTCAGTTATTTACAACTTAATTTAAAACATAATAAATATATATTTTTGACCATGTACTTTAATTGATATTATTTTATTAGATAATCATGCTGAAAATTTTAAACATATTTCAACAAATGAAATTTAAATATATATTAAAATTTTGTTACATACTAAATAGAATTTCTTACTGTTAAATTTTTAAATCACCGTTAAGATAAATACTTTAGCGTTTTTTTTTTTTTTTTTTTTTTTTTTTTTTTTTTTTTAAATTAGTAGTGGATCTAGAAAAAAGTAATTTGTTCTATATAAATTCAAACATTTGGAGGTGGTTCTAGTTCGTAGTCAAGCGAGTTTCGGAGAAAGCCACATAAAATTAGTCGAGTACGAC
Source organism: Salticus scenicus (assembly GCA_963930645.1). NCBI lineage: Eukaryota > Metazoa > Arthropoda > Arachnida > Araneae > Salticidae > Salticus > Salticus scenicus. The sequence continues at coordinate 323,612,890 of OZ005654.1, forward strand.
ACCAACACTTACCGCAAATTACGGCCGCAAATACGGTAAATTGCCGCACATTACGGCGAATATTGTAAATAAAGTGTAAAAATACGGTTCAGCCAAAAATTTACTATTAAAGTTTTGCAGAGAGATTTCAGTTTTTAAAGTGTAGGTGTTTACAAATCAATAAATAATCCATTAAATAAACAAAATTGATACTTAATAAGATAATTGAGTATTTCTCTCAAAGTTCCTTTTATGCATGATGGCCTATAACCTTTCTGCATTGTTTAATCTGTCTATGTAAAAGAAATGTAAATGATAAATGCAAAAATTATTTCTAGATCAGTAAACATGGTTTGAAAAAAGCACTGTCAATATTCTTATCTTGCTACTAATTCCTAAAACCTATCTCTATATATAAACGGCTAAGAGATTTCCTTGGACTCTGTTTGTCTGTGTGTGGACGTAAGTTGCCACCAAATTTTCATACTTTAGTTAATTAAAAAAAAATCTAATTGTCCGATAGATAAGCTGTTTAACATACGATGGATTCAGAAAAATCGCCCCTTTCATTTGGTACCTTATTTGTGACGAAATTTTCATTAGATTTTTTACTATGCTTTCACGCGAAAAATAAAATGTTATAAAATATTAAATTTGCTCATGCATATGAAAAAATAAAAATATGAAAATAGAGTAATAAATATATATATATACCTCAATTTTAGATTTTCTCCCCTTTTGTTTAAAAAGTATGTTTTTGGCACGGATGAATCGCGTTTAGCATGAAAGCTAAGTCAGCGGTATATTAAAGAGCTTTACTTATTGATAATCCTGGGTAATTTTTAAATTTTGATGCTGAAATAGATCGGACATTTTTCTCCAAGGACCCCACTTCCACGAAAGCCACTTTAAGCCAAGTAGCGCATCAAAAATATGAATAAATTATAAAATATTGAAAAACAGAAAAGAAAGAACAGGTAAGGAAAAGAAAAGAAAAGAAAGAAATAGAAAAAACAATCACATAAAGTATGTATTTTTGTCTAAAGGGGCGATACAATTTCAAAAGTCGCCAAGGGGAGCTATATTAAGGCTGTACCATGATCAGGTTTACATATTTCATTTTCTATATACCAACTACTATTAACTAACTCAACTACTATTATAACCCTAAAAATTGTCTCATGCGATAAACCATAAACGTAAACGATCATACCACATTGAAATATTATATTTGGCGCGAAATTGTTGTCATTTTATGGTTGATCGAATAAATAAAATAAATATAGAAAATAACGTGAAAGAAAATATTATGTACACTACGTATTGTGTTGTTCATATGTAACTGGGATTAAAATATAAAATTGCTGTTTCAATTTTTTTGATACTGTCCGTTTCGAAAGTGTGATAAGCACCCAAATGGAAGCCAACTGGTAATCTATTGTCAGACACAATAGACAGGCCCTAACCAATGCCAGGGCATGCGGGGCAGTTGCCCTGGATTCCCCTTCTGAAAGGGGCCCCCAACAGGCATAAGTAGAAATTTTGTAACCTAAAGACCCCTGATGCCACTGCAAGCCCCCCCCCCCTCAGAATAAGCTTGCCTCGGGGCTCCAGGTAGTCTAAGTCGAGCCCTGACAATAGACACAAGCACCCGAGAGTCTGCGAATGAGCGGGTCACTGCCGAAGGCAGCGAGAAACCAAAATGGGCTTTAGAGCAATTCCAGGATTTATTTATTTATTTATTTATTCTTTATTTTATAAAGCGATATAGAGAAAAGTTTCCTTTAAATATAGTGACCAGCGAAGCGGGCAAAGCCTTCGATGATTGACTACCATCATTGATTTCATAAATTTAAAAATGATTTCATTAACAAACTTTGATATATAGGCACGCAATCAGCTTCTGGCTGAGTTTTATACATTTCGAGTTTGATTAATACATTTGTATTGCGCAAAATAAAATAGAATTCGTATCTATAAAAATGATTTTTATACAATATGACAAGATTAGCATTAAGTTTTAAAGGCCTCACAAATATATTAAATACACTTTAATGCAATTTCGTTTCAGTTAAGCGTTTAGTATTTTCGAACAATCTTTAAGAATGATTATGTCTTCCAATAGTCTGTCTGTCTGCGCTCTAATTTTCTTTAATATTTGTAGAACACCTCAAATTTAATTTATCTTATTCAAGTTCACTATTGAATGTTATCTGCAAATAATTGCTCCTATAAGTAACGCAACTTGTTTGAATACAATATAATTTTTGTGAGCTTGTTTCCTTCCTAAATAGAAACAAAATGGTTTTTAAGGTGTTATAGAGGTAAAAATGTATTGACGATTAAACGTTGCAATGAGATTGTACTGTTGAAAAGTGTTTATATGCGAGCTACAAGTTTTTATATTTTTGCTATTTTTTCATATAGAAAATTGATAAAAATTTATAAATGTTGTCTATTAATGTAATTTGTATTAATAAAAAATAAATTTGCTTTAATTTTGTTGAAGTAAAAATCAGTTTTCAGTGCTCAAAAAAAAAAAAAAAAAAACGGCTGCTGTTTTTATGATTAGGAGAACCAGCGTAAGATTTGCATTTATAACATTAATAAAAGCATAAATTTATTTGAAAAAAGTATAATTACTGACAGAAAAGGATTTGTAAAAATAAATAATTCACTTAAAAATTCGAAGCTTTTCGTACCTATTAAATATTTTAAAAACATTTTCTACCTTTCTTAACGCTAATCACCGAGAAAAGCTCTAGCAAACACTTTTTAAATTTTTATACCTTCGTATAATTTTTTTGTTAGCATATTCATTTAAGCTTAATGACTTTTTCTGAAAATATTTGCATTTTTTTTCTGGGAATATTTGTTTTTTATTACATGCAAAAAATGAAATGCTTAAATATTTGATTTAATAAGAATTTTTTTTGTGTATCTTCCACATATAATTAGCGTAAATAATTTTAGTAATTATATATATATGTTTTACTATATAACATAAAACTGTAGTTTTTATTAAAAATGTATATACACTTTAAACTATATATTATTTTATATTTGGTTTTCTTAATTTCAGAATTAAAAAAATCCCTTTTCGGCAAGCTTAAAGGCAAAGGTAGATTCCTTTACGTTGTATGGAATTACAATTTCAACTTGCAATTCTAGCATTAACATTAACATTAACATTAGTTAACATTGGACAATTTGGGCACCATTAAATTTCAAAGTTAATTGTTGCGAATTTAGTAAATTGTATGATTTGGCGAGATTTTGGCGACAAAATTTGCGACTTAGCAAGGAAATTTGTGATTTGGCGACAAAATTTGATAGCTGACGACGAAAGTTTTGACTTGGCGACGAAATTCGTTAATTCACGACATAGTTTGGCGAGCTTGGCGATGGAGAATTGCAGCTTTGGCGTCATTATATTTTCTTCTCACGCGAAAACCCTATATCTCTGCACACCACAGGCCAGTATCTTGTTTCCAACAATATAAAAAGTCAAAGAAAGCTGTAACGTATTATTCTCAATTTTAATCTAAATTTTAAATTCTTCCTAAACCGGCGTTCTAAACTATTCATCAGAAACTATATTAGGTAGATTCCTTATAGGAGATCTACCTATTGCAATGGTTCTCATGACACGACTTTTAGAAAATTTCTTCATATCTTCACCGATCATGACCCCTAGAACCCAAAACCACCCTCCGTTCAAAAGTTTATATATATATATATATATATATAGGTATATATATATATATATGTATAACGCTTTTTCCCATGTTAAGTTGTGAACACGATAACTGGAGTAATTTTTATTTAAATTTAACCAGCTCAGGATATGTTGTTAGGACAGTAAAAATCTCGGTCGAGTTCGTAGATGGGGTATCCAGCTCAAAGGGGGTGGAAATGGTGGGGGGTGGAAATTTTCATTTGCCCATAATTTCTTTAATATTGAAAATAGGAAAAAATTTCAAATCAGGCGAATGACCGCCTTACCCTTAAGAACAATTTTTGTATTTAAACCTTTTCGATAGCTCCAATTGCTTAGAAGTTACAAGCTAAAAAGTGATTTTTCGTCAATTGTTCTATATAGCCGACATTTTCTACATAGCTTTCATTGCAAAAATTTATAATCTGATGCATATGTCACGTGCAAACGATAATAAAAAAGATCAGTGAAAATATAATAAAATTTTAATCATGTTTTTAAACAATATAATAACCTGATTAAAAAAAAAAAAATGTTAAATTTAACGGAAAATATGACGTCACAATTACAAGAATGTACTAAACTACTGAGGAAAATGAAATAAAATTTTATCCGCGATTTTAAACAAATAAAATAAAAGTTGATAAATAAATAAATAAATATGTAAATAAAATCAACGTATCTTAGGGCTAAGCAGATTTAGACTTAGCTTTATGACATAGGTGCTATAATGTAAAAGATAAATGTCATCGTAAAAAAAAAAAAAGAAAGAAAGAAAATCGTGTAAATCGTTGCTATACAAATTAAACTGGTATGATAGAAAAAGTAATAAATTTGGGGACATTTAGGTATTATCCTTTGACAAATAAACTAGTTACGATTTTAATGAATTTTCCGTTGAAGTTTACTTTCATAAAAACTTAAATTTAAACTAAAGTATTTCATTACTCGAATTCCCTTATTTTGATAAATAAAATTATACCATTTTTAAAAAAATAAACAACACACTTTTATTGAAAAGTAAACTAATAAAGACTTTAGAAAACTATTACATACTTTTAAATCTTTATTAAAAAAAATTAATTGTTGCCACTCTACATTATATAAATACGTCCAAATCCTTTGTCACATACGATAGTTTTGTATAAGTATAGATTTTTTGTTTGCGTTCCCCTGATGAGAAAAGTGCCTGGAAATACTTGTATCTAGTATTGTCATTTATTATGAAGTCGTGTGCAAAATTTCAGGTTCTTCAGACGACAAGAAGTTACCCAAAAATTGATTGCAAAATTCCGTTACATACATTAATAGTTGCATCATATCAAGTTAATAAAAGTGTGTTATTTAAAAACCATGTTAAACGCTTTAATTAATCCTTTAAAAATATAAAATTAAAATAATACGTCAATCTTAATACAAATATCGTTTGTGGTGAATAGTTTAGAATGTCGGTTTAGGCAAGAATTTAAAACTTACGATTGAGAGTAATAAGTTACAGCTTCCTTTGACTTTTTATCTCGTCGGAACAAGATATTGGTCTGTGAAGAGATATGAGGTATTCGCATGGAAAGAAAATATAATGAAGCCAAAGCTGCCTTTCTCCATCGCCAAGCTCGCCAAATTTTGTCGTCTGACAACGAATTTTGTCGCCAAGTCAAAAATTTCGTCGTTAACTATCAAATTTTGCCGCCAAATCACAAATTTCATTGATAAGTCGCAAGTTTTGCCACCAAAATCTCGCCAAATCATACAATTTACTAAATTCATAACAATTAACATTGAAATTCAGCGATGCCAAATGGTCCAATGTTAGTTAACTATTGTTAATGTTCCAGCTTATGTGAACCAAAACAGTTTCACTTTACAATTTTTACTCATCTGACAATAAGAATCATAAAAAAAACAATAACAAACTTTCAATAATTCAATAAAAATTACAATGAAATAACTATCTAAAAACCGCTACCACTTAACTGTATTTGACTTGACCATAGTAACGCCAGGCTTACCTACCAGTGCTTGACCATAGTAAGGTCACAAGTGCATTTTCACGTTTCTATTATTTTTTCTTTAAAAGAAAGAGATTGAACCTCAGTTATATGGAATTTATATAAAAATTATAATTTTAATTAAGCTTGGGTGGGGAGGGGGGTGTAGCCCAATAGCCCCCTCCGGGATTTACCATTGCTGGGATTATATATCTTTAAGACTTCTATTTTTTGAATTATTGTGAGCTTGAATTAAAAAAAAAATTGAAGCATTTACAGACCAATAAATCTAGCCTAAAATTTTAAGTAGATTGAATAAAATCCTTTTTTTTTTTTTTGCTGAAAATTAAATTTCTTGAAAACAGAATAGCGACGTAAAAAATTCAATGTGTGAGAACAAAGCCATTGGCTAAGTATTAATGCATATGTAAAATTTATTTACATTTGTAACATTAACGTAAAGGAATCTACCTTTGCCTTTAAGCTTGCCGAAAAGGGACTTTTTTTTATTAAGACTGACGTATTATTTTAATTTTATCTATATATTAATAGGCAAGCATAAAATTTGTTGTCCCTTTTTAACATATTAATTATGGGAGTAGAGGGTTGAAAATGGTATCATTTGAAAGGTATGGTTAGCCGGAAGGTGCGAATCCAAATATTTTTTTCTTACGATGTCAAGAAGGTATTTAAAAATACATTTATTTTTTATGCATTTCCCCCCATTTTTCTCTTTTATACACGTATTCCTTCACATTAAAAAATACCTAAAAGTAGAAAGTTGTTAAATCTGGCAATTTCATAAAGCTCAAATAAAACCATAGACACAGTAATTTGTATAATATAGGATCACTATACGCAAGCGAAGTGATGACGTCACTGTCTGTCCATGGAGCCATGTAAAAGATTTTCTATGTTAATTGTCCATTGAATTTTTTGTAAAAAATTATTAAAAAATAACGGAAATTATCTGCCGAATTTAATTCCGATATTTGGGTATAGTTATATATAAGTTACTGTCTACACGTGTTTAATTGAGTTATTTTTTCTGTAAATTTGATAAAATTTTAATTTAAAATCACAAAACTCCATAAAAAAAATGGCAAACTTCCAGTTTCGAATGTAAACATAAACATTTCATTTCAAAGGGTGATATTTAAACAATAAATATTCAACTAATATACTAAATAAAAGGAAAATGGATTTGTTACTAACTGCTGCATGTATAAGTAGACGATACGGAAAAAATTCCGATTTCCGTTTTCTGCTGAATTTGCATGTTTTGAGCTTTCTTTACGTTTCAATTAACTGAAATTGGCTACTTATTTTTTAAAAAAGTGTCTTTATTGCTAGCTTTTGTGGGTAGAAGAAGCAAGTAGAAGATACATAAAAACTTTTGATTTCTGGTTTTGGATGAATTTACACGTTTTGAGATTTCCTTGCATTTTAATTAAGTGAAATTGACTACTTATTTTTATTTTTTAAAAAGTGGATTTATTATTCTTTTCTCTGCATTAGAAAATATAAGATTCAGAAATGTTTTAGATTTTCGGTTTTCGATAAAGTTACACGTTTTGAAATTTCCCGAACTCAATTCGACCATTTTTGAAAAATATCTTTTTTGTTGTTGTTGTTGTTGTTCAAACACTGTACTTCATGAACCAATCGAATTAATTTAACAGAATTTGATACTTGGTTGGACCTTGGTCTGACATGGTACCTATTAGCTTCTGGGCTGTATCACACAACAAGGGGCGTTTTCACGTTGCGATTTTCTCTCATTTCAGGAAAGGCTAACATCTACAGAGAGAAATAGTTATATTAAGTAAAACTCTGCTGATTCAGTTAGAGTGAATATCGGCAAACAATTGCCGCAGCTGTGTTGCAATTGCATTCCGTTTAGGACAAGGCAATAACTTTGCTTTGCCTCGCTTTGCAAAAAAAATGGTCGAGTTTCGACCACTGGGCGATACTAGTAATTTTAAATGATTAATTAAAGCGGTTACCATGCTTTTTATTTTTTCGGTGATCTTTTTTATTATCGTTTGCACGTGACGTAAACATCAGATTATAAACTTAAGGAATTAAAGCTATAGAAAAAGATACATACATATACAACACATACTTAGTCAATGGCTTTGTTCCCACACATTTCATTATTTACGTCGCTATTTTGTTTTTAAGAAATTTAATTATCAGCTATTATTATTCAATTCATTCTACTTAAAATTTTAGGCTAGATTTATTGGTCAGTAAATGATTCAATTTTTTAAAGTTCAATTTCATAATCATTCAACAAATAGAAGCCATAAAGACATACAATTTGGTGACAAAACTTGCGATTTAGCAATGAAATTTGTGATTTGGCGGCAAAATTTGACAGTTGACGACGAAATTTTTGACTTGGCGAAGAAATTCGTTATTTGATGACAAAATTTGGCGAGCTTGACGAAGAAAAATGGCAGCTTTGACGTCATTATATTTTCTTCCCACGCAAACACCTCATATCTCTTCACAATGTCTTGTTTTCACAAGATAAAAAATCAAAGGAAGGCTGTAACGTATTAATCTCAATTTCAATCGTAAATTTTAAATTCTTGCGTAAATCGGCGTTCTAAACGTATTCACTACAAACGACAATTTTACCAAGACAAACGTATTATTTTACTTTTATATTTTTAAATGATTAATTAAAGCTGTTACCATGGATTTTTATATTTTCAGTGATCTTTTTTATTATCGTTTGCACGTGACGTAAGCATCAGATTATAAATTTAAGAAACTAAAGTTATAGAAAAAGTCGGTTTCATCCATAGAATAATAATAAAGGAAGAAGGAGCATAAGGTTTCAACATAAGCTGTTGTGTTGCCACAAAAAACAGCGATTATTAACAAGCCTTTATTAACAAACTTCAATATTGAGAGGAGCAAAAGTAGCTTTCGCTGGCATTTCACTAGAAGGGGTTTGTAAGCATTAAGACTATTGGCGTGCTCCTTCTTCCTCTATTATTATTCTATGGTTTCATCACGAAAAATCACTTTTTAACTTGTAACTTTTAAGCAATTGAAGCTATTGAAAAAGTTTAAATACAAAAGTTGTTCTTTAGGGTAAGGCGGTAATTTGCCTGATTTGAAGGATTTTCCTATTTTCAATATTAAAGAAATTATGGGCAAAGGAAAATTTTCACCCCCCACCATTTCCACCCCCTTTGAGCTGGATACGCCATCGACGAACTTGACCGAGATCTTTACTGTCCTGAAAACATATACCGAGCTGGTTAAATATAAATAAAAATTACTCCAGTTATCGTGTTCACAACTTAACATGGGAAAAAGCGTTATACACACACACACACACACATATATATATATATATATATATATATATATATATATATATACCTATATATACATATATATATATATATATATATATATAAACTTTTGAACGGAGGGTGGTTTCGGGTTCTAGGGGTCATGATCGGTGAAGATATGAAGAAATTTTCCAGAAGTCGTGTCATGAGAACCATTGCAATAGGTAGATCTCCTATAAGGAATCTACCTAAAAACATATTTAAGCATTTTTTTTTTTTTTAAACAATTCAGTTTTTTTTAAACTTCGTATTTAAGAAAAATACACCAAGAATTAAATGCAAGATAAATTTTACATTTTAAATAAAAAACTATTCTAAAATAATAATAATAATAATAATAATAATAATAAATACTTAAATATGAACTAGCAAAGTCGACCAAAGTAATTTAATAAATTCAAACTTAGTTTTATACCAGAAAACATATTACCTTTCCTTATCATTGGCATTAATTTTAATTTTTAATTTTTTTTCATTTTCCGTATACGTCTTAATGAACGTCAAGTTGTGAAATTAAATAATCTGGTATGTCACTCACACGACTTTCTCTTACCCTGAAATTTAATACTATAAATACAGGTTGCAGATTAATAAATAAGATAACGAGTACTGTTATGTAAACCTATGTTAAACAATTCATATTAGACTTCTGAAGAGTTTTATATGATAATTAGTTCTGTGTGAGGGGAGCTATCGCCCCCCTGAACCACCGTTTCATTAATGCACCTACATTTATATAGAATTTAATTCGGTTATTAAAAAATAATTTATTAAAATTATTATTTAAAAAAATTATCTTTTATGATAAGGCAGATGATTTCCATATTCGAGAAGTAGTATAACACCAAATATCCAAGAAATGTCCATTTTATTCTCAATATTAAAAAAAAAAAAAAAAAGTACGATTTTTTTTTCTAAGTTTTGTTTTCGTTAAAGGTAAAAAAAATCGATAACTTTGTTTTAAATTATCCCAGATCGATTGTTCAACCATTCGTTTTAAAGGTATTGGCGAGCTCTTTTGAAAGATACCCATCATGAAAATTTACTCCCCTCGAGGGGGGGGGGGCGAGGCTCCTACATACACAAAATTTGTTTTCCCAGTTAACTATCTCCATTACAAAAAATATATATTCGTTTCATTTGGGTTAGTGCAGTCTATAGATGTTAAACTCTACTTTCCTGCAATTTCCCCCATAGACGTAATGTATTAGAATTCTCCTGATTGTCCCTGTACACGAACCATTTGCCTGATCTTAACGAAAAGCTTAATGTAGCATCCCTATATGATACACATTTAGAATACCAAGTTTGAACTTTCTACCTTAATTTGTTTTTGAGATATGCTGATAACAGATAGACACACACACAGACATACAGACATACACACAGACCATTTGCTAAAAACATGATTTTCGTATTCAGGGGATCTCAAAACGTGTAAATATAACAAAATCTCGCGTTCGAAAATTTGACCCAAAAACAATACTTTCTCTACCTTATGGTTAAGAGAAAGTGAATAAACAACACTTTCTGTACCGTATGGGTAAGAGAAAGTAAATAATCTGGTGTGTCACTCACACGACTTTCTCTTACCCTGAAATTTAATACTATAAATACAGGTTGCAGATTAATAGGTAAGATAATGAGTACTGTTATGTAAACCAATGTTAAACAATTCATATTAGGCTTCTGAAGAGTTTTATATGATAATTAGTTCTGTGTGAGAGGGGGGGGGGCTACCGCCACCCTCAACCCCCCGTTTCATTAATGCACCTACATTTATATAGAATTTTATTCCGTTATTAAAAAATAATTCTCTTTTTTAAAAATAATGTATTAAAACCATTATTTAAAAAAATTATCTTTTATGATAAGGCAAACGATTTCCATATTAGAGAAGTAGTATAACACCAAATATCTAAAAAAAGTGCACTTTATTCTCAATATTTAAAAAAAAAAAAGTACGACTTTTTTAAAAGTTTTATTTTGTTAAAAGTAAAAAAAATCGATAACTTTGTTTTAAATTATCGCAGATCGATTGTTCAACCATTCGTTTGAAAGGTATTGGCGAGCTCTTTTGAAAGATACCCATCATGAAAATTTCCTCCCCTCGAGGGGGGGGGGCGAGGCTCCTACATACACAAAATTTGTTTTCCCAGTTAACTATCCCTATTACAAAAAATATATATTCGTTTCATTTGGGTTAGTGCAGTCTATAGACGTTAAACTCTACTTTCCTGCAATTTCCCCCATAGACGTAATGTATTAGAATTCTCCTGATTGTGCCTGTACACGAACCATTTGCCTGATCTTAACGAAAAGCTTAATGTAGCATCCCTATATGATACACATTTAGAATACCAAGTTTGAACTTTCTACCTTAATTTGTTTTTGAGATATGCTGATAACAGATAGACACACACACAGACATACAGACATACACACAGACCATTTGCTAAAAACATGATTTTCGTATTCAGGGGACCTCAAAACGTGTGTCAATATAACAAAATCTCGCATTCAAAAATTTGACCCAAAAACAATACTTTCTCTACCTTATGGTTAAGAGAAATTAAAAAAACAATACTTTCTCTACCTTATGGGTAAGAGAAAGTAAATAATCTGGTGTGTCACTCATACGACTTTCTCTTACCCTGGAATTTAATACTATAAATACAGGTTCCGATTAATAGGTAAGATAACGAGTACTGTTATGTAAACCAATGCTAAACAATTCATATTAGGCTTCTGAAGAGTTTTATATGATAATTAGTTCTGTGTGCGGTTTAAGGGTATTACTAAGGCAGATTATATATATGTATATATATGAGTGTGATCGTGAAGATTTCATTTTATTAAGTTTTAGATGTATTTATTATTATTATTATTATTTAATGTTTGGATTTTGTAACTTTTTTATCTCCTATGAGTATTTTAAAATTTATGCAACACGTATATATTTTGCATATATTAAGTATATTGATAAATATAAATCTTGTTACATATCAAATGAAGAAAGTTATATATCTGGATGTATCAAGTACGTATAAAATATATTTGTCATAATTAATAATTGCTTTGGTAATATTTCTCTTAATCTCGATCTAGTGGATTTATATCTGAAATTTGACTACTTTTTTCATACATTATTATTGCTATCATTATATAAAGTAGTATATATAAACTGTAGTGAGAAATTAAATATTTTACATTTATTAACCTATATAAAGCACAGTTATTAGAGAAATACATTATTCATTGTTAATTATAAGAAATAAAGAATTAAATACTCGTGGATTATTTATTACCAAAATTCCGTCGAATAATATATATATATATATATATGTATATTTTTCAATGAGTAATTAATAAACAGTAGTGAGAAATTAAAATACAAAGCGCAGTTGTTAGACAAATACATTATTCGATGTTAATTAAAAGAAAAAAAAATACTCGTGTATTATTTATTACCAAAATCTCGTCAAATACTATATGTATATATATATATTGCAATGAGTAATTAATAAAATAGATATTTATACCGATCAGTAACAGGGATATTAAATAAAGAATGAGATTTGTTTTTCAATCGTCCGTTTTACTACGCTGAGTCAGGAACTTCACACCCGTATATTTCTTTCACACATAACCGGGGACCTGAAACGCGAACAGTTCTTTACCGTCAAACCGGGGACTTGAGTATTCATGTTTATACACACCTTAAATATTTTTGTGTATACGGTATAGTGCAAAAACCGTAAACTGGGGACTTCTTAAAAAAAGTGGAGAAAATGAAGTATGTAATAGTTTGAAGTCAGAAAGACGCTTTTCCATCAATTTTCAAACCGGGGACGTCCCCGGTTTGATGGATGTCCCCGGTTTGTTGTTGTGTATCACAGTGAAAGTCCCCAGTTTACGGTTCTCACAGACACACACACAGACATGCAGACATACACACACACCATTTGCTAAAAACATGATTTTCGTATTCAGGGCACCTCAAAACGTGTAAATATAACAAAATCTCGCGTTCGAAAATTTGACCCAATAACAATAATTTCTCTACCTTATGGTTAAGAGAAATTAAAAAAACAAAACTTTCTCTACCTTATGGGTAACAGAAAGTAAATAATCTGGTGTGTCACTCACACGACTTTCTCTTACCCTGAAATTTAATACTATAAATACAGGTTGCAGATTAATAGGTAAGATAACGAGTACTGTTATGTAAACCAATGTTAAACAATTCATGTTAGGCTTCTGAAGAATTTTATATGATAATTAGTTCTGTGTGAGAGGGCGGCCCGTTTCATTAATGCACCTACATTTATATAGAATTTAATTCGGTTATTAAAAAATAATTCTCTTTTTTAAAAATAATCTGTTAAAATTATTATTTAAAACAATTATCTTTTATGATAAGGCAAACGATTTCCATATTAGAGAACTAGTATTACACCAAATATCCAAAAAAAGTGCACTTTATTCTCAATATATATATATATAAAGTACCATTTTTTTTAAAAGTTTTTTTTTGTTAAGAGTAAAAAAATCGATAACTTTGTTTTAAATTATCGCAGATCGATGGTTCAACCATTCGTTTTAAGGGTATTGGCGAGCTCTTTTGAAAGATACCCATCATGAAAATTTACTCCCCTCGAGGGGGACTTCCCCCCAAGGTGGGGCGGCAGGGCTCCTACATACACAATTTTTTTTTTCCCAGTTAACTGTCTCTATTACAAAAAATATATATTTGTTTTATTTGGTTTAGTGCAGTCTATAGACGTTAAACTCTACTTTCCTGCAATTTCCCCCATAGATGTAATGTATTAGAATTATCTTGATTGTCCCTGTACACGAACCATTTGCTTCATCTTAACGAAAAGCTTACTGTAGCATCCCTATATGATACACATTTACAATACCAAGTTTGAACTTTCTGCCATAATTTATTTTTGAGATATGCTGGTAACAGACACACACACACACACACACACACACACACAGACCATTTGCTAAAAATATGATTTTTGTATTCAGGGGACCTCAAAATGTGTAAATATAACAAATTCTCGCGTTCGAAAATTTAAACCAAAAACAATACTTTCTCTACCTTATGGGTAAGAGAAAGTAAAAATGCTTGAATGTAAGTATACCTGCCAACGTTCTAATTAATATTCATAGTATTGTAGTTCCTGCTTTTTTTTCCACACTAGTCTTTTTATTTTCTCTTACCCATAGGGTCGAGAAAGTATTGTTTTAGTGTCAAATTTTCGAATATGAGTTTTTGTTATTTTTACATGTTCTGAGGTCCCCTGAATACGAAAATGATGTTTTTAGCGAATGGTCTGTCTGTCTGTCTGTCTGTGTATGTGTCTGTTATCAGCATATCTCAAGAATAAATAGTAGTAGAAATTTCAAACTCAGTATTCTAAATGTGTATCATATAGGGATGCTACACTAAGCTTTTCGTTAAGATGAAGCCAATGGTTCGTGTACAGAGACACTCAAAAGTATTCAAATACATTACGTCTATGTGGGAAATTGCAGGTAAGTAGAGTTTAACATCTATAGACTGCAATAAACCAAATGAAACGAATATATATTTTGTGTAATAGAGATAGTCAAGTGGTAAAAAAAAAATTGTGTATGTAGGAGCCTCGCCTCCCCCCTGGGGGGGGGGGAAGTCCCCACAGAGGGGAGTAAATTTTCATAATGGGTATCTTTCAAAAGAGCTCGTGAATACCTTTAAAACGAATGATTGAACCATCGATCTGCGATAATTTAAAATAAAGTTATCGATTTTTTTCATTAAAAAAAAAAAAAGTAATATTGAGAATAAATTCAATATTTTTTTTTGAATATTTAGTGTTATACTACTTCTCTAATATGGAATCCGTGTGCATTATCATGGAAGATAATTTTTTTAAATAATAATTTTAATATATTTTTTTTACTGAGTGAATTTGTATAGGAAAATATAGAAGAAAGTCGTGGGATGGCCACAACACACTAGTTATTTGTTGTTAGTGGATGTGCTTTACTAATAATATTTTACTATTTCCAGGAAAGCTGTTTGGGAATTGAAATGAATTCCTCATAGAGATATGGTAAATAATGTATGTTTTAAGCTAAATATTCATCGCTTGTTTTTGTACATAATGAAACGGGGAGTTGAGGAGGGCGGTAGTCCCACTCACACAGAACTAATTATCATATCAAACTCTTCCTAAGCCTTATTTGAATTGTTTAACATAGGTTTACATAACAGTACTCGTTATTTTACCTCTGAATCTCCAACCTGTATTTATAGTATTAAATTTCAGAGTAAGAGAAATTAGTGTGAGTGACACACCAGATTATTTTAGAGTATTTTTCTTCTTATTTATTCGTAATTAAATTTGGAGAAAATTACTTTAAAAATAAAGTAGTGTGGAAAAAGAGGAGGTATTAACAATACTATGGAATATTAATTAGAATGTTGGCAGGCAAGTGTAAGCTGCGCAATCCAAATTAATATTTTAGTCTTATTTAATTTAATTTATGGAATCGTAAAATTCATTGATTAAATTTATCCTAATAAAATTTGTAAAATGATTATAACTTCCAACAGCAGTAACCACTTCATTTCAGGGTGCTCAAATATACAAAATTGTAAAAGATTATTTAAATTAATATTACTTTTTTCCCGAAAATATCTACTGAAAATTGAATGTCCCTAATTAAGTATTTTAATAATATTAGCTTTGTGCAGATTACAGCATAAGATAAATATGCAAAGAGGTTAATTCGAAGTTGCTAGAAGTTATTCCAAAGAGGAAGTCAATAAGTTATTCTTAAGAATGCTGGCGCCTTCTTGTGGTGTGAAATTTAAGTTTTTTTACTCGTAAGTTTTTTGAATTAGGAGTTATATAATATTGTTAAGAAAGTCTAAGGCACAAAATAAGCTAAAACAAATTTATTATTTGTTTAGTAACTCTGAATATCCAAATAATTTGTACCTATTTGAATACTGCTAGTTATATCTTAAGTGTAAAGTCATACATTTTATATCTTTCTCTATTTTATTTACAAAAAATGCTATTTTTTTTAAATTTTCTAAGATTACATTTCATATTTTACTATTCGTTTTTTGTTATATGTTAAAAACGGTTAACTTGTTTAAATGAACGGTGAGAAATTAAACTTTTTTTAAATATGATCGCCAAAAGCAAAAGTTATTTCTTAAAAAAAAAAAAAAAAAAAAAAAAATATTTATACTCATATTTGTTTTCAATTTTTGAATATTAGTATTAAGAAAAAGAAAAACTACTCAAGCAACCATACATCTTTAACAAAAATAATATCGAGTTTGGAAATAAGCATAAGAATGTAATTATAATGTCTTAAAAATTGTAGATAAAATACAAAGAAATAATTATTATTGTAAAAGTAACATGACCAAAATATACCAACAGTCATATTCATAATTAATTTTGACTCCCGGTTGTACCAATACCTCCCGTAATAATGCCTTTAAACTGAGCTTTACGTCACGGAAGACCGGCCGATTACATGTAGTCAACATTTCTTATAATATCTAGATGATGGCGTGGATCGGATGTAATTGGCCTATTATTCATGACGTAAGACCCAGTTTGGAAGAATTATTATAGGAGGTGCGGGATGAACGCTAAAACGCATAGGGATAGGGTGCAACTTTCGAACAAAGTTTGACGCTCAGCTTCTACCATATTGTGACAAAGATTTGAAATAATGTGAGATTTGCTGTTTCCTGCTTTTCAGATTTTTAAAAACAAATTTTTAGTTCAGAATAACAAATATCACAATAATCGAAATCCTTGTCGGTAGACAGCAGCAGCAGTGTGATAAATACAGCTGGAATGTTGCATCCTGTACCTAGACGCTTGTCAGGTTTTCACATCCAACCAGTAATCGAAGTTTAGTGAATACGGACATTAGTGATATTACCTTCGAATGATGTATTGACATGGATTAGTAAGTGTAAACTCATGTACTAATTTGGAGTACATAATTTTTTTAGATAAAAAAGAAAAAAGTCTTTATTTTTAAATGTATGTTATAAAGGGTCATTTAACGATAATATAACTGCAATAAAGTAATTTTTTGTGCAGCGTCTTTTCCTAAAGCCTGAAGATGTTATGAAAATGAATTATTGTAAAGAATATTTTTCACTAATATCTGTAATTTCTCTTGAGAATTTAATTAACAACTTAGAATAATACAAGGCGATTTATTTTGTAATATATTTTGGGCGTGTCAATTGATATCTGGAGCATGTCGCCATCTTCTCTTAATTATTAATTTAATCTAAAAATATAATAATAATAATAAATTCCGTCATAATACTTTTAATCGCCATTTTCTAATAACTTTAATAACTAAATATTATACTTTCAATAAATGAAAGGTTCTATCAAAAAGTCGAACTTAATTCTGAATTTATCCATTGGTATCTAAACAGAAATTACATTTATCTCTCTATAAATAAATATCTCAGTTTTAATAATATCATGTTATTTAATCTGTTTAACCACTCTTTTAAAAATTCAAATCGGATTATTTAAGAATTAATAATTTATTCCCTATAATTGAAATGTATTATTTATTAAATAAATTTCTCTTTTAGGAAATCGAAATTCAAAGTTTATATCATTTTATAAGATGTGCCCAAATGAAAAGGAGACCTTAGCTGTAGCGGCGTTATATGGAATCCCAGTGAATTAATGTGTTGGCCGATATATGGCATGGGGATATTGCTACATGCACATGCTCAGTTAACGGCTTTCCACAGTTCGTTGCATGAGTCATTTCCGCAGTTCGTTGCATGATGGATTCCTCCAAATCAGCACAAAAGGTGTGCCCAAATGAAAAGGAGACTAAAGTTATATGTGAAAAAATTTGGATGGCTAAACAGATGGGTCAGGAAAACATCCGTTGTCTCCGTGTTCTGATTCTTTGACAGATGCTTGGGCACCCATTGTGCACAAACATTGCCATAACCAAGCTTTTTGTGGATTATGTGATGCGCAGTTCCTTTATTTATCGACAGTTCAACAGCAATTTCACGTGTGGTGATCCGGCGATTCTGCCGTATGGAGCTCATCCACAGCCGATCTTTTTGTGTTGATTTGGAGGAATCGATCATACAACGAACTGCGAAAATGACTCTCCAGCAATGAGGATATTGATACGAAGCCGTTAACTGTGCATATGTATGTAGCAATACCATGCCATATATCGGCTAACACGTTAAATCACTGAGATGTGATATAACGCCGCTACAGCTAAGGTCTCCTTTTCATTTGGGCACACCTTATATTAGAGAAACTCTTCACATTTTCAGCTTTTATTTTATCTTATTAATTGCAGTATATTCTTTTAAATTGCACAAATTTATTTCATTATAGCTAAATTTCACAATACGTGTCATTTAAGCACCATTAAGAAATGATTTATTTTCTAAATTATATAATGTCATAATTTTTTGATACTTAACGTCTCCTATCGATAGACGATATGATTGGTGAAAAGAATTAGAATTAATAATTAGTTTAGTCTCATAGCAGTCTTTCAAAATTCAAGTGCTTTGTATTTATTTATTTGAGAGACAAAGGTAGTTTTTGGAGCTAAAGTTTGGCATATTTTGTGACTGTTTGGCGTATTTCACTTGGTCATCTCCCAGCAATTCTAGCGAGTTCATTACAGACTGCTCCTAACTCTTTTGTTGTAAAATACTTATTTCTCTCACCACCCTCTCTCCCACCTCAATTTTTGTAGTCTTCGAATCTCTGAATAACTATACAATTTTAAAATTAAACTTCAAGATAAAAAAAGATGATGCACCAAGAAGGAGAAAATCAAATTGGACACAAAATGATATGCCTATAGATTTCGATGGAAAATACAAAATTTTAAAGTTTGTCGGCGAAGGAATGAAAAAGTAATTCCAGTCAAAATTAACAGTAAATATTTCTGAAATAAATGGTTCGCTTCTACTTTTTATTCCGTATATTCAATAGCATTTTCGATAGCTTTTAAGTCCATCTGTATGGGAGATTGTCATTGTCACTGTCTTCATCATCAACACAATGTTCATTTCTGTTATTGACGATCATTTCATCTGTAACCTCTTGTTTGTCAGCGTTTATCCAGTCATGTCTATCTTCTTCGTTGCTTGGCTCACGAAGGGTAGATTCATGATAAAATCCCAAAGCTCATCGTTACCTCCATTAGACTTTCAGTGATGTTCTGTATTCTACGTATCAATAATTTTCCTCCATGTTTTTATATAGCGGCTGACTTTAATTTATCCCATGCCTCAGCTATCCAGTAGACAGCATCCTTAGAATTTTAATTGTCTCAGGGACACTTATTTTCTACAAGTCCTTCAATAAGAGCTTTTAGTAATTTCTTTTGTATTTGCGAGGCTTTTATTTGTGTAATTATTCCGAATAATTTTTAGTAATTTAAAAAATGGAAAACAGAAAAAAAAAAATCCTACAAATATTTGATAAATAAGCTAAATGCGGAAACTCGGAAAATCAGCATTTTACTGTATGTCATATTTTTTGGAAGAAAAAACATGCATATTTTTAATTTAGAATTAACTTTAAATAGTTATTGAAAAAAAAAAAAAAAAATGCTGGATTTTTACGTAAGAAAGAATTTAATTGCAATATTTGAATAGTTTTGACTTCACATTTTCATCTTTTTTCTTGTTTTTTGCTTCATTGTCTAATGAAAAGAAAATTCTATAGAATTAAAGTTTTGGATTGGCTTAAGAATTTTCGCGCCTGCTCACATTGCCGCATTTTGGTCTTAAAAAAAAAAAAAAAAAATGCTTAAATTAGTTTATTATTATACAGAGAGAATAAATGCATGTTGAAACATATCAACTTTTTAAAAATTATATTCCGGAAATGTACAATTTAGCTGAAAATTTATTCGGTAATTTTTATCACAATTATTAAGAGATTTTTTTTCGCAGAAAACATATATTCTTTTGCAACATACACTATATATTACTTTAATTAACTAACAAGTGCATGTGTAAATGGTAATAATTCAGTGTTATTTTCAAACAATGTAAAAAAATTCTGGAGTGACTCCACTCAACTTTCTGAACAGTAAGGAATTAACAATTGTATAAATAAATAAAACTAAAAGAAGTCATTAAATAAACAAAAGATAAAACAAAAGATAAACAAAAGATAAAAGATAGGGTATTTGAGTATTTTTCTCTATATAGTAAATTGTTTAAATTTACGACATTACCCTTCAAATAATTTGAGTTCATAGATTATAATGTTAGAGAAATTTTCACTGTATCCTTGCAGAAATCTATAAGTGCTAGACTCACCAAAATCTATACAGTTCGTACAACGATGACCTATAACAAGTATGTAAATTTTTTCATTCGGACGAGGCGTTTATACGCTATCGCACTTTAAATAATTTGAACCAATAAGCAGCAATGATAAAGAATTCTTCTTCGAATCCCTGCAAAAAAATTATACGTGCTAGATTCTCCAAAATTTATACAGCTCGTGTGTCAGTGATCTATGACATATATATAAATTTTCAACTCAATCGGATAAGACGCTTAGACTCTTTCGCACTTTAAAGTATTTGAGCCCTTAGGACATAATGATAATAATTTTTCGTTGTGTACCTGCAGAAAAAAAAGTATTATTATAGTCTTAAAAAATTAAAGAACACGCTTTTATAGAAATGTGAACTAAAAAGCACAAAATATCTATCTTAGTATTAAAATTCAGGGTAAGAGAAAATCGTGTGAGTGACACACCGTAATATTTACGTACATTTAAATCTTTAATTAAAATAACTTAGAATTAAACAAAAACCATTTTTAAAAAATCTCCCCTGACGGGGATCGAACGCCGGACCTTTAGGTTCGTAGCGCGGCGTCTTACCTCAACGCCACATCGTTCACGTAGGGAGAGTATTTTTTTTACAATATAAATTTTTTGTTTGCTCCCAGAGAAGTTACAAACAAACATACACACATATATACAGGTGAAGCTAATAAAAGCGTGTTAAAAAACCCTATATATTCTAGATTTACTATAATCTATGCAGTTTGTTAAATGAAGACCTATAACACGTGTCTAAATTTTCAGTTTAATTGAATCTCGTGTTAGACGCTATCTCACTTTAAAAAATTTGAGCCCCACAACAAGGAATTTTGTTTTTTGTGTCCCGGTAAAAGAAGAAAAACTTTAGGTGCTAGATATATCGAAATCTATACAATTCATGCGACGGTGACTTATAATATGTATATAAAATTTCAACTCAGTTGAATAAGGCATTTAGACGCTATCGTACTTTAAAAAAATTAGGCCCGTAGACCATAATGACAAAGAACTTTTCTTTGTGTCCCTGTAAAAAAAACTGTAAGAGCTAGATTCACCAAAATCTGTATAGTTTGTACTACAGTGACATATAAGTTGTGTATAAATTTTCAGTTCAACTGAAAAAGGAATTTAGATGCTATCGTACTTTTAAGAATTTGGGCTCATAGACCATAATGATAAAAATTTTTTCTTTATGTACCTGTAAAAGAACTATAAGTGCTCGATTCACCAAAGTTAATATGGATCTGCTACGGCGACCTATAACACATGTACCAACTTTCAGCCCATTCAAACAAAGTGTTTAGACGTTACTGTATTCACTCACATCCGTACAGACATACATACATCATCGTAAAAATAGAAAAGGAACTCAGGGGACCTCAAAACGTGTAGAAATACCAAAATCTCAAAGTCGGATTTTTGACATGATTACAATACTTTCCTTACATACGTATGTTTGGAAAGTAAATAGTATTGCTTCTTAAGACAATGCAAGATTAAAATGGAACCATTTCACAAGAATTTTTTTTTAAATTATTTTTTATCGTATAAAACACCTGCACATATTTTTCTATATTTAAAAAATTATACAATTTAACAAAAATACTTGATATTACTTTAAGATTTTTGGATTTTCATGATAAGCTCAACATATTCTGTATATCTAGAAAATTTATTTCAATTGATTGCGAACATTAAATTTATCTTACTTTTATATTTATTTCCAATACGTTTTTAACAAAGATTGCTCAAATAAGCGCGGAATGACACGTCAGATTTCTGAATGACATTCATGTACAGAAAATGATGTAGAACTTCCTATAAGAGTTGACACTTCTTTAACATTTGTCGTTCAATGTAACTATTCATATATTATGACAGATTTTGTGATGGATTGGAAAAAATATATAAAGAAATATTGCTGTGCTATATATATTTAAGACCAGTAAGTAATGCATATGTGCTTATTGCGATTGGTATATAAAAATATGACGTTTCAAATATACGTTAATATATATAAAGTAAGAAAATATAGAATTCAAGAAACACATATTATCGTTCCCGTGTTCATTCATATGATTTATATATCTATAATCAGGAATAGTTAAAATAAATATGAATTAAACCACAATACTCCTGCTTTAATGAAAAGTAATACCCGCACATACCAATTGTGAAATAGTTTATAACTATTATCAACAAATATAAAGAATATTCACAAAACTAAAATCTTTAACAAATAAAAGGAACATTGACAGACACAAAGCAAGTGGTAAAGTGTTCAAAAGTAAAAGAATTTCTTTCAGGGAATGTACATTCTTCATAATTCGTAAGATTTCGAAAACTATAGAGCTGTTTTAGGCCCAAATACAAAACTATAGTTCGATCTTGCAGCTAACATTAATATATATATATATTATCCAATATGTAAATAGGTATATATAAAAACCGTAAGTAAGCCTTTTGTGTATCTAATTTCACTATTAGTTATGTCGTACACTACATGTTTTATTAATTATATGGCAAGAAATAAAGTAGTATTCTCCTTAATTGTTGTATTTTTTTCTGAAAATAATTTTACGTATTACTTATGACAATGAAATTTTACGTCTTTGTACGAAGTAAAAAGAAAAATTCTAAATTGTTTTACAAAACAGACGGTGTATTTCACATAACTCAAAAACGGCTAGCAACAGAATTTTAAAAATTTATATTATTCACGTATCACACACATTTTCTCAAGAATATGTATAGTCAAAAGAAATTCAAGTTTAATGTATATATTAATTTTATAAAACCGCATTAAAAGAACAATAATTTTCATGAAATTTCAAATAAAATGTTAAAATGGAAAAAAATTCTTATTTTTAATTATCACTATTTTATTTTGTTTACATTATAGGAAGCCAAATTGGGCAATAATACTTTTTAGCATTGTCAATTCAAATTACATTTCAGTGATAATGATTTGAAAGTGCTAATGAATTGAAATTTTTGAAAATCGCAAATTCCGTATGAGGTAAAACATTATAAATAAAATACTGCCTAATTTTGGAGAAACAAAACACATTTCATGTAAAACAATGCAACTTATCTTTAATAACTGACGTAAATATCTTCTAAATTTCCATTAAAAAAATGGATTTGTAAAACTGTCATTGTAAATTTAGTCTTTATTTGATCAATTATACAGGTCTAAAAAATTAATGTTGTCAAAATTTCATTGGATAATTGTAGCGGATACATGTATTTTTTGATGAAGCCAGTTTTTCTCTACCAAGTGTAGACTTTTGTCCATTAATCGATGCCCACCGACTCAATTTTTTCATTTTCGGTAGTTTCTAGTATGTTTTCATGATTAATTATAATTAATCATTGAAATATACGTTAAAAATTACCATAAAATTATATTGGTGGTAGAGTCACGGAAGAAGTTAGGTCGGAAGACATCCTGTATTTACAAAAATCAATACGTGATAGAGAATAACTGGCATCAGTTTCGACTTCAAAACACACACACACACACACAGAGACACACACACACACGCACACACAAAAAAAATATCAAATGAAATTTTTAAATGTAGACCAGTATTTTTAATGTCACCAGTTCAGTTCTTCTAGAATAACTCTGAATAACTCTCTAGAATAACTCTTCCAGAATAACTTTCTGCAAATAACTCTGCTTAGAAGACTGAATTATCATAATTTAATTTACAGCGCTATTATTGTATAGAATTAGGATCTTCCATATCAAAGAAAGCCGGGGGTAACGCAGTGAACAGTTTTTGAGTATTGGGTATGCACTATACATGGTACGTTCTGAAGAAGATATTTTTAGCAGTTGAAGATTTAGCAGCTGAACATTAGGGTGTATCGGATTTTTATTTTTATTTTTATATCAGATTTCCAATAGTACGGAAAAGTTGCCTGATGCTATTGTTAGTATGCGTGCAAAATTTTGTTGATCTGAGTTATTATCTTCAGTTGCCTCTGGGGTCGTTTACATAAAAATTCGTCAATTTTATCGTTTTTTCTATATATATATATATATATTAAATAAGAAATTTGAATCCTTAGTTCCAATAGGGCCGAAAAATTGCCATATGGTATCCTTAGAGCGTGTGCAATTTTTTATTCATGTTGGTCAATGCCTTCACTTGCCTCTACGGGTCACTTATCTGACCAAATTCGCTCATTTTAATGATTTTCCTTCAACACTTCTACGACTGTAATTTTTTTAACTATGATTATTTCTATTCACTTTTTTTGTATGAACAAATTATGCATTTGTGCAAGTGTGCAATGCGTACATTGTTTAAAAAAAAAAAAAAAAAAAACACGGAAATTTACGTGCCTTCGCCCGTTTAATTTTTACGATCACGACCGTTTTTTACCTACAAGACGGGCATACCCGTATTTTCTGATATGATATGATACTTTCCGCTATACCATAAGGTTCTTAGCAGTCCTTTATCACTATTTTTTCTTTTATAATAAACTTCATTAATTGTTTGTAGCACATATCTTCAAAGGAATAATGCAAAAATTGATTTATATATAAAGTGGTGTTCAAAATGATAAATTACGGGCAATACATAGGCTGCAAAGAACTTTATGGTATAGCGGAAAATGTCAAGTCATATCAGAAAATACGGGTATGCCCGTCTTATAGGTAAAAACGGTCGTGGCCGTAAAAATTAAACGGGCTAAGGCACGCAAATTTACGTGTTTTTTAACAGTGTACGCGTTGCACACTTGCACAAATGCATAATTTGTTCATACAAAAAAAAAAAAAAAAAAAAGTGAATAAATATATCCATAGTTAAAAGAATTATAGTCGTAGAAGTGTTGAAGGAAAATCATTAAAATTAGCGAATTTGGTCAGATAAGTGACCCGTAGAGGCAACTGAAGCCTTTGACCCACATCAATAAAAAATTGCACAAGCTCTAAGAATACCATATGGCAATTTTTAGGCCCTATTGGAACTAAAGATGGAAATTTCTTATTTTAAAAAAATATTGAAAAAACGATAAAATTAACAAATTTTTATATAAACGACCCCAGACGCAACTGAAGATATTAACTCAGATCAACAAAAGTTTGCATACGTAATAACAATAGCATAAGGAAACTTTTCCGCACTTTTGAAATTTGATATAAAAAAAAAAAAAAAAAAAAATTCGATACAACCTATTGAACATTAACGTTTAATATAGTTAAAATGTACTATTTTTATGAATTGCATATTTTTCTGAATATATTTTGAAATGCTTACAAAACATTTTACACATACGTTTATTAAATATTTTTTACATTTCAAAGTTTTATTACATACTTCATACTAGGTACATTGCATTGATAAGTTTAATTTAGTTTTATTTCATATAAGAATTTGTCAATTTGCAATTATCACTATGAACTGTATCTATAGAAATTGTATTGATCGATAGTAATTATATTTTTGTATTGTAAGTTTTCTTCATTATCGATTTTTATGTAAATTATAATTTTCTAATAAAATAAAAAATGACTTATGCTAAGGCAAAATTTAATATTTTAAAATTAATATTAAAAGCATCCTAATTACTATTATTACTCGAGGGTTTCAGATTGAGGAGTAACTCTGCAATCATTTTTGTACATTAGGGTTATTTATAGCTGGATCTAGTGCTTAAAGGGGTTTCTGAAACCTTACGAAAATCCGCATCTAATCTGGGATTTGAACCAATCACCTGGCCATACTTTGATATTGGTCATATTAGTAATAATTTTATGTCTTTGCGAATTTGCCATTTAACTATTAAAAAAACTTATATAAACCTAGATATATAAAAAATAAATCTTTTTATTTTTTATTTTTATGAAAGAGCTATTACAATGAATGACGTCATGTATTTGGAATTAAAAATACTGCAGTGACATTATGTCGTCGAATTGAAAGCAAAGCTATATGCACTGCGTAACCTTTTTTTTTTTTTTTTTTTTTTCAATCTGAAGCGCACTCGCAAACACCAAATTTTCCTTCGTAATTTATTTTATTTGTTATATATATATATATATATCTGTATATATTTGCATTTTTATCATTGTCATTACAAAAATTTGTGAGAGAAAAAATGATACATGAGAGATTTAAGAGTCTGGAATAAAACTTAATTTTGTATGAAATCATCATTTGGTGTACATCTTAAAAGAAAAAAAAATCTATTTTCTTAATTATTCTTGAATATTTTTAAATTTAATAAGAAGGACACAAGAAGTATGGTAAATTACAAGAATATATGACATACTTTCTAATGAAACAAATAATAAGAATGAAAAATCATGCGGTACGCATTGATTATTAACACTTTTCAACTGTACGTACTTTTTGTATCATATAACTTTCAATGTTTGCGTACGTTATCACACAACGGGCTGCCAGAAAAGTGCAAAGCATACAGATAGACTAACTGAATTCCTAATCATTCTTAAACATTGTTGAAAAGTGTTAAAAAGGCTTAATGCAAAAGAAATTATATTCCTTAGATTCTAATTCCAGGCCTTAATGTATCTGGATATTTTAGTGTAGAAGGTAAAATCTGAAGGTAAATTAATATATCATAATCTATGTGAAACATTATTTTAGCATATTAACAATAAATGACAATTTCTTTATGACTTTTACAGTAAAAAGTTATTTAAATGTGATTTATAAAAACGTTTCTCCTAAAACGAAATGCATTGGCTTTTTTTTTTTTTTTTTGAGTGTCGCTGTACACAAACCAGTTATATAGGACCTATTAATGATCATGATCATATTCCCATTTAAAAAATTATAGAAATTGTTAAAATCGCTTCATGTAAATGAACGTGCAATTCCAGCTTATTTCCAATAAAAGCCTTTAATGTAACTGAATATTTTTGTGTGGCCCTGTAAATCTAATGCTAATCAAACTACATTCTGTAGAAAGGATTTTTAGCGCACATAAATAATATACTTCAATTTCATTACGATTTGTGCAAAATAAAGTTCTTTAAATTGTGTTTATAGAAATATCTCTCATAGAATGCAATGTATTGGAATACTTTCGGGTATCTCTGTACAGAAAACAGCGGTGGTATTTACTCCATTTTCTTTAGAAAACATCCGATTATGAACTTGAATAACATTTCAATTTCATAAAGGTTTGTGTAAAGTTATTAAAACATAGTTTATCGAAATACCTCTCATCGAACACAATGCTTTGGAATACTTTCGGGTGCCCCTGTAGAGAAACCAGTTGAGGCATTCGATAGTGAACGTGAATAACATATCAGTTTCAAGAAATTCCATCAATATTTACGGGAGTTAGAATACGGACAAACAGACGGACAGACTCTCTTAAAATGTGTGATCTAATTTCCTTACTCAAAAAAGAATGAATTTTTAGACATAATTTGAGAGAAATTTCTAGGAAAAAATCAAATTTGAGTAAAATCAATCTTTTCTGTTTAAAAATTATTTCAGTCAAACTAATCGTTAAACTGTCATGTCCTTTCTGAACGATTTTCGATCACTTTTTATATGGTTCAACAAAACTGGGTAATTAAGGTGCCATCTATCGATCATATTTTAAATGAGACATAAAAAAAAAAAAAAAATTTTTTTACATATAGATAATTAATTAATTAATGTATTGTTTAAAAAATATACTGAGGACTTTTGATAATTAGAAAAGTAAACTGTCAAATTAAATATATTTTTTTTGAACAAATATAACAAATGTTTTATATAGAACTGACAAAAAATAGTAGTGATAACAAATCACGAGTGTTAGCCATAAAAAACTAAAAATTAGCAGTGAATATCTTTATAAAAACTGTTTCTTAAAGAAACATATGAAGTATAAAGAAAAAGAACAATGTATTTATTTAATGTGGAAATTTATTTATGTCTAAAGTCATTTAATATTTTTATTTTAGCCATTGAAACTAATTTATTAAAATGCATGTAAATAGTTCAAAAAATTTGTTACAATGTTTTAATTATAATTAAACTCAACATCGAGAATAATATGTATAAACAAACTAGTACATACTGCTTTTTCAACTCATAGTTATTCAAAAATTTTCTAAACGAACTAAATTATACAGAATTAATTTGCAAGCTTCTAAAATGTCTGCTTGTTACAGAGGTTCTGTTTTCAAGAATTTTTCCTCAATTTTAAATCAATAGTACTATTTTGAGGAAGTTTATTGGGTTTCTCATAGCTTTATGTTATGTATAAAACAAGTAAAAATTGATAAATGATATTTTTGAGAACGGCTATACGACCGTTTATTTTATGAACTCGTAGCGTTGTGGTAGCGAATTCGTCTGCCACCAAAGGGGACACGCGTTCGATTCCGGCGGAGGAAATCTGATATTTTTTCCAGCATCAAACAGGTTAACTCAACTTTGGCGCGATTTCTCTCAAAAATAACTCATTTCTGTTGGCTGAAATCTGAGCCGCTTATAGCAGCTGAATGATTTGAGAGGAGTTCTCTTAACGTGAGAAGTTGCCTTTGAACATGTCGATTGAGTAAAAAATGGCTGTATTTGAAAGAATTTTACCTTTCCATTTTTAGAGGCGACAAACCGAAGTCATTAACACTTTTCAACCTTGTTGGAAAGTGTTAAAAAAGACTAATGTGACAATTGATTTTTTTTTTTTTTTTTTTTTTTTTTCAGGTAACATTAAAACTATACTAATGCTATTCCTCTAATTTGGACGTGCCAATAAAAATTTGTGTGAGATTTGTCTATTTAAATTTACAAAAAATTGCCTTTTAGAAATATATTTGGATAATTATGAAAAATTTAGATATATAGCACATATCTAAAACAGAAGAAAAATATGGATATTTTAATTAAAATAACATTCTATTCTAAGTTTGTTTCTCAGACATCTATTTTTACATTTATATTTCTTGGGTAATTTTTTGCAATTAATACAAAATGCATAGAAAATTTATCAGTCATTTATTTCATTACTTCATGCTAAGTTTGATTAATTCAATTAAAACTAGTAATTAATTCCTACTGAAAACTCCGGAGCTTGTGTTTAATTTTCCGTTTAGTTAATGAAAATCTTTCATTTGCATTTCTTGAGTCTGCTAAAGTTAAAGGATGTAGAAGAAAAAAAATTCTATTTCCACTGAACTGGATAACAAAATCTTTGTTTCGCTCCATTTAGAAGTTTTTATTTATTTATTTTTTAAATGGAAATTGAGATTAAGTATATTTGCATGAATATAACTATCAAAATCATGATCTTGCATAATAACGCAGCCAGCTAGGCAAATGCAAAATTTATTTATGATGCTTAGGTTTAAATAGGATTTAAAATAAAAGTATTTTATCAAGATAATGTTTTTAGAAATTTGTAATATAAAAAAATTCGAGATTTATTTTTTTAGCACTATAGATTAATTAGAACTATTCATATTATAGTTTGAATTGTTATTTCTAAATTTATTTGAAATGCATGCTATTACTTTCTTCTATATTCAATAGAAGAAAGTATTGGATTCGTAAAAATTTTCGACCTCGGGTTTTTGATGGAATTACACGTTTTGAGAGCTGTAGAACACGATTTGACCATTTTTAGAAAATGTCTGTCTGTCTGTCTGACAGTCTATGTGTGTGTGTGTGACAAAATTTTGTGGCAACTGTATCTCAGGAACTACTGCACAGAATTTCATACAAATTGGTATGTACTTGCACCTTAACATAAATTAGTGCCCGTCAACTTTTGGTAAAAATTGTCTTACAGGTTGCGTTCCCATCCCGCTTTTTCTACATTTTTAACATGGTGATATAGGACAAAATTTTGTATAAATGTGCATAAAGAGAATTATTTTTTAGTAATCATTATGAAATTTACCAGAATTATTTATAATAGAGATAGTCAACTGAAAAAAAAAAAATTGTACGTGTAGGAGCCTTGCCTTTTTTTTTTTTTTTTTTTTTTTTTACTTTCAATGAAAAAAAACTTGGAAAAAATCGTTTTTTTTTTTTAACTGTTATTGAGTGAATTTGTATAGGAAAATATAGAAGAAAGTCTTGTGGTGGCCACAACATACTAGCTTTAAATGTAGTTGTATATACACTGGTGTACAAAACAATATAAAATTTAGATGGAATTTTCAATATCATATCATTAATCGAATTTTATATAACTTTAGCGTAAGTAATAATTTTCAAACTACTAATTATTCAATTTTTCTCTTAAGAAAGATTTGGAAAAAATGAAAAATTTCAACAATTTTAGAAAAGAAAAATTAATGAAAAATGGTCATAAGGATGCATTACAGATAGGTGAAGATGGAAAAGCATTCATGTGTTAGATTAAAATCGGATTTTTAATCTTCTATTCACATTACTTTTTTTTTTTTTAACCGACTTCAAAAAAGAAGGAAGGTTCTCAATTCAAACCGTATGTTTTTTTTATGTTTGTTAGCTCATAACTTCTGAACGGATACTCCGATTTTGATACTTTTTAATTTGTTGAAAAGGTCTTGGTCTGAAATAGGTCCCATTGTAATATCTTTACGATGTAAAGAAAATACAGGGTGCCCCAAAAAAAAACAGTCCCAACTCTTTTAACTGCTAAACGGCTACAGCTATTGTGATAAAAATGGTATGTTAGTATAGCAAAGTGGCCATGCAGTACAAGATTAAACCGCTTGCAGCGCCACCTGGTGGAAAATAGAGGAGTTAGTGTTCCTATCTCGAAAACGGTTCTAGAGAAAAAAGTGAATTATAAAGTTGAAGAGTATCATCGACTTAGTACAAAAAGATTGTTTAGACATTCATGCTAGCGTTTCTATATCGGAAACGGTTCAAGACAGGGGGAAAAAGTAAATTCTAAAATTGCAGAGCATCATCGATTTAGAACGAAAAGATAGTTTAGACATTGATGCTAAAAATACAATGCAAAAAATGTGCATTTGTATTTTCACAATTTCTTACACTATGCAAACTTGAGCTACATTGCACACGTTGTAGCGTAGCTGGTGAGACATACGCTATATAGTTCAAAATACGGTTACTTGATACTTTTTGTTTTGTTGTAAAGATCTTGGTCTGAAGTAGGTCCCATTGTAATATCTTTACAATCTAAAGAAAATAAAGCGCCATCTGGGGAAAAACAGCAAAATTAGCGCTCCTATCTCAAAAACGGTTCAAGAAGGGAGAAAAGTTAATTATGAAGTTGTAGAGCATCATCGGTTTACTACGAAAAGACAGTTTTTAGACATTACTGCTAAAAATAGAACGCTTAAAAGGTGCAGTTGTTTGTTCGCAATTTCCTACACTGTGCATATTTCATATTTTTTTTTTAGTTGTTTGAAGAGTAGTTGCTTTTTGGAGTCGGTTCTATTTTTTTACAAAAAGATTTTATTCGTAATCAAATAACCTTTTTAAAGAATAAGCATACAAACTTGAAAATTGAATAAGTTCATTATAAAATTATTTATCGACATTTTATTATTTTGGTGATGCTCATAGTTTACAAATTAGGAATTATTTTAATTAAAATAATCCATTATAAATGTAATATAAAAGTGAATACAGAAAGAAAAATCGGGATTTAGTTTAACATTTGAAGTCATTTGCGTCTTGACCTACCACGAAAGCACCCTTTTACTATTTTTAATTGAGTTTTCTTTTCTAAAACTGCTGATTTTTTTCCCGTTTTTTCCAAAGTTTACTTTTGGGGAAAATTAAAATAATTATTAGTTTAAAAAATATTATTTAAGCTAAAATTATATAAAGTTCGATTAGTGATATGATAACGAACATGCTATCCAAATTTTATGTTTCTATGTTTATTTGTTCAAAGTTATGCGTAAAAAGAAGAAAATAAGAAAACAGATTGTTCCTTTAATTTTTAACGCTAGTATATATAAATAGTGTTTACGCCAAGAGAACATAACGACGATACTTTCGTAAAATTATAAACAAATATCACCAAAATTACAGACATGATCATCAAATTTGTCAACTAAAATATTTTTATGAACCTTTCTTTATTCCATTTTTAACCGACTTCAAAAAAGAAGGAAGGTTCTCAATTCAAACCGTATGTTTTTTTTATGTTTGTTAGCTCATAACTTCTGAACGGATACTCCGATTTTGATACTTTTTGTTTTGTTGAAAAGGTTTTGGTCTGACTTAGGTCCCATTGTAATATCTTTACGATCTAAAGAAAATACAGGGTGCCTAAAAAAATCAGTCCCAACTCTTTTAACTGCTAAACGGCTTCAGCTATAGTGATAAAAATGGTATGCAAGTATAGCAAAGTGGCCATGCAGTACAAGGTTAAACCGCTTGCAGCGCCACCTGGTGGAAAATAGAGGAGTTAGTGTTCCTATCTCGAAAACGGTTCTTGAGAAAAAAGTGAATTACAAAATTGAAGAGTATAGACATTCATGCTAGCGTTCCTATCTCGGAAACGGTTCAAGACAGGGGTAAAAGTGAATTATAAAATTGAAGAGCATCATCGATTTAGTACGAAAAGATAGTTTAGACATTGATGCTAAAAACACAATGCTAAAAACGTGCATTTGTTTGTTCGCAATTTCTTACACTATGCACACTTGAACTACGATGCACACTTTGCAGCGTAGCGGATGACATGCATACTCTGTGGTTCAAAGTACTGGTACTGTAAGCGGTCACATCGATTAACGCAAAGTCGTTTTCAACCAACTTCAGACAGGAGGGTGTTCTTAATTCGAGCTATGTGTTGTTTTTGGTGTTTGTAAGCTTATAACTTCGTAACAGATGTTCTAATTAACCGACTTAAAAAAGGAGGTGGTTCTCAATGCAAAGCGTATGATTTTTTGTTTTTGTTTGTTAGCTCATAACTTCTGAACGGATGATCCGATTTTGATACTTTTTGTTTTATTGTAAAGGTCTTGGTCTGAAATAGTTCTCATTGTAATATCTTTACGATCAAAAGAAAATACAGGGATCCCAAAAAAGTCAGTCCCAACTCTTTTAACTGCTGAGCAGCTGCAGTTATAGTCATAAAAATGGTATGTAGCTTCAATAAAGTGGATATGTGCAATGCGGTTCAACCGCCTACAGCGCCACCTGGCGGAAAATGGTGGAGTTAGCGCTCCTATCTCGGAAACGGTTCAAGACAGGGGAAAAAGTGAATTATAAAATTGAAGAGCATCATCGATTTAGTACAAAAAGATATTTTAGACATTAATGTTAAAAACAGAACGCTTAAAACGTGCATTTGTTTGTTCACAATTTCCTATTTTGTGCACACTTGAACGACATTGCATATGTTGTAGCGTAGCGGGTGATATTTATGCTATGTAGAATTCAAAGTATGGTTATTGTAAGCGGTCACATCAATTAACGCATAGACGTTTCAAACCGACTTCATAAAGGAAGAAGTTCTCAATACGAACCATTATTCTCATTGTTGAAATTTGTTAGCTTATAACTTCGTAAGAGATGATTTAATTTTAAAACTTTTTTTGTTGTCGTAATGATCTTGGCTTGAAAAAAGGTTTCATAACGATTTCATTAAGATATAAACAAATTACAGGATACTCACAAAAGTCTGTTCTCACTCTAACTGCTGAACGCATGCAGCTACACTGGTAAAAGCAGTCTATAAGTATCGATGTTGAAACTTCTGTCCGTCAGCTGCAATGCATATTTTGCTCTTTTTTTGAACTATTCGCTTCGCAATTTCCAGCGCAGCGGGTGACACATATTCACTGTAAAGTTCAATGTATATGCCTAACAGAATTTTTGGTTACGAATACAGCGTATCCGCTCTTTACATTTCTAAAGACATTTTAATTTAACGTATGTTCATTCAATAGATAGTTTTTTGCTCATATCCGATAAAGTAAAGAAAAGTGACACAACTAAAAAATGCAGCATTTGAGAAAAATTAACTTAAAAATAGATTGACTAGAATAAAACTGGCATAACTGTCTCTCGAGTGGATAACTTTGAAGATGGGGATGTAACTTCTTTGTTCACACTGGATGCATTTCATGTATTTTTCTGTGACATAATCCATTGTTTGAGTTATGTCCCTTTTCTTGAAAGTTGTGATTTGTGAAACTGCCGTCGAACGTCTTCTGATGCTCTGCTATATGAATAAATTTTCACTGAAAAGAGAAAAATAAAATCTTTTTGTAAAAAAATAGAACCGACTCCAAAAAGCAACTACTATTCAAACAACTAAAAAAAAAAAAAAAAAAAAAAAAGATACAAAATGAAACTGTAAATTGCGCCTAAAAGTATAAAATAATTTCCTTCTCCAAACAACCTATAACAACTACAATTAATCATAACTTTTGAAGTCGGCGCAAAATTAAATAAAAATTGATACCTTTGTTCAATACAAAACTCAAATCCTATTCAAAATACACATCTTACATGATAGTTATCAAAGTTATACCAAATTTGCAAAGGAAACTGTAACTTCGTAGAAACATAAATACCGCATTGTGACGAATGTTCACTGTTCTATGTACATGCTACTAATGGATCAATTGTATACAGTGATAAAATAATAAAGGAAACATGAAAATGGATCATTCGAGACAACAGCATTTCTTGCTACCGATCTAAAAACAAACCTCTGAAAACTAATTAAATTTTATTTAATTTTGCGCCGACTTCAAAAGTTATGATTAATTGTAGTTGTTATAGGTTGTTTGGAGAAGGAAATTATTTTATACTTTTAGGCGCAATTTACAGTTTCATTTTGTATCTTTTTTTTTTTTTTTTTTTTTTTTTTAGTTGTTTGAATAGTAGTTGCTTTTTGGAGTCGGTTCTATTTTTTTACAAAAAGATTTTATTAAAAAATCTATATTAAAATAAAAGAAATAAAGATAAAGTCTGATATTTATAAAATGTCGGTATTTTTTTTTAATAAATTAAAATACACGTATCTAAAAGAATTTTTTAATTGTATTTTTCACTGTTTACTTGATAAATATTGTTAAAAGCGTAGCAAACTATTTGAAGTTTTTCCTATCTTCGAGATTTTACGACCTCTTTAAAAAAAGTAAGATTAATTTATGAATTTCATTTTAAAATAACTTTCTTCTGGCTAAGCGTCTTCTTTATTTAACAAACTTTTTTTTTTTTTTTTTTTTTTTTTTTTAAACTTTTTATTTCTCACGTTCCTTCTTAAATTATCAAAAATTTATACACATGTTACGATCCACAATGAACAAAAACCGTTTTATCTCTGAACCATTTAAAATTAAAACCCTGGAAACTATTTTTTAATAAAGGAAAAATAAAATCCGAAGAACAAAAGACTGTGATGAAGATGAAAATTTAAATAATCATTATACTGAAATAAATAAACTTTCGCATATTCATATATTAAAACCTTCTGTGAAAATTCGAATGGGATTACGGATCGTTAAAAACAGATTCTGATGAAAGTGTTAAGACAATGCAAAGATGCAACACATATTTACACCTTAAAAAAATGAAAAAAGAGGATTCAGAGTAAACATTAGCAATTTGAAAATCTACAAACTTGATCAGTAATTAGAATGAAGGATGCTACGTAGAGTAGGATGGGGGTAAATCGACGGTAATTAAAAAAAATGTGTAACACTTTTTATACTTTATTAAATATATTTTAATAAAACCAAAATATTGTTTAAACCTTTCTTTAATAATAAAAGAATACTTATATTCAAATATCTATTACATACAAAAATTGAAAAAAAAAAAAAAAAAAAAAAAAACCGAAAACTTTTTTGAATCTTGAAAACTTGTCTTTTTTTTTATTAGTGCGAACCTTAAATTCTGTTCGATTTTGTAAAACAAAACATATTGTAAACTACACAGATAAAAAAAAATGACGAAATATGTTATCAAAAGAAAAATGATATCCAAAGCTATAATTATCTATATGCAATTATTTTTTATATTACAGGGTACATAAGAGTGCGCTGAAAATTGTACCTCCAAATGACCCCATGTGGGGAAATTGATGGAATTTTTTATTTTTTTATTTTCAATTTATTTTTATTTAGAAGTATTTCAAAATGTTATAAACAACTTGCTTAAGGCATTTCCTTTGATCCCTTAGCTTAATTTGGACATTTATCAAGTCCGTTCTAGGCATAGTGGTCTTACTGAAGTGGACTACAGTAAAGTAAAGGTATTATTGTATAACAAACGTGAACAGCTGGGATATTTGTTTTAGAGCTTATATAGATTTAAAAAATAGACTATCGTTGTATTTTTAAGTTATGCTTTTCTTATAAGTACGTTTCCCAATTAATAAGTAATAAATTTACTCAGTTTGTTCAGGTTCAAAAACGTCGATTTTTGTAAAATTTTATACGCTTCTGACAAAAATTCTGTAAAAGTAAAAAAAAAAAAAAAAAAAAAAAAAAAAAAAAAAAAATTTTTTTTTTTTAAACCCCTGAGCCTCCGAAACAAACTTACGAGATTCGCTTCCTAGTGCCACCGTGCACTCTCAACTTTGAAATGAGTAAATCTTTTGAAAAAAACTGTCAAGATCACTTTCAGGGTTATTTCATTGCATTGCCAAGCCGTGTGAATAATTTCATTGATAGCAGTGCAATACAAAAAATCGTGCTTCGGAAAAACGTATATATACGCACAGTGAAGTTAAGGGGTTACTAGTTAGTAACTTATAGCAGTATCAATTATTTACTTTATGTGTTTGATGAGAATAACCTGAACTAAACAGAATTGGTAATTTTTATTTTTAACCGCATTTTTTGAAGCATTATTATTATTATTTTTTTTTAATGAAAGTATGTTTGTGGAGACTATGTTGCAGCCTCAACTATAAAATTATCTTCAATCATGATACTAGGTGAGTGATAGATAAAGTAAATACTCTTAATTTAAAAACATCAAACTTTTATTTTAATCATGTAAAGGAAGAAGTGGAGGAGTGGTCTGAGGAGGAGTCTGAGAAGTGGAGGAACTTCCATAATGAATTCAATTGAATAGCAACATAACTCAGCAATTTAGTATACAGTCGGCTGTAAAATTATTCGAGCACTAGCAATAATCCTTGCCAAAAAAAAAGTACACTTAATACAGCTTTGTTAAATAAATCCTTGTCGAGTCATGTTCTTAATCAGTGTAAGAACATGATTCGACAAGGATTTACTTAGCAAAACAGTCTTAAGTGTACTTTTTAAATATAGGAATTATTGGCTAGTGCTCGAATAATTTTGCAGGCGACTGTATATCAAAAATATATCTCACCAGTTGAGAACCTTTGTGGTCTTCAAACTTTATCACTTGTCGTAGAAAATTTGAATAAGCACTAATCGTTAAAACTTTATCATACAGGCTCTATCATAAGAATTCCGTCATGAAGCACACTCAAAAAGCACCCACTTCTTTAGCTCGGAAGTCAATTGAAAGTAAAATATCCTTCAAACGATTCACTTCATTTTTTATCAAATATTCATTCTAAAATTACTCATATTTACTTGTTATCTATTTTCGCAACATCCTTTAAATCCTGTTCTCAATTTGACAAACTAATTCCCAATAGCTAGAGACACTCCACACTCTTCGCCTACCCAAATGTACCTCTACTCGACACTTCTAAGACCAACCTGATATATCATCCGAAACATCGCCACCTGATCTTGAATCCAGTTAGTGACCTTGACTTTCTCAACTCAATATTTCGAACTAAACTCGACTCCATGACTTGAGACCCCTTCCAACACTAAATTCAACTTAACTTTCCCAACTCAATACTTCTAACTCGACACTATCACCTGAGACAACCTACGACACTAAATCCAACTGCCGACCTTTACATTCCCGAGTCGATACCTCTCATACCTTACAAGTTTTCTGTAAAGGTTTTAATTGTTGTTTGAACACTACTTAACCCCACACTTTTAACATTAATCTGAATAGGGTTTCTAACCATACCTCCAAATTACCACACATGGGATAAATTGGAGGTAACTTTTGTCTTAATTTTTTTATTGGGGTATTTTTTTTTTTTTTAATTTATGTAGCCACCTTGGCGTGATACATTACTAAACTCCCTTCCTGCAGCCATCCCCTGCTCAGCGAAATGCTGAGAGTATAAGCATCATTAAAAAAAAAAAAAAAAAAAAAAAAAAAAAAAGAAACTAAATTTTCCAGTCTAGTCTAAGAACATGTGTTGACAAGTATTTATTCAAGAAAACAGTATTTGGTGTTCTTTTTTTATACAGGAATTTTTACTAGTACTCGGATACTTTTGCTGCCGATTGTAAATGTGCTAAATGAAATCGTACTGAATGAATTTATAAAAATAGTATAATTTAATACACTTCTAGGGCATCTGAATTAAAAATTTACCTTTTGCATAGTTCAAATTATCATAAAAAGTCAATCTCTATTTAACGAATTTTTTACATAATGAACATTTTCGACTTATTTAGTGACTTATTTAAGACTTTCAACTCTCTGTTCTCTCTGTAAATATTTATACGAATTAAAAAAAGCATAAATAACGTTCGAAATAACAAATTGTACGTGTGTAAAGTTTGTAAATTTTCCAAGGTGTAATAAACTTTACAATAAAAAACAGAAACACAGAAAAATAATCCATGCTAATAGTGACAACTGTAAGGGGCAATAAAACTTGCCAAAAAATAACAATTTTCATTATACAGTGTGGGGTCGGAAACAAAGGGTGTGACTCGCGAGGGCAGTTTCTCTGGAGTAAATACAATAACGGCTTGAATATGCGTTTTATTTTATTTTTATTTTATTTTTTTCTGAATTACTAAAATACGGTCTAGATGGTGTCAAAATGTCTCTGTTTGTTTTAGCTTCCAACATGTCAGTCATAAATAAAATAATAATAATAAGCAACGTAGCAACAGAAAAGTTTATCACCAAAAATAATTTGTAACTGAATTTTAGACGACAAAGGAAAAAAAAACCCATGATATATATATACTTGTATATATATATATATATTTTTTTTTCAAAAATTTGTTACTTGCTTAAAGTATATGCATGAAATGTGTATCGTCATTGAAAATAATTCATGATTTTATATTTTAATATATATTATATCAATATAAAAATTCCTTGTTTTTACACATTTTGTATATTAGGGATATAGAACCCTGGCGAAATGACTACACACATTTGAGTTTAGACGTTTTGTGAAACTTTTGGCAAATTAAACTCAAATTTTGTCCTGAAGACGGAAAGAAAAACCCACTAGCAAATTAAAGAAAAAGAGAATATTTGGGGTCGTCCTGTAAGAAATAATATTTCAATTGCATTGTAACTGTAACATATGATTATTCGGCTGTACTTAATTACTCAAATTTATTTGCAGCTGAATAGCACGAGCATAGGTGAAGATATAAGCATTTATTAAAAAGAATAATAATAAAAAATAAAAAATAAATATCTAAAAGAAAATTGCCCTTTATGTGATTGTAATATATAGAATATTTAGCCCAGTCGATACTATTTCTGACACTATATTTAGACACAGTATATTTCTATCAGAATATAAAATTAATAAATATCTAACGAAAAATGAGAAAATTTACTAAATTCTTAATTGCACATACGTAGAAGTAAAAGAAAAAAAAATGTTTTGATTAATTTATTTGCCAAACATTTTGATCTACTTTTATGAAAACCTATATAAAAATAACAATAATAAAAAAAATGTTGAATAAATTTTGTATTTATTTTTATCGCTTTATCTAAACATAACATTATATACTGAAATCAACTATGCCATTTATAACAAAGAGAAAAATTGTTATGACTTTGTTATCAAATTTCTTTTGTAGGAGCTTTTTCAGTTGATCATAAAAATATTTAAATTCAGTTTGAATTGTTTTATATTTAAAAATTGACATTTTGAATGTCAATCATTTATCATAATTTGTCTTCAAAGATAGAAAAATGTTGAGAACTTTATTTCAGTCATATATCCCTACGAAAAAAAGAGTAAAACTAATCAATAAAACCATTTATTGGCTATATGAAGAAATATTCATAAAAAAACCCTCATATATATATATTTCTATAATAAGATTTTTGGAATGATGGAAAATATATCAGAGCATGAATTATCATTTTTTTAATGGCATTTTTATCACAGTTTACTCCCCCCCCCTTTTTTTTATCACAACACTTCGTACATCTCCAAAAAATATAATAAATACACAGGAATAATAAAAATATAATTTTTTTTTTTTTTTTTTTTTTTTTGATAGAGTAAGTATAAAAAAGAAAATCAATGTTAATAACATTTCCAAGGGAAGTATTGGATTTCGATGCATAGAGAAGATATTAAACTATTGTAGTTTTTAAATTACTGCAAATCATATTTATTTAAAACAAAATTATTGCATAAAAAACCTAAGGTACGCTTTCATAGGTTTGCTTGGAATAAAGTACTTGAAAAATATCCAGTTCAATAAAAATCGGTGAAGCGGTGTTCTGTATCAATTAATTTGTTATATGCATATATTTTTTAATATAGTTAAGATCTACAGAATATAATAAACAAAAATAATTTTTTTATGCAGATTTCGATTGTAAAAATGGCAAAAGTTGGTTTTGTAGCGATATGTTTTATTATCTTCAATATGTAATTTTATTTTTAAAATTTTTCAATTAATGCATTATGTACCTTTATATACTTATATGTACCTTTATCATATATTCCTTTTGTCCATACGAGTCTGTTGATTGTGAGTATTAACCTTGTGTCATTTCTTCGAAGTAAAAAAATAAATAAATTAATAAATAAAAAGGTATAAAAAAATAATTGAAAAAATATTTACTTAAATTTATTCATAAGCTATCTGAAATTCTAATACAGGAATTTCATTTACAACGACATAAATACCCACATATACTACTTTTCTACTTTGGGGCCGGCACTTATCGATTTGACCAGATTCTCTCAGTTCTTGTCATAAACTAACAAATTATGTTCAAAAGACCTAATAAAATTAAGACTACCCTAAAATAATCATTAAATTTGAATAACAAATAATTTAACAAAATCAACGATATCATAAA
Organism: Salticus scenicus; assembly: GCA_963930645.1. Lineage (NCBI taxonomy): Eukaryota > Metazoa > Arthropoda > Arachnida > Araneae > Salticidae > Salticus > Salticus scenicus. Next base: position 323,654,425 of record OZ005654.1, read on the forward strand.
TAATAATAAATTCATTTAGGATAATTTTACAAATGTATTATTTAAATATTTATTACTTTACTTGCAGGATTACCCGGCGTTATTCGCGTGGATGTAGTGCTTATAAAAATTTCTGAATGTAAGAAAGAGCTAATGAAAGTAGGTGTGACATGAAATCAAAATTAAATAAAATAATAATAATAATAATAATAACAATAATATTAATAATAATAATAAATCTGTCAACTTTATTATATTACTATTGGAAGTTTTGCATATATGGGCTCCGCACTCAACCCAGGAGGTCGAATAAAGATATTGATGGTATAAAGAATAAAGTTTTTAGTCCTCTTAAATATATCAAAACAATAGGCATTGAAAGAACACTATGTCATATTTCTTTAAAGATAGTAGAATTTTATTAAAACATGAAGAGGCAGAGGAAAGACCAGGTTCTTCTATACTAGGAAACCGTTATAACAAAGTGGGAGAGAGAGCAAATTTATCTACGTAATTGTTCCAATACCGATTCAAGTCATAGTGATGAAGCAAGCATAATTAATTTCCTATCTGTTTTTCGCCAGATATGGTATCGCTGCGAACCTATCAGCCAAATGCGCCAATTAAAAGTTTCTTTTTGTTTTAATGTTATGTCTATGGGAAATTTTTAAAATTGAGATGACGGTTGAAATATTACAACAGCTAATTTGGCTTAATTTTGGGCGCCACAAGAACCATTAAAAGGTGCACAAGAAAAGTTATATTATTCAGAGCGACATTAAGTCTGAAAATAAAACATTTGGAATAAATCTAAATAATCGGAATTGACTTCCATATAAGGTCTAAACTGAAAGATAATAGCTTTTTTTTTAAAGTTAAACAAACAAAAATAAATTACAACGGAAATCGTTTTATGTTTGTTTATAGGTAGAAATATAAATAGATTTATTCTGATAACTGTTTTGAAATATAAATAATATTTTCTGAATTGCAAAAATAAAATGATTCTTTTCGGGAAACAGGAAATTAAATTACATTTTGGATCCCCCATATAAGTTGCAATATTTTAAAAGAAGATCAATCAGTTTATTACTGGAACTTTCTTATTATTAATAAAAGTTATTTATTTTAATTTATAATTAAATATTAATTTTGTAATAAATTTGATGTATTTAAAGAATATCTGAGAGACTTGGTCTGAGATGGATCTACAGAATTTCTGTGTAAACAATATTTTTAGTTTTTTCTAGATCTTAAACATGCACATAAGTACTTTTAGAAGTTTCTGTACAGCATCTTTTATCATGTAATTGACCGTGAGAGAAATACATCAACTTGACGTTTACCATTAATTTGAAGTCGATAATGACGTAGCTCGTTCATTTGTTTTGTTTTCTATGTTGTGCACGTTGACCATATGCACGATATGGTCAACCTGTAGTCTTGCCTCTGTTAGTCAGACTCTTATCGTCTACTAGAGGCTTCCCTTCAACAGGGTTCTGACGCACGTTTTTTGTAAGTACTTCAGATTTTTCTTGTTATCTAAGCTCTGGCTGTTGAGTTTTCGTACAATATACTGAACAGCCGTCTGATTTTCTTGTTCGTCTGATTTTCTTGTCTTATATTAGCTCTCTTTCTCCTTTTGGCACTTACCTGTGTATCTCGTTGCTAGCTGTTCCTGAAATTCTTTTTCTAACTAACTTTTCTTCTTAATCTAACTTGTTACATTTGAACAGTTTCTTGCTTATGCTTTCATTGTACGCTGTTTTGTACTTCAGTTCTTTTTGCAGCTGAAATCTTTGTATAAGAAATATGTTTTTTAAAATTAACTTCATTTTTTATTTATACATAAATACAAACCATTGGTTTTAACTATTTATATGATTGTTAAGTCATGGTATTAAAACTATTTAAACGTTGAAATTGCGAAAAATAAATTATTATGAAAAAAAAAAAAAAAAAAAGCAGTTAAACTATTCACTGAACGTAAAACCTCAATAAAGTTCAAATTATAACTACACGTTCATTTTTTGTTACATAAAAAGAAATACAATTATTTACACGTCAATATTAAAAGTTAAGTAAAATTTTACAAATATTTATAAAATATAACCACACCAGTGTTGACAGATGCATGAGTAAGTTTATGTTTCCGTAAAATTTTATTTTAATTCTATTATTTACGTGTAAGTAATTGTATTTCTTTTCATCTCGTAAAAAATAAAAGCGTAAACTTTTATGATATCGGCTATTTTTTTTATTATTATTATTTATAACTTAAAGATAATATGGAGTTTTATTCAACACTTTTTGAGTCAATTATTCTATTGAATTAAGAAATACTGTGTTAGATAACTTTTTCCCAGATTAATAAGCATACCAATTCATGTGACGATAACTGGAACGATATATCTTTGCATACTTAACTAAAAAGTTCGAAAAGATTTGCCGTCAGATTTACAGTGATAGTTTCTTTTAATATAATTGAAGTTTTGTTGTTGATGTCGCCATGAGCGGTAAATTTATATTCAAAATTGTTAGGGAAAAAGAGTCTGTTTTAAAACAGTTATCTAAATTCATGGCTTTTTAAAAATAATAGTTAATATCTTTTGAATCGTTCCTGATATCCCTGGAGAACTACTCAATGTAATATTCTAAGAAAGATTTAGGAACAATATGCTATGAAAATATTTAAAAAAAAGTTTCGTTAATTTATGTAAAAGTGAAATATGGCTAATCTTCAAATCTTGGACAAAGATAGAATTTCCAAATTTTTGCAGAAATTTAAAATTTTAATTAATTTAAACTGTGGTATATTTATTAATTTTTATTTACCGCTAAAATATATTTTAATATATTTAAGCTTATTTTTTTATTTGGAATTATCAAGCGAAAAAAAAAAAATGTTGTTGCGAATAATAAATTCGATTGAAATTCAGCAACCTGAAATTGTTTTTTAAAAAGAAGTTATTGATTTGATTAACAAAACTAATTGTTAACAAAACATATCTTACAATATTTGTATTTGAATGTAATTTTTAAATCAATACGTACGGTATTGCCTTCAGTGAAAATTAAAAAGGTGATTTTTCTGAAATATTATATTTTATTTTCAATTGTTAAAAGTAGCGTAAAAATCTCTAATTCTTCTGCTTTATTTAGATATTTGAATATAATTTTTAAAAAATAATAAATATTTACGTTCTAATATCAAAATGTATACGTAAAACAAACCTGAAATTGTTTGACACTTCCTCATTCATATTGCTTTGAATAAACTTAAAAAAGAAAAAAAAAAAGAAAAAAAAAAAGAAGTACAGTAGTTATGTTTTTTAGTATATCTAAACTTATGTGTGTATTTTGATAAGATTTTTCTGAAAATATATAATAAATATAATATGCAAATTTTTTTTTTCAATTTTCATTCACACAAATTAAAAAAAAATTTCTTTAAAAGCCTCTTGTAGTGTTGGTTTAATGAAGTATTATTAAGGTATGTATGAATGATTTAGAAAAATAGCTTTTTATTTATTTTATTTTTCTTTCTTTCTTTCTTTTCTTTTCTTTTTTTTTTTTTTTTTTTTTTTTGTAATAAAGATAACATAAATAAAAAACTCAAATACATCAAATATTTTTGATTTTTAAAATTATTAAAAAATTTTCAATGTTTCAGATAACCTTTCTCTTTCTTTTGTTTTACTTCCATAAAATAATTTAACTTTATTGTAAAATATTGGGATGCAGAAAACTTGTAGCTTTTTATCATATCCTGTATCAGCACTAATCAGTAAATGTAAACATGTTTATTTATTCAGAGCACAATCCTGGTTATAGCTATTATGTAAACGATATTTGTCTGAAACATTATAAAATAAATGGCCTCTAGAAATAAAACTTCCTGTTTTACATCACTAACGAGTTAGAAAACTTAAAAATATACCTTTTAATAACAATCTTCCTGAAGACTTGTTTATTTACCTTTAAGATATTTTATCGTCTATTTAATGCTAAAAATGAGTAACGTTATCTGCAATTGAAAGAAAGCTTTTAATGTTTTGAAGGAAACATGATGATCACTTACATAGTTAAGAAAAAAGAAAATTTAATACATCCATTAAACTGGAAATAATTGTAAATTGTTTCAAGCTTTCGTTCCACAAAATAAATAAAGTAAACCATAACAATTTCATTAGATAGTGTCGTGCAATGCATAATTGTGTCTAATATTTAAAATGTGTTAATAAGAGATTTAAGTATAGGCTTTAAACACATAATGGATGAAAAAGACGCAAAAATTTTTGTTTTAAAAATAAATATTTCTTAAAATAACACACTATTGATTGAACTTATTTTTGAAGGTTAATAGGTATTTATTATAATTAATTTATTTCTTTTGAGAACATTTTAAAATAAAAATTGAATTTTGGAACTATTTATTTTATATTTATATTTACTGCACTTATTTTTTGGAATAAGAAGCACGGCTTTGAGCAATTTCAATGCATTTTCTTTTTGATTTGTAAAGTGGAATAAAAAATTGCGATGTTTTTAAACCGACTTCAAAAAAGAAGGAAGGTTCTCAATTCAAATCGTATGTTTATTATTATTATTTTTTTTCTTTTTGTTTGTTAGCTCATAACTTCTGAACGGATACTCCGATTTTGATACTTTTTGTTTTGTTGAAAAGGTCTTGATCTGAAATAGGTCCCATTGTAATATCTTTATGATCTAAAGAAAATACAGGGTGCCCAAAAAAATCAGCCCCAACTCTTTTAATTGCTAAACGGCTGCAGCTATAGTGATAAAAATGGTATGTAAGTATAGCAAAGTGGCCAAGCAGTACAAGGTTAAACCGCTTGCAGCGCCACCTGGTGGAAAATAGTGGAGTTAGTTTTCCTATCTCGAAAACGGTTCTAGAGTAAAAAGTGAATTACAAAGTTGAAGAGTAGTACAAAAAAGATAGTTTAGAGATTCATGCTAGCGTTCCTATCTCGGAAAAAGTTCAAGACTGGAGGAAAAAGTGAATTATAAAATTACAGAGCATCATCGATTTAGTACGAAAAGATAGTTTAGACATTGGTGCTAAAAATACAATGCTAAAAACTTGCATTTGTTTGTTCGCAATTTCTTACACTATGCTCACTTGAGCTACATTGCACACGTTGTAGCGTAGCTGATGAGACATACGCTATATAGTTCCAAAATACGGCAACTTGATACTTTTTATTTTGTTGTAAAGATCTTGGTCTGAAGTAGGTCCCATTGTAATATCTTTACAATCTAAAGAAAATAAAGCACTATCTGGTGAAAACCATGTTTCTCATTGTCGTTGATGTTGAAATTTCACTGTAAAAAAAATTTCGGCATTTTACAACAAAAGTTGCTGGCACCGCGGCTGCCAGCACAGTTGCTGTAAAATTCACAAGTTGCTGTCTTTTATGGTGCTGTAAAATTAACTGCACTTTGTTGTAAAATTCACAAATTGCTGTCTTTTTCGGTGCTGTAAAATTAACTGCACTTTGCTGTAAAATTCACAAATTGCTGTCTTTTTTGGTGCTGTAAAATTAACTGCACTTTGCTGTAAAATTCACAAGTTGCTGTCTTTTATGGTGCTGTAAAATTAACTGCACTTTGCTGTAAAATTCACAAGTTGCTGTCTTTTATGGTGCTGTAAAATTAACTACACTTTGCTGTAAAATTCACAAGTTGCTGTTTTCAACGGTGCTGTGTAATTTACTGCAATTTGCTGTATATTTTACAATATGCTGTTTTTAACAGTGATTTGAAATTTACTGCACTTCTCTGTTAATTTTAAAAGTTGGTGTTTTTAATAGTGATGTGAAATTTACTGCACTTTGCTGTAAACTTCATAAAATGCTGTTATTAATAGTATATTTTATTTAAAAGTTTGTATTTACATTTAATAATTTTAAATTTCGTTTGTTCAATAAAATATGTATTCAGGCAACAATTCTCATGGTTTTTGATAGACTGTTTTTACAGATTTGGAATCTTCAAATAGCGTTTTCTCAGTTTACATTTTTTCATGAATTTATGATCTTTAAAATCTAAGACTTCCAAAGATATTTAAGAATATACTTAATGTGTATGGATGTTTTATAGAACTTAAAAGAATTGGGGATCGATTTTGCAGTATCTTAAGAAAAATTAAGAAAAATCACCTTTTTTTTTCCCTTTCTTCCCAAATTTTACCAAGCACTTTTTAACTTTTTTTTTTTTTTAATAATGTATAAATTTCAAAACCTAAACGTAATTCTTTTTAAATTGTTTCCCTTAAACATGCAAAAAAGTTGCCAGTTCTTTCCTAAATATCTCTAAAAGTTTTAGCTGTTTGAAGATTAATAATTCATGAAAAATTGCAGACTGAGAAAACATAATTTATAGATTTCAATTCTGTAAAAAAAAAAAAAAAAAAAAAAAAAAAAAAAAGTATTAAAACCACAAGAATTGGTTTCGGAACATATATTTTATTAGACAAACCTAATATAGTCCAGTTTAAAAATATTAAGTGGAAATATAGGCTATTCTATAAAACCTACTTCAATAATAATTACAGAACTTTGGATAAACACCATAAAATGCAATAAACTCGCAACATTTTTTTGGGTCGAAAGAACTCACGATCCTTCGTCAGGCGAACAAAGTAGGCACGAGTGCTGCATTCAATAACGCCGTCAAAGGGGCCATGTCATCTTAATTCAGTTGCTGCTTCAGATTCTGAGCATTTGCTGAGAATTGTACAAATCTCATTTTTTATAATTCTGCAAAATTCACTACATTTTGTTTCAAATTTTATAGGATGGTGTTCTTATCGGAGCTATAAATTTCACAACACTGTTGTAAAAAAAAATTACACCTGAAAAGATCGTTTTTTTTTTTTTTTTCATCTTTCTCTCCCCGTCTCTCTCTCTCTCTCTCTCTCTTTTTTTTTTAAGCCATGTTAAGCCTGAAATAAACGTTCAGAAAAGTATAACTGAAGACATAGACTAATAATTTAAACTAATTTTGGAATGTAGTATTTTCCACTTTTCCTCACTCAATAGAAAGTTAAACCTGTTGATTTTGTATTATGGTTTAAAGATTAAAGAAGCATTTTAGCTTGGTTCGTCAAATTTTAGGTACCCTGATTAAAATATCTTCAAAATTTAATGCCAAGGATAATTTTTGAAAAATATTTTTTTTATATAATATTTATTTTCTTATTGTATTTGTAACTTAATTTTTTGTTTGACAATAATAATAATAATAATAATAATAATAATAATAATAATTCTTATTATTATTGCTTGAACGTGCTTGTTTTTTGCTGCTTTTCATAAGCTTTCCGAAAACTTATTTTGCTATTCAGAAAATACTCACTTTCTGAGCTACATGCTTATAATTTGTTAACAAAATTATATTAAACTCTGTTTATGATTTGTCCAGTGTAAATATATATCCAACTGCAGCTATCCAAATGTCAGGAATCAGTTTTTAGATGTATACTATTATTAAAGAATTTTATACATTATTAGAGATTTTGCCAGAGGTGTACATTAAACGATCCAAAATGCTAGGAGATGTGGTTCAAATATTAAAAATTTTAGACAAATTAATGCGAAAAATACGTTAACATTCTATTTTTACTTCATGTTTATTGTTACAGATTTAAATTCTGAACCAATTATAATAAATTCTTAATACTGCTTCCGATTTTTTGTTCAACTTTTTGCATGGTTGCTGCATCCTTTCTATAATTAATTGTTCAATGTTTATTTATTTATTTTATTTTATTTTTTTATGCAGGGTTTGACACAATTACTTTTTAAGTACAATGTCGATTTTTATTTTTTTTTTTTTTTTTTTCATATAAAAAAAAAAAAAAAAAAAAAAAAAAAAAAAAAAAATTGCAATGATTTTTATTTTTGTAACAGCAGTTATCTCTGGTTGAATATTACAGACATTGCTTTATAAAAGAAGTGTTATTGAAAAATTGATAGTGCCGATCCCTGCTTTATATTTAATTGCAGAGATCACAAAATATTTTTTATTTTTATTTATTTATTTTTTTTTTCTGTTTATGACGAAGTCATGAAAAGAATAAAGTATTTTCGCGCAGATGCCCTAACAATACACCCCCAGTACATCTTTGTGATGTCTCTAGGGAATGTTCTTTATTTCTCAAGATATCTCAAGGATGTCCTGGGGAGAACACCAGGGGAACTGCAGTGTAGGTGCGCCATCAAAATTATAAAGATAAGAAGGGGGAAAAGATGTTTGGTTCTCTATGAAAACATGATTCTGCTAGGAGTAATTTACGTTATGTTTTTCAAATGTGAATATTAGATATGTTAGGTTTACCGGAAAGTTTTGTATTTTTTAATTAAAATACTTACATCGGAAAGTTATCTTGGATAATATTTAAGGTATTCTTGTGTAACTCTCAAGATGATAATTGTTAAATTAAAGTTTTCATTTTATTATTTCAAAAGGACAGAACTTTCCAGTAAACCTAATATTTTAATGACAAATTTTCTAGATGACACATTTGTTATTCCTAATCACAAAACTGATACCAATTATTTCGAATTGAGATAATTGTCGTTACACTGACAGGAATCCTACCTATTTAATTATTCCTTGTTTATTACCCTTTGATCTTTTTCCAATTTCTAGAAAATTCTACCCAGTGTTGCCAGATCGGGGACTTTTTTTATTCAACTATCACCAATAATTTTGAGAAATGATATTTTATATAAATAATAGATGATTTATCTTCGAAGTGATTAAGTAACCGTTACAATTAAAATTTAGTGGTAGTAATTGAATAAAAAAAAGCCCCCAAAACTTGTAACACTGATTCTATCTCACAAAATTCTATTAATTTACCATTTTAATTCTTTCTTAAATATATCATTTAAACTTTATTATTCCCAATCTAAAATACAATTAAGTATTACTGTAGTTACGAATGTCATTTTTTTTACAATGTCACACTTGGTTACCTAAAAAATTTATCCGTTTCTGTAAGTGAACAGTTAAATGTTATTCTTTTGGAATGCCACAATGTTGCTAATTTACTCTATTTTTATTATCATTTAAGATCATATCAATAATTTTCACTCCTGAGCATAGCAGGATGAGTAAACTTAGAATCAGATATATGTTCTATTAAGGATTCAAATGATACAACTCCGGGGAAAAGAAAAAAAAGAAAAAGCTTTTAAACTAAATTATATGTACATTTTAAAACCCGAAGAAACTACTACGTCAGAAATGCCAAAGAAAAATATTGAAAATGCATACAGCTGTTTCGGTAGCCTTAAGCGTACCGTCTTCAGTGCAAAAAGGATTCTGAATCTGGAGAAAAATTAAGAAAATGTGGACTGAATATAAAATTTCCAACTTTTAATTCAAAATTTCCAACTAATAAAATTTAAATATTTTAATAAATTTCCAATTTATTAAAATTTAAATTTTTAAATAAAATTTCCAACTTTTAATTTCCAAATTTAATTAAGAAAATTTCCAATTTTCTTAATTTTTCTACTGTTTACACAGCTAACTTTCCTAAATTCCTATTGGCCACTCTCCCCACCTTTCCCGTAATCCTATTGGTTGAACTAAATTCGGCCCCTCTGCAATATATACGAGCACTTCTCCAGATTCAGAATCCTTTTTGCACTGAAGACGGTACGCTTAAGGCTACCGAAACAGCTGTATGCATTTCCAATATTTTTCTTTGGCGTTTCTGACGTAGTAGTTTCTTCAGGTTTTAATATTCTAACGCCAAGTCTCCTGTTATTATATGTACATTTGATACATCTCAGTGTAGTACCGAGATAGCACAGAGTTTAAACGGTTCTAAAATTTCTTTAGTTTCCTCTACCATCAATTTTGTATAGCACTTTTTTTAATAAAAATGTCTTTAATAACAAATTTACTGCTTAAAAAATACTGGTTGAAGAATCTTACAAAAAAACGAGAGTACGTAGGAATCTTGTAGCAATATTAAATGAATTATTTAAAACAAATAAAATAATTAGATATTCACGAGATTACTTCTGAACAAAGGTGCACAAGCTTTCAAAAAAATTTCAAACACTAAATTTTAGCAAGGTTTTGCTCATTTAAACGCTTAAACATTCAGAATTCATGTCAGAAATAAAGCGAAATTTCTTTTCGCAAATTTATTTGTTGTCGATTTTCAAAGGCTTGTACACACCTCCTTGTTCTAACGTATATCTTTCATCACAACAGCTTGATAGTTGGTCATGCAAAGACCTATAGTGTGCAGCAGTGGCTAGTAATTCCGGTAACACAACGCCGGGAAAACTGTGAAAATTAAATCAACTAATAAAGTCTTGTAAAAAACTTTTTTCTTCTTCTTTTAATCTCCAAGAGAGAATAATTAGAAAAACCTCTGTGAGTGATCAAATTATTAGATTTATTTATTTATTTATTTTTGACTTTTTTTTTTTTTTTCTAAAAAAAGTACTGGACGTAATGACTTTGAACTTCAGACATATAAAGAATATTTATACTCACAAAGGAATGTAATTACAGGATTAAATATAAATTGTAGAAAAGCACAAACACTTTGGGTAACCCTGTATTATAAAAAAAAAAGTTACAAATGACTTGTAATTTTAACACATTGTTGTTCTTATTGTATTCTACATTTGCACGTATTTTGTTTGTGTGGAATCGCACAATTTTTAATGAAGGTTAATATATAAGTAATGTTTTAAAAATTACAAACAAAAAACTTACCGAAAAAACTAATAACAAGAAAGAATTTAAACAAAATTTCAGAAAAGATGTTGAAAACTTGACAAAACATTAGAGATACATTACTCTGAAACATAAAACTCACATATTTGATATTCGCTGATTCATAAACATTTATATATTTACTGCGCATGCTCCAAATATAGATGTTATTGTTATTATTATTATTTTACGTGTTGAACTCTATTTATATTGCACAAATTATGTCAAAAGTTCATTTGAATAGGATGAAAATTAAGGAAATTATCTGCAAAAGAATGATTTTAGATACGTTTCAGAGTTGAAATTTAATAAGGGGATTTTCACACCACGTTTTTAATTTGGAGATCCAAATATTATAAGCACATTTGAAAAGTTCCATTTTGTATTAAAAAAAAAAAAAAAAAAAAAAAAAAAAAAAACCTAGGAACTCAGAAATGTTAGCAATTAAATAAAAATATGTTAGTTATAAGCCCACAAGAATTTTTTTATAAAAAAGAATTTTTACAATATAGTTGAAAACATTCGATTGTCAAATAAAATACTTGGTATGTGAAAAACCTTTTGTGAAATTTTAGCTCTAGAAAATATCTAAAATGTAGCTCATTCTTTTGATGATAGTTTGTTTAACTTTTACTCAAACGAACTTTTAACGTAAGTTACCCAACATACATTCCTGCTCAAAAGTTTAACAATATTTCCAAACGACTAGCTTTTCTCAATTTAAAAACATACCTCTTCCCATGAAATATTTCAAAAAATTAGATATTTAAAAATCTTGGTCTTCCGCGTGTTTTTCATTGACGATTGGTTTAAGACTAATATTTAGGGGACCGATAACAACTAGAACAAAATCAATAACATTTGTGATCATGTTGTACCATTAAATAAACGAAATGACCTGTAACTTTAGGCTAAGTTAATATATACCCAGAACAATTTGTGGATGGATTTGTGTGACGATAGCATGTTAAATAATAGAGATAAAAACATTTATTTTTAAACTAAAAAAAAAAAAAAAAAAAAAAAACTTATATATATATTTTTTTATTTATAATCTAGAGCAGGGATGGCCAACCCGCGGCCCACCGCGTAGTTTCTTGCGGCCGCGAGGAGACTAGCGATATTTAAAGTTTGACAACTTTGGTTAACGGATCAAAAATTAATAAATACGTACTAACTTTCAAAGTAAAAATACCTTTCAACGATTATGGTAACTAAAGAACTGTTGTAATGAAATATTACTAGATCCATAATTCATTCTCTTTATTATAATTTTAATATACAGTCATAAATTTTCTACGACTCTATTGTTAATTTATAAATGAAAATAATTTAAATTAATGTATTCTTCTCCGAATTTTCACCCTACCCTTCCTCGAAAAAAGTACATACATATATGAATCATATTCTCACAAACATAGATGCACATATGATTATGTACAGTCATAAAATAATAATAATAATTTCCTTCCCCGACTAATTTCGCCGAAAATTAACGTAGAAACCAGTTGATGCTAATTAAGAAATTATGTGTATGTCTAAACTTACTTCAATAACTATTATAATCATGCGCAAGCAAAGTAATGTATGACACAAAGGATAACAAATGACATCCCGCTAAGAGCAATAAAAATTGAAATATCACTATAATTCGAAAAATAATGATAGGAGTGAACTGTAACCCATAATTTTAATGATGCCCATTCTATTCGTGCAAAAATTAAGGCAGGTCGTAACTCATAATTTTTTTAAATATGATTTATTAATTATTTTCATAATTAAAAAAAAGAAATAATCAAAAATATGCATGGAATATATTTGGATTAATTCATAACGTTAATAAAAAAAAAAAAAAAAAAAAAAAAAAAAAGAAAAAAAAAAAAGAAATTTTAATCTATTAATTTTTTGGGAAGACATGAATTAATGTTTATTACATTCATTTAATATTAGCATCTCCATATTTTAACAAATTATAACTCTGAGAAAAATTGATAGAAACATATTAACTATGTCATTTTCTGAGCTGATTTGTATCAAGTAATCCAAAAAGCTCGTCGAAATTGGGAGGTTGCCTTTGAAGTTGATGTCAGTTTTAATATGTAGACACCCCTTAAGCAAAATCTAACTAAACCGTTCTAAACTAGATCTTTACTAACTGATTGGCACCAGCCGCAAGTCTCTACTCTAATTTACGGCGAAAGTAGTCGGGAAAGGAGGAGGGTGATGGCTTTTTTTTATGATTGTACATACAGCGCGGCCCGAATGAATAAAATAGATTTCCAATGCGGCCCACTAAGTGTTTGGGGTTGGACAGGCCTGATCTAGAGAGTTTTAAACGAAATTTACTCCTTCTTTCAGATAATCTGAACAACACTTTTGAAATAATATACTGCAATTGGAATACAAATACCTTTCTATCTCATGAAATATGAACATTTTTATGAAAAACGCTTCCATTGTGCTTGCGCGAAAGATAGAAAAACTTTTATTACACAGGGTTCAATGCTAGATATATTGGGCAACTTTGTCAAAAGTTCATTTATGAACAGAGTAAAAATTTAACAAAAAGAACTAGCTAGATTTTAGATATTTTTCTATATAGAGTTGAAATTTAATAAAGGCTTTTTCCCGTGTTGTGCAATTAATTTGAAGATCCAGTTATTTCAACCACGCTCCAAAAGTACTCTTTTGTGAAAAACCTCTTATAAGCCTGTAGACCTAACTTATTTTTGTTTATTTACTAAGATTTGTGAGATCATAAGGGGTTTTTCCACAAAAAAGAGCTTTTTCAAAGAGATGGAAATAATTGAATCTTCAAATTAATCATGCGCCATGTAAAAAGTCCTTATCAAAATTCAACTCTGAAAAAATATCTAAAATCTAACTCGTTCTTTTGCCGACAATTTTCTTACCTTTTACTCTATTCAAATGAACTTTTGACAAAAGTTGCCCAAATATCTAGCTTTCAGCCCACGTATTTTTTTTTATCTTTTGCGCATGCGCAGTGAAAACGTTTTTCATAAAAGACTCACATTTAGTGAGACGTTTAAGCTATTTGTATTTCGATTGCAGTATATTATTTCAATTTTTTTTTTTTTTTTTTTTTTTTTTTTGGGGGGGGGGGGTAAATAAATGCTTATACCTCCGTTATTTAACTTGCTATCGTCACACAAGTTCATCCACAAATTGTAATTGGTTTAAAATAAAACATCCAAAAGTTACATATCATTTGTTTCATTTAATAATACAGGGTGATCACAAACATTATAGATTTTGCTCAGTTTGTTCCTGCTCTTAAATATTGTCTTAAACCAACCTTCACAGAAAAACATGAGGAAAATACACTTCTTTAAACACCCAATGTTTGAAAACATTTCATTGAGAGATAAGTTTTTAAATTGAAAAAACTGATCGTTTGCAAATCTTGTTAAACTTTTGAGCAATAATGTATCAAGCTTTCAACCCACGTAATTAAAAAAATCTACTTTTAGCGCATGCGTAGTAAAAAAAAAAAAAAAAAAACCCTTCAAATACTCAAATTTTAGCGAATACTACCCGTGTTAATTTTGTGTTTTGGAGTAATATTTCTTCAAGTTTCGTAAAAACGTTTTGAAATGCATTCTTGTTATAAACAAAATATTTGCCAAAAATAATTTAATGCTTTTTGAAAAAAAGTTATATCTACCTTAATAATAGTACGATTTAAAAAAAAATAAAATAAAATGCAAATATTGTACATTGTACATATAGAGTGCAATAATGTGTTAAAGTTACAAGTTATTTGTAGATATTTATAATATAAGGTGATGAAGAATATTTATGCTTTTCTTCAGTTTATAGTTTGTCCCCTAATTCCATTCGTGACTAACTTGACAGTATAAAATGCAGTTTATAAATGTTCTTTGGGTGTTTGGAACTCCATGCCACTTCATTCAGTATTTTTGTTTATTTATTTATTTTTGAAAATCGAAAAAAATGTCAAAATTACAAGTATTTCTAATACTTTATTCACTCACTGTACATAATGAACTATTTAAAAAAAAAGGACTCATACGAAGAAAACAAAGTATCCAAATTCAACATAAAAGTAAGAAATTATTCTTACACCAATTGCATCTAAAAATATTTTATTTATTTAAAGCAAGAAAAAAAAAAAAAAAAAATTAACGTGAAATTATTTATGTACAGGTTCCTTCAAAGAAATTTCCAAAACACTTGTCAATGAAGAAGTCTTGTACCTTAATCTTAAAAAGTAAAAATATAAATAAATAAATAAATAATGAAAACAAAGCTTTGATACATAACAATTTAAAGAAAAGAAAACTTTTTTTTTTTTTTTTTTTTTTTTTTTTTTAAAGAATATAATTATTACATTTAATCCTATCAGGATTATAAGAGTCATCTACTTGTCCCAACTGACTATTATGGCGTTACAGGTTAATAATGCAAATAATTTCTGATATAGGCTGTTATGTTACTGAGAAACATGGAAGTTCAACCTTTAAAAAATATATATAAATACTGAAATATGTGATAATTTTACAACCTATGTTTGAAGTACTGAATAATTTCATCGTTAGATGTCAAAATTTATGTTTAAAAATGTAAACAATTTCCAAAGTTCACAATTATTTCTTCAATCTCATCGATAAAATTCGCAATTCTTCGATGTTGTTTTCCGAAATATGCATCAATTCTGCAACCTATTAATAAAATGTACAAGCATTTCACTCTTCTTTGTTAAAATTTACGTTTAATTGCAATTAATTACTAAAGCAAAAATTTTTTTTCGTTGTTAATCAATAAAATTCGCACATTTTCCCAACTTTTGTATCAGTTTGTACTATTTATATTTATATTTATATTTATATTTACAGCTTTAGATGGTTAATGCTTTACTGAAACCGCTATTATTTTCAAAGCTAAGAGATTAACGGTGAGAGAAGCTCGATCTCGTATAGTTGTAATGTAATATGTATAATATTGATGTAATATATATAACAAAAATAAGATTTCCTAACACTAATCACCATATCAATTAATTTGAAAAAAAAAAAAAAATATATATATATATATATAATAAATGTTTCTGTAATAGAAACAAGGGTAGTTAAAAAAGAAAAAAAAAATGTCGAATGTTATCCGTGATGCATGCTAAAATTCTTAAAAAGAAATAATTGATTTCATAATTAATATAACGATAGATATATTTCCAGTGTTATATGAGATAGGAGCAAAAAGTACCGTAATTTCGCGTATATAACCCGCGGCGGAAGGTAGCCCGCAGCATAAAAAAATTCATTTAAAAATAATTATAACCGAAAGATATCCCGCTCTAGAAGATACCCCGCACTTCTAAAATCACATAGTCGGCAATTGCTATTTATAATTTCAATACTAATTGCTATTATAATAATAAGTAGGAAAAGATACAAATATACAACTAAATATTAATAATAAACAAATATACAATTAAATATAAATAATAAACAAATAAATTTACTTACCTATAATGAAAAAGCAAATAATCATAACATAGTATTAATCTTTCTCTCTATATAAATTACTATGAACTGGAGTAACTTCTAATGATTAACACCTTTATTCAATTTATAAGAAAATTACAGATTAATAATAAATTTATTTACAAAATTCATTCAAATCCATCAAATCGGATTTTTCCGTATCAGAATTAAAATGTTGCAATATTGTTTGGGACAGTTCGTCTTCATCTTCCGTATTATCCTCTTCATCAAGTTCCTTTTCACTGTCCTCCAATTTCATCTTTATTATGCGTTAATAATCGAGACTTCCGAAACAAAAATGAGACTGGTGTTGATTTTCTCGTTGTTCGCGATAGATACCCCGCACCGGATGATAGCCCGCAGGACATACAAAGTCATGTTTTTATTATAGATTTCCCGCGGGTTATATACACGAAATTACGTTACTTGCTTATAAAGCAAAATAGAAAACTAATGCCTTTAGAAGTTGAAAGATTGTTTTGTAAAATTTCTAAATTTAAAATCAGGATTTGACTTTATTATTACAATTTCATTAATGCTTGACAGTTTTGTTTTCAAATAAAATAAATTTGCACAGAAATTATTATATTTGTGTTGGAAGTAGCAAATACTTATCTACTCAATTTAAAATAAATAAAAAGAATCCTCAATTTATATCTAGCTAGAAATAATTTAACGAATTTGTCCTAAAAGTCTGTAGACTAGACTACTAGGTTCAAACATAGTTCATATCCATCAACCTAGTCCTGTAAAATGTTCTGTGATTTCCCCCAAAACTCACAGAAAAACCTCCATGGAATGCACTCCTCCAAGGACCGGGGTCTCAAAGGCAGACAAACAGGTTAGATTCTGTCATTATTCCTGATACGTTTAAATCAGTGCACAGATAGACGCAGAATAAATTATTATAAATTTTTATTAGATTTATTAGATTACACAGGCCTACAAAAATGAAGTTGACAAAGTTTGATTCGATGATTTCAGCTGATCTTTGTTTTTGACATGATGAAACCGAAAATGCAGCCCATTTTTCTCTATCACATATAGATTTTTGTCAATACAGGGTGTTTACCAACACAATTTCTTACATATACCATCATAACAACAGGTTGGTTGGTTGGTTGTTATGTTTTTAAGTCGCACCAGTGCTTCACAGTTACAACAATAGGTATCTATGATTAATCATAGGAACATACTATAAAACTTACCATATAATTATATTGGTGGAAGAGTAATGGAAGAAATTGTACAGAAAAACTGGCTTCATTTTCGGTTTCAACGCACCAAAAAACATAAAGATCAGCCAAAATTATAAAATCAAAATTTTACATGTCGACCTGTGTTATCATTTATACCCAGATTCATTTTTTTTTTTTATTTTTTTTATTTTTTTTTTAGAAAAATGAAATATCTCTTAATAATTAT
Source organism: Salticus scenicus (assembly GCA_963930645.1). Lineage (NCBI taxonomy): Eukaryota > Metazoa > Arthropoda > Arachnida > Araneae > Salticidae > Salticus > Salticus scenicus. The sequence continues at coordinate 323,672,127 of OZ005654.1, forward strand.
AGTAGTTTTTATATAAATTTATCGCATTAAGGCTATTATGAAACCTAAAATCGTTATTTTTTGGCATGTTAGAAAAAATCTCTTTCATTCGTAATCAGAAGAATAGGCAGGTATCTTAATCATTCACTAAAAATCTCGCTGTTTTTATTTAAATGTAAAAGCAAATGATTTTTAACAATAGTGTATCAAAATAATTAAATTTTCTGTTTTTTTTTTTTTTTTTTTTTTTTTTGTGTGTGTGTGTGTGTGTGTGTGCGCCGAAATATGTTACATTCTTGATTTACAAAGTTTATGTTTAATTACAGCTACTTACTCGAACACGTATTTATTTTTATCATCCATTGCTAAAATATGAAATTATATCTGTGTTTAAGCGTCAAAAATCGAACTGTTTTGCTGATTCCAAAAAAATTAAATATTTACCAATAAATCCGCATATTTCAGAATTTAGGTGTATGCTTACTAAAATATGCCATTAGATTTTTATTAACTAACGCTTAATACAAGGAAATGCTATTTATTTATGGGTATTGTATTATATTGAGGGAAAAAATAATAAATAAGTGAACAAACAAATAAAGAAAGAAAGAAAGGGAAAAGAAAGGAAATAGTATTTAAAGTCCTTATTATCATTATTAATATCTTAAAACGTTAAAAAAAAATTAAAAAGTAGTACTCTGTAAGCCGAGTTTATATATATTTCTATTAAACGCGCAATAACATGCATTAAATCTAATGATAGACAGTTATTTTACACTTGGAAATAATTTACAGCAGGCTTATCAATACTATGTGCAATAGATTAAAAGCATCTCCGTGTCTGTGGTTAATGGTTATCGTCAAATGTCCTTGATAGAAAAACTTCTGCGCTCGAGGCAATAAATGATATAATTGTTTAGGTTGGGACGTTGGGAGTGGCTTTTTTTAACCTTTCGTACAGTATTTGTTGATCTTATATCAGCAAATTTTTTATTTTTGTTTTTCTGTCTTAACAATTACTCTGTTTAATATTTAATATCAAATTAATACTGTTTCATTTAAACAATATATGGATATCTACGTCTTAAAACACCCAGAGAAGCCTGTTCGCTCCCCTTAGAAACGACCATAGAAAATTCTGATAGTAGCAAAATTTCGTGATTTTACACTCAAAGAATTCATTAATATCATTATTTTTTTTATAGTTCCAATCTTTGGTTTAAAAATTTACAAATCTACCTTCACCGCTCTCCCTACTTCGCTGTAATAATTTTAGCGCTTCGAAAGTATGTGTCCACATTTATGTACTCCACCCCACAAAAAAAAAAAAAAAAAAAAAAAAAAAATCTGTCGCACGTCTTTTCTAAGCTTAACACTTAATGTCGAAAGAAAGTTAATTTTGTGAAGACATCTCAGTATATATATTTTTTTTTTTTCAAAAAGGATTTTTATGAAAAATAATAATAATAAATTTGTTTTAAACTATCCCATATTACTTTACCAATTATTCGTTTTAAGAGTATTGAAGGTTTAGAGGTTTAAGAGCTTCAAACTACACTTGTGAACTCATTGCCATCCAAAAAGCCCTAGACGAGTATATAAATCTCGAAGAAAATGAAAGAGCCAATGGGTTAATCATCTTCAGTGACTGCAGAGCTGCTCTTCAAGCAATTCAAAGTGGCTCCTCAGGGCTAATTATAAATATACACCGTACACTTCATAAGCTTTTCCATTTGAAGAAACAGTGCACCATGCAGTGGATTCCCGCGCATGTTGGCATTACTGAAAATGAGACGGCTGATGCCTTGGCAAAAGAAGCAAGACAATTAAACACCAGCAGGGTTACTCATGTCACCCTCAGCGATATCAATTCCGTTGCTAAGGCAAAATTCAACGATAGGAAACTTAAAATCAAACACCAAATCCCTGAAATCAGTACCAACAGAACTCTCACCAGCACTCTAACAAGACTCCGGACAGGACACTTTAGGGGGATGAAGATCCATAAAGACGGGACAAGGACTTACTGCCTCTGCAAAAACTGCCCAGACATAGAACTATCCCCCAAACATCTTTTCAACTGTCCTGCTATTCTGGCGCAATTGCAGCAAATAAGTGACAATCCGTGGGCAGACTTATATGAAGACAACTGCCTTCAAATCGCAGATGCTGTATATAGGACCTTTGGTCCCATTTAATTTTTTTTTTTTTTTTCCTATCCATGACACGACACCAACCAACCACCAACCAACCAAGAGTATTGACCAGTTCTTTTGAAATATATCCATACTGAAAAATTACATACTTCCTGAAGAAGGGAGCAGTTATTCTCTCGAAAGAAAGGGGGGGGGGAGATGCCCTTACACAAATAACTTTTCCTTGCTGATTATCACACACACACACACACACACACACACACATATATATATATATATACATAATACATTGAAAAAATAAAAATAACATTTATACGAAATTTTGCCCTACACTGCCGCATTAAAAAAAAAAAAAAAAAAAAAAAAAAACAGTATGACAGAGAAACCTGTTGAGTGAATGATCACTAAATGTAATCAAAACTAAGCTAAGTCAAGGTCCAACTAAATATGATGTTTGGTTAAATTTTGTTCATTCGTTCGTAAGGTATGGTGTACATAAAATTTTTGATACGCATTGACACACATGTACACTCATACATAAAGAGAGAGATTTTCTAAACGTGGTCTAATCGTGTTCAGGACGACTGAAAACGTGTAAATCCATCAAAAACCGGAAGATCGAAAATTTTCAAGATTTCAGTAAGAAGAAAAAAAAATAGTTTTCTTTTGATTAAAATATTTTAAAAGGGTAATAAATGAATAAGTGTAAAAATTGCTCAGCTTTTTTCTTAAAATATAAAATTACGTTCATTGGCAACGGTTACTTATATAAACCTTTTAAAATTTGTTTTACACTTTCCTACTCGGTGCCAAAAGAAAAAAAGATAAATCGTTTTCATTTGCAGTATTTTGCTGAAAGAAGCAGATTTCTCGTCCTAATGCCTTTCTTTATAATAGAAATTAAGAGCTCAAAGTCTCCACCGTTTTCATCCACATTTTCTATCACTAAATTTAACCCTTTCATTCCCCGTGATATCAGTTGGAATCATAAAAATTGAGATTTTGTTTCTTACCCTCTAATACTCACGCTGATTCAAAATAAACAATGTTAAAATTTTTATACATTTTCACACCGAAAATATATATATTTTAGATGATTTTACTATCCTTGTTGATAAATGAAAGTATATTTTTCTCTATTCTGATAATAATATTGGAATCAGTTTCCTGTTTTTAAGCAATTTAAGTAAATTAACTGTTTTAAATATTCTTTATTTTAATTTTTATAATTTGTATTTCAATTAATTAGAATATGCATTTCTTCCAAAATTTTGATATTTTTATTCATTGAAAAGTTACCACTTAAAATCATAAGTGGTATCAGTGGTCATATTAAACATAAATAAACACATTTCTAGTTGCTATGTTATCTATATAAATTCATACTCTGCTATTACTCCTATTATATATATATATATATATTACCTTTGAAATAAATTTATCACTAAATATAAGATTTATTGTGTTATGGATGGAAAAAGTTGGGAATGAACGGGTTAAATACAATTTTTATCATAAAATAAGTCAAACTAGTATGTTGTGGCCACCACAAGACTTTCTTCTATATTTTCCTATACATATTCAATCAGTAACAATATTAAGAAAAAAAAAATACGATTTTTTTTTCTAAGGGTTTTTTTTTGGGGGGGGGGTACTTGTTTTTTTTTAAGGGTACTTCCCCCCCCCAGGGGGGGAAGCGATGCCCCCCCATGCACAAAAATTTTTTCCTAGTTACGTACTATTATTATCAATAATTCATATTAATTTTACAATCACAAGTGTAAAATAACTCTTATTATGCACATTTATACGAATTTTTGTCTTATTCTGCCATGTTAAAAATTTAGATAAAATGCTATCACAGCGCCTCCTGTTGAGCTATTGATCCGCAAATATAATCAGCACCAGTTTATGTCGGGGACCAACTAAATACCACGTTTGGTAAAATTTCGTAAAAAAAAAAAAAAAAAAATATATATATTTTTTTTTGTTAAAAGTAAAAAAAATCGATAACTTTGTTTTAAATTATCACAGATTTATGGTTCAACCATTCGTTTTAAAGGTATTGACGAGATCTTTCGAATGATACCCATCTTGAAAATTTAACCCCCCCGGGGGGTACTTCCCCCCCAGGGGGGGAACCGATGCCCCCCCATGCACAAATTTTTTTTCCTAGTTAACTACTACTATTATCAATAATTCATATTAATTTTACAATCACAAGTTTGAAATAACTCTCATTATGCCCATTTATACGGAATTTTGTCCTATAAAATGCGATCACAGCGCCACCTGTTGAGCTATTGATCCCCAAATCTAATGGGCACCAGTTCATGTCAGAGTGCAACTAAATACCAAGTTTGGTTAAATTTCATTCATTGGTTCGTGAGATACAGCGTCCACAAAAAAATGATACAGACAGACAGACATTTTTTAAAAACTATCAATTCGTGTTCAGGACATCCCAAACCGTGTAGATTCGTCAAAAAACGGAGGTCGAAAATTTTCGCGAATCCAATACTTTCTCTATATTACATATAGAAGAAAGTAAAAATGATTGATACTGAATAATAGTTGGAAAATGTCCTTAAAAAATGTGGTATTTCGAGCTATACAAAAATTAAAATTCAAAGCATTAAATGTAAGACAATATAAAATAGCACATAAATTTAATATAAAATCCAGCTTCAAAATAAGTATATCTGTTCGATGGCAGATATCAATTTTGAAAATTAATTAATTAAATTACAATAAATAAATAAAAGTTAGAGAAAACTATTCTGAGATTCAAAATACCATATTATCTCATATATATTTCCCTTTTTAATAGCATTCCTCGCTATGTCATCATTCGGGAGTTTTCTCAAGGATAGCAAACGACTTATTTGCAAAAGGGGTTATTAAGAAATAAAACAATTTTCATTTTAGTTTAATTAAATTATCTGAAATTTGTTATTTAAACTGGAATAAATATTCTTAAAATGAAAGAAAATATAAAGTTTTGAATTATATTTTCATTTTAAATGACTCAAAAATTTTCAAACTAAGATCTAATGGATCTCTGCGCAAGTTAATATATTTGAAAGTAATTCATTTTAATTAATCAACACAAAATATTAATATTGTAAAAATTAACAACAAACCTTTTCCATGAACCATTCTATGCTTGCCTCACCGACAGTTAAGACAGAAAACATCTACTACAAAGCGACAGGACACATGTTATGTTCCTGGGCAGATGTTTTAGTCTAAAGTCCAAAGGAAGTTCCATTGCTATTGGTTACGACAGGAAGAAATAAATTTTTACAAGATTTAGTGCTGTATTTTTATTTGAAAGAACAGGTGCTTGAAAAACTACAGCACAAAGTGCAGGAAAAATTACAACATTTTTTTACAGTGTTGTTAGCTTATAACTTTGTAAGACATGATTTAATTTTAATATTATTTTGGTTGTCGTAATGATCTTGGCCTGAAGTAGGTTTCATTATGATTTCATTAAGATATAGACAAATTACAGGATACTCACAAAAGTCTGTTCTCACTATAACTGCTGAACGCATGCAGCTACACTGGTAAAAGCAGTATGTAAGTATCGATGTTGAAACTTCTGCCCGTCAGCTGCAATGCATATTTTGCTCTTTGTTTGAACTTTACGCTGCGCAATTTCCAGCGCAGCGGGTGACAGGTAATCACTGTAAAGTTCAATATATATGCCTAACAGAATTTTTGGTTACGAATACAGTGTATCCGTTGTTTACATATCTAAAGACTTTTTAATTTAACGTATGTTCATTTAATGGACAGGAGATTTTTGATGTGTTGGTTGGTTATATGTATCTAACTCATAGTATAAAGATATTTTGCAAAATTCTCTGCCCTGTCCCTTCTTTAGGAGTTGGGGGGGGGGGGTAAAAACCACGTTTTAAAACATAATTTTGCTTCAAATAATCTCAGGATCTCGATTTTTTTTTTCATGTCTGGTTATAGGTATGTGTATGCAAGTCACACTATAAAAGGATTTCGCGGAATTACTCCCCCCCCCCTCTTCTGGGCTAGCGGGGAAAAAACGCGTTTTCAAGCTTAAATATACTCCAGATTACCTTAGAATGATGAATTTTGATGACTGGGTGTTGATTAAGTGTACGGAATATGCACTTTGATGGGAGGAAATTTTGCAAAACTTTCAATATTACCCGTATGGGAAGGGAAGTAAAAAATATGTAAAAGGTACTGCCGAAGGCATTGGGGCTCGAGATTCGAAAAGTGTGGGGAGCAGGAAAACTGCTACTGAAGGAAGCGGGAACTTTAACTTACATTTTGATTGATTGATTTCTTTTTTTTTTCAGATATATATATATATATATATATATATTATTAATGATATGAAATATTGAGAATTCATTTCGATATAATGACCAGCGAAGTAGGCAAAGCCTGCTAGTATCCGATAAAGGCAAGAAAAGTGGCACAACGTAAAAATGCAGCATTTGAGAAAAATCAACTTAAAAATAACTTGGCTAAAATAAAACTGGCACAACTGTCTCTCGAGTGGATAACTTTCTAGATGGAGATGTACCTTTTTTGTTCACATTGGGTGCATTTCATGTATTTTTCAGTGTCATAAACCATTTTTTGAGTTATGTCTTTTTCCTTGGAAGTTGTGGTTTTTGAAACTGCCGTCAAACGTCTTCTGATGTTCGGCTATATGGATAAGTTTTCACTGAAAAGAGAAAAAAATTAAATCTTTTTGTAAAAAAATAGAACCGACTCCAAAAAGCAACTACTATTCAAACAACTAAAAAAAAAAAAAAAAATGGTATGAAATGAAACTGTAAATTGCGTCTAAAAGTATAAAATAATTTCCTTCGCCAAACAACCTTTAACACTACAATTAATCATAACTTTTGAAGTCGGCGCAAAATTAAATAAAAATTGATACCTTTATTCAATACAAAAATCAAATCTTATTCAAAATACACATCTCACATTGTCACCTGCAAAACGCAGCCGAAAACTACTTTATCAAGAAAACAAATAAGATTTCGTAAGCAGCAAAAGTTGGCAAAGATGCTGGTATCTGACGTCCTTGGTGAAAAAAAAAAATCGCAAAATTATCTGGCAAACATATTTAATTTTTTTGGGATTATTTTGGTAAGATATATTGAGAGAGTAATCAAGAATATGAAACAATACTTCGTACAATATATATTATGAAAATATACATCTTGAAAAAAAAAAATACATAAAATACATCTTGCGTGCATATTTTTGCATTACGTTTTAATCGGCAAATCCAAAAGCCACCAAGGATGATAGTTATCAGAGTTATACAAAATTTGCAAAGGAAACTCTAACTTCGTAGAAACATAAATACCGCATTGTGAAGAATGTTCACTGTTCTGTGTAGGTGCTACTAATGGATCAATTGTATATAGTGATAAAATAATAAAGGAAACATGAAAAGGGATCATTCGAGACAACAGCATTTGTTGCTACCGATCTAAAAACACACCTTTAAAAACTAATTAAATTTTATTTAATTTTGCGCCGACTTCATAAGTTATGATTAATTGTAGTGTTATAGGTTGTTTGGCGAAGGAAATTATTTTATACTTTCAGACGAAATTTACAGTTTCATTTCATACCATTTTATTATTTTTTTTTTAAGATGTTTGAATAGTGGTTGCTTTTTGGAGTCGGTTCTATTTTTTTACAAAAATATTTTTTAATTCCTCTTAACCATATATATGATAGAGAAAGTACTGCTTTTGAGTGAAATTTTTGAAAGTGAGTTTTTGTTATATTTACATACTTTGAGGTTCCCTGAATCCGAAAAATGAATTTTTAGCGGTTGGTTTGTCTATCTGTCTGTGAGTCTGTGTCTGTGTGTCTGTTATCAGATTATCTTACGAACAAATAGCAGCAATAAGCTCAAGCTGGGTATTCTAAATCTGTATCATATAGAGATGCTACACTAGACTTTTTTTTAATATCAAACAAATGATTCGTCTACAGGAACATTCAAGAAAATTCAAATGCATTACGTCTATTAGCGAAATTGCAGGCAAGTGCAATTTAATATCTATAGGCTGCAATGAATCAGTTGAAACTAACATATATCTTTTATATGCATAAAAGCATATTTAGTGTAGAATATGGTATGAAAATAATTCACCACTCGTTTAAAATGCTATCTAACAGAACTATAGTGGGTCTATATTTGTAAACTGGTGGAAGTGTGTTTCAGGTTGTTCTGCGTGTTATAAATGAACGAATATGCTTAAATACACAATATGGTTTGCACATAATTTTTAAAAGACATACACGGGTACTCATAATAAAACAAAAACACTCTTCTCTATTGAATGTAATTGATGGAAGTGCTTTACATTAATATTTTGCCTTGCCCAGGGAAACTTATCAGGAGTGAAAATTCATTTCTTATACTCATACGGCGAATGAAGTATTTTATAAACAAAATTGTTAGTTTTTTTTTTTTTTTTTTTTTCAATAATTACATTTTTTGTGGTTTCTTGAATATTAAAATTAGGTCTTTATTGGTTGGTCTTTGTCTTTGCGTTTTATCAGCGTAATTTAAAAGAAAATATCTGAAGGCTATTCTAAGGTTGTATTTGGTTGTTTATATTAGGCTGCTACTTGAAAAGGTTTTTACAGATTGGTAAGTTTCAAGGAATGATGCGGGTGAATGTTGTCTGATTAATTTGGAATGAAGATTTAAATTTAACAACAGTTTTGAATTCTATATAAGTGTACGTAAATGTATGTACAATATTCAAATGGGGAGTTGAGGAGGGACTTATTACTTTCTTCTATATGTAATATAGAGAAAGTATTGGATTCGCGAAAATTTTCGAAGTCCACTTTTTGATGGATTTACATGTTTTGGGATATGGAGAACACGAATTAATAGTTTTTAGAAAATGTCTGTCTGTCTGTCTGTATCATTTTTTTCTGGACGCTGTATCTCACGAACCAATGAATGAAATTTAACCAAACTTGGTATTTAGTTGCACCCTGACATAAACTGGTGCTGATTAGATTTTGGGATCAATCGCTCAATAGGTGGCGTTGTGATCGCATTTTATGCAAATTTTCAACATGGCAGCATAGGACAAAATTCCGTATAAATGGGCATAAAGAGAGTTATTTTACACTTGTGATTGTAAAATTAATATGAATTATTGATAATGGTAGTAGTTAGCTAGGAAAAAAATTTTGTGCATGGGGGGGCATCGGTTCCCCCCCCGGGGAAGTAAATTTTCAAGATGGGTATCTTTCGAAAGGTCTCGTTGATAATAGTAATAGTTAACTTGGAAAAAATTTTTGTGCATGTGGGTGCATCGGTTGCCCCCCACCGGGGGGGGAAGTTCCCACCCGGGGGGGGGGCAAAGTTTCAAGATGGGTATCTTTCGAAAGATCTCGTCAATACCTTTAAAACGAATGGTTGAACGATAAATCTGTGATAATTTAAACCAAAGTTATCGATTTTTTACTTTCCGAACACTATAGTGAGGAAAGTATTGTAATCATGTCAAAAATCCGAATTCGAGATTTTGATGTTTCTATACGTTTTGAGGTCCCCTGAGTCCGTTTTCACTATTTTTACGATGATGTATGTATGTGTGTGTGTATGTGTGTATGTGTGTATGTGTGTATGTCTGTGAACACGCTAGCGTCTAAAGGCTTTGTTCGATTAACCTGAAAGTTGGTACGTATATTGTAAGTCACCATAGTACGAACCCTATAGATTTTGGTGAATCTAGCACTTATAGTTTTTTTACAGGGACACAAAGAAAAATTCTTTATCATTATGGCCTATGGGACCAAAATCTTAAAAGTGCGATAGCATCTAAACGCCTTATTCAATTGAGCAAAGTTTTATACCCATATTATAGGTCACAGATACTCAATCTGTATAGATTTTGGAGAATCTAGCACTTATAGTTTTTTTACAGGGACACAAAGAAAAATTCTTTATCAATAAGGCCAATGGGGCCAAATTTTTAAAAGTGTGATAGCGTCTAAACGCCTTATTAATCTGAGCAAAAAAATTGTACACATGTTATAGGTCGCATTTGCACCAACTGTATAGATTTTGGTGAATCTAGCACTACAGTTTTTTTACAGGGACACAAAGAAAAATTCTTTATCATTATGGCCTATGAGACCAAATTTTTAAAAGTGCGATAGCATCTAAATGCCTTATTCAATTGAGCTGAAAATTTGTATGAATATTATAAATCACTGTTGCACTAACTATAAGCATTTTGGTGAATCTAGCATCTATAGATTTTTACAGGGACAAAACGAAAAATTCTTTATCATTATGATCTAAGGGCTCAAAGTTCAGTAGCGTTAAATAAAACCTCGTGTGATATATGGAGAAAAAAACACTCTATTATGGTTTTCTCTCTTTTGTTTGTTTAGCAATTCCTCTTTCTTTATTTTATCTACAAAACTGTTAGTTACTCAATGTTCGGAAAGTCGAGTGGAGTCACTCCAGATTTTTTTACTTTTAACAAAAAAAAACTTAGAAAAATATCGCAATTTTTTTTTTTTTTTTTTTTTTTTTTTTTTTAACGAAATTTAACCAAACTTGGTATTTAGTTGGTCCCCGACATAAACTGGTGCTGATTATGTTTGGGGATCAATAGCTCAACAGGTGGCTCTGTGATAGCATTTTATCTAAATTTTTAACATGGCAGCATAGGACAAAAATTCGTATAAATGTGCATAATTAGAGTTGTTTTAAACTTGTGATTGTAAAATTAATATGAATTATTGATAATAGTAGTATGTAACTAGGAAAAAAAATTTCTGCATGGGGGGCATCGCTTCCCCCCCCCTAGGGGGAAATACCCCCCCAGGGGGGGTAAATTTTCAAGATGGGTATCATTCGAAAGATCTCGTCAATACCTTTAAAACGAATGGTTGAACCATAAATCTGTGATAATTTAAAACAAAGTTATCGATTTTTTTCACTTTTAACAAAAAAAAAAAAAAAAAAAAAAAAAAAATCGTACTTTTTTTTTTTTTAAATATTGTTACTGATTGAATATGTATAGGTAAATATAGAAGAAAGTCTTGTGGTGGCCACAACATACTGGTTTTTAATCTGTAGTCTGTTTTTATATTATTAAAATGCAGGGTAAGAGAAAGTCATGTGAGTGCCACACCAGATTTCTACTTTCTTCTATATGTAATATAGAGAAAGTATTGGATTCACGAAAATTTTCGACCTCCGTTTTTTGATGGATTTACACGTTTTGGGATGTACTGAACACTAATTGATAGTTTTTAGAAAATGTCTGTCTGTGTGTATCACGATTTTTGTGGACACTGTAGCTCACGAACCAATGAATGAAATTTAACCAAACTTGGTATTTAGTTGCACCCTGACATAAACTGGTGCTGATTAGATTTGAGGATCAATCCCTCAACAGGTGGCGCTGTGTTCGTATTTTTTCTAAATTTTTAACATGGCAGTATAGGACAAATTTTCGTATAAATGTACATAATGAGAGTTATTTTAAACTCGTAATTGTAAAATTAATATGAATTATTGATAATAGTAGTAGTTAACTAGAAAAAAAAATTGTGCAGACCCCACCAGGGAGGGGGGGGGGAAGTTTCAAGATGGGTATCTTTCGAAAGGTCTCGTCAGTACCTTTAAAAGAAATGGTTGAACTATAAATCTGTGATAATTTAAAACAAAGTTATAGATTTTTTTTTCTTTTAACAAAACAAAACAAAAAAAAAAAACCCTTTTTGTTTTTAATTATTGTTACTGAGGGAATTTGTATAGGAAAATATAGAAGAAAGTTTTGTGGTGGCCACAACATTTTAGTTTTTCTTTAAAATTAATTTAAATACAGTGAAACGGGAAAACCTGCTAATAGTAAAGAAATAAAAGATTTCTTCAAAAGTACCAAATGTAATTTTTTGACAAAGTTAACGAATTATTTGATCAGTGAATTAGACATCTCTGTAATAATGATATTTGTTTGTTTACTTAAAAAAGCGTCTGAAAAGTTAATTTCTAACTTTGAGTTAATTATTTCTGACGAGAGCAGTATATTAAAAGTAAATAACTATTTAATGAAGTCTGTTAATCAATCCTTTACTTTTCTTTACCAATAGGATGTTAACAAAGATATCTCTTTTAGGTCTGCTGAAAAATCAAAGAAAGGAATGCAAAGTAATGTGTATTCGTTAAGTATTAAATAAAAAACACGGTATATCTTTGTGCTGGAATGTAATCCAGTTTTCTGATGAATGGCTTTAGTTGATTGTGCCAAAATAAGTTTCATGGAAACATTCTGAATGTATTTACTCTAGTTAATTAGAATGCTATGGTGGCATAATTTATTAGTTATAAATTAAAGACTTCTTATATTAAATAGATGGAATTCGGTTAAATTTATAGGTCTTGTTTAATTAATTAATTATTCAATAATCGTTAAGTAAATATTTATTTAATAAAAATCGATATGGAAGGGAAATATAAAACAAAATTATATGTATTTTCATCAATTTTAACATAAGAATTAATCACTTGTGCCCCATTTTGTATCGGTGTATGTCATTAATCCTTCAATTAAAAATAACAGGATATTATACATGGTACCTGATATACGTGTACTTAAATGTAATACCTCATATAAATCCAGAACATTATCTTGAGATAATCTATTTATTCGTGTTGCTAATTATATTATTGTTATTTGATTTATTTATTTATTATTTTAAAATATTCTAAAACCTTATTCATTCTTTCTGTATTTAAGTATTTTATTGTTTTGTAACAACAACTTGAAACGCTTGGGAAATCTACACATCTACAGTTTTCTTGACCTCGAATCTTACAGTTGTGTTTTTCATTTATATAAATAAATAATTATTTATTTTATTTTCTGATATTGCACGTAATTAAATAATTAATATGTAATTATAAATAAATAAAAAAATTGTTTTGACAAAATCTAATATAGAACACTCTCATTACATTGAATTTTCTAAATGAGTTAAGTGTCACTTAAAGCTTTATAAAAGGAAAGAAACGGTTAATGAATAAAATTTCTAAATTTAATTTCGTGGCCTATTGGAGTTGTGCCATGCTAAATATTTGTCACTTGTTATAACTGCTGTAATGCAGACACGATGAAATTGCCAACGTATATTATGTGAGAAGTGCCGAGCTGGTTATCAGCCAGGGTAGCTCAGTGTTTAGAGCACCAGCGCGTTAAGCGGAAGGCCCGGTTTCAATTCCCGGCAGCGGTATTTTTCACATAGCTGGTAAAAATCAGCCTTCCACTCCATTCTATCAGAAATGAAGAAAGAATCAGTCGAACCTCATTAACGTAAACACGTTTAAAGTGAATCACATCTAACATGAAATGTTTCCACAACCCTTGTAGAAAGAAAGATTAGTTTCTGAGTGACTGATAGCATGAACTACTGATAACATGAACAACTTTTTTATTCCCCTTGAGATTCACGTTAACGAGACACGACTATACTAAAATAATATAAATAAGAAATCAATTATATGATATACCCACTCTCGAATTCAGAAGTCGAAATTACATTTAGCTTACTTAAATTTGCATTCAAACTGATAACTGTGACTCGTAATAGAGTATCAAAACTTACATAATTTAAAAACTACATTCCTTTAAATTATATTTTATCGTATGTAGATGTTCTTATTTTTGTTTAATAAAATAGTAAAAAAAAAAAAAAAAATCATTGAAACATTTTTGTGAAGAATAAAACATAACACATAATAAATTTTACATACGAAAATATGTATTTTTACAGAAATTAAATAATAACAGAATATTAAGTTAACTGATGTGTTACAGTAGAGTATTTAAGATGATATAAAACTTTACGAAAAGAAAAAAGCAAAAATTTTTTTGTATAACCCTTTAGAGACGGGACCAAGGTAGATTTTCTAACCTTTAAAGACGGGAGAATTTCGCATTGTGAAAATGAATTTGGACTCTTCCACTTTCTGTCACCACTGAGTTTCTAAAAGAAGGTGGGGTAGCACCTGTCAAAATGATCTCCTACAATTTACTAGACAATGGAGCCAGAATACAAGTGGCATGGGGGACGGGTGGGGGATTTTCTATGTAACTGTAAAGCGTAGCAAACGCCAACATGTAAATTATATCAGTTAATGATATACTAGAGGAAAATTTTATTTTGAAAGAAAGTACTTATTAAAATAAGTCTTGTTGATTGAAATCTTTCGAGATAATAATTTTTAACCAGTGATCCTTTTCAGAAAGGAAACGCACAATAAAATATTAATTAAACATTTGCTTTTATCAAGCAGGAAATTATTATTAATATTATTATTTTTATTTCATTTCGTCTATAAAACAATGAGAAGTTATGCAAGAGAAAAATTGATTTTCTAACATATATTAATAATAATCTTTTTATAAGTATAATTGTTTAGTATAACTGTTATTTATTTATTTGGCATTAAAATAGAAAATAATAATAATTACGATTGCGTAATCACTAGCTTTACCGGAAAATGTCTTAAAATTATCCTAATTTGTGAATCGCATATTGAAAATATTTTAATGGCCCAGAAAGAAAAATATAAAAAAAGAATAAAAAAGTTAAACTTTTTTTTTTTTCATGCACACTTTTTTATAACGACGATAACCTTTTTTTTTTTTTTTTTTTTTCCCCCAATGGTTTATTCTTTTTGTGGTTTCGGCTTAAATTTTGTTAGCATTCCAAAATTAAGTAATTGGTTCTCCCCTCTTTTCGTGCTCTAAATTTTCAAATAAAACTTCCATGCCATGTTATTTAGATAAATTGTTAAGAAGTTTTTATTATCAGGATGTATTATTACGGTACACTTATTTATATAAGTTAATAAAATTAGTTTAATTATAATATTCTTTTAGGATATGAGACTTGTTTCTTTCGGACAAGTTAGATAATAAAAACATTTTTATTTTTTGTTTTTAACGCTTTTTATATATTTAACTAATAATATAAGAAAATTTTAATTATATAGAATAATTAAATTAAATGAAAATGAATGAAAATTACTCATTTTTATTTATTAATTGAGTACCAATTTCGTAATCATAAGGAATAACTTTACATAACTACTAATATGATTTTCTAAATTTTTGTCAAATTTGTCAAAAAATTACAAATAATGTTTATGATTATAGGATGCCTTTGGCACAAAATTAAATTTTGTAAAAAAACAGTTTTACTACAGCAAGAGAATTATTTCTTTCAAACTGGAAAAGAGACCATCGCTGTTTTGTGGTTGACCATTTTGGATAAAATATGAAATTCGCAATACTCGGAGGGAAAATGGGGGGGGGGGGGGGGGGGGGGGGTATCTTATCCAAATTTTAATTTTAGTTAGAACAAAATTTTAATTATTAATTTTAGGGTAGTTTATTGAAACCAAGCACTCCTTTACGCAATGGGAAATGTTATTCAATTTAAAAAAATTATGTTTTTTACGCTGTAAACATTGTTAATAAACAATTATTTAATGGTATATTATAATGGTCTCCAGTAGTCCTTAAAATTATTCCTAAACCTATATTACATTATTTCCAAACTAGCTTGAACTTTATTGAGAGATGTTGAGATGTCAAAACGCAGTTCGCGTATTTATTTGTGCTGTCGCACACTTCTTTGCACATTTCATCATTGAACAATAGCTTGAAATATTTAATAGGTGTTGATCCCACTTCCAAATTATGTTTTGGACCACCGCCAGCTTTTGAAAACATTTTGGTATTTATTGTATCATTATTCACAGTTTCTGTCCAAGAAATGTTAATTTCTTTCTCTTCGTGAGCATTTTCAGCCTCGACCTCTTCTTTTTCATTTTCGGGACCGCATTCTTCTCCTGAATCATTTTCTGCAACAATGATGGATTCATTTGCTGGGTCCATGTTATTTGAAAACCATCCGTCATCCTCACTTTCACATTCGCTTGAATCATCCGATGCGAAAAGAATTGCATTAATTTCTTGCTGCGTCAATTTCCTCTTTCTTGAATACATACTAAAATATTCAAGAAAAAATTCAGTTTGAACTAAGGGCAGTACGAAATCTGGAGCTAATTCGAGTGAATTTTATTTTGGGAAAAACAATAACGCAGTTGCAACAAGCATAGCAAGAAACATATTCCTTTTACTCATTTCTGAAAAATCGACAGAAATAATTTTTCTTACGGGAGAGGGCGAGGGAGGGGGGGGGAGGGGAGGTGGCAGGGAAAAAAAAAAGAAAATGAACTTAAGTATGCGTTGAAAGTTGTAAGAAATATATGATTGTTTATTTCTTACCGTTTCTGTGAAAATACAACAATGCTTACACAAATTTATGTTTTCAAAGTCTGTGAGATTTTCTTTCCCATGAAAATTTCCCCAGATCTCATGTGAATGAGATGGGCTCTAATCTCAAATGTCATGTTGATTATCTCTACATAATCCCTTTAGAATCATAGTCAAATGCAGACGTTTAAAAATTATAATGGGGAGATTGGGGAGAAGGGGGGGGGGACACAATGCACCCGAGAATCAACGGACTTGATCCTATATGAGAAAATACTAATGTTGCAAAAATCCAGCTGGATAAAGTAGTCGCTTACAGAAAACTATCTTATGCTATTATCTTTGTAATATTAATCTTATTATCTTCATATCTGGCTTAATGCAGATACTTTTGTCTTTGTATCCGCTGAATAAATAATAATAATAATAATAATAATAATAATAATAATAATAAGTAACCGATAAAAATGACACTTAAAATGTGATTTATTTATTAAATTATTATATGATTTTAATCTGTAAGTATATAATTGTTCAAATAAAAATTTCTTGGAATTTTATTTAAATGCAGTCTTTTTCTAACTATATATTTCTGATAAAGTATGTGTCTAATAGCCATTTTTGAAAATAATTTAGCAATTTTCAAAAGAAAGTATGAAATGGGTGATAAGTCACGTGGTTTTAGGATCTGAAGTGAAAAACCTTTTTTCTTAAAACTGCAATTTTTAATTTAAATGTAATTAAAAAAAAAAAAAAAAAAAAAGGAAAGAAGGAAGAAAGAAGAAAAGAAAGAAAGAAAGAAAATTTTAGAGACTATGTAAATGTTGATACATGGAATTTAAAAGTAATCAAAGTAATTCGCAAATTTGAATATAAAAGGATTTTTCAGATTTTTTAAGTGCAAGTATTTTTCAGAATATTAAAAATAAGAGTGCTTTTTACAAGTTAACGAGAAATATTTTTTAAATGCTTTATTAAAAATAATAATAATAATAAAATAAATAATTATTATTTAAGAGAAAAAATTGGTAGAAAATAATGAATTAAAAAAAAATTACATCTTTATAAAAATTGTTTTTAGAAAATTGGATGAAGGAATTTTAAAGAAGATAAAATATTATACATTGTGAAAGAAATGAAACATAGAATATAAATGAATTACGTAATCAAAATTTCGTTGAAACACTTATAATTTTTATAGATCATTTTGTAACATGTTCCGACATTTTAGACACAAGTGCTTGAAAGTTGTTGACAATTATTATTGAATGAAAAATTTATAAATTACTGGGTTTTTTCTAATTTTTAATTATTTATTTTTATTTTATTTTTTTCTGTTATCCAATGAGCTACATTTTGGGTGTAATTGATTCCTTTGTACTAATAACTTTCTTCGTTAATCACATCATCAAAATTAAAATAAGTTTATTTTTGCCAGTCTTTTCTTCAAACTTTTTTTTATAGCTCTATTGTAAAATGAAAAACATTAATCAACTTTCTTTGAATGCTGCATTTCACTGCATAAATATTTTCGCGGTATTTCGAAAGGAGTGTACACATGAATATAGCTTCCAAAAAGTGAAAGAATATGTTATTTTCCCTATAGAAATCTCTTAAATTGTTTCCTCAAAAATCTCTAGAATAATTCTTGAAATAATTAGAAGAATAACAATTAAAAAATTATGTGGAATAGAGGCTACATAGTTTCTTTTCCATATATTCAAATAAAATAATAAAGAAAAAAATGTCTCTTTATATAGCTCCCATTAGCTTTTTTTATGCTATTAAGTAATTATATAGTTCTATAGAACCATTTCGGGAAGAACTAAATATTAAAAATTTTAGTTGTTCGCCAACGACCGATAGATACTTTGAGCTTACACTCAAAGTCACAATTTTTTCAGTTGATTATTTCAATTAGTGAATTTTCTCGACCGATTTTTGAGATGTTTTAAGTAAAATAATTTTCGCAAAAGATTCTGTAAAAAACCTTTATATAATTCAAAAAATAATTTTATTATTATTATTATTTATATATTATTATATATTATATTATTTATTTATTTTTATTATTTATTTTTTATACTTTTAATGAAGAATCCATTTTAATTTCACCAATAATTGTGAAAATGTAATTCAAGTCATTTAATTTTTTAAGTCTATAATTTTTTCTTTTGATTTAGTCGCCATATGGCAAGTGGTAAATGGGATATTTCTGTTCTTATTTCCAGAAATTTAACAATTTTTTTGAAAAAATATTAAAATGCATATGTTATTAAAAGAAAAATAAATGAATAAAATAAAATTTCGAAAAACAATTCCGCATTTTAATTATAATTTTAAGTACCTCCAATTTACAATTTAATAATAATATTTCTTCTCAAAAGTGCAAGTATTTTTCATATTTAAAAAAAAAAAATAAAAAAAATAAAAAAATAAAAAATAAAATAAAATAAAATAAAATAAAATAAAATAAAATAAAACTTATTTCTTCGTTACTTAAAATATGATATTCTTATTAAAAAAAATTAGAAACACTGACATCCCACGGAGTGCTAATTAATCCTATATACTATATGATATACCGTATATAAGATAATATTCCACTTCTTAAAAAAAATATTACATCTGGGCGTTTATAGGCGATCTTTTGCATATAGAATTAGGGAATATATATATATATATATATATATATATATATATATATATATATATATATATATATATATATATATATATATATGTGTGTGTGTGTGTGTGTTCCGAACAACTTCCAATTCGAATAAACATTCTATTGCCGTAATATAATGACAATAATATCCAAATCAGAGCAGGTAACACAATGTACCTTACTTCAAACAACTTTCAAGAATACAATTTTTTTATTCACACTCTTTTTTTCAAACAATTAATCAAGTGGTAAAAAAGAAATATTCCAATTTCCCTCCCCCCCCCCTCTCAAAAAAAAAAAAAAAAAAAAAAAAAGAAGAAGAAAAAGAAGTTTACAGAAAAATTAACCATATTGTTTGAAATAGCACATAATTTACTTTGAATTAAATATCTGAAATATTTTTGCTGACTTATTAAAAGAATTGGTTGATAAATTAAAAAAAACGGTAGTATTATTAGAAACTATTTTATAATTTTGAAGGAAAAAAAAAAATCAGATAATTAGTTTATTTAAAATAAAATTTCATTCTGTCCTGTTGTCTTGAACTTGCAGGCGAAATTGTATTAATTCTAGCTGATTAACTGTAAAAAATTAAAATGGTTACAATGCTATTCAATTTTTTTAATAACAAACTTTCATAGACTATCAGATTACATATCTAATTTAGTAAGATTAAAAAAAAAAAAAAAAAAAGAAAGAAAGAAAGAAATATTTGAATTTTTAAGTGCATATCCTGTTATTGGATATAATGAAATAATTCAACGAGCCCTTCAATTCAGTAAACGATAATTGTCACTATTACATATAATATTCCCGTAAAAACTTTGATATTTCAATATAAATATGATCTTTTACGATATAAATATGATCCTTTTATAAATATGATCTACGATATGATCTTTTAAGATAAAAAGCAGAGTTAATTATTAATATCTAATAATCTAAATTTAAATATATTTATTTTAGCAAATAACCTCTTACGATATATATATACGGATATGTGTGTGTGTAAATAATTGGTTTTTATAAACGAATTATTGGTACAGAAAAAAGCAAGAAAGAAAAATGAACTGTGGAATCCTGAATGTCTCCTAATCCCCCTTGCATCCATCACTTGTCAGCGCCTAACATCTCTACTCCGCCCTCCTGACTCAACAATGTGCATACAAAAGGATTAAAACAGTTCTTTTCTATGGTGGATACAGTGAGTATTTCACCCAAGCACGAACTTTTCCGTATATACCTGTCACCCCTAAATTCTTTCCTTCCGGCCGAAAACGGCCCACTCAGTCCTTTGGCGCAAAAGCCGTTATGGGCCGTATCCGTCTTTAAAGAGTGTATAATAATGAAACACACTATGTCATTTAACATGAAATAAAAATACTTAAAAAAATATTTATTACATTTCTGTCAACTATTTAAAAGCTTAAAGAAGGTCTTTATAACTGTAACTTGATTCGTTGAAATACAGATTATCTGGGATACATAAACCGTTTTGAGAATGTGTGTAGAAGTACAGAAAATGAGCAGCGCATGTAATATTCTACGAAAAGTAGTGATACTTTGTTTACAAGTTCACACATATAATTCTGATATATTGTGCTTTGTTTGGAAAAGGTTCGATATTCAATTCTAATGGTGTTATGCATATTTTTTTCTAGGCTTAGTTGAAATACATCGTATGGTGCGTATATAATTTATAGATAATATACATTACACATTTTATGGATGTAGCTACACTATTTATATAATAGTGATAACCTTACTCACACAGGAATCTCATACTTTATGTCTCAAACTCTAATAATAATGTTTATAGTAATGTAAGGTAAAAGAAAGTTTGAAGTCTGCGTGGTTACAGACTCCATCTTATTTAACTAATTAGATAACTAAATAGATAATTGATGAGCACGAGACTTGAATATAAAATATAAATAAAGGTTTTATTTGAACTTAATGCCAGGAGGAATGACTTTTACCCGGAACACAATCAATACGTTAAATAAATGAACAATTTAGAGAAATAATTTAGAGAAAGATAAAACTTAAGTCTCCACCTGTAGAGACAACAGAAGAAGGATGGACGCTGCTCTCGTTGTAACCACTACGTTTCTCAAACCTGATTAAGGTGGTAGGATGCCCTGGGCCACCAATTCTTCCACTCGAATTCTACACTATCTACAACACCACAATACTCACCAATTTAGAAATCTCTACTACCTAATCCACTTAACAACTTAGCGCTAGCATAAAGATCTACCCTCATTAACACCACAACTTCATTCAAAAATATTTCGATATTTATTCTTAACTCAACCGCCTCCAATCACTTCAATTAGCAAAACTTCAAAACCCTGTTCATATCCACTTGACACTGCGCAAGTTACATTCTCTGTTGCAGCTCTATGCTGACGCAAAATCATTACGACTTTATCTGAAACTTCGATGACCGTTTGCGTGGACCATCCTAATACCCCATCTATTGTGTCACCGGGAGTCACTGGATGCAGCTCAATTTTAAAACTGTGGCGACCTTCCATTGTCTCAACCTGTCCCCTCCCCCCCCCCAAAAAAAAAAAAAAAAAAAAAAAAAAAAGAAAAAACTTTGTTGGAAAAAGTCCCAATGGGTTTTACCCGAGGAATTTTGAAGTTTAATATTTATTCCAATCAGCAATCTAAACTAACACAAATTGTCCTTGACAGCAGTGTTCATCTACGATTTTGAAACTTGTTTTAAGAAGTATATTTGAGAAATGGGGGGAAAGATCAAGTTAAAGCGCAATAAAATGATTGCTGATTAAGATAATAGGGTGAGTAATAAAAAAAAAAGAATTATAGTTATGTTCTTGAGCGGAAAACCTGCAGACTCCGAAAAAGAAGAAAGATAATTTTTAGGCTAATGGAGTCCATTTACTGCCGGAAACTCCGAAATTACAAAAAAGTTAATGAGTGAGTTCGGGGTGATTATTACAAAAAGTATTTACATACGTCTTCCTGTTAAGCCAGGAAGGGAATTTTTATCCTTGAACTTGTCTTGACATAAGTCGCTCTGTAAAAAATGCGACATGGATACAAGATAATTTTATTGTTCATTAAAAAAAAAGGATGAAATGGCCTTGATTAAGAGGCAAGTTCTACTGGCGCCAGCTTTCTGGCGAATAGGTCCGTCATCAAAAGGGTTCCAACTAGTGACTGCGTCACTCGAGGATCGGATCTCTTTGGCCTTGGTTAGATGAGGGACTGTACTGAGGCTTGCTGACTATGTCGGCCTTCAGTCTTAGGTTAGGAACAGCCAAGGAGAGAGTTAAACGTTCAGGAAATCTCATCAGAATACGTCCAGGAAATCGCACCAGAATATGTCCTGTAGAGATAGCAGAAGAAGGATGGACATTGCTCTCGTTAACTTGATTAAGATGCTAGGATTCCCCGGGCCACCAATTCTTTCACTCGAATTCTACACTATCTACAACACCCCAATACTCGCCAATTTAGAAATCTTCACTATCTAATCCACTTGACAACTTAGCCCTAGCATAAAGATCTATCTTCATCAACACCACACCTTCACCCTAAAATATTTCCATGTTTATCCTTAACTCAACCGCCTCCAATTACTTCACTTAGCAAAATTTGAAAGCCCTGTTCATTTCCACTTCACACTCCGCAAGTTACTTTTTCTGTTGCAGCTGTATGCCGGCGCAAAATCGTTCCGACTTTACCTGAAACTTCGCCGACCGTTTGCTTCGACCATTCTAATCTTCTATCTACTGCGTCACCGGGATTCGCTGGATCCAGCTCGATTTTAAAACTATGGCGACCTTCCATTGTCTCAAGCTTACAATCACCCCCCTACCCCCCCCCCCCCCCCGAAAAAAAAAGGGATAAAACTTCGTCGGAAAAAGCCCCAATGGTTTTTACCCGAGGAATTTTGAAGTTTAATATTTATTCCAATCAACAATCTAATCTAACACAAATTGTTCTTGAGAGCTGTGTTCATCTACGATTTTGAAACTTGTTTTAAGAAGTATATTTGAGAAATGGGGGGAATGATCAAGTTAAAGCTCAATAAATTGATTGCTGATTAAGATAATAGGGTGAGTAATAAAAAAAAAAAGAATTATAGTTATGTTCGTTAGCGGAAAACCTGCAGACTCCGAAAAAGAAGAAAGATAATTTTTAGGCTAATGGAGTCCGTTTACTGCCGGAAACTCCGAAATTACAAAAAAGTTAATGAGTGAGTTCGGGGTGATTATTACAAAAAGTATTTACATACGTCTTCCTGTTAAGCCAGGAAGGGAATTTTTATCCTTGAACTTGTCTTGACATAAGTCGCTCTGTACAAAATGCGACATGGATACAAGATAATTTTATTGTTCATTAAAAAAAAAAAAAGGATGAAATGGCCTTGATTAAGAGACAAGTTCTACTGGCGCCAGCTTTCTGGCGAATAGGTCCGTCATCAAAAGGGTTCCAACTGGTGACTGCGTCACTCGAGGATCGGATCTCTTTGGCCTTGGTTAGATGAGGTACTGTACTGAGGCTTGCTGACTATGTCGGCCTTCAGTCTTAGGTTAGGAACAGCCAAGGAGAGAGTTAAACATTCAGGAAATCTCATCAGAATACGTCCAGGAAATCGCACCAGAATATGTCCTGTAGAGATAGCAGAAGAAGGATGGACGCTGCTCTCGTTGTAACCACTACGCTTCTCAAACTTGATTAAGATGCTAGGTTTCCCCGGGCCACCAATTCTTTCACTCGAATTCTACACTATCTACAACACCCCAATACTCGCCAATTTAGAAATCTTCACTATCTAATCCACTTGACAACTTAGCCCTAGCATAAAGATCTATCTTCATCAACACCACACCTTCACCCTAAAATATTTCCATGTTTATCCTTAACTCAACCGCCTCCAATTACTTCACTTAGCAAAATTTGAAAACCCTGTTTATATCCACTTCACACTCCGCAAGTTACTTTTTCTGTTGCAGCTATATGCCGGCGCAAAATCGTTCCGACTTTACCTGAAACTTCGCCGACCGTTTGCTTCGACCATTCTAATCTTCTATCTACTGCGTCACTGGGATTCGCTGGATCCAGCTCGATTTTGAAACTGTGGCGACCTTCCATTGTCTCAAGCTTACAATCACCCCCTCCCCCCCCCAAAAAAAAAAGGATAAAACTTCGTCGGAAAAAGCCCCAATGGTTTTTACCCGAGGAATTTTGAAGTTTAAAATTTATTCCAATCAACAATCTAATCTAACACAAATTGTTCTTGAGAGCTGTGTTCATCTACGATTTTGAAACTTGTTTTAAGAAGTATATTTGAGAAATGGGGGGAAAGATCAAGTTAAAGCGCAATAAAATGATTGCTGATTAAGATAATAGGGTGAGTAATAAAAAAAAAAGAATTATAGTTATGTTCGTGAGCCGAAAACCTGCAGACTCCGAAAAAGGAGAAAGATAATTTTTAGGCTAATGGAGTCCGTTTACTGCCGGAAACTCCGGAATTACAAAAAAAATTAATGATTGAGTTCGGATTGATTATTACAAAATGTATTTACATACGTCTTCCTGTTAAGACAGGAAGGGAATTTTTATCCTTGAACTTGTTTTGACATACAGTCGGCAGAATAATTTTTCGAGCACTAGCCAATAATTCCTATATTAAACAAGTACACTTAAGACTGTTTTGTTAAATAAATCCTTGTCGAATCATGTTGTTAGACTGACTAAGAACATGACTCGACAAGGATTTATTTAACAAAGCAGTATTAAGTGTACTTTTTATAGACAGGGATTATTGCTAGTGCTCGAATAATTTTGCAGTCGACTGTAAGTCGTTCTGCACAAAATGCGACATGGATATATGATAATTTTATTAAAACGATCATTAAAAAAAGAAAGAAATGGCCATAATTAAGAGGCAATTTCTACTGGCGCCAGCTTTCTGGCGAATAGGTCCGTCATAAAAAGGGTTCCAACTGGTGACTGCGTCACTCGAGGATCGGATCTGTTTGGCCTTGTTTAGATGAGGTACTGTACTGAGGCCTGCTGATTATGTCGGCCTTCAGTCTTAAGTTAGGAACAGCCTAGGACCGAGTTAAACGTTCAGGAAATCTCATCAGAAAATGTCCAGGAAATCGCACCAGAATATGTCCTGTAGAGATAACAGAAGAAGGATGGACGCTGCTCTCGTTGTAACCACTACGCTTCTCAACTTGATTAAGATGCTAGGATTCCCTGGGCCACCAATTCTTTCACTGGAATTCTGCACTATCTGCAACACCACAATACTCGCCAATTTAGAAATCTTCATTATCTAATCCACTTAACAACTTAGCCTTAGCATAAAGATATATCCACATCAACACCCCACCTTCACACATTCACCCCAAAATATTTCCATGTTTATCCTCAACTCTACCGCCTCCAATCACTTCACTTAGCAAGACTTCAAAGCCCTGTTCATATCCACTTCACACTCCGAAAGTTACTTTCTCCGTTGCAGCTCTATGCCGGCGCAAAATCATTCTGACTTTATCTGAAACTTCGCCGACCGTTTGTGCCGACCATTCTAATGTTCTATCTATTGCGTCACCGGGATTCGCTGGATCCAGCTCGATTTTAAAACTATGGCGACCTTCCATTGTCTCAACTTGACAAAAGTAGTCGGAGACTATACCAGATTATTTTTTAAAATTAAAATTTTTCGTTAGTATAAAATTTTATAACAATCAAACAATTGAGCCTATTGTTTAATAACTAATATTTTAATAATTTTAATGCACTTAAAATTTATTTTATTAAACTAAAACAATTAAAATAAAACGTTTCTGTTTAATTTATTTTATTGGAAAAATTTCACAGCATATTCTTTTATGTTAAACTTTTTACTTTTAAAAGCATTTATGTCTAAGAAAAAATCAATTTATTTTTTGCTATATCCAATAAGAGAAAGTTTTGGATTTATAAAAAAAAATTGACTACTGTTTTCCTATGAATTTGTACGTTTTGAGAGATTCAGAACATGATTTAGTCATTTTAAGAAAATGTCTGTATGTGTGTGTGTGACAAAAATTTTAGCAATTACATAAAATTACATATAGATGTATATGTAGTTGCATCTTGATCTAAATAATTGATGTGAACAGTGACGTAAATTAGTAAAAACGGTGGTGTCGCTATGCTGAGATTTCTCACCTTAATATATGAGTATGCAATTATAACACATTATATAGATTCAATTTAAATGCGCATCAGTACACAGATGGCGCTGCTATGCTACAATATTCCCCGTGAACTGGAAGGCTATATCTCATATTCTGTTGAATATAATTTCACAAAACTTGGTACATGAGATAGCCATAATGAAACACTATGTTTATTTAGATAGGCTTATAGGTGGCGTTTCTTTGCTGTCATATATTCCGTGATTAGGAGGATTAAATTTCAATTTCTATGGCATATAAATGCATCAAACTTGATATATGAGATAACCATTATGAAAACGCTATTGATTTTGTTTGGATGTATATTAGCCGACAAGCTATTACTCACTTTCTGTAGCTATTACTCACTTTCTGTAGATTTCTCTATGGCTACATATTAGCGTCTGTTGAAGAAGCTACATCACATATTTTTGCATGTTAAAAAGTAAGTGGTGTTTTTGCATAGAATGATATAAAAAGAAGTCTTATAATGGACATAACATACTAGTTCATTTTTTATACTGATCCTGTGGATATAAGAAATATCATCAAAGTGCCGGCGAAATTAAAAAGGCTAAATAATAAAATTAATAGGCTAAGTAAGAGAAAAGTCTTTTTCTCTAACCCAGATTATATTTCCAAACTTTTAATGTTGCATAATTTAAACATATTTTCATAATTATTCAAGTTCTTTGTATCAATCATATTCTGTATCTTGTAAATGTTCCTCTTTTTAAGTGATAAACAGACAATAATCAGAAGTTTTAGTATTGGATAAACTATGTGTAGTGATTGACAAATAATCCTAAAATTAAAATTATATTTTCAAAATAATAAGACGACGGAAAAAAATAAACTAGAACAGAGATTTTTTATTTCGCATAAAACTATATTTTAGACAGATTTTAAAAACAATAACAGAAAAAAAAGACAAATTTAAAGGGGAAAAATATGTATATCCGTTTTAAACAACGAAATTTCATTAAAAAAAAAATAATAATGATTAAAAATTTTAATTATTTTATTTTAAAGTTTAGAATTAAAAAGAAAAAATTAGGAATCTATCGAGTTTTGCATAAGGATGTCACGGATCGTCAAAAACTGTGATTCGCGGATACGGATATGAATACGGATATCATTTTTTTCTGTATCCGTGGATACGGATGCAGATACGGATCTTTTGTATCAAGATCCGCGGATATGGATGCGGATGCGGCTCTTTGAAAAATCTATAATAATTAAGAAAAGAAGTAACAATTTTTGTTTCCATTACTCGATTACCGTAAGTAATGGAAGTAATGCATTCAGTGAAAAATGTCGATATCAGTTTTTTGTCAAATTTACATGTTTTAAGGTCGAAAAAAGGGGTATATCTGATGAAACTTCTTTAAAGAAACGACAACTTAATTTTCGGTAAAAAAAAAAAAAAAAAGAAAAGAAAAGAAAAGAAATGGGAAAAGGAAGACTGAATAAAGACAAATTAGCATCTTAAAAACGACTCTAATATGCAGTACGAGACTAGAAAAAAAAAATTACACAGCAGAAAAATATATTTATATCTATCTCTTTTCTTTGTAATAACACCTCGCAACGTGCCCGTATAAAGCGAAATTTCCAGATTAAACAGCCAAAAATTTTATATCTTGCTAAAAAAAGCATCTTATCAATAATTCACTAACAATTAATTATTTTGCCCTCTTGCGCATTAAAATACTTTGCTTTTCATTCTGAAGTTAACACTTTTTTGTGATATCGTTAATTGCCTTATCCTTGTAATTTTTGAAATACTTTTCAAAATTACACCTTTCCTGACAACTGTTTCTTGTTTTGAATACTTGACTCAACCATAAATTTTACATGGAGAACCTCTTAGTAAAATCTGTTTGAAAATTTGCTTTTTAAATCACAAAATTGGCGGTCCCAGAAAGAGAAAAGAAAAATATTCTATAAAGTTTTTTCCTTACAGAATATGGTTAAGAGAAAGTAGAAAATCTGCAACTAAAAATTTCATTTAAACACATTCTTTTAAGGAAATAATAACATTTTATTTAATAAAACTCATCTATTATATGTGAATTTTATTGGGGAAAAAAAAAAGATAGTTTTTTCTAGATATTTACAATGCTATATAACTTTTCACGCTTTATACATTTCCATTTTTCTTTTTAAGCATTGCTTTAAAATTAAAGGGAAATTAAATATTATATAAAATAAGTATAATTAATTTTATAATTAATTCCTTCTTCTTAAAATTTTCAGTCGCAGAGATAATGTATGATAAATTTTATAAAAATGATAGCTTTGGTTCTAATGATTCACAGTTTAACATCTGCTTTCAAACTGTCGTGTTGAGTACAAACAGAGGTGGCGTGCTCGAAGCGACCGTGTTTGAAGAAACCCACTACAAAACGTGTTTGAAACGACCCTAGAGATCTCCCTACTCTGCTATCGTGTTCTAAGCCACCCTTCTAAAGAACATGTATTAAGTGAACGGCCTATAATTCATAAGTAAATAAAATTAGTGCTGAAAATTAAAAAATATTAATAAATGAAAGACTTAAGCTTTTAAGTTTGAAAGTGCCGCTGCAAGAAATTTATTGAATTTTTTTTCATGCGTATTACTGATTGCAGCAATATGTAATTTCATGCATTTTTGAAATTCATGCATTTTGAGAGAGGGGTATTCTGTGATGTTTCTTTTGGTTTTTATGTACGCGAAGCGTACAGACGTGAATATTGCTAATTGCTGCAATATGCAATTTCATGCATTTTAAGATAGGGCTATTCTTTTTTTTTTTTTTTTGGGGGGGGGGGGGGAGAGGGTGTGTTATATACACTGCTCTAATGTTTCGTCTGACTGGTTTCCTCATCAGACATGTAAATGACCCTGGATGATAGTTTAGAGGCCTGTCAACGTCTATTAAAAAGGATCTGCATGTGATTTCAGTTTTCTGTTTGCAATCATTGCCTGAAGAAGAAAGATTCTTTTCCTTTTTTTTAATGCAAAGGCATACATTTGTTAAACATCCTTCGTACTAAGTAAAATTTCTATTACTTTCCAAACGAACGATTTAATTTTTAATGTGAACAGAATACTGGCTTTTAATAAATAAAAACATATTTCGATTTCGCTGTTCGTATTATTAGTTTTAGGATTAGTCTTATGATTAGTCATCAAACAAGAATAAACATGAACCCAACAAACCTAATTTGGCAAACAAACAAAATTGGCAGCAATTAAATTATAGCTAATATTTAAATGGCTAATTTTAAAGCTATTAGTAAGTTATTTTTATATCATAATTAATTAAAAGAAAGCTAATCGAAAATTCGAAAATCGGGCTTCGACGTATTGCTTTGTCATCGTGTTTTGAGCTGTTGTAAAAATTTAAATGTTCAGTTAGTCGGGAAGTTAGTTAAAGATCGATTGCAAAGTTCGCACTATAGACAGACAAACAAACAACAAAGCGAATTAATAAAAACCTGGTAAAAAATGATACTGGGAATTTTCGGAATTCTATACTTACGTGACAATCTAGTGCCCCCCCCCTCTCTTCACGCACACGCACACTTCAGACACTTATCGCTTCAGACACTTTTTCATCGTTTCTCTTCGAACAGGGTCGCTTCAGAGACGTTTTTCATAGGGTCGCTTCAAACACGGTCGCTACGAGCACGGCGCCTAAACAGATTCCTGATTACTGTCTTGGTGCATTGTTTATTTGTTAAAAAATAATCTCATCTGCCTTACTGAATCCGTCTATCAGACGTTAATATTATTGAGACCTTTTCTTATACCCGCTCTGTCTGTCACTGGCGTTTGTCCGAATGTGTCACATCTTTTTGCTTATATGTCAGCAATCAGACCACGTAAAGATTTCGGGCTTTCACTAAAATATTAGTCATGTATGATACTAAAATTTAACACAAAATTTTTTAATATAATTGATTAGTTTTCTTTTAATTAAAAAATATGAAAATTATATGCTAATAATAGCAAAGAATTAGCCATTTAAATTTTATCCATAATTTAATTGCTGTCAAAAAAATTTACGAGTTCACCTTTTTTTTTTGTTGTCCCCACAGGAAAATAAATACATTTATCTAAACGTAAACAATAAAAAATTAATCAATAAATAAATAAATAAATAAATAAAATGTGCATTTTACAATAAATTGACGTCATTGTCACTTAAATTTTTTTTTTACACATTGATAAAATGCGAATATATTTTACGATGAAAATATATGTTGTACTAAAATCAGTTGTATTTATAGATCCTACTTGGTATTATTTTAAATTTTTGCGTTGAAATACACCGAGCATTTTCCGCCAAGAAGTTTAATTTAGCAACAGCGATTTTAATCTAGGTAGCGCATGAAAAATATAAAAATTATAAAATATTACAAAAATAAAAAAAATAAAAAAATAACACTCATTAAAAAAAAAAAGAATGAAAATAAAATGCCCTTTTCTTAATGCACTAAAAAGAACAAAATAACTTTTTCAGCTCAGAACCTCCTATCTGAATACTTGCATCTTACTACTATTCCAGGCTGACCAGATCAAAGTACCTTTATAAAACAGAAGCATTAAAAATTGCTACAATTATCCAAACATGGATGTATCTTTTCATTCCTAATAAATAAGGACTAAATATAAAGTATTATTGATTAATAATTTACTTTTCACAATTTTTAAAACTTAGAAGAATGCTTTCAAAAGAAAAGAAAAAAAAAAAAAAAGGAAGTCCCCATTTGTCCTTAGAAAATGGAGACATTTGGTCAGCATGTACGATTCTAATAAAATTGCATCTCAAACGAAGCAAAGGGCGGCTCAAACCATTTTATACCGAAATTTCCATTCTGGCAATTTTCAGTTCATAATTTCATAAATCCATAATAATTTAAAATTAATTTAAAATATTATGGATTTATGAAAATTTGAGGTAAAATTAGCCAGACTGGAAATTTTGGTATAAAATGGTTTGAGCCGCCCTTTGAGGTGCAATTTTATTGGAATAGTAGTAAAATGCAAGTATTCAGAACGTTGGTACTGAGCTGAAAATATTTTGTTCTTTTCAGTCCATTACGAAAAGGGCATTTTTTTTTTAAAATAAGTGTTATTTTTTAAATTAAATCACAGCGTGTATTTCCTTTATATACTCTGTATATAATAAATGCAAACGGCGGGATTCAAAATTTCATCAATGTAAAAGTGAAGATTGAAATTCATTGCACACACGGCAAAAATGAATGGGTATAAAAAATAAATTGTAAATTGCGAGAAAACGTAAATTCTGAGAAGATAAAAGCAAGGCTACACTGTATTTCTTTTATTTATACATTAAAGATAGTTAATAATATGTTATAATGGTTTCCTTCTGTTATTTTGGAAAATTCTACAAAAGATCCGTATTAGATCCGTGGAAGGAAAAAAAATGGATCTGGATTCGGATCCAGATATTTTTTTCTCGCGGATATTTGAGGATACAGAGCTCCGGCACATGTCTAGCTTTGCACGAAAGAAAAAAAGGCAAAAGACAAAAATCCGAGTAAAAAAAAAGGAAAAAAATGAGCATTCACAAGTATTAAAAAAAGGAAAATTCAACTGCCACATTTACAAGAATGCACGAAAAATAATCGAGGAAAAAATACTGAAGAGTGGGAGCGATAGGACAATGGGGTTCAAGAACCCTTGACAGGATATATATGGTACTTACAGGTTGATTCAAAATTAGTGTGACCAATTTTAACAGCACGTAACTATTTACGGTAAACTTTAATCGCTTTACCAGCAGTTTTATTTTAAAAGTGAGACTTTTAACTTACCAGTCTAGCTATTTTTATCAGTGGGAGCAAATTATGGCTCCGAAATTAGATCCTCAAACTCGAAACGAAGTTTTAAAGCCTTTGAAGTATGGTTGTTCAAATTCTGTTATACATAAAGCATTTAAAAATCAAAAAAGGTATCTTTCTAATGGATTACTATCTAAACTTCGAAAAGAAATAAAATTTAGCTGGCAATCAAAAGCTCCAGGGAAAAAATGTGGACGAAAGGAAGTGCTTGGTGAAAAAGAAAAAAAAAGAAGCTGAAAAGACTTATCGCTGTAGAAAATCCTCTGCCTGAAAGAACTTTAGCAAAGAAACTACAGGTATCGCAATCGAAAATTTGTCGTCAGATAAAGAAAATTGGCTATAAAAAAGTTAATTAACCAGTCTGTCATCAAACGTCTGCAAAGACCGTAGAAAAACGAAGTAAACGTTCTTGGCCTCTGTATTTAATGTTACGCAAAGGTAGATACAAAACATGGATAACTTCGGATGAAGCACTTTTTCATCTGTCATCCACAACTGGCAAAACAAAGATGCAATATATTTCACGCGAAAAGCGTCGCAAAGACGCAGCTGTTTTGAAAAAGGCAAGTTGGCCGTCAGGTGTTATGGTATGGATGGGAATGTCCTCTCAAAACTTAACAAAACCATTTTTTGTAGAACCAAAGGCTAAAATTGATGTTAAATACTATCAGAATAAAGTTCTGAAGCACATGATCAAAGAAAGTAAACGTCTTTACCCTCAAGGAAACTTTGTTTTTCCCCAAGATTCTGCACCAAGTCATACTGCAAAATCAACTATAAAATGGTTGAAAGATAAAAAAATAAATTTTCTTCCTCCTGAGAAATGACTACCATCATCCCCTGACTGTGCTCCTTGCATTTATTTTTTATGGGTATACTTAAAAAAACAATTAAGTAGACGTAAAGTAAGAACACTTCAAAGGCTTCAAAATGCAATCAAAGAGGAAAATACCCACAAAAATGATCGAAAAGCTCTTTTGGCTTGGCCTAAACGTTTACGTAAAGTGTACTATGCTAAAGGAAACCACATTGAAAATTTCATGTAAATAACTTACTTCAATAAAAATTTCTGATGCTCTGAAATTGGTCACACTTATTTTGAATCAACCAGTAGGAATCTAATAAACTATATTATGAATATTGGATATCTATTTGTTAATTATTGTACACTAATAAGCAAGTCGCGAACGAGAAAAAATAAAATAAAGGGATATTAAAACCCGAATAAACTACTACGTCAGAAACACCAAAGAAAAATATTGCAAATGCATACAGCTGTTTCGGTAGCCTAAAGCATACCGTCTTCAGTGCAATAAGATTCTGAATCAGGAGAAGTGCTCATATATATAGAAGAAAGGCCGGATTTAGTTCAACCAATAGGATTACGGGAAAGGTGGGGAAAGTGGCCAATAGGAATTTAGGAAAGTTAGCTGTGTAAACAGTAGAAAAATTAAGAAAATGTGGACAGGATATAAAATTTCCAACAGTCAGACAAATTGGGAACAGCGAAATCACAATTTACAAGGTTTTTAAAATTTTTATAAATATGAAAAGCTTCAAAGAAATCGAGTTCATGAATGGAGTTAGGTCTGCAAATTATTTTAGCTGAATTAAATTTAAAATTATGATTTTCCTCCCAGCAATGTTTAGAAATAGCCGATTTATTGGTTTCTTGTTTGCGGACGTAATTCATATGTTCTTTTAGACGAAATTTAAGACTGCGTTTAGTTTGGCCAATATATGATAAACCACACTGACAGGAAATACTATAAGTGCCCCAAGAATTGTGCATATCAATGGAATCTTTTAACTGAGAAAAGGTGAGTTTATTGGAAGGCGAAAATATTATTTTAAAATCATATTGTTTGAGAATTTTAGCTATGGTTTGACTGGATTTAGGAAAATATGGTAAGACAATACTCATATTAGAAGAGACTGATTTAGTAGACGAAATACGAGGGAGTTGTAATTTTTGGATAGCTTTGTCTATAATGGAAGGGTCATAACCTCTGTCAATTGCAATGGCTTTCAGGTATTTAATTTCAGATTTTAATAAAATAGGATTTGAACAAATATTAAGTGCACGGTTTACAAAAGTGTAGAATGCAGCCCTTTTTTGGTTAGGTGGGTGACATGAACGCGCATGGGGAGGAAGGGAGACAGCAAAATTTTTCCGATAGACGGTGGTTGAAAATCCATTTACAGTGCGAGAGACGAGGGTATCAAGAAATGGAAGGGAGCCATTATTTTCAATTTCATATGTAAATTGGATATTATTGTCAGTTGAATTTAAAGTTTCTAAGACATGGTCAATACTGTGATGAGATATGTCGATAAGCGTGAAGGTGTCGTCAACGTAACGGGTCCAAAAAGGAAAAGATATTTTCTTAAAAAGCTTGCTTTCGAAATAGTGCGTGTAAATATCTGCGAGAATTGGGGAGAGAGGGGAACCCATGGCTAAACCTTCAGACTGACGATAGAATTTATTTTGGAAAGAAAAAGTGGTTTGTGATAAACAAATGCGGGTAAGAGAGATTAATTCTTGTATTTCAAAAGATGTGAAATGAAACTCTTTTAATCTATTTTCGAGACAGCAGAGGGCGCCACTTACTGGAACATTAGTGAAAAGAGATTTTACATCAAAAGAAACCATAGTGAGATTAGCGTGAGGGCAGTTTTGAATGTTTTTTGCAAATTTTATGGAATTCTTAACTGTATAACTATTAGCAGCAAGAAGGGGAGCAAAAATTGTGGTGAGAAATTTAGCTAAATTATAGGAAGCAGTACCGATATTAGAGACTATGGGACGAAATGGAATATTGGGTTTGTGAACTTTCGGTAAAGCATAAAATCTGGCACAATTAGCAATAGAAGGGATAAGATGAGATTTAGTCGAGTCCAATAACAAGGGGCAAGATTTTATAGCAGATTTAATTTTATTTAACTCTTGAGTAGAGGGGTCACGGGGTAGAGGAATATATGGGCCATCATTAATTAATACGGTAACACTTTCAATGTATTGTTTTTTATCCAAAATAACAATCTGACCACCTTTATCAGCTTTAGTAATGATGATATTTTCATTAGATTTTAATTCCTTCAAAGCGTTTTTTTCTACAGGGCTGAGATTTGATTTAAAATTTTTAGAATTGAAATTGGCATTATTAACAATTAAATGGCGAAGATTTTCTTTCTGTTGGTCAGTCAATCGAGAATTTTTGAAAGCTTTTTCAACCGGTGCAATTAACTGAGGAAAAGAAGGAGGTTTAGAAATGGCAAAATTTGAATTGAGTTTGAGAACAGAATATTGATTATTGGTAATTTCAGCATTGGAAAGATTAACGATTGCATTTTTATTGACAACAGTAAAGTCGTTCGAATGAATAGGACTCTGTGAATTACGAAGTCGGGTGAATTTATCTTGTAATTTAATTGAGTATTTACGAGAGCGGTTGTGACAATGGATCCAGGAATTGTGATCGATCAACATAAAATTCGGACGTTCAAAAGCTAACTTTAAGTGGAGAGAGAATAAATCTTTTTCAATTTTGGCGATGGAGGTACGAGTTTCCTTAATAACTGCACGGAGAATATTAAAATGAGACCTGAGTAATGCTTTGTTATCAAAACTGGAACCAGAAATATTGCATTTCAGTTGAACGAATTTAGGGATGATGCGATGTCTCTTGCACTGTAAAAGGAACTTCTGACGGTTGAGAGCACGAAACTTTTTAGTACGTAATCGGTAGAACCGGTTAACTAATTTGCACATTGTGAAATGGAGAAAATGGCTCAAACTATAGAGCAGGCGCACGTGAAGTCACTGCGACAGATGATTAAGCACGTACTTTAGAATGTAGGCAAAAGGTGGGATAAAGCACCAATGGAAAGGCAGATATTTTGCCTACATGCGCAAAAGTTTCAGAATAGCGTCGTTTGTTTATAAACATGCGCCTGCTCTATTACTGACCTAATCTCCCCCTCATATGAGGCTGCCCCCTTTCCCGTAATCCTATTGGTTGAACTAAATCCGGCCCCTCTCCTATATATATAAGCACTTCTCCTGATTCAGAATCTTTTTTGCAATGAAGACGGTATGCTTTAGGCTACCGAAACAGCTGTATGCATTTGCAATATTTTTCTTTGGCGTTTCTGACGTAGTAGTTTATTCGGGTTTTAATATTCCAACGCCAAGTCTCCTGTTATTATTAAAATAAAGGGATGTTATATTAAAAGTGAACTAATAAGAAATATTTTCTTTAAATCACATGTTTAATATTTCGATTTTTAGGCGATTTGACAGTATTTTTCACAATTTGTTTTATGATTTTTAGCTTGTTTTTATTTTCTTTATATAACAGTACTGGAAAATATTTTATTCCTTGGTATAGATATAACCTTTTTGAAGATATCTTACAAAATGTGTTTTCTCATAGTTTATTTTAATTATTCGAAAACAGATTTTTGCAATACACATTATAATTTCCGATCAATTTCTAATCTTTTTTTCATCTGCCAATATTAAAGATGTATAATTTTTTTTTTACTTAAATGTATTTTGTATTTACAGATTTAACAGCTGTTTTGTCAAAATTTTAAAATAAACATTCATTTTTAAAAATGTTGTTTTTTGATGATTATTTATTACATAGAAGAACATATAAACTATTTTAATGTTTAAAAGCACATTATAAGATATTTTCTGTACGGATGATAACCTTTAATGTATTGCATTTGAAAAGATTAAAGAAATTTCAAAAAACATTTTTTACATAGGCACTGTTTCTTTTCTTTTCGTTCTTTTTTTTATTACGAAAATGGTAAGATAAAGTATTTCGCTCTCAGAAAACAGACATAAAACAAAATTTCGCCTAGGGACATCATCAAACAACAATTTTTCATAGTATGCCCTGAAGAAGTCCTATTATTTCTAAAATCACTAATGCTGAATGCATTACTATTTTTTTTTTTTTAAGTGGGAAATTTAAATTTCCTTAATAATTTTTCTTAGATATATTATTGGTGTTGCATATTTACCGAATATTATACAAGTGCAAAAACTCAGTAATAAAGAAGCGTTATTGAGCTTTACGAAAAAAAAAAAAAAAAAAAAAGATTAAAATTCATTTTTATAGTTAAAAAAAAAAAAAAAAAAAAAAAAAAAAAAAACTATTTTATTATTAATCATCTTAAACCTTCTTTTTTTCCAAGAAGACAGCATATCTCGAAAACATATATATATATATATATATATATATATATATATATATAAATTTTTGAACTTGCGTATAAAATCTCTATTGAGACTTGAGTTCAATTTATTTAAATTTAAGAGGCCTTAACGTGATTAGAAAACTGCAAAACTACTTTTATGATTTTCAATGACGCAAGAAGATGCATTTCTTCTAGCCTATAAAACTTATCTTTTTCTAATTCTTTTGCAAATTTATTAGTGTTTGTTAAAAAAAAAAAAAAAAAAAAAAAAATTACACTTACGATTGCGCAATGTTTTCCTATGTGTTTACGTGCAATTTCCTCACAAATATTTGCTTGCATTTTCTGCAAAATAACATGTTTCTTAACCTGTTCCTTAACAAAAAAGAGGCATCTTCCATTCATAAAGCACAAATTTGCATTTTTCTGCCTCTATTTAATTTTTGTTCGGTAGTAAACTTAAAGCAGTTTATAACTATAAATTCAAAAAATATTAATAGGAAAAGTTATTGCAAAGAATATATAGATTTTAAAATATCAATTTTATTCTTAAAGTAGTTTTAGAAATGTTGTTTTGAATATTTTTAAGATTTATGTTCTAATAACGCATGGCTACACGGCTATTGTTCTGATAAGATTGATTTAATCCTGTTTTTTCTGTAGATTTTAATATGTAGACTACAAATATCATAAACGCTTCTTTTTTCTTTTACACATTTATGTGCGGAATTGTACACTAGCTTTTAAAGAAGTTACCATCTCCTCCGAAGTGTATTAAAATTGGGATGGTATGCCTCTGGCCTGCCCTAAGTGGTGAATACCAGGTCGTCGCAAATTAATCGTTGTGCAGTTTTAGTGTGAATATTAACTAAATCAATCTTAAGATTAAGCAAGATAACATTATATGATTTTTTTTAATATTTATTACATGCTAATTAAGACAATATATATATATATATATGTTTTATTACAAAATTATACACATATAATTTTTTAATGAAACCGGAATAACATATAAAGATTTTTTTAAATAATATCACAGTTCAACAAATTTTGATAAAGATCTTATAAATCCATTCAAATACGATTATTCACATTTATTTGATCTTAAAAGGATTATTACTGCTACATCCATAAATATTTAGCTCTAGTATGTGAAACATGAGAAGTGAGGGGTTAATGAGTTAGTGAAATACATATCACATATTTACGAAGTAAAATATTAAAAAAGAATGGTCTTTTAAGAGCTGTAGCTGGCAAACACAATGATGAAATCTATGTTCAAAATTGTATCCAAAATATAAAAATACATACAAAAATCTGCAAAACAATGAAAAATATCAAAATCGGCATAACCACTGTGCGCTATGCATTATTTCATTTGATATTGTAATGGAAATGTCTCATTTAATTTTATTTTTCCTAACATCGCAATAATTGTTTATCATAAGTAGAGATAAAATTCTAAAATCCTGTTTTGACATGGAAGAAAAGTTGCAGTTAAAACTTCAAACGACTAAAGAAACATTTTTCAAGATGAAAAATTCTTAATGGGAGTTATTATGCCTTATTATCCAAATATATATATATATATTAAAAAGTTGTTCTGTTCTACTTATTTAATTTTTCTTTAAATCTTGCATTGAAATGATTTTTTTTCCTTATTTTCTCTGTCTGAAAAGTTAAGCATAAATGGTGCTTGATATTTGTACGTGTTGTGAATTTTCTCTTAAAAGACAAAGGAATTATAAGAAAAAAATTCGTTAAAAAAATTAAGTTTTAAACAGAACAGGACGTAGTTTTGGTAATTTTTAAATGTTATTTATTTAAATAGAGAAACTTTAAATTAGTGCGTAAAATAATAAATAATCTTAGCGTTTTTGGTATTTACGTATTATGCATTATGAATTTTCTTTTAAAACAGAAAGGTTCTTTGAAAATTTTTCGTTTAAAAAACTTAATTTTTAAATAAAATAGAACGTAGTTTTGTTAATTTTTAAATTTTATGTATTTAATTAGAAAAGCTTGAACGTGGTGCGTAAAATAATAAATAGTCTTAGCGTTTTTAAACTTACATTCGATTTTTTTAAAGATTATTTTTAAAGTTAGAAATAGTTTTAAAACTATTTATTTTATTTTGTTTTATTAGTTCCACACACATAGGAATACATTACCTTCTGACAGAATTTTTAGGTAATGAAATATTACCTAAAATTAACGACTTGACAAATAACTTGAACATTTATTTTTAAACTCAAAAATAAATTTTAAGAAATATTGATTTAATGGAACATTTTTATCTAAGCACTTATTTTCAACATTTTTTTTTACATAATAAAATTAAAGCTCATGCTTGCAAATATTTTTATTATATTAATAACTTCTTATGTTAAAATTTATTTTGTACACATAGCTTTTTTCATACCGATATCCAATAAAGGAGTAATTGAAAAAGTTTTATCTATATATTTAATTCTTTATAACTTTATTGATTTATTTAGTCTCTATTTTATGTATATTTACATATTGTCACTAATATTAAATATTCAATGCGCGAAACATAATTTGGGTAATAGCTTTAACTTAATTTTCAGAGATACTTCTCTAAAAGCACATTTCAAACTGTTTAAACTTGTTAAAAATGCTGTGCCCTTTAACAAGTACAAAAAACACAGAAAGTAAACATATGTTATTAAGATATCTAGTACGTTTCTTATGTAATGTGATTTAATAAAATTTATTGCTTCATTCACATGGCGATAAAAATTCATCCAAATACACAAAATAATAATTAACTAAAAGACAATTTATTTTGCTTTATTTGTCTTTAACATTTTACAAGAAAGTTAAAAAGTGTTTATGAATTCGATTCATCTATATGTCTCTATGTTAAAAGTGTCGTATCGCTCCCAATCTCTAGGGTCCCTGAAACTTATGTATGTTATGCAGATTTATTATAAAATGTTTCTTAATGAAAATGATACATATAGCGCATTTATTTTGTATATATTTACAAAATCTGTTTTAAAGTGACATAAATATTTTATCGCAAAATATTTTTTTAAATGACAGAAAAATATAAGTTGAATGTTAAAATGTAAAAGCTAAGTGCAGTTAAAAAATATTTAAAACTGATTTTTATAATCTAAGTGGATCACATGATATGTCTTTTTTTTTTTCTGTATTATTACAGTCCCTTTAATATAAATGAGCTTGCATATGACGTGTATAATAATCTGAAGATACATGAGAAAAAGAGGAACACAAACTGAATGAAATCACTGAAAAAATTTCGGTAGAAGATTAAGGCACAATACTGGTAAAAATATGTTCGAATCGATGTGATGTAGTTTTGTTGTAATTGTAACATACATGGGTTTTAATTGTGCTGAAAATGTAAATTCTACGTATTCTAAAATA
This sequence comes from Salticus scenicus, assembly GCA_963930645.1. NCBI lineage: Eukaryota > Metazoa > Arthropoda > Arachnida > Araneae > Salticidae > Salticus > Salticus scenicus. The sequence goes on from OZ005654.1 coordinate 323,712,994, forward strand.
ATTAATTTAAGAGATGGTATTTTTCAAACTTTCTGGTAACGAGTTTTAATATTGGAACGTCTATTTATCTCACACATAACTTTGAGATGCATAATTATAATGATAATTAAAATGATTCCTTTTATATAAATATAATCCATACCAAGAAACAAGTTTTTATATAAATATTTGTACAAAAATCCGTGCCTTTTCCTGGATTCGAACTCGAAACTTCTATTCCAGATGTCAGCTACCAACGAGTTGGCTCCGTTCGTTCGTTCTTTGCGTTATAATAACAGATAAGGTCAATATCAAAGTTAACTGGTTAATAATTAACATGATGCAGATCGAAAACTCCCGTAAACTTTTATTACAGATTCACAATAAAATATGATATAAACTGAACTGCAATTATTTTTATTGGAACTTTTGCTGCTTTTATGTTAGAAAAATGCTATATTTTTACAGAAGAGTTTTACAGTGCCCTCAATAATATCTGATTTAAAATTAATATTTCGGTGTAATTAATAATAAAAAGAATATTTAAAAAGAAAAAAAAAACGCCATTTAAAATTAGGAAAACATGATTAATTTCTAAAAATTATGTCATACATTTTCCGGGGCACAGGATATTGTTTTACATCTCTAATGAAAAAAATTCCAGATTTTTATAATCTTGATGGAAAAAAAAATATATATATATATATATATGTCTTTCGTAATAAGTACAAAACTTTGGTGTTTATTCAAAGTTTTATACTTATTACTTTTAAACGCCAGTTCTGTGGTGCCTTTTTATAATTTTATGATTGTAGTCTTTCGAATTCTGTTGTGTCTCTTTTATATTTAATGATTATTTTTGTTATTTATTTAAATTTTATTTATTTTACTGTGTTCTCTAATTTTATAAACTTTCAGATAAATATATTTACAGCCTTCTTTCAGGACAGTATATCGTACTCCGGCAAAAAAAGTGACTCAACTAAAAAATGCAGCATTTTCGGAAAATCCACTTAAAGAATACGATAAAAATTAGCTAATATAACTGCTTTTCAGATCAAAAGATAGTAATGTGATGCTTTGAGCGCACGTTGGGACAATTCATTTACTTTTTTAAATGACATAAACTCAAAAATTTTATTTTTTTTACTTGTGTCACTGTTCTCACAGGATGCAATATGTATTAATTTAATGTTACACACCAAATCATATGAACGAGCAAAAGTACGACTTTATTAAAATAAATTCAAAATAATGATTCTGATTATATATATAGGCAATTGTTTGGCATACCAGTTAATGATAGCAAATATAGAATGTCGCAAATAGCATCGGTAGGTAAGTATATGAAATATTAGCGTCCTTTAGCAGTAAAATTATAAACAATATATATATATATATATATATATAAATCCATCGTGCGCGTAAAAAAATGTGTACCCTTGTAAATCAACATTTTATTTTTAAATTTTAAACATTTTTACTTAAAAATTTTATTTTAAATAAATAAAATATTTTTTATACTACTTTTTAGAAAATAGAAATTAAAATATTTACTGAAATGTCGTTTAACAAAATATATTGTTTTGAGCGAATATTTTTAATAATTATGTTTTAAAAATACGTTAATAAAGAACACATATAAAGTACCGAGGTACCCTATAAGATTTAAAATTATTTATTAAATAAAATGTTGATATAATCAACATTAACGGCTTAAGGAACAATGAACATAAAAGACAATGTATGAAAAAAGTTTGATTAATGACGTCTCATGGCAGATTTTTTTTTTTTTTTTTAAATTGCAAATGTACAGAAAAAGTTTATTATATAAGTTTTAAGAACAGGTTTTTAAAAAAGTGACTGCCTGCCATTAGTGCAGACATTTTTACAAAATTTTACATTATAGAATAGGATACTTTTAAAATTTACTTTTGAAAACTTTGTATTAATGCGATATGAATGCTTTATTCAAAAAATAATTTGAATGAATAATCACTAAAAGTAAAGTTAGAGGTTCAGTTTTTAAAACGTTTTTAATAAAGTTTAATTTTAAATTAATGCATAAACAAATTAAAATAGTATATTGGGGAAATTTTTTCCAAAAATTTCATAATTAAAAAAAAAAAATTAAAATTGATTACGTAATTAATCATTATATATATATATATAATTCTAAATCAAATATGCTTGTTCATAAAAGTGGAATAATGAAAGGAACGTAGAAAATAATAATAAAAAGTATGAAACAAAGTATTCTTTGGTGCTAATAATGTAGGTAAATATTTTTTTTAAGAAGTCATATGATGTATATATATTTATTCAATGATCATAGAATTTAATTAGCTTAATAAATTGTCTATTAAAATAATATAAGAAATCCATTCTTTTAAAAAATTATATGTGGAATATATTAAACATTTTTGAAAAGACTTGAAAGGATATACTCTCCGCCCTAATGCATGATAATCGTCTGTTTTCCATTAATGAAAGTAAGTTTTCGGACGCATTAAGTGATGCAGAAGACCATACTCTGTGCAAAACCTGTTGAAGCTGATACACGTCACGTGTGTGTGTGTGTGTGTGGGGGGGGGAGTATTTTGTACTGCAGCAACTAAGCCAAGTTATTCTATTGCACTTAAGTCAAGTTAACGGATCTATGAATCTATTCTTCTATTACGTTTCAATAAACATAAATTGATACCTCCGCGCATCGCCCGTTAGAGAAAAATTATCGCTAATAACAGTATCAATACAGTAATCAAAGATTTTGCCACTATATCTTTGACTTTTCACAACGTCTAATGGCTTAATGAAAGTAAGTTTTCGGACGCATTAAATGATATAGAAGATAATTATTTGTGCAGCCCCTGTTGAAGCTGATACGCGTTACAGAGGGAGTATTTTGTGCTGCAACAGCTAAGCCAAGATATTTTATTGCACTTAAGTCAAATTAACGGATCTATCAATCTATTCATCTACTACGTTTCAACAAACATAAACTAATGTCTCCGTGCAATGTCCGTTAGAAGAAAGTTATCACTAATATCAGTATCTTAGGGTCTCATACGTTAATTAATGATTTCGCCGCTTATCTTTAACTATTCACAGCATCTCGATGAAATGCATGCTAGTCCGTGAATACTCGAATGGATTCCTGCCAACACGATGTTTCTCCTTTTCCTGTAGGTGAATATTAAAACAATGCAAGACACATTATGACTGATTCCTTGTTCTCTTCAGATCGGGTCTTTATAAGAATTTCTTTATAAAATGAGCTCATATGTAAGAAGAACAGATTACCATCCTTTCCTTGTCCAATCGAAATGCTCTCTAGCCCAGTTTAATCGGGAAGATTAAGCTTTACAGGACGCATCGAATTAGTCTCCTCACATAGAAGGTTTCATTGCGACAAATACATGCTAGTCCGTGAATACTCGAATGGATTCCTGCCAACACGATGTTTATCCTTTTCCTGTAAGTGAATATTAAAACAATGCAGGACACATTATGACTGATTCCTTGTTCTCTTCAGATCGTGTCTTTATAAGAATTTCTTTATAAAATGAGCTCATATGTAAGAAGAACAGATTACCATCCTTTCCTTGTCCAATCGAAATGCTCTCTAGCCCAGTTTAATCGGGAAGATTAAGCTTTACAGGACGCATCGAATTAGTCTCCTCACATAGAAGGTTTCATTGCGAAGATATCTTCGGATCACGGAAAACAAAATTCTTATTTCAGTTGCAGTTGCACAAAATGAACTTTCAGAAAGTTAAAGTATGATAACAGTTGGAGCTTTTCGCGCCCATATAGCTAGAAAAATGATCATTGAGAATTATTGTAACATGTGTTCAATCTGAAACAGACCTCCATGAAAATAAATTTAAAAATACAATATTGTAGAAATTCTATACTCCACAATGAAAAAGACAGTAATACAGAAGCCCTTTATTCTTGATGATAGTTTTTTTTTTTTTTTTTTTTTTTAACCAATATATGGCCTTCTGTTTTAATAAACTAATTATCATATGACATTTAACATGCCAATAATATTTTGAAGTTAAAAGCTGGATATTAATAAATCTACTCTTAAAAATCAGTACTTCTTTTCTAAAGAGACAGAGGTAAATGCAAAACCTTTTTTTATTTAAAATGATAATAGACAATCATTTTAGTAAATCTATCAATGATTTTATAGACACACATCCTAAAATACATATTGTACATTAAATTTGTTACTTATGTAATTATAAATGTCTTAAATTATAAAATTCTGTAATTATAAAAAAAAAAAAAAAAAAAAAAAATAGCAGAATTCCTTCAGAAGCGTACACAAAATGCATCATTTATTTATTTGTGCACAACTGAAAAACATTTAAACAAAAACAACAAATACTTATATTAAATCATGCAGTATTTATTATTTAATTTCATTATAACGTTAAAAAATAAAAATAAAATGCTACTAAAACCGAAATTTATATATAATTTTCTTTCAAAATATAATTTTTCTTAAATATAATTTTTCTTAGAAATAATTTTTTTAAAGAAATTATAATTTTTCTGAAAATATATTTTTCTTTAAAGAATGGATATGCCTTGAAAGAAAGTTAATCAAGCTTGATTTAAAATTGCCACATTCTGAATTTATTACTAATTTATAATTATATTCTACAATTTGTCATCATTGCAGACAAATAGCTTGAAATCTAACCATTATTTAATTTTTTTCTTTTATTGAAAGGCATAATTAAAAATAAACTAAATAATGGGTTAGTTTAAAGCTTATAAATTTCAATTTGATTTGTTATTAAACAATTAATGTAAGAGAACTTTTATCTTCTTAATGTAGTGATTATTAAAATGGATGGTTCAAGTGCCAGTTAGTGTAAGGAAAAAAAAATCCGAGAAAATTAGTTTTATTGGAATTACAATATAAAGTAAGAAGATTAGTGGGCATCGATAGCGCTTTATCTGGCAGATAATAATACGGTTATTCACATATTTGTTTTTGTTTATGCCTACGAAAGAACATCTAATTTTCTATCTTTCACAATATGTAAGTCAATTTTCCTTCCACCCCCTCCCCCTTCTTACACTGATTGGCTATAAAAATCACCACCAAATATAAATCATATTAAAACTGGACAGACTTTTGTTTCTTATTCATCTCAATTAAAATTTTTCTATCATTGGTTGTATTATCTATCATTTAAATACTTCTAAAATTCTTTAAAAACATTTTTTTGTAATTCTTTTTATATATTTTTTTAAGTTAAAATATGCTGAAATTTTATCCATCAGTAAAATTTAGAGTCGGAAAATTGGTATCTCTTATTTTTTTATTTATAAAACGAAGAAACGAAGATAAAAAATGTAAATATAGTTTAATGTGAACAAAAGTGTTTATTTTTAAAAGTAGTTTAAAGTTTTTTCTTCTTTTTTACTGTGTTATTATAGATTAAATCATATTCACAATGTAGAAGTTTTTACTTATTAAAGTTACGTAATTTTTATAATCAATGCAGAGAACAATGTCTATTTTAACTATTTCTAAAGTTCAATATGCCTGTCATACACGACAAGGATAATTTTAAAGGAAAACGAACGAAGGTTTAAACTTAAATGCCTTAAAATAAAGATAAAATATTTTAGTGGGATTTTATAGGTCTTTATTTTTCTTTTTTAATTTCCAGAAGTGACCTGCTATTTAACATAAACTTCTTTCTTAACAATCTCCGTTATGAAGAAATCTTATTACTTTATTTGTTTATTGAACAAAAGTCTCATAAATGAAGCATGTGGTTATTAAATTTCTCTTAACTGTCCAACGCTTTAAACAATGGTCGTTAAGAAATTTATGTTTAAGAGTGAATATCACTTTCAGTAACACTCGTCTTTTAAATGTTTAATCTACAAAGCTAAAAATTTGGAATGTTATCCGTAGAAACGTTAAACAGCAAAATACATTTAACTTTTGTAAAATAGAAATTTTAAAATATTTTTTCAATGGATGAGTATAATTTCATAAAATCTTTTTTAGAACAATAAATTTTGTATAAATAAACTATTTTAATTCAAAAGGTCATACATAAAGAAAGTTTTTAGCTTACAACTAATCAAAAAGTTATCACAGAATGTTTTTGTTTATTTATTTATTTCTGTGATTTTAAGTCAATTTTTATATTTAAATGTTTTGTAAAATTCAAAATTCTCTAAGATACACGAAGATAAAAGAAAATATCAATGATTAAATAAATTAATAATAAACAGACATTTCTCCTCTTGATTAATGCATAAAGCAGATTGAATGTGGTAAGTGAAATAAATAAAAATTTAATCTGCATTATTAATTATTATTTATGTTATAATTACATTATTAATTTATTTATGTTGTTTAAGAGGACAGGGGGAGTTATTATAAGCCATTTATTTTTTAGCAAATAAACAATTAAAAGTTTTAGGTTAGAAAATTAAAAAAAAAAAAAAAAAAAAAAAAAAATCTAACGAAGTTTTCGGTTAACACGACATAATTTTAAGGATTTAACTTTTTAACCACAAATAAGCCATTTATTTTATATTTTTTAGACTCGATAAAATACTTAAAAAAGATACAATAAAAAAAAAAAAATACCAACCGATAAACTTTAAATATTTCAACAAATGCGGAACATTTCTTTATTAAAGTTGCGTAATTTTTACAAACAGTGCCTGGAAAGACAGTTATTATTTTCTGTAGCTTAAATACAATATTCTTGTGAATCATAGTGTAGTCAAATTGTAGATAGAAAGTTTACCAACAGTTTAACTCTAGCTGTTAAGTCATCTTAGTCATCCGAGAGATAGATTGACGTAAAAATGGATAATGTGAATTAGATGTTACGAAAATTTTCCCCATCAAAAAGCTGAATTCTTTAGAGGTTCAGGTGTACTTAAAGAAGTTTTCGCTTCAAAATGTTAAAAAAAACCCACTAAGTGGCTCTTCATGTTAAAACTGAAATTATATATATAATATATATATATATATATATATATATATATATATGTATGAATTATATGGAATGCATGACCAATCTGAAGATATACCGATAAATTTTTGATCATTACGGATCATTTCCTCTGTTAAATTTTACACATTTCCATGCAGAGAGCCGTCTTATAGACTCTTTTTAAACTATATATGTATACATTAATAAATTGTGCGGATTTTTTAAGTTGTCAACATATCGCATTTTGTCTGAATCTGTTTAACAATTTTAGCTAAGGAGGCGGTTTATAGAAGAAGTATAATAAAAACCAACTTTTATATAATATTATATGAAGTTATAAAGAACTGTAATTACGTGTCTTTTGGACTTTAATATATCAATATGTACTCTATATGATATTTATTCAGCATTTGCCATTAATATAATAGTTAATAGTGCGAAAAGAGATGGAGTTCTTTCAATTTCATTCTTTTTTGCAACCTTATTTCTTTGTTTTTAATTTTTTTTTGTCAATAATTAAAAATACAAACATAAATCTCTGAATCTGTAATTTTATTTTCACTTACATTAATACACATAAATGCATTTTAAGACATTAAGCTAATACTACACGGCATACCACTGCCCTATATGTACTAAATATGTGCATGAAAATTTCATCAAATCTGCCTAATATGAAGCGAGGAAGACAAGTTTTATGGATATATTTATATCTCCTATACTTAGATCTTGCATAGTCTGAGGTGCTGCGGAAAGGAATAATTAAATGCATTAAATGTTTTTAAATGCATTCATTATAATTCATTTCGATGTACATTTGTGCTTGACATGCAGGTATGCGTCCAGCCAAACGAATGCAGCGCCCAGGAGCACGTTTAATCTGTAAAAGAGAAAAGTTTTCATTTATTCAGAAATGTCAAAGAACAACTTATTAGTTTAAAATTCAGATAAAGTATTATTATTAACTCCATTTTGTATTGATTTAGAAGATCTATCTGGAAATCCTGATTACTGCTCCAAAATATAAGAACTGAATAATTAAAATTTTGTATGAAAAAAACAAATTTACAAAATATACAAAATCTTTTAGGGCTAAATAATTAATTACGGCCCTCTATATGAAGATTACGGCCCTTCTTCAGAAAGCAGGCACGAGAGCTGCTGAAAAGATACTGATTTCAAAGGACTAATTAATGTCTTTTTCACAGCAAAAAACAGCGTAAACCTAGAACTATCAAATGCATTCTAGTTTTACGCTGGTTCATTTATTTTTTTTAAGTGAAGGATTCACTATAAAACAATACTAGCTGGAACCCGTCGACTTCGACGGTCACTTTATTGACCGTAATGTTTCAAAAATCGTCGTATCATTATTTAAATGTATTTCATGTTAAAACATCTAATATAATTTACAACATTTCACTTAAAAAAAAAGAAATTCGGAAAAATGGTTATAAATTGAAATACTGTATATCACATCACTTTCTACAAAGTACTGTCAATGTGACGTCAAACTGACTCCAAATAAAACAGTTGCTATCTTTTATTTTCTGTTTCTTTTAATACTAAGGCTACATGTTAGCTGATCCGCCCGGCGTTACCCGGACCCATGATAATAACCTTAATTGAACCTTAAATTTGTATGATTTTATATCTTTAACTCGATTTTGTTTGAATTTCTATTTTTAAATAAAGGCATTGCGAAAAAAATAATCAGCTGTAACAAAAAAATTACCTCGAACCGAACGAAACTCAGTCTTGTGACACCGGTGTCTGCGGCAGCACATACGTGAGCCGCTAATAACATAAAAAAAATTCCCAAAAATTAACCTGCAATCGAAAGAACCCGCCCGGTGTTGCCCGGGCTCATGATAATAACCTTAAATGCACCTTAAATTTGTATGGTTTTATATCTTTAACTCGATTTTGTTTGAATTTCTATTTTTAAATGAAAACATCACAAAAAAAAAAAAAAAAAAATAATAATAATCATCTGTAACAAAAAAAAAATACTTCAAACAGTACGGAACTCGGGTTCGTATCCCAGTGCCTATGGCACGTATATGCAGGCCGCTATTAACATGAAAAAATTCTCAAAAATTAACCTTGAACCGAACGAACCTCTGACTCGTGTTACCGCTGCCTGTGGCTGCGGCACCGTATAGCAGGCATGCTACGCACGCACTGCAAAATCCACTTTCCTCCAACAGGGAGCGCAGTATGTTGTATACGAACATCACCAATCACCTTGAATTTCCAAGACCTTTAAAATAAGGTGTCACATGGTGGTGTCAACTGCAAAATCCTTTAGTTGCACTTTCCACCGCCAGGGGCGCAGTTTGTTCTGTACGAACATCACCAACGGTGAGGAAATACGAAGACCTTTAAAATAAGATATAACATGATAGGGTCTACTACAAAATCACCTAGTTCCGTTTTTCACCACCAGGGGGCGCACTATATTGTATACAAACATCCCCAATCAACATGAAATTTCAAGACCTCTATCACCAATCGCCTTGGATTTCCAAGGTTTTTTAAATAAGGTGTCACAAGGTTTTGTCAACTGCCAAATCCTTTAGTTGCACTTTCCACCGCCAGGGGGTGCACTGTGTTCAGTACGAAAATCACCAACGGTCAGGAAATACCAAGACCTTTAAAATAAGATGTAACATGATAGGGTCTACAGCAAAATCAATTAGTTCCATTTTTCACTACCAGGGGTCGCACTATACTGTATACAAACATCTCCAATCGACATGAAATTTCAAGACCTTTAAAATGAGGTGCTACATGTGTGGGTCTAGAACGGATTTCCCTCACAAACTAATTTCTCCCCTTTCCCCTCCCCTCCAAATCTACTTTCCCCCTTTTTCCCCCCTTTAAAATCGAAAATTCCAAATTCGCAGATATTGATTTTTTAGTATTCGACTCTAGTCCCCATATGTACAATTTCTTCACCGTGAAGTAATTTGAAGCTTAGTTAATCTCGTAAACGTGTTTTTAACCCGAAACACGGTTTCCCACCCGTTTCCCCCGGGGGGGGAAACGGTCTACCCCCCGGGAGGGAAACCGTTTGACTTTTTTTTATTTTTCTCTTCTCATAGCACATCTACAGACCAAGACCTTTTTTTAGACACCTCAACCAAGTTTTTACACCAAGTAGTTCTCTATATATAGTGGAGACAGACAAGAACATGTTTCAAATTAATATATAGATTTTACTTAAACACTTAACTAACTTTTCTGAAAGTGAAATAAATGCATTATAAATAGGTACTAAATTAAATTTAAATTAGTTTAGTAAAATTATATTAATTGGTAAGCTGAATTTAATCTAAGATTATTGCCAATTGGAGTTTAGAACTACAAAACTCATCTCCACATAGAAAATTGATGAAACTCTCCTGACTACATGTTGACCAATTTTGAAGAATTATTGTCTATCTGTTAATATGATCATGTTGGAGTTTCCGCGATGGAGAATGCAGAAAATTTGTGGAAAAAAATGAGTGAAATGCAATTTAGAAAACGTTAAGGAAATTTACTCACTACTTGGAATTCTACATGGCATTCAGGAACAGTAATCTTAGCTGGCATATACATTTGGATATCCCCTGCATCTAAGCTCTTCTTAGCGTTCTCTATAGAAGCCATTTTGCTCGGATATTCAGAGATGTACTTCTCAAAGTCAACATTGTTGTCCATGAAACTTCCCCGTTCTTGCCCCAGTCTGTTCTTAAGGTTATTCTCCTAGAAACAAAGCAAATTTGGTTAAAAATTAATTGCAAATATTTTTGAATTTCTGGAAGTACTTAAATAATAAACATCACTGGCATGATAAAATGTTCAGAAATAGATGAAATAAATATTAACAAAAATGCAAAATTTCTCCCCTTCAATTTTATCAAAAATATAATTATGTTAGTACATAGCTATATATTCTTTTAAAAGAATATATCTTGCAATCAGTTTTCGTACTAAATAGTTTGAAATACAAACATAATTTAGAAAAGTTAGATGCTATCGTGCTTTAATAATAATACGAAATTTATTTTCATTCTCAGTAGTTAAACTTAATTAATACGGAAATAGAAATGTAGATTTCTATGCAACATTCTGGAAGTTCATTTCTGAAAATGAATATATTTTATACTTATACACAAAATAATAAGAATAACACAATTCTTTTAATAATCTTAGCAAATTAATTTATAGGATACTTTAAAAAACATGGATATTTTAGTTTTGTCTGAAACATTTCGTGCCTTTAAACATTTCGTGCCTTCTTAATAACATAATTAGAAACTGTTTTAGAAAGATTGTTAGACTGACCATCAATAACGGCATATGTCCAGAATCATCGCCAATTTCAACCATTCTGTCGTGTTCTTCTGACATTCTAACAGTAGACGTTCCATAGAGAAAAACATGAAAGGTGATCAAAATCAGTCTGAACATAGCAACTGTAGAAGAAAAATCGTTGCTGTAAGTGAGGCCAGAAACAAAATAAATTAACCTTATTTCTTTTACATATAGTTAAGTTTAGATGTATATTAAAAATATGATTAAGATATACGATAAAATTATAGTAAATTTAATATTAAAATTTATGACATGTTTTTCATAAATATATAAGCAAAGAAATACATAAATTTAAACATAAAATTTTATAATCTCTACAAGTCTTTATGATTTTTAATGGAATATATTTTCAATATAACGTACGATTGTATATAAATTTCTTCGTTAATGTTTTTTATATACTAATAAATATATATTGCAGTTTTTTGCTAGATAAAAGAAGCTGATTATATACATTTGGTCGGTGCAAACATTTATGAGATATTTCATTTAACAATTAAATTGTTTAATTTGAAGATAATTAAGCTTTGTTGATTTATCACATTATGAAACATTTGCTAAAAATGTAAAAATCTAAACTTTTTTTTATAACAAAGGTAATACCTCTAAAATATATGAATCTGATTCCAAAGAAAATAGGCCTAATTAAAAATGATGTGAAAAGAATGCCTATAATTGTGAGATAGATTATTATTTTATGAATTTTCGCACAAAAAGCTGCGGAATCAGCAAGTAAAAATATTCAATATTTATTTTTTATATACATTTCTTTCACATAATGTTTGTCGTCGATTTTTTTTTCTTTAGATTAATACAAAAATAGTTTAAAATGACTTTTCATATTTAAGACAAAAAAAAAAAAAAATTAGTTGTTTAAGATAATTTTTATATTATGTTTCAAAATTTAGTAACAGTGACTCTAATTGAAATAATTAGAGTCACTTGTAGTAGTAGTAGTAGTAGTGGTAGTGAGAGTACTAGTAGTAGTACTAGTAGTAGTAGTGATAGTGATAGTGACTCTAATTGAAATAATTCTTCAGAAGCCTTTAAAAACTCGTTTCCTTTATTTCTTAGCTAAGAACTACACTTTTGAAGATGCTATACAAGGAATTTTAAAATTTTACAAATTATTTTCAATTTTCGTTAATGATTTATTAGTAAAAAAAAATGTAGTAGAGTACAGATACTTAAGATATTTAAGACAATTTGAAAATTAAGATAACTGCAGACAATTATCATATAAATGATTCGGGGTAAGAATTTATACTTACCAGGTTGTGGTATGCTTCGAAATTTTATAGCAGAAAGGTTTATAGAATAAGTGGCTCTCGAAGACGCATCAGTTACTTTTATACAAAAGTTCATCCTACACTTTAAATGCAATTTTATTTATAGAAGCGTCAAAAAAAAAAAAAAAAAAAAACTTTTTTTATTTTGTCCATTCTTTTATTTTCTTACTTTTATTTTTTAAGTATACTATATATTTTTTAAAACAGATGTATTTCCTAGTCGACACTGAGTCTAGCCGAAAAGAAGAAAAATATTTCGAGCGACTGACAGAGTCCATGAGAACTAACCCAAATTAAATACCTTTTATGGATTCAAAACAATATAATGCCTTAAAAAGATTAATTATCCGTCATATGTAATTTTGGATAGTAAAACAAATGTATCTTAGCATAAAATTAAATATAAATTATACATTAAAAAATATTTTACAATAATAATAATAACAACAACAACAATAATAATAATAATAAAAACCCGGCGATAAAGAGTAAGGATTTTAATGTTTAATATTATGATTTTCGTTGTTTTTATTTAAAAAAAAAGTTATAATTTTATGGGTCTTTTTGAGTTTTTAATCAATTTTAGAAGGAATCAGATTAATAACTCTTAAATACTAATTTTTATTCTTTATTATATATTTTTATGATAATCATACCAGATTAATCTGTTCGTAAAATATTCTCTGACATATTTCATAGAAGTCTTTTAATTAAAGGATTTTACAATAATAGACATTCTAAATACCTTTTATTTTATTTTAATTAAAATATTTATTTATAACTTAAACAAAATTTTTCTGTATTTAAAAAATAATAAGTTTTACTTTACATGTTACACAATAAATATATCTGAATAATAATATTTTGGTTACAGTTTAAACGTTTTTAAATAAAATTAGGAGCATTTACGCAAATGCGTTTTAAATATATTTTTAAAAGTATATCCATATATAATTTTTTATTAAGATATGTTAGGTATTTTTAGAACACAAGTAAATGATTTTATTAATTTTCATTAGCTATCTAATGTTATTGAGAAGCTAATTAAATATTCATAGTTTACATTATTTACTCATTTTCTTTGTCGCATAGAATAATATGAAATATTACACAGATTAGCATTAAAAAAAAAAAAAAGAAAAAAAAGGAAAGAAATAATTAAAAATATCTGGTGCATAAACAACACGTCATTTCCATTACCTACTACTACACACATTATAAATTATTTATAAACGATAATACAGTTATAAAGCAAATTATTGCTTCAATTAATCAGAATGCCTATAATTTCGCTATAGTAACGAAATTCTAGATATGTACATTTAAAGGGGAGTTTATATAAGAAATGTAAATAAAATCACTACAGTTGTTTTCCATTTGCCCGTTTTAATCCCGTTTCCGACTTTTCTTGGCCCTCTTCCAGTTTCTGGTCTTTTCTAAAACTTTGCAGAATCTTCTGCGAACCAGAAATAAATTAATTCATATGAAAACCATCTAAAAGAGAGTTAAAAAAAAAAAAAAAAAAAAAAAAAAAGAAAGGAAGAATTAAAAGGATTTGAAGAAAAAAATTAGAGCTGTTTTTGATACCCACCTCCGAGATTTAAATTTTACCTACCCTATCAATTTTCTGTTTTATCCTGCGAATTAATTAAAAAAAATACCTAAAGGTTTTATTGCAATTTTAAAGGACTTTTTTCAAGTTATATTAAATAAACATACATTTAAATTAAAAAAAAAAGATAAAGAACTAATAGTGCTAAAAATTACCTATAAAAAATATTATCATATTCACTTACCCTTGCTACAGGCAGAAAGTGCTGCAGCCTTTTGCGAGTGTCAGTTTGTCATGCTTAGAATTTCACCAGGCCTCGAAAAACCAGGTGATGCTGCTATACATTTGTTACCGGCCCCCTAAATGTTGTCTTAAACCAATATTCACTGAAAAACATGAGGAAGACCCAGTTCTATAAATACCCAATGTTTGAAAATGTTTCATAGAGAGATAAGTTTTTAAATTGAAAAAAGCTAATCGTTTGCAAATTTTGCTAATCTTTTGAGCAGGAATGTATTAATTTATTTTAATTCTTGTAGATTATGGTGGAATTTAATCATCATTTTCCCTACATTCTACTATTTTGTTACCATATTTATTTATTTATTTATATGACCCCATGATAAAATAATTACCAATGAGTAGAGTTTATCTCATATGCAGTCATATAGAATTACAACATTATACAATAAAAAGATTTTGAGTTGTATTTAAACAAAATATTTAATGAATTTTTCGTAAATTAAAATGAAAATATGTTTATTTATTTAAGATATATCATTATTTATAAGTTATATTGTATATTTTGTTACTTAATACTATTCGCCATTAGTAATATACTCACTGGTGATTTTTGAAAATTTTGATTGTTACAAACAATTAACATGATGTTTCATATTAAACAATTATTTCAACCACGCTCCAAAAGTACTTTCTTGGGAAAAATCCCTTTTAAGCTTATAACTCTAACATATTTTTACGTATTTACTAAGATGTCTAAGATTATATTGAGTTTTTCACATAAAAGAACTTTTGTAAAGTGATTGAAATAATTTGATCTTCAAATTAATGATGCAGCATGTGAAAAACCCCTTATAAAATTTCAACTCTGAGAAAATACTTAAAAACTAGCTTGTTTTTTGCCGACAATTTGCTTAATTTCTAATCTGTGCAAATAAACTTTTGACAAAAGTTTCCCAATATATCTAGCTTTCAACCTATGTAATAAAAATGTTTCTATCTTTCGTGCATCTACAGTGAAAACTTTTTCATTAAAATGTTCATATTTAATCAAATATTTAAGATATTTGTTTTCCGACTGCTCTATATTGTTGCAAAAGTGTTCTTTTAATTTCTCTGTAAGTGGGAATAACTTTCATTTAAATCTCTGTGTATTGTAAATAAAAAACATGCTGCTTCTTTTTTGAGTTTTAAAATAAATGCTCATATCTCCGTTATGTAACAGGATATCGTCACACAAATTCATCCAGAAATTGTACTGAGACTATGCTAACATATCCTAAAGTTACAGATAATTTTATTTTCTTAACGATACAGGATGATCACAAACATTATTGATTTGCTTAATTTGTTGCCGGCCCTCTAAATGTTGTCTTAAACCAATCTTTACAGTAAAACATAAGGAAGACCCAGTTCTTTAAATACCCAATGTTTAAAAACATTTCATCAAGAGCTAAGTTTATAAATTGAGAAAAATTGGTCGTTTGCAAATCTTGCTAAACTTTTGAGCAGGAGTGTAAATATCTAAATTAAAAATAACCAATAACAGCTTTAAAAAGATTGTAAATTAAATAATTTTATCAATTTACTCCTGAAGCTTTATGGATACTATCATACTTAAATGTAATACACATGTTGTTTTAATATTATGGTAAACTAATATATTGTGAACCCTGTGGCAGAAATTTATTATGCTTTCTGCGACAAGCTTCATCAATACCAAAATCTTTCTGCAGGAATAGTTTGTGAAGTTAACATTTACGAATTCCAAAATAAATTATTTTTAAATAGTAAATAATATTCAGTATAACGAATGTATTTAAATTTTAACTAGCACAAATGCATATATCTGCACTATTGCAAGAAAATACTTTTTTTTTTTTTTTTAAGAAAGGTGAAAATAAATCTATTGATCTTAATTGCTTCAGATTTTTTGTTCGCATTAATGTACAATATTGTTTATAAAATATTCAATAAATTCAAACCATCAAATGCAGTAACACATCAAAAATAATCTGCATATTTTTTAAGGCATTTAAATCATGAAATGTCTAAATTAAACAAATGTTACAAATACTTTTAAAATTTCATTACTTTTTTTATATTAAATATATATACTTAAATACACAAATGAACTTATTTCACAGGGTGCAAACCAAACAACATAAAATATAATACAGAACTCAAAATAAAAATGCAACAAATTAAAAGTAAAAATTAATATAGAATACTGAATATTATAATGAAATATAAATAATTTACAACATTTATAGTTTTTGAGATTATTAAAAAGATGCAAGATAACATTCTAATACACAAGATTTCTTTTTTATATTATATACAAATAGCATAAAGATGTGTATTTGAAATCTAAAAAATGTGATTTGACATTAAAGAATTCAGAATGTCTAATTATACCATCATTTAAATACATAAAGTAAAACAGAATACAAGATATAAGTAACACAATTATAGACAAAGCATAGTCGAAATATTTTCATAAAGATTGAGGCAAGTGAAATATTTAATTTTTAAGGAAATGTTGAAATGGGAAATGTAACATATTTCATGGATAAAATCTATAATAGAAATAATGATTACAGGTGAATGAAATAAATAGAAATGAATTAAAAGTAATATTTGATATTGATATCTATACGAATAAGTAAAAATAAATAAATAAATAAAAGCATTTGCTGTTTAATTAGTATTTATTCAAAACACTACTATTAAATAAAATTCCTTTTGCTTAAAATGTATATGTATATATATTCAACAAAACCTTTGGTTTGATTTTTATTTAAAATAATTATTTAATTTGCAATATTTCAATTAAAAAAATATATACATTTTTTAAAAATTCAAATGTTTAAAAAATGAAATGAACAAACTGTAGAAACTAATGATAAGAGTATTTTTGTAAAATAAATTAATAATTTTTTTAACGACTTCATATGCGTAAACAACAAAATTTAAAGCTAAGAATTTTCGCAATTAAAGTAATTAATGATTAGTAAAGAAAAAAATTAGAAAAGTTACGAGTTTTATAACTTAAAATACCCATTAGTATTTATTGCTAAGATCTTTTACTACATATAAAATGTTAAAAACCAATAAAGTATTTTTAAGATTAATTTCTTAATTTTCTATTTTTTGAAGCAAGGTTTGAAGCTTCATTTTTTATTTTGCGTATAACTACAGACGTTACAAATTTCCCCATAGTTATATTTCTGTATATATTTGTGAAATGTAATGCATAGTTTGAACCAAACATTAAAATTAATGCAGCTTTTAAAAATTTACGTGTATTTACTACCACGCACGTATGCACGCTTCGCATACATTAAAGAAAAAAAAATCACTAGATGCAACTAATTTATCGTGCGTAAATCAGAAAATGTATGAAAATTGGTACAGCAGCAATCACGCAATTATAAAAAAAAAAAAAAAAAAAAAAAAAAAAAAAATCACTGGATGCAGCTATTTTGTTATGCATGAATCTGAAAATGCATGAAATATGAAATTCGAAAAATGGTCTCAAAGCTACATTCTTTCGAAAAAACATCTTTTTGCAATACATTAAATACACGCGACACGAGCGGCAGGCGCGGCGTGAAAACAAAGTTTGGAGACACGAAAATGAAGATCCGATGTGAAGAGGTTACCAGTGAAAAGTGTCGATACACCGAATCATATCACCGCATCACGAATCGCTAATGCATGCCGTATCAAAGCTAACCCAAGTGAGTTACATCTGCTTTATCTCCTCTCCTCATTCAGGATTGAGGCGATCGTATCTGCAGAAACGAAAATTTGCTCTGCAGAACAGTTTATAAACTATTCTTTGAGTTTCTTTCTCTCACTCTCTTTTTTTTTTTTTTCCAAACACAATGGCAAAATTTATTTGACTTAAGTAAAATCTTTCTGCAAGAACATTTCTGTTTCTGCGACATTGTCGCCGTGTCGCCGTGTTTCTGCCACGGGGATTGTGAACATCATAAAACTTTCTTCTACATCATTTTATATAACAGGGTTACTTACATTTTAATATTCACAAAAATTTAAACATAGCTTCTCCCAATAAGGATTTTCCATGTGAATTTGAAGGACTTTTAATCAACATATGCTGAGATTTAGAAATTTGGAAAAACACAGAAGGTGAGTAATAGCAATGTCACCTGTTGTCCGATAGGTACCCAAATTAAGACAGCATTTGTTTTCATAATGTTCATCTCACATATCAAGTTTGTCGTATTTATATGTCATAGAAATTGAGAATTAGTCTTTCGCTTGATGGGGTTATTTATGCCACAACAGTTCCACCTTTCTATTTATAAGTATCCAAATTCATTCGGCAAATTGTTTCATAATGAAATTCTTAGATAATATGTTTTATGCAGTTTTATGCAATATAATCTCAGATATGTCCTTCATGTTTACGTTGAAATTTTTAGCTTAGTAGTGCAACCCATTGGATGATATGAAGTAAAATTTAATCAGTACAATGCTTATTAATGTACTTTTACATACTAGTTTTGTTCGATTGTATGCAACAGAACATGAGATATAGTCATCTTAAGAGGAAGAAATTGCAGTATAGCAGCTCTACCTGCTGAAAATTTTTTACCATAATTTGGTAAGCACTAATACATGTCAAGTTGCAACTACATATAAATTTATATGAAAATCTATGCTGTAGCTCCTGAGATAAAGTTGCTACAAAATTTTTGTCACACACGCATAGATACACAGATAGACTGACATTTTTTAGAAATGGTAAAATTGTGCTTAGGACATATCAAGAGAACTTATTGAAAACCGGAAGTCTAAAAATTTAACTAATCCAATACTTTCTTTTACTGTATATACAAGAAAGTAAAAATGGTGTTAATGAAATTCATTAACAATTCTAAAAGCCGTAAAAGAATGAAACGTAAACATTGAACTCTTTTGAGTGGAACAAACTTAAATATAACTAATATCTTAATATCCATTTTTAAACAGAGTTACGGAAATAAACATTTTATTTTTATCAGTTTTTAAAAAATATGCTAAATATTTAAGAAAATGGTTTTTAATAATTAAAACTTGAAATATAACTGCATAAAAATATGTAGTGATTTCATTTAGTAAATTTCTGAGATCGATTTCTTAAGATTATATAAATTACGTAAAAGTTAGATTTGAAAAACATATATGAATGAAGTTAATCAATAATTTTTTTTATCAAGATTTCAGAACGATTTATTATTTATTTAATATTAATTAGCTGTTGATGATAAAAAATGTGGTTCAAAAGGACGTACATACGAACAATATAAAGAAAATAGATGGAATATTGAATAACATATTTTAATTTCTTTTATACATGACTTAAAAATTAAAAGAAAGTCTTAGATAAAAAAAACATACAATTATAGAAATTTAAGAAATTTTAAAATTCTTTAAAAAATACAATCACACATTTATATCTCCGGTAATTTAAAAATATTTTTCTTTAATTTTTTTATAAAAAGTGTTTGTTACATGAAGTTTATAATATTTGAATTTAAGAAAAATAATGTTGATAATAGAAATGTGATTATTTTTTATACTTGAACATTGGTAATAAAATTTTATTTTTATTCTTTAATAATATGTTCTACATTAAGAAACATGTTTAGTATTCAAAACTTAGAGTTAATTTTTGAAAAGTAATTTCTTATATATATACTTTCTTTTTAAGGAAGATTCATAACAAAGGGGAAAATATTAGTGAATATAAGTAAATTTAATAGTTGATGTATAAAAATACAGGCCAAATATTCACTATATTAAAAATCATTTTAAAAGGTTTAAAAATAAAATTGCAGTTATTTACAAATAATAATAATTATTATACTTTTTTCTTCCAATATATTATAAAGCGCTTTACTGGTGAATGAAATTGAATTGAAGATATGCAAAATGTTAAAGATATTTTGAATAAAAAGATATTTCGAAATATCATGTTATGATTTTTAAATATAGCAGATATTGTTTCTTGAGCCAGTGTCTATGTCTTAGTTAACTAACTAGTAAGATGTATGAAGCATTTTTATGGATTATATTTAAATAAAAGAAATGACAAGAGATACTGAAATGTTTTATTTTAGCTGATAAAACAGCTCTTTCTCCCACGCGAATAGATAGTTATTATTAATAACAATCTCTTCTGCGCATGTGCGCAATCACAG
This sequence comes from Salticus scenicus, assembly GCA_963930645.1. NCBI lineage: Eukaryota > Metazoa > Arthropoda > Arachnida > Araneae > Salticidae > Salticus > Salticus scenicus. The sequence continues at coordinate 323,733,626 of OZ005654.1, forward strand.
CAACCTTGAAAGGAAATATTTCGCAAATTAGCTCTCTTGATTGTTATTACAGTTGTTGTATTAAATTAAATTACAGAAACAAAAGAGCAAAACGAATTCAAAATAACTCAGCAATAGTTTAGCAAAAAATTAATATCTGGACTTTTTACATTATTCTGTTGAATTGTGCGCAGACTATCCTAGTTTCACCTTCTATGATAAAAAATGCTGTGTTTTTCATGTATCAACTTTAATTTTCCGTTAAATAAAAGCTGTATCGATACTATACCCATCACATAAATATTTATATTGAAATTCAATAACATGATCCATTTAATATTATTTTAAGAGAAATTTTAAAATTTCTAAACATTTCTAAATACATTTCATGTTTTACATGTTTATAGTGCGTTTAATTTTTTTTAAAATATAGATTATAACTTAAAAATGATATATTTGATAAAATAGTAAAATATATGTAAATTAAAATATATTTTCATTGAATAAAAACAAAGCACATTAAAGTTAAAAAGTAATGATAATATGTTTCTAATTTACTTTAAACAATAATCCTTATCATTCAAAATTTTGTCATTCATTCCGTTTGTACCTTTTCGTATAATTAGAGAAAAATACTTGCAAAAGATTATTTTTTGTGTATAAAACTTTTAGAATTTTAATAGACAATTGTATACACTAGTTTTAAAAAAAGTAGTATTTCATGATTATATTCTACGTTAAATCTTCAAGACATCCATCAAGACAAAAGTAATTATTATTATTATTAATTATTATAATTATTATTATTGCATTGAAATGAATAAATCGTTTTTAAAGAATAATATATTTGTTTAAAAATGTTCATTGTTTTAAGCTGAAAAACAGAAACTTACACAATTAAACATTTAACAATAACTATTATTGTTGTTTCGTTTGTTGTTTGACTATAAACACTGAAAAGATTGTCAAAAAAGGTTTTGTTAGCAGATTGATTTTTATCTCTTTCATCTATTTCCGCCTTCACGAGGTAAAAACAAATAAGCATGATCGTACCATGAACGCAGATTCCATGCCTACTGGATTTGTCCTTCCAATAGTTAAACATGCAAGTGATTTATTTTTCTGATATGAAAAACAGTTTCTTTTTAAATTTGTGGTAATATATATGTTTTTAGATCTAATTAGGAATA